>CM038673.1:482799039-484054055 GCA_021605145.1 Aegilops bicornis | reverse complement strand
AGTACTGTTGCAAACCAATTAATATTTTGTTTTTGCATTGTAGGTACTGTAATATAACTTTCCCATGGCTTAATCCACTGATAGAATTTGATAGTTTCATCAAAACAAGCAAACTATGCATCAAAAACAGAATCTGTCTAAAACAGAACAATCTGTAATAATCTGAACATTCACCATACCTCTGGGACTCCAAAAATTCTACCACAATTAGGAAAAATAAACAATTTGTATAGAAAGACAGTGCAAAAAGTTTCAGAACCGTTTGACATTCCAGTAAAAAAATGTAAAATCGCGCACTAGAGCCAAAGTTTTTGTCCTGCACCGTAAAAACCAACAAGCACTGTAAACATCCTAAGGCAAGCCTTGGCACATTATTTTTATAATACAATGGAATTGTACAAGGGTATAATTATTTTTATTGAAAAGTTTCTGTAATCAAGATTCACAAAGTTTCCGTGAGCATCAATAAAGTACAAGGAGCTCCCCCACTTCAACAATGCTGGTCTCTCTCACTTTCACTTTCCTTTTTGAACAAGTTTTGGGTTCCCCTCTTTATTTTTTTTGTTTTTAAACTATATGAAAGCACACAACAGAAATAAATAACTCTCTAAAACTTCTGGGTTGTCTCCCTGGCAGCACTTTTGTAGGACCTTGAAGTATGTCTAGAGGGGGGGGGGGTGATTAGATTACTTGACCAATAAAAACTTAATCTTTTCCCAATTTTATAGTTTGGCAGATTTTAGCTAATTTAGGACAAGTCAAGCAATCATCACACAATTCAAGCAAGAATGCAAAGAGTATATAGGCAGCGGAAAATAAAGCATGCAACTTGCAAGAATATAAGGGGAAGGGTTTGGAGGATTCAAACGCAATTGGAGACACGGATGTTTTTGGCGTGGTTCCGATAGGTGGTGCTATCGTACCTCCACGTTGATGGAGACTTCAACCCACGAAGGGTAACGGCCATGTGAGTCCACAGAGGGCTCCACCCACGAAGGGTCCACGAAGAAGCAACCTTGTCTATCCCACCGTGGCCGTCGCCCACGAAGGACTTGCCTCACTAGCGGTAGATCTTCACGAAGTAGGCGATCTCCTTGCCCTTACAAACTCCTTGGTTCAACTCCAAAATCTTGTCGGAGGTTCCCAAGTGACACCTAGCCAATCTAGGAGACACCACTCTCCAAGAAGTAACAAATGGTGTGTTGATGATGAACTCCTTGCTCTTGTGCTTCAAATGATAGTATCCCCAACACTCAACTCTCTCTCATAGGATTTGGATCTGGTGGAAAGAGGGTTTGAGTGGAAAGCAACTTGGGGAAGGCTAGAGATCAAGATTCATATGGTAGGAATGGAATATCTTGGCCTCAACACATGAGTAGGTGGTTCTCTCTCGTAAGCGGTAAGTTGGAAGTGTAGGTTCGTTCCGATGGCTCTCTCCACGAATGAAGAGGAGGTGGAGGGGTATATATAGCCTCCACACAAAATCTAACCGTTATACACAATTTACCAAACTCGGTGGGACCGAATCGTTAAACTCGGTCGGACCGAATTAGTAAACCTAGTGACCGTTAGTGATTTTCGGTGGGACTGACATGCATCTCGGTGAGACCGATATGGTTAGGGTTACGACATAACGTAATCTTGGTGAGACCGATTACACAAACTCGGTGAGACCGATTTTTGTAATTAGCTAACCAGAGAGTTGGTCAGGTAAACTCGGTGGGACCGATTTGCTCTTTTCGGTGAGACCGAAATGTTACAAAAAGGAAACAGAGAGTTTACATTGCAATCTCGGTGGGACCGATTGCTCACTTCGGTTAGACCGAAACGTTACGAAGGGAAATAGAGAGATTGCAACCCCATCTCGGTGAGACCGAGATCCCTATCGGTAAGAACGATTTGCTTAGGGTTTGTGGCAGTGGATATGACTTTTGGAATCGGTGGCGCCGGATAGAAAGAATCGGTGAGACCGATTTTGGCTTTAGGTTTAGGTCACATGTGGATGTGGGAAAGTAGTTGAGGGTTTTGGAGCATATCACTAAGCACATGAAGAAAAAGGCTCATTAAGAAACACATTATCCCTTCTTGATAGTATTGGCTTTTCCTATAGACTCAATGTGATCTTGGATCACTAAAATGTAAAATGAAGAGTCTTGAGTGTTTGAGCTTGAGCCAATCCTTTGTCCTTAGTATTTTGAGGGATCCACTTTCATCATCCATGCCATGCCATTCATTGAGCTTTCCTGAAATAATAGTCTTGGAATAGCATTAGCTCAATGAGCTATATGTTGTTATGAATTACCAAAACCACCTAGGGATAGTTGCACTTTCAATCTCCCCCTTTTTGGTAACTGATGACAACATATAGATCAAAGCTTCGACAAATGGTAATAAAATTTAAATAACATCGTTGCTTTGAGAAGTATGTGATAAGCAAGAGCTCCCCCTAAATTTGTGCATAGTTTTAGATTTGCTTTGGACTGCAAATGCACAATGAATTAGGCTCATGGGTTACTCTTCCATGTCACATACATCTTGGTGGAGCGCTCAAAATAATAAACAATGAATACACGCACTCATCACCAAGCATAGTGAGTGATCACATACACATACATCTTGGTGGAGCGCTCAAAATAATAAACAATGAATACATGCACTCATCACCAAGCATAGTGAGAGATCACATAAGATAGATAGGATAATATCATCAAACATGCATAAGTGTAGCTTATGATCAAACACATGATCATCAATGTCTCACAAGCATAGTATCTCAACCAAAAGCAAACAAAGTTTGAAAAACCACCGAATAAAGCAAGAGAGAACAAAAGCAACACTCTCTCCTCGAAGCCTAGGATCTATACATTTTTCTCCCCCTTTGGCAACAAGTTACCAAAAAGTTCATAGAAAATGCATAGTGCTAGATCGAATCTCAGGCTTGATCTTTAGGTGGTGGTGTTGAGATGGCTCCTTGGACGAAGACTTCAGTTGATGTAGATGGAGCTGGAGCTGATGTAGATGCTGGAGCTGGTGGCACCGAGGCTGTAGCTGGTGCAGATGAAGTTGCTCTTGTGTCGAACTGACACGGTGATGACCTCTGGGCTCTAGGCACTCCTGGCAAACACATTGGTGGTAGTCTTGCCCTTCCTCTCCTGCATGTCATCTTGTAGTTCCTCCACTGCAGTCTGAATCTCAGTTACTTTTACATCTAAGTTATAGAACTTTTGTTCTATGATCCTCTCCAAGCTCTCCTGATTTTGAGTGAGGGTGGCCAATCCCTTCTCTATCCTTAGGGTTGATGCTATCAAGTAACCAAGCTGCTCCTGCTTGTTCTTCAAGAAATACTCAGATGCCTCCTCTTGAGTTGGCATCTTGGCAGCCTTCTCCCTCTTTGCCTTCTCCTTCTTCTCTTGTGCTTGAACTGACTGTGGATCATCTTCATGCATGACAACCTCATTCTCCTCAAAGTCTGGATAAAGTGGACAGTGTTCCTTATCCAACTTATATTTTCCTGTGTCCATCTTTGAGTTTATCAATTCTTGAATCTGAGGTGCATATCCACAGCTCCTCTTCTGATCTGCTGCAGTCCTCTTGATTGTTTCAATGATCAGGCTCATGACTTTGAACTTCGTGGCACATCAAACACATGCAACATGTTGATGGCATGCCCTCTGATCATGTTATGGTCACTGCACTTGGGCAACAAAGTGTGCATCAGAATCCAATTTATGGTCGGCAACCCTGACAGCAGAAAGTGAACTGATCCAAACTTGTGAGTTGCTAATGCCTTGTCTGGAATTTCCTTGTACATGTGAGTCATGGAATTGTGATCCATTTTCTTTTTTGTATAAATGTCCAGATCATCATCATTTTCCTCTGGGGCATTTATCAGCTTTGCCCATTCCTCAACAGTTGACTGGTACCTTGTACCTTCAGACATCCAAACAATTCTTCCATCTGGATAAAAATGTGATGTGGAGTAGAACTGCATGATAAGCTCATCATTCCAATTTGTGAGCTTTTGCCCAACAAAATCTGCAACTCCACAAGCAATAAAGCTGTCTTGCACTCCAGGATAGTGCTGTTCATTCTCCTTGATGAAGTTCCAGTCAACCAATCTCATGTCACAGACAATGGGCTTCTTGTCCAACAAGATGGTCTCATAAAAGTCCTCCTGTTCCTTTGTATGGAACCTGTTGTCAACAATAGTTCTTCTCCTTGATGCATATGGATCTGCCAACCTCCATATCCTCAGCCCTGAATCCTTCCTGATTCTCATGTCCTCAGCCACAGGATGGGCATCATTGTGGTCTGGTATCTTGGGCTTGAGCTTCCTCAGAACTTGTCCTTCTTCATCTTCCTCATCAGCATCCTTAGGCACTGGGGCCTTGTTCTTCTCAGCAGCTGGAATACTCCTACTATTTCTCTTTGGTGCAGACTTGGCCTTGGGGTAGCTTTGGGTGCTTCCTTGGGCTTAGATGTTGCAGCCCCTGATCTAATAGCATCACCCATAAGCTTTGGTGCCTTTGGTGCTGGTGCAGCAGGATCTTCCTCTTCCATCATGGAAGGCTTCCCAATTACTCTGGCCATGGTCATCTTGACCCTTTCCTTTCTTTTCTTCCCTTCAGCAGCAGGCTCTTTGGGATCAGGCTTCTCAGGTAGTTGAGTTGATGTTCTGGCCTTGGACATTGGTTGTCTTCCTGCAGGCCTTTTGGTCTTCATGACCCTTTCCTTCTTGAGCACCTCTTTCTTGGAAGTTGCCTCATCTTCCTCAGCTTTGTAATCTTCATCCTCTGAATCAAGTTCTTTTCCTCCTTTGCCTAGTTGCAGCCTTAGGCAAATTGCTAGGAAGTACTTCTGCTCCCTTCATTTGAAGTTGAGGGACTAGTGCCCTCACTCAAGTTCATCTGCTCTTCCGACTGTTCGGCTGTCACTTTGATCGGACATATTGCAAAAAGCTGACTCACTGACCACTGTGAAGAGTTATAGATGATATAGAAAAGATGAGCATCACAAAATGCAGAGGTTTTTGCAAAAGAATGACTCAAAAGTTCAGTTTTAGTTTTCCACAGAAAGCATTTCGGATCCAACGATTTTCAAACTCGGTGATATTGAAGCAGTTTTGGAACCTATACTGATGATCTCGGTTGGACCGAGTTTCAGTTCGGTGGTACCGAGACTGCTAGGGTTACACTGAATCTTCAAATCGGTTGCACCGATTAGTAATTCTCGGTCAGACCGAGAGTCACTAGTGCAATGGCATATGCCAAATCGGTGAGACCGAGTTTTTCAACCCGGTGGGTCCGAGATGGTTTCGGCGGAAACCTAAACCTAAAAATTTGAATCACATCTAATCTATGAACTACTTTGGCTGGATAGATGCGTTTCAATCGTGGCAAGATTCAATATGAAAACAATGTGCCAGGAATCAGATGTGGATAGCGCAAAGTTTAAGTCCATACCCTAACTTGGCGGTGGACTTCCTACGGCGGCAACGGCGGGGATGAAATCTGTTGACGGCGGCGAAGACCAGCGATAGGAGGCTGCTGGCGATGAGGAGACGATCCGGAGACCACGATGGCAGAGCGAGCTGTTGCGCGGGCGAAGGGTTTCGGAGAAATTTCCAAAATTTTGCCCGTGACTATATATAGCCCGACCCTGTCGGTGTGACCGAGTGGAACAACTCGGTGGCACCGAGATGCATAACTGTTGACAGTTACAGCAACTCGGTGAGACCGAAAAGTTCAAATCGGTTGCACCGAGATTGAAAACTCAGATCAATTTGATGATCTCGGTAGGGCCGAAATGGAAGGATCGGTCGACCGAGAATCACTAAGAGGTTTTGGAAGTTTAAGTCTATGACGAATCGGGGACTCCGAGTGCTCCTCACACAGAGTGGTTCGAATCTGACTTGATCAAAATTTGTGATGTAGCATGAATAGAGTTTGAGACGAGAAAAGCATAGATAGCTAAAGAAGGTTCTTAGGCATTCTTGTCCATCCACTTGGCACAAAGAAAAGAATCCAATCAAACAAAACAACAAGTGGATGTCCTTGAATGAGTAAAATATGCACCAACATGCTCACACAATAAGATGGCAATTGAAATATGTGGCAAAGCATGCACAACCAATTCTAGCATCTATCAAACAATTGGCGATGACTAGGTCATCTATATATGAGTATATTGACTTAGGAGTCAAATGAGAACATTTGATCATAGGTCATACTCATCGTTTAAGCTCAAGTGGGGTTACCACTTTTACATAAAGTATTTAGTGTTCACACCATTAGAGTTGCTTTGACTCAATTCTTAGAGTTAAGATCTCCCTAGATGTGAGATCCACCCTTAGAGGGATGAACTAACCTTGGGTTTTGTCGATGATGACTTCATGTAGGTGTTGAATATGCGGATGCTCAATGTTGATGTAGATCATTTGGAGCAATCCTTTGGAGTGAGTTGCGCTTTCAACTTGCCTACATGGGTTAGTCCCACAAGGAACAAACAAGAATATCCATAGACATAGAGTGATGCACACATAAGATGATGTCCATGAAAACATTAGGTTACCTTGTCCCTTGCCTTACCAACATGAGGGTTTGTGACTCCTTGAACTAGTGCAAGATGTGAAAGTTGATTGCACTTGTTTTTGCCAAAATGATATGAGTGAAGAATGTTGGCGGAGTCACCCTCAAGAACTCTCTAGTTCTTCTTCTTCGGGATCCACATCATCTTGATGGGAATCCTTGGAGTTGTAGTTGTACTTGATGAAGTAGAACTTGACGTAGTCTTGGGGACCCACTCGAGCGAGGCTTTAGGTGCTTCTTCAAATGTATCAATCTCTTCTTGAAGCTTGTCCTTGCCTTTGTTCTTGTGGTCTTGTGGTGGAAGATCATCTTGAGCTTGTGTCCCCTTGAAGGAAGTAGGATCATACTTCTCTTGTTGAGGAACAAACTTTGTCTTGGGGTATTGATCTTTGTCGGTGTCAAAACCGGCGGATCTCGGGTAGGGGGTCCCGAACTGTGCGTCTAGGCGGATGGTAACAGGAGACAAGGGACACAATGTTTTTACCCAGGTTCGGGCCCTCTCGATGGAGGTAATACCCTACTCCCGCTTGATTAATATTGATGATATGGGTAGTACAAGAGTAGATCTACCACGAGATCAAGGAGGCTAAACCCTAGAAGCTAGCCTATGGTATGATTGTTGTTCGTCCCTACGGACTAAAACCCTCCGGTTTATATAGACACCGGATAGGTTAGGGTTACACAGAGTCGGTTACAATGGTAGGAGATCTACATATCTGTATCGCCAAGCTTGCCTTCCACGCCAAGGAAAGTCCCATCCGGACATGGGACGAAGTCTTCAATCTTGTATCTTCATAGGCTTGGAGTCCGGCCGTGACGATAGTCCGGCTATCCGGACACCCCCTAGTCCGGGACTCCCTCAGTAGCCCCCGAACCAGGCTTCAATGACGATGAGTCCGACGCGTTGATTGTCTTCAGATTATGAGGCGTGTTCTTCTCCAAATTCCATATACTTGTCGAATAGTGTCCGGCTCGATAAATGATGCGCCTCGGCTTCTATGCCCAATAATGGCCATCTTCCACGTGTTTGAATGAATGCGAAAAGCCAGGTATTTTTACAATTAACCCCTAGCCGCGCAAAACGAGCCGCCTATAAAAGGGCAAGGATCTAGATCTGAGTCACACCATCCCCCTTTGCGAAGCTTTCATCGGAGCGCCTCGACCAAAGCCCATTCCATCATGGACAATGACGCGGCTCCTCCTCTCGCACTCCCAGCCCTCAGCCAGGAAGTTTGGAGAGATGCTCAGTCCCGCATAGCGAGCTAGTCATACTCCAAGCCAAGGGATTTCTTCCCCCGGCCTTCATGGTCCCGGTTCGAGCCGGACTTGCCACCTACAAGGGCGGAAAGCAAGCGGAGAGCGTCCCTGATCCCTCTAAAGGAGAACGGGTATGCTTCATCTCTTATCTAGTAAGAGGACTCGGATTTCCCATCCATCCGTTTCTCCGGGGGCTCTTGGAGTTCTACGGCCTCCAATTGCACCACCTTACTCCTGCCTCCATCCTGCACATCGCGGGCTTCGTGGCCCTTTGCAAACTATTCTTGGGCGTCGAGGCTCATTTCAGGTTGTGGAAGAGAATATTCTGCCTAGTACCCCGTTCTCATGAGGGGTCAATATATCAAGTGGGCGGAGCCGAGCTATGGCGCATCGCCGGGACCGGATACCTATCCGAAACCCCAAAGAAGGCGTCCGAAGACTGGCCTTCGGAATGGTTTTACATGGAGGACGTCCCGCTGCCGGATCCTGTTCGGATCGGCCTTCCGGAGTTCAGCAATACTCCTCTGAAGAAGCGCCTAAGCTGGCGCCCTCGGAGCCCCCGGAGAGAAGATGACCGGGATGTCTGTTATTTGATGAGCCGAATAAGGTTATCGGCTCATGCCGGATTGACCATGACAGAGTCATGGCAATCTGCATTATGAGGAGTGCAGCCGCTCAATACAGGGCCACCCCATGTGGGACTTCAACGGGGAGGACGATGCCACCCGCCATGGCCGCAAAGGGCCAGGATCGGTCATCGAACTGGTGAAAATCTTGTCTACCATGTATAAAGGGGAGGAGGAGGATTTCCTCCGTGTCAATCCACTGAAGGAGTTTTCTTCGAATAATCCTCGAAGCTGGGTAAGCAAACATCTTTGTGACCTGTCCGATCCATGTTCCCATGGTTAAATATCTCATTTCACGGTTTCTTGCGAGAACTGCGCCGGACTATGGAGAAGATACACAGCCCGCCCCCACAACCCGAGGATCCGGAACGGTCCCTCGATCCGACCTCCGAAGAGGATCCGGATATAAAGGTGGATTAGATCGACGGGGTATTCCACCAACTTAGCATCGACAATGCGTTGGTTGCCATTATGGCTGATTACCCCGGAATACTTCAAGCCTCACAGGTAAATGAGACCGAGATCCCAAAACCCTGATAACGACCCATCCGTGCTTATTTTTGATCACCGTATACCAATGGTGCTTCGCAGGGGTTACCTTCGAGGTGAAGCCGAGCCAGCGGCTGGCCAACAAAGGGCGATGCCCCGCAGGATAAAAAGAAGTGCGGTCCGGATCGAAACTCCGCCGCAACGGTATGGCATGTCATCATACTCCCAGGATTGATTCCTGGAAGGCGTACTAACGCTGATGCTCTTTTCGGGAAAAAGAGCGCTCGCCGGACTGAGTCCGGAGAGGTTGCCGATCGAGCCTTCACCGGACAAGCTTCAAAGCAGGGTCCGGAGGCTGAGGCGAGCATGAGACGTGTGACGGATGCTCCTCCGACAGAGGATGCCGACAGGTTGTCCGCCACCAACTCCGAGGTGGAGAGCGCATTGAATCACAGGCGCCGCCGGACAGTTCTTCGTGACGCATGTTTCTCCCAAGAGGCCTTGAATGCCTTTGATTCGGGAGATGCGCACCTCCATGCCGCTCAAGATGGTCTAGCCAGAGCCACGGAGCAGTATGTGAAGGACATACAGGTATGGAAGTTTGACAGTTATATATGCCATTAGCCCTCGAGACTTAAAATAGTTAGAATAACTGATTTAAGGATCATTTGTTATGCAGGATCTTACAGAAAAGAATACCCGACTGTCTGTGAGCTGGAAGAGTGCAGGGCCCAACTTGAGGCCGCACTAGCCGCTACGAGGGGAGCCACAGAGACCCCCTCTGGTAATATACGCTTCAGAAGGTAAATAATATATGAAGTGCGGCGGGTGTGTAAATATGACAAAAACATTGCAGATGGCGCCGGACTAGATCCGGACAAGCAACAGCTTTTACGCCAGTTAAAGGCCGGCGAGAGCGTGCTTACGAGGGTGCGGCAGGAGAAGAATAACCTCCAAGACTCCAACACCAAGCTGGGTGAGGAACTAAAGGACGTTCGTGCCCAGTTATCTGACTCCGTAAAGGAGAATCGGCGGCTTCGTCGCGACATTTTCAGTAAGTGCTTGAGCGAACTTTGAAAGAGTTCGGCGAGGAAGGCGACTAACATAAACATGTATGTAGGTTTGCTCACAGGTCGTCATGAGGAGGAGCTGCTCAATTCTTCGGGTGATCTTCTTCCCGAACTGTGGCAGCTGCACGAACGAGTCCGGCGGGTGATGAAAAGCATCGGCCAGGCCTTGTGGCCATCTATCTCCCTTCCCGAAGGCATTGGGGAGCTGGCAGAGCGGCTTCAAGGAGCACGACGGCGCTTCCGGCTGTGGAAGATATCGGCCTGCCATCAAGGCACCAGGGAGGCCTGGGCCATGGTAAAGACGCGGTACACGAAGGCTGACCCAAACCACATGGCCGAGGTCGGACCTGTGGGGCCGGATGGGATGGAGATCCTTGTAAGCTTAGTATACGGCCAAGTAGAATTGGCTGCCAAGTATTCCTAGCAAGATTGTAAATTAGATAGCCTATTAGATGGCATTGAGGAGGAATACAATGAGTCGAGTTGACTATGTAAAAATATGACATGAAAAAATGTCTTCTAGCCGGATTGTAGATCGTTTGTCATAGCGGACCTTTTCGCTTCGACCTCCGGACCCAATAGTCTGGAGTGTGTCCGAATACCTTCGTGGTTATATAAGAACCGTGGTATGCATGAAGACAAGCCGTAGGGGTCATTGTTGCTGTATCAGAAAAGTGCCCAACTAGTTATGTTATATTACATGGGTAGTAAGAAACATCTTCCAGGGAGAATAGTTCCGTTAAGGGTTCCTTTCGCTGGGATGCATGCCCTAAAGTGCATGTCAAAGCTGCTATGAAAGCGTAAAATCATCTGGGGCAGATGGGTAAATAGTTAAAATCATCTTTCAGTTCAACGACCGAATATTCCCTTAAGAACGCTAGCTTTCAGCTTCACTCGGTCGAGGTACACATCCGCCGACTCGGCAGTAACAATCGCAGAGGTGCTCCCTTTACCACCAAGCCGAACAATCGGGAACGTAGGGGTAAGCACAGTAGCCAGGTAACCCAGCTTGGCCAAAACTTAAGTCATATCGATGCATATAATGGTGAATAAAAGGTACATGCGGAAGTTTAACGCATGTGTTGGGCATGAAAGCCCGTATAAATAAGCTTCTGT
The DNA here is from genome assembly GCA_021605145.1 of Aegilops bicornis. Classification (NCBI taxonomy): domain Eukaryota; kingdom Viridiplantae; phylum Streptophyta; class Magnoliopsida; order Poales; family Poaceae; genus Aegilops; species Aegilops bicornis. Next base: position 484,042,910 of record CM038673.1, on the reverse strand, counting down.
TAAAGAAGCCCCCAGGTATAATGTTGCGAAAAAAAGCGCAAACGAGCCTCTAGGGGCTACAAGAAGAAGGAGGAGGAAGGAGAGAGATAAAAGACATCAAAAAGCAAAAATAAAGAATGTGGACGGAGGAAGGAGACGAACTTGGAGTTCGGCACTTAGGCGTAGAATCTTCATAGACGGGCTGCATTCCATGGGTTCGGCTCGAGTCGGTTATCCAATGCGTTTCGCAGACGGTATGCTCACCGTCAGGACCTGGTCGATGATGAATGGACCTTCCCATTTGGGCTTGAGTTTGTCCTTTTTCTTGTCTAGCGAGCGTAGAACTAGTTCGCCAATGTTATAAGCTTTGGCCCGCATTTCCCTGCTTTGATATCTTCGAGCTCTTTGTTGATAGAATGCGGAACGAAGCTTTTGCCACGCCGCGCTCCTCCTCCAATGCGTCCAACTGTCCTGCCGATCAAGCTCGGCTTCTCTTTCTTCGTACATGCGCACGCGAGGCGAAGTCATGTATTATGTCGCAGGCAAGACTGCCTCTGCGCCGTACACCATGAAGAATGGTGTGAATCCGGTAGTACGATTCGGCGTGGTCCGCAGCCCCGTAGTACTGATCGAGCTCCTCAACCCAGGCGTGTTAGATTCCTTGAGGACCGCACTAGTCCGGGTTTAATGCCGCTCATGATTAGACCATTTGCCCGTTCGACTTGGCCGTTGGTTTGAGGGTGATAGACCGAGGCGTGTCGAGCTTGATGCCCATGTTTTTGCACCATGATTTGACCTCATCGGCCGTGAAGTTGGTGCCATTATCAGTGATGACACTGCGGGGGACACCGTAATGGTGCACTACCCCTGATATGAAGTCTATCACTGGTCCGAATTTTGCCGTTTTAACATGCTTGGCCTCTATCCATTTGGTGAATTTGTCCACCATGACCAATAGGTATTTTTGCTTGTGGGTTCCTCCCTTGAGGGGCCCAACCATGTCAAGCCCCTGCACCCATGACGGCTAGGTGATGGGTATAGTTTTAAGGGCGGTGGGTGGCATGTGGCTTTGGTTAGCAAAAGTCGGCAACCGACGCATCGTTGGACTAAGTCCTGCGCATCTGCCCGGGCAGTCGGCCAACAAAATCCTGTACGGAAGGCCTTGCCTACAAGCGCCCGGGCTGCGGCATGGTGCCCACCCAGTCCGGCATGAATTTCAGCCAAGAGGTTTCGCCCTTCCTCTTCGGAGATACACCTTTGAAGGACTCCGGTAGTGCTTTTCTTATAAAGCTCTCCCTCATGGACTTTATAGGCTTTAGAGCGCCGTACTATGCAGCGAACCTCATTTTGGTCTTCGGGGAGTTCCTGCCTAGTTAGGTAGGCTAGGAATGGTTCCGTCCCACGGGCGATAACCGCCATTATTTCGTGAGCAGAGGGTGTTATCTCGGGGCGAGCCTCCGCTTATGTCGAAGTGTTCGGCGTCGAGCGATGCGGTTGGAGTCTGGATTGATATTGCCGGACTCCTTCCCATAGTACGGATGGCTTGAACAGCCGTTCGAAAAGATATTGGGTGGGACAGCATCGCGTTTTGCACCGATGCGTGCCAATATATCCGCCGCTGGTTGTTATCCCGGGCTATATGATGAAATTGAGCCCTTCGAACCGTCCGACATTTTTAGGACCGCATTGCGGTATGCTGCCATTTTCGGATCTTTGGCATCAAAGTCCCCGTTTATTTGAGATATTGCGAGGTTCAATCCTCGCGCACCTCTAGGCGTTGAATGCCCATGGAGATCGCCATCCGGAGGCCGTGCGTATGGGCCTCGTGATTCGGCTGCGTTGTTGGAGTCCGTATACATTAACCAAGGGCGATTGGACTGTGTCCCCGGGTGGGGGCGTCCACGGCAACGCCAGCCCCGTGCCGCCAACATTTTGGAGCCGTCAAAGTGCATGATCCAATTGGAGTATGCGCCGTACTCTTTAGGGAGTTCGGCTTCGGTCCATTCGGCCACGAAGTCGGCCAAAACCTGCGACTTAATAGCTCGTCGTGGCTTATAAGTTATATCGAATGGAAGGAGCTCTATGGCCCATTTAGCAATCCGGCCCGTCGCGTCGCGGTTGTTTATAATGTCGTTAAGAGGTACTTCGGAGGCTACCATATCGAACACTCTTGAAAGTAGTGTCGCAGCTTCCGGGATGCCATGAACACCGCATATGCTATCTTTTGATAGTGTGGGTACTGGGACTTGCATGGAGTTAGGACAGTGGACACATAATAAACCGGTTTTTGAACAGGGAACCGATGTCTGTCCGTTTCTCGTGCGACAACGAGCACCGCGCTGACAACTTGATGTGTTGCGGTGATATATAATAGCATTGGTTCACCCACGTTGGGCGTGGCCAGGACCGGATTTGTTGCCAAAATGGCCTTTATTTCTTCGAGTCCGGCCATGGCGGCATCCGGCCCACTCGAAGTGTTCGGTCTTGGCGGAGGAGGCGGTAAAGGGTAACGCCTTTTCCCCAATCGGAAATAAAGCGGCTTAGAGCCGCTATGCATCCCGTTAATTTTGTATTTGTTTGAGGTCTTTTGGAATATCCAATTGTGACAGAGCTCGGATCTTGGCTGGGTTTGCTTCAATTCCTCTACGGACACAATGAAGCCTGTGAGCTTTCCTACCGAACGCCAAGACGCATTTTTCCGGATTGAGCTTGATGTCATATTTTCAAAGATTGTCGAATGTGAGCCTCAAGTCGTCTACTAGAGTTTCGACATGCTTGGTTTTGACGACCACTTCATCTACATATGCTTCCACCGCTTTTGCTGATCTGGTTTGCCGGACATGTCCGAATCATGCGCTGATATGTTGCGCCGGGCGTTTTGAGCCCAAAGGGCATTGTGTTGAAGCGAGCGGACCGTATGGAGTGATGAATGCTGTTGCAGCTTGGTGCAGCTCCGCCATCTTGATTTGGTGGTAGCCGGAGTACGCGTCGAGGAAGCACAATGAGTCGTGTCCTGCTGTAGCATCAATGATTTGATTAATTCGAGGGAGGGGGAAGGGATCCTTCGGGCAAGCCTTATTAAGGTCTTTAAAGTCAACACATAGGCGCCAGGACTTATCCTTCTTTGGTACCATCACCAGGTTTGCTAGCCAGTCCGGATGTTTTATATCTCTGATGAATCCAGCTTCCAAAAGTTTGGCTAGCTCCTCTCCCATGGCCTCGCTTCTTGGGTTCTAAAAGCGCCAAGAGCCTGTTTGACTGGCTTGAATCCTTTTAGGATATTTAGGCTGTGCGCCAGCCGACGTGGGATACCTGGCATGTCTGAAGGGTGCCAGGCAAAGATGTCCCAGTTTTCTTGTAGAAATTCTCGTAGTGCGGCGTGTACATCAGGGTTTAATTGTGCCCCAATGGAGGCCCTCTTTGCAGGGTCCATTGGGTGGACTTGGAATTTGACTATTTCATCCACTGGTTTAAAACAAGTGGGCTTGGATCTTTTATCAAGTACCACATCGTCCCTGTTCACCGTGGAGCGCATCGCGGTGAGTTCCTCGGCCGCTAGGGCTTCGGATAGTGCCTCGAGGGCTAGTGCGGCTGTCTTGTTTTCGGTGCGGAGTGCTATGTTCGGATCACTAGCAAGAGTGATGATTCCGTTAGGTCCGAGCATTTTAAGCTTCATGTACCCATAATGGGGTATAGCTTGAAAAATTCTGAATGTCTCTCGTCCTAATAAAGCATGATATCCGCTGTTGAACGGGGCCACTTGAAATGTGACCTCCTCGGACCTGTAATTGTCCGGCGAGCCGAACACTACGTCCAACGTGATTTTTCCTGTGCAGCATGCTTCCCGGCTAGGGATTATTCCTCTAAAGGTTGTGCTGCTTCGCTCAATGTGGTTCCAGTATATTTCCATTTTTTGGAGGGTTTCCTCATAGATGAGGTTTATTCCGCTGCCGCCATCCATGATTACCTTAGTAAGGCGAAAGTCGTCCACTATCGGGCTGAGGACCAATGCGGCTGGTGCCCGGGCAGTTCGGAATTTAGGTTCGTCACTGGCATTAAAGGTAATAGCCGTGCCACTCCATGGATTTATTGTTGCTACTTGGTAGACTTCGGCAAGCTTGCGGAGTGTTCGTTTTCGCATGTTATTTGATGCAAAAGTCTCGAAGACTGTTAACACCGTCTTTGGTGTTCTTGGGCTGGGATTCCGAAGCTAGAAGCTCTTCGCCACTTTTGGCCACTGTCGTAGTATCCAACATGCTCAAGGCTATGAGTTGGAGTGGCGCCCTCTGTGCTATGAATTTTGCGAGGTCCGTTTAGCCAACCCTCCAAGACGGTTCCGCACTTTTAGGGGTTTTGGTTTTTGATATTCAACCGGTGCTTGATAATGATGCACCCTTTTGTTCCGGACTAGGGATGTATTCGGGGCCGGATTATCCCAAAATTTACTTTCGGTTTTCCAGGCGCTCTCCATCGCACAGTACTTTTGTACTATGGTCACCAAGTCAACAAAGCGTGTAATTTCGCGACGACTTATGGCGTTTAGGATTCCCTTGTCCGTGCAATTATTGCAGAAAATTGGGATTGCGTCCTCCTCTCGGCAGTCCTTTATCCTGTTCATAACCAGGAGGAATCTTGCCCAGTAATGATGTCTTTGTTTCAGCGGGCTCTTGCCGAATTCGAGAGAGATCGAGAATGTGAGGGTGGGCGGGTTGCACTAAATCCGGAACCCCCCCCAATTTAGGACTCAAGGGCTGAGAAGTTTCCGAACTCGGAAGTTCGGATTTTTGAGTGCTATCCAATGAGTCCGACCCGCCGCCTGACTTTAAGTTCAGGGCTTGATCGACATCCGTCCCTCCGCGGGAATCCGACATGGAGGGATCGGGAATCCGGACGTGGCTAGTCCTTAAGATAGAAGGAGAATCGCCGCATTGCTCCTCTATCACAGCAACATGGTGGGTAGCCTGGGGAGAGTTGATCTCTCTCAGATCGGCTTTAGGCCCAATCCGGTCGTAATCTGTGGCGACTCCTGTAGCGATGCGATCCAAGAGCTCGTTTATGGAGGAGAGCTTGATCGGATCTAACTGCTCGGCAAGTTCGAACTAACATGGAGATTGGTTTTGATGACTCGAGAGGTCATAAATCGGTCTGCGGCGGCGAACTAGCGGTCATGAGAAAACCGCCTAGCGAAGAGTCGACCAAAGGCCAAGGCTTCTTTGGCGATGGTATCGTCTTTAAAGATGAGATGAGGCATCCTACCTGATGGCGGCAACAACGGAACTCTCAATGGAAGCACCAATGTCGGTGTAAAAACCGGCGGATCCCGGGTAGGGGGTCCCGAACTGTGCGTCTAGGCAGATGGTAAGAGGAGACAAGGGACACAATGTTTTTACCCAGGTTCGGGCCCTCTCGATGGAGGTAATACCCTACTCCTGCTTGATTAATATTGATGATATGGGTAGTACAAGAGTAGATCTACCACGAGATCAAGGAGGCTAAACCCTAGAAGCTAGCCTATGGTATGATTGTTGTTTGTCCTACGGACTAAAACCCTCCGGTTTATATAGACAGCGGATAGGTTAGGGTTACACAGAGTCGGTTACAATGGTAGGAGATCTACATATCCGTATCGCCAAGCTTGCCTTCCACGCCAAGGAAAGTCCCATCCGGACACGGGACGAAGTCTTCAATCTTGTATCTTCATAGTCTTGGAGTCCGGCCGTGACGATAGTCCGGCTATCCGGACAACCCCTAGTCCGGGACTCCCTCAATCTTCTTCCCACTCAACTCACTTGGCGTTGAACTTCCGTTCAAAACCAACACCTTGATTCTTCCGGTGCCTTCCTTGCTTGCGTACAATTTCCTCGAATTGCTTACTCTCGGCAAGGCTCTTGTAAACACCTTTCTCTGTAATTCCCTTAAATAAACTATTTTCTTGCTCAAGTGTAACTTGGCTAAGAGAATCATTAGTGGAATCAAGAGAACTACTAGAAGCAACAATATTGGATTTGACACTATTATTGTTACTACTAGAGGAAGTATCTTTCTTGTACTTGTTACTAGACTTGACTTGAGGCATGTAAGTAGATAAGAGTAAACGCTTGGCAATGTAAGAAGAACTTTTCTTATGGAGATCATCATTGATTGCCTTTAAGAACTCATGCTCTTGCTCAAGATTGAGCTTTTCAAAGCGTAACTTCTCATGAGCCCTTAAAAGTTCTCGATGATCTTCGAAGATAGTTTCATGAGCCAACTTAAGAGTGTTTAGTTCTTTAGTTAGAAGCTCAATTTTCTCCTTATCATTGTAATTCGTTTGATTAGCATGATTAATTGACGTTTCATCATAGTATTCATCACTAGAGTTGTCAACAAGTAAATCATCATCACCTAGCAAGTCATCTTCATCAACATCAAAATCAACATACTCGGTGTGTTACCTTAGGACCTTTGGCCATGAAGCATCTTCCAACACCTTCATTTGGTGATTCAAATATGTCGTAGGAGTTGGTTGACACAAGTGCTAGACCGGCAACACCTTCATCTTGAGTATATTCGAGTCGAGTGATAGCTTCTCTCCTGAGTGATGGTCGGAGTCGGAGCCGGATACCCATTCACCAACATGAGATTGATGTCTTTGTTTTGTGTAGCTCTTTGATGACTTGTCCTTCCTTTCCGAATCCTTGCTTCTCCGTGAGGGTCTTCGTTCATAACGATCATCTCTACTCCTCCTCTCTCTTGGTGGTGATTCTTCTCTTTTACTCCTTCTTCTTGGAGAATCTTCTCTTCTTTTGTAGGGTGTCGTACACTCATTGGAGTAGTGCCCGGGCTTCCCACAATTGTAGCAATTGCGCTCTCGACTAGAAGATCTCTTGTCATTGTAAGACCTTGACTTGGAGCTTCTTTCTTTGCTTCTACTTTTGTAGAATTTGTTGAAGTTCTTCACCATTAAGCTCAATTCTTCATTGAAGGTTGGTTTCTCACTTGATGATGTGGGGGCTTCACTTGAGGCTTTGTAAGCATCGCTTGACTTGTTGTGAAGTTCCTCCTTATCCTTGAGTGACATCTCATGAGCAACAATCCTTCCAATGACTTCCGTTGGCTTGAGATCTTTGTAGTTTGGCATCATTTGGATCAATGTGCACACGGTATCATACTTTCCATCCAATGCTCTTAGGATTTTCTTGATGATGAATTTGTCGGTCATCTCTTCACTCCCTAAGCCGGCAATCTCATTTGTGATAAGAGCAAGCCTAGAGTACATTTCAGCGACACCTTCACCATCCTTCATTTTGAACTTGTCAAGCTGACTTTGGAGCACATCCAACTTGGATTCCTTGACGGACTCGGTACCTTCATGCATATCAATCAAAGTATCCCAAATTTCCTTTGCATTCTCAAGACAGCTGATTTTTTTGAATTCTTCGGGGCACAATCCGTTGAAGATGATGTCACATGCTTGAGCGTTGTATTGCAACATCTTCAATTCTTCCGCATTAGCTTCACGGTTCGGTTCTCTCCCATCAAATAATCCACCCTGCAAGCCAATACAAATAATTGCCCAAAGCAGTGGGTTATGTCCAAGAATATGCATTTTCATCTTATGCTTCCAACTAGCAAAATTAGTACCATCAAAGTAAGGACCTCTACGGTGATAATTTCCCTTGCTAGACGCCATACTCTCCTAGGTTGTGAAACCAAGGCTATGACCACCAAAAGCTATGGAAATCAAAGCAAATGGAGACCAAAGGTCTGATACCACTTGTAGGACCTTGAAGTATGTCTAGAGGGGGGTGATTAGACTACTTGACCAATAAAAACTTAACCTTTTCCCAATTTTATAGTTTGGCAGATTTTAGCTAATTTAGGACAAGTCAAGCAATCATCACACAATTCAAGCAAGCATGCAAAGAGTATATAGGCAGCGGAAAATAAAGCATGCAACTTGCAAGAATATAAGGGGAAGGGTTTGGAGGATTCAAATGCAATTGGAGACACAGATGTTTTTGGCGTGGTTCCGATAGGTGGTGGTATCGTACCTCCACGTTGATGGAGACTTCAACCCACGAAGGGTAGCAGCTGCCTTGAGTCCACGGAGGCTCCACCCACGAAGGGTCCACAAAGAAGCAACCTTGTCTATCCCACCATGGCCGCCGCCCACGAAGGACTTGCCTCACTAGCTGTAGATCTTCACGAAGTAGGCGATCCCCTTGCCCTTACAAACTCCTTGGTTCAACTCCACAATCTTGTCGGAGGCTCCCAAGTGATACCTAGCCAATCTAGGAGACACCACTCTCCAAGAAGTAACAAATGGTGTGTTGATGATAAACTCCTTGCTCTTGTGCTTCAAATGATAGTATCCCCAACACTCAACTCTCTCTCATAGGATTTGGATCTGGTGGAAAGAGGGTTTGAGTGGAAAGCAACTTGGGGAAGGCTAGAGATCAAGATTCATATGGTAGGAATGGAATATCTTGGCCTCAACACATGAGTAGGTGGTTCTCTATCAGAAACGGTAAGTTGGAAGTGTAGGTTCGTTCTGATGGCTCTCTCCACGAATGAAGAGGAGGTGGAGGGGTATATATAGCCTCCACACAAAATCTAACCGTTACACACAATTTACCAAACTCGGTGGGACCGAATCGTTAAACTCGGTCGGACCAAATTAGTAAACCTAGTGACCGTTAGTGATTTTCGGTGGGACTGACATGCATCTCGGTGAGACCGATATGGTTAGGGTTAGGGCATAACGTAATCTCGGTGAGACCGATTACACAAACTCGGTGAGACCGATTTTGGTAATTAGCTAACCAGAGAGTTGGTCAGGTAAACTCGGTGGGACCGACTTGCTCTTTTCGGTGAGACCGAAATGTTACAAAAAGGAAATAGAGAGTTTACATTGCAATCTCGGTGGGACCGATTGCTCACTTAGGTTAGACCAAAACGTTACAAAGGGAAATAGAGAGATTGCAACCCCATCTCGGTGAGACCGAGATCCCTATCGGTAAGACCGATTTGCTTAGGGTTTGTGGCAGTGGCTATGACTTTTGGAATCGGTGGCGCCGGATAGAAAGAATCGGTGAGGCTGATTTTGGCTTTAGGTTTAGGTCATATGTGGATGTGGGAAAGTAGTTGAGGGTTTTGGAGCATATCACTAAGCACATGAAGCAAAAGGCTCATTAAGCAACACCTCATCCCTTCTTGATAGTATTGGCTTTTCCTATAGACTCAATGTGATCTTGGATCACTAAAATGTAAAATGAAGAGTCTTGAGCGTTTGAGCTTGAGCCAATCCTTTGTCCTTAGTATTTTGAGGATCCACTTTCATCATCCATGCCATGCCATTTATTGAGCTTTCCTGAAATAATAGTCTTGGAATAGCATTAGCTCAATGAGCTATATGTTGTTATGAATTACCAAAACCACCTAGGGATAGTTGCACTTTCAACTTTCTTTAAAGCCATTAAGCTAGGCCTATAGTGCTCAAGTAATGGATCCACCCGAATCCCAAGGTATATCAAAGCGAATTTTAATTAACAATGATTTGTAATTTAATAGTGAGCACAAAGCAACATATATCAAGCAATGACGAAGTCTGACTCTCTTCCTATGCATCGACATGTCATAAAAGAACAATTCATGCACACATAGTAAAGGCCAATGCATAGTATAAACAGTTTCTTGCAATTATAGCGTGTGGGAAACATAGAGAGGTGAAGATATAGTTCTTCTCTCATAATAATTGCAAGTAGGAGCTGCAAGCACATGCATATTATATTCATCAAAATCATCATGTGCAACGATAAAAGGCAACCCATCAATATAACCCTTAATAAGGGCAGACTTCTCCGATATAGTGTAGCCGGGAGAATTCAAAAAGATAATAGGACTATCATGCGTGGGTGCAATAGCAACAATTTCATGTTTAACATAAGGAACTATAGCAAGTTCATCTCCATAAGCATAATTCATATTGGCATCTTGGCCACAAGCATAGCAAGCATCATCGAAAAGGGACAATTCAAGAGAATCAACGGGATCATAACAATCATCATAGCATTCATCCTTCGGTAACCACGAAGGGAAATTAAACAATGTATGAGTTGAAGAGTTACTCTCATTAGAAGGTGGGCACGGGTGATCAATCCGCTCTTCCTCCTTTTGTTCTTCGCTCTTCTCCTCATCTTTTTCATCCAATGAGCTCACAGTTTCATCAATTTCTTCTTCCATAGACTCCTGCAAAATATTAGTCTCTTCTAGGATAGCGGAGGAGTCCTCGATATATGGTTTAACATAGGCATTAGAAGCATAATTCTCGTAACAATATTCAAGTATTGCAAAATTTTCAGATTTGTAAAGAGTAGCATCATACTTTTCAATCAAAAAAGCAATTTCATAAGCACCCTTAAAAGCAACAAATTCTTCAATTTGTTGAACATCATAGTAATTATGAACACCCTTAGAATACAAAGATACATTTCCATTATCACTAAACTCACATTTGTAGGGAAGGTGTTTCTTAGGGTTTTCAGAACAACAAGTAACATCATATATTTCACATAAATTCCAAGCATAGCATTGCAAAGGATGAATTTGATCCAGTAAAAGTTTCCCTTTTTGAGATATGCGATTGTCGAACATAACAAGCATGCTCATCTAAAGATTTGCCCTCAACTAAGCTAGTTGGGGTTTCAACGAGCACATAGGGATCAAGATGATCCAAGTAAAAAGCTTGGAGTGTGATAGATTTTGAGTGGTTCTTCCACCATTGGTGTAGTAGGTACAACTAATTTTTTGGTATTTTATGCTTCCTACCCATAACTAAAGATAGAAAACAACTAAGAACAGCAAATAAAAATTACTTAGTGATAAAGCAAACAAGCACACACGAGAATATTCACCCCACGCTATGACTCCCCGGCAACGGTGCCAGAAAAAGGTCTTGATAACCCACAAGTATAGGGGATCAATTGTAGCCTCTTTTGATAAGTAAGAGTACCGAACCCAACGTGGAGCTAAAGGTAGAACAAATATTCCCTCAAGTTCTATCGACCATCGATACAACTCTACGCACGCTTGACGTTCACTTTACCTAGAACAAGTATGAAACTAGAAGTACTTTGTAGGTGTTGTTGGATAGGTTTGCAAGATAATAAAGAGCACGCAAATAAAAGCTAGGGGCTGTTTAGATAAAGAAGAAATAAGGTAAATATAGCAAGTGTGGAAAAGTGGTGGTAGGAGTTGCGAAATTGTCCCTAATCAATTGACTACTTTACTAGACCGATAGCAAGTTTTATGTGGGAGAGGCCACTACTAGCATGTCATGCCTGACTTGGAATTCTATGCACTTATGATTGGAACTATTAGCAAGCGTCCGCAACTACTAACGTTCATTAAGGTAAAACCCAACCATAGCATTAAGATATATTGGTCCCCCTTCAATCCCGTATGCATCAATTTCTATGCTAGGTAGAAGCTTCTGCCACTCTTGCCCTCCAATACATAGTCCTATCAACATACAACTAACCCTATGGCGTGATCCACGCATGCGCTCATATGATGGGCACCAAAGGACAGCAACATAACCACAAGCAAATTAAATCAATCATAGCAATTCATCAACCACCGACAGGACAACGGAAATCTACTCAGACATCATAGGATGGCAACACATCATTGGATAATAATATGAAGCATAAAGTACCATGTTCAAGTAGAGGGTACAACGGGTTGCGGGAGAGTGGACCGCTTTAGATAGAGGGGGAAGGTGATGGAGATGTTGGTGAAGATGGCGGAGGTGTTGGTGAAGATCGCGGTGATGATGATGATGGCCACGGCAGCTGCCCGGCGCCACCGGAAGAGAGGGGGAGAGGGGCCCCCTTCTTCTTCTTCCTTGACCTCCTCCCTAGATGGGAGAAGGGTTTCCCCTCTGGTCCTTGGCCTCCATGGCATGGGAGGGGCGAGAGCCCCTCCGAGATTGGATCTGTCTCTCCGTCTCTCTCTGTTTCTGCGCTCTAGGATTCTGCCCTTTCACCGTTTCTTATATATCCGGAGAGCCGTAACTCCGATTGGACTGAAACCTGCGCCGAGATTTTTTTCCCAAAAATTAGCTTTCTTGCGGCAAAAGAATAGCAGCAACCGCCTTACGAGGGGCCCATGAGGGTCAGGGGCGCGCCCCCTGCCTCGTGGCCACCTCGGGCACCGTCTCGCGTTGATTCTTCCTCCCATATTTTCCAAATATTTCAAAAATAATCTCCGTCCGTTTTTATCCCGTTTGGATTCCGTTTGATATGGGGTTTCTGCGAAACATAAAACATGCAACAATCAGGAACTGGCACTGGGCACCGGATCAATATGTTAGTCCCAAAAAGAGTATAAAAAGTTGCCAAAAGTATATGAAAGTTGAATAATATTGGCATGGAACAATAAAAAATTATAGATACGACGAAGACGTATTAGGACACCCCTCTCGACCGGGCCTTGAACGAACCTGAGGGACTCCCTTTGGGCCAGCGGCCGCAATATGGTCGTGTGCACGGCGTCAGAGACGACGCCACATGGAAGGTATTTTACAATGAGGGCCCGGAGGCCAAGAAGCAGAAAAAGAAGTTTAGTCAGGCGGACATCGACGAGAAGGTGAAGCTTGCGTTCGAGAAAAAAAGTAGTGAGGACGCAAAAAAACAGCCGAGGAGAAAAATGAGTTGCTACAAAGAAAATCAATGCAGTCAGAATCGTCAGTAAATGATTTCGCTACTAACTTGGTACCGCTATCATCAACTAGACGAAGAAAAATCCAGACAAGGCGGTACATGATTTCCCGTTGCCCGGTTTAAATGCATAAGCAACTCCGTCAACAACAACACCATCAAGACCATAACTTGTCGACGCAAGCGAGCCTCCTCTCGCACTCAAGACTCATAGCAGCCCGTCCTCGGTCTACTGGCGCTTAGGCGGGCCTTCGTCTTTGGCTGAGCTCGACGCCCTCACGGTAATTACATGTCACACGAACATATATATCTAGAATATTCCATTTCCGTTGCCTTTCAGATGTTTTACGCCGCTGATACGTCTCCAACGTATCTATAATTTTTGATTGTTCCATGCTGTTTTATTATCAATCTTGGATGTTTTATAATCATTTTATATCATTTTTTGGTACTAACCTATTGACATAGTGCCAAGTGCCACTTGCAGTTTTTTCCATGTTTTTTACATCGCAGAAAATCCTTATTAAATGGAGTCCAAATGCCAAGAAATTTTACGGAGATTTTTTATGGACCAGAAGGAAGAAGTTGTGCCCTGGTAGCACCTGGGGGGAGTCCTGAGGAGGGGACAACCCACCGATGCGCCAGAGGCTCAGCGCCGCCTCGGTGGGTTGTGCCCACCTCGGGTGCCCCCGGACCGCCTCTTTGCTCTATAAATACCCCAATATTCCAGAAACCCTAGGTGAGTCAACGAAATATTCATGCAGCCGCCGCAGAGTCCAGAACCACCAGATCCTATCTAGACACCATCTCGGATGGGGTTCACCACCTCCATTGGCGCCTCTCCGATGATGCGTGTGTAGTTCTTTTTAGACCTTCGGGTCCGTAGTTAGTAGCTAGATGGCTTTCTCTCTCTTGTTGAATTCTCAATACAATGGACTCTTGGAGATCCATATGATGTAACTCTTTTTGCGGTGTGTTTGTTCGGATCTGATGAACTTTGAGTTTATGATCAGTCGTATCTTTTTATATACGTGAAAGTTATTTGAGTTTCTTTGATCTCTTATATGCATGATTTCTTATAGCCTCGTATTTCTTCTCCGATATTTGGGTTTTGTTTGGCCAACTTGATCTATTTATCTTCCATTGGGAAGATGTGCCCGGTAGTGGGTTCGATCTTACGGTGCTCGATCCCAGTGACAGAAAGGGAACCGACACACATGTATCGTTGCTACTAAGGATAAAAAGACGAGATCTATATCTACCGCCATATAGATAAACGGATCTTGTCTACATCATGTCATCGTTCTTATTGCATTACTTCATTTTTCCATGAACTTAATACACTAGATGCATGCTGGATAGCGGTCGATGTGTGGAGTAATAGTAGTAGATGCAGGCAGGAGTCTGTCTACTAATTTTGGACGTGATGCCTATGTATTGATCATTGCCTGGATATCGTCATAATTATTTGAGGTTCTATCAATTGCCCAACAGTAATCTTTTTACCCACCATTTGCTATCTTTCTCGTGAGATACGGCCCCCGGGTCTTCTTTCTCATATATTTGCTTGCGATCTACTTTTCCTTTGCTTTTATTTTCAGATCTATTAAACCAAAAATACAAAAATACCTTGCTGCAAATTTTCCTTATTTATTTTATTTGCGTTCGATCTATCAATTTACTACAAAATTATCTCACGTCCGCTTGCCTATCTTCAGGCGTCGTACCCCGGAAGGGATTGACAAACCCTTTAACACGTCGGGTTGCGAGGATTTGTTATCTGTGTGCAGGGGCAGTTTACTTTGTGTTGCTTGGTTCTCCTACTGGTTCGATAACCTTGGTTTCATATCTGAGGGAAATACCTACCGCCGTTGTGTGATAACCCACAAGTGTAGGGGATCGCAACAGCTTTCGAGGGTAGAGTATTCAACCCAAATTTATTGATTCGACACAAGGGGAGCCAAAGAATATTCTCAAGTATTAGCAATCGAAATCAATTCAGCCACACCTGGATAACTTAATATCTGCAGCAAAGTATTTAGTAGCAAAGTAGTATGATAGTAGTGGTAACGGTAACAAAAGAGTAATGAAAGCAAAAGTAATATTTTTGGTGTTTTGTAATGATTGTAACAAGAATAACGGGAAAGTAAATAAGCATAAACCAAAGATATGGAAAGCTCAGAGGCATTGGATCGGTGATGGATAATTATGCCGGATGCGGTTCATCATCAAACAATCATAACATAGGGTGACACAGAACTAGCTCCAATTCATCAATGTAATGTGGGCATGTATTCTGAATATAGTCATACATGCTTATGGAAAAGAACTTGCATGCCATCTTTTGTCCTACCCTCCCGTGGCAGCAGGGTCCTAATGGAAACTAAGGGATATTAAGGCCTCCTTTTAATAGAGAACCGCAACAAAGCATTAGCACATAGTGAATACATGAACTCCTCAAACTATGGTCATCACCGAGAAGTATCCCGATTATTGTCACTTTGGGGTTGTCGGATCATAACACATAATAGGTGACTATAGACTTGCAAGATAGGATCAAGAACTCACATATATTCATGAAAACATAATAGGTTCAGATCTGAAATCATGGCACTCGGGCCCTAGTGACAAGCATTAAGCATAGCAAAGTCATAGCAACATCAATCTCAGAACATAGTGGATACTAGGGATCAAACCCTAACAAAACTAACTCGATTACATGATAGATCTCATCCAACCCATCACCGTCCAGCAAGCCTACGATATAATTACTCACACACGGCGGTGAGTATCATGAAATTGGTGATGGAGGATGGTTGATGATGACGACGGCGACGAATCCCCCTCTCCGGAGCCCCGAACAGACTCCAGATCAGCCCTCCCGAGAGGTTTTAGGGCTTGGCGGCTCTGTATCATAAAACGCGATGATTTCTTATCTCTGGTTTTTCTCTTCTAAGCAAATATATAGAGTTGGAGTTCAGATCGGAGGAGCTCCACGGGCCCACGTGGTAGGGGCGTGCCCTAGGCGCCCCACCCTCGTGGACAGTGTGGGCCCCTGGTCTTCATCTTTGGCAAGGATTTTATTTTTATTTTTTCTAAGATGTTCCGTGGAGTTTCAGGTCATTCCGAGAACTTTTGTTTTCTGCACATAAAACAACATCATGGCAATTCTGGTGACAACAGCGTCACTCCGGGTTAGTTCCATTCAAATCATACAAGTTAGAGGCCAAAACAAGGGCAAAAGTGTTTGGAAAAGTAGATACGACGGAGACGTATCAACTCCCCCAAGCTTAGACCCTTGCTTGTCCTCAAGCAATTCAGTTGATAAACTGAAAGAGAAAAAGAAAAACTTTTACAAACTCTGTTTTCTCTTGTTGTTGTAAATATGTCAAGCCAGCATTCAAGTTTTCAGCAAAGATTATAACTAACCACATTTGCAATAATTCCCGGGTCTCATGTTTACTCATATCAATGGCATAATCAACTAGCGAGTCATAATAATAAATCTCGGATGACAACACTTTCTCAAAACAATCATAATATGATATAAAAAGATGGTATCTCGCTAGCCCTTTCTGAGACCGCAAAACATAAATGCAGAGCACCTTTAAAGATCAAGGACTGACTAGACATTGTAATTCATGGTAAAAGAGATCCAATCATAGTCATACCCAGTATAAATTAATAGTAATGAATGCAAATGATAGCTGCGCTCTCCAGCTAGTGCTTTTTAATAAGAGGGTGATGACTCAACATAAAAGTAAATAGATAGGCCCTTCACAGAGGGAAGTAGGGATTTGTAGAGGTGCCAGAACTCGGTTTTGAAATAGAGATAAATAATATTTTGAGCGGCATACTTTCATTGTCAACATAACAACTAAGAGATGGCGATATCTTCCATGCTACACACATTATAGGCGGTTCCCAAACAGATTGGTAAAGTTTATACTCCCCCTCCACCAACAAGCATCAATCCATGGCTTGCTCGAAACAAAGAGTGCCTCCAACAAACATCAGGTCCCAGGGGGAGTTTTGTTTGAAATTATTTTGATTTAGTTTGCATAAAGCATGGGACTGGGCATCCCGATGACCAGCCATTTTCTCGTGAGTGAGGAGCGGAGTCCACTCCTCTTGAGAATAACCCGCCTAACATGGAAGATAAGGACAGCCATAGTTGATACATGAGCTATTCGAGCATACAAAATGTAATGTTTATTTGAAGGTTTAGAGTTTGGCACATACAAATTTACTTGGAACAGCAGTTAGATACCGCATATAGGAAGGTATAGTGGACTCATATGGAATAACTTTGGGGTTTAAGGGATTGGATGCACAAGCAGTATTCCCGCTTAGTACAAGCGAAGGCTAGCAAAAGACTAGGAAGCGACCAACTAGAGAGCGACAACAGTCATGAACATGCATTAAAATTAATAAACATTGGATGCAAGCATGAGTAGGATATAATCCACCATGAACATAAATATCGTGAAGGCTATGTTGATTTGTTTCAACTACATGTGTGAACATGTGCCAAGTCAAGTCACTTAAATCATTCAAAGGAGGATACCACCCCATCATACCACACCACAACCATTTTAATAGCATGTTGGCACGCAAGGTAAACCATTATAACTCATAGCTAATCAAGCATGGCATAAGCAACTATGATCTCTAATTGTCATTGCAAACATGTTTATTCATAATAAGCTGAATCAAGAACGATGAACTCATCATATTTACAAAAACAAGAGAGGTCGAGTTCATACCAGCTTTTCCCATCTCAGTCAGTCCATCATATATCATCATAATTGCCTTTCACTTGCACGACCAAACAATGTGAATAATAATAAGAGTGCACGTGCACTGGACTAAGCTGGAATCTGCGAGAATTCAATAAGCAGGAGAAGACAAGGCAATATGGGCTCTTGGTTAAATCAACAATCATGCATATAAGAGCCACTTCAACAATTTAATCATGGTCTTCTCCTATCGACCCCCAAAGAAAAGAAAAGAAATAAAACTATTTACATGGGAAAGCTCCCAACAAGCAAAAGAAGAACGGGAAATATTTTTGGGTTTTCTTTTTAATTATTACTACTACAGCAGGAAAAGTGAACTAACTAGCAGCTACACAATTTTTGTTGTTGTTTTCTTAAAGTTTAACAAACACACAAGAAGAAAGCAGGAAAAAGAAAATAAACAGGTAGGAATATTACAGTGAAAGAGTATGAGCACCCACATCTAGCAATGAGTGTGTGAACATAAATGTAATGTCGGTGGGAAATACGTACTCCCCCAAGCTTAGGCTTTTGGCCTAAGTTGGTTCATTGCTAGGGATAGCTTGGCGGATACCCGTAGGTGTAGTTGGGGTCGTACTGCGATGCAGCGGCTATCGCCTCCTGAGCTGCAGCGTGGCTCGAGCTGCCTCCGCTCTCCTCTCGTACTCATCTGCCTCCTCTCTGGTAATAGACATGCCGTTTGTTAAAGATTAGTCGATACTGGAGAGGCGATTCAGTCCTCTCGACAAACTGGTGGGAAACCATAGAATCAAAATCTAAATAAGTAGGGGGCAACTCCATATCACCCTCACGAATGTATATCTCAAGAAAATTAGCTAAGAGGGTTGCATAAATTCCTCCAAAGAAATCTCCGTTATATCTTATGATGCAACCTACGAGCTACAATGGCTCCCATATGATAAGATTCGTCTCCTAACACAGCACTCCTGAGAATGCTAAGGTCAGGGACACACATGTGACATGCTTCATCCTTAGCATTTATGCACCTACCTATGAAGAGAGCAAAATAATGTATAGTAGGAAAGTGAATGCTCCCTATAGTGGCTTGCGTTATACCTCTAGGTTCCCCCACAGTTATACTAGCAAGAAAGTCTCTAAATTCAGATTTACGGGGATCAACAATACTACCCCATTGTGGGAGTTTGCAAGCAAAAGTAAAATCCTCTAAGTCCATGGTATAAGATTTATCATAAAGATCAAACATGACAGAAGGAGAACTACGTGAAGATGAAAACTCAAACCTCCTCACAAATGAACTAGTGAGATCATGATACTGTGGGCACTTGTCTGCCTGGAAGTCCACAAGACCGGCGTTACGCAAATATGCGTTAAATTCTTCTTTGATTCCCGCTTAATCCATAAAATTTTCCGAAGGCCATTCACAGGGCCTAACGGGAGCGTCCCTTGGGGGCTCCTCATCGGCATCGCACATCGCAAGCCTAGGGCCTTGCTTCCTTGAAGAACCACCTTGGAACATCTTCCTAAACATATTGTTTTCTTTGAAAAATTTCTGAAATTTTTAGTAACTTCAAACAAAAGTGAACCAACTTTAATAAAATTGATAACAACTACTCCTACAAGTGCCTAGAGCCTATATCAAGCATTAGAACTACTTGGAACCATATAAATTTGACATGCAAGCTCAAGAACATGGTCACCTATGCAGCACAAATTTGCAAAGAATAAAGCACTAGAGCAAAAACTAATTGGACCAATGGAGGAGTCACATACCAAGGAACAATCTCCCCAAGCAGTTTGGGGAGAGGTGCTTTGAGCAAGGAGATCGAAAATCACAGCAATGTGGGCTGGAGCTCGTGTTTGAGCCAGATATTCGTTTTTGTGGGAGGAAGAAGAAGAGGATGGGTGCAGGAATAAGTGGAGGAGGGCCACCGTGGGCCCACGAGGCAGGGGGCGCGCCACAGGGGTTAGGCGTGCCCTCCACCCTCGTGGCAGTGGCAGCTCCCCATGGTGTTTTCGGCCCATAAATCCTCAAATATTCGAAAAATCATATTAAATTGGCATGGCATTTGAATGACTTTTATTTTCGTGGTATTTTTATATTGCATGATAAATCAGGAAGCGCATGTAAAAATACTATTTTTACTTTATTTCAACTAAATAACAAAAAGTATAAAGAGGGCATGTAAGGTTGTGCCTTCTAGTTTCATCCGTCTCATGATCATCAAAAGGAATCCACTAACAAGGTTGATCAAGTCTTGTTAACAAACTCATTCCGAATAACATCGAACCGGAGAAATTTTGAATAACACTATGTTACCTCAACGGGGATATGCACATCCCCTATAATAAGTATATCATATTTCTTCTTGACAGTAGGAAGAGGAAATTCAAAACCACCAAAAATAATCGATGGAACTTTTCCAATAGAATTGATACTATAAACTTGAGGTTGTTTCCTCGGAAAGTGTATCGTGTGCTCATTACCATTAATATGAAAAGTGACATTGTCTTTGTTGCAATCAATAACAGCCCCTGCAGTATTCAGAAAAGGTCTTCCAAGAATAATAGACATACTATCGTCCTCGGGAATATCAAGAATAACAAAGTCCGTTAAAATAGTAAAGTTTGCAACCACAACAGGCACATCCTCACAAATACCGAAAGGTATAGCAGTTGATTTATCATCCATTTGCAAAGATATTTCAGTAGGTGTCAACTTATTCAAATCAATTCTACGATATAAAGAGAGAGGCATAACACTAACACCGGCTCCAAGATCACATAAAGCAGTTTTAACATAATTTCTTTTAATGGAGCATGGTATAGTGGGTACTCCCAGATCTCCAAGCTTCTTTGGTATTCCACCCTTAAAAGTATAATTGGCAAGCATGGTGGAAATTTCAGCTTCCGATATCTTTCTCTTATTGGTAATGATATCCTTCATATACTTAGCATAAGGATTTGTTTTGAGCACATCAGTTAATCGCATACGCACAAAGATAGGTCTAATCATTTCAGTAAAGCGCTCAAAATCCTTATCATCCTTTTTCTTGGATGGTTTGGGAGGAAAAGGCATGGGTTTCTGAACCCATGGTTGTCTTTCTTTACCGTGCTTCCTAGCAACAAAATCTCTCTTATCATAACATTGATTCTTTGATTGTGGGTTATCAAGATCAACAGCAGGTTCAACTTCTACATCATTATCATTACGAGGTTGAGCATCATAATTATTATTTTCGCTAGGTTCAGGTTCATTACCAGATTGTGTTTCAGCATCAGACATAGATATATCATTTGGATTCTCAGATGGTTCAACAATAGGTTCACTAGAAGTTTGCAAAGTCCTATCATTTTTCTTTTTCTTCCTTTTAGAAGGACTAGGCACATCAAGATTATTTCTCCGAGAATCTTGCTCAATTCTCTTAGGGTGGCCTTCAGATACAAAGGTTCTGAGTCATTCTACCAGTTCTAGTAGCCACTCTAACAGCATAATCATTTTTCTTACTATTCATTTCATTGAGCAAATCATTTTGAGCCTTAAGTACTTGTTCTACTTGAGTGGTAACCATAGAAGCATGTTTGCTAATGAGCTTAAGTTCACATCTAACATGAGCCATATAATCACCCAAGTGTTTAATCATATAAGCATTTTGTTTTAATTGTCTACCAAAATAAGCATTGAAGTCTTCTTGCTTAAACATAAAGTTATCAAACTCATCCAAGCACTGGCTAGCAATTTTAGTAGGAGGGACTTCAACTTTATCATATCTATAGAGAGAATTTACCTTCACTACCTGTGTCGGGTTATCAGGATCAGGAGGTTCTTCAATAGGTAATGGATTAAGATCATATGTTTCTTCAACAGGCATAAATTAAGACCATGTATTTCTTCAATAGGAGGTAAATTCTTAACATCTTCAGCTTTAATACCTTTTTCTTTCATAGATTTCTTTGCCTCTTGCATATCTTCAGGACTGAGAAATAGAACACCTCTCTTCTTCGGAGTTGGTTTAGGAATAGGCTCAGAAGCTGGCTCAGGAGGTGCCCAATTATTTTAATTTGTCAACATATTATTCAATAAAAATTCAGCTTCATCCGGTGTTCTTTCCCTGAAAAGAGAACCAGCACAACTATCCAAGTAATCTCTGGAAGCATCGGTTAGTCCATTATAAAAGATATCAAGTATTTCATTTTTCTTAAGAGGATGATCAGGCAAAGCATTAAGTAACTTGAGAAGCCTCCCCCAAGCTTGTGGGAGACTCTCTTCTCCAATTTGCAAAAATGTGTATATTTCCTTTAAAGCAGCTTGTTTCTTATGAGCAGGGAAATATTTAGCAGAGAAGTAATAAATCATATCCTGGGCACTACGCACACAACCAGGATCTAGAGAATTAAACCATATCTTAGCATCACCCTTTAATGAGAACGAAAATATTTTAAGGATATAAATGTAGCGAGATCTCTCATCATTAGTGAACAGGGTGGCTATATCATTTAATTTAGTAAGATGTGCCACAACAGTTTTAGATTCATAGCCATGAAAAGGATCAGATTCAACCAAAGTAATTATATCAGATCAACAGAGAATTCATAATCCTTATCGGGAACACAAATAGGTGAAGTAGCAAAAGCAGGGTCGGGTTTCATTCTATCTCTAAGAGATTCTTTACTCCATTTAACTAACAGCCTCTTAAGTTCGTTTCTATCCTTGCAGGCAAAAATAGCTGCAGAAGATTCCATATCAAATACATAACCCTCAGGAATAACAGGCATATCTCCACCTTAAATTTCATCAACATTACCAGTTTCAATAATTTCTTTCTCTCTAGCCCTAGCAATTTGTTCATCAAGAAATTCACTAAGGAGCACCGTAGTATCAAGCATAGAAGTAGTTTCATCATAAGTATCATGCATAGCAGAAGTGGCATCATCGATAACATGTGACATATCAGAACGAATAGCAGAAGCAGGTTTGGGTGTCGCAAGCTTACTCATAACAGAAGGTGAATCAAGTGTAGAGCTAGATGGCAGTTCCTTACCTCCTCTCGTAGTTGAGGGATAAATTTTTGTCTTAGCGTCTTTCAAATTCTTCATAGTGTCCAGAAGATATAAATCCCAAGTGACTCAAAGAATAGAGCTATGCTCCCAAGAACAAATTGAAATTAGTCTTGATAACCCACAAGTTTAGGGGATCGCAACAGCTTTCGAGGGTAGAGTATTCAACCCAAATTTATTGATTCAACACAAGGGGAGCCAAAGAATATTCTCAAGTATTAGCAACTGAGTTGTCAATTCAGCCACACCTGGATAACTTAATATCTGCAGTAAAGTATTTAGTAGCAAAGTAGTATGATAGTAGTGGTAACGGTAACAAAAGAGTAATGAAAGCAAAAGTAATATTTTTGGTGTTTTGTAATGATTGTAACACTAACAACGGGAAAGTAAATAAGCGTAAACCAGTATATGGAAAGCTTGTAGGCATTGGATCGGTGATGGATAATGCCGGATGCGGTTCATCATGTAACAATCATAACATAGGGTGACATGTAACTAGCTCCAATTCATCAATGTAATGTAGGAATGTATTCCGAATATAGTCATACGTGCTTATGGAAAAGAACTTGCATGACATCTTTTGTCCTACCCTCCCGTGGCAGCGGGGTCCTAATGGAAACTAAGGGATATTAAGGCCTCCTTTTAATAGAGAACCGCAACAAAGCATTAGCACATAGTGAATACATGAACTCCTCAAACTATGGTCATCACCGAGAAGTATCCCGATTATTGTCACTGGGGTTGTCGGATCATAACACATAATAGGTGACTATAGACTTGCAAGATAGGATCAAGAACTCACATATATTCATGAAAACATAATAGGTTCAGATCTGAAATCATGGCACTCGGGCCCTAGTGACAAGCATTAAGCATAGCTAAGTCATAGCAACATCAATCTCAGAACATAGTGGATACTAGGGATCAAACCCTAACAAAACTAATTCGATTACATGATATATCTCATCCAACCCATCACCATCTAGCAAGCCTACGATGGAATTACTCACACACGGCGGTGAGCATCATGAAGTTGGTGATGGAGGATGGTTGATGATGACGACGGCGACGAATCCCCCTCCCCGGAGCCCCGAACGGACTCCAGATCAGCCCTCCCGAGAGGTTTTAGGGCTTGGCGGCGGCACCGTATTGTAAAACGCGATGATTTCTTCTCTCTGTTTTTTCTCTCTCCGAAAGCAAATATATAGAGTTGGAGTTGGCGTCGGAGGAGCTCCAGGGGGCCCACGAGGTAGGGGCGCGCTTTAGGGAGCCCCCACCTCGTGGGATGTGGTGTGGCCCTCCTGGTCTTCACCTTTGGCAAGGATTTTTTATTATTTTTTCTAAGATGTTCCGTGGAGTTTCAGGTCATTCCGAGAACTTTTGTTTTCTGCACATAAAACAACATCATGGCAATTCTGCTGAAAAAAGCGCCAGTCCGGGTTAGTTCCATTCAAATCATACAAGTTAGAGTCCACAACAAGGGAAAAAGTGTTTGGAAAAGTAGATGCGACGGAGACGTATCATTGTGCTGCATCATCCCGTCCTCTTTGGGGAAAAACCGATGTAGCTTCAAGCGACATCAGCCGCAGACATCTGTTTGCAGGCTGACGAAACCCCGTGCACCGTACTCTACTTGATCAAAGGCCAGAAAGTGGACGTGGGAAAGGGGTGATAACGAAGCCCTTGGATTTCACGTTCCACAACCAGCCGATGCCCGCTGGGCACTTCAGGGTTACCTATTCGAGTGTGACATCGGGGAACGAGGATTTGCCTCCTCCATTACGCCTAGGGGGAGAGGACGACGAGACCCCGCTGAGGGAGTCCTGGACTAAGGGGTCCTCATGCGTTCGGCCTATTATCCGTGTTGTTACCTTCGGGGTTGATTGTATTATCGATCCTTCTGGCGCTCTTGTCGCTATTTTTACTGTTGCTGGACTTAGAACGGCGTCTGCGCCGTCGCTTTGGCTTTTGTCCGGGGGTTTTATAATCAGGACTGTCGCACGATTCTCTTTGGGCGATCCACCATGTATACGCCGTGGTGATGAGGGGAAGTCTGGCGCCCCATAGATTCTGCATGCTCTCCGCATCGTCGTCCATACGATCGATGTCTTGAGTCGGTCGTGCACGCCGCTTAAATCATCGACCGTGGCTATGAAGTGGGTGGTGGGTGGGCAACGAATTTCTTCGTCATCTGCTTCCCACTCGAACCGGACGTAGTTTGGCCCAGACATTTCTGTCAAAGAGAGAGTTTTCAACGAGTTCAGCACGTCGCCAAAGGGCGAGTGCCGAAAAATGTCCGCGGCGGTGAATTCCATTACCGGAGCCCAATCTGGCTCGACCGGTCCGGGAGTGCGTCGACCGGACTCGACATACGGATACGAATCCGGGGGTCCGGAGTCATAGGCCACCACAGAGGTAAAGCCCGTATTTGGCTCCGTCCTCAGGCAACACAGCCTGCTCCGGATTTAGGTCTGAGGCTAATGCGGGGACGATACCCTGAGCTTTGTCTGACAGTAGGTCTAACCCGTGCTCGTCGTGACTGTCCGATATCGTGTTATTGACGATGGTTGAAGGAGCCATCGAGCCTAATGGCGACGACACAGAGGAACTCTCAATGAAAGCACGAATGTTGGTGTCAAAACCGGTAGATCTCGGGCAGGGGTCCCGATCTGTGCGTCAAGGCTAATGGTAACAAGAAGTAAGGGACACAGGTGTTTACCCAGGTTCGGGCCCTCTCGATGGAGGTAAAACCCTACTTCCTCCGTGATTAATATTGATGATATGGGTAGTACAAGAGTAGATCTACCATGATATCATAGAGGCTAAACCCTAAGAGCTAGCCTATGATGGTATGAATGTAATTGTGATCGGCCTTCTAAGGACCAACCTCTCCGGTTTATATAGGTACCGGAGAGGGCTAGGGTTTACATGGAGTCGGTTACAAGGAAGGAAATATAATATCCGGATTGCCAAGCTTGCCTTCCACGCCAAGGAAAGTCCCATCTGGACATGGGCCGAAGTCTTGAGTCTTGTATCTTCACGCTTCAATAGTCCGGACGTTGTACACAGTCCGGCTGTCCGGATACCCCCTAATCCAGGACTCCCACAAGGAGGTCGTGGGCCAGCTCCTCCATTGGACTAGTCTGCGCTACGTCGTCCCGACAGGTGTGCCCCACATGTCGGTTTCCCTATTTTCCCGGCCATATTCGAGCGTCAGTGCTCCGCGCTGCGCATTAGGCCTTTCACTATGTAGGCCAAGCGAGACAACTTATTGTTTATTTAAGCCATTCAAGTATAATCATGTGGCGTTTGCTTATTTCTCATTCCTCTCCAACCCTCTTCTCCATCGATCATGTCGCCCTCCAGTCGAGTCCATCCTCCCGCATGTCTCATTTGAACATTCCGCCGAGTATCATTCGCATGTACCCACCCTAGTCGTCTTTCAATAGATCTCTGGACCCCGAGATGAAATCGAGAGGGAACGATTGAGGGCCCGTGATACCTAAGGCGGATTCAAAAATTTGAACCGGTGATCATAGCATCCGCAAATCATATAAAGGGTATTCAATGTTCGTTTCATTTTTGAACGTACAATATACTCCCTCCTATCCTTTCTAGTTTACGTATAAGTTTTATGTGTAGTCAAAGTATCTCTACTTTGATCAAAAAGGTATCAACATTCAACAACGCCCAATCAATATTGTTAGATTCATATGTACTCCTAGATTTGTACTCGAGATGGTTTCCAATTTGGCTATTGACAAGATTAATAGTACATGAGATGTATAATGTGAAAATTATATCATTGGAAACTCCTTTCACATACGAATTTGACCGTATGCTTTGTGTAAGTTGCATGTCATATATTATTACTCTAACATTTGGTCAAACTTAGCCTCGAAAAACGCATTAGACCCTGTATGCTTTGTGTAAGTTGCATGTCATATATTATTACTCTAACATTTGTGTAAGCTGCCTGTCATATATTATTACTCTAACGTTTGGTCAAAGTAGTATAGTGGAAGTGGAACCTCTGACGTAGGTATCCTTGCCTTACCCTCCCTTTCGGTCACTTACTGGCGGACCCCATGCTTGCTAGGCCCCGCATGTCAGTTACTCAATGGGTTCGGCCACGTCAGGGGATCCTCATCCGTAGTATACTCCCTCTGTTTTTATTTACTCCGCATAAAACGGAGGGAGTGGTGGTATAATAAATGACACGGGCGGGGGAGGAGGAGGGACGTCGGTTTGCTCTCAACTGCGGTCCCACAAGAGAGCAAAACGCAAGACGAAGCGCGTTCCATTCGGTGAGCGACGTGGAGGGTCCAGCGTGCCGGGCTGCAATGCGAACGCGACAAGAGCGATGTACAGTCAAAACCGATTGACCGGTCGTCACCGGAACCACTATTCACACCAGAACCTTCGCTGCTCGGCCTACGCCAGCCACTGCCCTAAAACCACACCAAATCTCCAGCCCATTCCACCACCTTTCGATCCCCTATCCCGCATCAAGCGTCCCCTAGTTCGCCGGAAAGCCTTGGTGCGCCGCAAGATCACTTACTGCAAGATGCTGGCGCTGGAGCGCCGCGCAGAAATCATGGAGGCGGTCGGCGCCACAGACCTCCGTTCCCAAGCTCGCTTTGCGGCGGGCCAATCCCTGAGTTCTCTGGAGCCAAGCTACGAGGAGGAGGAAGTCTATCCAATGTTCATGGCGGAGGTCGCGGCGCAGAAGGCCCCGATGGGAATGAGATGATGGACGTCGACTTCGTGCCGGCGTCCGAGTCCCCCATGGTGCAGGCGGACCAACGGTTCAACATGGCGATACTAAAGGAGGACCGGGAGGCAGAGGCTCATCTCGACGCAGAGCGCGCGCATGCCGCTACCATCGAGGCTGTCCTGCAGGCGGAACCGGATGTCGTGGATGTGAACCGGGCGGTGGAGGCTCAACTTGAGGCGGAGCGCGCGGATGCCGCTGCCATCGAGGCCCTCCTGCAGGCGGAACCGGACGTCCTGGACATGAACCGGGCGACAGAGGCTCGACTCGATGCAGAGCGCGCGGATGCCATTCTCATCGACGCCCTCCTGCAGGCGGAATCGGACGTCCTGGACTTGAACCGGGTGGCGGAGGCTCGACTTGACGCGGAGCGCACGGATGCCGCTGCCTTTGAGGCCCTCCTGCAGGCGGAACCGGACGTCCTCGACTTGAACCGGGCTGTGCCCTCGTCCGTGCAAAGCGCCCGCACGCTCCACTTGAACGAGTAGCTGGAGGCCAAGGACAACCACGGTGCGGAGACACACGTCGGCAGCGACGGCTGGTTCGCGCCGGCAGCCAAAGACGACGAGGCCGTCTCTTTTCGCGAGCAGTGATAGTTTTTCTTTATGTTGTTGTTTTTATGGATCTTTTGTTGTGTAAAAACATATATTTGTTATACAAGTCGCCTGACTTGGGTCAGTCTACCATTTCAGGCAGTTGGATGAATATATCCTACGTCTCCTAACCCTTCTTTCCTTCTTCCTCACCTCTTCTTCTTCCCCAACAGACCACCGCACGGGCCGTACGGATACTCGTCAACATGCGGTTGGATAAACATATTCTATGAACGAAAATTATGTGTCAGCGATAGGATGGCTGAGTTTGGTTTGTTCACATGTGACAACACGTGTCAGTGAGGGTGCGTTCCCTTGGTTGGGTTTGCGGCGTGCAGGAGCGACTGTGTGAGGGTGCGGTGTGACCGCGGCGTGCAGAAGCGACCGTGTGAGGGTGCGGTGCGACCGCGACAGCCGTGCAAGTGGACCTCCTTCTCATTCTGAAAACTTTAGGCACGCTTGGTAAAAATGTGTGGCGAAGTTTGGCAATGCAAGGCCTAGACCCAAACAGGATGAGTACGTACGTACTAGGAGTACTAGTGTTAAAAAAGAAAGGAAGGGTTTTCCTTCACGGGATTTAATTGATACAAATCCTCGTTTCACGTGTCAATTAATGCGTATTTTTTTCTCCAAAGACCAAAGAGCTAACCATCTCACTTCTCATCGCTTGATTAATGCAGCGCCATGCAAACCAACCTTCTCACTTCCGCATGCATGCAGGGGATATTAATGTCCTTGGTTGCTAATCCCATCAATTTTGCCTCGATTAGTGTTAGTGGCCCTTTGCAAATTGTAATTTTGATATACCGCCTTGTGTACAAAAAAAAATGGAGGTAGTAACTATATTTGACTTCCTTCCCCATTGCGGTGACGCGTCGATGATATCTTTTTTTGTGGTTTGGCGAAGTGCATTGACGAAGAACACCATTGAGGAGACCACGGTAAGTCGCTCGCAAGTGCCGCCAAGCCGAGACAACCGCCTTATTTGCATCCAGAAGTCCTTTACCAAGATTACTAGGAGTGCTAGTGCGGTGAGATGGTTTCTCGAAGAAGACGATGGAGAAGCGGAGTCAGCAAAGAGTGAAATGATGGTTGCTTCGTCCGTGCTTTTGTGATTTGACGCCTCACTGCTTTGTGATTTGTGATAGAAGGGACAGGGAAGTAGACTCTATGCTCTATATTGTACCACATGCGTCCAAGCATGGGAGAAAGAGGAGAGACGTTGCATTCTTCTATTCCTTCAATCAATCAATCAGGGAGCTTCAGTTCCATCTTGTTGGCTTTGGGTACACCGTCCACAATGGTTCCCATGATGCCAAAAGCTATTTTCACATTTGGCTACACATTGTGGATGCCCTTAACCGTACCACTTGGTTTTGCTCCTATGTGCTATCTATACAAATCTCAATTATATTGATCTAAAAATTACGTAATCAAGATTAGTAAAAAGGAGGTGATTTTGCCGCGCGGATGGCGGGGAGGCTTCTTATTTGAGCAATGCTACATCCACGTAATGGTTTACGTAAAGTTACGAACTGATGTGATGTGGGACTATTTGATTGGATTAAAGGAGAGGATTAGGCCCACCCCTCCTGAAAATCAAGGGGGGCATACATAGATTAGATGGAAAGTATACGTAGCAGCTACGTAGCCCTTTGTAAGTCTAGGATTAGGCTTATTATTTTTGGAGGACGTTGTCCTGGCGGTGTGCTAATATGCGGTCCCACGTGTCAGTGCTTTACCAAGCTGATCTGCGTCCAACATGAGGCAGAACAACGACAGAAGCAACACATGGTTAAGTTAAAGAAGATGAGGGAGAAGCAGATTCAGCAACGAGTGAAATGATGGTCGCTTCGTCCCTCCAACTTGTTTTTTAGCATTATTACTTCGTCCTCCAACTTAATCAAGGAAAGGTGCAACTTTGTGATTTGACGCCTCATTTCTCATTACTACGCCGGGGCCATGACTGGGGTGCTTCACCCCGGCTGCTCTGCACTGTATTCCGGTATGGCACGTGGACCCGGTAGCTTGATGTCCCACATATCGGCGAAAGGGACTAGAAGATTTATGAAAGCGAGCGCACCACTCTAACGATGGAGGAGTAGACGACATGACGGCCCAGTGAACTGTCACTTGTACTGTATAGTACTATAGTTTTGCTGTTTTGCACGATCCATCGATACTAACCCGATTAAACAGGAAAGGGCGGGATTTTTCCCGCGCGGTAGATCATACTGGCCATACATTTCAAAGGCAATTTTAATGTATGCAAACTGAATAATTATAAGTAACAATATGATATCTAGTAAAACTAAAAACACATATGATTTATTGTGTTAGAGTGTAGTAGTAGTGTCGTATTGCATAGTTGTTAGATGTAACATGCGAGAACGTGTAGAGATGTAGTTTTGGAGGGCCTACAGAGAGAAAAGCGTAATACGGTCACAGAACTTCAGAATAAGCTGATTACGGTCACTATATACGTTTTGCGGTGATTATACATTCACTTGCTCATAGTTCAGCATCGAATTGCACTCTGTTGACTGGCCAAATAGTCTGCGTGGCGCCATGTTGACTAGTTAAATTGACCACATTCCCTGTGGGTCCCACCTGTCAGTTCGCATAGGGAAAAGGTCAGATAAACACAAATTTATGCAGGCGCGACAAGGCTCCAACCCGTGCGCGGGAATCACCTGGTTGTGTATGTGTCTGTCAGGGCCTGATGTGTGTGCATGCACGTGTAGGTTGAGCACTTGAGCGTGAGAGTGTGTGTTGGTCGTGTGGTGTACTGGTGTGTGCATGTATGCGTGTGTGTGTGTGAGTGTTGCGTGCGTGCATGGCTGTGTGTGTACGTGTGTGTTGCGTGCGTGCGTGGGTGCATGTGTTTGTGCGAGTGTTGCATGGATGCAGTTCGTGT
This sequence comes from Aegilops bicornis, assembly GCA_021605145.1. NCBI lineage: Eukaryota > Viridiplantae > Streptophyta > Magnoliopsida > Poales > Poaceae > Aegilops > Aegilops bicornis. The sequence continues at coordinate 484,012,131 of CM038673.1, read as the reverse complement.
GCATGCGTGCGTGCGTGTATAATCACCACACCAGCTCCTGTGTGTTAAAACAGACGGCTCTGCATACCAATACAAGACCACCTTGTCCGCTGTGCCCGCGGTCATGACTTCGAACCACCGTCCAAATATTTCTTTGTCGTTTTTTTTCATTCTTACTAGCAAGATGCCCGTGCGTTGCACGTAACATCAAGATGCATTTGTATGACTTGTTTATCTTCTGAGAGAAAAGGATGAACGAGGGAAGGCCTTATTTGCAAATGTCGAGAGGTGTGTGGGTACCTTTTTGCAAAATTGCCATAGTTTTTTTTCCTATCCGTCAGATATAAATCGGACGGCCTATATTGCAGGATGGCAGGCACACCATCATCACCAACTCTGTTTTTATAAGAGTGTAGTTTATGTATTTGATAAGAGTGTAGATGTAGAGTAGATACAAGTCGACAGGTGGGCACGATGGTAGTGAGATAATGTGATGCAACACTAGAGGTGCCACGTGGAGCGTTTAACTGGTCAACTAGTCATGTCATGAGCAAATACAAAGTTGTACGGTGAGCACGTGACTGTATAATAACCACTAAACGTAAATGGTGACCGTAATGACTGGATTCTGAAGTCCAATGTACGTATCGTGCTTTCGCTTCAAATACAATGATCGTCATTGCATATATCACGAGAGAAAGATGAAACATGCGTGAATTTTCTAGGGGCTTACTCTTAGAGGACCTGGAGATAGTTTTGTGTGCATACGTGAAAGGGGCGTACAGGGGGGGTATGCGATGGAGAGAGAGGATGCTCTTCGTTTCTCTTTATTATGACTAACTTTGTATATAGTATAAAAATATACAAATTAGCGGTCTTGAATAAATATCATTGTGGGCACCATGCAATGCAAATTAGTGTTCGTACTCCTCCATATAACTTTGTAATGTTGTATATATGTAGAAACTCTAAAATAATTTTTTGGCCACACTTTATTCAAAAGGAATGTTGTATGCGAAATAAACGAGAAGAGAGGGCTTTTAAGATCAATGGGGTACGTGATGTAACAAGTGTGAATGTGTAGTTGATGCATTCGGCGGGGCCTAGAGAGGTATGTGTGTGTATTACGTATTCGAGAGAGGCATGGAAAGAGGGGCCGATGGGGCGTGGGTGAGATAGCACGAGAAATGAGAGTGGTCTAGAGAGAGAGAGAGAGAGAGACGAATATGACGTCACGACAAGAGATTCCATTCCCTTGAGTGTGTATATGCAAGGGGGGGGGGATAGAGGCACCAGGAGAAATTTTCTGTGTGTGTGGTGTTTGTGTTGGTATGTGTGGGTGTGAGAATATAATGAGACGTGGGGGCAGAGGGTGTGTCACCGCGTGAGGTCTGGTGGGTCGAGGTGAGGCCCTTCGTTCGGTTCCGTCCTGCGCCATATTGGTCGGCCCGTGACGCATTTAGGAAGAACCATGGATGACTAGTCGTACAAGAACAAGATAGCAGAATTGTGAAGGACTCTGTGTCCATTGACAAAGCCGGCTAGGATTTGTAACCCTAGGTTCTCGGACTAAGGTAACCCCTTTATATCTGATATTACTAATCATCCAACCTAACTTTAAGGGGCATCCTACAGAATGCTCTGCTAGAATCATACTCATCGATTAGGAAGAGAGGTGTGAGACAATGCGTGAGAGACAGGCGTAAAGATAATGTGCGTACATGAGACACGTGAGGCAGGTCCATGTATATAGAAAGGGTCGATGAGGATTGTGCGTGTGTATGTTTGCGAGAGGAAGAGTGCTTGTGATAAAGGTTAGTGAAAACAGTTGTAAATGGTTACGAGAGGGAGGGAGGGTTATATCTAGAGCATGTGTGCAAGAAACACACCTCGGGAGAGAGTGTGTGAGCATGTGTGAGAGACCACCGATGGAGAGTGAAACTACACGTAAAAGACTGCTCTACACATTGATTAAAGATATAAATTGTATCCAAATATTATGATGGGATCATGATATTTGCAATTAAGCGTAAGGAGCGGTCATTGATCCATCAGACATCTAGATTCTATCGAATTTGAGCATGTCTATGTTATTATTCGACACAATTGATCCACATAGTTAGTATTTTGAGCTCCAGAAAATGCATCACTTTAGCAATCGAATATAAACATGAGTATAGTTCATGTTGTGTGTGTAAAGCACATTATACATATGAATGTTACACAATGGACATTATAAATAGCTACCTATGAACTAGCATACATTTGGATTCAACTTAAGGTGGTTTAAAAAAAATCAAATTCAACATGAAGTCCGTTCAATTATTTGAATCTGATATCATGGCATTTGTAAACCATACCTAAATTTTGGGGGCACTAATCTTTGCTCTGATTTTGTACATAATAGCATATGTAGTCGTGTACAAAATAGATTCAAATTTAGCTCCTCCATTCCAAAATAATCGTAGTTATAGGATTTTCAAGTGTCAAAATTTCAAAAAGAAGCGGATAATTTAATGAGGTTTTCAAACATACAAGGTCAAATATAACGTTATCTATTTAGGTCAATCCTCATAGTTCAAGAGTACTCTAAACGTGAATGCTTGTGTTTCAAAATTTCGAACGAAGCGCCAAAAGAGCCTCTACTCGCCCGAAACCGCGTGAGACCAATGTTTGGTAGTACAAGCAAATTACTTTTCTAATATCTCCGACCCGTGAAACCTACCGGACCGACGTCCAACGGTCTAAACCGGGGTAGGTTTGTAGCTTCATCTAGACGCCACGCAACCGCCTCCGAAAAATATTCATACACAATGGCCGCCTAAGCACACATGCGCGCGGTCGAAATCGCTCCCGCCCACTATTTGGGACACCTGGGATTACCATCCTACCCCCGACCTGCAGTAGGTCCGAAATTTAAGAGGGGGGGGGAAAGTTTGTACTTTCCCCAAATTTCAAACAAGCGCGTCCCGTCTTTTGTTCAAAAAAGCCAAAAACAAGCGTGTCCCAGACCGAAACATGGTTCCCCCCCACCCGTCTGATTCCCCATTCGTACTCTGTGGGCGCCAAAACTACCTCTCCACCAACCACGAAACCCCGGCGTCCTCCGTCCGCCACCCCATCCCACCCATCAACCGCCACCCTCCTCCATCACGCCGGAGCCGATACCCCGACCTCGTCGTCCACCGCAAACTCAATCGCAATGCCCTCCACGGTTAGTAGTTGAAGCCGAGGCTGAGCCGTCCGTACCCGAGCCCGTTCAACCATGCCGTCCGGCGCCTCACCGCTGCCGCTCCAACTTCGCCACCCTCCACCGCACCGTAGATGTTGCTGCTACGCCATCCTTTGCCGCCTCGGATCTGCTTCCCCTCCGCCGACATATGGCCACGGCAACACAGTCAACAATTTGGCCATGGGTTCGTCCAAGCCTGCACCCTCCAGAACATCGGTTTCCCCAGTAAAAAGAAGAAGATCGGTGTGACATGTGGAGGTGACCACACCGGCAACCGAAAAAGGTACTCCTCTTCCCTTATTCGTGCAAATCTTACGTCTCTGCTTGCACGGTATTCATCCCACGGAAGACACTAGTTGACCGCTTCTTCTTGATACTAGATGTTCCTAGTAACTCGCGATGCACAAGGTTTCTCCTCATATACTATTTCACCTTAGCTAGAGGTTCGCCGCCTCAATTTCAATTTCGCCGCTTGACTCCCAATTAACGGAAGCATTCCCGGCGTAACAGCGCTAGTACGCCTATTACACCGGGAAGCAGCGCTTGGTGTTTATCTTAGGGCATGTGCGGCCTAGAGCTCTGGCGCCCGATCCGGAGGTCGGCCGGGATTAAAGGGATGGCACAGGGGCACCGCCAACACGGGCGGTAGTGTGAGGTCGATGGGAGGGCGGGGCGGCGGAGGCAGGGGTCTGGGCCGGTGGTTGCTGGCGGTTCGAGAAAGATCGTCAACAGTGACTGGCGGGAGGTAGACGAAGGCCATCTACCCGTTCCTTATAGATCGGACGATTCATTAAAAAAATCGACTGACTTATTTATTTTCATTCGACTGTTATCTTAGATATGACCACATGTGGTGGTGTGCTGGAGGAGCACCTGCATTTCCTGTGCTCATATATTACAAAATCATACGGAGTAGAATCTAATTTTGTTTGCCATGCAATGTTGTAGAGCTATCATATGTCTCCTGTCATTTATTTTTAAGCCACCTGCTATCTGCTACTTTTTACAAGCAGCACTAGTTCTGCACACACTTCACCCTTACTCTCACTATTGTGTTTTTATGCAAGGGTATTTCAGACCCTGCCTTGACAGAAGCAAAATAGAATAGAGAGAAGTCGTTCCAGCATGGTACGCGGCTAGGCCAAAAACGTTTCAAGGCTTTAAAGGGTGTAGTGTCAGCAAATGGAGACGAGGAACGTAGCTCTGGAGTTTATGATCTCGCTCGTCGTGAAGCACCAACCCATGTGCTTGCTTTAACTTCACGGTGTCATATGTGGTTGCATGTTGCATACGGTGTCTAGATTGTATTCGAAAGGCCGAAGTCGGTAAGATAAGGAAAGATATTTTTTTACATGAACCACCATCCCGTGAGCACCAGAAGACAAATAGCTAGTCGAGGCACTGGCCGAGCCGATGACAAGCCCAAGAAAGATAGGCATCACCTGGAAGCCAACTAAAAAGTTGCAATGGTGGCGAAGCAGCCCGCCTCCCACCAGGCTCTCAGGTCCTAGATGATCATGGTCACCACTCCAGCCGGATGTCTAGCTTGTATTGCTTCCAATTTGGTTAAATTGCACCTGCTTAGCTTACACATTATACCTTTGAATATGACATGTCTTTCTGTTTTTGGTACATACTAGTACATCTGTGTATTAACCATGTTCTTACATCAAACTAATGTTCTTGTGTATCCCTCATCAATCACTTGTGACGAGGCAAAGGTGCAAGGGGACTACTCCTCATTTAAATAATGCAGCGTCGGCCTCCGACATGATTCTCAAGAAATGTAAATGCTAGATGAAGATAGTGAACGTAGCTCTGTAGTTGATTACAGCATTTCCCTACACTAGCATCGCAGGTGCTTGCTCTAACTTGGCAGCATGATATGTGGTTGCATGTTGCATATGGTGTCTAGATTGTAAATCTTCCAATCTGGTTAAACTGCATGTGCTAGTCTGCTTAGCTTATACATTATGCCTGTTAATGTGACATGCCTTCCTGTATTTAGTACATAGTACATCTGTCTATTAAGCATGTCCTTACATAAAACTATTGTTTTTTTGTATCCTGCATCAATCAACATGACGAGACACCTTTAGTATATGCAGTGCGATATTAGTTGCATCTTTCATATGATTTATAGCATGCGCTGCTTCTAATTTGTTGAAATTCCATTTATGATGGGACGCTTTTAACTTGGCAGAGTCATATTGGTTGCATTTTTCATGTGGTGTCTAGCTTGCATTGCTTCTTATTTGCTGGAATGGTTTCTGCTTAGTTTACACAAACAGTTGTGAACATGCCATGCCGTCCTGCTTTTTGTACATATTCCATCCTGGTATCATGTGTTTGCCTTATATCAAAGTAGTGATTGTCAGTATCATGCACGAATGAGTTCTGAAGAGAGAATTTTATTGCTTTTTCTTGTCGGTTTTACTTGACAATTCAAAATCAATAAAGCAGAAGGAAGTTAGCAAGGCAGCGGATAAATGTGCTCCTTCCGAACGGAGGGCCTCTACAGTTTCTACACCTCCACACCCCCAAGATGATTTCCAAGACAACACATGCATAGACACTCAACAAAGTTGTGTTTATGATGAGCACGTCTCCCCTAGTGCAGCATCATCGGTGCTCCCTCTAACTTGGCACTGTTATATGTGGTTGCATGTTATGTGTGATGTCTAGCTTGTATTGCTTCTAATTTTGTTGAATTCCATCTGCTTACTTTACACATTATACTTGAATAAGACACGTGTTCCTGTTTCTAGAACATACAATATCTGTCTATCACACCATGTTCTTACATCAAATTACTACTATTGTGTAACCTGCAACAATCACTTATCATAAGACACGTTTGACTTCAAGTGTGATATAGGTTACATCTCACATTCTTTTCTAGCTTGTACTACTAATTAGTTGAAATGGCACTTATGACGAGACAGTTTTAAATTGGTAGAGTGATATTCGTTTCATATTTCATATGGTGTCTAGCATTCATTGCTTCTAATTTGTTGAAATGCCTTCTCCTTAGTTTACACATCATAAGCTGTGAATATGCAATGCTGTGAATATGCAATGGCACTAATGACGAGAGACCTCTAACATGGTAGTGTGATGTTGTTTGCATCTTGCATATGATTTATTTCTTGTATTGCTTCACATTTGTTTAAACACCATTTATGATGAGACACTGTTAACTTGGCAGAGCGATATTTGTAGCATCCTTCATATGGTGTCTACCTTCCATTGCATTGCTTATAATTTTGTGAAATGTCTTCTTCTTAGTTTACACATCATAGTTCTGGTTATCTCTTCCGTCCTGTTTTTCATACATATTACTGAAGGAAATATGCCCTAGAGGCAATAATAAAGTTATTATTTATTTCCTTATATCATGATAAATGTTTATTATTCATGCTAGAATTGTATTAACCGGAAACATAATACATGTGTGAATACATAGACAAACAGAGTGTCACTAGTATGCCTCTACTTGACTAGCTCGTTAATCAAAGATGGTTATGTTTCCTAACCATAGACATGAGTTGTCATTTGATTAACGGGATCACATCATTAGGAGAATGATCTGATTGACATGACCCATTCCGTTAGCCTAGCACTTGATCGTTTAGTATGTTGCTATTGCTTTCTTCATGACTTATACATGTTCCTATAACTATGAGATTATGCAACTCCCGCCACGGAGGAACACTTTAGGTACTACCAAACGTCACAACGTAATCGGGTGATTATAAAGGAGTACTACAGGTGTCTCCAAAGGTACTTGTTGGGTTGGCGTATTTCGAGATTAGGTTTTGTCACTCCGATTGTCGGAGAGGTATCTCTGGGCCTTCTTGGTAATACACATCACATAAGCCTTGCAAGCATTGCAACTAATGAGTTAGTTGTGAGATGATGTATTACGGAAACGAGTAAAGAGACTTGCCGGTAACGAGATTGAACTAGGTATTGGATACCGACGATCGAATCTCGGGCAAGTAACATACCGATGACAAAAGGAACAACGTATGTTGTTATGCGGTCTGACCGATAAAGATCTTCAGAGAATATGTAGGAACCAATATGGGCATCCAGGTCCCGCTTATTGGTTATTGACCGGAGATGTGTCTCGGTCATGTCTACATTGTTCTCGAACCGTAGGGTCCGCACGCTTAAGGTTTCGATGACGGTTATATTATGAGTTTGTGTATTTTGATGTACCGAAGGTTGTTGAGTCCCTGGATATGATCACGGACATGACGAGGAGTCTCGAAATGGTCGAGACATAAAGATTGATATATTGGACGGATATATTTGGACACCGGAAAGGTTCGGAGAAGTTTGGAGCTCCGGAGGTTACGGAACCCCCGGGAGGTATATGGGCCTTATTGGGCCCATGTAGGAAGAAGGGAGAAGGAGCAAGGGAAGGGGCGCGCCCCAAGCCCAATCCCACTGGGGAGGGGGCCGCCCCTTCCTTTCTCCTTCCCCTCTTCCTATTCCTACTACTAGTACTACTTCCTAACTACTAGTACTCTTTCCTTCCCTCCAAATAAGATAAGGAAAGAGAGGGAAACCTACTTGGAGTAGGTTTCCTCCTTGCGCGCCCCCTTGGGCGGCCACCTCCTCCTCCCTCCTTTATATACGGGGAGGGGGCACCCTAGAACACACAAGTTGATCCTTGAGATCGTTCCTTAGCCGTGTGCGGTGCCCCCCTCCACCATATTCCACCTCGGTCATATCGTAGCGGTGCTTAGGCGAAGCCCTGCGACGGTGAAACATCAAGATCGTCACCATGCCGTCGTGCTGACGGAACTCCCCTCCTCGGAGCTTTGCTGGATCGAAGCCCGTGGAGCGTCATCGAGCTGAACGTGTGCCAAGAACTCGGAGGCGCCGGAGTAACGGTGCTGTGATCGGCTGGATCGTGAGGAGAACGTACGACTACTTCCTCTACGTCATCATCGACTCGGAGGTGCCGGAGTAACGGCGCTGGGATCGGCAGGATCGCGAGGAGAAAGTACGACTACTTCCTCTATGTTGTGACCGCTTCCGCTTACGGTCTCACGAGGGTACGTAGACAACACTCTCCTCTCGTTGCTATGCCATCACCATGGTCCTGTGTGTGCGTAGGAAAATTTTGAAATTACTGCGTTCCCCAACAGTGGCATCCGAGCCAGGTTTTATGCGTTGATGTCATATGCACGAGTAGAACACAAGTGAGTTGTGGGCGATACAAGTCATACTACCTACCAGCATGTCATACTTTGGTTCAGCGGTATTGTGAGATGAAGCGGCCGGACCGACATTACGCGTACGCTTACGCGAGACTGGTTTCACCGTTGCGAGCACTCGTGCTTAAAGGTGGCTGGCGGGTGTCTGTCTCTCTCACTTTAGTTGAACCGAGTATGGCTACGCCCGGTCCTTGAGAAGGTTAAAACGGAGTCTATTTGACGGAAGTATCGTTGTGGTTTTGATGCGTAGGTAAGAACGGTTCTTGCTCAGCCCGTAGCAGCCACGTAAAACTTGCAACAACAAAGTAGAGGACGTCTAACTTGTTTTTGCAGGGCATGTTGTGATGTGATATGGTCAAGACGTGATGCTATATTTTATTGTATGAGATGATCATGTTTTGTAACCGAGTTATCGGCAATCGGCAGGAGCCATATGGTTGTCGCTTATTGTATGAAATGCAAAGCGCCTGTAATTGCTTTACTTTATCACTAATCGGTAGCGATAGTCGAGAAGCAATAGATGGCGTAAACGACAACGATGCTACGATGGAGATCAAGGTGTCGCGCGGTGACGATGGTGATCATGACGGTGCTTGGAGATGGAGATCACAAGCGCAAGATGATGATGGCCATATCATATCACTTATATTGATTGCATGTGATGTTTATCCTTTATACATCTTATTTTGCTTTGATTGACGGTAGCATTTTAAGATGATCTCTCACTAAAATTATCAAGTAGTGTTCTCCCTGAGTATGCACCGTTGCCAAAGTTAAATGCGTCTTCGAGACACCACGTGATGATCGGGTGTGATAAGCTCACGTCCATCTACAACGGGTGCAAGCCAGTTTTGCACACGCAGAATACTCAGGTTATACTTGACGAGCCTAGCATATGCAGATATGGCCTCGAACACGGAGACCGAAGGTCGAGCGTGAATCATATAGTAGATATGATCAACATAAGATGTTCACCATTGAAAACTACTCCATCTCACGTGATGATCGGTTATGGTTTAGTTGATTTGGATCACGTGATCACTTAGATGACTAGAGAGATGTCTATCTAAGTGGGAGTTCTTAAGTAATATGATTAATTGAACTTAAATTTATCATGAACTTAGTACTGATAGTATCTTGCTTGTCTATGTCTGCTTGTAGATAGATGGCTCGTCTTTGTTGTTCCGTTGAATTTTAATGCGTTCCTTGAGAAAGCAAAGTTGAAAGATGATGGTAGCAATTACACGGACTGGGTCCGTAACACGAGGATTATCCTCATTGCTGCACGTAAGAGTTACGTCCTGGATGCACCGCTAGGTGCCAGTGCCCGCCGCCGATGATGCAACCGGCGGCGTTAAGAACGTCTGGCGAGCAAAGCTGATGACTACTCTATAGTTCAAGTGTGCCATGCTTTACGGCTTAGAACCGGGTCTTCAACGACGTTTTGAAAGTCGTGGAGCATATGAGATGTTCCAAGAGTTGAAGTTGATATTTCAAATGTAATGCCCGGATTGAGAGATATGAAGTCTCCAATAAGTTCTATAGCTGCAAAATGGAGGAGAATGGGTCTGCAAGGAGCACATACTCGTAATGTCCGGTATTACAATCACTTGACTCAACCGGGAGTTGATCTTCCGGATGATTGTGTCATTGACAGAATTCTTCAATCAACGCCACCAAGCTACAAAGGCTTCGTGATGAACTATAATATGCAAGGGTTAGTAAAGACTATGCCTGAGCTCTTCGCAATGCTAAAAGCTGCGGAGGTAGAAATCAAGAAGGAGCATCAAGTGTTGATGGTCAATAAGACCACTAGTTTCAAGAAGAAAGGCAAAGGGAAGAAGAAGGGGAACTTCAAGAAGAACAACAAACAAGTTGTCGCTCAAGTGAAGAAACCCAAGTCCGGACCTAAACCTGAAACTGAAAGTGCTTCTCACCAAGCGGCTCGTCCATCGGAAGCGGAACTGCCCCAAGTATTTGGCGGATAAGAAGGATGGCAAGGTGAACAAAGGTATATGTGATATACATGTTATTGATGTGTACCTTACTAGAGCTCGCAGAGTACACTGGTATTTGATACGGGTTACATTGCTAATATTTGCAACTCGAAACAGGACTACAGATTGCGAACACTGGCAAAGGACGAGGTGACGATGCGCGTGGGAAATGGTTCCAAAGTCGATGTGATCGCGGTCAGCATGCTACCTCTACATCTACCTTCGGGATTAGTTTTAGACCTAAATAATTGTTATTTGGTGCCAGCGTTAAGCATGAACATTATATCTGGATCTTGTTTGATGCGAGACGGTTATTCATTTAAATCAGAGAATAAAGGTTGTTCTATTTATATGAATAATATCTTTTATGGTCATGCACCCTTAAAAAGTGGTCTATTTTAATGGATCTCGATAGTAGTGATACACATATTCATAATGTTGAAACCAAAAGATGCAGAGTTGATAATGATAGTGCGACTTATTTGTGGCATTGCCGTTTAGGTCATATCGGTGTAAAGCGCATGAAGAAACTCCATCTTGATGGACTTTTGGAGTCACTTGATTATGAATCACTTGGCACTTCATGAACCGTGCCTCATGGGCAAGATGACTAAAACACCGTTCTCGGTACTATGGAGAGAGCATCAGATTTGTTGGAAATCATACATACAGATGTATGTGGTCCAATGAATATTGAGGCTCGTGGCGGATATCGTTATTTTCTCACCTTCACAGATGATTTAAGCAGATATGGGTATATCTTCTTAATGAAACATAAGTCTGAGACATTTGAAAAGTTCAAAGAATTTCAGAGTGAAGTTGAAAATCATCGTAATAAGAAAATAAAGTTTCTTCGATCTGATCGTGGAGGCGAATATTTGAGTTACGAGTTTGGTCTACATTTGAAACAATGCGGAATAGTTTCGCAACTCACGCCACCCGGAACACCACAGCGCAATGGTGTGTCCGAACGTCGTAGTCGCACTTTACTAGATATGGTGCAATCTATGATGTTTCTTACAGATTTACCGCTATCGTTTTGGGGTTATGCTCTTGAGACGGCCGCATTCACGCTGAATAGAACACCGTCAAAATCCGTTGAGACGACACCTTATGAACTGTGGTTTAGCAAGAAACCAAAGTTGTCGTTTCTTAAAGTTTGGGGATGCGATGCTTATGTGAAAAAGCTTCAACCTGATAAGCTCGAACCTAAATCGGAGAAATGTGTCTTCATAGGATACCCAAAGGAGACAGTTGGGTACACCTTCTATCACAGATCCGAAGGCAAGACATTTGTTGCTAAGAATGGATCCTTTCTAGAGAAGGTGTTTCTCTCGAAAGAAGTGAGTGGGAGGAAAGTAGAACTTGATGAGGTAATCTGTACCTTCTCCCTTATTGGAAAGTAGTTTATCACGAAACCAGTTTCTGCGACATCTACACCAAATAGTGAGGAAGTTGATGATGTTGATCATGAAACTTGAGATCAAGTTACTACTGAACCTCGTAGATCAACCAGAATAAAATCCGCACTGCAGTGGTACGGCAATCCTGTTCGAAGTCATGCTACTAGATCATGATGAACCTCACGAACTATGAAGAAGCGATGGTGAGCCCAGATTCCATAAAATGGCTTGAGGCCATGAAATCCGAGATAGGATCCATGTATGAAAACAAAGTATGGACTTTGGTTGACTTGCCGAGGGTCGGCAAGCAATAGAAAACAAGTGGATCTTCAAGAAGAAGACCGACGCCGACGGTAATATTGCTGTCTACAAAGCTCGACTTGTCGCAAAGGGTTTTCGACAAGTTCAAGGGATTGACTACGATGAGACCTTCTCACCCGTAGCGATGCTTAAGTCTGTCTGAATCATGTTAGCAATTGCCGCATTTTATGATTATGAAATATGGCAAATGGATGTAAAGACCGCATTCCTGAATGGGTTTACGGAAGAAGAGTTGTATATGATGCAACCAGAAGGTTTTATCGATCCAAAGGAGCTAACAACGTGTGCAAGCTCCAGCGATCCATTTATGGACTGGTGCAAGCATCTCGGAGTTGGAATAAACGCTTTGATAGTGTGATCAAAGCATTTGGGTTTATATGCACTTATGGATAAGACAGTATTTACAAGAAAGTGAGTGGGAGCTCTGTAGCATTACAGATATTATATGTAGATGACATATTATTGATCGGAAATGATATAGAATTTCTGGATAGCATAAAGGGATACTTGAACAAGAGTTTTTCGATGAAAGACCTTGGTGAAGCTACTTACATATTGGGCATCAAGATCTATAGAGATAGATCAAGACACTTAATTGGACTTTCACAAAGCACATACCTTGATAAAGTTTTGAAGAAGTTCAAAATGGATCGTGCAAAGAAAGGTTTTTTACTCAGACATAAGGTGTGAAATTGAGTCGACTCAATGCCCGACCACAAGCAGAAGATAGAGAGAAAATGAAAGATGTTCCCTATGCTTCAGCCATAGGCTCTATCATGTATGCAATGCTGTGTACCAGACTGACGTATGCTTAGCAAAGAAGCTTGGCAGAAGGTACCAAAGTAATCCAGAGTGGATCATCGACAGCGGTCAAGAACATCCTGAAATACCCGAAAAGGACTAAGGATATGTTTCTCGTATATGGAGGTGACAAAGAGCTAGTCGTAAATGGTTACGTCGATGCAAGCTTTGACATCGATCCCGGACGATTCTAAATCGCATACCTGATACGTGTTTTTTTTAAACGGTGGAGCTTTCAGTTGGTGCAGTTCTAAACAAAGCGTCGTGGCGGGATCTACATGTGAAGCGGAGTACATAGCTGCTTCGGAAGCAGCAAATGATGGAGTCTGGATGAAAGAGTTCATTTCCGATCTAGGTGTTATACCTAGTGCATCGGGACCAATGAAGATCTTCTGTGACAATACTGGTGCAATTGCCTTGGCAAAGGAATCCAGATTTCACAAGAGGACCAAGCATATCAAGAGACGCTTCAATTCCATTCGGGACCAAGTCCAAGTGGGAGACATAGAGATTTGCAAAGTACATACGGATCTGAACATTGCGCACCCGTTGACTAAGCCTCTTCCACGAGCAAAACATGATCAGCACCAAGACTCCATGGGTGTTAGAATCATTACTGAGTAAACTAGATTATTGAATCTAGTGCAAGTGGGAGACTGAAGGAAATATGCCCTAGAGGCAATAATAAAGTTATTATTTATTTCCTTATATCATGATAAATGTTTTTATTCATGCTAGAATTGTATTAACCGGAAACATAATACATGTGTGAATACATAGACAAACAGAGTGTCACTAGTATGCCTCTACTTGACTAGCTCGTTAATCAAAGATGGTTATGTTTCCTAACCATAGACATGAGTTGTCATTTGATTAACGGGATCACATCATTAGGAGAATGATCTGATTGACATGACCCATTCCGTTAGCCTAGCACTTGATCGCTTAGTATGTTGCTATTGCTTTCTTCATGACTTATACATGTTCCTATAACTATGAGATTATGCAACTCCGTTTACCGGAGGAACACTTTAGGTACTACCAAACGTCCACAACGTGAATCGGGTGATTATAAAGGAGTACTACAGGTGTCTCCAAAGGTACTTGTTGGGTTGGCGTATTTCGAGATTAGGTTTTGTCACTCCGATTGCCTGAGAGGTATCTTCGGGCCTTCTCGGTAATACACATCACATAAGCCTTGCAAGCATTGCAACTAATGAGTTAGTTGTGAGATGATGTATTACGGAAGCGAGTAAAGAGACTTGCCGGTAACGAGATTGAACGAGGTCTTGGATACCGACGATCGAATCTCGGGCAAGTAACATACCGATGAGAAAAGGAACAACGGATGTTGTTATGCGGTCTGACCGAGAAAGAGCTTCGTAGAATATGTAGGAACCAATATGGGCATCCATGTCCCGCTATTGGTTATTGACCGTAGCTGTGTCTCGGTCAGGTCTACATTGTTCTCGAACCGTAGGGTCCGCACGCTTAAGGTTTCGATGGCGGTTATATTATGAGTTTGTGTATTTTGATGTACCGAAGGTTGTTCGGAGTCCCGGATATGATCACGGACATGACGAGGAGTCTCGAAATGGTCGAGACATAAAGATTGATATATTGGATGGATATATTTGGACACCGGAAAGGTTCCGGAGAAGTTTGGAGCTCCGGGAGGTTACCGGAACCCCCGGGAGGTATATGGGCCTTATTGGGCCCATGTAGGAAGAAGGAGAAGGAGCAAGGGAAGGGGCGCCCCCAAGCCCAATCCGAATTGGGGAAGGGGGCCGGCCCCCCCTTTCCTTTCTCCTTCCCCCTCTTCCTATTCCTACTACTAGTACTACTTCCTAACTACTAGTACTCTTTCCTTCCCCCTCCAAATAAGATAAGGAAAAAGAGAGGGAAACCTACTTGGAGTAGGTTTCCCCCTCCTTGGTGCGCCTCCCCCTTGGGCCGGCCACCTCCTCCCTCCCTCCTTTATATACGGGGGAGGGGGGGCACCCTAGAACACACAAGTTGATCCTTGAGATCGTTCCTTAGCCGTGTCGGTGCCCCCCTCCACCATATTCCACCTCGGTCATATCGTGGCGGTGCTTAGGCGAAGCCTGCGACGGTGAAACATCAAGATCGTCACCACGCCGTCAGGCCGACGGAACTCCCCTCCTGAAGCTTTGCTAGATCGAAGCCCGTGGAGCGTCATCGAGCTGAACGTGTGCCAAGAACTCGGAGGCGCCGGAGTAACGGCGCCGTGATCGGCTGGATCGTGAGGAGAACGTATGACTACGTCCTCTACGTCATCATCGACTCAAAGGTGCCGGAGTAACGGCGCTGGGATCAGCAGGATCGCGAGGAGAAAGTACGACTACTTCCTCTACGTTGTGATCGCTTCCGCCACGGTCTCACGAGGGTACGTAGACAACACTCTCCCCTCTCGTTGCTATGCCATCACCATGGTCCTGTGTGTGCGTAGGAAAATTTTGAAATTACTGCGTTCCCCGACAATTACATCCTCCTATCATGTGGTTGTCTAACATCAAAGTTCAGTTCGTCTACATCACGCATCAATTTGTTCTGAAGAACTAAATTGTTATTCGTTTTTCTTGTCGGCTTGACTTAACATGGCGCAGAGAAAGAGGAAGAAACACAGAATGGCAGGGAATGAGAAGCGGATGAATCATGCGGATTCTGCTGGTACTGATGGTGCAATAGAAGGTCAAAGTACAACGGAAAAATTCTACAAACACGGCATCCCATGCTACACTAGTTGCAAAAAAAAGCCAAATAGAAACAAATAGCTACCACCAAACAAACAGAGACAGCCCTAGTTCTTGCAACACCTACCACAGTAGTACCAGCTACACGACTTACTCGTGCGTCAACTGAGCTAGCAGCACGTTCCCAAGCTACCTTGCCACCTGACACTACTTCCCAAGTACTCTTGACACAAGACGAGTTGGCAATATCAGATGAACCTTGTGAGCTTCAACAGCAAGTAGGTAGTTGCTGGAGTCAAGTTACAATTGCATGATTCTTTATATGTAGTCTCACAGTTCGATGTACACTAACACTTCCTATGTTCGTTGTTGGACTAGCACCTAGGCGCAAGAGGAAACAAACATCAGGGATAATGCTCGATAGGTTAACTAAATCTAGAGGAGGAAGAATGGAGATCCGTTTTGAGGTAGGTTAAAAAAGGCCACGTGATGCTACAGAGTCGGCCAAGTTAGTATCAGAGGCAGCGGTTGCCGTTAGGTGTCATGTACGTATCCTCCCAACATGGATTCAGTATAAGAATGACAAAGACGAAACCCAATTCAACACCTTCCTCGACCATTTATCTGTAAGTATGGTTATGTATGGAAACTAGTTATATCGTCTTGCTCTGTCCCATACTTTCTAGGTTGCTGATAATGAGACTCCCATAATTTTCAACAGGTGAGGTTCAAGTTGGATAGCCAAGATGATGCAACAAGACAAGCTTGCACCCATGTTTTCATTACTTGAGGAAAACTCACTTTGAAGGCAAGGCTAACAGTGAACTTTCCCAAACATCTCCAGTGGAAAATATATCGGATGAAGACTGGAGGGGCCTTGTTAAACACTGGTCTGATCCGAAGTATCACGTACATTATATATATGTGATCAGATCACATGTTCAAGTCCTATTTACGCATGTGCCACACAAATCTATCTTCTTGTAGGTGAACTGTTCAAAAAACAAGGCCAACCGTGCATTTAAAGTGAAATTCGAAGAAGCGAGGATCGCGTAGCTATATTGCACATGCACAGGCTCTTGTAATTAGCTGTTGTTTCACTCTTTTCGCTGTACCATATTATCATATCTATATTGACTTGTTCAAAATGCATAGGAAAGCCCGCAAGGACCAAAAAGTACCTGAACCAAATGTTGTGGAAATCTTCAAGGACTGTCACACCAGCAAGAATAAGGGCATGACTACACCAATCAAAGCCGTTGTTGTAAGTCCTTAATCCTCATGCCTTTTAACTACTACTTACTCTGACTTGTGCCTTGAACTGCATGGTTTGCAGCCAATGTCTATTACTCTTTTCAGTTTTATACACAATTGTCTTAGCGTATCATTGCACCTTACAAGGTTTAAAAGAGAGGAGTGATGTTCCTTTGATCTTGACCCGTAATATAGTTCCGTACTGGACTTGCCCACACAACGTTACAATTACCTGTTTATCTGCTCTCAGTTGTTTTGTGATATGAAGGATGTCATACTATGCTTACCGTATTATAAACTTCGTCTCTTTATCCTTAGCCCTCAATACAATGTGAAGAAATAGACAATACATTAGTGATGGTACATGGTCATATGTTTGGAACCTGGTTTTATTATGTACTTTGCAATAAAATACAACTAATATTTTACATGGGTTCACCGTAATAAGTTACGTATATAGACCAAAGCTATTTTGTTTGGTTTTCTTTGCCTCCTTAATATCTTCCCGCTCGTACTCCTAATGTAAAACCTCAACTTTTCAGCGAGCTATGGAAAAAATGGTGGAACCGCCACCTTACGAAGGTGGCGAGGCAACTATAACCGCAATGTCGGTCTTCTTTGCGGTGGGTCAAGATGCACATCCACTAACGATTGCCAAAAGCACGTTCTGCGTATACTTGGGTTGGTTGTTAAGGCAATATCGTCCAAACTGCCTCATGATCAAGATATGCAAGCTCAAAGCAATGTTGTATCCGCGCTCTAGACACAAGTCCATTCCCTAACAGAGACCCTTTGTGAAACAAGGAGAAACATTGCTCAATGTCGTCAAGATATGCATGGTTTTGAAACCAGACTATCAGACATTTGCTATGTTGTTCAGGAGCCTAGGGGAAATGAAGGCGCGGGTTATGGTGCTCCATCGGACAATACAACATGAAAACGTAACAGTCAGATCAAATGAACTGAGCTTCTGAACTTCTGGTGGTGCATTTATCTGCTAGATTGTTAAGTTTTTTGCCAACCTTCCTTTTGTTATATAGTTGTAATTTGTTTTGGTGCGATACAAAATTTATTCTTAACGTGCAGCCATTGGTGAAGAAAGCGACAAGCCATTTTTGTATAGTGTAGGGTGTTCCCTATATTTGCACTGGTGGCGATCTTTGATGCCGAGTGGATGTAATCTGTGCAATCGCCTTAATAGCCTAGCGTTAGTTTCGGCCTTATTTATTTCCTAGTCTTGTTTTTCCCTGGTTTGCTAGTGGCCGCAACTACCATGGGCCATATACGGGCCGTAGGATCCATGGGTCTCCTACGGGCCGTCGATAAATGGGCCTGTAATTGGTGGGCCTTGGGCTGTCGGATAAGTGGGTCTACAAGGGCCGTAATCGGGCGTAATTGGTATTGGCCCAGCACGGTAACGGGCCGTTAACAGGCCGTAGGACAGCAAAGGCTTAATTCTTTCACAGGCATAACGGGTCGTTAATGGGCCATAATATAGGACGGTAGGAAAGCGGCGCAGGCTAACGTGGCGAAGCGGGCCGACTCTTGCCATGGGCCGAATTTGGCCCATTAGGGTAACAGGCCAGTAATGGGCCGACTCTTGCCATGGGCCGAATTTGGCCCATTTGGGGAATAGGCCAGTAACGGGCCGACTCTTGCCATGGGCCGAATTTGGCCCATTTGGGGAATAGGCCAGTAACGGGCCGACTCTTGCCATGGGCCGAATTTGGCCCATTAGGCGAACAGGACAGTGACGGGCCGGAAGTAATCGAGGGCCGAAACGGAGCCCAAGAACGTATGGGTCGTCAATAGGCCGAAAGCTAACACGGGCTGGAAACAGCCCATGTAAACCACGGGCCATTAACGGGTACAAAGAAAATTACTGTTCATTATGGGCTAGAGTCACCGTGGGCCTGTAAAGGGCCAAAAGATACGAAGGCCTCGTATGGGCCGAAAGACGTCGTGGGCCATACATGGGCCGAAAGTGAAATGGGCTGGTGTTATATTCGACGGCCCACATGACGTTGTTGGGCCGGTTTCCTTTAGGGCCTAACGGGCCGTGAGTTAACATGCCGTAAAATGGGCTATTTGCGAAGAGACCATTAACAGGCTTTTCATGGACCAGCCCGTTAACTTTTGACCAAGTCAAACGGGTATGCTTTGTAAGGTAAATGGACCAGTGGTGGGTCGTGGCACGTGTCGACATATCATAGGAGCCTATCTGACCCACTAACGAGCTGACACGTGTTTTATCCGGCCAATAAGAATTTTACACGTGGAAATTTCCCATTGGTCGGGGCTGTTAATGGGTTATCGGATCCAAAACCCGACCTGATAGCTTAACGGCGTTCCGTTACGGTGGATGCCACGTGTCGGTCACCCTTGACGAAAAGCACTTCGTGACGCCATGATTTATGGTCATGGAAGTGGACACTTCCATGATGATAATTTTGGTAATGTCATGGAACACTTCTACGACCGCACAGGTATGACTATCTTGATTCTGTCATAAATTTGTCATGGATGTACATGCATGACAAAAAATGCGACCTACTGTGACAAACACATATCATCACGGAAGTGTATTTTTTTGTAGTGGAAGACATCAATGGTATGGATGACGATGCAGATGAGGAGCATGGACAAAACCCGCCGTTTACCGGACGCTGGATGGCCACTTCTTCGTACGACGTATACATGGTGGATACACCCAAAGAGAATAACGGCGAGGACAAGGAAAAACCAGTTGAGGATGAGCCTCCTAAGACACAACCAAAGCGTCGGCATCAGCGGCGCCGCTCTAAATCCCGCCGCAGCAAGGACGGCAACACCGACACAGGACACAATCACACTCTGGACGGTGCCGAAGACAGAGAAGATCCCGACGAACAAACGGCCGAACAGGACGATCGGGAAGATGGGAAAGTCAGCCCTGATGAACAGGCCATAAACGATGACTCAGAGGGCAACACTTATCTTCCACCCTCCATGGATGAGGTGAGCCTTGGCAACGAGGATTTTATCGTGCTTGAGGAACCCCTCGAGCAAGAGCGCTTTAAGCGCCAGCTAATAGCCACTGCGAGGAGCCTGAAAAAGAAGCAGCACCAGCTTCAAGCTGATCAAGATCTGCTCAACGATAGATGGACTGATGTCCTGACAACCGAAGAATACAGCCTTTAGAGCCCAATCAAGAGCTACCCGAAGCACAAATTGCTACCTCAGTTTGATGATGAGGCGTCAGAGCCCGTACCATCATCGCGCAATGCGGCTGACCAACCACCACGCGGTCGGGATAAAGCGACAACTCAAGCCGAACACCAGACCGCCCCACCTTGCCGTAAAGGCAGGGACAAAACAGCTCGGGGTTACACCTATGACCTTCGACAGGACCTGGATAGTAGAGCAAGACACACAAGATCGATCTATGGATCGCGAGGACGTGCCTTGACACGCGACGACGGCTACCTATTCGCACATGACCAACCTAGGCACGCCCGGGCCGAAAACCGCAGAAGGACTACATCGGAGCTATGTCGCGATGCGGCCTGATATAGAGGCGCCGCACACCCTCTTTGCTTCACTGACGAAGTAATGGATCATGAATTCCCAGAAGGGTTTAAAACCATAAATATCGAATCATATGATGGAACAACCGATCCCGCGGTATCGATCGAGGATTTTATTGTCCACGTCCATATGGCCCGCGGAGATGATCTTCGCGCCATCAAATACCTCGCACTAAAACTCAAAGGGCCAGCTTGGCACTGGCTAAACAGTCTGCCTGAAAATTCTATTGGCAGCTGGGAGGACTTGGAAGAAGCCTTCCTTGACAACTTCCAAGGTACATATGTTCGGCCACCAGATGCCGATGACTTAAGTCACATAGTTCAACAGCCTTGAGAGTCAGCCAGGAAATCCTGGACTAGGTTTCTAACAAAAAAGAACCAGATCGTCGACTGTCCGGATGCCGAAGCCCTAGCGTCCTTTAAACATAGCATCCGTGACGAATGGCTCGCCCGCCACCTCGGCCAGGAAAAGCCGAAGTCCATGGCAGCCCTCACGGCACTCATGACCCACTTTTCTGCGGGTGAGGTTAGCTGGCTGGCCCGTAGCAAAAACACAAAAAGTGAAACAGGCACCTTCGAGGTCAAAAATAGCAATGACAAGCTCCGACGCAGCAGACACAAACGTCGAAGCAATGGTGACAACACCGATGACACGGCAGTCAACGCCGGATTCAGTGGCTCCAAGTCCGGTCAGCGGAAGAAGCCATATAAAAGAAACAATCAGCGACCATCCAGCCTGGAACGCATACTCGATCATTCATGCCAGATCCATGGCACCCCAGACAAACCAGCCAATCAAACCAACAGAGATTGTTGGGTTTTTAAACAGGCCAGCAAATTAATGACGAGAACAAGGAAAAGGGATCGGAAAGCAAGGACGATGACGAGGAGCCCAAGCAACCGAACACGGGAGTACAAAAGAAGTTTCCCCCTCAGGTCAAAACGGTGAACATGATATACGCCACACACATCCCTAAGAGGGAGCGCAAGCGCGCGCTCAGGGACGTCTATGCGATAGAGCCAATCGCCCCAAAATTCAATCCATGGTCGTCATGCCCGATCACCTTCGATCGCCGGGATCACCCGACCAGTATCCGTCATGGCGGTTCGGCCGCACTGGTCCTCGACCCAATCATTGATGGATTCCACCTGACGGGAGTCCTCATGGACGGTGGCACCAGCCTCAATCTGCTCTATCAGGATACAGTGCGCAAAATGGGCATTAACCCATCACGGATCATGCCCACAAAGACTACCTTTAAAGGAGTCATACCAGGTGTGGAGGCCCGCTGTACGGGCTCAATTACGCTAGAGGTTGTCTTCGGATCTCCAGACAACTTCCGAAGCGAAGAGCTAATCTTCAATATCGTCCCTTTTCCCAGCGGCTATCAGGCACTGCTCGGGTGAACCGCATTCGCTCGATTCAATGCGGTCCCTCATTATGCTTATCTCAATATCAAGCTGCCCGGACCACGCGGCATCATAACAGTTAATGGAAACACGGAACGCTCCCTCCGTACCGAGGAGCACACCGTTGCCTTAGCAGCAGAAGTACAGAGCGACCTTTTCAAGCAGGACCTTAATTCGGCGGCCGAGCCCCCGGACACTATCAAGAGGGTCCGGACTATTCTGCAGCAGGACAGCTCGGCTCATCAAGAGCTTGACTAGAAATTTGGCCTTCGTCCCAGTCCCGATGAAGTGGCGGCATTCGCACTGGCGTACATAACTACGCACTCAAAATACATCGGGCACAGACAGAGACATAATTAGCTTGTGATCCACAATACGGCTTTACTGCTCTCGGACAGATATGCCTTCACTGTTTCTTTTCTACTTTTCAGGTTTTTTTCCACATGCCTTCCCTGATGGCTTGATCGCAGGTCCTTTCAAAGGACAAATACACCAAGCCGGCAGTCAGCTTGGACGTAGAGGGGAATTTCTGGTGGTTTCTTTAACGACCACTCTACCTGTTTCCAGGGCCCACACACAGCTCTCCCTTGGTCATGGCATGTTAAATAACCTGTTGCTTATCGCACTATTTGTATCAATGCGCTTTGACATATTAATCAAATTATAATGGAAACAGTTTGCGGCCCAACTTTTAGGGCCCCTGCTCATTGCATTTGCTCCTTTTCTGTTTTCCTTTTTTAATAAGCTTATTACATAGCACCCATACACTGTGATACATTTCAATTTGCCACGGGCTTCACAGCACCCCCACACTTGGGTATTCTTCTCTGTAAGAACATGCACATGTAATGATCCTTAAATCAGTTGTGCCAACTGTTTCAAGTCTCGGGGGCTACTGATGTATATAATCGTCAAATTCTCTTACCCGTATATCCTTTACATACTGGTCCGTGGCTCTGGCAAGACCATTTTGAGTAGCACGGATGGACGCGTCTCCCGAATTGAAGGCCTCAAATGCCTCTTGGGAGAAGAAAGCATCACGGAGCACGGCCCGACGGCGCCTGTGATTCATGGCGCTCTCCACTTCGGAATTTATAGCGGAGATTTTATCCGCATCCTCTGTAGGCGGAACGTCTGACGCGTGCCCCGTCTCCATGTCCGGCCCAGGAGCCCAGCTAGTGGGGACGTGATCGGCGACTTCTCCGGATATAGTCAGGCGAGTATTTTTCCTTCTGGGAAACATGGGTGTTATTATGTTTTCAAAGACAAACCCACAGAGCAAGGTTTTATATCATACCTCTGCGCCAGCGTCTCAGTCCGAACCGCTTTTCTTTTCAGCCTCCCGGGCCTCGGTACCCCTTGCTGGTAATTCGCCATGAGATCGGCATGGCGTCCGGAGGACCTTCCCTGTAAGACACCGTGTAGATACGGAAGGTAAGGTGCGTGGAAAGGAATACTTCTCGAAGGTTGGGCCCCTGGTCTCACTTACCTGCGAGGCAGGCAGTAGCCCCGGATAGTCGGCTGTAATAGCCACCATGGCCCCATCACGGCTTGATTGATAAAATGTCCTATCAATTAGCTCCACGAATATGTCCGGATCCGCCTGAAGACCGGGGTCGAGGGACCGTTCAGGTTCCTCTGGTGGTGGAGGTGGGCTATTTATCTCCCTTACTGCCTTACGCAGCTCCTGCGGTGAATGGGCAAAATAAGACATTTATTGTGGAAATGCGGAAGGGAAGGGCATGAAAAGTGGCAGCTTACCCAGCTCGAAGGATTGTACATGGATAATCCGTCCCGCGGTTTGATCTTGGAGGAACTCCTCTTCCTCTCCCTTATGCAGACGGACAGGAGTTTTTGCGAGGCGGCAACGGAGTTCTGGCCCCTTACGGCCGCGCGGGTGGTATCGTATTCCCGTTAAAATCCCACATTGGGCGGCCTCGGTATTGAAGCGGCTACACCCTCGCATAATGCATATTGACATAACCCGGTTGTAGTCGGTCTTGTGACAGAGCCAGCACCTTTATCCGGCTCATCAGGTAAGAAACGTCTCTATTATCTTCCTCCTGAGGGATCCTTGGTCGCCAGCTTAGGCGTTTCTTCAGAGGAGCATTATTAAACTCAGGAAGGCCGATCCGAATAGGATCAAGAAGAGGGACGTCCTCTATATAGAACCACTCCGAAGGCCAGTCTTCGGATGCCTTCTTCGGGTGCCGACAGGTATCCGGTCCCGGCGATCGCCATATTTCGGCTCGATCCACTTGAAATAAAGTGATCCCTCCACGTATGCAGTGCGGCGAGAATAGCCTCTTCCATAGCTCGAAGTGAGCTTTGCAGCCCAGAAACAGTTTGCAAAGAGCGACATAGCCATCAATGTGCGCATGAGTGAAATTATGCAGCTGGAGGCCGTAGAACTCCAGGAGCCCACGGAGGAACGGGTGGATTGGAAATCCCAGTCCCCTTAATAAATAAGGGACAAGGCATACCCGTTCCCCTTTGGAGGGGTTGGGTAAGCTCTCTGCTTGTTCTTCGCCATTATAGGTGGCAAGCCGGCTCGAGCAGGGGACCATATACGCTGGGGGAGAAATCCACAGGTGCAGTAGCTTCACTAGTTGGCTATGCGGACGGAACACTTCTTCCAATCACCGGGCTTAGGGCTACGGGGCGAGAGGAGGAGCTGCGGCGACCGCCATGTTGGAATGGATTTTTTCCGGGCGTGCTCCGATGGATACTCATTTGTGGGAGGATGGTATGATATGGATCTGTGAATCCCGGTCTCTTTAATAGGCGATTTGCCTACATGGCTAGGGTGGCAATTGTAAAAATGCCCCGGCTTCTCGCATTCGCTCGAAGCATGGAGGATCTCCATTATGGGGCGCAGAAGCCAAGGAGTGCAACATTTATGGGAAGCCGGACACTATTCAAACAAGTATTCAGAATTTGGAGAAGAACCCGCCTTGCAATGCCGAAGACAATCTCCGCGCCGGACCCATCGTCGTTGAAGCCTGGTTCAGGGGCTACTGAGGGAGTCCAGGATTAGGGGGTGTCCGGACAGCCGGACCATATCCTTTGGCCGGACTGTTGGACTATGAAGGTACAAGATTGAAGACTTCGTCTCGTGCCTGGATGGGACTCTCTTGGCGTGGAAGGCAAGCTTGGCGATACGGATATGTAGATCTCCTTCTGTTGTAACCGACCTTGTGTAACCCTAGCCCCCTCCGGTGTCTATATAAACCGGATGGTTTAGTCCGTAGGACAACAACAATCATACCATAGGCAAGCTTCTAGGGTTTAGCCTCTACGATCTCGTGGTAGATCAACTCTTGTAATACTCATATTCATCAAGATCAATCAAGCAGGAAGTAGGGTATTACCTCCATTGAGAGGGCCCGAACCTGGGTAAACATTGTGTCCCTTGCCTCCTGTTACCATCCGCTTAGACGCACAGTTCGGGACCCCCTACCCGAGATCCGCCGGTTTTGACACCGACTGTATGTGTAACTTACTAATCATCGCACACGAGTACTCGCAGACGCATCGTGTGCGATAGTCCTAGCCACCGCAAGCAACTAGTTTGCATTTTTCAAAGTTTTTTGTACACACAGAATCGCACACGAGTTAACTGTATTAACCGTCTGTGCTGTAATTTCTCATCGCAAACAGTTCATCCGAGTCGACTGTTTGCCACGTATCGCACACATCTTGTTAAGTTGAGCCGTTTCTATTATGTTCGCTAATCAAAAACAGTTCGTCCGAGTGAACCGTATGCCCTATATCACGCACACGTTGATCTGGCTAACCGTTTAAGTTGCACTCCTTAATAGCAAATGGTTCATCGGAGCGAACTGTATGCCGTATATCGCACACACATAGATATGGCTGCCTGTTTCTGTTGTTCTGCCTCATCGCAAATAGTTCGAACGGGTTAACCATGTGCCCTGAATCGCACACGCAACTAAAATCTGAACCGTGTTTGATGGCTCCGCCATCGCAAACGTTTTGCACCTTTTTTGACGGGCTTTTTACATCCCCGTTTGTGATTAATGCATCACACACAGTTTCGTCAAAGTGTCTCTGATCGTAGTGTCACGTTAGCAGCATCCTGCAGTAGTGATAACCCACAAGTATAGGGGATCAGTTGTAGACTCTTTCGATAAGTAAGAGTGTTTAACCCAACAAGGAGCTAAAGGTAGAACAAATATTCCCTCAAGTTCTATCGACCACCGATACAACTCTACGCATGCTTAACGTTCGCTTTACCTAGAACAAGTATGAAACTAGAAGTACTTTGTAGGCGTTGTAGGCTAGGTTTGCAAGATAATAAAGAGCACGTAAATAAAATCTAGGGGTTGTTTAGATAAAGACAAAACTAAGTTAGTTTTAGTATAGAGCTTTTTGTCACGAGAAAGTTATTTGTCCCTAGGCAATCAATAACTACACCGGTAATCATTATTGCAATTTTATATGAGGGAGAGGCATAAGATAACATACTTTCTCTTCTTGGATCATATGCACTTATTGTTGAGTATATGTGTTGTGCAAATTTGCGTATTGGGCCCACCTCCTACTTGCCTTGTATAGTTGAGGTCGTGGCCTACTCTTGTACATCATATATGTGTGCGTTTGCACCTGAGGAATACAACACGTAATTCCCACAACATACATGGTATCAATTTCCGGATTCTAACCCTAGCCTTCCGCCGCCGTTCGCGCGCCTTCCGCACCGGCCACCGCTCCTCCGAATCCATGCGCACCTATTGGCCACCACATCCACTACAAAAAGAAGACACATCCGTGACATTTTGGGCCGAACGAAAAAAATTCTATCATACTTATGACACTTCTGTGACGATAATTGTGACAAATCCCGGTATCATCATAGATGTGGTGGCCTCCTACTTCTATGACAAAAAATCATGACAGAAAATGGGCTTTTTCGTCACAGGCGGGCGGAGGCAGCTGCATGACATTCTTTGGGCCGTCCATGACGGAAAAAACCATGGTAGAAGCGAGGCGAGGAAAATATCGGGGTGTTCCGATTACGGTGGGTGGTCGGGGCGGCGATGCTGCGTTTCTCTTGTACACGCATATGCAGCGTGGAGTGCGGCGTTGGGCTCTAACTAAACCGGTGAGGCGTTGGGCTCTAATCGAACCCGGCGATTACCGCGAGCTACCGTTCTTGAACCCGGCGATCAATCGATGGTGATTAACCGAACCCGATCGAGTGATTCGCCGCTCTGCTGCTAAGCGAAGCCGACCGATGTTGCCTCTGGAATGAGCAAAGGCGTTCTTTGGGGGGTTTGGATGAACAGTTCCCGGTGAGGGTGGATGAACAGGACCCCGTGGTGTTGCCTCTGGATGAAAAGGACCCCAATCGATCGAGCCGGTTGGGGCTGGATGAACAGGACCCCGTGGAGGGCTGGATGAACAGGACCACCCCATGGAGGGCTGGATGAATAGTACATGGTGGAGGGCTGGATGAACAGTAGCCCGTGGAGGGGTGGTTGAGCGGGGAGCCCGTGGAGAGGGGTAGTTGAGCGATGGCGGTGGAGTAAGCGTGGAGGCTGCATGAACAGGGAGCCCGTGGATGAGCGATCGCGGTGGAGGCTGGAGGAGGTCGACGGTGGATGAATAGTAGCCCGTGGAGGCTGGAGGGGGTCGACGGTGGAGATGAACAGTATCCTGTGGATTCCCGTTTTGCGGTACGCCACACCCCTCCCGATGAACAGGACCCTCGTTTCGACCGTAGCGCTCCAACACAAGTATGCTTCCTTCGTTTTGCGGTACGCCACACCCCTCCCGATCAACAGGACCCTCGTTTCGACCGTAGGAGTTATGTTTCCTCCGTTTTGCGGTACGCCAGACCCCTCCCGATGAACAGGATCCCGTTTCGACCGTGGCCGGTCGAACACAAGGCCATTTCCTCCGTTCTGCGGTATGACATGCGTCATTTCCATCCGATGTTCCGTCCAAGCCCTCCCGATGAACACGACGACGCATTCCGTTCCGACCCAGCCGGTTGGCTCCCCATGAACACGACGACGATGCAGTTTCTCCGTTCCGACCCAGCCATGTACACAAAACCTTGCCATACGTATGCGCGAGTAGGCGTTTGAGACCCAGCCCATATGTACGTGTGTGGCCGTATTTTCTTTCTTGCACACTGCCGCTGTACGTACGTGTACATGCTACATGTGCGCCTCTACATCGACTAGTATGTACGTACACGTTCGCAACCAGAATGAAAACGCTACGTATGCTTCGACCAGGTGGGTCCCGACTGTCAGGCACTTCCTTCCGTGCGAACATGTAGCTAGTGGGTCCCAACAGTCAGGGGGGCAAATCATTTTTTTGCCCGAACGCACTTCCTTGCGTGCGAAGATGTAGCTGGTGGGTCCCGGTGATCGAGAAAGCGTTTTTTCACGAAATACGGTGGCCCATCCGATGGGTCCCTGCTGTCGGGTGGAGGAATAGTTATTTTGCGTGTAATAAGGAGGCATTTCCTTGCGGCCGCCGTGGACCCAGCTGTCGGCCTCTCCACGTACAGTACTCTTCCGATGGAAGTCGTTCCTTGACTAAGTTGACCACGCCGCGCCGAGAGCACCAGGGCGGTGTACGATGGCAAGGCCTAGGAAGGAGACGCCACGGAGTCGGGGAAGACGCGGCAGTGGATGTCCACGTGAAGAGGAGTACGAGGGTTCACTGGTTCGGCTGCGGTGTGAGGCTGTCGTTGCCGCAGAATAACATGGGGTGTGGGTGAGTAGAGGGATACCCTCGCCAGCGGTGGGAGTAGTAGGGGGTAGTGAGGCCTGCGCGGCAGCACAGCCGGCCACGGGAGGAAGGAGCAGGCGGCACTACCGTCACTGCTTTGGGCGGCTGGAGCAAAAAGACCAGAGGGTGAAGAAGCACGAATGTCATTGGATGGACATCGTACGGTCACTGTAGCTAGAATCGTTTATATTAACTAAGTTGACAAAGCCCTTGGTACGCGTCAACTTAGTAGGCCTGGTCGACTTCGAAGCAGTGCGCCCGGATGTCGGGGAGGAATCATTTTTTGGGCGGGTGAAGCTAGAATATCCGAGATTGAAGAAGAAGCACGGCATCCGTTGGATGGACATCCAACGGCCACTGCTGCTAGAACCGTGTGTTGACTATAAGTTGACAAAGCCTAGCATACGCGTCAACTCTCTTTTTTTAGGGGACGTGTCAACTTAGTAAGGCCACAAGTGTGTAGCAGAGAAATTATAGCCCATTTGAGATTTGTAAGAATGTGCAGCCAATTTTTGAATTCTAATGGAATTTACTACAGCCCATTTACAGTTTGTTAAAAGTACAGCCCATTTCAATCAACCTTTCAAAACAGAATTCAATAAAATTTCCCACATTTTGATGGGATCCTAAACATTTTTATCCCGAAATTTCTAGTCAGATTAAATACAATTTCAATATAAATTTATATTACGTAAAAATACAACGAAACATTGCGCTCGCAACAATTAATTAAATTAAATTTTTCAATATCCAAAAATAATATTTTATAAAGTAATTACGTGTTTGGTGCATTTTTTATAGTTACTGCCCAGTTTTTATAATTACATCCCATTTATTATTTCTTAAATCCCATTTTCTTGTTAAGCCTAATGCATCCCTCCTAGGAAAGATTTGCAGCCCAGCAGGGCGGAGAATAACAACTTGACCTTGCACAGGTATTCCTAAAAAAGTATAGCTGGGCTAGCCATTTTCAACTTGAAAAAATTAATATCTGGGCTGGATATCCGGCCTGGGCTAGACTGCCACAGCCCGCCCAGTTAATACCTCTGCAGCAATGTTTTCATTGTTGTTCGTGAGGAGAAAAATAATATCTAGGCTAAACAGTAGCTCAAGAAAAACTTTGCAAAGGTTTCACACCTCAAAACACAACATCTTTTGAAAGCTGCTTGGTCCCAGCTGTCGACCGCTTCTTGTGCAATTCTCTCGTTTATGGACTACATAGTTTGACAATGGTGTGGGACCGTGATGTCAGGAAACCAGGAGGAAGCAAAAAAATATAGTTTTATATACTAATAAGGTGGCACTTGCGTACGTGCGGCTATAGCCCTGGTGAGCCCCCACTGTCATCCTCTCCAAGTAAAGTCATCTCCTCATCCTCATGTCTGTTGACTATGTTGACAACCCGAGACAGCGGTGCCACGGCGAGCGCAACAACTCAAAGGACGACGAAGAGGGCCTCGTGGGCCCTATGGATGGTCTGATACAGCACCCGCTGCTCATTCGGGAAGTCAGGATCATAGGGCCACATGTCCGCGACGGCATTGTCGTTCGCTTGTTCATCGGTGCTCATTGAGGAGATGGAGGTTGCAGCACCGGTCCTCCTATGCTGGTAGCTCTTCCGCCATTAGGGCGTCGAAGTGCGGCCGCACCTGCTCTATGGTGAACACGGCATGAACCGGCTTGGACAGTGGCGCTGACTCCTGGTCGGAAGCTACGTCCCTCGTCTGATTGTCGTTGCTCAGCTCGGCGAGCTACCTGGCGAGCCAGCATGTCCGGCTGTTGGACTGACCCGCTGCCAAGCACGAGTATGACTGCCACAGCCCACCTGCATCGCCTCCCTCGCCAGCTGCTTCTTCCGCCAAAGCGGTCATTACGCTGCCCGCCCCGCTTCCCGGTGCAGGCGATTGCTCCGCCTTCAAACAACACAAGTGCCATCCGCCAATCCTTCTGCCGCCCACATTAATGATACGCGGTTGCCAAGGCGGCTACCCTGGCGCCACACGTCCGTCCCTCTGCCGCCAACCATTGCTATATAAACTGCTGCGCCGGCCATAGCCGCAGTCATCCGCACCCGTTCCCTTTCTCCTCTCCACACCACTACTGCCCACCATGGCTTCCTCACGCTCCAGCTTTCTTCGGGACGGGCGGACGGCGGACCACAAGGAGATGGCAGCCATTGCTGCCGACTGGCTGGCCGGCAGGCAGCCGTAGGACGACGACGTCCCAATGGAGAACATGGTAGTCGAAGATCCAGCGCCAACCCCCTTCTCCGTGCCATCCTCGCCGGTGCATTGCACCATGACCATCGGCGAGGCCCGTGCCCAATATATGGACACGGTGAGGCCGAAGCGTGAGGAGCGGTTCCGGGAGGCGCAGGTCGGCGCTGCCTACAACCACCATCTCCTCCAGGAGCACCTGTAGGCAGAGGAGCAGATCGCCACGGAGTGGGCGTTGCAGGAGGCGCTGCTCAACTAGTACCGCTCCGCCCGCGAGGGCTGCCTCGAGCGCTGGCGGTACCGCATGCAGGTGGCGGAGGCTGTGGCCGCCTACAAAGAGGGCGATGAAGCGGGCGAGGCGCTGTTTGGCGAGGTCGAGGACGAGGCAGAGGACAATGCCGACTCCGACGAGTCCCCGCTCCAATGGCGTCGACGAGGCCCTGCTTCGCCGAGGCCCCACGGCGCCAACAATGAGGCAGACGACACTGCCAGCTCCGCCGAGGCCCCACCCTGCCGGCAACGAGGGGGAGGATTACCCCCGCTCCGCTGAGGCGCCGCCCGCCGGCAACGAGGGGGAGGACATCGCCGGCTCCGCCGAGGCCCCGCCCCGCTGCCAACGAGGCCGCGCCACACAAAAAATGAGGAAGAGGAACACGGTAGGTCGCCACCGCTCGGGTGCAAGTAAGGCCACCGCTGCTACCCTTCGGTTGAAGCCAAGCTAGGCGGGTTGACCACTGATGGCCGGTTAGCTTCTTGGCGGCGACGTGGAGTCGGAGAGCTATGTTGGAGAAGGACGCTGCTTCTACTTAACTGCTGGTGCAGTTGGCTGACTGACACGTGGGCCCAACAGGCATCTGGGCCACATGCCAGTTATGCAACTGCACCAGCAGTTAAGTCACTGAAGCTTCTGTTCGGCTCAGCCGGACACAGGTGGGTAGCTTCTATACCTCCAGCGCACCCCTTTTTAGTTGAAGAATGTATGAAATGTAATGAAATCCGGCATGTTTTTATGAAATCCGACCATGTATGAATGAATTTATTTTAATTAGTTCGAATTCTTGTATCACTGGCATTGGATGAACATGCAAAACAATACGTACTAGTATTATTCCGAGGGTGATCACCTCGTTTGCAGCAGTTTCACATGTACTCCCTCCAGTCCTTTCTGAGTGCATACAAGTTTTATGCCGGTCAAAGTATCTCTACTTTGACCAATCTTACGTAAAAAAGTATGCACTTTCACAATGTGCGAAGTAAAAAGGAACAGAAGGAGTACAAAGAGTTTGAGCAGCTTTTTAGCGTTCCTGTACATGCAATCAAACACACAGGCCTGGCAATTCATAGAGAACATTCAAAACAATCGATGATTATGCATCTCGGAGACTCACATGTCAGAGCCAATATTTACTTCACAACTAAATAATAAATAAAAAATGGATCGACGCTGCTGACAGCAAAGGGCGTCCCATTCAAAAATATCAAACGCATGTCTTCTTGCTAAAATCAATGAGCAAAATTTGACAAGTTGGTCCCATTCCAAAATATCAAATGCCTACGACTGTGGAATGGGCAGGGTTTTCCATTAGTTCGGACATTGACATGGCACCTCTTGCTAAATAAACCAGCTGTTCTTTTTGTGCAGTTCCACCAAAATCAACCAAATTCGCGCGTAGCTTGTATGATTTCGCCCTTATATGTTGCAACGCCTTGAAATTATCAGCACCTCCTTTCTTGTGGTGGAAATGAATGATTCGATGTATTCATGAACATTTTGTGCAGTTCCCATTGAAATCAAGCTGAGCACCCCTGTTTGCACAAATACAACAAAAGTGATTAGTATAAAGCAAACTATACTATGAATTGACAGTTTAAATAGGCACCTACATGGTCCATGTAGAGCACACTTTTAGAAAAATGGAACTCACCGGAAAGAATCCTAGAACAACATTGTACTCATACATCACAGCAAGAAAATGGAGATTTGTCAGTCCTTCTGAGCTGAAGTTAGTTTGGTCTTGTGGGGAGTAATGTAACCTTCCTTCAACTGCTCCTTCTGCTGAGAAGATAGACAAGGCTTCTTCATCCTGGCATAATCGGAACTAGTCACTTCACGTACTCCATATTCTTCTTCAGAGGAGGATGATCCTATTGTGCAAAGACAAGAGGACAACTAAATGCTAGCATCCCTGTTTGCTCGAAAAAAAGGAAAGGAAATATTTAAAACAGCACAGATGAAGCACTTCTCAAGGACAATACCACTTTTTCATGACAGTATCTAAACAGTCACAACACCAATAGAGATGAGAAAGCTCAATCATATGGATGAAATCAGTGGTCGAGTACCAACCTTTGTCAGGAGGCTTATTGTGTAGAGCATACAGATGAAGCACTTCTCCGGAACCATCTGTTGCTATCTACTGTGGTGGCCATGCTTACTATCTACTCCTCGATTAGTTTAATATTTCCAACATCTTCTTGTGCAGTTCCACTAAAATATATGGTATTTTCGAAGAAGATCCCTGTTTGTACAAGTAGAGATAATTACGTACTACAATAATAGTGGCATCAAATCAGTGGCAAAACAATTGCTCGTTTCAGCCATAGCAATAAATTAAGATGCAAAACTATATCATTACTTATGTCATCACAGTTCAAGTGCTTCATTACAGCACCGGGAGTTGATTTTTGTTTTTCTTCCGCTTGTTCTTCCCCTTCATCACTTGGTTCAATAACAGACAAGCTTCGCCTTCAATGTAAGATTTGGCATGTCAAGTAGGTTCCACAAGTATAGCACTAAACAATGACATTAATTTTCTGATGAAAGTGGCAAAATACAGGCCAATAGTTGTGAAATATCCTTATCTTACCTCAATGGGATATTACGGTGCACATACAGATTGGAAGTCTTGTCTCCGTTTGTGCAGTTCACTAAAATCAAGCAACATTACCGTACAAGTAGCACAACATATGAAAGCACACTGCATAATCATGTGAAAGAAGGCTAGTACTGACCTCTCATGACGCGGAATTCAAACAACTCACAAGAAGAGGATCTGAACCAAATTTTCCAACACGGATAGGAAGTAAGATCTCCTCTTGTGTAGTTCCACTAAGATCAAGCAATCAAGCAACGTTGTCGGTGTGACATTTTGGTTGAACTGCACAAAACACTCTTAAAACAAAAGTGTTTTGTGCAGTGCAACAAAAGTTCACAATGGCAACGAGGTGAAGTAGATAACCCTGTTTACACAGAGGTGCAAAGGAAACAACTAGTGGTCAATAACGGTGGATGACACAGAAGCAAACAAAAAGGAGCATCTACCTTATCTAAATGGAAAAGAAAGAAAGACAGTAGCATTTCTCAAACGTGGCATTGATTTATATTAACAGAGAGATTATATTAACAATAAAATTCGTTAAACATGTAATTTGCTTTTAAGTGTGGCATTGCATCAATTTTCCAGCGGCATTATTAGAGGGTGTTTGTTTACAGGGACATTTTGGTGGAGGGACTAAAAAACTCCATGTCAGTCCCATCTAAACCAAACAAGAGGGACTTTTAGGGACTAAAAGTGGGCATTTGGAACTAAAGAAAGAAGAACCCAAGGGTGAGTCTTTTTGGGACTTTTTCCAACAGTTGCCCCTGCCACGCATCGCACCTTGTCTCTATTAGTTCATTACTAGGGGTAACATGGTCTTTTAGCATGTCATTTAATAACCTCTAGTCCATGTTTAGTCCCTGGAACCAAGCAGGTAGGGACTAGGGAGTTTTTAACCAAACAGGGCCTTAGGTTAACAACAGCTAAAGAGTTGCATGGGACAGTTGATGCACCAGCACCATGTGCATCTATCGATGTACTGGGGTGATGCATAGTCTGTTGCAACAAAGAACAAATAACCAAGGAGCATATTTTTGTTGGTCCTAGTTTTGTTATCTTTAGACACCTTTCCCTATGTGAGCGCAGGAAATCTAGTCCTGCTCAAACTCTACAGCCTTGCCCCCCAAAACAAAAGATCAGTTCGTTACAGATGTGCGTACTGAGTTTGTCATTGTTTTCCCTTTTCGACCAACGTAGGTGCTGGATAGCCAGTCT
The DNA here is from genome assembly GCA_021605145.1 of Aegilops bicornis. NCBI lineage: Eukaryota > Viridiplantae > Streptophyta > Magnoliopsida > Poales > Poaceae > Aegilops > Aegilops bicornis. The sequence goes on along the minus strand of CM038673.1, from coordinate 483,977,145 downwards.
GTACTAGTACTTTTCCCACTTCCTTTCCTCTTTGAACCACGTCCTAGATTTATGCTATACAACTTCCCACTACTTTCCCCCATTCCTTTCCTCTTTGAACCACGTCTTAGATTCATGCGATACAACTTTCCCCACTACTTTCACCCTTCCTTTCCTTTTTGAACCATGTCCTAGATTCATGCTATACAACTTTTCCCACTACTTTCCCCCATTCCTATCCTCTTTGAACCACGTCCTAGATTCATGGTATACAACTTTCCCCACTACGTTCCTATTTGATCTAACACCTAGATTCGAGTGCAGAAGCGGAAAAATCCCACATGCAGCTAGAGCAATGCATGTGGAATAAGTAAATTATACCTTAAGGTTCTTGGGGTGTGGTTCGGTGGGTGATCGGAGGCCGTTCGACCCACACTATGTATGACGGCAAAGAAGAAGGGGTCGGAGGCCCTCCCGTGCCGCCGCTGGGCGAAAGTGAACAGCTGCGCCGGAGTAGATTCCCTCCCTCGCCGACGGTGACAACATTAAGTTTCCTTTCCTTCCCTGCGGACGGATCCTGTCGACTCTTTGACCAGCAGTGAGGGGAGAGAGAGAGAGGCCAGCGAAGTCTTGTTTAGATCTGAGAGGGTTAGAGAGTGTGAAGAGAGCAACTACAAGCAGACCAACAGTGAGGGGAGAGAGAGAGGCCAACGAAGTCTTGTTTAGATCTGGAGAGGGCGAGACAGTGTGAAGAGAGCAACTACAAGCGTTGAGGCTCCAGCGTGTATATATATATATGTATATATATATATATACTAGAGAGAGTGTGAAGAGTGCAAACCCTAGAAAACAAGCGACGAGGCTGCAGCTTATACGTGATGAGGTCATTATACGGTCACTATGAGATCGTATAGCTCCGTATCCATCCATTTTGACCAGTCAAAGAATCCACCTGGCACAAATTATGCTCAAGTGTAGTTATCAAACCCGAGACCTCAAGTTTGATGAGCGAACAGGCTATCCAGCTACACAACCCTCCCGTTATGTTCAACGGGAGTAAAATAACCTTTTATACATTCCTGCATTCGTGTGACAAGCATGTCGTGTTTTTTGTGTGTGTGGGAGTCATTGGAATTTAAATCATAATCATGTCATGTGACTTTGGTGGTAAGACTATCCACAGTGGTGCAGAAATAATGCAGCCTTAGTCACCTTACCTCTCTCCACGTAGTACGTTGGGTCCCACCAGTCAGAGGGTGAAACAAACAAATTAATAAGAAAAATTAAAAGCGCCAGCGGTGTATCTTACCTCACACATCTCGCTACTGCTCAGGAACACTGTCAATTTAATCCCTCTGTTCGCTCACGTACTATTTTAAGTGAATACTTATTATAACATGCACACAATTTTGGGCACTTGTATTCGGCCTAAGTCAGTGTGCCACCGTATCTCATAAGACTCCCTCCGTCTAGGTGTAATAAGTCACGTTAGAAGGTGCAGCGGGACCAAGGTGCAAGCAGATTGGAGGAGAAGGAGAAACTTGACCGGTCTTTCCTCCAATCAAAGCCCTGATTTCTGTATCTAAACGCAACAATTAATCCAAACAACTAAGAGATGCCGTTTTAGCTACCATGCAGGGCCACGTATTAACTCGCATGCAAGCCGACTTTGATTTCTTGTCTGATCAACGCGTAGTTGCGCTCCATGCATTGGGTTTCCGAGGGAGATAACCAGGCAGAGTAAGGAGCGTTTGGTTACATTGCTTAGGTTGGTCATAGTGGTGAGTAACTTGGACTAGTAACATGCATATGTTACTAGTCTATGTTACTACTACGCGAAGTTTGCCATCGGAAGCGAGCCGATCTGGCTCTCCTGAGCTAGCAAGGTTTTTCTAGCCCACCCAAGCTAGCTGGCCCACAAAAGCTAACATATTTTAATAGTTCCAAACGCCTAACCTTGCCCGGCTATGCTATAAGCTATTCTTACTAAGGTTCCAAACGCTCCCTAAGTAACAACACTCGCTAGCAACTAGGCCAGGAGGGGATTGAGATGTGAAGTTAATGGACGACGCCTAAACATTTTGGGAATATCTGATTTCTGTAAGATGACTTAACACCTAGACGGAGGGAGTACTACTCCTTAGTCCAGGTTTGATGGAATATTCGCCACCTCTTCTCTTCTTGTACGTACTCCATTTGTATCTCACTTCCTGTGGCTTCGCACTCGCACGATTTTCCTATTCTATGAACATGTGTGTGCGTGTGCGTGTTTAACAGCATGCTTGTGTTAGAGAGAGCGACAGATCGACCTACTCCTACAGAGAGATGGTGTGTAGTGTACGATTTTAGCCGCGAGAGTTGGTGCATCCTCTCGTTTCCGGGCGTCCGGTAGGGATAGGCGGACAGCTGCCACGCCCGCCCCTGGCCAGCCTGGCCCACCCAAAGCCCCTCCATCACCCCCGCGCGCTTCCCGCCCGAAACGGTTAGCGCCGCTCCAAAGAATCGGTGTCGCATTCATGCCCGGGCAGAGCGGACGCGACCTCTCACTGGCGCCTGCGTTGAAGGGAGAAGCGGATTCAAGAGTGATGGTTGCTTCGTCCGTCCAACATACTGCTGGGTCTATGTGATTTGATGGCTCATTGGTCATTATTACTGAGGTGGTAGGACTGCTAGATGTTCCACGCTTTCGGCGAAAGGAGGTACTACTAGATTAGAATTTTCTCCATTCTTACGGCGGAGGAGTGCAAGAGCAGTGAAAACACGCATGCTCAGTGATTACATGGCCCACCTGACACTATCACCATATTTTCTGGACACCGTGCGACACCTAACTCTTTACATAGTACTCCATCCGTTCCTAAATATAAGTCTTTGTAGAGATTCCACTAGGTGGACTACATACGGAACAAAATGAATGAATCTACACTTAAAATGCATCTATATACATCTGTATGTGGTTCATTGTGACACCCCCGATTCAATCGTACACTAATCATGCACGCAAATGTGTACGATCAAGATCAGGGACTCACGGGAAGATATCACAACACAACTCTAAAACATAAATAAGTCATACAAGCATCATAATACAAGCCAGGGCCTCGAGGGCTCGAATACAAGTGCTCGATCATAGACGAAGTCACGGAAGCAACAATATCTGAGTACGTACATATGTTAAACAAGTTTGCCTTAAGAAGGCTAGCACAAACCGGGATACGAGATCAAAGAGGCGCAGGCCTCCCGCCTGGATCCTCCTAACTACTCTGGTCGCCGCCGGGCTGCACGTAGTAGTAGGCACCTCCAAAGGTAGTAGTCATCGCCGATGGTGGCGATCGCTCCCTGAGCTCCGACATCTGGTCGCAACAATCGGATAGAGATAGGGGAAAAAGGGGGAACAAGGCAACCCTGAGTACTCATCCAAAGTACTCGCAAGCAAGGAGCAACACTACATATGCATGGATATATGTGTAAAGGGACATATCGGTGGACTGAACTGCAGAATGCCGTAATAAGAGGGGATAGCTAATCCTCGTCGAAGACTACGCTCGCAGCCTCCGCCTTGCAAAGCATGTAGAAGAGAGTAGATCAAGTCCTCCAAGTAGCATCTCCAAGTAACATCGCATAGCATAATCCTACCCGGCGGTCCTCTCCTCGTAGCCACATTAGAGAGCGACCACCGAGTTGTATCCGGCACTTGGAAGGGTGTGTTTTATTAAGTATCCAGTTCTAGTTGCCATAAGGTCAAGGTACAACTCCAATTAGATCACATTATCAAGATCACGGCTATTCGAATAGATTAACTTCCTGCAGGGTGCACCACATTACCCGACACGCTCGGTCCCATTTGGCCGGACACACTTTTCGGGTCATGCCCGGCCGAAGATCAACACGTCGCAGCCCCACCTAGGCATAACAGAGGTCAAGACGCCGGTCTAAACCTAAGCGCCGCAGGGTGCAGGCCCATCGCCCTTAGCACACACACGCGTTGCGTCTGTGACGCGCCGGAAGCGTAACTAGCCCCTTAATACAAGAGCAGCCTTACGTTCCAAACCGGCGCGCACCGCCGATTCTTGTCGACGTCACGAAATGCTTCGCCGATACCACGGCGCCGGTTGCCCATATCTTGTCCCACGTGGCGGTTAGTGCGTATAAGGTCAACGACCCAACTCAGATCAAATACCAAGATCTCGTTAAGCGTGTTAAGTATCCATGACGCCGACCAGGCCAGGCCCACCTCTCTCCTAAGCGGTCTCAACCTGCCCTGCCGCCTCCGCCACAAAGTAACAGTCGGGGGCGTCGGGAACCCAGGCCCACCTCTACTGGGATGGAGCCACCGTCCTTTCACCCCATCTCCGAACAGTATCACAGGTAATGTAATAGTGTAAAGTATATAGTATATGCCCGTGATCACCTCCCGAAGTGATCACAGCCCGATAGTATAGCATGGCGGAGACGGACAAGAGTGTAGGGCCACCGATGGAACACTAGCATCCTATACTAAGCGGTAGGATAGCGTGTAAAGGTAACAACAAGTAGTAGCAAGGACAGGCTATGCAAAGCAGATAGGATTAATCAAAGCAGTAACATGCTCCACTACTCTAATGCAAGCAGTATAGACAAGAATAGGCGATATCTGGTGATCAAGGGGGGGGGGCTTGCCTGGTTGCTCTGGCAAGAGAGAGGGGTCGTCAACTCCGTAGTTGTACTGGGTAGTAGCGACGTTGGTCTCGGTGTCTAGCAGAAGAAGAGGGGGAAGAAACAATGAATACAATGCAAACATATGCATGACGATGCATGACAAAGCAAAGCGTGATGCTGGGCGTGCCCTAACGCGGTATGAGGTGATACCGGTGAAGGGGGGAAACATCCGGGAAAGTATCCCCGGTGTTTCACGTTTTCGGGCAGAGGAGCCGGAGGGGGAAAGTTGCGAGTTTGATATGTTAGGGGTGTGTGGCGGACGAACGGGTTGCGTATCCGGATTCATCTCGTCGTTTTGAGCAACTTTCATGTTGAAAATAATTTAATCCGAGTTACGGATTAAAAGTTATGATTTCCTAAAGATTTTATTAATTTCTGGAATTTAATTAATTATTTAAACTAATTCAAAAAATGGAATAATGACATCAGCATGAGGTCATGCTGACATCAGCAGTCAACAGAGCTGACTGGTGAACCTGACGTGTGGGTCCTGCATGCCATAGGCTAAGACTAACTAATCAGGTTTAGTTAGTCTAACTAAATGATTAGGTTAATCTAAACAAGATTAATTAAGTTAGTTAATTAAGTAATTAATTAATTAATTCAATTATTATTAATTTTATTTTATATATTATTTTTCTTAATTTTTTTTGTAAACGTTCTGGGGCGGGCCCCCACATGTCTGTGGCCCCAAGGGGCTAATCGGGCGCTAGCCAGCGGCGGGCGCTTGACGCGCTGAAGCGGGCGACGCCAAAGTGGCGGACCAGGCAAGGCGCCGGAGCAGGGGGGCGGTGGTTGGAGCGGAGCGCGCTGGCCGTGGCCGGTGGAGAGGCGCCCGCGGCGAGGAGCGCTGGGCAAGGGGCAGCAGTGGCCGGACGGGGGCGTGTGCGCTCGGGCAGGAGCGCGGTGCTACGGGCGAAAAGGCTGCCGGGCAGGGAGGCCACGCAGTGGAGTCTTTGTGCACGGCGGGGTGGCCGCGGGCACCAGGCCACGGAGGAAGGCCACGGGGCGAGGGTCGGGCAGAGCTGCGGGAGCACGCGCGCGAGCGAGTCCCGTCGAGGACGACTCCGGTGCGGGGGTCAGAGAGGGAGATGGGGGGTGGCGCTCACGGAGGGATGTAGGGTCCAGGGCAGTGGTGCTCGTGGTGGAGGACATGGACGACGGCGGAGAGGAAGCAGGCCGGTGGTGAGGTCCCGGCGAGGTGTGGGGCTCCGGGCGGCGACGATGGCCGGCGACGGCGGGGCTGAGGAGGAAGCCCAGCACGGGGCGGCGTTGTTCGGGGGAGGTGCTGGCGCCAGGGTCGAGCGGCTCCTGTGCCTCGGGCGTTCCCGTGGGAGGAGGACGAGGAGGCGGCGCCGATGAGGTAGAAGCGGGGCGACGGGGTCGCCTGCCCCCGATCCAGATCGGGACCGAGAGGAGGGGGCGCGAGGAGAGAGTTGGGGATCGGGCGAGTGGGGGAGGGAACTGCTAGGGTTTGCGGTTGCGAGGGGATAAGGGAGTGAGTGGGGGGGGCGGGCCAACTGGGCCGGCTGGGCGGCCTGGCTAGCCCCGTGGCCAGCTGGACCGAGGCCCAGCGAGGGGGGGCTTTTATTTTTCTTTTGTTGTTGTTTTTATTCTTTTCTGTTTTATTTTAGTTGCACTTTATTTTTGGTTTAGTAAAATATGAAAATAGCCCCAAAAATAGTGTGTCAAAATAATCCACTGTTCTAAGAAGTTTTACCTCAGAATAAAAATAGTTTAGTATTTGGTAAAAATATATTAGGAGTAGAACTAATTGTTTTGATGTTGTTTTAATCACTTTAGGGTATTTAAAATTTTTATAAAGAAGTTTTTACTCCATCAATAATATCCATGATTTATTTGTCACATTAAGAACATTTTAGTTTTGACTTTTGAAAACTTTAATTGTTTGACTTTATTTTAAGTTTGAATTTTGAATCGATTTTGAACTAACACGAGATTAGCAACAGTAATCGAGGTGACGTGGCATCATTAGCAGATGGTTACTGTAGCTTAATTATTCGGGCGTCACAATTCTCCTCCACTACAAGAAATCTCGTCCCGAGATTTAAGAGGGAAGTAAAGGGGGAAGGTTCGGGTTACAAAATTCTAGGGAGTGTTCTTGGTCTTGGTTGTTCTCCTCGAAAAGGTCGATTCATAGCATTGATGTCTTCACTCCTAAGCCTCAATGCATCATGATGAAATTGCCGTCCTTCCTTCAGGATCTTCACCGGACTTATGAAAGGATAAGGGGGGGGGACTCTATAAGGCCGGATTCTAACAAACTTGATCATCGGACGGTTAACTCAGGGGGAGAAGCATAAATATCTCTCGAATTGAAACTTAAGAAGTTATCGAGAGCAAAGTAAGAAGATACCATGAGAAGTTTCAAACAGATAGGCAATCGTTCGATGTCTGAAACAACATGCAAAACGGGTCCAGAGCAACGAGATTGAGTATTGCGTCTGTTACCAAAATAGATCACTTGGGACATTGGCCCGTGAGTTACATAAGAAGTCAAGCGCGAGGAATAAATTTGGAAACCCGGGGTGTACAGGAGAGTCAGGTTTCGATCCTGTGGAACTGTGGGTTATGGGCCCACCATGTGGGTTTTTTTGGGAGTAGTGACATCTTGCACGGTCATGATAGCAAGGCATGTCAGGGAGTACCATGTCAGCTATGTCGGAAACAACGTTGGTACCAAGGGCGAGGGACGAAGAGAACCATCTTCCCGCCGTTGCAACGAGGCGGACCAATAGGCAAAGTTCTCGCCCATCGGTGGTTACCGAATGTCATCAACAAAAGTAACAGGTCTTCTTGACGATGTAATTGTACACCGAGGGGTTTACATAAGCAGGGAATTAATATTGCTTAGACCATAATGATCACAAGAATGGTTAAACCAAATAATGGAAAGGAAAATATGATTATCAGATATTCCAGGGGTATATCCTTCCCAATGATAAGCAGAGCATGATATCCATGACAGGATATAATGTAGAAAACCTTTTAGGTAGGGGAGAGAAATTTCGTGACTTTACCCATACAACGGTGTTTGGATAATTGATAAAGAAACATTTAGCACTGGGCTTTAAATGTTCTTGTTGAAAATCGGAGTATCACAGACATGCTTCGAGATAGCATTGACATGGTCTTCAAGCAAAGGTCGGGCTTGGATATACAAGGGATTCATCATCATTAACCCAAGGAGAGGATGAGGGGGTGGCTGATGGAATCAGCGGAAATTTATCGAGATTAACAAAGATGGATTTCCACAATTATGTGAACAAGGAGATAACATTTGTCAGATCAAATGGTATAATCATGTATGCTCGAGGAAAACATACACATTTAAACATTGGTTGAAAGGTGCACCCGAATATGGGCTGGGTTGCACGACCAACGTCGGAATGGTGATTCAATAATCAATAATCTAAGAATGAATGGCCGACCATTAACTTCAAAGCAGGAGGGTTGCTAGAAGGGCAGAATCCAAACAACACCGCTCACTTGTGGGTACCCCGGTTGGAATCAACACGAGGACCAACAAAGAATGGTGATGGTGAGAAGTATCATTATAGCAAGAATTCTGAAGAGGTGGAGCAATCCTCACAACATTCCTGACATCAAAGACGGTAATACTCGCGGTAGAATCATAACATAAGTTGGATAGCAAGGAACTCAAGGTATAACACGAAACACGAACAAGTTTGTGTTGGAGGGAAGGCAATAAGTGGCCGATGATAACACAACTCATCAAGGGCAAGGATGGTATTTCAAGAATCCGGTTGATATCCTGGAAGAGCTCATAAGGTTGATGATGATCACGACACCTTTGTAGAGAGATTTCATGAAGATATAATCAATCAGCGACGACATCAAGTCAAAGGAATGATGAAGCAAGAGGTTATTGGGACCACAGTTACGACACAAACTCGAACTCAAGCTTGTTGTTTAAGGTGAAAGGGTATGACGAGGAAAATCAACGTAAGCTTAGCTATCGTCGCAAATTGGTGCTCCGAGAATAAGGACCAGGTAGCACAGTTAGAATCATCACGACAATGATATAGTCAAACAGGCTAGGAATGGCATGATCGGGTACAAACTCGTACTTATAGAAGCTATCTTGAAGAGTTGTTGAACCGTAGTGCGGACTCGGTTCGATTATTGGTGTCTTTGAGTGTTAAAAACTCATAGCCCGTGAAAAATTGGAATCAGTGGGAATGTAGCACTTGATGAAGAACTCATAAGAAGTTACGCAGTTCCATGATAATCTCGAGATACCAGGGGTAATACTCGATGACAGATCAAAGTAGAGGTTGGACTGGGGGTATTGCTCTACAGAAGACAAGTGCTTAAACTTGCACGAGAAATGGTATTTAAAAGAGAACATGGTCGGAACCACGATTGCAAAAGGCCAGATCCCAGATATAAGATGAACTTATACCAAAGGGATAATTAATTTAAGAGAAGCTTTAATGATAAGATCTACATCGTGTCCATGGGCATGAACACAAGTTCAAGGTCGACTCCCACTTCTCCAATGCTTAACCTTTCATTCACTTCTCACTTTCGAGGAGGTTGTAGAGTTGAAATTTTATCTAGCAAAATACCAGGAGTGTATGACTCGTGAAAACTTTCTAGTTCATCCATATTAAGGAAAGCATAGGTTCAAGCCATCGGTGCTTCTTAGAACATATACCACGAACTTCAGGAGTAATCAACACAAGCTCAAAGTAGAGCATGGTTGACAAAGCAAAGGATACAATTTACCAAAGGCGGTATATATCCTAGGAAAGGCTCAAGGTTATTGAATATGAAGGATATTGTCGGATAAAATCCAACAAAGGATCCGGGGTGAGTATCGGCACACAACCAGAGGAAGAAGCAAGGCAAAGACATCGGATTATAGAAACAAATGCATAACTTAGAGCTCAATTGCTGAGGAATTATGATTTACAAAGCGAAGGATCAGAAGCAGACGCTCTGATCAAGGCTGGATAAGTTCAGTGGACTTAGGGGCACAATCGACGACAATTTAATTGGCGAGAACCAGCTCATGATTAAAACGATGTCTGAGCCGGAAGGATGAATTCTAGGATCTGTTTGAGGATTGCGAGCTTTCGCAACAAATCGAATCAACGGACTCAAAATGCCAATGACAATGGATGTCAACAAGATTACTAGACTTATGGGATTAACCATAATGCAAGCAATCAAGAAATTCAAGAGCAATAGGATGCTCAAGATTTTCGGAAGATCGAATGATATTTCGAGGATTCGTGACATACATGCATCAACTGGGGATGAGTGGATACTCGGTAAGTGCGAGAAATTATTCGTAGGGGTATTCAGGCGACAAGGAACTGCAAGGCAGTAGGCACAAAAGGATTCTCAGAACAATAGAGAGAATTTCGGGGTATCTTGTAATAACAAGATCAATGGAGAATGATTATATGAATGGAAAGTGTATGCAGTTTTCATAGGGGTTGTGATTGGAATGAAATCTCAAATGCGATGGCACAAGACTCAAGAGAACATCGTAGAGTAACTTCGGAATCTTCTAGTGCAGCAGGCGATCATCTGAAGTGAGGGGCTCTCCGGGAGAAAGCACTTGCGAGAACCTAAAGTTAGTTTTGTTTTTAGCAAAAACGTTTAACCCGAATATAAGAGAGCTCAGAGTCCCAGAGTAAAGATCGAGGAGTAAAAGATCCTAATAGCACCCAATGGCGACGTGGGCCCGTAAGGCACACAGCCATGTTAGTAAAAGTTTTGCAATGACTAGACTCGACTTCGGCCAAGGAGTATGGAAGGGGGATTCCTATAGGCATTCGTCTCTGATACCAACTTGTGACACGCTCGATTCAATCATACACTAATCATGCATGCAAATGTGTACGATCAAGATCAGAGACTCACGGGAAGATATCACAACACAACTCTAAAACATAAATAAGTCATACAAGCATCATAATACAAGCCAGGGGCCTCAAGGTCTCGAATACAAGTGCTCGATCATAGACGAAGTCAGCGAAGCAACAATATCTCGAGTACGTATATATGTTAAACAAGTTTGCCTTAAGAAGGCTAGCACAAACCGGGATACAGATCAAAGAGGCGCAGGCCTCCTGCAGGATCCTCCTAACTACTCCTGGTCGTCGTCCGGGCTGCACGTAGTAGTAGGCACCTCCAGTAGTAGTGAGTAAATCGACGGTGGTGTCGCTCACAGGCTCGACATCTGGTCGCAGCAATCGGATAGAGATAGGGGAAACGGGGAACAAGGCAACCGTGAGTACTCATCCAAAGTACTACAAGCAAGGAGCTACACTACATATGCATGGGTATATGTGTAAAGGGCCATATCGGTGGACTGAACTGCAGAATGCCAGAATAAGAGGGGGATAGCTAATCCTGTCGAAGACTATGCTTCTGGCAGCCTCCGTCTTGCAGCATGTAGAAGAGAGTAGACTGAAGTCCTCCAAGTAGCATCTCCAAGTAACATCGCATAGCATAATCCTACCCGGCGGACCTCTCCTCGTAGCCCTGTTAGAGAGCAACCACCGAGTTGTATCTGGCACTTGGAAGGGTGTCTTTTATTAAGTATCCGGTTCTAGTTGTCATAAGGTCAAGGTACAACTCCAAGTTGTCCTGCTATCAAGATCACGGCTATTCAATAGATTAACTTCACTGCAGGGTGCACCACATTACTCGACACGCTCGATCCCATTTGGCCGGACACACTTTTCTGGGTCATGCCCTGCCGCGGAAGATCAACACGTCGCAGCCCCACCTAGGCATAACAGAGAGGCCAACACGCCGGTCTAAACCTATGCGCACAGTGCAGGGCCCATCGCCCTTAGCACACCCGCACGCTATGCGTCGCGTCGAAGCAGAACTAGCCCCCTTAATACAAGAGCAGGCTTACGTTCCAAACCGGCGCGCGCCGCTCACTTGCTGACGTCACGAAATGCTTCGGTTGATACCACGACGCCGGTTGCCCATATCTTGTCCCACGTGGCGGTTAGTGCGTATAAGGTCAACGACCCAACTCAGATCAAATACCAAGATCTCGTTAAGCGTGTTAAGTATCCGCGAACGCCAACCAGGGCCAGGCCCACCTCTCTTCTAGGCGGTCTCAACCTGTCCTATCGCTCCGCCACAAAGTAACAGTCGGGGGCCGTCGGGAACCCAGGCCCACCTCTACCGGGATGGAGCCACCTGTCCTTTCAAATTTATCTCCAAACAAAGTATCACAGGTAATGTAATCAGTAAAGTATATAGTATATGCCCGTGATCACCTCCTGAAGTGATCACAGCCCAAGTAGTATAGCATGGCAGACGGACAAGAGTGTAGGGCCACCGACGAACACTAGCATCCTATACTAAGCGGTAGGATAGCAGGTAAAGGTAACAACAAAGAGTAGCAAGGACAAAGCTATGTAGCAAAGATAGGATTCATCGAAGCAAGAATATGCTACACTACTCTAATGCAAGCGGTATAGACAAGAATAGGCGATATCCGGTGATCAACGGGGGCTTGCACGGTTGCTCGCAAGAGAGAGGGGTCGTCAACTCCGTGAGTCGTCTTTGGGTAGCAAGGCCGGTCTCGGTGTCTAGCGGAAGAAGAGGGGGAAGAAACAGTGAATACAATGCAAACATATGCATGACGATGCATGACAAAGAAAAGCGTGATGCTGGGCGTGCCCTAACGCGGTATGAGGTGATACCGATGAAGGGGGGAAACATCCGGGAAAGTATCCCCGGTGTTTCGCTTTCAAGCGGAAGGAGCCGGCGGGGGAAAGTTGTGAGTTTGATATGTTAGGGGTGTGTGGCGGACGACGGGCTGCGTATCCGGATTCGTCTCGTTGTTTTGAGCAACTTTCATGTTGAAAATAATTTAATCCGAGTTACGGATTAAAAGTTATGATTTCCTAAAGATTTTATTAGTTTATGGAATTTAATTAATTATTTAAATTAATTCGAAAAATGGATTAATGACATCAGCATGAGGTCATGTCGACGTCGCTAGCCAACAGAGTTGGTGACCGTCAACTGACGTGTTGGTCACGCATGCCATAGGCTAAGACTAACTAATCGTGTTTAGTTAGTCTAACTAAATGATTAGGTTAATCTAAACAAGATTAATTAAGTTAATTAATTAAGTAATTAATTAATTAATTAATTCAATTATTATTAATTTTATTTTATATATTATTTTTCTTAAATTTTTTGTAAACATTCTAGGGCGGGGCCCCACATGTCTATGGCCCCAAGGGGCCAATCGAGCGCCGCTAGCGGGCGGGGGCGTCGGACGCGCCCGAGCGGGCGCACGCCTGTGTTTAGCGGACCCGGCAAGCGCCGGAGCGAGGCAGTGGCCTGGCGAGGCCATGGCCGGAGCGGGCGCGCTGGCCGGCGTGGCGGTGCGCCGCCCAGGAGCGGCAAGCAAGGCAGTGGCCGGACGGGGCGTGTGCACTCGGGCGAGGCCAGCGCTGTGCTCTGAGCGAAAAGGCTGCCGGGCCGGAGGCCACGGTGCGGGCGCTGTGCACGGCGGGGTGGCTGCGGGCACCTGGCCGCGGAAGAAGGCTATGGGGCGAGGGTCGGGCAGAGCTGCGGGAGCACGCGGGCGAGCGAGTCCCGTCGAGGACGACTCCGGCGCGGGGTCAGAGAGGGAGATGGGGGGTGGCGCTCACGGAGGGATGTAGGGTCCTGGGCAGTGGTGCTAGTGGTGGAGGACGTGGACGACGGCGGAGAGGAAGCAGGCCGGTGGTGAGGTCCCGGCGAGGTGTGGGGCTCCGGGCGGCGACGATGGCCGGCGACGGCGGGGCTGAGGAGGAAGCCCAACACGGGCGCGGCTGCTCGGGAGGTGGCCAAGGCTGGCGTCGAGCGGCTCCGGCTCCTGGGCGTTTCCGGCCGGGAGGAGGACGAGGAGGCGGCGCCGGTGAGGTAGAAGTGGGGCGACGGGGTCGCCTGCCCCCGATCCAGATCGGGACCGAGAGGAGGGGGCGCGAGGAGAGAGTTGGGGATCGGGCGAGTGGGGGAGGGAACCGCTAGGGTTTGCGGTTGCGAGGGATAAGGGAGTGAGTGGGGGGCAAGTGGGCTGGGCGGCCTGGCTAGACTCAGGCCCAATGGGCCGAGGCCCAAATGAGGGGCTTTATTTTTCTTTTTTTCTTTTTTTATTATTTTATGTTTTATTTTAGTTCCACTTTATTTTTGGTTTAGTAAAATATGAAAATAGCCCCAAAAATAGTGTGTCAAAATAATCCACTGTTCTAAGAAGTTTTACCTCGGAATAAAAATAGTTTAGTATTTGGTAAAAATATATTAGGAGTAGAACTAATTGTTTTGATGTTGTTTTAATCACTTTAGGGTATTTAAAAATTTTATAAAGATGTTGTTACTCCACCAATAATATCCATGATTTATTTGTCACATTAAGAACATTTTAGTTTTAACTTTTGAAAACTTTAATTGTTTGACTTTATTTTAAGTTTGAATTTCGAATCGATTTTGAACTAACACGAGATTAGCAACAGTAATCGAGGTGACGTGGCATCATTAGCAGATGGTTACTATAGCTTAATTATTCGGGTGTCACATTCATGGTGAAATCTCTACAAAGTCTTATATTTAGGAATGGAGGAAGTACTAGTATAGTACGTAGTGTAATTTATCAGCGAGATGGTACAATGCTATGAAGCTTCCAGCTTCTGTTACATGTATCTTGCGTCCAAGGTTGCCCGTTGCAACATTTCATCAAATACAAAGGAGACTAACATGCATGCTATTGCATCTCAATGATTGACAGATCATTGCAAATATCGGTTCCTCGAAAAGATCATAGCAAATATGTACTCCCTCCGTTCCAAAATAAGTGTCTCAACTTTATGTAGGGGGTGTTTTTTTCCAGGGACTTTTAGTGTAGGGACTAGAAAAAGTCCCTCTTAGAGATTTCTTAACCAAACAGGAGGGACTACTAGCACTAGGGACTAAAACTTGCTTTTTGGGACTGAATGAAGAAGACTCTCAAGGAGAGTCTTTTCTGGGACCTTTCCAACAATGCCCTCCGCACTCCATTGCCCTTGCCCCATGGTGTTGTTTGGTTGTTATTTTTCTGTATATTGGGGGTAACATGGTCATTCAATAACCTCTAGGGAGGGACTAGGGACTTTCTAGTCCCTAAAAACAAACAGGAAGGGACTTTTTAAGGAGTGGGGACTTTTTAGTTGGGACTAGAAAAAGTCCTAGGACTTATGAACCAAGCAGGGCCTCAATATGGACTACATACGGAGCAAAATGAGTGAATGTACACTCTAAAATACGTCTATATACATCAGTGTTTGGAGTATGTACTAGTATTTCATATCTAATAAAGGACATATATATTCCAAACAATATGATAATCTCTCTAACCAAGGTAGCAGGGACGAGGAGTAAACGGAGGGACTAGTAAAATTTTCTCCTCGTCCTGCGAGCCATCGCGCGCATGGGCGAGGGAGCGGGCATAAGGCGTATAGTACTACTACTAGTAAGCAAGCTTCACCTCATCCTGCGAGCCACCGCGCCCGTGTGCGGGGGACACGGCGTACTAAGCAAGCTTCTCCTCGTTCTACGAGTTGATAGGACACATCAAAAGTACTCCAGTGTATAGAGCCTTGCCTCTAAGGTACGCCCCACATGGTTTGCCTCTTTTTTAACATAACGCGTCAAGTTGCAATTTGTTTGTTCACCCGTGGTAGAAGATCCTCCCTCCATCAAGTGGACAACCAGTACACGTGTCAAATTACCACGTGGGCTGCCTTTTCGTACAGAAATTAGCTCCACCGTGTACCCGCGCGGGTGTGGTTGGGAAAGAGACAGGAGTACGTGCACCGTGCGTGCACCTCTTCTCTTCGTGCACATCCCCCACCTACGTGGGTGTGTGTGAGAGATACAAACCTAGACAAATGCCTTGTGCGTTTGTGAGTGTTTTTTGTTTTGGGGGGAGTGATTTCGTGAATGTATTTGTGGGAATATGTGTCGATGACATCTCAAACAAAATTTTGCATGCAATGTCGTCTGTGAAATGGAGGCCTATCCACGAGAAGAGAGGGAGGGTCATATATATATATATATATATATATATATATATATATATATCGATAGAGTCGTAGAGAGGATCAAGTGGGTTGGTGCGAGATCGATGAAGAGAGCCATCGAAATTGTGTGTGTGTGCAAGTCAAAGATATAGGGCGTGACCCACCTGAACGCCGTGAGGGCACAGGTCAAGTTTGTGTGTGGCAGGAGACATGACTAGAGCGCTCGATGTAATGGTGTGTGTGTGTGGGAGGGGTGGGGAGGGGTAGGCAGAGGCCTAACTATAGAGGTAGAACGACTCGTATATGTGTTGAGAAGGAGAGACCCAGCTATGTCTTGAGGGAGAT
Organism: Aegilops bicornis; assembly: GCA_021605145.1. NCBI lineage: Eukaryota > Viridiplantae > Streptophyta > Magnoliopsida > Poales > Poaceae > Aegilops > Aegilops bicornis. Next base: position 483,961,048 of record CM038673.1, on the reverse strand, counting down.
CGGTCGACATCCATACATAATTGAAGGACGGGAAATGGGATGGGACAGAGAGAGAGAGAGAGAGAGAGGAGAGAGAGAGGTAGGGAGAGGGGTAGAGTGCTGGATGGGTGATGGAGTTGCTTCTCGAAGATGGTGAGAGAGGCCTACTAGACAAACTGAGGGTGGAACTGCAATATTATCAATAAGAGTGGGGATGTGTTTCTGTGTGTCCCTGTGCGTGATAGATCTATCGGGACGCATCCATGGATGATGAAGGGGAACCATGTGTTTGGTAAGCAAACCTAACTAGATCGGTAGATCAATTGTTGTTTGTTGGAGGAAGGGAGAGACATAACTAATGAGGTAGATGGATCGACGCATGGGGGAAAACAAGTTATAAAGACCTAACTAGCTATATGTATAGCGGGAGATCGGTCGGTGTACGTCCATTTTTTAGAGGCAAATAAGGCCCGGCGAGACAGATAAACAGAGAGAATGGAGCTAGGAGGTGGTGCGAGAGGCCCAGCTACTAGCTATATAGGGGGAGGAGTGATCGATGAAAAGAGGGGCGAGAGTTTACACGTGTGCGGGACCGTATGAGGGACACGGGGCAAGGACACATAAAGGAGGAGATTGAAGGTGCGTGTGTGATACGTCTCCGCCGTATCTACTTTTCCAAACACTGTTTCCCTTATTTTGGACTCTAACTTGCATGATTTGAATGGAACTAACCCGGATTGACGCTGTTTTCAGCAGAATTGCCATGGTGTTATTTATGTGCAGAAACAAAAGTTCTCGGAATGACCTGAAACTCCACGGAGCTTATTTTTTGAAAATATTAAAAATATTGGCGAAAGAATCAAGGCTAGGGGGCCCACCACCTATCCACGAGGGTGGGGGGCACGCCTGCCCCCCCCCCCCTCTTGGCGCGTCCCCTGCCTCGTGGGCCCCCTGGTGCTCCACCGACCTCAACTCCAGCTCTATATATTCGTGTTCGGGGAGAAAAAAAATCAGAGAGAAAGATTCATCGCGTTTTACGATACGGAGCCGCCGCCAAGCCCTAAACTCTCTCGGGAGGGCTGATCTGGAGTCCGTTCGGGGCTCCGGAGATGGGAATTCGTCGTCGTCATCATCATCAACCATCCTCCTACACCAATTTCATGATGCTCACCGCCGTGCGTGAGTAATTCCATCATAGGCTTGCTGGACGGTGATGGGTTGGATGAGATTTATCATGTAATCGAGTTAGTTTTGTTAGGGTTTGATCCCTAGTATCCACTATGTTCTGAGATTGATGTTGCTAAGACTTTGCTATGCTTAATGCTTGTCACTAGGGCCTGAGTGCCATGATTTCAGATCTGAACCTATTATGTTTTCATGAATATATGTGAGTTCTTGATCCTATCTTGCTAGTCTATAGTCACCTACTATGTGTTATGATCCGCAACCTCAAGTGACAATAATCGGGACCATTCCCGGTGATGACCGTAGTTTGAGGAGTTCATGTATTCACTATGTGTTAATGCTTTGGTCCGGTACTCTATTGAAAGGAGGCCTTAATATCCCTTAGTTTCCATTAGGACCCCGCTGCCACGGGAGCGTAGGACAAAAGATGTCATGCAAGTTCTTTTCCATAAGCACGTATGACTATATTCTAATACATGCCTACATTATATTGATGAATTGGAGCTAGTTCAGGTCACCCTATGTTATGACTGTTACATGATGAACCGCATCCGGCATAATTATCCATCACCGATCCAATGCCTACGAGCTTTCCATCTACTGGTTTACGCTTATATACTTTCCCGTTGCTACTGTTACAATCACTACAAAACACCAAAAACATTATTTTTGCTTCCGTTAGTTTTGTTACCGTTACCACTACTATCATACTACTTTGCTACTAAACACTTTGCTGCAGATATTAAGTTTCGTGTGTGGCTGAATTGACAACTCAGTTGCTAATACTTGAGAATATTATTTGGCTCCCCTTGTGTCGAATCAATAAATTTGGGTTGAATACTCTACCCTCGAAAGCGGTTGCGATCCCCTACACTTGTGGGTTATCAGGGCGGTGATCGCTGGCGGTGCTGGGGCGGTGGCGTGGGGATCACCGGAGAAAAAGCTCGGCACGGGGGGCCTAGAGGGATGGCCGGGGCGGCGGCAGATCGGCGGTGGGGAGTGTTTTTGGGGTGGGCGGGGCGGCGCACCGCCGGCCACGGGCGGCTGTTTTGTCGGTGGTGGCTGGCGGCTCAGGGGGATGGAGGTTGAAGATGAACTGCAAGCCCTTGATTTTGTATCCAACGGCTGCAAAATCGACTGACCATAGATGAAAAAGTTAGTCGACTGACCTCTAGCCTCACCTCTAGTGCGATCAGTTTTGACAGTAAAATTCAGTTTCGACAGCAAAATTCAGTTTCTACAGTTAAGTTCAGTTTTGACAGTTAAATACAGTTTCGACAGATAAGTTCAGAGATGAGCGGCTGATGTATACATCTAGCACTTTGTGGTTATGTATTTTACGTCATCTATTGGAAATGCTCTTAGAATTCCACTCAGGTTAACGTTGTCTCTCTTGTCCTGCTTTAGCCTCGGCGTCGTACAACTCACCGGAGCTGCTCCAACGACGAAACCCTCCATCATAGCGGAGCAGTACCTCGGGCTCCATCTCAAGACGCCTAAGATCTTCTTCCCCTCCTTCGACAGCAAAGTCAGCCGGAGCATCCTCATCGGCCAACCCAATCACGCTGAGATCGACATGGCTTCGCCAAAGAGGTTGTACACTTCTTGTGGTTTGACTTAATCTCACCATGCTTCTTTGCATCCTGTGAACTTCTAATTCTTGTGAACAAAACACCCAGATTGGCAGAAATCCTGTGTTTTTAAATTCTCTGTTTTGCACGTGCATTCCTATCCTATTCCTGTCTATTTCCTATCCCTGCATTGTTAGAATCCTCAAATTCAGACAAGCCCTTACACAATTACTTGATTCTGAGATATGTGTCAAAGAAAACCTTGTGTGTTTTGTCCTGCTCTCTGCGGTCTTTGTGTTCCACCCAGCTCAATTTGGTCCAACAATGGAAGGGTTCACCACAGCAGGGATCCGCTCTCCAGACTGCTTTTCGCCGCCTTAGATCTTCTTCCCTTGCCGCAGCCACGACAATCGCATTACCATCATCAATCGAGCAGATGACCTTGAGGACTACACGGGTCCGCAAGAGAGGTCGCACTCTTCCATGTCTCGCTTACGTTATGCATCGCTTAATATGATGACATGCTACTTTATCGTCGTGTTCACCTATTAGACTTCGAAGTCAGTCCAAACTTATGTCAAACTTGAGTTTTTAAATGGTTGTGGGGTACATATTGGGGCAACAATCAGTACTATCTGCCTACTATCCGTTAATCTCGGGTGTCTACTATGAGTTTCATGTTGGGTGCAAACAAACATTAAAGGAGCCATTATCTGTATCTTTTAACTAAAGCTATTATCTGCCTGATATCATTGGTTTGGGGTCTATCCATAGTTTGCTACCATCACTCTAGATTTGTGCATGCACTCCTTACATAATCTCACTATGTTTTATTCCTATGCATGTCAGTTATTGTACACAATCACTACAAAAAAAATACACTTCCGTGATGATACGTGTTTGTCACAGTAGGTCGCGTTTTTTGTCATGCATGTACATCCATGACAAATTTATGACAGGATCAAGATAGTCATACTTGTGCTGTCGTAGAAGTGTTCCATGACATTACCAAAATTATCATCACGGAAGTGTCCACTTCCATGATGATAAATCGCGCGTCACAGAAGTGCTTTCGTCAAGGGTGACCGACACGTGGAATCCACCATAACGGAACACCATTAAGCTATCGGGTCGGGTTTTGGATCCGATAACCCGTTAACAGCCCCAACCAATGGGGATTTTCCACGTGTAAAATCATCATTGGCTGGAGGAAACACGTGTCAGCTCATCATTGGGACAGATGTCATCCACTCACGGGATGTAAGGCACCTACGATACGTCGACACATGGCACGGCCCAACAAAGGGCCCATTCTCGTGAAAAGGCCAGCCCGTTTGACTTGGTCAAAAGCTGGCGGGCCGGCCCATGGAAAGCCTGTTAACGGCCTGTTAGCATATAGCCCATTTACAGCCCCCTAACCCAAGGCCCGTTACGCCGTATGCGAATTAGGCCCAGTAGCGTCATCTGGGCCATCCAATATGATTCCAGCCCGATTTCACTTCTGGCCCATGTATGGCCCATGAATTCTTTCGGCCCATATTAGGCCCTTTGTAACTCTTGGCCCATTAGCGGCCCGTGCTGAAACTGGCCCGTAATGAATAGTGTATTACTTTACACCCATTAACGGCCATGTGAAATCGGCCCGTAATGAACAGTGTAACACTTTATACCCATTAACGGGCCGTTATTCTGTTGGGCGTTTCCATTAAGTTAACTTTCGCCTTCGAGGGCCCATTTATTCTTGGGCTCATTTGCAAGATTCGCTACTTACGGCCCGTTCATCGCTATTTTCTGCTTGTGAGCCAAATTCAGCCCGTCGTTACAGTCGGCCCATTTGTGGTCCGTTAGTCTGTTGGGCCATTTTCATAGCATCACCAAATATGGCCTATTAACGGCCCGTTATGGTCAGCCCATAAAACGTACGATTTCCATTGTAGGCCCGTCTACGGCCCATTAAAGGCCAGTACAAGACCCATAAATGAGTCGGCGGCCCATGGATCCTACGTGACGTAGAAGGCCCATGGATCCTGCGAGATGTAGAAGGCCCATGGACACTGCTAGACGTAGAAGGCCCATGGATCCTGCTAGACGTAGAAGGCCCATGGATCCTGCGAGACGTAGAAGGCCCATGGATCCTACGAGACGTAGAAGGCCCATGGATCCTACGAGACGTAGAAGGCCCATGGTCGGGCGAGTTGGCCCCCGTTTGAACGATATAGCATATTCAAAGAATTATCCTACTCAATACTATCACCTCTAAAAAGCATACACTATACAACAAAGAGGTCAAGGCATAGAAAGGTAGAATAATCCTACACTATACAATAAAGAAATTATAGCCGATTATACCCACTGGGCATTATGGTGCAAGATGTGATAATAAAGCATACACAAATAGCAAATTACATACACTGGGCAAATCTGGCTCATACATCATGGACGCGCATCAACTTAACTCCATTTGAACTATAATCTCTTCAGAAAATAGGATTGGCCGGATTCAGATAGCACAAATTTCAGTCTGCAAAATCTCCAATTCCTTCATGGTTACCTCGGTGTCTTGTTTCATTTTTTTGACTCCTGCATCTACTACCTGCATGTCCAGTCTCAACTTGTTGATTATACGTTGACAATCATGTACACGTTGTCTTGCCACCTCTAGTTGATGCTCGAGAACATCAAAGACATTCCAATTCCAATCCATAATCATTTGGTAATGGCCATGCCGCCGCCGCATGATTTTTGTGTTGATATCACTTCATCCTGAAATGTTTCGTAAGTACACATGACTAGGGCAAAAATTATAGTTACAACAAAGGAAGTTTAACAAGACACTATTTTGTACTACATGGCAAAACAGGACTAACAATAATGTTACACGTCACTTTCACACACAAAATGTTACACGTCATGAAGCATAAGCAGGTGATATTTTAAAAATTATAAAAAAGATAGTCTGTGCAGCCTGCATACAGAAATCCCTCTTAGCTCACCAGAGGAGCGTGATGCTGGGGCCCAATCGAAAATACAGACAAGTTACAAATTTAGACAGCACGTTGCGTATAAGTAAGCAAGTAGTTGGCCATTCTGTACGTCAATTAAAGTCTTAGGGATCATAATGAACAGCAGAGGGTTTCATACAAACATACTACAGCAGGCAAAACTATGCAATCATTAGCGTAGTATAAACTAGATTGTGAGCCTCATGCAATAATAATTGGTTAATAGACTTCAAAGCTTCAGCACACTTGGCAGTAGTAATTAAATGGTAAGGCCTGTAATTATGTCAATTAATAGTGATACAAGTACCGAACATCGTGCATAATTATTTGGGCATCTCATTAAGTGAGGACAAATAAAGCAATTGAAAAGAAAATTAACTATGCTGAAACAAACAAGGAATTGAACTGTTGAGTTGCATACAGTGACTTACCTTAGCAGGTTGAAGAGGCTCAGTGCAGCTCCTACTTCTCTTGCAAGGCTCCTTCCTAACATCTTGTACTTGGAAATCCTCAATCTTACATCATTGCACCCCCTCTGCAAGGTGACACAAACTAGTCACTCGTCTCCTTGGAAGATAAATATGCATAATTTCCAGTCTGTGAACACAAAAGGATGAGATTATAACAAAACAACACCACATAATGAAACATGCCGCATCTCTTGCACTTGCACACATTGAAATGAGCATTTACTATGTCTGCACTATATAAAAACTAGGCATACCTTCGAACTGGATCTCCAGGTACTCTTGGAGAGCCTACTGTAGTGTACAGCCAAACCTTTATGTCACCTATGAGTTAGACAAGGCCCCACTACAGCAGCCCTTAGTGTTTAAATCGTTGATAAGCTCGAGTGTTAGGTCAAGAACAGCAAGTAATCAAAGCAAACAGTCCTAGTATGGCTGGCTGATGCAAACAAGCAATTGAACAGATGTGTGAGCAAATCTTACATATCAAGAAAAGAAGCAAAGAAGGAGGCTTAAAGACCATCACTTGATTGACCAGATTTAAGGGGCATTTAAACATCATGTGCAACGTATGAACTAACATAAACATTGCATATTCCATATTCTAAAATAGAATGCACATGTATTAGGTTATGCCATGTATGATGATGCCTAAATGTACAGATAGCAGGCAGGAGTGATTCATCATTGCACGCACAATTGAATTGCAGGCTAAGGGCCAGTTCGATTCCGCCTTTTCAAGGCATATTGTCAATAAGCCATAAAAGAAGTAAAGAAGTCATTTTTGAGTTTTGGGCTTGGGCTTAACTAATTTCGCTTTGGAGGGGGGTGTTTCGGGTAGAACCTCACTAAAAATTGAAGGGAAGGGGAATAGTGAAATGACTACTGTTCCGCCTATATTACACTCAAAATGCAATTGTCGACGCACGTGTCACACCCGACCCTCAAGTAAAACAAACACGCAAGCATTCATTGCCGTGCCCGCTTGCATCTCCTCTCCCTTTCTCTCTACCTCGATCCCCTGCAGCACTAGGGTTCCTCCAGCGAGCCGTCGCCACTGCTCCCATCTGGCCTAGTCCTCGACGATGCTATGTCCAGCTAGGCTACATGGTCGACGGGTAGGGGCAAATATCCCTGGCTGCTCCTCCCTCTGACACCGCCCCTCATTCTGATGGTCTCCAGCAGCTGCTCCACTGTGGTTCGTCCAACGCACTACTCCGGCGGGCGCTGCACAACTACGGCGGATGCCACACTACGGCAGAAGGCACCTTGTTCCCCTCCCCTCCTCCCAGGCCATGGCCTTGAGGTGTTGTTGAAGGATGAGCTCATCCAACAAGGTGAGGATCTCCTCTGGTTTTTTGCCAAATTTTCATTCTGATCCACTATACGATGAATTGCTATGAGTTGCTTCGCCGCTGCTATATGATGCATTGCTATGAGTTGCTCCTCGCCGCTATATGATAAATTGCTATGAGCTGCCGCCACCGTATGATGAGTTGCTATGAGCTGCTGCTGCTTCTATATGATGAATTGCTATGAGCTGCTGCTGCTATATGATGAGTTGCTACAAGCTGCTCCTGCTGCTACTATATGATGAATTGCTATGAGCTGCTCCTGCCGCTGCTATATGATGAATTGCTATGAGCTGCTCCTGCTGCTGCTATATGATGAATTGCTATGAGCTGCTGCTGGTATATGATGAATTGCAGACTACTGCTGCTGTATGATGAGTTGCTATGAGAAGCTGCTGCTGCTATATGATGCTTTCAGGTGGTGCTGCTATATGATAATAACCAGCCACTTGGACCATCGAATTTCAATAAATAATTGTTCTTCATTTAAATGTGGGGCATGCTCGTTTAAATTAGGCAATGGGATCTCTGTGGAAAACATTGACCAAAGTAGATTGTGCCAAGTAGATGGTATCTTTGTATTTGCATTTTGAGGAAATAGTGATGGTCTGCTTTCCTATCATATTAATTATCGACTGGGTTCAATTTGTGATGTTTGCAAGTCAAATTAATTTCCATATGGGCAGCAAAATGAAAAATATATATAATGCAATCTAGACTTTCCACTGATCATACCAAAGATAAGCTGAAAAAGCAATGAAAAGAACTGGTTGGCGTATTACATGGAGCTTATATTCACAGGTGCTTATTTTCTTAGGATAACTCGTAATAATTGTCCCTAAGAAACTTGGCTAATAGAACTGGCATACAAATAACATGTCACGATGATTGCAATGGAGGAGTGACGTACCATAGCACATCAGATAGGCTCGCCGCTGCCTCTCCTTTTTTGTGATGTTCCATGAAATTCCAACATACATCTAGTACTTTTCATTGTGTAACCCTATACGCAAGTTGACACGGCTAATTTCGCACATCTCTACATGATACTACATTGCATATCCCTTGCATATTTAAACCACCAATTAACGATTGTGTGCGTACCATAAACTAGCCATGACTCAGATGTCTTTGGACTGATAGGCACTCTAAGGGAGCCTAATGTAGTGCACTCGGAATTCCTACATGCCACCTATGATTTTCAGTAATGTATCGCCTGTTCCTAAATATATGTCTTTGTAGAGATTCCAAGATGGACCACATACAGATGTATATAGATGCATTTTCGAGTGTAGATTCACTCATTTTGCTCCATATGTAGCCTATAGTGGAATCTCTAGAAAGACTTATATTTAGGAATGGAGGTACGAGGTAGTATCATGTATGACATCTACATATATAATTTAGCAGCCAGTAGTAGAAATCATTGTCTGCACAAAGGGATTACTGGTCGAAAATCCTAGCAAAGCACGCTGGCAGGCACAGAACAATACAAGAGAGAGAGAGACGCGCTTACAAGATCATAGCAATGCCTCAGTCCAGGATCTTGGTTGTCCAAGTTGTTAGATCCATAAGAAACATCATCCTTGTAGTTTTTGCCACCGTGCATAATGTAACAAATGACGGTTAGTATATTTGAAGTACATCGGGCGGTGATGCCGACGGGTTTAAAGTTGACAAGTACCTAGGCCGTGGCGGTACTTGGTATCTCTCTCGACGGTGGGAATCAGGTTAGAAACGTCGAGGGTGATGACACCGCTACCGGGCCGAGGTCCGTAAGGAGATCTAGAACCGTCGAGTAGGGTGTTTTCGAGCGGCTCCGGTAGGGTGGACTACGGTGTGGGTGAAGCGGATCTGTGGCAGTGGACGAGGGCGTAGGTGAAGCTGCTCCGGTGGTTGGGTTAAGGATGGTGTCGACGACGCGGATCTGCGGCCATGGACGGGGCATCAGAAGCTGCTCCGATGGTTGGGTTAAGGATGGTGTCGACGATGCGGATCTATGGCCGTGGACGGGGCGTCAGAAGCTGCTCCGGTGGTTGGGTTAAGGGTGGTGTCGACGATGCGGATCTGCGGCCGTGGACGGGCGTCGGTTGCTCCGGTAGGTTGGATGAGGGTGCGAGGAAGCGGATCTGAGGCCGTGGACTTGTGATTTGGCAAAGCGGCCCCGGTAGGGTTGAGAATGGTATAGGCGAAGCTACTGCGGTAGGGTTGACGCTCGTGTCGGCGAAGCGGCTCCGGTAGGGTTGAGGAAGGTGTCGGCGAAGCGGCTCCGGTAGGGTTGAGGAAGTTGTCGGCGAAGAGGATCAGAGGCCGTCGGCAGAAGCGTCGATGGGGCGGCTCCGGGGGTGTGGACGCGTCTCCGATTGGGTAATCTGAATGAGCCGCTGCAGATGCTGTGGCGGTTGATGAGAGTACCGTGGCAGATCCGGCGCCGTGGACAAGGCCGGCACTGAATGGGCTGTGGTACAGTGGTGAATGAGCAGTCTACTTGTTTCTAGGGGAGGTGGGAGGGGTAGATGCGGCCGTAGAAGCAGATCCGGCGAAGTGGACGCCGCTGGAAGTGAATGGGCTATGGTACGCCGGTGGATGAGCAGCCTGGGGTTTCGAGAGGGGAGGGGAGAAAGGGCGATGAAGTATGGACGACGTGATGTAAGATGCTCTGGTGTTGTGGAGTTAGTCGTTTTTGCGGAAGGAGGACAGAAAATGGGGGTGCCGTGTAGTGGGGGGAACCATAAGTTACCAAAGCAGCCCCGACCTATCATGTAGATGAGGGCGGTATTGTAAAGTTGGTCTCCGTGCACCAAGGACAAAAGGGGGATTTCGCATGCTAAAGACTAAGGTGGCGGAAATTTTAGAAGGAGGCGGAGATTTTGCCGCCCGCGGGATCGTTCCTATCCAGTTTCAAATAATTTTGGACCGTGCTAGCGGGAAGGTCATGCTAGACTATGTACACGGGCCACGCGTCAGCAATTAATAACTAGTGTGAAGTCCACCCCAGAAAAAAGACACTAACTCGGGATGATGCGCCGATAACTTGGACATTCACACGGGCGCGACCAATCGTACGGGTGTAGTGGCGCGTTCACAAAAAAGGGATCAAACGCTCAACCTATGTATTTCTCGTGTAAATAGATAATTTAGTGCCATTGGTTATTTACTTTAAACATAATGCATTGATGTGTTAGTGTAGAGGCGCACAAAAATAAATGGATATTGTAGTTAGCTACTTAAAAGTGTTACCTCATATGATTACATAGCCTCCATTTCATAAATTATGCGTACTGTTGAATTCATATATGAATATTACATATATTACTTCAAAATAGAAACTTAAATCATCCAAGACTAATGAATTTGAATGCTAGAGTAACAATGGTGCATGTGCATGATAGCTACATTGGTTGTTTGAAGAAACATCACTATAACTTTGGCATGCACAACTGAAAAGGTTTATTTAAATAGAAAAAAAATATGATATGTGAGTGTCCAATCTTTATAGCGTTGAATCGATATTGTACCTTTGGCCACGATACGGAGTAGATATTGACTTATGTTCAAGCGATGCACGTCCACGATCGCTAGATAGTGATACGTGAATGAATTGTGCAATCTCTCTCACATGCATGCATATCTCATTTCTCTGTGGGCATCGGAATCACACATGCGCACTTCGTGTATTTCTCTCCCTCCGTCAGGGTTAAATTCGTCTTTCTACCCTGTCCTACAAGTCTCTCACACAGAAACACACACACTCTCTATGTCTAACACGCCCACCACTTTAATTCCGCCCACCCACAGCCACTAATGTCTCAAAGTATAATAATGTCTCTCACACATATGCTATCTACCTATCCCTTAATATAGCTAGATATGTGTCACACAAACTCCTTCTCCCTACTAGCAAGATGCCCATGTGCGTTGCACGGAACATCAAGATGCATTTGTATGAGAAGTTTATCTTGTGGGAGAAATGGATGAACGAGGGAATGCCTAATTTGCAAATGCGGAGAGGGGTGTGGGTATCTTTTTGCAAAATTGCCATATTTTCCTTCCTGTCCGTCGGATATAAATCGGATGGCCTATATTGCAGGATGGCAGGAACACCATCATCACAACCTCCATTTTTTTATAAGAGTAGAGATATGTGAGTGTCACTGCCCCCCCCCCCCCCACACACCCACACTTCCCAACACCGAAGGAGTAGGGTGACACCTCGATCTTGATACTAATCTATCGAATGGCTTCTCTCTCAAGCATACACACACACACACACTACCCGGCACCGAAGGAGTAGGGTGACACCTCGATCTTGATACTAATCTATCGACTGGATTCTCTCTCAAACATACACACACACACACACTACCCGGCACCGAAGGAGTAGGGTGGCACATCGATCTTGATAATAATCTATCGACTCCTCTTTCAAACACACACACACTCGCTAGTTGTGCTTCAGACTCATCACAGACACTCTCGATACGCCTTTCCCCCCAACAATGATGCAGAAGGGTGACAACTCGATCTGATCAAAATTTGTCAATTGGTTTCTCTCTCAAACATTGTGTCTCGGTGCCTCGCTCGGTAGCCCCTCGATATGTAGACTTCTCATGCAGCACAGCTGTAGTGACGATGACGCTGAACCCAGTGTGCCTTGTTTTTACCGGCCTCATGTGATAGTTTTCACCCTGTTTTCTGTTAATTAACAAGGCAACATTTTCTTTGTTAGTACTAGTGAATCTGAAATCATTCGGGGCAGACATAAAATATATCACTTCAACCCAATTATCGCAGCAACTATTTTAAAAGAAATTAGTTAGCTGCCTGTGCGTTGCACGGAACATCAAGATGCATTTGTATGAGTAGTTTATTTTGTGAGAGAAAAGGCTGAACGAGGGAAGGCCTTATTTGCGAACGTGGAGATACGTGTGGGTATATTTTTGCAAAATTGCCAGAGTTTCTTTCCTATCCGTTAGATATAAATTCGACGTCCTATATTGCAGGATGGCACTCACACCGTCATCACCAACTTTGTTTTCTACTCCCTCCGTCCGAAAATACTTGTCATCAAAATGGATAAAAATAGATGTATATAAAACTAAAATACGTCTAGATACATTTCCTTTTATCCATTTTGATTACAAGTATTTCCGGACGGAGGGAGTATTAGTCTTTTTATAGATTTCAACAAGTGACTATGACCGGACCTTACCAACATACTCAAAAAAGTAATCCATAATTTTGATGTTACCCTCTTTTCTTGGCGGTGCAAAGGCCATCTGGATACCTCATAAATAAATCAAGGACAAATCTGACCCCTTCCTGAAAAGACATACGTAGCAAAATGAGTGAATCTACACTCTAAAATATGTCCTCATACACATCTGTATCTGGTAGTCCATTTGAAATCTGAAAAAGAAAAATATTTAGGAACGAATGGAGTATATATAAGAGTAGACTGGAGATATATCTCCAGCATGGTCTACAACAAAAATGTGCTGGGCTGGTTTGACATGAGTTCGAATTCTGTCTTTTAACTTTAGATTTGTATATTATATATTACTCTACTTGTTTAATATATACTTCTTTCGCTACTGTACTGACGGTGGAACCCACAGAGTACTTAGAATATTAAGGATGGACTTGTTTCTTTTTAATTTTCATGCAAGTCAGTAGCCACCACCAAGTCACATGTACACGTGTACATGCAATTAAGTTTTTATAGAGGGACAATCATACAGAAATTAACTCAAATGGATTGGATGTCACTCTATTATTTCCAGCATAAAGAGCATCTCCAACGGCAACCAGCAAATTTCCTCCCGCTTCCTTCCGCGGAGGACGACATCAAACGCCAGCGGCAGACATTTTTAGAACTCTAACCAACCAGATGAAATTCGTGCAAACACGTACTGATTTCATATAAGCATGAAGGATTTCGTATAAAAAAGCCGGATCTTCATATAAACATGATCGATTTCATTACATTTACATGAACTAAGAGGTGCCAATCCGGCTCTCTTGTATAATTAATACTCCCTCCGTCCGGAAATAATTGTCCTAGAAATGGATATATGTAGAGTTATTTTAGTTCTAAATGGCCCATGGATCCCTTTGTCTTCCTCATGTCCGTCAGACACTTGCGGGGTCGACGAAGGTCCTCGAAAGAGACGAAGCAGCAAAGAAACCACCTGAATCCACGGTCGTCGCCTCGGCGGTGGCCTTCATGGGTCCCAAGTGGCGGCGGCCTCCCGTGTTCTACTTCTCCTTGATGATGGCGGCGGACACGGAGAAGCTGGCCACCGACTCGTCGCTCTCCATGCACCTGACTTATGTCTCTGCCTGCATGGCACTGCTGCAGGCACGGGAGGCGCGCCCACAGACACGGGAGGTGCGGCCACCACAGACACTGGTGGCGCGCAGCACGCGGCAAAGAATAGCGCCCGTATCAAGGCGTGTGCTTCGCCGCCCGTCAGCGGCGGAGCAACTCGCCACTCCTCATCGAGCTGAACTGGAGCGGCGAGTTGCTGAACCACGCACCTGCTTGGGGCGGCAACTGGCTCCGTCGGGCCAAGCAAGGTTGGTGAAGCATCGAGCGGCCTCGCCCGTATCCGGATGGCTCGACGGGCCACCCAGCCGGGTAATATGCCAGAGAACGGCTCATAGGAAGCCATCAGAAGGGTGGAGAAAATGGTGAAGGAGGAGATGGGGGAGCGGCGGAGGGGTGCGATTCTTGCCCACTGTCTGTCTGGCCTCGTGTAAATAGAGGGCGGACGATAGGAGCTTGGCCGGCGTCTGGCCTCGTTCAAACTGAGGGCGGATGGGAGGAGCTCGACCGGTGTTTCGTTTAATTACGTACGCTCATGAACGAACGTGTGGCCGGAGTAGGATTCTCGGTTTGCAAGCGGGTTTAATGGAGGGGTTTAATGGAGGCGTCGGGCGTTCAGCGGGCGGCGCAGTACTATTTAATTTGATAGCATAATGAGCCGTCAAATCACAAAGGCCCTCGCCTCTCGTGAAACCGACCGAGCTAGACTGCCCCGCCCTCTAGCCTTTTAAAAAATGTATATACTCCACTTTTGTACAGTAGTAGTATCGATGGATTGCGCCATGGAGCAAAACTTGAAATTAAAAAACGGTGGTACATATAGAGAGCGCTGTGAACTATGTGTCATGCATGGCAATAAATAAAGTACTACATGATACTTATATGATACATGGCACAGGAGTACTAAGTATTATTAATACAGTTTTGCTAGAACTCATCTAGATGAGGTATAATTTGGTCTCATTCATCTTTTATAGCCATTGGATGTGATGCTATAAGATGCGTGTGTCTTGGCGTGGGTTGTATTTGTTCTTGTGCAGCAGGCCGACCCTTGCATGTCATGTTTGATAGTCTCAAGTCATTAAAAGCATACAAGCCCCACATCTCTTCTTGGTTGATTCCTCTATTTATGTCAAAAAATAAGAAACAACGTGAGAGTTAATGCACCACGCCTATGTGTTTACTAGTATTTGGTTTTTGTTGGATGACTTAATACTCACCTAGACGGAGGGAGTATTCGATTTGACAGCGGGCGGCGCAGTTCCCGATACGCCTTTAATGCGCATTTAGGAGGGAGTAGCGGTTCCTGATATGTTGAACGGCCAATGCATCCTCCTTCAATTAATGCATGAGGGAAGTAATGGGAGGTGGTCCGGGAAAAGAGGCTGCACGATGTGAATGCAACACAGTTTGCCCTCATTGCCCTCATATAAAGGCGCCCCTCCTCCATTCCAATGCATCTACCACGTCGTACGCACCTAAGCACTTGCCTAAACACCTACACTAAGCGCAAAAGAGCTCGCTCGGACCCATGGCGGTGATGCGCGTGAGCGGCCAGCGGCTGCACCAAATGGTCCACGACGCCGGCCTGCGGCATGGCGCCGAGGATCATCTCCAGACGGTGTTGGAGACCGGCTGGTGGATGGCCGCCGTCGACGCCAACTACGACTCTCAGTTGGACCAGATGATCGTTGCCACCAGCAACAAGTTCACCGTCCTCAAGAAGCTCGTGGACGACATCGCCGTACTCCTCCAGCCCGCGTGCCCGGGCTCCTCATTGTCTGCCACCCTAATCAGCCTCCATGGTCGGAACCTCTTTCAAGCACTGGTGGCCCTGCGACTGCCCGCCGACGCCATGAAGAATGTCCACCTGGAGGTCGCGCTCGCCACGAGGCGCCTCATCTTGCAAGAATTCGTCGACCTACACATCCACGCGTACGAGCAAATCGTGTACATAGGTATCTACAAGGCCAGTGAGGACGCTACGACGTTGGCCTTCCTCAACCGGCTGGAAGCCTTGGATGCCTTTGCTGAGAAGCACCTCGACCTCGCCACAAAAGCCACCGCTCCTTAGCCGCCGGTCGGTGGCCCGGCGCACTAAGTTGAGGAGGAGGAGGTCGTACGTTCGTGGATCCATCTTTCTTCTTGCCTTCTGTAACCACCACTGCGATCATCATCGTGGCCTTAATTCTTATTGTGTTGTTGCATTCTCGTTCCAGTCAATACCGACATGTGCGATCCCTTTGCTTAATTATATGCATCAATCGTAACTAGTACTCCATCCACAATTTATAAGTTGTGCTTACCTTTTCCATCAACTTCGTGCAACACGCGGGCATCTTGCTAGAAACACTAGAATATGTCTATATAATCCGTATGTGATAGTCCATTTGAAATCTCAAAAAGACAAATATTTAGGTACGGAGGGAGTAATATATTAGGAGTATATCAAAACAATAGTGATTTCTTTCAAGTTTGTGAACAAATACTACTATTCTACTACTTTGGATCCATCGCAACGCACGGGCACATTGCTAGTAAAAGGAAAAGGCCTGCCGCGTTCGCGTCGCACCCCCACACGCCCGGGAATCGGGAGTACAACACGGCCCGTCTGGCACGACACATAGCTTAGGGAAGGCGTGTTGCCTAGCGAAAGCGAGCTTGAAGCAAAAGCGTTACGTGCCGATCTAGCCGCTATATAAATTACCCTAGCGTTGATGTTCCATGCCTCAAATCTGGATGTACAACTACGAAAATCATGCTAGGTTGGGCGGGCCAGGGCACGTGTTGGCCCTCACGTAGCTCCTCCCCTGTGCCTAGCATTTTCACTTTCATGTGGGACCGCCCGTTGAGCAAACCGACACCCGCCCGCCACGGGTTGGAAAAACAGAAACAAGGGAAGATCTAGTTGTAGCACGGAAGCCAAGAAATTTTGGGTCGACGGGGCTCGTTGATAGAGTAGGAGCATTCCGCATTAGTACTACTCCTACTAGTACTTACCAAGTTTGTACTCCTAATACTATATTACTAGTACTACCACTATACAACTAGTAGATACGCACGACACAACATCGTGAGGAACAAAAAATGGGAAGATCTTGTTTTGGGTGATTTATCTTTTTTAATCAACGTAGTATGAATAATATGATGTGGGGGCACCCATGAAGCTTATGTGGCCTGGTTGCATGGCTACGGAAGGTTAGAGAAAAATAAATAGATAATGTGTTTAGAGTGCACTCCACTAAATAGATATACTTTGGATCCATTGCAACGGACCGGCACATCTATATCTATACCCGCTATATAGTGTGTGAAAAACTTTGAAAGTTGGTCGCTGGATGAAGCCAATCCGACGGTACAAAGATGGCAAATCCGAGCACTACTGCCCATTGGATATCATCCACCAGATTTTGCCACATGTATAATCTAGAAGACTCCATGGTTGAACTTAATTCATGACTAACTTTGCCACAACTAAGCTCAGGCAAATTTATTAATAAGTTCTTCAAAATGAGAGCCACAAGTTGGCAAGCCTAAGGGAATCTTGCCACATTTTTTGTGTGTATGTCATGTGGGGCCAGTGTGGCTTGCCTAAGGTGTGGCTTGAACCAAACACTCACCTGAGTTAATCAAACTTTCCTAACCTTACATTCCACCAGATTTTGCCACATGTTAGAATCCGTAAAACTCCACATGTAGAAGCATAATGCACAAACCACTGTATCTCATGCGTGCAATGCACGTGTACCTTACTAGTACTAGTTGGTAGTAGTAAGAAACAAATTCTAGTTTTGGCACGAGCTCGCACTGCGGGAGCACCACAAGGCCTGTCGCAGGAGTTACATTTCCCTCTCGGGGCCCACGGGACCGAACTTCAGTGGCTTAGTGCCCGGCCTATGAGTCAATGACATGCGGGCCTTAAATGCGGCTGGCCCACATGTCATTCTCATGGTGGTGGCGTGGTACGCGACTCACTTGTTCGAGATGAACCGGCCAGTGGTGGCGTGGCCGTGGCGAGGGTACCACAGCTGGGCGTCGGGGCGTTATGAGGCGTAGATGGCCACACCCACTACTAGGGAAAAGGCTAGCAGCAGCGCGGGTTTTAGGTGTATCAGTAGCGCGGGGAGTGGCGCTACTAATAAGGCGCTACAGCTAACACATAGCAGTAGCGCGTGCTCACCAGCGCTATTGCTACACAAGTGTAGCAAAGCAGGCTTAGTGGAAGCTCAAGCTAGTAGCTCTAGCGCCGCTTTGCACGGACGCCGCCATCGCTAACTTTTATACACTCGCCATCGCTAATTTAAGTAGTTTTTTGTTTTTTTGGCATATTTGTTTTGTATTTGAACAGGCTTTATAGAAGAATCTTTAGCACATAGAAATGTCATCATGATACACATACAAATGCTCACAGACTACAAATGTAATCATAGCATATATATACAAATAGTCTCATCATAATCATCATCCAACACAAAGTGGTATCTTGTAATCATCTCGAAAATAGCGATACATGCAAGTCTCGAATACTTGCAACTACAACAACGTCATCCATCTAAACAAAGGTATACGCAAGAAGAGCTATCACTATGAGTGAGAGCGAACTATGCAAGACATGAGGTGGCGATTCTACGAGTCCTCTCTCGCGCTAGCGTGAACCTCAAATAACTAGCTTCTCCTTCTTGTCTACTTTTGAAGCCTTTATGGCTGGCGCCCGTGAACCCATTCACTTGCGCTTGACACCCATGCCACTCGTTGTACACCCCCGGAACCTTCCCTTTGTACACGACATAGCAATTCCATCTCGCCATCAAGAAACTAGGTACCTGTTAGAGATGCATGTTCATGAAGAGGATGTACAATCATATATATGCAACAAAATATACTAGAGCAACACCGAAAAAGAAAGGGTTAGCAACTAGATGCAACAATAAGTATGCAAATTAATTAACTAGAGGTACGCAGGTCATCATACGCAAACTAACAAAGTAGCGTTACGCAAATTCGGCAGGGACCATGGACATCACAAAGTTTCATCGCTACAAAAAGTATACAAGTTCAACCGACACATATCATCATCATCGGCATCATAAATCACTAGAAATTCCATCCTTCCATATCATCGAGGATGAACCCTAGCTTCTTGAACGGCGTGAGGTCTAGACGTTGCATGCCTATGCGAGTTCGGACGTCAGCTCGCGATATAGGGCCGTGGTGGAACATCCCCTTCTCATCGACGACTTCTTTCATGATGATCGTTGCAATGTCGCTTTGGATGTGAAAGAAGTCATCTCTAAGTTTATAATCCGCTTCTCCATGAGATTCTAGCCACTTGTGGATATGATCAACATTTCTGCTTCTCATGCGAAGCTCTTGGTGATCCGTGTTGAACTGAATCATGAGATGGACGATGTAGAATCCATCCTTCTTGCTTGGTTTTGGGAAATGGATGCAGGAGAAGTTAGTTTTATGCGCGAAACCCATCTTCTTGTTCCTTTGTTTCCTGATCTGCACGTGCCCACCTCAAAAGCTGAAGCCTTGGAGTGCATCATCTAGAATATTCATTATGTGGGTGTAGTCTTTTTTCTCGTAGTCTCTGGAAGGTTCAAAATACACGGCGTGGGAGACTTGTTGGTAAAGAACGATAAGGACGGCGCACCCGTTGCTGCGGGGAAAAGACACCTCAAATTATTCCCCATATGAGAGAGAAGGAATGATTGAAATGTACGAAAGGGTTGTCCGAATCGACTTACTTTGGATGATAAGGCACGAGGACAATTTCCGGTCCTTATTCTCGTACCATGAAGTTTTGGAGGTACTCCCTAGCAGTTTCACGCTCAAAGTCGCCGAGACTCAAGAAAGACTCATGCATGTAGTACGGATCCGCCACACAGATTTGTGAGACTTCTTCACTCTTCATGACGGAGCTCATATGTAGCGCAAAAAGGCGGACGGTTGTCAAATCGAGCCGCCTTGTTAGAAACATCTCAAAGATATGGTCAAACCGCAGGAAGAACACCTCCGCGGGTCGTGTCTCGACGTAGAACTTCCCCTCAGGCACATGAGTCGCGTATGTCAGATATCCTGGATCCTT
Source organism: Aegilops bicornis (assembly GCA_021605145.1). NCBI lineage: Eukaryota > Viridiplantae > Streptophyta > Magnoliopsida > Poales > Poaceae > Aegilops > Aegilops bicornis. The sequence continues at coordinate 483,941,073 of CM038673.1, read as the reverse complement.
TGAGGCTAGTAGGCTTTTCTCAGTCGACAGCACATGGTCGTGCAGTCTCCTGAGATCCCCTGATAGTGCCTCCAGCAGTTTCGGCGGTAGCATCGGCTCGCCCGTGAGATGGAACATGACCGCACCTTTCATGGGTACACGCTCTTCAGAATGCATCGTCTGGCTGCTATGTGCTCGCTTGTTTGGAGGCGCTATCTTCCCGATCTCTTCCTCTCCTTTTCTTGGGCACACCTTCCGCACCCTTCCTTAACCCCCTGCCCCTGTTCCCGGGCTAAGTCATCAGACGACCCTCATGCCCGGCTAGTTGAGCCTGTGTTGAGGCGGCATCTTCAGCGTGTCCTGTGAGGATTTCATGAAGAGAGACTTTTGCAATCCACCTTTCGACCTGCCCGGGCATATCATCCATATCCTCATTAGCAAGCTGATAGCCCGATTCGTCATATGGTTGACTCATCATATCTATGTCACAATCATACGTGTTTGTATTGAGGAAATCCGTTGGGTCGACCTCCGTCTCATCATCTATTCTCTGTTCTACAGGAGAAATTACATCAGCCAGTACTATTGCACCCCCTTCATCATGTCGTCCGCCGCTCTCACCCGGCACTACAGGAGCTGGTAATTGCGTAGGCTGGGTGGTGGTCTCTGCACATGCTTGTTGATGTGTGGTTATTGGTGTGCTCTCGGCCGGCTCCAGACGATTAAGATTCTTCGGCCATAGCAGCACCCAACCCTTGCAGCTTCCAATCCATGCGGGGTCTCGTCGTCTGCCTCCCACATGTCAGACTCGAGGAGGCAAATCCTCGTGCCCGATTTCACCGATCAAGCTAACCTCAAGTGCCCAGCGGGATCGGCTGGTTGTGGAATGTGGGTTGCGAGGGGTCCATTATCATCCCCTTTCCCATGTCCACCTTCTGGCCTTTGATCAAGTAGAGTATGGTGCACGGGGTTTCTTTCGCCTACAAACACATATGTCTGTGGCGTAAAACAACCGAAAGGCAACAAAAATGGAATATTATATATATATATATATATATATATGTTGGTGCGACATGTAATTACCGTGACGGCGTCGAGCTCAGCCAAAGACGAAGGCCCACCTAGCACGCCAGAGACTGAGGACGGGCTGCTATGAGCGGGAGCAGCTGCGAGAGGAGGCCCGGTTGTGTGAGCAAGTGATGGTGCGATGGTGTTGTTGTTCATGGAGTTGCTCCCGATAAAACTGGGCAACGGGAAATCATGTACTGTCTTGTCTGGATTTTCCTTCGTCCGGTTGATGATAACTGGAACCAAGTTAGTAGCAAAATCATTTCGCAGTGCCATACCGCATTGATCGCCGTCAGAAAGCAACTCATATTTGTCCTCGGCTACTTTTTTCGCGTCCTCGGCTGCCTTTTTCTCGACCGCAAGCTTCACCTTCGCGTCGATGTCCGCCTGACTAAACTTCTTTTTCTGCTTCTTGGCCTCCGGGCCCTCGTTGTAAAACACCTTCCACGTGGCGCCGTCTCCAGCGCCGTGCACACGTCCATATTGCGGCACCGCCCAAAGGGAGTCCCTTGTCTGCTCAAGGCCCGATTGAGAGGGGTGTCCCACTTGGGCCTCATCGGAGAAGTAGGGCTTTCGGCTGCAAGCTGGTGTTGCTTCTCTAGTAGTCTAATCAATTTCCTCGTGATCTTGTCCGTGTAAAAAACCTTTTTCTCCTTGTCCCACTTGTAGCGGGCCTTGATGAAGTCACGGTCCAAGGGGTTGGTGAACTTTGTGAAGGGGTCTGGGAGACCCGCGGCTTCACGTTTCGCGTCCTCCTTATCCCATATGGGCCTTTTACCGAGGTAGCCACGGCTTCCGAGGCGATGCTTCCCCGTGTTCGTTTGCTGAAGGCTCTGGAATTTCGCAGCCTTAGCCTTGGCTGCCTCGGTAGCGCAAGTGTCCTTGAACTTTTCAAACTCCTCTTCCGTAAGTCTCGGATTTTCCTCCAGAATCTTGGACAGGGGTTCATCAGCCTCAATAGCTCGCTTCACCCTCCCTTTCCAGGAGGCCAAATCATTGCTGAACATGCCCATGGCGTGATTGTTAATCTTTTTCATCTTCAGATCATCCCACGGTTGTTATATGTTATCATCCCGGTTGGGGAACTTGAATCTCTTGTGCAACTTCGTTAGGAGCAATCACGTCAAATGTTCTTTACTCCTTAAGTCATCGTCGTTGATGCTCACAAGATTCCGTGGGATGCATCCTACTTGGTTCCCATAGCACTTGCGAGGTTCTTCCGGCTCTAACGGCTCAAACTTGCTGTGTGCCATCTTTGTGATCACAAGTCGTCCAATCCCTAGTTTGTTAGGTTTTCGTATCCTCTGCTTCTTATGCTTCCTCTTTTCGGTAGCGGCATCGGGGCCGGTACCTTCCCCGCCGGTATCTTCCCCACCGGTACCTTCCCCACCAGTCTTGGCGCCGCCATCGGTGCCGGCGCCATCGGTGTCGATGTCGGCGTCAGTACCATCATCGAGGCCGACCTGCAAACCTTGCTTAGCAGTCAAATAGTCGAGGTACTCTTGTTCACCCTCATAATCCATCTAAATGCATCTTGGTCAAGGCCCGGTTCTTCGTTGTTCAACATGTTTCCTATGATTAAGTGTCCTCATTTATTTCTAAAAGTATGAATAAATGAGAAATGACATAAAAAGAAATATATGTGCCAAAGACTGATATGCCAACTATGTAGAACAAATCATGCCTTTATTCACGGGAAATTTCGGCATGACCTTTGCTAAAAAATGGACATATAGAGCGCCTGAAATTCACCGAAACGGAAATGAATCAACATTCCGGCGTAACATAGGACACTCGGATCATTTTCCAAACATGACATGTCCAAAACATGACATATCCACATGTCACATGTCCAGTTCAAATTTGCATATAAATTCAGCTAATTTTGAAACCTAGCTAAATTCATAACTAAATAGATAACCTAATTAACATACTGCCCTAACTAAAACCTAAGTAAATTAACAGAAGAACCCTAGAAGAGAGAGGGTTTACAGAGGGTGCAGGGGCGAGGAGGCAGGCCCGACGACGGCCGAGGTTGGGAGGGGAGGAAGCAGAGGGAGGCGAGGGCCGACGGGTCGGGCGAAGGCCAAGGTCGGGGCGAGGCCGGGTCGGGTCGAGCGCCGGGTCGAGGTCGAGCGCCCGGCCGGGTCGAGGGGCAGCGACGGGCAAGAGAGAGTGGGGATTTGAGGGGAAAAGGCGGGATGAAGCAGGGACAGTGAGAATTTTGGGTTAAGTGGACGCAGCAGCAGCGCATTTGGACAAAACGTGCTGCTAATACCTTCAGTAGCTGTAGCGGTTTATACGAAATGCGCTACTACTACCTTCAGTAGCTGTAGCGGTTTAGACAAAACGCGCTGCTACTACCTTAGCTACTGCCATTTTTCCTTTTTCTTTTCCTTTATTTTCTCCCACTTTTATTTCCCGAGAGTAGTGAACGAAGGGAGGGCGATATATATTGCATCATTTGACGGTTAAATATGCATGCAAAATAGGAACATATATATTACATCATTGGACCCATGCATAATAATGGCTAAGTGTGTATACAAAATAGGAACATATATATATATATATATATATATATATATATATATATTACATCATTTGACCGATAACATAGGGTTCCTCAGCGCTGACGTTTTCATTTTTGAGTCAGCTTCTTTCCCTTCTTGTTCATCGAAGAATAATTGAGCCCCTCATTATGACTTTGCCTTTTCCATGGAGTACGATTTTTCTTAGGTAATGTATTCTTCTTTTGACGTATACTTCATCATCATCGTCATCTTCCCTCATTGGGTTGCCATCTGATCATAGTCTTCCTCGTTGGCGACTCATTGGATTGCATGGGTCGGTTATGAAGAAGCATTGTGTCACGTGCTTAGCGTGTACCCATGGCTCGTTTTTTGCGATAGTGTTCACGGTAGCGCTCTTGGCGTTGGGTATACTCATGGTAGTGAAAATCCGGTTTTCTCTTTCGACATTCTTTGCCCATCTGACACGGAACATCGTCGTGTTGTGCAGTCCAGGGTAGTCAAGCTCCCAGATCTCCTCAACCCTTCCATAAAATCGTTCGATTCTTGTAGTTGTCGCCGCCGGTCATGCATTCCATCATCACCCCCGAGTTCGATCATCATTGTCCATATCTTTGGCCTCCGTAGAACGTGTATCCATTGATATCATATGCCTGATAGGTTACGAGGTTGGGTGAGGGGCCATGTGCTAAGGCGTATATGAGCAATCCGTCCTTAGAGCCCTCCTCCGGGGGATTAGCAATAATATGCTCTTTGAACCAATGCAGAAAGTGGAGTTGCGCTCTCTAGTAATCTTTATGGCGTTAAATCACGCATACCCCGATCACGATACTTCTTTGCGATAATTTCTTTGTGCAAAGGACACGAAAGGATCTACCTTGTCTAGGTGTTGTAGCACTACCAAGTTTGCTCTGTCAAAGTCGATGCATCGATCTGAGTATGCCACGTGCAGTTCCCTGCGACCGTTGCAGTGACCATCTCCTTCGAGCCTCCCATCGTGCTTTTTAACAGGCAAACCAACACTAACACCAGGCAGCTGGTCTGCGCCATATAGAAAATTCTCACAGAAAGAGATGCACTCTTGTGTCAAATAGCCCTGGACGATGCTTCCATCCGGACGGGACATGTTACGAACGAATCCTTTGATGATCCCATTCATCCTCTCAAACGACATCATGTTGTGCAGGAATGACGGCCCCAGGTCTATTATGTCATCCACAATATGGACACACAGATGCACCATCACGTCAAAGAACGCGGGCGGAAGTACATCTCAAGCTCATTCAAGATCACAACGATCTCTTCCTCGTAGCCTTCGGAGCTGCTTCAGACAAATCGACTTTCGAGAGATGACGTCGAAAAAGTTGCAGAGACAAATAAGCGTGTCACGGACGTGCTTGTCCGTTATCCCTCTAAGGGCAACAGGTAGTATCTGCGTCATCATCACATGATGTCATGAGACTTCATCCCGCTGAACCTTTTCTTGTCTGTGTCTAGATATCTGCTTATCTTGCCACAGTAACCGGAACTAACTTTGACTCCGGTAAGGCTCTTAAAGAATTGATTGATCTCAGCCTGACTTAAGGTGAAGGAAGAAGAGGGCAATAATCCTCTTTCTTTATTTTCTTGCCCTTCTTCTCCCGTGCCTCTGTCTCCGTCTCTGTCTCGTCTGACATTTTACAGGGCGGCATGTGCAGATCTTCCCTGATTTTCAAATCTTGCAAGTCTTTTCTTGCCTTCGCCCATCCTTGGTCTTATCCGGCATGTTCATCGTTGTTGCGAGCAAGCTCTCAAGGACATTCTTACAGATATGCATTTGATCAAGGCAATGAGGTGTATCGAGTTTGTGCCAAGACTCCAAGTCCCGCAACACAGACCTCGCCTTCCATACCTTCAGAGCGGCTCCGGCGCCTTTCTCATCGCTCTTTCGGCGTGGGGCACTCCTTCCAGTTTTTCAACAGCTCATCGATTTTGGCACCGCTCCGCTTACGTGGAGGTCCTCGATGCTCAGCGTGACCATTGAATAGATCTCCACGGTTTCTCCACAGGTCGTCCTGTTCAAGACATCTTCGATGCCCCATGTACACGATTTTCCCAGACCCGCCATCTTTCCTTGACGTTAGCTGTTGAAACGTCGTATCATCCATGCACCGCGTGCATCCGCAATATCCATGGCACACCTGGCCTGCCACATATCCATAACCGAGATAGTCGTGCCTTTATCGTGATCAGCGCGGCTCTCATGTTGAAATACTCGCCTTTGCTGGCGTCCCATGTCTTGGCCGGTGTTTTACATAACGTGCCTAACTCCTCTTGAAGTAGCCCCAGATACAAATTAATATTATTTCCTGGTTGTTTCGGCCCTTGAATAAGCATGTTCATGTGAATGTACTTCAATTTCATGCACAACCAGGGGGAGGTTGTACATCCATACAAACACGGGCCATGTGCTATAGTTGGTGTTCTGGTTGCCAAACGGATTCATGCCATCGGTACAGGCGCCGAGCATGATGTTCCTTGCATCACATTCAAAATACCGATAGAAGCTGTTCAACGCTCTCCACTGGCTTCCATCCTTCACGTGTCTCAGCTTTGGATCATCTCTATCGTCGGGCTTCTTCCTCTCCGCCTGCCAGCGCATTAGCTTTGCTTCCTTGGGATCTACAAAATACCTCTAGAGACGGGGAGTGATCGGTAAGTACCATACAACTTTCTGGGGACATTTCTTCCTGGCCTTCTTGTATCGAGAAGCATTGCACACCAGACAGCTTGTTTTTTCCGCGTCCTCCTTCCGATAAATTATGCAATCGTTGATGCATGCATGGTATCTAACGTGTGGCAGATCAAGAGGGCACACGATCTTCTTGGCCTCATCAACACTAGTAGGACATAGATTACCCGCGGGAAGAACATCCTTTAGGTACTTGAGATGCTCATCGAGGCTCGTGTTGGTCCATTTGTTTTTAGCCTTCGTCTTCAGAAGTTGGAGCGTGAAACTCAAGCGGGTCACCTCAGGATTGCAACCATCATACAATGGAGTGTTAGAGTCTACCACCGCCTCCAGCTTAGCCTCCTCTCTAGAAGCAGCTCTCTCAAGATTGCCTCCTTGCGAAGCAATGCTTGAACATGAGGGTCCCGCATGATTGAACTTAGTACCGACGAACTCTGCTGCATGGAGTCCATGTCGTTCTCTCAGCCGCCATGTCCGGCCCCTTCTCCTCCGCCATGTCCGGCCCCTTATCCGCCGCCATGTCCGGCCTCTTCCCCGCCGCCATTATCGATCATCTATTCATCTTGCCCCGTGTCATCATTGCCTGCCCCGTCGGCATCCTCAACATCGTCATCCTCATCTTCAATTATCCACCGAGTATAGCCATCCATGAAACCAGTCATGAGCAGGTGCGCTTCGACACAACCATCGTCATAGGGGTCGAGCCAAACTATTCCTTTGCATTTTCGACACGGACATAAAACCTCTCACAAAGTTATTTTCTTTCATGTCCTGCACCGTCGATCGCAACCACCTGTCCACCATCGCTCCACTAACCATCATGAACGCCCCGCACGATAATAATAAAACAAATTGATTATAAAAATGCGTGCATGCATCAAAGTCATACAAAAATTTGGCATGACCTTCCCTAAAAATAGGACATATATGGATCTAGAGTTTGCCCGGAATTTGCCGAAACGGAAATAAATTGACATTTCGGCAAAACATAGGCAACTCAAAAGCACAATTTGTGTCAACTCATGCCACAAACACAATTTCCATAAACATATCACACACACATAAACATATTTCCATTTTGCAAAAGCATGAAATTTTAATCACCTCTATCTCGAGATCGAGCACACGGTGGAGATGATGTTGTAGGGAAATCAAAAGTGCACAAAGCTCTTCTTGACAAAGATAGATCTAGTTAGGGGGCAAATATGTCACTTAACTAAATCCTACATCTACCTAGCTACCTAATTTGGGAGGAGACAACTTCAACTAGTGGAGGGGGAAGGAAAAAGAGAAAGGAGATGCATTAATGAAGGTGGTGTAGTTAGGTAGGAGTAATGAAGAGAGAGAAAGGTAGATAGAAGAGGGAGAGTAATGGGGGAGAAGTATTGAGGAAGAAGAAGAGTGAGAGGGGAGCATGTGGGAGGTAGGGGAAAGGGAAGAGAGGAGGGGGAGGGGGAGGGACGGGTGGGGAAAAGGTGGTGGGTTGGTGCGGATTAGCAGTAGCACGGGAGTTAAAATGTGTTGCTGCTAAGAAAGTAGCAGCAGCGCGCTTTGGGCAACGGCGCTACTGCTAACCGGGACCAAAAAGTGTGCCAATTTGAAATTTAGCAGCAACGACCTTAGAAAAAGCGCGCTACTACTACATCCCTAGCAGTAGCGCGGCTCGCGGCACATTGCTGCTAAATGGAGTTTGACGACACCGCCGGTCGATATTTGTCGAAGCGCCGTTTACACCGAGCGCCATCGCTAAAAACTTGTCAAGATGCGAGTTTCCCGCACACGCGCTACTACTAATTAGCAGCAGCGCTCCTTTTTGAGCCGCGCTGCTGCTAAGATTCTGTGTATAGGCTTTTCCCTAGTAGTGACCGGCGGGTACTACCTGTAGTACATAAGTACTCCAGCTGAGGATTGATGCCCGGGACGAAATGTGTCACAGCCGCTGGATGAAAATTCGATGGTGCGGGAGTACGGATCGGAGCATAGCAACGGAGCACGCAAACCGCGTCCAATCGGGTGTGTCTGTGGTAGAAAGTTGATGGTCGCCGCGTCCAATAGGAGTAATGATCATTCGGACACATGAGCCGGAAAAGTTATATTGCAAAAACCCCACTGTATACAAGCACCGTGTAATACGTGAGTATCCGGATAGTGTCTATTAGGTCTATGAGCAGGATACCAGCTTGTTGGGGCCTTTAGGATTTTTTAGTTGGAGGCGGGTTAACAGCCTTGGTTCACACTCTCTGTTTCTCGGACTCAATTATTCTATTAACCAGGAGATCACCGTTGGCAAGGACCTTGATGGCAGAGAGGCTTTGTTTGCTATGGAAAACTGTGTCTACACGGCGAGCCCTAGGAGTTTGGGAGCATACTCCCCTGATTGTCAACGATGCAGCCTGCAGCCAAAAGAAGGTGAGAATGACAAAGGCATCCGGATTAACTCTGATCCTTGGATGTCTCAATTATGACAGGCAGTGATGTGGTTCAAGCCTTCGGGTTGATAGGTAATTGGGCTGTTGCATCGAAAGGGTGGAGTACTGGTGTCTCCGGATCACTGGTCGCTGAAGCGGGGCCGAAAATTATGATGGTGTTGGACTATCTCTTCGAATGACTTTGTTGTCTTTTCTGCTGGTTCTGGATGGGTAGTTCTTTCTTTTGTTATGCATATTCCTTGTCATTTGGTCATCCTCATCTATGTCACTCTTTCTATGTAATAGTTTCTTCTGTTTAGAATGTCATTCTCGTCTGGATCATGAGAGTCTGAGCGCTGCAGATGGGTACGTTTTGGTGGTGTAGCAAGACTTCTTATGAACTATCATGTCTTGCTGTTTATGTCAGTAGTAGTCACTAGTCAGTGTTTGAATGTTGTATATATCGTTGTTTCGAACTGTTTATTGTCTCGAACTACTGGTGGGCTAAATGAGGGCATCACCATTCTCTAGTGTTCAGAGTATATCTCCTTTTTCAAGTTATATAATTTGAGCTCATCAGATTTTCGATGATGTACACTTGTTTGGGCCAAGTGAGGTTTCGTTGATTATGGGCCGAGTAGTAACGCAATGCCAATCAGGTCAATTATGACTCTCGGGGCGGGCTCTCAAAAGATCCTGAAAAAAAGGCCGGGCTCTCCAAAAAAGAAAGAATAAGGACTCTTAGGCCGACATGTGGGCGCCACCGGTGTTTTCGTGCGCTTGCGCGCCGAGAGCATATTGGCGCATGCTCGAAATTCATGCTACCTTTTCATCCCCGCCTCCCCGCCTCCCCACCTCCGAATCTCGATTCCTACCCAGCTTCCCCAAATCCCCCTCCTGTACTCCTGTACTCAAGCGCACTATCATGTCGCCGGTCAACGCGGATCTCCGAGACGGAGATCCCGAGGTCTGCCCCGCCTTCGTCAAGCGTGATGTCGCCAACAAAGTGGCATGGCGGCGCTTTGACGCACCAGCTTGTTTGCGGCAAAGTGTCGATGGTAACCATCAACGGCGACCAGCCTCCCGTCTCGCCGAACGACCTTGTCAAAGCTCTTGGCATTGCGCACGGCATCCAAATAAGTGACTTGCTCGTCGAAGTCATCCGCCACCGGGCTGATTTCTTCATCGTGTTACGAACAACTTTCGACCGCGATGTGTGTTCAATCTTCCCGGCGCTTGTTCTCGCGATGGCGCCGCTAGTGAGCTTTGATCGGTGGCACCTGTGATGGGGCTCGGTGCCCTCTCGAGCTTGATTTTTAACAAAGCTTACCTTCCACGGCATGCCTCGACGTGCTTGGAACAGCGATTCCATGAACGAGCTTATCAACGACCTTGGAGGTGAGCTCGTAAGTATGTTTGTTCCTCCAGACAGCTGGGCTCTGACGGTTATGGCATGGATGAAGAATCCATCCACCATACCGAAGGTGATTGTGTCGGATTTCGGGTTCCGGCAGACCCTTGAGGTTCGAACACTGGGGTGCACGCGGAGATCTTTCCCCTACTAGCTCATGCGTGAATGGTTTGCGAGGGATCTAAACTACGAACGATGAACAACACAAGGGACGCAAGGTTTATACTGGTTTGGGCCACCGTTGTGGTGTAATACCCTACTCCAGTGTGTGGTGTGGTGGATTGCCTCAGGGGCTGATGATGAACAGTACAAAGGAAGAACAGCCTCGCGAGGGCTGTTCTTGAGCTGGTGCGATGAACTGCTTGGGTGAGTTCAGTCGCCTCTCTCTCTCTCTCTTGTGAATATCCGCTCTTGTGAATATCCTCCTCCCCCCCCCCCCTTTCTCTCTGTGGTGGCTAGTCCTATTTATAGAGGGAGGCCCTGGGCCTCTTCCCAAATAATGTGCGAGAAGGGCGCCAACAATTGGCCATTTTGAAGGGGAACTTCTAGTACACTTATCCCGACTAAAGTTGGTCTTCACCGCCAAAGGCTCGACGGTGACGCCGTCACAGGCTCCACGATGACCTCCTTCCTGCCGCTCTGCTGGTCTTGATCTTGTTGCACCGAAGCAGCAACCTTTGCCTGATGCCTTGGCATTTGCTTACCTCCTTTGCACCAAAGGGGAAACGAGGACACTGCGCAGGACGGCGCCTGCCTGGCGCCCGCCTGGTCTCGATCGTCATGGCTTGCTTCACAGGGCACCCTCGTGAGGTACCCTGCCTTGATCTCTCCGCCTCCTCGTGAGTCTGCCTGACGAGGCTGCCCCTGAGGAAGGTTCCTGTCGTCCGCCCCGCGAGGCTTGGCCCCTCGCAAGGGTCTTGAGCTTGAGCTGATGAAGCTGGGCCGCGCTGGGCCCCCACTTGAGCCACGCCGCAGGCCGCAGGCAGGCAAGTCTGGGGACCCCCGTTCCCAGAACGCCGACAGATTGGTGTTGAGATACCGGTGCAGGAACCGAGGTTGTACTATTCATCGCCACCAAGGCCGCCGCGGACCACGTTAGGGATGTACCTGTATCGAGTGTTCGTGCATGTCGAAGAAGTGGTCAATCCATCAATCGAAGTCCTGCCGCCGCCGCTGGTGCTAGGGTCCGTCGACGACGTCAATTGCAGGAGTCAACGTCAGACTTTCCCCGTGTTGCCCGGAATGATGGATGGCACAGGGCCTACTCCGTCGCGCGGTGGAGGCCACTGCTTCTTTGGGAGAAGAGGCAGGGCTGGCTGCCTGGATGTGCTCTAATTTGAGGTAACAACTGAATCTTGTCAGATAGTACTAGTTAAATCCGAGCTATGGGTCTCAAGCACCGATATGCCAAGACATTTGATTATGACCTGTTCTAATTTTGTACCGAACTTTTTTAGAAAGGGTTGTACGTCAACTTAATGTGCTAGCGTAACTTATTGTGTTGTCTCTGCTTTTCTTTGCACAACATTCAAGATATTTCCCATCATTTATAAAGATGATGAACCGTTATGTACGACTTCGTTGGTTTCAACATAGCCCTTCCCGTAGCGATCCACTGCTTCCATCCTGATTGTGCCGCCTGCGTGAAATTTTTGTATGCAAGTTCAGTGTGCTATGATGTTCTATATGATTGTGTGAACTATATAAGTTTTTACTGAGCATCACCAATGCATATGGCTGAAAGATGTATTTACGAGCATCGACCGATGGGTCTCTCTCTCTATATCACACACACACACACACACACACACACACACACGCACAAGTGGGACATTTATTTGCTCGTGAAAGCTTTTAATTAGGTTCCACTATAATCTAACTTTTTTCTTAAGTTATTAACTGAGCTCAGTGACTTCAAAAAGTTGTACAGAAGCCTTGTTTGGGCCTTTCCGGCGTCCCAGAATGTGGGCTAAGTAGCCATGTTAGGTTGTACTGTACTACACAGGCCTTTTTTTCAACATCAGCAATGCAACTGGGCCGACAGTTGTACACAATATCCGGGTCAACTTGTTATCCGCCCTGCTGGGCTGCAAAGTTCCCTCGGAGGTACGCATTAGGCTTAACAAGAAAATGGACTTTAAGAAATAATAAATGGGATGTAATTATAATAACTGGGCAATTACTATGCACCAAACACGTAATTAGTTTGAAAAATATATTATTTTTGGAATTTGGAAATTTTAATTTCATTACTTGTTGCGCGCACAATATTTCGTTGGATTTTAACTTGATACAACTTTATTTTGAAATTATATTTAACCTGACGAGAAATTTCGGATAAAAATATTTCGGATCCCATCAAAATGTGGGATTTTTTTAAATTCTGTTTTGAGCGGTTGTTTGAAATTATTAATCGTTGTCCTAGCTAGAAGTTGGGTTGTACTTTTAACAAACCCGTAAATGGGTTGTTAGTAAATTCCATTAGAATTGAAAAATGGGATGTACATTCTTACAAATCGCAAATGGGCTATATTTTCTCTGCCAAATCCCGTTGTGGGCCTACTAAGTTGACGCCGTGCAAGGGCTTTGTCAACTTAGTCAATATAAATGATTCTGGCTGAAGTGATCGTACGATGTCCATCCAATGGCCGTAGTGCTTCTTTAACCTCTGGTCTTCTTGCTCCAGCCGCCCAAAGCAGCGCCAGTCGTGTCGTGTGCTCCTGCCTCCCGTGGCCGGCTGTGATGCTGCGGAGGCCTCACCGCCCTGTACTACTCCCACCGCTGGCCAGGCCATCCCTCTACTCACCCACACCCCCTGTTATTCTGCGGCGACGACAGCCTCACACCGCAGCCGAACCAAAGGAACCTCGTACTCCTCTCCGCTGCTGGCTACCATCGCTGCGTCTTCCCGGCTCCGTGTCGTCCCTTCCTAGGCCTCGCCGTCGTCCGCACCACCGCCTGGTGCTCTCGGCGCGGCGTGGTCAACGTGGCTAACGACCGACTTCCATCTAACAAGATCAGACGTGGAGAGGTGACAGTGGGTCCAGCGGCCGCAAGGAAGTGCCTCCTTATTACGCGCAAAATAATTATTCCTCCACCGACAGCGGGGACGCACGGACGGGCCACCTTATTTCGCTAAAAAATGTTTCCCCGACCATCTGGGACCCACCGGACGGGCCAGCGTATTTCGCGAAAAAACATTCCTCAGCTGTCACTCGGACCCACCGGAAGTGCCTCCTTATTACGCACAAAAAATGAATACTCCCCACCGCTAGCTGGGACCCACCATGGTGGGAGGCTGACTTATGGGCCTACTAAGTTGATCGACGGGGCCTTTGTCAACTTTAGTCAATATGAACGATTCTAGCTCCAAAGTGACTGTGACGATGGCCATCCAACGGCCGTAGTGCTTCTTCAACCTCTCGTGTTCTTGCTCCGACCACCCAAAGCAGCGCCGGTCATGTCGCATGCTCCTCGCCTCCCGTGGCTGGTCAGGCTGCCACGTGAGGCCTCACCGCCCTACTATTCCCACCGCTGGCCAGGCCCTGCGGCGACGGCAGCCTCACACCGCAGCCGAACCAGTGAACCCTCGTACTCCTCTACGCGCGGGCTTCCACTGCCGTGTCTTCCCCGCCTCCCCGTCGTCCCCTTCCTAGGCCTCGCCGTCGTCCACCGCCGTGGTGCTCTCGGCGCGGCGTGGTCAATGTGGTCAACGACCGACTTCTATCGGAAATCTTGTACATGGAGAGGCCGACACCGGGTCCACGGCAGCCCGCAAGGAAGTGCCTCCTTATTACGCTGAAAATAATTATTCCTCCACTGACAAAGAGGGACCCACCGGATGGGCCACCAGTATTTCGCGAAAAATATGTTTCCCCTCGACTGGGACCCACAGACGGGCCACCGATTTCGTGAAAAAACGTTCCCCATTGTCGGCTTCGGACCCACCGGAAGTGCCTCCTTATTACGCACAAAAATGAATACCCCCACCGCTAGCTGGGACCAACCTTGGTGGGAGGATGACTTGTGGGCCTACTAAGTTGATCGACGGAGGCCTTTGTCAACTTTAGTCAATATATGAACGATTCTAGCTCCGGTGACCGTCGATGTCCATCCAACGGCCGTAGTGCTTCTTCAACCTCTGGTCTTCTTGCTCCAGCCGCCCAAAGCAGCGCCCGGTCGTGCCTGCTCCTGCCGCCCGTGGTCGGTCAGTGATGTCAGGAGGCCTCACCGCCCCCATACTACTCCCACCGCTGGCCGGCCATCCCTCTACTCACCCACACCCCCTGTTATTCTGCGGCGACGGCAGCCTCACACCGCAGCGAACCAGTGAACCCTCATACTCCTCTACGCGTGGGCATCCACTGCCGCGTCTTCCCCGGCTCCGCGTCGTCCCCTTCCTAGGCCTCGCCGTCGTCCACCGCCCTGGTGCTCTCGACGCGGCGTGGTCAACGTGGTCAAGGAATGGCTTCCATCGGACGTGGACTATACGTAGAGAGGCTGACAGCTAGGTCCACGGCCGCAGCAAGGAAGTGCCTCCTTATTAGCGCAAAATAATTATTCCTCCACCTGACAGCGGGGACCCACCAGACAGGCCACCGTATTTAGCGAAAAAAATGTTTCCCACTGTCTGTTGGGACCCACCAATTACATCTTCGCACGCAAGGAAGTGCGTCCGAAAAAAAACGATTCGCCCCGATCGCCGGGACCCACCACTACATCTTATACGCAAGGAAGTGCTCGATACCGGGACCCACTGGTCGAAGCGTCGTGGCGTTGTCATTCTGGTCGCGAATGTGTACGCATATATACCGTGGATGTAGAGGGGTGCACGTGTCGTAGTAGAGGCGCCGCGACGTAGCATGTACACGCACGCATTTGGCGAGGGTGCAAGAAAGAAAATACGGCCACGCATTTTACATACGGGCAGGGTCTCGAACGCCTATCGCGCGATAATGCATGGCTGGGTCGGAACCGAGAAACAAAGATCGCTGTCGTGTTCATGGGGAGCCAACCGGCTGGGTAGGAATGGAATGCGTGGTCGTGTTCATCGGGAGGGCTTGGACGGAACAGCGATGGAAATGAGGCTGGCGTATCGCGACAACGGAGGAAACGGCCTTGTGTTCGACCGGCAGGTTCAAACGGGTCCTCTTGATCGGGAGGCCTGGCGCATCGCTAGGGTCGGAGGAAACGGACCTCCCACGGTCGAAATGGAGGTCCTGTTGATCGGGAGGGTGTGGCGTCAAGCAAAACGGAGGAAACGGACCTCCTACGGTCGAAATGGGGGTCCCGTTGATCGGGAGGGGTGTATGCATCGCAAAACGGATTTAAACAGACCTCCTACGGTCGAAACGGGGGTCCTGTTCATCGGGAGGGGTGTGGCTTACCGCAAAACGGGACTCCACGGGATACTGTTCATCTCCACCGTCGAGCTCCTCCAGCCTCCACGGGCTACCGTCGACCTCCTCCAGCCTCCATGGGCTCCCGTTCATCCAGCCTCCACCGCGCGCTACTCCACCGGCTATTGTTCAACCACCCCTCCACGGGCACCCCTCCACCGCTCATCGCTCATCCAGTCCTCCACACCACGGGGTCCTGTTCAACCACCCCTCCACCGTCTACTGTTCATCCAGAGGCAACGCCACCGCTCACTATTCATCCAACCCCCCCCCCTCCCGCAATGCTCACTGTTCATCCAATCGATCGGCTTCAGTTAGCAGGCAGCGAATGAATCACTCCATCGGGTTCAGTTAACAGCCATCGATCGATCACTCAGGTTCGATGAACGCCAGAGCCTGCAGTGAATCGCTTCGAGTTGATTAGAGCCCAACGCCTCGCTCGGGTTCAGTTAGAGCCAACGCCTCGCACATGTACAAGAGAAACGCGCATCGCTCGACCCCCGACCTCCCACCGTAACCGGCAACTCCCCAAAATTTTCCTCCCCCTCGCTTCTACCACGGTTTTTTTCGTCATGGACGGCCCAAAGAATGTCATGCAGCTGCGTCTCCGCCCGCCAGACTTAACAGCCAATTTTCTGTCATGACTTTTTGTCATAGAAGTAGGAGCCCACCACATCTATGATGATACCGGGTTTTGTCACAATTATCGTCATAGAAGTGTCGTATGTATGACAGGAAAAAAATTCGTTCGGCCAAAAATGTCATGGATGTATCTTTTTTTTGTAGTGAATGGAACTGAACATGAAGAGCAAAAGAGACGAGCCTTTGCGCGGCAATAAAATTTCATGCAGACGTCGCTCCATGGTGGGCGCAAAGGCAGCCCCCCTTCCACCCATTTCGGATCGTAATCAAGAGGAAGATAACTGCTCGAGGGGAATTCGTATGTAAGTCCACCCCTATTTACCCCATGAGGTCTTCGCTCTAACTTGGCATGCCGATGTTAGTAATATCATGCATATGGTGCCTTGCATTGCTTATCAGATACGCCAAAGATGTCATCTGCTTAGTTTAGACATGCTTTGTGTCAATGCCATCTGTTTAGTTTCTTTATCGTATATGTGAATCATGCAATGCCATCTTGTTTAGCCAGGCATCATATATGTGAATTTTGCAATGCCACCCTGGTTAGCCAGTCATCTTATATGTGAATTATGTCATGACATCATTTTTTTGTTACGTGTTAAATTTGTCAACAATTTTAGTACATTCAATTACTCTTCCTGTGCATCAGCCATTTGGCACGGTCATGGAAAAATCTGGAGTGGAAATAAGGTCTTCAGAGCAGACAATGCTATCTGACGAAGCGCATGTCTTGCTGGTTAGAGATAGCTCCTCAGAGGAGGATTCAGAGATAGATGACCAGTCCTATTCCCCATCCCCCCGAGGTGCATGCTCTAACTTGGTAGGGTTATGTTGCTCATATCATGCGTATGGTATCTTGCATTGCTATGTCATGCTTAGTTTAGACATGCTTTGTGTGAATGCCACCTGTTTAGTGTCTAATTACCATATATGTGAATTATGCAATGTCATCTTGTTGCAAGACATTATATATGTGAATTATGCAATGCTATCTTGTTGCAAGGCATTATATATGTGAATTATGCAATGTCATGTCATTTAGCCAAGCGTCATATATGTGAATTATATCATGCCGTCCTTTTTTGTATTTCTCATTGCTTTTGTCGACAATGTTTGTATATTCAACTGCTTCTTCCTGCATCAGCCATTTGAATTGGTGATGGAGAAATCTGAGTGAAAACAAGGTCTTCAGAGCAGACAATGCTACCTCAAGCAGATATCTTGTCTGGTTACGTATAGCTCTTCGTGAGGAGGATTCAGAGGCGTATGACCAGTCCTATTATCCCCCTGAGGTGTATGCTCAAACTTGCCAGGGTTATATTACTCACATCATGCATATGTTGTATTGCAATGCTTGGTCTTTACATCATATACACGATATTGAATGACATCTCCTTAGTTGACACATCATATATGCGATTGCCCTCTGCTCACTTCCTTAGTATATAAATCATATATTTGAATTATATCACACCATGATGTTTACATAGACAGCATGTATCTGAATTATGGCATGCCAACCCATTTTCTAAAGACATAATATAGTTATATCATCTCATCCTTTTTACATAGTCATCATATTTTGAATTATGTCATTCTATCCGTGAATTATATCATGCCATCATGTTTCCATCGACGGCATGTTTGTGATTTATGGCATGCCAACCACTTTAATAGACACATCGTATAGTTATATCATGTCATCCTCTTTACATAGTCATCATATTTTGAAGTATGTCATTCTATCCTATTTAGTTAGCCATCATACATGTGAAATTGTGTCATACTATCCTGTTTAATTAGCCATCATATATGTGAAATTATTTCCTGCTATTCTGTTCGGTTAGACAACATAAATGTGAATTATTTCATGCCCGGTTTTCTTCCCTACTATCCATTGCACCTGTCTATCTTACAATGTCTGTACATTCAATTACTCTTCTTGTTTATCAGCTATTTCAATTGGAGGGGGTGATGGCAGTATATGTGGGAGTAAAAACACGGTCTTCAGAAAAGATCGTGCTACCTGTCGATAGAGATAGAACCACGGTTGTACTTGCCCAAGAACCAGCCCCACCACACATAACCCAGACTCACGCAGATTGTACTCTTACCCAGTTGGACAGAGAACTGATGTCTACTACGCAACCTTCTTCTCATAGACGTTGTTGGGCCTCCGAGTGCAGAGGTTTGTAGGACAGTAGCAAATTTCCCTCAAGTGGATGACCTAAGGTTTATCAATCTGTGGGAGGTGTAGGATGAAGATGGTCTCTCTCAAACAACCCTGCAACCAAATAACAAAGAGTCTCTTGTTTCCCCAACACACCCAATACAATGGTAAATTGTATAGGTGCACTAGTTCGGCGAAGAGATGGTGATACAAGTGCGATATGGATTGTAGATATAGGTTTTTGTAATCTAAAAATATAAAAATAGCAAGGTAACTAATGATAAAAGTGAGCACAAACGGTATTACAATGTGTTGAAACAAGGCCTAGGGTTCATACTTTCACTAGTGCAAGTTCTCTCAACAATAATAACATAATTGGATCATATAACTATCCCTCAACATGCAACAAAGAGTCACTCCAAAGTCACTAATAGCGGAGAGATTATGGTAGGGTACGAAACCACCTCAAAGTTATTCTTTCTGATCGATCTATTCAAGAGTTCATACTAGCATAACACCTTAAGACACAAATCAACCAAAACCCTAATGTCACCTAGATACTCCAATGTCACCTCAAGTATCCATGGGTATGATTATACGATATGCATCACACAATCTCAGATTCATCTATTCAAACCAACACAAAGTACTTCAAAGAGTGCCCCAAAGTTTCTACCGGAGAGTCAAGACGAAAAACGTGTGCCAACCCCTATGCATAAGTTCACGAGGTCACGGAACCCGCAAGTTGATCACCAAAACATACATCAAGTAGATCACGTGATATCCCATTGTCACCACAGATAAGCACATGCAAGACATACATCAAGTGTTCTCAAATCCTTAAAGACTCAATCTGATAAGATAACTTCAAAGGGAAAACTCAATCCATTACAAGAGAGTAGAGGGGGAGAAACATCATAAGATCCAACTATAATAGCAAAGCTCACTATACATCAAGATCCTACCACCTCAAGAACACGAGAGAGAGAGAGAGAGATCAAACACATAGCTACTGGTACATACCCTCAGCCCCGAGGGTGAACTACTCCCTCCTCGTCATGAAGAGCGCCGGGATGATGAAAATGGCCATCGGTGATGGATACCCCCTCCGGCAGGATGCCGGAACAGGGTCCCGATTGGTTTTTGGTGGCTACTGAGGCTAGCGGTGGCAGAACTCCCGATCTATTCTGTTCCCCGATGTTTTTAGGGTATATGGATATATATAGGCGAAAGAAGTCGGTCAGGGGAGCCACGAGGGGCCCACAAGGGTGGGGGCGTGCCTCCCTACCTCGTGGATTCCTCGAAGATTCCCTGAAGTCTACTCCAAGTCTCCTGGATTGCTTCAGTTCCAAAAATAACTCTCCCGAAGGTTTCATTCCGTTTGTACTCCATTTGATATTCCTTTTCTTCGAAACACTGAAATAAGCAAGAAAACAGCAATTTGGGCTGGGTCTCCGGTTAATAGGTTAGTCCCAAAAATAATATAAAAGTGTTTAGTAAAGCCATAAACATCCAAAAATAGATAATATAATAGCATGAATACTTCATAAATTATAGATACGTTGGAGACGTATCGGCATCCCCAAGCTTAATTCCTGCTCGTCCTCAAGTAGGTAAATGATAAAAGAAATAATTTATGAAGTGTGAATGCTAGTAGGTGCACAAGTTTGATCAATGATAATTTCAATCACCTTTTCTAGCATCATTATATATATCATAACAGTAGCTCAACTCATAGGACTTCTCATGATCAAGTAACAAGCTATTCACATGTTAAAGTATAGATCATAAACTTTCTTCAAAACTAACAAACCGTGTTATTAGTCATCAAACAATTACAATTCATCTTATTTTCGTGAAGGGTCTATGTCGAGCTTTGATTCAGCAAACTTCACATACTCAACTATCGCTTAGTCTTTCACAATTGCTAACACTCACCGATATTTATGGGTTCAAAGTTTTAATCGTATTACAGAGAAAGATAGGGGCTTATAGATTCGCCTCCCAACCTTTTACCTCAAGGGTAATGTCAACAATAATAGTTCATGATGCCTTACATCCAATTGGATATATATATATATATATATATATATATATATATATATCAGGATCTTTCCAACACAATGTGCTTGCCAAAGGATAAAATGTAAAAAAGGAAAGGTGAAGATCACCATGACTCTTGCATAAGGTATAAGACAAGAATAAAAGATAGACCCTTCGCAGAGGGGGTAGAGGTTGTCATGCGCTTTTATAGTTGGATGCACAAAATCTTAATGCGAAAGAACGTCACTTTATATTGCCACTTGTGATAGGGACCTTTATTATGCAGTCCGTCGCTTTTATTACTTCCACATCACAAGATCATATAAAGATTATTTTCTCCACACTAATAGATCATACATATTTAGAGAGCAATTTTTATTGCATGCACCGATGACAACTTACTTGAAGGATCTTACTCAATCCATAGGTAGGTATGGTGGACTCTCATGGCAATACTGGTTTAAAGGATGTTTGGAAGCACAAGTAGTATCTCTACTTGGCGCAAAGAATTTGGCCAGCATGAGGGGGAAAGGCAAGCTCAGCATGTTGGACGATCCATGACAATATACTTAATTTCGGATATAAGAAGACATAACCCATTACGTTGTCTTCCTTGTCCAACATCAACCTTTTATCATGTCATATTTCAATGAGTGCTCACAATTACAAAAGATGTCCAAGATAGTATATTATATGTGAAATCTCTCTTCCTTCAATATTCTTTCATGAATTGTTCAAATAAGACCAATACAATGTTTGCTAACCTTCAATAAATTTACCACCTCTACTTCTTATATGTGAAGTCATTACTCCCCATGGGATAAGCATATGAAACATATATAATTTCAGATTTATGATATTCAATTCATTCAACCATTTACTCATAGGATATAAGTGAAGCATACACTACTACAAAAAGGGCTATAGCTAATATGGACATTAATGGCACACCAGATACAGGTACGCCACTATTGACATATTACTAATGGCGCACCTGGTGTGTGGTGCGCCATTACTAGTTTTGAAAAAAAATGTTAGGAGTGGCGCACCAAGGGATAGTGCGCCATTACAAAGTGCGCCATTACTATGTGTATGACTGGGTCAAACCTTGGTCAAACCTTGGTCAAACTTAGTAATGGCGCACTTTGCATAGGTGCGCCATTACTATGTCAAACTTAGTAATGGCGCACCTACACAAAATGCGCCATTACTAACTTTGACCAAGGTTTAACCAAGTCATACACATAGTAATGGCGCACTTTGTGAAGGTGGGCCATTACTAACTTTCTTTGCACTCCCCCTGTGGACCGCCTTTTCAGTTTTAGAAAAAATAAAAGAAAATGATGGAAATGTCAAAAAAATAAAAAATAAGTTTCCCATGTGATATGTGGTCTAGTAGTTGGAAAAATTTACAAACATGAATTTTCACTTTATTTGCAAAATCTCTCTGGAATTTAGTAAAATAGGCATAACTTTTGCATACGAACTCGGATTAAAAGGTTTTTTATATGAAAAATCATCTACTCGAAAAGTTACATCTGAATTCAACCGGGGGAACCCCGTTGAAGATTTCCAGAATCCCCAAAAACCTAACAGAATAAAAGATACGGGGCTTTTAAGATCTAGAGCGGGGAAATGGAAAAAAATTCAAACTTAGTAATGGCGCACCATTTGCTAGGTGCGCCACTAGTAACAGAAAAAAAATTGGTTTCGAATTTTTTTTGGAAAAAATGTTCGAAATATGATACGTAATATGACCAGGAAGTTTGAAATATTTTTTCAAAATTACATCACACTCATGAACATGAACAAAGTCATAGACATCAACAAGGTTTAATAGGATTGATATGATAGATATATCAACAAGTGCCTGTTAAGTGAGCTGGTGCTAGGGTTGGATAGAACTGCATGATCTATCGAGATGCATATGGGTGACACGGTGGTTTTAGCGAGTTCGGGCCTCTCAGAGATAACAACCCTATGTCTCGTGCTCCGGAGAGGCTTTGTTTTATCTTAGTATGTATCCGGAGATTACAATGTGTGTGTGAGAGAGAGAGAGGAACGGATCCCCATGCCTGAGCTAAGTCCGGAGACTAGAGAGGGAGAGAAAGAGGTGGAAGAAGAACCCCACGTCTCGTGGTGGGGGTGGCTTATATAGAGTGCGCCACCCCCTCACCTCCTATGTTACAAAGTGGGGCATGAATGCCATAATACCTGCCCACTAGAAAACCGTCATGCTGACTATTGGTCTTCGCATATCCGAGTGAGTTACACTGCTGAGTGGAATGAGCTCGTCGAGTGGAGTGTTGTGCTCCGAGTGGTTGTTGCCGTCCGAGTGACTTTGAAGTTGCGGTACGTCCGACGGGCGATTCCGCCCAGGGGCCCAAAGACAAAGTGTATGGTGTCCATGGGTAGGGTCTCTAGGTCATGCCTGTTACCCTACCCCTAAAAAATTTCCTCGTAATTATCCCCCGAATCGGTCGAGGATGAGCGGGTCGAGTTGAGGTGAATTCCCGTGATGAGTCGAGTGCTACGGAGGCACTTTATGAACTTCCTCCGTCACCCGGTGGTCTTATCTCCGCGTGTTGCCTTGACGGTTCCGCATCGCACGGTGTCCGAAAGTGAAATGAGCTCAATCGGGTCCACAGAGGAGCGTTGAACTCACATTATAGCAATTTTTTGGAGTGATTTGGAGCTGGTCCTGCATCGAGTAACCGACATTACTGGAATTTCTTCACGCTCGAACGTGTCTTTTTTTGTTTGGCCGCCACCGGACCGCGTGCGGACTGCTCCGAGTGGATACCATTCCGGGGGCACGCTGAGTGCACCCATTGGGTGTAGTCCTCGAGATCGCTGCCGATCATTGCGGGCAGTCGGCGGGAGTCTTAGAGCCTGTATTTTTTTTTGTTGTTTGGCCGTCACTCGGACCGGGCGGACCGTTCCGAGTGGATACCAACAGTTGGCGGGAGTCTTAGAGCCTGTCTTTTTTTTGTTCATCACTCGGACTGGTCAGGCCGTACCGAGTGGAGATTACTCCAGTGGGGGCATGCTGAATGCACCCACTGGGTGTAGTCCCCGAGATCGTCATGCCGATCAAGGCGCACGGAGGAGGTCTGAGAAAACTAAAAATCTTCTTAGATGGTACCATTCGAACTTGTTGCTCTCCGACTCAGAGGTCGAGTAGTACTTGAGGATCTGGTATTGGTCTAGCTTGTTTCTCCTCGACTCAGAAGTTGAGTAGTACTTGATTGATCTGGAGCTGGTCTTGACCGAGCAAAAAATGTTTCTTCTCGAAGTTCCTTCCGATTGGGGGCACGCTGAATGCACCCACTGGGTGTAGTCCCCGAGCCTCTGTCGGACTAAATGAGTCGGGCAGAGGGTTTAAGTGTCGTGGTAAACCTCCATGCAGTCGACACGGTAAATATCTTTTAGTCTGAAATTGAGTGAATCGGATGCATCTTCAGACGCTTGACATGGTAAATAAGCTCAGCCTGGAGCTGAGTCAGTCGGACTGATCTTCGTGCGCTCGGCACGGAATAAATTCAGCCTGGAACTCGGTCAAGTAGGTGAATCTTCGTACTCTCGGCTCGGTGAATGAACTTGGCTTTGAAACTGCCGACTGTAGAAAAAAGCTGGACACTCCAGGGAGTGATCGTTCCAGTAGTACTTCTTATATTGACCGTTAGATTTTGCGTGAAAGGGGTATTTGTACGAGTGGACGGTGCTACACATAGATCTTCGGCGGACCAAGCATGTATGGTCAGAAGAATATTCTTGATGTGATCAATAGGTTTATCAAATGGGCATAACCCATGAGGGCGACATGGCCCAGGGCTGTGTGAAGCCCCCGAGTGATGCTCGAAAAAGGTAAGCTCGTTACAGAGTGTGATATGAGGTTTGAAGATATGAGTAACTTAGTTGTTCCCGTGTTGGGGGTGTAGAGGTAAAGACATGTCCAACTGATGGTGACGCGCGAGGTGGCCGAGGGGCGATGATGTGTACAACCGAGTGATGACGTGCGAGACGGTCGAGTGGCGAAGACGTGCACAACCGAGTGGCGACGCGTGGAGCAGCCTAGTCATGTTGTGCGAGGTGGTCGAATGATGAAGACATGCACAACTGAGTGGCAACGCGCGGGGCGGCCGAGTGGTGAAGACGCGCACAACCGAGTGTCGACGCGCGGGGCGGCCGAGTGGTGAAGACGCGCACAACCGAGTGGCGACGCGCGGGGCGGCCGAGTGGTGAAGACGCGCACAACCGAGTGGCGACGCTCGGGGCAGCCGAGTGGTGAAGACGTGCAGAACCGAGTGGCGACGCGCGGGGCGGCCGAGTGGTGAGGACGCACACAACCGAGTGGCGACGCGCGGGGCGGCCGAGTGGTGAAGACGTGCAGAACCGAGTGGCGACGCGTGGGGCGGCCGAGTGGTGAACACGCACACAACCTAGTGGCGACGCGCGGGGCGGCCGAGTGGTGAAGACATGCAGAACTGAGTGGCGACGCGTGGGGCGGCCGAGTGGTGAAGACGCGCACAACAAGTGGTGATGCGCGGGGCGGCCGAGTGGTGAAGACGCGCACAACCGAGTGGCGATGCGTGGGGCGGCCGAGTGAATGACTAAGTGTCCAGCCAAGTGGCAAAAATGGTCCTTGAAGGAGTTAGCCAGATGCTTTCGAAGCTAATGTAGCGACAAGGTCGGTGTAGTGTGGCTATGGCGCAACAAGACCGGTGCGACAACTGAATTTGAGTAGGAACAAAGATGGCACGCAGAGTGTCTGGGTGATTATGAAATTTGTCAAAGTGACGGATCGAATGTACTTGTTGAAGTGAAGGGTCTGATTAGTGATGAAGTACTCGACCACTTAGGAGAGTGTCATTCCAAATGAGGTGCAGCCCCCGAGTGCGGTGTAGCCCCTGAGCATACTACAGGCTTCGACAACGGACATGTCGGAATACGAGAAATATAGTTTTGAATGGATGATTTGCAATTCATCGAGTCGGGCTCGGGTAAAGATGAGGAGAAGCTTCCGAGTGATGCTCGAAAGAGGCAAACTCGCAAAAGAGTGAAGTGTGAAATTTAATTATGAAAGGGACTTATCTGTCTCATGCCCGACGAGGTCTATATCATTGATACGATGAAGAGAATTCCACAGAGGGGTTGGCCGATGTGTTTGAAGTCAACAGAGCGACAAGGTCGGTGTTGTGGTGCTACTGGACCGGTATGGTGACCGAAAAGTAGCAGCGATGAAGTTGGCGCATACGGCCGGTGAGTGATCGCGTAACTTGTGTAATCAATGGTACAAGCCAATGAAATAATTTCTGGAGGAAATTTGATGTGTGCTTGAAATGATTTGTGTGAATAACACCCATAGACACCCACTAGGAGTGCAAGGGGCTTGCTGGTTAACCAACAAGAGTCTGAAAGAGCGAAGGATCCGTTCGAACTTTTCAAAGCGACGGACCCGACTGAACTCATTGGAATACTGGCTCAGGTAAAACAGAAGTGTAGTGTTTCGACTGAGTTGCAGCCCCGGAGGACCGATGCAAACTCGAAATGAAGAATGACACATGGTGTTCGTGAATGATGTATGCGAAAAAATGGAAGTTGGACTTGGGAGTCACATAACCAGTACTAAGCAAGTATGTGAAAATAAGCAACCGAGCGTAGAGGTACACACGGTGGCATGGCCTCCGAGTGAACGTGATGTGTGAATTACGGAATACTCGGGAAGACGAAAATAACAGAATGTAAAATGACTTAGCTGTCTGAAGGTGCGCAGGGCGGTCGAGTGGTGATGAGGTGACCGACCGAGTGGCGACGCACGGGGCGGCCGAGTGGTTATGAGGTGACCAACCTATGGCGACGCGCGGGGCGGTCGAGTGGTTATGAGGTGACCAACCTATGGCGACACGCGGGGCGGCCGAGTGTTTTTTTTTAAACTTAGGCGAGTACTGGACTGCAGCTAAGCCCTCCGAGTGGGAGGGTTGCTCTCCACCCGGTAGGATTTTTTGAAACTTAGGCTAGCATCGGATCAGCTAAGCCCCGAGTGGGAGGGTTTCTCTCCACTCGGTGGGATTTTGAAACTTAGGCGAGTACTTGGATCGCAGCTAAGCCCCGAGTGGGAGGGTTTCTCTCCACTCGGTGGGATTTTTGAAACTTAAGCTTAGTCTTGGACTGCAGCTAAGCCCCGAGTGGGAGGGTTCTCTCCACTTGGCAGGATTTTTGAAACTTAGGCGTAGCATCGGACTGCAGCTAAGCCCCCGAGTGGGAGGGTTGCTCTCCACTCGGCAGGATTTTTTGAAACTTAGGCGAGTACTGGACTACAGCTAAGCCCCCGAGTGGGAGGGTCGCTCTCCACTTGGCAGGATTTTTTGAAACTTAGGCGAGTAGCATCGATCAGCAGCTAAGCCCCCGAGTGGGAGGGTCGCTCTCCACTCGGCAGGATTTTTTGAAACTTAGGCGAGACGGATTCGCGACTAAGTCACCCACTGGGGGATTTAGAGCATATAAAAAAGAATAACAATCATTTATGAGATTGTAAAAACTGTGTCGCGGGGTGGCCGAGTGGTGATGAGGTAACCAACCAATTGGCGATGCCCGGAGCGGCCGAGTGGCCGAGTGGTTATGAGGTGACCAACCTATGGCGACGCGCGGGGCGGCCGAGTGGTTATGAGGTGACCAACCGAGTGGCGACGCGCGGGGCGGACGAGTGGTTATGAGGTGACCAACCGATGGCGACGCACGGGGCGGCCGAGTGGTTATGAGGTGACCAACCTATGGCGACGCGCGGGGCGGCCGAGTGGTTATGAGGTGACCAACCTATGGCGACGCGCGGGGCGGCCGAGTGGTTATGAGGTGACCAACCTAGTGGCGACGCCCTGGGCGGCCGAGTGGTTATGAGGTGACCAACCGATGGCGACGCGCGGGGCGGCCGAGTGGTTATGAGGTGACCAACCTATGGCGACGCGCGGGGCTGCCGAGTGGTTATGAGGTGACCAACCTATGACGACGCCCGGAGCGACCGAGTGGCCGAGTGGTTATGAGGTGACCAACCTATGGCGACGCGCGGGGCGGTCGAGTGGTTATGAGGTGACCAACCGAGTGGCGACGCGCGGGGCGGCCGAGTGGTTATGAGGTGACCAACCAATGGCGACGCGCGGGGCGGCGAGTGGTTATGAAGTGACCAACCTATGGCAACGCGCGGGGCGGCCGAGTGGTTATGAGGTGACCAACCTATGGCGACGCAAGGCGGCGCCGAAAGTGGTTATGAGGTGACCAACCGAGTGGCGGCACACGGGCGGCCGAAAGTGGTTATGAGGTGACCAACTGATGGAGTCGCGCGGGGCGTCCGAGTGGTTATGAGGTTACCAACCTATGGCGACGCGCGGGGCGGCCGAGTGGTTATGAGGTGACCAACCGATGGCGACGCTGGGCGGCCGAAAGTGGTTATGAGGTGACCAACCGATGGCGACGCGCTGGGCGGCCGAGTGGTTATGAGGTGACCAACCGATGGCGACGCGCGGGGCGGCCGAGTGGTTATGAGGTGACCAACCGATGGCGACGCACGGGGCGGCCGAGTGGTTATGAGGTGACCAACCGATGGCGACGCGCGGGGCGGCCGAGTGGTTATGAGGTGACCAACCTATGGCGACGCGCGGGGCGGCCGAGTGGTTATGAGGTGACCAACCGAGTGGCGACGCGCGGGGCGGCCAAGTGGTTATGAGGTGACCAACCAATGGCGACGCGCGGGGCGGCAAGTGGTTATGAAGTGACCAACCTATGGCGACGCGCGGGGCGGCCGAGTGGTTATGAGGTGACCAACCAATGGCGACGTGCGGGGCGGCCGAGTGGTTATGAGGTGACCAACCGAGTGGCGACGCACGGGGCGGTCGAGTGGTTATGAGGTGACCAACCAATGGCGACGCACGGGGCGGCCGAGTGGTTATGAGGTGACCAACCGATGGCGACGCGCTGGGCGGCCGAGTGGTTATGAGGTGACCAACCTATGGCGACGCCGCTGGGCGCCGCCGAAAGTGGTTATGAGGTGACCAACCGATGGCGACGCGCTGGGCGGCCGAGTGGTTATGAGGTGACCAACCTATGGCGACGCGCGGGGCGGCCGAATGGTTATGAGGTGACCAACCTATGGCGACGCGCGGGGTGGCCGAGTGGTTATGAGGTGACCAACCGAGTGGCAACGCACGGGGCGGCCGAGTGGTTATGAGGTGACCAACCGATGGCGACGCGCGGGGCGGCCGAGTGGTTATGAGGTGACAAACCTATGGCGACGCACGGGGCGACCGAGTGGTTATGAGGTGACCAACCTATGACGACACGCGGGGCGGCCGAGTGGTTATGAGGTGACCAACCGATGGCGACGCGCCGGGCGGCCGAGTGGTTATGAGGTGACCAACCTATGGCGACGCACGGGGCGGCCGAGTGGTTATGAGGTGACCAACCTATGGCGACGCGCGGGGCGGCCGAGTGGTTATGAGGTGACCAACCGAGTGGCGACGCACGGGGCGGCCGAGTGGTTATGAGGTGACCAACCGAGTGGCGACGCGCGGGGCATTCGGGTGATGTAGACGCGCCCCGCGAAGTGTTGATGCACGGGAAGTCCGGGTGATGAAGATGCGTGCAGTCGAGCGGCGACGCGCGGATGACCGAGTGATGATGGCTTGTCGGGCAGTTGATTACGGTGCTTCACCGTTCGAGAGCGAGCCTTTCATTGGAACAAAGGTGATGCGGACCGGCCGCCGTAACTGCCGCTGTTATTGTCGATGATGTTCTGGATGTTAGACGACCAAGTAGTACCAGGCGAACCGGCCGAGTGAACCCATGGGCTTCAATGAAAGTGAGTGCAGTCCGAGTGGACTCCTCATCCGAGCGCATCTACTGGTCCGAGGGAATCACAACCGTCTGCGATCCGGTCGGTGTGGAGCTGGGCAAGGTGCCGACGCGGAGTGCTGGTCTTGGAGGCCTCGGTGAGGTTCGGCATGGATGTGCCCACAAGCACTATCCCATTTGATGGAGGCGGGCGGCTTGATCGCTGGCAGGCAGACCGGATCCAAAGCGCGTGGGGGAAGTTGTCCACGCCTAGTGCCGAATTAATCTGCATGCAAATGGTTTAACGCTAATTAAGTGAGAGTCAAAGCCATTCGTGCATGCAATGGACGTTTCCCATGGCCATTTATCTCCTGCATGCATGAGATAAATGGGATGGAATTAAGATTAGAAGGAAAGAGGAAGGCAGGGCGGAGAGCTTCCTGATCAGCCATGGCGGCGGCAGTTTTTGGCGCGGATCCATCGCAAGGTGAGGCGGCTGAGATGAATCCGAAAAGGGACGGTGTTCTCGCGGCGAGGCTACATGCGGCGGAGACCCGTGGCTCCCGCCATGTTGTGATAAGAGACGTGGGCAGCCTCGACGTTGGTGCTGCGTCCGTCTGCGGCACCCACCGCCGCGCGTCGCCGCCAAGACGGTTGGTTGACGAGGGACACCGCAGAATGGCGGCGCGCGGGCAGCCGAGTGATGAAGACGCGTCCCACCGAGCAACGGTGCTCGGTCACCGAAGCGATGAAGACGCCGTCCAGCCGACGCTGTAGGCGGCCGAGTGAACTAGGGTTCATGGCCTAGTGAACTTGAGTTCGCATCCGATTGGATTCATCTGTGAACTACGGACGAATCGGGTTCGCAGCTTGTCTCGAGTGGAAGATTCATCGGTGACCCTTCAAGTTACTAGCAAGCACGGCCAGAAGTTCAAGGCCCGATGGTCGATCATACATGTATGCATGCACGAATTAACTAGGGTCCGTGTCCCAGCAATCGATCGATGGCGTTAGTAATCCATCAATTGGCCGCAATGAGGCAGCCAATTAATTTGACGTTAGAGATCACCACGCCCTTCCGCTGTACAGATTCGCATTAACCTGCATGCGGGTAATCAAGGAGGAGATGGCCCACTCACCTTGCGTGGTTAAAGGAGAAAGGAAAACCATGGCCAGCAACGGCGATGGAGCGAAGAACCGCGCACCCGGAGGAGCGACGGGCGGATCCACAAGATGCCACACAGCGACCACGCCGGAGAAGCCGACGAGGAGGATGAGCAGCTGGCGAAGTCCAGCGCTGGAGTCGCGGGTCGGTGCAGCCAAGGGCGAGGCTGATCTGAAGCGCCGGTGATCGTGCTTCACCGCCGGGAGCCGGAGCTGCGGCGCCGGTCGGAGTCGCACTTCGACACCGCAGAATTTGGTGGATTGCCGGCAGCAGCGCCTTGTCGCCCGAGGAACTGGGTCGACCGCCGGCCGTCGTGCTCAGCCGGTCGGGGAACCAGGCCGAGCTTTAGCGGCTGTGCGTGTGCGGGCACTCGGCAACGACGTTACAGATGAGTTCGCAGATGATGATGGGCGGACGACGACGCTTTATCGCCCGTGAGCCGAGCCACCAATCGAAACAAAAGGAGGCGTCCTTTTGTATAAGCTCGTGTGCATACATAAGAAGAATAAACCATTGTTAGACCATTGTAATGTTTGATTGTAAAGAGGATAAGTTGAGATGAGCAACTCCCTGATCCTTTTGTATGATTAGGAGTATTTTATCCTCCTGTAAATGGAGTGATGTCCGGAACATCCTGGATCAAAACCTCCATTGATGATTGTTGATCGACGGACGAAGATCGAAGAAATAAAACCATCTGCATCATGCCTCGATATACGCCATGCCCCACGGTGCGCACCAACTGTCGTGGTAACGATTCCGACAATAGAACGGGGGTAGGGTAAAGTAGCATGATCTATCGAGATGCATATGGGTGACACGGTGGTTTTAGCGAGTTCGGGCCTCTCACGATGGAGATAACAACCCTACGTCTCGTGCTCCGGAGAGGCTTTGTTTTATCTTAGTATGTATCCGGAGATTACAATGTGTGTGAGAGAGAGAGAGGAACGGATCCCCATGCCTGAGCTAAGTCCGGAGACTAGAGAGGGAGAGAAAGAGGTGGAAGAAGAACCCCACGTCTCGTGGTTGGGGGTGGCTTATATAGAGTGCGCCACCCCCTCACCTCCTATGTTACAAAGTGGGGCATGAATGCCATAATACCTGCCCACTACAAAACCGTCATGCTGACTATTGGTCTTCGCATATCCAAATGAGTTACACTGCCGAGTGGAATGAGCTCGTCAAGTGGAGTGTTGTGCTCCAAGTGGTTGTTGCCGTCCGAGTGACTTTGAAGTTGCGGTACGTCTGGACGGCGATCTAGCCCAGGGGCCCAGTACAAAGTGTATGGTGTCCATGGGTAGGGTCTTTAGGTCAGGCCTGTTACCCTACCCCTAATACATGTCCTCGTCAGTCATATTTCAATGAGTGCTCACAATTACAAAAGATTTCCAAGATAGTATATTATATGTGAAATCTCTCTTCCTTCAATATTCTTTCATGAATTGTTCAAATGAGACCAATACAATGTTTGCTAACCTTCAATAAATTTACCACCTCTACTTCTTATATGTGAAGTCATTACTCCCCATGGGATAAGCATATGAAACATATATAATTTCAGATTTATGATATTCAATTCATTCAACCATTTACTCATAGGATATAAGTGAAGCATACACTACTACAAAAAGGGCTATAGCTAATATGGACATTAATGGCGCACCAGATACAGGTACGCCATTATTGACATATTACTAATGGCGCACCTGGTGTGTGGTGCGCCATTACTAGTTTTGAAAAAAAATGTTAGCAGTGGCGCACCAAGGGATAGTGCGCCATTACAAAGTGCGCCATTACTATGTGTATGACTGGGTCAAACATTGGTCAAACTTAGTAATGGCGCACTTTGCATAGGTGCTTATTATTATCAAACTTAGTAATGGCGCACCTACACAAAGTGCGCCATTACTAACTTTGACCAAGGTTTGACCAAGTCATACACATAGTAATGGCGCACTTTGTGAAGGTGGGCCATTACTAACTTTCTTTGCACCCCCGTGTGGACCGCCTTTTCAGTTTTAGAAAAAATAAAAGAAAATGATGGAAATGTCAAAAAAATAAAAAAATAAGTTTCCCATGTGATATGTGGTCTACTAGTTGGGAAAATTTACAAACATGAATTTCAACTTTATTTGCAAAATCTCTCTGGAATTTAGTAAAATGGGCATAACTTTTGCATACGAACTCGGATTAAAAGGTTTTTTATATGAAAAATCATCTACTCGAAAAGTTACATCCGAATTCAACCGGGGGAACCCTGTTGAAGATTTTCAGAATCCCCAAAAACCTAACCGAATAAAAGATACGGGGATTTTAAGATCTAGAGCGGGGAAATGGAAAAAAATTCAAACTTAGTAATGGCGCACCATTTGCTAGCTGCGCCACTAGTAACAGAAAAAAAATTGGTTTCGAATTTTTTTTTTGGAAAAAATGTTCAAAATATGATACGTAATATGACCAGGAAGTTTGAAATATTTTTTCAAAATTTCATCACACTCATGAACATGAACAAAGTCATAGACATCAACAAGGTTTAATAGGATTGATATGATAGATATATCAACAAGTGCCTGTTAAGTGAGCTGGTGCTAGGGTTGGATAGAACTGCGAAGTTACGGTAAGCGTGCTTGGGTTGGAGTAGTGTGAGGATGGGTGACCTTCCGGGAAGTTTGACCATGGAGTGCGATTTGACTTGAAATTAAGCATATTGACCCAAGATTAAGCCATAGTGACCCGAGATTTAGAAAAAAACGAAAAAAAATGAAATTTTTTTTGAAAAAATATTTTCTAAAAAAAAATTGAAGAAAATTTTGAAAAAGATTTGTTAGTAATGGCGCAACAGATATGTGGTGCGCCATTACTAAGTCAGATAGTAATGGCGCACCGTTGGACATACTAATGGCGCACTATGTGGTGCGCCACTATTATCTGGTATACTAATGGCGCACAAGGGGTGCGCCATTAGTACTTGTTACTAGTGGCGTGATGATAGTGGCGCACCTATAGTGCACCATTAATGGCCAAAATACGTGCGCCACTAACAGGCCTTTTCCTAGTAGTGACACGAGTAAATGACAAACTACTCCAAAAAGATATAAGTGAAGATCAATGAGTAGTTAACTAATTATGTAGCTATGTGAAGACTCTCTCCCATTTAAGAATTTCAGATCTTGGGATATTATTCAAACAGCAAGCAAAACAAAGTAAAACTACATTTCAAGGATAGCACAACTCTTGTGAAGAAGCAAAAACTTAGGCTCAACTGGTACTAACCGATAATTGTTGAAGAAGAAAGGAGGGATGCTAACCGGGGCATCCCCAAGCTTAAATGCTTGAGACTTCTTGAAATATTATCTTGGGGTGCCTTGGGCATCCCCAAGCTTGAGCTTTTGTGTCTCCTTAATTCCTTTTATATCTCGGTTTCCTAAATCTCAAAAGCTTCATCCACACCAAACTCAACAAGAACTCGTGAGATAAGTTAGTATAAACCAATGCAAAATAACCTTATCATTTTGTACTGTAGCAAATTACTAAAATTATTATTCAACATTGCATACTAAATGTATCTGCATATTTAATACTCATATCCTCAAATAGAATCATTAAACAAGCAAACATATGCAAACAATGCAAACATAACAGCAATCTGCCTAAACGGGACAATCTATGAAGAATGCAGCAAGATTCATACTTCCCGAGCTCCAAAAATTATGAAAGAAAATTCCCACTGTAGTAAATTTATCAGAGCTTATTATGCAAAAGGTTTCAACATTTTGTCACATTCTTACTTTTCTAGGGAATTTTTGCAACAGCGGTAAACTTTCTGTTTTCAAACAGCAACATGTAGACTTGTAAAATAGGAATAGTAAACGCTATCAATGCCACTTTTATTGAAATAAAAGATGCAAAACATTTTTATAAATAACAGCAATAAAATCCTAACAAAATATATTGACACTCCAAGCAAAACACATATCATGTGGTGAATAAAAATATAGCTCCAAGTAAAGTTACCGATGAACGAAGATTTAAAGAGGGGATGCCTTCCGGGGCATCCCCAAGCTTAGGCTCTTGGTTATCCTTGAATATTACCTTGGGGTTCCTTGAGCATCCCCAATCTTAGGCTCTTGCCACTCCTTATTCCATAGTCCATCGAATCTTTACCCAAAACTTGAAAACTTCACAACACAAAACTCAACAGAAAACTCGTAAGCTCCGTTAGTATAAGAAAATAAATCACCACTTAGGTACTGTTGTGAACTCATTCTAAATTCATATTGGTGTAATTCTATTGTATTCCAACTTCTCTATGGTTCATACCCTCCGATACTACTCATAGATTCATCAAAATAAGCAAACAACACAATGAAAACCGAATCTGTCAAAAACAGAACAGTCTGTAGTAATCTATATCAAACGTATACTTCTGCAACTTCAAAAATAATGAAATAAATTGCTGGACCTGAGGAATTTGTCTATTGATATTCTTAAAAGGGAATAAACCTAATAGCACTCTCCAGTAAAAAGTTGTAGCTAATCTCGTGAGCGCTAAAGTTTCTGTTTTTTACAGCAAGATCATAAAGACTTCACCCAAGTCTTCCCAAAGGTTCTACTTGGCACAAACACTAATTAAAACATAAAACCACATCTAAACAGAGGCTAGATGGATTATTTATTACTAAACAGTAGCAAAAATCAAAGAACAAAATAAAAATTGGGTTGCCTCTCAACAAGCGCTATCGTTTAACGCCCCTAGCTAGGCATGATGATTTCAATGATGCTCACATAAAAGATAAGAATTGAAACATAAAGAGAGCATCATGAAGAATATGACTAGAACATTTAAGTCTAACCCACTTCCTATGAATAGGGATTTTGTGAGCAAACAACTTATGGGAACAATAATCAACTAGCATAGGAAGGCAAAACAAGCATAACTCCAAAACTTTAAGTACATAGAGAGGAAACTTGATATTATTGCAATTCCTACAAGAATATGTTCCTCCATCATAATAATTTTCAGTAGAATCATGAATGAATTCAACAATATAACCATCACATAAAGCATTCTTTTCATCATCTACAAGCATAAAAAATTTATTACTCTCCACATAAGCAAATTTCTTCTCATGAATAATAGTGGGTGAAAACTCAACAAAATAACTATCATGTGAGGCATAATCCAATTGAAAACTAAAATCATGATGACAAGTTTCATGGTTATCATTATTTTTTATAGCATACATGTCATCACAATAATCATCATAGATAGCAACTTTATTCTCATAATCAATTGGAACCTCTTCTGAAATAGTGGATTCATCAGTAAATAAAGTCATGACCTCTCCAAATCCACTTCCATAATTATCACAATAAGATTCAACATCCTCCAAAATAGTGGGATCATTACTTCCTAAAGTTGACACTCTTCCAAACCCACTTTCATCAATATAATCATCATAAATAGGAGGCATGCTTTCATCATAATGAATTTGCTCATCAAAACTTGGGGGACATCATCTTCATCAAACATAGCATCCCCAAGCTTGTGGCTTTGCATATCATTAGCATCATGGGTATTCAAAGAATTCATACTAACAACATTGCAATCATGTTCATCATTCACATAGTTTATGCCAAGCATTCTATGTAATTATTCTTCTAGTACTTGAGCACAATTTTCCTTCCCATCATTTTCACGAAAGACATTAAAAAGATGAAGCATATGAGGCGCCCTTAATTTCATTTTTTGTAGTTTTCTTTTATAAACTAAACTAGTGATAAAACAAGAAACAAAAAGATTTGATTGCAAGATCTAAAGATATACCTTCAAGCACTCGCCTCCCCGGCAACGGCGCCAGAAACTGCTTGATGTCTACTACGCAACCTTCTTCTTGTAGACGTTGTTGGGCCTCCAAGTGCAGAGGTGTGTAGGATAGTAGCAAATTTCCCTCAATTGGATGACCTAAGGTTTATCAATCCGTGGGAGGCGTAGGATGAAGATGGTCTCTCTCAAACAACCCTGCAACCAAATAACAAAGAACCTCTTTTGTCCCCAACACATCCAATACAATGGTAAATGATATAGGTGCACTAGTTCGGCGAAGAGATGGTGATACAAGTGCAATATGGATGGTATATATAGGTTTTTGTAATCTAAAAAAATAAAAACAGCAAGGTAACTAATGATAAAGTGAGCACAAACGGTATTGCAATGTGTTGAAACAAGGCCTAGGGTTCATACTTTCACTAGTGCAAGTTCTCTCAACAATAATAACATAATTGGATCATATAACTATCCCTCAACATGCAACAAAGAGTCACTCCAAAGTAACTAATAGCGGAGAACAAACGAAGAGATTATGGTAGGGTATGAAACCACCTCAAAGTTATTCTTTCTGATTGATCTATTCAAGAGTTCGTACTAGAATAACACCTTAAGACACAAATCAACCAAAACCCTAATGTCACCTAGATACTCCAATTCACCTCAAGTATCCATGGGTATGATTATACGATATGCATCACACAATCTCAGATTCATCTATTCAAACCAACACAAAGTACTTCAAAGAGTGCCCCAAAGTTTCTACCGGAGAGTCAAGATGAAAATGTGTGCCAACCCCTATGCATAAGTTCACGAGGTCACGGAACCCGCAAGTTGATCACCAAAACATACATCAAGTAGATCACGTGATATCCCATTGTCACCACAGATAAGCACATGCAAGACATACATCAAGTGTTCTCAAATCCTTAAAGACTCAATCCGATAAGATAACTTCAAAGGAAAACTCAATCCATTTCAAGAGAGTAGAGGGGGAGAAACATCATAAGACCCAATTATAATAGCAAACCTCGCGATACATCAACTCGTACCACCTCAAGAACACGAGAGAGAGATATCAAACACATAGCTACTGGTACATACCCTCAGCCCCGAGGGTGAACTACTCCCTCCTCGTCATGGAGAGCGCCGGGATGACGAAGATGGCCATCGGTGATGAATTAGGTGCGTTTGGACTCCGTTTGGTATTGATTTTCTACAAAGTAAAAAACAAGCAAAAAAACAACAACTGATGTCGGTGTCAAAACCGGCGGATCCCGGGTAGGGGGTCCCGATCTGTGTGCCTTAGGCTGATGGTAACAGGAAGCAAGGGACACGGATGTTTACCCAGGTTTGGGCCCTCTCGATGGAGGTAAAACCCTACTTCCTGCTTGATTAATATTGAAGATATGGGTAGTACAAGAGTAGATCTACCACAGGATCGTAGAGGCTAAACCCTAGAAGCTAGCCTATGATGGTATGATTGTAATTGTGATCGGCCTTCTAAGGACCAACCTCTCCGGTTTATATAGGCACCGGAGAGGACTAGGGTTTACATGGAGTCGGTTACAAGGAAGGAAATACAATATCTGGATCGCCAAGCTTGCCTTCCACGCTAAGGAAAGTCCTATCCGAACACGGGTCGAAGTCTTGAGTATTCATGCTTCAATAGTCCGGACGTTGTATACAGTTCGGCAGTCCGGATACCCCCTAATCCAGGACTCCCTCAGTAGCCCCTGAACCAGGCTTCAATGACGATGAGTCCGGCGTGCAGTCTTGTCTTCAGCATTGCAGGGCGGGTTCCATCTCCGAATACTCCAAAGTACCTGTTATGGTGAATAGTGTCTGAAACTCCATCAATGTTGTACTCCTTGGCTTCAGTGCCTCAATAATGACCATCTCCACATGTCGAGCGAATGCGAGGAGCCGAGGTGTTTTTCGCATTTACCACCCTCAATCTTTTGGGCTGACCTCCTATTTGAAGAGACGGGGATCCTCTGATCCAAACCTCACTCCTCCCCCTCGAGCAAGCATCCAACAAAGCGCTCTGGAAAAAACCATTCCAACATGGCTGGTCGTCACAGCTCTTCTGCTCGCTCCAAGCCGGGGGACTAGGAAGAGTGTTCAGTTCCCCATAGCCGCTTGATTGAGTTACAAACCCAAGGGTTTCTTCCACCAGCATTCATGGTCCCTGTCCGAGCTGGAATAGCCACCTATAATGGCGGGGAGCAAGCGGAGAGATCTCCCAATCCATCTCCGGAGGAGCGAATATGCCTCATCCCGCATCTGCTAAGGGGAGTCGGGTTTCCTATCCACCCGTTCCTTCGCGGGCTCCAGGAGTTCTACAGCCTCCAGTTACACAACTTCACCCCTGCCTCTATACTACATATAGCAGGGTACGTTGCCCTTATGAAGCTATTTTTAGGCTGCGAGCCTCACTTGAGTTATGGGAGAAACTCGTTACGCCTTGTCCCCGCAACTGTGGAGAATCCCTATGTCGGTGGGCGGGGCGAAGTATGGCGCATTCTTGAGACCGGATACCTTTCCGCACTCCCAAGAAGGCACCAGAGAACTGGCCTTGAGTGGTTCTACATTGACGACGTTCCCCTTCCGGATCCAGTCAGGACAGGTCTCCCCTGGGCTCAAGAACGCCACGAGGGCATCGCCTAAGTCGGGCGCCCCGAGGCCCCCAAGAGGAGGAAACCAGGGAAATATATTACCTGATGAGCAGGATAAAGTTACTGGCCAACTCCGGACTAACGATAGTCGAGGTTATGGCAATATGCATAATACGGGGAGTGCAACCACTTCAATATCAGGGGAAGCCCATGTGGCACTTCAACGGGGAAGATGATGCGACCGGCTGTGGCTGTAAGGGTCCAGACTCCACCACCGCTCTGGCAAGGATATTGTTCGATTTATACAAAGGGGAAGAGGAGGAATTCCTTCACATCAAACCGCGAGATGGATTCTCCATGTACAACCCCCCAAACTAGTTAAGTTGCCATTCCTTTCCCTACATCACTTATTTTGGCGTTCTTCGCTAAGATCATCTGCCTCGATATTCCCGAGCAGGAACTAAGGAGGTCCGTAGAAGGAATCTCCAGCCCCTCCCCGCAGCCAGAGGACCTCGGAAGGGCCCTAGATCCAGGTCTCGAAGAAGATCCGGATATTACCGTGGAGCTCGTCAACGGGATATTTTATCAAGCAAGCTGCGATGGCGCCTCAGTGGCCATTACTGCCGACTATCCCAGACCGCTTCCTACGTCGCACGTAAGCCAAGTCGAAAAACCCTATCCTCTGAAGAGGACTCCCTTCAGATGTCATTCCTTACCCTTGAAGTGTCGTGTTTTTGCAGAGACGACGGTCGGAGCGTGGGGCCGAGCCCCTAGGGACTCGTCGGCCAAGGGCGTCCGGATCGGGCAGGCTCAAGAGGAAGGCGGTAAGGGTCGACTCGCCGCTACAGAGGTAAGACAAAAACGTGTGCTGTGATTAGGGTATTTTGAAGTATGACAGCACCCTTTGTGTTCTGGCAGAAAGAGGAGCAGCCGGACTATATCCGGGGATCCTGCCAACCATGCCTCCACCAGCCGGATTCCAGAAATAGCTTCGAGAGTAGAGGCGGGAGTGGGGCCGATGCCGCATGGTTCTCCAACAGAGAATGCGGATATGCTCTCCGCCACGAATTCCGAAGTAGAGAGTGCCATGAATCACCGGCGTCGACAGGCCGTACTTCGGAACAACATCTTTTCCGAAGAGGCATTTAACGCCTTCAATTCGGGAGACGCATACATCCGAGCTGCTCAAGGCGGGCTTGCCCAAGCGACAAACCAGTATACCAAAGATATACGGGTAAGAAAATTTGATAAGCATGTGTAGCAGTAGCCCCTGAGACTTGAAACGGTTGGAACAACTGTTTTAAGGATCAATTTATGCACAGATCCTTTTTGACAGAAAGACTGTAAGGGAGGCCCCTAAAGTATAATTGGTGCAACAAACCCAAATTGCAAGTACCATGCCTTGAACCTGGGTGGGTGGGAAGGCATCAACCCCTTCCCACCACTAGGCTATGCCTTAGTCTGCTATGCACAGATCCTTGTAGATAAGAATGAACAATTGTCTCGGGAGCTGGAGGAATGCAAGGCCGAACTGAGGGCCGCAGTTGCCAAGTTAGAGGAAACCCAAAATCCCTCATCTGGTAACAATTGCCACAATTGTACGAAGATGCACCAGTTAGTAAATGGCTGATATGACAAGTCTAACAGAAAATTCTGCAGACAATCCCGGGGTGAATCCGGAGGGCGTAAGAGAGGACGCATCGCATCTCAAAAGGCAGTTGGAGGCTGGCGAGTGCATTCTTACGCGAGTTAGGCAGGAGAAGAACGACCTTCAAGATGCCAAAGTCCAGCTAGATGTGGAATTAAAAGATCTCCACGCTCAGCTGGCGGACTCCGTGAAGGAGAACAAAAGGCTTCGACGCGGCATTTACGGTAAGTGCCTAGATGAACTGTAGTATAGTTTGGCGAGGAAGTATATTGAAAGAATTTTGCTTGCAAGAATGTTAACGGGTTGCCCTGAGGAGGAGATGCCCTCATCTGCAAGTGATTTATCGCAAGACCTTTTCAGAATCGCACGAGCGAGCTCGGCAAGTGATGCAGGGTGTTGTTCAGGCTTTGTGGCCATCAAGCTTGCGGCCGAATGGCATGGGGGAGCTTGTGAATATGCTTCAAGGAGCACGGCGGCGCTTCCGACTGTGGAAGGTGTCCGCTTGCCGGCAAGGCGCAAGAGAAGCCTGGGCTATGGTGAAGACGCGCTACACCAAGTTGGACCCGAACCATATGGCCGCAGTAGGACCGGCGGGGCCCGATGGGCAAGAAATTCCCGTGAGTCTGGTATATGACTAGGTAGCATTAGCCGCTAAGTATTCTCAACAGGATTGTAAGCTAGATAGCCTGTTGGACGGTATAGAGGAGGAATATAGTCAGTCCAAGTGACTGTGTAATTTAATGGACATGATTAGCCCCTAGCTGGATTAAAGTCATTTGTCATGGCGGACCTTTTAAATTTCAGCCCCGGATCCTACAGTCGGGGTGTGTCCGAATACCCACTCGCTATACAAAACCGGGGTATGCGTGGAAACAAGGCGTAGGGGTCATAAGTGCTTGAATAGACAAGTACCCAACTAGTTATGTTATATTAAATGGATAGTAAGAAACATCTTCCAGGGAGAATAGTTCCGTTAGGGGTTCCTTTCCCTGGGTACGCATGCAATGATGCACATGTTCGGACTGCGAACGATGGCGCAGGATACAAGACTTCTGGGGATTTACATTATAATAAACGAACACATCTTTCGTTCACCGACCGAATATTCTCTTAAGGAAACCAGCTTTCGGCTTCACCAGTCTGAGGTACACATCCAGCTGAACCAGCAGTAACAATCGCAGAGGTGCTCCCCTTATGCCCTAGCCGAATTAACGGGAACGTAGGGCATAAACACAAGAGCCAGGCAACCCAGCTTGGCCACATCTTAAGTCATATCGATGCATATAATGGTGAAGAAAAGGCACATATGGAAACAGAATGCATATGTGATGGGCAGAAAGCCATGTGAGTAGTTATTTTTGGCTTCCGTATAGGAAGCCCCCAGGTATTGCTTACACACCTAGTGCGGCCGGAGTGATCCGGGACTCCGCACTGTATTGAATACTTTGTGTGAAGAGAAAAAAGGTTGAGAAAGGAAAAAGGGATGGAGCATAATTGAAAAGGAGGGGTTAGGGACGAACATTGAGTTCGGCGTTAGGCGTAGAATCTCCGGAGTCTGGCCGCGTTCCATGGGTTCGGCTCGGGTCTGTTATCGGGTGCATTACGTAAGCGGTACGCTCCTCTGGTGAGAACTTTTTCAATGACGAAGGGACCCTCCCACTTGGGTTTGAGCTTGTCCTTCTTCTTCTCCGGTAGGCGTAGAACGAGCTCGCCAATATTGTAAGTTTTAGCCCGCACTTCTCTGCTTTGATATCGTCAAGCCTGCTGCTGATAGAATGCGGAGCGGGCTTTTGCGACGTCGCGCTCCTCCTCCAGGGCGTCCAAGTTATCCTGCTGATCTAACTCGGCTTCCTTCTCTTCGTACATGCGTATGCGTGGCGAATCATGTATTATGTCGTAGGGTAATACCGCTTCTGCGCCGTACAACATAAAAATGGTGTATATCCGGTGGTGCGATTCGGCGTGGTCCGCAGCCCCCAGAGTACGGAGTCGAGCTCCTCGACCCAGTGCGTATCCGACTCTGTCAAGGATCGCACTAGTCTGGGTTTGATGCCGCTCATGATGAGACCATTTGCCCGCTCTACCTGGCCGTTTGTCTAGGGATGGTAGACAGAAGCGTAATCAAGCTTAATGCCCATTTTGGTGCACCAAGTTTTCACTTTGTCGGCTGTGAAATTTGAGCCATTATCAGTGATGATGTTGTGGGGGACACCGTATCGGTGTACGACCCCGGATATGAAGTCTATTACTGGTCCGGATTCGGCCGTTTTAACTGGTTTGGCTTCTATCCATTTGGTGAATTTGTCCACCATGACCAATAAGTATTTTTTTCTTATGGCTTCCCCCTTTAAGAGGTCCGACCATATCCAGCCCCGCACCGCAAAGGGCCAAGTTATGGGGATTGTTTGGAGAGCGGTAGGGGGCATATGACTCTGATTGGCAAAGAGCTGGCAACCAACGCAATGTTGGACAAGGTCATGTGCGTCTTATCGGGCCGTCGGCCAGTAGAAACATGTACGGAAGGCCTTGCTAACTAATGCTCGAGCCGCAGCGTGGTGCCCGCCCAGTCTGGCATGGATTTCAGCCAAGAGCTGCCGCCCTTCCTCTTCGGAGATGCATCTTTGGAGTACTCCAGTAGCGCTTTTCTTGTAGAGTTCCCCTTCGTAGACTTTGTAAGCTTTAGAGCGCCGGACGATGCAGCGTGCTTCATTTTGGTCTTCGGGGAGCTCCTGCCTATTTAGGTAGGCCAAGAAAGGCTCGGTACACGGGGCGATTACAGCCATGATTTCGTGGGCCGAGGATGTTATTTCGGTGGTAGAACCTCCGACTATGTCTGATAGTTCGGAATCTGGGGGTGTATTTGGATCCGTGCTAGTATTGCCGGACTCCCCTTCCCATACTACGGATGGCTTGAACAGCCGTTCCAAGAATATGTTAGGTGGGATAGGGTCGCGTTTAGCGCCGATGCGAGCGAGGACATCCGCCGCTTGATTGTTTTCTCAAGCCACATGGTGGAATTCGAGCCCCTCGAACCGAGCTGACACTTTGAGGACGGCATTACGGTAGGCTGCCATTCGGGTCCTTGGCATCAAAATCTCCATTTATTTGTGATATTGCGAGGTTTGAATCCCAGCGCACTTCTAGGCGTTGAATGCCCATAGAGACAGACATCCGAAGACCATGCAACAGAGCCTCGTATTTGGCTGCATTGTTGGAGTCTGTGTATAATATTTGGAGGACGTACTGGACCGTGTCTCCGGTGGGAGACGTTAGGACTACACCTGCTCCCAATCCGGCCAGCGTTTTAGAGCCATCGAAGTGCATGATCCAGTTTGAGTATATGTCGTACTCTTTAGGGAGTTCGGCTTCTGTCCATTCGGCGATGAAGTCAGCCAATACTTGCGACTTTATGGCCCACCGAGGTTTGTATGTTATGTCGAACGGAAGGAGCTCAATGGCCCATTTGGCAATCCGGCCTGTAGCATCGCGGTTATTTATTATGTCATTGAGTGGTACTTCGGAGGCCACCGTAATCGAACACTCTTGAAAGTAGTGTCGTAGCTTCCGGGATGCCATGAAAACCGCGTATGCTATTTTTTGATAGTGTGGGTATCAATATTTGCATGGGGTTAGGATCGTGGATACATAGTAAACCGGCTTCTGGAGCAGGAATTTGTATCCGTTAGCCTCTCGTTCAACGACGAGCACTGCGCTTACCACTTGATGCGTTGCAGCTATGTACAGCAATGAGATAGGTTCGTCAATATTCGGCGCTGTTAGTACTGGATTACTGGCCAATAAGGTCTTTATTTCATCCAGTCCGGCCGCGGCTGCATCTGTCCACACGAAGTGTTCGGTGCGCCGAATAAGGCGG
Source organism: Aegilops bicornis (assembly GCA_021605145.1). Taxonomy (NCBI): domain Eukaryota; kingdom Viridiplantae; phylum Streptophyta; class Magnoliopsida; order Poales; family Poaceae; genus Aegilops; species Aegilops bicornis. Next base: position 483,896,736 of record CM038673.1, on the reverse strand, counting down.
TAAAGAGGTAATGCCTTTTCGCCTAACCTGGAGATAAAGCGGCTTAGAGCAGCCACGCATCCGGCTAGTTTTTGGATGTGCTTGAGGTCTGTTGGTATAGCCAACTGTGAAAGAGCTCGGATCTTTGCCGGATTCGCTTCAATTCCTCTGTTGAAACAATGAAGCCGAGTATTTCCCCGAGGGGACGGCAAAAACGCATTTTTTCGGGTTCGGCTTGATGTCGTATATCCGGAGATTGTCGAATGTAAGCCTCAAGTCGTCTATTAGGGTTTCGACGTGTCTAGTTTTTATGACCACGTCATCCACGTATGCCTCCACTGTTTTGCCGATTTGCTTTTCCAGGCATGTTTGAATCATGCGTTGGTAGGTTGCACCGGCGTTCTTGAGCCCGGAAAGGCATAGTGTTGAAGCGTAAAGGGCCATATGGCGTTATGAAAGCTGTTGTAGCTTGGTCAGACTCTACCATCTTTATTTGATGGTATCCAGAGTATGCGTCGAGGAAACACAGCGAGTCGTGTCCTGCTGTGGCATCAATGATTTGATTGATGCGAGGGAGGGGAAAGGGATCCTTGGGGCAAGCCTTGTTGAGGTCTTTAAAGTCGACACATAGGCGCCAGGATTTGTCCTTCTTTGGTACCATTACCAGGTTTGCCAGCCAATCCGGATGCTTGATATCTCTGATGAATCCGGCCTCGAGTAGTTTGGCTAGCTCTTCCCCCATGGCCTGCCGTTTGGGCTCTGAAAACCGTCTTAGAGTTTGCTTGACCAGTTTGTATCCTTTTAGTATATTGAGGCTGTGTTCGGCCAATCTGTGTGGGATGCCTGGCATGTCCGATGGGTGCTAGGCGAAGATGTCCCAATTCTCGCGTAAGAAGTCTCGCAGTGCGGCATCCATCACGGGGCTCAGCTGTGTCCCTACGGAAGCTGTCTTCATGGGGTCCGTTGGATGGACTTGGAATTTGACTATCTCGTCTGCGGGTTTAAATGAGGTGGACTTGGGTTGCTTGTCAAGTATCACGTCGTCCACCGCCCACGGTGGTTGCATGTTGTTAATTCTTCGCTTCTAGGGCCTCGAGATAATGCCTCCGGGGCTAGTGTTGCGGTTTTGTTTTCGGTAGCGAAGTGCGACGTCCGGATCACGAGCTAGAGTGATGATTCCATTGGGCGGGCATTTTAAGCTTCATGTACCCGTAATGGGGTATAGCTTGAAAGCTTGGAAACGCGTCCCGCCCTAAAAGGGCGTGGTATCCGCTGCTAAAAGGGGCCACTTGGAATGTGATTTCTTCGGACCTATAATTTTTCGGGGTGCCGAATACTACGTCGAGTGTGATTTTTCCTTCACACCGCGCTTCCCAACTAGGGATAATTCCCCTGAAGGTTCTGCCGCTTTATTCAATGCGGCCGTTGTCAATTTCCATCTTGCTGAGTGTCTCTTCATAGATCAAGTTTAATCCGCTTCCACCATCCATGAGCACTTTAGTGAGCCGAAAGCCGTCCATGATTGGGCTAAGAACCAGAGCGGCCGGTGCTTGACAGTCCGGGATCGAGGTTCATCACCGCATTAAAAGTTATAGTAGTGTCGCCTGTGGGTTTACTTTGGCCATATGGAAAATTTCCGTGGAGCTTCGATGAGCTCGCTTAGCCCTCTTGTTTGAGGCAAAAGTCTCAAAGACTTTTAGTACCCGTATTGTGCTCGTTGGCGGGATGTTGTTCGTAAGAAGATCCTCGCCACTTTTTGCAACCTCGCCGAGTATCCAACATGCCCTAAGGCTATGAGTTGGTCTTTGTGTCCCGAGTGTCGTGGAGTTTACATGGCCCATTGAGCCATTTTTCCAATACGGTTCCCATACAGGGTGGGCTTTGGTTTCTTGGGGATTGGATGGGCCGACTTACGGGAGTTCGCCCGTTTCGTTCGAACAAAGGTTTTGGTGAAAGCCGGACTGTCCCAAAATTCAGCTTGAGTTTTCCAGACGCTTTCCATCGCACAGTACTTCTGTACTATGATTGCTAAGTCCGCAAAGCGTACTATGTCACGGAGACTTATAGCATTAAGGATTCCTTTGTCCATGCAGTTTTTGCAGAAGAGCGAGACTACGTCATCCTCGTGGCAGTCCTCGACTTTGTTTAGCGCAAGGAGGAACATGGCCCAGTAATGATGTACTGTCTCCTGGGGCTCTTGTCTGATATGGGAGAGACGATTTAAGTCCGTGTGGGTGATTATAGCTGAATCCGGATTCTGATCCGATCTAGCACCCCGGGGCATGGAAGCTTCCGAGTTCAACAGCTTGGGATTCGGGACGCTGCCCAATTTTTCCGGCCACGTGCCCGGTTCTAAGTCCAGACCTGTGTCATGTCATCCTCGGCGGGTGTCCGGCTCCGGAGCTTCGGCGATCCGGACATAATTCTTCCTCAAAATAGAGGATACTCCTTGTGTGGTTCCTCCAATACCGCTTATCACATGGGTGGCCGGCAGGATTTAATGTCCCTTTGGTCGGGTTTAAGCCCGATCCGGTCATAGTCCGCTATGACTCTAAAGCGGTGATGCGATCCAAGAGCTCATTAAGAGAAGAGAGCTCTATCGGATCCATCTGTTCGGCGAGTTCCGAATTGATGTGAAGTTTATGCGTGGTGACCCGAGAGGCCATCGTCGGCGCGACAACCGATTGGGCGGCCATGACGAAGCCGCCTAGTCGGAGAGTTTGGCCTACAGCCAGAGCTCCCCCCGCGGTAATGTTGTCCCTGACACCGAGACGAGTCATCGAGCCTTGCGGCGACGACACAGAGGAACTCTCAATGAAAGCACCAATGTCGGTGTCAAAACCGGCGGATCTCGGGTAGGGGGTCCCGATCTGTGCGTCTTAGGCTGATGGTAACAGGAAGCAAAGGACACGTATGTTTACCCAGGTTCGGGCCCTCTCGATGGAGGTAAAACCCTACTTCCTGCTTGATTAATATTGAAGATATGGGTAGTACAAGAGTAGATCTACCACGAGATCATAGAGGCTAAACCCTAGAAGCTAGCCTATGATGGTATGATTGTAATTGTGATCGGCCTTCTAAGGACCAACCTCTCCGGTTTATATAGGCACCGGAGAGGACTAGGGTTTACGTGAAGTCGGTTACAAGGAAGGAAATACAATATCCGGATCGCCAAGCTTGCCTTCCATGCCAAGGAAAGTCCTATCAGGACACGGGTCGAAGTCTTGAATCTTCATGCTTCAATAGTCCGGACGTTGTATACAGTCCGGCAGTCCGGATACCCCCTAATCCAGGACTCCCTCAACTGACACTGGCACTATGTCAATAGGTTAGTCCCAAAAAATGATGTAAAGTTGTTATAAAATGATTGTAAAACATCCAAGACTGATAATATAACAGCATGGAACAATAAAAAATTATATATACGTTGAAGATGTATCACGCACCCTGGTGCCCAGTGGGCACCCTTCTTTTCTCCAATAATTTTTATTTATTCCAGAATAAATCTTCGTGAAATTTCAGCTCATTCGGAGATGTGCTGAATAAGTATCTCTGACATAGCTTTTTCAGGTCCAGAATTCTAGATGCCGGCGATCTCCCTCTTCATGTAGATCTTGCATATTAAGAGAGAAAAGGCATTAGAATTGCTCCACAAAGTGTTATAATGATTAAAAACAATATAAATAACATTAGTAAAAAATGATGCAAAATGGGCGTATCACATCACGCTTCTGTAAGGATTCGAAGAAATTACGGTGTGGTTCTTAGATTTGAAGTCTCTCAAATGTACATGTCATTCAAGTGCTTGGTTGAGTTGTGAAGATTCTCTACATGTGGATTTTAACACATAAATGCTGATGGATTTCATGATTGGTTCATAAGTAGAAAAGTCAGCTCATGAGTTCAATATAAATCATGCTTATAATGGAAAGTATATAAAAATAGGTAGACCTAACTAAATTTGGTAAAGTGCCAACAATACCCCCTTAGTACCACTTATTTCTACATTCCCCTCTTTAGATGTCAGAAGTAACCTATGCGTAATCTAAAAATTTATTTTATGATTATTATGATAGAGAAAATTCCAGATTTCTATTGCAACACTGATATTTTCAAAAATCTTTCTGAAACTAAGAAATTCATAACCTAATATGTGATATACAATGTTCCTAAATTCTAGTAAGCACTGTCGAAAATGGTATCAGCACTCTCATAAACGGTACCGGCTTCATAAATAGCCTAAATAATTTTGAGCAATCTCTAAATTTTGCTCAGTGCATCCCCTACTTTGCAAGAGACGAACTTCTGAAGAAGCTGAGTATAAACGGATTTGTCAGGACCACTGTGCATGTCCACCTGGAGAAAAGAGAGGGCTTATGTTTTCTATGGAGGATCAGGAACAAAAAAGATAGGATCTTTTTCACAGGACATACTTGGAAAGAATTTGCCAAAGTGTACCAACCGGAAGTAGGTATGGAAATGTCCCTCAAACTAGGTGGAAAACCTAAATGTCACATCCAGGTATGTTTGAGCACTGATCCAATAACTTATCCATGTAAGTATTCTGGCAAATATCGAGCAATTTTAAGTAACAACAATTCATCCGACCGCTATATTTAACATATCTTATTTCAAAATATTTTCATATCTTATTACGGAGTGGATATTGTAACAAAATACTCCCTCCGTAAACTAATATAAGAGCGTTTAGATTACTATTTTAGTTATCTAAACACTCTTATATTAGTTTACAGAGGGAGTAGTTTATAGATGACATGGAGGTTACTGAAGGGGGCAAAAGTAGGCTGGGAATAGATGTGGTTTGTCATTGGCTTTGTTGATCAAATTTGGATGCTCGTAGACGGTTACAATGCTGGACCAGGAGATCATTCCTACGTGCCCCTGCTGCACACTTTGAACAAGACCAACATTGATGACAAACTCATCCTTAGAATTGTATCTACTCTCATTATGTTCATATAGTCCAGGTACTTATGAAGATTGCTTAAAGAGTTCAAATTGTGTTATTCCACCAGATACTCACACGATGTGTTGTGCCTAAGGAGATGGGTGCAAACAGAGAGCTGGCCATTTTCTCCATCCTAGAGTCAACATCAATTCGACTACATACCCAGCTTAAGGACAAGGAGATGGAAGCATTATCCTTAATGGGTGGAGCAACATAGTCGACGTGTACGGCATGGATATTGGAGACATGATGCTCTTAGTGCTACACCAACGTGCAGGGACCTTTCTCTTCCTCAATTGCATTGTTGCTGAACCAGATGAGGAGTAGTTCTGACTCTCTGCCGTGTTGCCTCAATGATCTTCCATCTCTGTAGGTCAGGTTTATGCTACTGTTGGTGCTAACGTAATGATGATGAACATGTATGTTCTATTAAGTAGTATTAAGAAATTATGACCTTTTGTAGTACTAAGAGAACACACGAAAAAATAATCAATGGATTTCGATACGAGCATCTGAACTAATACTCTGAAAATTTGATTCTAATGTGTTATAAACTCTGCCATGGCAGAATTTATAAGTTACTACGTTTTGAACACCAACACACCATTTTGTTAACCTTTTTTTAACCCGCCTAACATTTTTTGTGACACTACAAATCGTCCCGAAAAATGGACATGCTTAGTGACGCCCAAAAGCATCACCGAATTTCAGGACAGAACGTCGCCAAAGTTACTGAGGTCGATGTCCCGGGAGGAAAACACCTCGTGACAGGGACCATCACATAAATTGATTTTAGGCGACGTTTCCTGTTTCATCGTGAGGGTTTTTGCACTGAATAGAGCAGATTTTGTAGTGGAAATCCGAGTCGAAGCTCTGGTGGATTGTTCATTGGCTAGCAGAGTTCTCAGCATAACATCAAGAAAGGTGACGAAGCCACATTTACACATGTACATGTACATATAGAAGCAGGGCCACGACACCAGAGAGAAGCTAGAGTGCCAAGTAAGAGATACAACACAAATTTTTGGCATAATCTCATTCTCCCTTCAACTAAGTCCCTCTAGACAATTGAATCCGCAAGTGCTATCGAGTCTATTAAAATTAACAATATGGTGTTGAGTATCTCTAACATCATCTTCTCTACAAATTTTCTCAATTCCAAGTCTTTGAAGACTTTCTCTTGTGCATTGTTATTTTTTGGTTAAGATCATTTCTTTTAAAACAGCCCCACGGCAAGTCTTGGTTATCTAGATTAAATAGAACAAAGGCTACAAAATTATTTTAGCTACTAGAACGGAACATTTGTTTTAACTATCAAGACTTACTCCCACTATCACACATCACACGTAGTACTATTACATCTATTCTAAGTAATTCAAGTGCAAAAGACGGGAGTCATAGGACATACCTTCACGATCATGAATGTACACACTTATTTTCCTTACGCTTGCATTCCTCATTGTGTTGCGTAGATCAACTCCTCTGAAGTATAAACAAGAATGCAAACAAACTCCAAGGGCAACAACAAAAGAGTAAAGAAAAACTTATTATATTTTTGTTTTTTGGGTTTTTGAAAACTAACTTGCAAACGAAAAATCACAAACGGAAAAATGAAAGCAAATAAAAGCAAAGTGTTGGAACAAACCAACACGAGTGTTTGAAGATTAGCAAGCTGAAGTACAACCTCATTACAACTTATTAAAAATAACACCGCCACATTTTGATGTAGACGTGGTAGTAACCTCCCCAAAGCTTAAGCTTTTGCAAGATCGAGTCGGTGAGATCATTGTGGCGGCGGCTAGTCGGGAGAGCATCCTTGGCTCCAATTGGAGAAGCTTGTGATCATGTAGACAGATGTGCTTCGAAGGGACTCGGCGAGGTTGCTCATGTCACTTATGGAGCCCTGAAGACTGTAGAGGTTCGTGTAGGTGGTGTAGGCTTCTTGTTGTGGTTGTTTATCTTAGTGTTGCTCCTCTTGTTTGCCAGTGGCCAGATCTTCTTCATCAACTTGTTCGGGTCCACGGGACTCTTTCTCAAAAGCTACATCTCCTTCCTGTGGCACATAATGCAATTTTTTATTTTCTATGGAGAAACGGTTAGGCATAGGATTAGTTAACAAGTACCTAACTCCGGGAATTCGAATACAATGATGACCACGGCGAACAACTACCATTCCAGTGGTAGAAATAACTCTCATATTAACAAGGTTGTTACCGACAATGGGGCGGAGATGGTTGTAGTTGAGGCCAAGGGAGTTGGCCAACATGGTGATGACTCCTGCACACGTGATATCCCTTTGTGCATGATTTGCTTGGTGCGCGAGGTGTAGCAAAAGTATTGCCCCGAGGTAGGGTGAATAACCAACGTCAAGGTTAGTTGCTTTCCTGAGAATTAACACATTCTCATCGTTCACGTTAGACACTTCTCCTCGTGCCTGCAATGAGTTAGTGATAACATAAAAGAAATATCAAATAGCAGGACTTTCAATGCAACTTGCCCTTTTTTTGGATCCATGGTAACTCATTTGATAGAAGGATTGCCTCGGGTGTGGTTAAATAAAATCATAAACATAGTGGATGTCTTCATAGTTGTTGGTGAAGCCAAAGTGAACACGCCACTCATCTAGAGTGATGTTGAAGTCCTGGTCCATGAGACGGAAAGTGATCCGTTCTTCCTCACAAGCATTTGGCATAAGACCAACATTATGCGAGGGATTAGTGAGAAACTCAAGCGTCATTCAGTCATATGTATCACATCTCTGATAAACAAAATGATGCAACCCGGTATTATCACAAAGCAAATTGAAATCGTTGCCGATGCCCAGCTTGGCTAGTGTGGACTCGCAAGCCCACTTGGTGGTCTTCATCTTCCTTGCATGAAGCCTCTTGTATTTCCTCAATGCTTCATGGCTGGTGAAGACGATCCCCTGCGTGAAAACTTGTTGCTTTTATGCTGCACTCGCGGATGAGCTAGGTGCATCACCACGAGCGACACATGAGGACCTCCTCGTGAACATCTACAAAATAACTTTTCAGTCTACTAGAATGGTACAATAGTGATCCTACGACAATCACAACATCATACTCTAAAAAGATCAACGAACCCAAGCCAAACTCAAAATTTAGATAAAAATACACATACCCTAGACATGGCAATGCTAGGCACATAGAACATGGATTCGCGAAAAATAAGTTGGGGATCAAAGGAGAAACATACCGTAGATCGATCACACAGATGGGTTTGAACTGAAATCGGATGAGTAGGCAGATCGCGTAAAGTTGTGGTAGGGTTTGGAGAGGTTTTGTGATTAGTGCTTTTTTGCATTCCTCTAATATGAGTTTAAACGGATAGATTCATTAAAAACGAGATCAAGCCAATACTCGCTCCGATGTTGCCACTAATGACAAATGAATGCATAGGATTCCAAAAAGTCCTTATCTTTTTGTTTCCACGGGCAATGGCTATTTATGGACGAAATCAAGCCAATACTTGGAAAGGAGTATAGTGGGGATAGAGTGGATCAAGTGGGAGGCGCACGAGGAGAAACTGAGCAAAAGACGACGTTCCATGCGACCGTGCCCGCTTGTATGAGCGGTTGTATGTCATGGAAACCCAGGCTCCTCGTCCACCTGAACAAACTTTATAAAGGGGCTGAGGCCGAATGGATAACAGAATAAGTTGGGGAAAGCGCAGAACAACAGCCAGTCATCATCATCCTCATCTCCATCAACCCTAGCCGACGCCATCTCCATCTCCATAGCCACCACCTTCATCTCGTTTTTTTGTTCGAACTTTCATGGTTAGGACGAGAAGGCTTCCTCGCTTTCATAGCCAGGGAATGGGCTAAGGAGAATGGAGGTCAGTCAAATATCGAGAGATGGCAATATACGATTAGACATTTGCAACAGTTTTTGCGGGGCTAGGCACAGAATGAAAGTGGTATTTGCAAACTAGAAAAGGACAGGCTTCTAAATCTCATTAGTGATTTAGATTTGAAAGCAGAGGTCAATTTGTTAGACACAACTGATCACATGGCTAAAAGAGAGGCCGAGAGAAGTTACAGAAACTTCTCGGAGAAGAGGAGATGAAATGGGATCTCGGAGCGAAAGTCTGACAGGTGATTCACGGAGATAATAATACTCAGTTTTTCCATATGATTGTGAATCGAAAACATAGAAATATTTTTTTACAGTTAGAATAGGATGAGGGTACAATTATAGGACACGAGAACCTAAAATTGTATATCTCAGAGTTCTACAAAAAACTCTTTGGGACTCCAGAGGATAATTTTGTGTCGCTCTACAAGCAAAGGACTAATAATATGCCTCAGTTGGGGACCGGCGAGAATGATATTATGTCGGCTCCCTTCACGGAGAAGGAGGTATTCGAGGTGACAGCTCAGAAGGCACCGAGTCTGGATGGCTTCCCGGTTGAATTCCATAAGAGGTGTTGGGGTATTATTAAAGGGGGCCTTTAGCCCATGTTCCATGACCTATTTAATGGCCAACTACAGCTCTTCCACCTCAACTTTGGAACTGTTACGCCGTTGCCAAAGAAGGAGGAGGTTGGTCATGTCGAGCAGTTCACACTGATATGTCTGCTTAATGTGAGTTTTAGAGTATTTACAAAAGTGGGCACTAATCAACTCACACAGATCACGCATAGTGTTGTGCAGCCGACGCAGATGATCTTTATGCCGGGACGACATATCCTGAAGGGGGTAGTGATTCTCCATGAAACTCTGCATGAAATTCACTCGAAGAAACTAGATGGAGTTGTCTTCGAGGTGGATTTTGAGAAGGCGTATGACAAGGTTAAATGGCCATTTCTGCAATAGGCCTTATGTATGAAGGGTTTTTATGACACTTGGAGGAAGTAGGTAGAATCCTTCATACAAAAAGGTAGCATTGGAATAAAGGTTATGACATAGGTCATTATTTCCATACGCAAAAAGGATTAAGATAAGGGGTCCGGTGCCCCCTATCCTGTTTAATATTGTGGTGATATGTGGTCAGTCCTCATTGGTAGAGCCAAGGAGGAAGGCCAGGTTGGTAGGTTAATCCCTCATTTGGTGGATGGTGGGGTTTCCATCCTGCAGCATGCCGATGATACTATTATTATCGTGGAACATGACTTGGCAAAGGTGAGGAATATGAAACTGGTTTTATGTCTTTTTGAACAACTATCGTGATTGAAAATCAATTTCAACAAGTGTGAGATCTTCTATTTTTGGGTGCGCCAAGGAAGAACAGGAAAACTATAGATAGTTGTTTGGGTGTGAGTTGGGGTCTCTCCCATTTAGATATTTGGGAATACCAATTCATTACCGAAGCTTACCAACAAAGAATGGAAATGCATTGAGGATTGGTTTAAAAAAACAAGTTGCTGGAAGGGCAAGCTTATGTCTTATGGGGGGCAGCTGGTTCTGATTAATTTTGTGCTCACGAGTATGCTGATGTTCCTCTTATCTTTCTATGAAGTACTGGTGGGGGTATGGAAAAGGTTGGACTTCTATAGATCAAGCTTTTTCTAGCAAACTGACGAGAACAAGTCAAAATACAGGTTGGCTAAGTGGGGCATAATATGTAGGCCAAAATAACCGTGCACATTTTCTCTAATTCAAATTCGAATTGGCCTACAAAATCAACTGTGCACATTTTGAAGCTATAATAAAACTTGTGACGGTACTGGTGACGGAAATTGAAGGCATCACCATAGTCGTGTCCCCACTTGTAAGCAGTCACGTCGGCACCGTCCTGACCCACATGTAAGCAGCACCGTCTGGTCCCCACATGTAAGCAATCATGTCAGCATCTTCTCGGCCCATATGTCAACAGCGTTGACCAGTCAAAACTAACGCCGACTTCTTACTGACGGGACCGTCGGCGATAAAACCCTCGGCGGACCCACATGGAAGCAGCCACGTCAGCAACTGCTGACCCCAACTATCAGAATCTTTGATTGATCAAACCCGCGGACCGATCCCTGATGACGGGATTATTGTCATAGGTGACATTCTGGGCCGTCACCGAAAACGGCCACCAGCGACATTTTTTGGTTCGCCAGCTAAAATACGATCTTCCGTGACGGAGGAAGTGGTACCGTCTAGATTTTATTTTCTATGACGGCGCTTCGGTGACGGTGGGGGTGACGGCCGAAAAACGTCGTCGGGGTATTTTTCGTGACGAAAAACAATTATACATGACACAAGTGAAACGTCGCAAAATAGAGCAAATTTTGTAGTGAACCTCTCGCACGAGGTGCTCCCACATCAATAAAAGGCAAAGCAGGAGATAGGGTATTACCTGACCATTACGGCCTGGACCTGGGTAAAGCCTCCATGTGAACTCCCCTTTGGTACTTCCGGCTACACCCGTTAGCCTCCATAGGGACCTGAAGGTTTTCTGCACCGTCAATCACGAAGTCTGTCATGCCCCGTTCAGCCTTCAACCTGTAGATGTACTTGAAGAAATCTCTGGAGTCCAGATGAAGTCGGTGCCCCGCAGAGGCACGGGCAGCGAGAGACTACGGTGAGGCGGGTGAGGCTGGGAGAGGGGCGCGTTAAGACCGGGTGTCCTTGGCGGTGGTGCCACGACGATGGAGGGAATGCGGTTGGGGAGGCGCAGGGCGGGAGCTGATTTTTCACGCGGTTGACTCCTACCTAGTATCGATGAGGCTATTGAGAGGGTCAAGTTCCCTCTAGTAATTTTATTGATGATCGTCAATAATTTATTACGAAAAAGGAAGCCATGGAAACTGGATTGTTTATCCAACTTCGTATAGGGGGTGTGCTATTTTATTGATGAGCACCAATAATTGATCACGAAAAAGGAAGCCATGGAAGCTGGATAGCTTCCCAATACCCAAAATTATTGGAGAAATGATATCCGTCGGAGATGCTCTAGCCTTTTTTTTCTCAATGATTGTGTGCATCTCGTCCTCTCACTTGCGCTCTCACAAGGCCCATCGAGCAGCTAAAGCTAGGGACAAAGGCCAGGGTTTTGCGTCCTCCCTGAAGAAGACTTTGAAACATTGCTGGGATCTGATATCAATGCTTCATAAGTGCTGAATTTATACAGACCGAAGTGGGTGCCCGATCACTTATATGCTGCGCAAGGACTCAAATTACTTGCGGAGAGAAAGCGCAATTAATCTGTCAGAGGCCAGCAATGAGCACATCTCCCGGACAAAAAGAAGAGCCGGGCGGCAAGCCGATGCGGCTGCATTGCACCACAGCTCTTCTCCGTACCCCGCACTGTACGGAGCAGTAATATTTTTCCCTCTGCGTCGATCTTTACGTCTCTGCCCCCGTGCAAGCGCAAGATCTGGCTCGTCGACGAGCTGCTAAGGTTTGCGCACGCCGTGATGCCGACTGCTGCTGACAGGCTTAATGGCGGCCGGCCGGGCGCCCGCCCATTTTTCAATTCAATGCGGCCACCCAACCCACGCGCCGTGATGACCAGTAAAATCCCTCCTCTTTTTCCCCGCCGGATACCCGCTGCTCCTCCTCTGCCGCCGCTCCTATCCGATGCCATAAACAAATGGCGTCAGTGAGTGAGTGAAGCTCGGCCGGACCCATGCACGGGCGGAGGGAGAGAAGAGGAAGACCAAGACTGTACCGCACGCACAAGAGCGACGGTGCTGGAGCGAGCGGGAGGAGGAAGAGGACACGGCGCATGTGAGGCGCCCCCAATAATTCCTCGCCCGCGGCCAGCAGCCCGGTACGCCACCCTGACCGTCGCTGCCGCGCGGGCGAGTGAGTGACCTCCCTCCATCCACTCCTCCGTCCGACCTCGCTGCGTCCAGCCAGCTCCTGCCTGCCTGCGCCCTTGTTCCCATGCGCCGCAAGAAGCCCACCTCTCACCTCAGCTCGCGGCCCCAGAGAATCTTTCCCCCCTTCCTCACTCCCTTTCTCTTTCCTGACCTCACCCTACCTCATCCCCCTTTCTTTATCCCCCCTCTCTCACTCTCTCCCTCTGCTGACAGGGGAGTGAGTGAGTGAGTGAGGTGAGGTTGGTCGCGGAGGCGAGCGAGTGATGGCACGGGGAGGAGCTCGCGTCGTCCCGGCGGCGGCTCTGCTGCTCCTGCTTCTCATCGCGGCAGGCGGCGGCGGCGTGCATTGCCTGAGGTCAAGTGAGTTCTTCCATTCATCCACTTTCTCTCTCTTCCTCTCCTTGATTTCTCTTTCCAGTGATGATGTTTCCGGGTGAGATCAGTGAGGACTAGAAGCGCCAGATTATAATGGTTCTGGGACTAGATTCTATTGCCCTTTTTGACCGACTGGGCGACAGTGTGCACACATTTGGTGGCGTTTCCATTCACGGCGATGCGGTCTGCAAACGGACCGTGGCAGCTCGTGCTGCAATGGCAGTGCCGAGAAGAAGCACTCGCTGGAAGAACCCATCAATTTCTGTGCCAAGAAACGGCGGCGGGTGAATTGCACGAGCTTTTGCCATAAGTAGCACGTCCCAAGTACTTTTGCTCGTGCGGGAGAATCGCATGAACAATGACCAGAATGGCAAACTTACCCGAATGCCGCAGTACATGACCAGCCATGCAATTCTGAGCTCATTCATCTTTTTTCTCACTGTCTCGTGATGCCGTCGATCGTCAGGGGCGGTGAGCGGCGCCACGGTCCTGGAGCTGCGGCACCATGCCAGCCTCGGCACAGGCGGCAGGAGCAGCAGGGCGGAGGAGGCCCGCGGCGTCCTGGCCTCCGACGCCGCCAGGGTCTCGTCGCTGCAGCGGCGCGTCGGCAGCTACGGGCTGATCAGGTCGCCGGACGCGGCCGCGGCGTCCAAGCTGGCGCAGGTGCCCGTCACCTCCGGCGCCAGCCTCCGGACGCTCAACTACGTCGCCACCGTGGGCATCGGCGGCGGCGAGGCCACGGTGATCGTGGACACGGCCAGCGAGCTCACCTGGGTGCAGTGCAAGCCGTGCGACGCCTGCCACGACCAGCAGGAGCCCCTCTTCGACCCCTCCTCGTCGCCGTCCTACGCCGCCGTGCCGTGCAACTCCTCCTCCTGCGATGCGCTGCGGGTGGCCACCGGGATGTCCGGCGGCCAGGCGTGCGACCAGCCGGCGGCCTGCAGCTACGCCCTCAGCTACCGCGACGGGTCCTACTCCCGCGGCGTGCTGGCGCACGACAGGCTGAGCCTGGCCGGCGAGGACATCGAGGGGTTCGTGTTCGGCTGCGGCACCAGCAACCAGGGCCCGTTCGGCGGCACGTCCGGGCTGATGGGGCTCGGCCGGAGCCCGCTCTCGCTGATATCCCAGACCACGGAGCAGTTCGGCGGCGTGTTCTCCTACTGCCTGCCGCCGAAGGAGTCCGGCTCGTCGGGGTCCCTCGTCCTCGGCGACGACTCCTCGGCGTACCGCAACTCCACCCCGATCGTGTACACCGCGATGGTCACAGACCCGCTGCAGGGGCCCTTCTACATGGTCAGCCTGACCGGGATCAGCGTCGGCGGCGAGGACGTGCAGTCCCCGGGCTTGTCGTCCGGCGGCGGCAGGGCCATTGTCGACTCCGGCACGATCATCACGAGCCTGGTGCCGTCGGTGTACGCGGCGGTGCGGGCCGAGTTCGTGAGGCAGCTGGCGGAGTACCCGCAGGCGCCGCCCTTCTCCATCCTGGACACCTGCTTCGACCTGACGGGGCTGAGGGAGGTGCAGGTGCCGAGCCTGAAGCTGGCGTTCGACGGCGGCGCGGAGGTGGAGGTGGACTCCAAGGGCGTGCTCTACGTGGTCACCGGCGACGCCTCCCAGGTGTGCCTGGCCCTGGCCACCCTCAGGTCCGAGGACGACACCCCGATCATCGGCAACTACCAGCAGAAGAACCTGCGGGTGATCTTCGACACCGCGGCGTCCCAGATCGGGTTCGCGCAGGAGACTTGTGATTACATTTGATGGATCATTGGGAGCTGCGTGTGTGCGTGTGCGCGTGTGAATATCCTATAGTTGGGGATTTGTTTTGGGATCGATCGATCGGTCACCGCTGGTGATTGGCAATTGGCAATACGGTATTTAGTTATTAGCAAATGTACGTACGTACAAGCATTTGTAGTAGTTGATTGATCTAGCTTGTTTTTCTTCTTCTTCTTCTTTCATTTCTTTGTGGTTTGAAGCTGCTGGGTTCTTGTTTTTGTGTGCCCTGGTGCTGATAGAGGAGATGATTGTGGAACTGTCCTGTGCTTCCTGGCGTATGAAACGGAGAAAGTAATACTCCTACTAGTACAACTCTTCAGGAAAGAGGTTGTGCAATGCCAGAGCTGCAAGATCACGTGACGGGTGCAGTGGTAGACCATTTTTCATGTAGCTGAGGAATGAATGATAGATCTCAGATTACGAGGGCGTGCCTATTCTGTAGCGATCAGGCAAATAAAGGCGCCTGCAGGCAGGCAGGAAACATCATTCAGAGAATATGCACTGTGCAGGCATTGTTTGTACATAACAGAATACATAAAATATACTGTAACAACAAAAACAAATCCTGCCTTTAAACCAAGCGCTGGGTTCCCCGTGGATAATCTCTTTTTATGCTACTCTGAAAGAAAACGAGTGCATTTACACTGAAAGAAACGAGTGCATTTTTTCTTTTCTTTTTTGGAACATAATACAAGTGCATTTTGCGTGGCCGTAAGTTGCACTACATAATTTGTAAACCAGCGAAAGTCTGTAAAACTCGGTTTTGCCATGATGGTTAAGTTTTCGAAGATGATAACTGGCCAACGTCAGCTGAGAGGTGATGGCAAGCGAATGTATTTTTGGACAACTTTACCTGGTAAAAGACTACAAATCCTGCCCTTTTTTTGCCGCAAAATTTCTCTTCTTCCTAGAATTTTCATGTGCTTCTGTAGACATTGTCAATCCAAACAACTAAACTTGCCACCTGAAACGTTCACAAATGTCAAACCCCTCCCGATGAATCTTTGTCAGATATTGCGGGTGGCAAAACTTCTCGACTAGTACGTGATTCTTGCGATTCAGAGTGGCTTTAGCAAAACGCCGTTTCATGCTATTCTTTATTCTTTCTCACCTCTCTACCATCTCTCTGTCCACTGTCCACTCCCATCTGCAGTGTGTTTATACCAAGTCAAGTACCACAGTCCTTTCCACATGGGTCAGCAGTAGCACTTAATGGAACATAGCACTTGCACTATTAGTTGTACTAGTATCTTTTTAATTTAATTTAATAGTCTTCATGACAAATAGTCGAATAGATGGATTGCCATTGTTTACACCCCATCAAGTTAAATTAGAGTATTTTTCAGTACTACTATCATTACACGTTAAATAGATAAAGAGAAGTGTGAAAGTAGTACCAAAATTGACATCTGAGCATGGGCACATAGTGCCTGGTTTTTTGAAGTTCAAGAAAACACATTTTTACGGCTTGAAATTTTCCAAATTTTTTTGTGCATGCACGTATATCAGTACAGTATAACGGGCCAAATTTTCAGCAATATATCTGCTCGCATGTAAAAGATACAAAATAGACAATGCATACAAATTAAGGGCTTGTTTCTTGTTGTTTTTAGGCCGAATTTTTGTCTTTCTTGCGCAGCACATAATACAACGTACTATTGAATGAGATTTCACAGGTGCTTAAACCACATGCATGCGTATTCATGTAAAAAACACATTTTTAAAAATCTTTTAAGCACCTTTTTTTCAGCAGTTCAAAATAACATGCTCCGTTGCCCCCATGCGCCGAAAATCCGTTTGAGGATATTTTAGAACATCGTCTACTCGGCAACAGACATGCAAGGTAAAATTCACGGCGGATTCATCACCCAGTCGAAGAAAAACATGTTGATGACGGTCGGACCACCATGTATTTGTGAGGTGGTCGCATAAGGTCCCACCCCCACAGAGTTACTCCCTTCGTCCAGAAATACTTGTCAAAGAAATGGATGTATTTAGATATATTTTAGTTCTAGATACATCCATTTTTATGCATTTCTACGATAAGTATTTCCGGACGAAGGGAGTACGTAGCTATATTTACACGGCACAGTATTTAAAGTACGTACAAAGCTCACCTGGCCTGACGGTGTAAAACCCACCCGACACAAGAGCTGGAGCCTGCCTACCTGCCTTTCGGTAGATGGCGACGACAGCACAAGCGACCAAGGAACAGCTGTGGTCACAGCGCCCGCCCGCGGATACGTGCCAAATACCATATCCTCCGCCTTGGGATTCTGATTCTTCAGCGCTTCCCTGCAACTTGTTCTGTGTAGGTAAAGTAATTTAGTCCATCTCTCCTCGCCGGTGCTGGTGAACATCCATGTTTACTTCTCGCCAGCACATGACACGCTTGTGGCGCCAAACCAAGTCTGATATTGGATGCAAACATCCTTGGAGGTATTTCAACCTTCTTCTTTTAAGCCAGGGCAGCCGCATACTTTTTTTTTATGATGGCAGCCACATACTTAGTAGGATTGAACTTTTAACAGCCTCATACTTTAGTTTTACACTTAACAGCCTCATCCAACATCAGACCATACAGCACAGCACTAGGCTAAGTCGAGCGATAACCACGTTAAGGTTTGCCATGTTAAATGATCTCAGTAAGAAATAGTCCCGAGAAGATCAAACAACAATGAGAAGGGAATGCTACACAATTCTTTTCGAGTTCCTTTTTTTTCCTTTCATAATGACATTTGCAAATCAATTGATAGTTTGAATCCTCACAAATAACTATGACTAATGCCGCACAAAAAAAGGAACAAAACTAACTAAATTCAAAAGACAAGATATAAAAGCTTATGTTGCACATGCATATTCTGGTACAAACGACTTTTGCCTCACTAGCTCATGTAGATCATGAACAATTTTCAACACTGCGTCTGGGCGAGCCAGTTTCAGGGCATTTTGGGACATTATCTGAAGCTCATCTGACCTGGGGCCGAACCAGTCCGCAACAATCTTTGCGATATGTTCTGGAGATTTTGAGAACTTCCCACAGCCATTTTCAACAACATAGGGAACATTGCCAGCTTCCTGTTATGCAAAATTATAAAAATATGAATAAATTGTGCAGAAAGATCAGTGCTCATACAAAAGCCACTAGCAAAATTTCAGGGCGTTGCATGATACAGTTCTTCAAATGGGAAAAACACCATCAGTGCATAAGAGCAACTCTAGACGAGTCGTCATATGGCCCTGATCGCCATAACAACTGACAATATGGTAACTTGGGCCAAAATGGCACTCTAGCAGAGTCGCCATATGGGTGTCGATCGGCACAATTTATGGAGCTCGCTCCATAAATGACCTCGTAGCCTCCATATTTGGAGGCTGGAGAGGCCCATTATGGAGCTCATGAGCTCCATACCCAACCGCCAGCGTGGGAGGGAAATTTCAGCTTTTTCCTCGTGCCACGGACGGGTTTGAAGCAGTGCGCCGCCAGTACACGCACCGCCACAGCCGGGGCGACGTGACCGGTAACCACCTAGCAATTAATGGCCTCCACCGCTCCCCTTGATTCCCTAGGCGGCCGTTCAGATAGCCACCTGGCTTCATCCCCGGCTATAAAATCCCGGCTGCGGGACATCCCCATCACCAAAGTCGTAGCCGCCTCCTCCCCTCCCATCTCCTCCACCGTCCAAGACAATGCCGCATGCAAGAACGCAGCCTATTGGCTCAACTTGGCAGTAGAACATAACCTCCCGTCCCAGACGTCGCGCACCGGCCCCATGGCGCACTAGTCGCGGCAGCGGTGGATCTGCCAATCGCGGGGGATCCAGCGCTTCCCAAAGCAGCGGCCGCAGGGGATCGAGCCCCCTCGTCCAGGCGAAGGAGGAGGATGCCGTCCAAGTTGGCGCCCTTGTCCCGGTGAACAACGCCGTCCCCGTCGAGGCCTGGCCGGAGCCGGTGCCGGAGCCCAAGGAGCCGATCGACGTCGTGCTGCAGCTCTCCACCCTCGAAGCTTGCAACGAAGAGCGCATCCTCCGAGAGTACTGCCCCGCAATCGACAACGAGGAGCAGCGGCTGCCGCTCGTGAGTCCGGCCTCTACACCTACTTCGACAATCTCTCGGAGGAGGACGACGACTAGACGGCACCTGCCACCGACTAGTGTAGGTAGTACTAGGTAGCAATGTCGGCTCAGAATAGCGACATTGCTTAGTTTGAAAATGTTGTTAAACACATTTCAGTTGCTTATATGAAAAGTAACGCATTTTGGCCACTGAATATAGTTGCTACCAAGTTATTGTGTCGATACATGTGTTTGGTTACTAATTTGAGCTTAAGTTGCCCATACAAAATTGAAGAAAATGACAAAAAATAGGAACAAATAAAATAAAAGTATGGAGGCCACATTATGACGACTCTGTGTTTGAGCACAACAGCCACGACCTCTACATCCATCAGGAAAATATCACATGGAAACCAACATTCAAAGAAAACTTCATGAAAACCATGTTTGAAAGTTTAAATAAGACTAAAAAAATTACGGGATGTCAAGAGGGTGATTTATTGCCATGCAAAATTCCATGTTGAAACACATTACAAGATGTGAGCTATCAAAAAAAAACAAATTGAGCAATGAATAGGACGTTACTGTTTGGCACTATTCAATGCTGATTTTGTTATTTTCATAGCTCACATCCCGTAATGTGTTTGAACTTGGAATTTTCGCAAGGCAATAGAACATCACTCTCTTAACATCCCGTATTTTTTTAGATTTTTTTGAAATTTGAAAATATCTTTTCCACGTGGTTTTCGCCTGTTTCCACCGAATGTTGGTTTTCATGTGATATTCTCCCACATCCATATGGAGCACACTCCATATCCCATATGACGACTATGCTAGAGTTGCTCTAAGTACATTGCAACATCCATTGCTATACTGAATTGTAGATATATAAGAGAAATAATTAATGATTATTTCCATCTATATACCCCCCCCCCCCCCCACACCAACCCCCAAGGCGGCGAGGTTCAGAAATTTGAATATCCACAACATGATTTGACCAACAACTAATCCAATTATACGTAGGTTACTTTGCAAAAAGTTGTGAATTTGTATTCAAAATCAGTTTCATATGGTCATAATTTTGCAAGCATTACCAAGATATCGTACACGAAATTTTGCTTCAGACAGCCTTACAACTTACTCCCTTCGTTCCCAAATAATTGTCTTTCTAGCCATCTCAAATGGACTACAACATACGGATGTATGTAGACATGTTTTAGAGTGTAGATTCACTCATTTTGCTCCGTATGTAGTCACTTGTTGAAATCTCTAGAAAGACAATTATTTGGGAACGGAGGGAGTATATATTTCTAAATGGAGGGAGTGATTCATAAAAGAAAGGTGCAGAATAATCAAAATCAGTTTCGGAGCTAGCTATGGTCAGTGTAACTGTGTGCATCGCAGGCACAAAGTAAATGGATAATGCATGGTACAAACTAGTACTGTATTGCAATAACAGCGGCACAAGTCCATTTTGGTTAAGGATACGTACAACAGAAATGGCATGTGATTTAGCTAAGCAAGAGTGGTGGGGTACGATCTATGACAGTATGGTACACACTATTTTAGTGATTTTTCATTTACCACCACTACTACAACATATCCAGCATAGATTCATGGAGAAAACCTAGGGATACTGACTGTTCAACACACAGGTATCATACGAAACTACTGAACAACATTACAAGCCAGAGTGAAGAACTCTGCGCCAAAGAATAGAATCATGCAGACCCTACAACAAGTGGCAGAAGAAATTACCTGCCCAGCAATGTAACCATTTAGAATGATGGGGAGGCCACGAATCATCGCCTCTGCAATGGTACCAGGTCCTGCCTGCAAATTGCCATAGATGTGTATTCTCAGATAACATCAATCATGCAAAATATCATATCACATCACAAAGTGCACGATCTGAATATGTGGATCTAATGTAGAGCATACCTTTGTGATGATACAGTCACAAGCACCCATGCATTCTTCCATCTTTGTAACAAAACCTTTCACCTAAGATTAGGAGGAAAAGAAACATTAAACAGTAACTTGGTGAGGGTAGAAAGAGAGTGGCCAAAATAATAGAGAATTTTAGTAGGAGAAACTGACAAGGCATTCCTGTTGCAAATTTCAAACGCTTGGAAGCTAAAAATAAGCTTTAAGGAAGCACCTGAACAGGAATTTTCCAATTAATTGACTGCAACCTGTTAGTCAACTTCTTATTGCGTCCGCAAATTATAAGTATTTGACCCCTTGGTTCCCCAAGGCTTTCGTCATATAAAGCATTATCGAGAGCTCGAGCAGTGGCTTCAATAGGACCCATCCCTTCACCCCCGCCCATTAATAGAACCGCAGGCAGATATTCATCCATGCCTAACTCCCTACGTAATTCATCCTATTAAACAAGACAAACATAGATATACCACTCAATAACTTCTGCAGAAAGGCAAAATATCCAGAAGCTAATATGGTGCTATTGGTTGAAGAAATTGTTTACCTTCGGTGGAACAGGTTTGGCAAAAGATGGGCGCACAGGGAGGCCATACACTTTAATTTGTGAAGGTTTCAGTCCAGCTTTTAGTGCTCTCTTTGTCACCTCAGCTGATGGACAGTAACATCTAGTCACAAGCTTGTGAAACCTAATGGAAAGCAGTAGCATAACTATTTCACTGTAAGATCAATTGCACGCTTATCTTAAAGGTAAGGAACCAAAAACTGGCATGGAATTATACGAACATTGAAACCAGCATACCATGTTGGGTGACAAGTGCTCAAGTCGGTGATAACAGTTGTGAACGGAATCTTATCCAATAACCCTCTGGATCGTAGAACTCGAAGGGGGACATGTTGCATTAAAGGATGTACACTGATGATCACATCTGGTTGGTACTTCATCAGACCTTTGGCAACCTCTCTGCAAGAAAAGATGGGTAAATTCTAGATTATATAACCTGCTATTGCAAAATAAGCACCCAGACCTGCAGCTGCAGTATAAAACATCTTTAACAAGCAAACTCGTCTACATATATATCACTTCAATACTGATACATACAGTACCAAATAAATTATGTAAAATATGCAGTCATTGTGGCTAAGTTTGAAAACAGCTAGATTTCAGACATCCTCCAGCAGGATTTTGTGAATCCTGCATACCCCCTTATAGCACCTCTCATGATGACAGCATCACACCCAACCATATAATTGAGGCCCCAGCACAAAATTGTCTACAAAACTGATGGTAATTATACCTATTATTTCAATTATAAAATTCTCTTAGACTAGATCGGGCAAAGTACCAGTCTTTTAAGCAAACTAAGATTATACTTTGGAAGCTCATTCAACGTGAAAAATTACAGTACTCACCTCGCTATGAATGTTGCTGTTGCAGCAAAATGTGGCTGGTGAATTACTCGTGGAGCGGTGCCATAGTAAGTCATCTTCCACAAGGGTCCATGTTTCACCAAGAAACTATAGCTTCTGGGAAGTTGGTTGAAAGGCCATGGTGTATGTTCAGTCCACAAATCAGTGACAAATACCTGCAAAGAAAATCATTAACTACAAAACAGAAGAAGTAAATAGAATAACAATACTATCAATCAAACGACACAAGGAAAACACAAATCAATCATTCATTCATCCTAATATCCAAGAACCAGCCCAGTACGGATTGTTCAAGTGTATATGTGGATTGCCTACCCCTTTCCATCAGTTCGGAATTTTGGTTGTGTTGGCTAGTGCATGAAGCTTAACATGGTATAGGAGCTAAGGTCTTGAGTTCAAGTCCTGGCTTTCACAATGTATCCAAAATTGCTTCCTGGCTTTCACAATTTATCCAAAATTTGCTGCTGCCCCACTTTGGCCACATATAGGCCTCTTGAGCCATACCTCTGAGTCTATCCACGTGTTGACTTCCCACCTCACACGTGAGAGGGGGTGTTGAAGTGTATATGTGGATTGCCAAGCCCTTACCATCAGTTCAGACTTTTGGTTGCTTTGGCTAGTGCATGAAGCTTAACACGGTGACAATCATCACAAGTGAAGACATGATAAATCCCCTGCTCTACTACACCGGAAACACAGAACCGAAAAGGATGCTAAATCATGGGCACAGCGTTTTGGTTCTCATGTCCAGATGAGCCTGATATCTGAGCCGACCAATCAACAATGTTGATCTGTGCATAAAGCAATTTCTGGGGTAATATGTGTGTGTGCACAAAACAAAGTATGAACTGCAAGTGTAAGATGTGCTCGTGAACAGGAGGAACTAATTTGAATCGCACCGTTTTCCCGCAATGGATGGATGCGGCGACGTGGATCTGGTGTACCAGTGGTACAAGGATAGAATACATTATATGGCATCAATTAAGAGCATCTCTAGCAGAGCCGCTATAATCTCGGCCCGCAAAATCGATTTTGCGGGCACTTTTTGCCCGGCGCAGAACAGATACAGCAAATCGACTTGCAAATTTAAAAACTTAAGATAAACATGTTCCCGCTACATTTTAGATAGTACGGACCTCGCCGGAGTTCACAAACAAACAAGCAAACTATACATCCTAGATGGAGGGCGGCAGTGGCTCACGGCTTCACGACGGAGGGCGGCGGCGGCTCACGGCTTCACGCCGAGGTGGTACTCGTAGGCGGATTTGTAGATGGTGTAGGCGAGCTCGTACTCCGTGTGCACCGCCTCGAAGCGTGCGGCGGCGCCCTCTTCGTCGGCGTCCAGCGCCTCCTTCGCGGTGAATCGCACGGCCTCCGCCTCGCGGAGAGCCTTCGTCGACGGCCAAAGCGCGTTGTACTGCTCGCCGAAGCGGCGGCTCCCGCCACTGAGGGAGAGGACCCCGCGGTTGCGAGCCTGCTCACGGCGCCATAGCTCGACGGCGTGGCCGCTGGAGCTGCCGGCCTCCACGTAGTGCCGGCCACGCTTGCGCGGCGGCAACAGGCAGCGGCCCCCACGTCCAGCGCCTCCTCCGCGGCCTTCTCCCGGCATTGCTCGCCAGAGCTACACGAAAACGATGGCGAAAAAGAAGAGGAAAGCGGCGGAGCTAGATGCGAGACGGGAACCCTAAATCGCCTCCCTCCCCGTACATATAGCGGCTGGTGGGGGCAGTTTGCGGGCCGCCCGTATAATGTTTAGCCGCTGCAAATTTGGCATACCTATTCTGGCCCGTAAAACGCCGGATACGCTATCCCGCCCGCAAATATATGGACATGTGGCAGGATAGCGCACCTGCTAGACATGCTCTAACAAGTTAAAGAATAATTTGGGAACAAGGAGTCAAGTGCAGGAAAGAAGGGCTCCAAAATCAAACTACGTGAGAAAGGGACCACTGCTCAGGGCTACCGGTAAAGCATAGTGGTACCAGTCTAACTGAGGTTTGACCCATAAGCAGCATCGAAAAGGGCGGCCCAATCCGCTTTCTCGGTCACGTTTCTCCTTACCCAAACTTTATGTCTTCTACCAGTTACACAAATGCAAACTTGAGATCCGTAATAGCCACAATTAGGTTGAGTGGATATCTCCCCAGAACTGTGTAACAACATCAAGTCTCTGTCTGAAAATGTACGTCACTTCTGTCCAACATTGAACGGATTAAGCAAGAATTTTGCAATGAACACACCCCAAAGTTGCAATTGACTTTCTCAAGAAAAAAAGGTTTCACAATCCTATCTAAAGTCACCCCTGATAGTCTAGCTAGCGCATGATTAGCCATCGTGAGCAAATACCTAACCAGGGTAGCACACAACTACCATACCAATAGTATCATATTACCAAAACAACTCCGACCAAGTTGCAACAAGCTACATTGTGCATGTTTTGGCGTGACATGGAACGGGAGCCTGGCAAGCAACAGGTACAGACGTATCATCGAATCCTGAAATTAAACGGGCGAGCCCTTACAAGACGAAGCAAACCGAACCTGGTAGTCGTCGCCATACTCCTGGGCAAAAGCGGCCTTGATGGCCTCGGCGGAGGCTCGATGGCCGCCGCCCGTGTCGCTCATGAGGATCAACACCTTCTTGGGCGCCTCGGCCCGCGCCACGCCTTCCTCCTCGATCGCCCCGTCGGCGTCCCCACCGCCCCCTCCCCCACCGCCCCCTCCATTCCCTCCCCCGCATCCGCCCCCGCCGCCTCCGACGGCCGAACCGAGGGACGCGAACCCGAGCGGCGCGATTTGGTTACCGTGCAGCCGCACGAAGCGCGCGAACTCGGCCCACATGTGGTGGAGACGAGACGCGGCGGTGGAGACCGGGCCGGTGACGGAGACGGAGACGGCGAGCGCGCGGGGCCCGCGCGCGCGGGGCACGAAGGAGGCGTGGGAAGGGGCGAGGGCGGCGGGGAGGGGCGGGGAGGAGGGGAGGAACGGGGACGGGACGGAGAGGAAGGCCGCGGGCAGCGCCGGGTCGGCGGGCAGCGACGAGGCGGTCGGCGGGGGCATCGCGGCGGGGAGGAGGTCCGTCACATTCGAGTGCGGGATGGTGTGGGGGGAGCCGGGGAGGGGGGAGGTGAGCCACACAAGCCGCGAAGGGGGGGCACGTCGGTTTTGTTGGGTTGGGTTGGGGGTTCCCACCCGGTCGGTGGTCGACTGGTCGTTGGTCTGGACGGTGCGCCGTGTGTCTCTGTTCGTGAGAATCATGAGCCGGTTGAGCTTTGAAGATAGTGGGTCCTAAAGTAGGATAAAAGGTGCCGAACCGATTATAAAAAGGCTGGGAATCGTGTTACATGCCGCATATCCCTTTGCCGCATACGACTAACTGAGGCTTGTACGAGTGCAATGATTTGTTTTTCCCTTGTATCAATCGGAAGAAACACAAAAGGATGTCATGATAACTCACTCTTTTATTTCTTTTATTCTCTCTACGCGGACGATGTTGCCCTCTTCATTAGGCCGATAAGGTCGGATCTGTTTTTTGTGAAGGAAGCTCTTGAAATCTTCGGAGAGGCATCAGGGCTGGTCGTCAATTTTGCCAAGTCCTCGGCTGTCATGATGAGAGCCTCCGAGGAAGAGGGGGAACTGGTGAAGGAGGCGCTTCCATGGATCATGGAGAAATTTCCGATCAAGTACCTAGGGTTACAACTGAGTATCAAGCATCTCAAGAGATCTGATTGGCAGCCGATCATCGATGCAGTGCTTAAACTGATGCCGGGATGGCAAAGAGGACTTATCGCCAGGCCGGGAAGACTTGCTCTGGTAAATCACGTGGTCCGAGCGCGGCCTACACACCACCTGATTATAGCGGAGGCTCCCAAGTGAGCGTTGGAAAAAATTGACAAAGGATGCAGAAAGTTCTTCTGGGCTGGGACGGAGGAGGTCCATGGAGGCAAGTGTCTGGTCGCATGGGAGCGTGTGTGCAGGCCGAAGTACCTAGGAGGACTCGGCGTGCTGAATCTCTTCAAGCAAGGGGTCGCGCTCCGTTTGCGTTGGGAGTGGCTCAAGCGCACTGACGATCTCCGGCCATGGCAAGGGCTGAACCTAATGGCCGACAAACAGGTGACCATGGCGTTTAACAGCTTGGTCAAATGGGAGGTTGGCAATGGGAGACGTGTGCTGTTTTGGAAGGACAGATGGATCAATGGATGCTCCATCGTTGAGGTGGCTCCGATGATCAGAGCCATGATCAAGACACAAGTCGCCAATAAGAGATTGGTTAAGGATGCTCTACATCTTCATTCCTGGACTTCCGACATTGTTGGGGATATGAGCACGGATGCCCTGGTGCAATTCATCCCGCTCTGGGATCTGGTCATTGGTATGAGCCTGGTTCCTGACTCTGAAGACAAACCTCTTTGGCAATGGAGCGCTAATGGTATCTACTCAGCCCGCACCGCCTACAGGATGCTATGCGAGGGAGGCATCAGATTTCAATGCTCATCGGCTATATGGAAATGTTGGGCGCCGCTGACATGCAAGATATTCATTTGGCTGGCGCTGCAATACCGCGTCTGGACATCTGATAGGAGGCAGCGACATGGACTTCAAGAACATAGCTCGCCATGTTTTCTCTGTGAGCAGGAAGAGGACACGGTGGATCACATCTTGCTGCAATGCGTCTATGCTCGCCAAGTTTGGTTCATTTGCCTCAGGCGACTAGGCATTGAGCTTTCTATACTCCCAACACAGCAGGATCGCTTGGAGGCATGGTGATCAATCTCCAGGAAATGCATCATCAAACCGCACCGTAAGGGATTTGACGCGCTCGTCATCTTGATATGCTGGAATCTCTGGAAGCAAAGAAACGGCAGAGTGTTCTCGCACTCCAACAATGCCAACGAGTGGGGAGCCGCGGACATTATTGCTCGAGAGCTAAGGCTGTGGATAGCGGCTAGAAGGAGCGGAGTCCAACAGCTTGCCGAGTAGTTACTTAGTGTGTGGAGTGGAGTGGAGTTGGGTTGGCTCCTGATGTGGGATTAGCCACCCGTTGTATTTCTTGTAATTAACCCTCTGCCTTCTATAAAACTAAGGTATGCAATTTGCATACTCTCGAAAAAAACTCACTCTTTTTATTTTTGC
Organism: Aegilops bicornis; assembly: GCA_021605145.1. NCBI lineage: Eukaryota > Viridiplantae > Streptophyta > Magnoliopsida > Poales > Poaceae > Aegilops > Aegilops bicornis. The sequence continues at coordinate 483,869,305 of CM038673.1, read as the reverse complement.
TATAATGAAATGAGTTATGTGTTGTGTTGCTATGCTGCAAGATTATCTCTAAACAAACTAAAAGGTACTACTCCCTCCAATTGTATAGAGGTTGCATCATGTAATTCGGATAGGAGGGAGTACTATTTTGGGACGAGGTAGTATCTTCAATAGTAGAGTAGTATGGCTTTTCTTGTGCTTTTCATGTCACTAAAATGAAGGCTGACTTATGACATACTCCTCTCCGCTCCTAGACCCGCCCCTGTCGATGGCCACTCCGGCCCCGGCGTCCACCAGCCAGCTCCTCGCCGGCGGCCACTCCGGCGCCGATGCCCTCCCATGTCCTCCCCCTCGGCCGGGCGCGGCCGGCCCCGCGAGCTTCGCTGGATGGACGACAGCCTAGCGGCTCGCCCTGCTCGCCGTCCCTCCCCCTTTCATACGCCCAGGTCCTCCGCTCGCCGTCGCCTTGCCCCGCGCCCGTCGCCCGCCCCGGCCCCCGCTCCGAGATCCACCGCGTCGTCCCGGTGGAGGAGGGCCTGGAGGAGCCCACGGGAGCGGACTGGACCTTGGTCCGTGGCCGCGACCGTCGTCCTCGCCCGCGGCCCCGTTGGCCGCGCCGCGACCGTGCCTCTCCGCGTCCTCTGCCGACCTCCCCGCGCGCCTCCGAGTGCCCTCGCTGCCTCAGCCCAAGCCACCCTCGCTCCGAGTGCCGCCATGACATCCGCTGTCGGCGTTGCCGTTTTCGGCCACATCGCGAGGAACTGCACCAACCCCATCCCTCGGGCTCGTTGCCACCGAAGCGCTTGCGGTTGGGGTCGTCCGGGTCATGGGAGGCAAGCGTGGCCCCGCTTCCTCCGGGACTGGATCTGTGCCCCCCTCCTCGCCGTTGACATCCTCCGACTCCCTGCCTGGCTCCCCTGCCGCGTCTCGCCCGGCCAGCTCCGGTGCGCCGTCGGGTGTGATTCTCCCCCTCTCCGGCCACCCTTCCCTCCGCCCGGCCAGCGCGGTCTGCTACGTCCCCCACTGCGCCGAGATGGACGTGACGGTGGAGGAGCTCCGCTCCGCGCTCATCGCCACCATCGCCGGTTATCGCGTGCACGTCTCTGCCGAGGAGGTTTCCGAGGCTCTGCTGGCGTGTTTCAATCTTCCGTCATGGCGAGTTCTCGGTGCACCCCCACCACCCCAGCGACTTTCTTCTCCGCTTCCACTCCCGGGAGGACCGTGCTCGCGTGGCGGCGGGCTGCCTGCGTAGCTGCCATGACGTCCGCTGTCGGCGTTGCCGTTTTTACGGCCACATCGCGAGGAATTGCCCCAATCCCTCGGGCTCGCTGCCACCGAAGCGCTTGCGGCTGGGGTCGTCCGGGTCGTCGGAGGCAAGCGTGGCTGGCCCCCAGCATGGCCCCGCGTCCTCCAGGACTGGATCTGTGCCCGCTCCTCGCCGTTGACGTCCTCCGACTCCCTGCCTGGCTCCCCTGCCGCGTCTCGCCCGGCCAGCTCGGGTGCGCCGTCGGGTGTGATTCTCCCCCTCTCCAGCCACCCTTCCCTCCGTCCAGCCAGTGCGGTCTGCTACGTCCCCCACTGCGCCGAGATGGACGCGGCGGTGGAGGAGCTCCGCTCCGCGCTCATCGCCACCGTTGCCGGTTATCGCGTGCACGTCTCTGCCGAGGAGGTTTCCGAGGCTCTGCTGGCGCGTTTCAATCTTCCGTCGTGGCGAGTTCTCGGTGCACCCCCACCACCCCGGCGACTTTCTTCTCCGCTTCCACTCCCGGGAGGACCGTGCTCGCGTGGCGGCGGGCTGCGTGCGTACCCCGCGGTTCAGGCTCGTCTTCACTCCCTGGAGCGACCTCGCCGGCGGGGAACCGGTCTCTGCGCGGTTCCGTGTGCGCATTGCGATGTGTGGGATCCCGGACCATGCATGGAGCCATTCGTCGGCGGTCACCCTGCTCGCCCCGTTCTATCTCATTGAGAAGATAGCGCCCGAGACGCGCTCCGGGCGCAACATGTCTGTGTTCCGCCTCACCGCCTAGACGGCCAACCTGTCGTGGTACTAAGTCTGACAGTAAGAATAGGGGGTATGTATGAAGAGGCAAGGCCCTAACTAGGGCGAGGTTGTACACACGAGTTTACGAGTTCAGACCCCTCTCGGAGGAGGTAAAAGCCCTACGTCTCGGTGCCCTGAGGCTGTTAACTGGAATATGGGTGTGTGTGTGTGTTACAAGGGGTGTGAACCCTTGTGCCAGTGGAGGGGGTGGCTTATATAGAGTGCGCCAAGACCCCAGCCAGCCCACGTTACAAAGGGTTCAATGTACATTAAGGTAGGGCGTTACTGGAAACGCCAATAATAAAGAGATATAAATGATCTTTAAGACTACAGAGTGAATGTCCGACCGTTGCTATCCCTAGTGACGTTAGGCCTTCTATACTCCGAGTGGTTTCTTGTATCGTTGAAAGACTTCATCTTGGTCGAATGGAATTGGGGTATCCGAGTGAGGTTGAAGGTCGAGTGGATTGCACTCCTCGATGAACTCAGTCGGTTTCTTTTCTTGTTCTTTGAATGTCTTTGACTCTAGGGCAGTGTCCTTGTGTAGGGTGTCTAGGTCAGGCCTATGACCCTACCCTAGGTACATGTCATCGTCATTAGCCCCCGAATGGATTGAAGTCCGAGTGAAGAAAGAGTTGAAGCTGACTCCGACTCGATTCCATACTTCGGAGGTATTTCATCTGGGTTTGTGAATCATGCTGAAGCTTCGATCTTGTTTCAGTCGCCTTGATCGATTCAAAGGTCGTCGAGTGAACTTAACTGATAATCTTCGAGTGTTGATACGGTACAAAATCTTCGGCGCAATTGATTACTCTACAGTTCCCGGATCTCACGGGATTCGAAATTTTGGGGAAGCGCGCGGGACGGAGCGTGCCGCAGTAAACGGAGTGGTTAGACAGAGGCGCCTCAATACTTGCGCCACTTTTTTTGCCACGTATTCGGCGCGCGACTTTTGCGGGATTTGACAGGATCACCTGGGCACACGAGTTAGCCACTCGGAAGCAAGCCCATGAAAGGCGTCGAAGCCGATGTGTTGCATAGTGCGCCCTATTCGCCTTCTTCCTCCCCTGCTTCTCCACCGCATCCGCCTCCACTCTCGACGTTGCTGCCCAGGTGATCCAGGGGAAAGGACAAGACGGCGGCCCTGGAGCGCGCAAAGAAGGCGACGACGATGGCGAAGGGCAAAAAGACGAGTCGGGGGGGTCATCGTCGAGGTCCGGTCTGTCGCCTGGCTGGATCCAGGGGGACTGGATTCGATCCATGATCCAGAAGGAGGATCTGGAGGATCTGGCCAGCGGAGGCTTGATCGCCCATGGGTCTTGGAGGCTGCCAGGGAACGAGACCGAGCCTCAACCGCAAGAGGGTGAGTGCATTCTCCTTGCCACCCATGTCGACCGGGGTTTCACTCTGCCTCCAAATCCTTTCTTCTGGGGTTTCTTGAACTTCTTTGGTGCCCAACTTCATCACTTCTCCCCCAACACAATCACACTCCTCGCTGCATACGTCTCTCTGTGCGAAACTTCTTGGGCTGTCGACCGCATTGGGGTTTGTTCAAGCACATCTTTACTTGCCGCTCTCAGTCTGTGAAGAAGGCAAACCCGAATGATGAAAAGATGCACGTGATCCAGATGTGCGGGGGTTTAGGGATTCAGACGAGGGGTAGGAGTAATTTTCCGCCTATGACTCTTCCCGATTCAGTTAGAGGGTGGCAGTCAACCTGGTTCTACTGCCAAGATGTTACGACTCCTGGTCAGTCAACCGGTCTTCCTCCTTTCACCATGGATCGGTTCGCCAACCCTCCTCGCTGATCGTTACCTCAGAAGAGAAAGGAGAGGTGTCCATGTTAGTTGACTGAGTAGTCCAATTGGTCCGCGATGGCGTGACCGGCCTGGATTTGTTGGAAGTGTTTCTCAGCAGATGCATCCAGCCTCTTCAAGCTCGCGACCATCCAATGTGGATGTATTCGGGTCCTAATGACACCGCTCGGGTCGACCCAGAGGAAGTCACCGAGGAGATGGTGGAGCAGTGGCTGCGGAGCATTACTAGAAACAAGGACAACCCCAGGGGGTCCAGGAGGGTTGCACCATACGATGCTGAAAACGAGCCAGACAAGGTCTGACCTTTGCTTCCGAGTGTATTTTTATTCTGATATGCAACTGTCATTGAACCTGACTGGCGCCTGTTCGACTTCTTGCCTTGCAGATTTATACTGAGATGTACTCAATGCCAAACAGGGAGCAGATCCAGGAGGGAACGGAGAGTACCGACGAGAGCAACGACGGGCAGTCCCCCAATGACCATGAAGACGACAGTGATTACTCGGGCGGCAGTGAGGAAGTCAAATCACCACCTCGTTCAGAGCGTCGATCCAAGCAGACACACGACCGAGCAGGTGGATGTGGCAAAGCGGTTGCGCCGAGCACGCAGGCACCAAAGCGCACTCGGACCTCCACTCCTGAATCGACGGAGAAGACCCCGAAGTAGCCCAAGGTTGCGCCTACAAAGCCTCGGAAGGCCTTGCCCAAGATTAAAGTGGACGTACCCATTGCCTCCGCGTAAGTATTTTGCTTTCTCTCTTTGCTTTTGCGTCGACTCATTCTATGCTTCTGTCGACTCATTCTCTTGCTTGACCGAGTGAGTTCTAAAACTTTCAGCGCTGCTACCTCTGGGACCTCCATGGACATCTACAGGGACCAGGATGACGAGGAGACTGAAGACGCGGCCACTTCCAAAGCGGGTACAACTCTATAACCTTGCTCTCATTTTGTCACTTGAACTATTGGTCGACCGAACTCTAACGGTCGAGTCTTTTGCAGTGCCTCAAAATGTCATTGAACTTTCAGATGATGATGAAGATATGCCCCAGAAGACCACGAGAAGGAAGAGCAGAACTTCGAGCAGGAGGGTGCCTGCCAACAAGGTAGCTCAGTCGACGCCAGGAAGAGCAGAACTCTAACGGTCGACGCCACTCAAGTCCCTGCTCTGTCTGTGCAACTCCATGCTTCAGATCCTCTGGCTGACTCGACCATTGCACCAGCTCCACTCTTCGTCACCCATCATGTCCTAGAGGACTAGGTGAGTGCTGCCAAGGAAGCTATACGCCAGGCAGGTGTCGGTGTTAAAACCGGCGGATCTCGGGTAGGGCGTCTCGAACTATGCGTCTAAGGCGGATGGTAACAGGAGGCGGGGGAAACAATGTTTACCCAGGTTCGGGCCCTCTCGATGGAGGTAATACCCTACTTCCTGCTTGATTGATCTTGATGATATGAGTATTACAAGAGTTGATCTACCACGAGATCATAGAGGCTAAACCCTAGAAGCTAGCCTATGATTATGATTGTTGTTATCCTACGGACTAAACCCTCCGGTTTATATAGACACTGGAGGGGGCTAGGGTTACATAGAGTCGGTTACAAGGGAGGAGATCTACATATCCGAATTGCCAAGCTTGCCTTCCACGCAAAGGAGAGTCCCATCCGGACACGGGACGAAGTCTTCAATCTCGTATCTTCATAGTCCAACAGTCCGGTCAAAGCATATAGTCCGGCTGTCCGAGGACCCCCTAATCCAGGACTCCTCAAGAGCCCTGAACCAGGCTTCAATGACGATGAGTCCGGCGCACAGATTGTCTTCGGCATTGCAAGGCGGGTTCTTCCTCCGAATACTCCATAGAAGATTTCGAACACAAGGATCGTGTCCGGCTCTACAAAAAAAATTCCACATACCACCGAAGAGAGTATAATATTTCCACAAATCTAATCTGCTGACAACTTTTCATAACGTGACATCACGCCATGGCCCGGTCATTATTCGAACCGTTTTTTCTCAACCAGCTACTGCACATATTGCGAGGCGGTTTTCTTGGCACGTCTTGTTGAAGCAGAGATCGTGTCCCCTTATCACGGGATTCTCATTTATATGGGTAGGGGCAACCCAATCGTGCCTGCTGGTATGACTCCTCAATTTTAGGCAAGTTCCAAACGGCCACGCGGAGGACGCTTGATATTCACCCTCTTTATAAAAGGGGCCAAGGCCTGTCCTTTTCTTCTAGCACTCGATCCTTCCCTTCCCCCACCTCGAATTCCAACACCCAAGGCTCAAGCTAAGCGCTTCGGACCTTCAATTATGTCCGGATCCAACCTTCCAAGGCCGATGGATGGCCTCCTCTGTCACAGAGGAGGACATCAAGAAGCTAAGAGAAGCTGTATCCGATCACGAAATCTCGCATAGGCTGCCTGCTCAAGGGCAGGTCATCCCCACTCCCGAACCCAATGAGAGTGTCGTATTCGTTTCCCACTTCCTCCGAGGGCTAGGCTTTAGCATCAATCCATTTGTTAGAGGGCTTATGTTATTTTACGGGCTCAATTTCCATGATCTGGCTCCGGATTCCATCCTTCACATCTCGTCCTTCATCGTCGTGTGTGAGGCCTTCCTCCGCATCACCCCACACTTCGGCTTATGGCTCAAGACCTTCAATGTGAAGTCAAGATGATCGATGGGCGACACGCAGAATCTTGGAGGTGCCATAATAAGCAAAAGCGCCCGATGCTCCATGGCCAAAGGGTTCCTTCCGGAGATGTCCGACTTATGGCGGCGGGAGTGGTTTTACATCACAGCTCCCGAAGTACTAAGTGGGTAGCTGCCCCGCCTTCCGTTAAGACCCGCCACAATCGGGCGTCATGGGTCGACAAGGGGCTGTCTTTGGGGCGATTAATGACGTGCCAACATTGCAGAGTCGCATCTGAGATCTCCTCAAGAGAGATGCCAGCCTTGTCAAGGTAATGCAAGTCATGCTAGTTCGTCGGGTCCTGCCATGTCAACGTCAACCTCTCCGTATGTGGGAGTTCAACCCGGAAGGACCGCGAACTATTCAGCAATTCTTCGGCGTGACGCTCGAAGGGATGTATGGATTGTTCTCCGGATCACGAATAAAGTGTCCGGACACCACCGAGGATGCGGGTCTAAACTGCAATCGTCCAGATACCCACGTAAGTAATTCTACGGCCGAACACGCTGTCTTTTCATTTGTCCTAACATCATTCTGAAAAAATTGCTCTTGGCCAGGACTGGATAAGAAAGGCGAAAATAATCAGTGTTGGCCCCCTTCAGAAGGCTCACCGGATCCCGTACTAGCCAGGATGCTTAAGCTCGCACCTTATCAAGCGCCATGAGGGGAAAATAAAGGGAGGAATAAAGAAGCCGAAAGCGGGCTTCACGCATTACTCATCCAAACCGGGGGAATTAGCGTCTCCGCGAAGGAGGATAATCGGGGAGAAGAATATGAAATTCCCTCTCCCGAAGGAAGGAAAAGGACCGCCTCTGAAGACTTGGGAACAAGGGTTTCCAAACGAGGGACAAAACCTTCGCCAGGGGGCCCTGCCCCGGAGGGCATCCTTACCGCACAGTGCCCGCAAGGGGATCAGCCCTCCACAGAGCTGTAAGTGAACAAGAGTACTTTATAGTAAATATATCCTGCTTCATCTCCGAGGACAATAACCGAGACGTATGTATTGCAGTTCGGATCGTAGCCCTTCTCGACGGAGTTCGTTTTCGGGGGATCTTCTTCCGGAGATGATGGAGAGCAAAACACCTCCCCGTGGCTCCCCGCCTCATGAGGCGGACGACCCTGAGGTGTCGTCACGGAGGATTTCTCCTGATCCGCCAAGGCCAGAAGGTAACCCTTCGGCCACCCGAAGTCCGGAGTATTCGGCTCCTAAGGAGAGCAACAGAAAGAGTCCAGGACTGCCCGGTGCACGACCGGGCGCACTGATGGGTCTTCTGGAGCAAGCGACCATCTCAGAGGCGCATCATACTTTAATGGGTACGGTGGTTGAGAGGACTTCATCCGCCAAAAGTGGGTTGCATGAAGCTTTTATGAGCCTGCTAAGAGGCTTTGAGGTACGCAAAGTAATATATATTAACGGTACCACACACGCTAGGTGTGCCCTATGCAGATAGTAGCCCACGAGACTCGTTCTTTGTCCAAAGGCGGCAAACAGAGGATCATAGTCCTAGGTAATGATCATGTTGCTTTCATGTGCAGGCGGTTGAGGGTCCAGTGGCTGGACGGACTGGTGAGTTTGCTGAACTGAGGCGGCAACTTGATGCAGCAGATGCCGACATCGTGCTTGTAAACAAGCAGCTTGACGAGGCACATGGTATGTATTCTCCGGTGGTCAGCAGATATTAGGAGGAGCATGATGCTAGTATTTGTAATATGTTGTGACTGCAGATGGAGCTGCCGCCGTGGAGACCCTTCGGGCAGAGCTTGCCCGGGCCAAGGAACAAGCCAGGAGAAGCGATGCAGCCGCCCTAAAGGCGGCCGAAGAGTTAAGAGCCGAACAAGCTGCTCATCTCTAGAGCAAAGATAAAATAGCCAAGATGGCTGTTGAGCTGAAGGATGCCGCCGACCGGTATGAGCTTCTTGAAAAGGAAAGCCAAGTGAAAGCGACGGACCTGAAAAAAGCCATGGTAGCAGCCAAGGAAACCCGCTCTAAAATCATAGCGGCGAAGGAGGAGCTTCGTCAAGCCGGAGATATCACGGCTGGGAAGCCCTTTTTGTTGCGGACGAAGTTTGGAGATCCGGTATGCCCCTCTGGATCAATTATGGAGTCTTTAGACGCCGTGCTTGGACTTGGCAACAAGTGCTGCTGATGCGACTGAGTTTTTCAAAGATCAAAAAGATCACGTAGTAGAAAAGTTGTTCTGGTCGCAGTTCAGTGCTCCAACGCGTCCGCTGCTGCTAAATGAACAAATGGCCGAGTGGGCTGAACTTTGTCCGGACTTGCCATGAGGTATGTCGTGGATCATGTTTGGCCGAAAGGACCAAGGCCGAATAGTTATTTTGGTTTAGTGCAACGATTCCTTGGTGCTGTGCCGCATATCGATGCTGTAAAGAGGTCGACGTGCATAGAGGGTGCGCGGATGGCTCTTGCCCGTGTTAAGACATACTGGGCAGGGATGGAGGACACCACTATTGCAACCCAGGATCCGGCCAGAGGCTGTGTCTCTACCGAGCACTATTTTGAAGAAGTCCTAGAAGGTGCTCGTTTAATAGAGGCTCAGTGCTCGAAGAGTATCATGTTCGAGTGACATGTATCCCAATTGTAAAACAATGCTATTTGGATTATAAAGGCTGTGTTTATACTTTTGCCTGAAATTATTATGATGCCTCCTGTGCGGCCGTTTATGTATGTATATAACCTGAAAGTTTGCAGTTCTCGGCTTCATTTACGCATATAATGCGAAGTCGGAAAAGCGCGTATTCACACTTGATCCAACGTCTTGGTCCATTAAGGAGGTGATGGCGCGGCGAACAAGGCAATCGGACTATATAGCTTTAACACTTTCACTTAGCCATAGGAGTTTGACGGTGGGGCTACTATATAGCCCCTGGTACTTCCGCTCTTATCCGAATACGGGGCGCGTACATACATGACCGGGAAACCGGCCCTTCGTTAATGCGGAGGAATAGCGAAGATTCCGCTGAGTCATCGAGTGGTTGACTAGTCTCGCGCTTTATCATGATAGTCAGTTTTCGGCTTTCTCTACTGAGGTGCTCGTCCAGATGAACCAGGGCACAATCGCAGTAGTTCTCCCGGTGCCACCTTAGTTGATAGAGCGGAACGTAAGGTAGCAAAACATGGGAGCCGGGCAAACCCAACTATTGACCAAAGACATGATTCGGAGCTGATGCATATAAGGCCAAACTCGCGACGTCGAACACTCCCTAAGGTATTCAGTCTTTACAACGTATACTGGGCTGAGTAACGCCCTCGATAATAAGCCCTGAATTTCCAGGTACGTGCATTAGTCTGACGTGTCGAAATGCCAATAACGCCAGCATCCCTCTTGGTTATGTTGAGTATCCGGAGGGTGTGAAGCAACAAGAGACAGTAAAAAAGGTTTACACAGGGTCTTAATCTAAAAAGGAACCTTTGAGCGGGGCCCTACTGCACGTCTGCGCCTGTGTATCCGTTGTGCCGTGTCCTAGAAGGGTGTAGCACGATTATCATCTGTAAAAGAGAAAAACCCAGGTGAAAGTCTTCATGCGAAAAATTGGTGATTCTTAATAAACCATTAAAAATCAATCTAAATAAGGTCAAGGCGAACTGTAGTCCTTTTTACATGCGGGAAGCCCCTAGCACCACCTATGGGGGTATATCCATCCACCCAATCTCAGGTTTATCTGAGATTTTACAGCTAGGGGTGCGCCGGACTCGTCTAGCCGTGTCCTCGGTCTTGACGACCGATCATTTATTCTGGTTGGAGAGGCCATTCAGTGTTCGGCTGCTAAAGCCGCCACACATTCTTCCGTACGTAAGGAACACTCTGTGTTTCCGCTAACTATGATGATGCCACGTGGACCGGGAATCTTAAGCTTAAGATAAGCATAATGCGGTACTGCATTAAAACGAGCGAAGGCCGTTCTTCCGAGTAGTTCTTGATAGCCGCTTCGGAATGGAGCGATGTCGAAGGTTAACTTTTCACTTCGGAAGTTGTCGGGAGAACCGAATACAACCTCTAGTACTAGAGAGCCCGTGTAGCGGGCCTCTGGGCCTGGTATTACTCCTTTAAAGGTAGTATTGCTTTGGATGATTCTTGTCGGGTCTATCCCCATTTTGCGGACTGTGTCCTGATATATCAGATTAAGACTACTGCCGCCGTCCATAAGGACTCGGGTGAGACGGTATCCGTCAATTACTGGGTCTAGTACCAAGGCAGCCGATCCTCCATGCCGGATACAGGTCAGGTGATCCCTGCGATCAAAAGTGATCGGGCAGGCCAACCAAGGGTTGAACTTGGGGGTGACAGGCTCCACGACGCATGTGTCTCGGAGTGCGTGTTTGCTCCTCCTCTTCGTTACATGAATCATGTTCACTGTTTTGACCTTTGGTGGGAATTTTTTCTGTCCCCCAGTGTTTTGCTGGCGAGGCTCGTCCTCGTCTTCACTTGGTGTCTTCCTCCCCTTGTGTTCGGCGTTTAGCTTGCCGGCCTGCTTGAAGACCCAGCATTCTCTGTTGGTGTGATTTGCAGGTTTGTCGGAGGTGCCATGAATCTGACATAATCTGTCTAGAATCTTGTTTAAATTTGACGGATACCCATCTCTGCTGGCTTTGAATGGCTTTTTCCGTTGACCGGGTCGAGAGCCCCTGAATCCGGCGTTTACCGCCGTGTTGTCTGGGCTGTCTTCATTGTTTCGACGCTTGCTTTTATTACGTCATGGTTTTCCATTGCCATCCCTGACTTCGGATGTGCACAGGTGTTGGTGCCGCTTCTGGGCCAGCCAACTATCTTCGCCCGCGCAAAAGCGGGTCATAAGGCTTGTTAGGGCTGCCATTGTCCTCGATTTTTCCTGGCCGAGGTGTCTGGCGAGCCATTCGTCCCGAACACTGTGTTTGAAAGCCGCTAAGGCTTCGGCGTCCGGGCAGTCGACAATTTGATTCTTCTTAATGAGGAATCTGTTCCAAAGCTTTCGGGCTGACTCTCCGGGCTGTTGAATTATGTGACTTAAATCGTCTGCATCCGGAGGTCGGACATAGGTCCCTTGAAAATTAGCCCTAAAAGCATCCTCAAGCTCTTCCCAACTTCCAATTGAGTTTTCGGGAGGCTCTTACGCGATCTTGAGCTGGTCCTTTCAACTTGAGGGGCAAGTATTTGATGGCGTGGAGATCATCTCCATGAGCCATGTGGATATTAAGGATAAAGTCCTCAATCCGCACCCGGGTGCATCGTTCCGTCAGATGCCTCTATGTTCACGTGTTTGAATCCCTCTGGAAATTCGTGATCCAACACCTCATCGGTGAAGCATAGGGGGTGCGCGGCACCCCTGTATTTGGATGTGTCATGGCATTCTGACGGTTGTAGTGTTCGGTTTTTATTCTGTGCTGGAGCGCGCTTCCTAGATCCATAGATGGACCTGGTCATAACGGCTTTTTGGTGCAAGTCCTCACGTAAATCGTGTGCTGACTTATGTGTGACATCGTTAGCCACCCTATCGCGGCCACGGGGTGGTCGATCCGGCTGACCGGGCATTTTATTTTTCGGCTGTATGGGCTCTAAAGCCTCGTCATTGAATCCAGGCAGCAACTTGCGCTTTGGATAGCTCTTTGTGTGGTGATCGCCGCGTACTTTTCTTCAAAGGTTTGAGCACTTTGTTCCATCTCTTTGTTGAGTGTATTTTTGCTGACCTTAAGCCTTTGCTTACCTTATTTAGACTCCTTGCGGTGGCAATAAGCCTTCTATGGAGGTTCTCTTGCTCCAAGTGCCTTTACGGGATGGTGTGTGCATCGTCGTCCGGACCGTTCTCCTCTCCGGGAGCAGGTTGATTAGCTTTACCCTCGGTGTCGCCCGTGATTGGACAATGACTCCGTACTATGTTCACCGTCCATTGGTTCATCACCTTTCTGTCATTGGATCCATGTGGTCGTCATTTCCTTTGGAGTCGACCGGGGTATTATTCTTTCTTGCGCTGTTATCGCTGTTTTTGCCGAGCCGGGGTTTGGAGCGGCGCCTACGCCGTCGCTTTGGTTGCTTCTCGGGGGAACTATCCTTTGTTGCATCCTTCCGTTCCTCGTCATTGTTTTCTTTGGGTGTATCCACCATATATATATATATCGTGTGATGAAGTGGCTGTCCGGTATACGTAGGCGGTGGTTCCTGTTCCTCTCCTGCATCGTCGTCCATACCATCGATGTCTTCGGAGTCGAAATCAAGCATGTCAGTTAAATCATCGACAATGGCTATTAAGTGGGTGGTGGGTGGGGAACAAATTTCTTCATCGTCCGCTTCCCACTCGAGCCGGACATAGTTCGGCCGAGGGTCTCCTGACAAGGAGAGAGACTTTAAAGAATCTAGCATGTCGCCCAAGGGCGAGTGCTGGAAAATATCTGTGGAGGTAAACTCCATGATCGGTGCCCCATCAGATTCGATAAGCAAGGATGCAGGCGGTTTGGAGCTCGTGGCCGGGGACGAATCCAAGGGTCTGGCAACACAGGCCTCGTAAGAGGTGAAGTCAGTATTCTGCTCTATCGGCGCTGCGGGTGCGGCCTCCGTGACGGGGTCCATCCGCCCGTCCACGGATGGCGTGATCTGCTCCGGATCAAGGGCCGGAGCTGCCACAGGTGTGATCTCCCGAACATTGTCCGACGGCCGAGCTAAGTCATGCTTCTCGTGGCTGTGCGGCGCACCTGACACGGGCTCGAATCCGTCGAAGATCAAGTCTCCACGGATGTCGGTAGTATAGTTTAAGTTTCCAAACCTGACTTGTCGGCCACGGGCATAGCTCTCGATCTTCTCCAGATGGCCAAGCGAGTTGGCCCGCAGTGCGAAGCCGCCGAACACGAAGATCTGTCCGGGGGGAAAAATCTCACCATGGATCGCATTGTTGCCGATGATCGAAGGAGCCATCAAGCCTTATGGTGACGTCACAGTGGAACTCTCAATGAAAGAACCAATGTCGGTGTCAAAACCGGCGGATCTCAGGTAGGGGGTCCCGAACTGTGCGTCTAAGGCGGATGGTAACAGGAGGCGGGGGACACAATGTTTACCCAGGTTCGGACCCTCTCGATGGAGGTAATACCCTACTTCACCTTGATTGATCTTGATGATATGAGTATTACAAGAGTTGATCTACCACGAGATCGTAGAGGCTAAACCCTAGAAGCTAGCCTATGATTATGATTGTTGTTGTCCTCTGGACTAAACCCTCCGGTTTATATAGACACCGAGGGGCTAGGGTTACAGTCGGTTACAAGGGAGGAGATCTACATATCCGAATTGCCAAGCTTGCCTTCCACGCAAAGGAGAGTCCCATCCGGACACGGGACGAAGTCTTCAATCTCGTATCTTCATAGTCCAACAGTCCGGCCAAAGCATATAGTCCGGCTGTCCGAGGACCCCCTAATCCAGGACTCCCTCAGCATGCCTTATGATGGAGCAGATGAAGGTGGTGCGCGAGGCCAGCCAAGCTGCTTATGATGCCAGCTCAGCTCTCCAGACCAACGTCTAGGTTAGATGATTTCCGACTGGTCTTTAGCTTGACGCTTGTTCCGTTAGGATATGGTACTTGAAAACTGTTGCTTTATTATTCGTAAGCTGCCCGTGGATGAGCGTTTTGAAACCTTTAATGTGCATCTATCATGAGTCTGCATCTTGCATCTGTTCACCCAGTGGGTGCTTCAACTTTTGCTGAATAGTTTTTCCACTTGAGTCGACTAGGTCGCGTCGAGTGTATCTTTGAATTAGTGGGGGCACGCAGAGTGCACCCACTGGGTGTAATCCTCGAGACCGTCGTCGAATATTTGATTCGGCGGGGGTCGTTATCAAAATGTCTCTTTACAGTCTTCCACTCGGTCTAGACAGGTCGTGTCGAGTGGGATCCGGACCAGTGGGGGCATGCTGAGTGCACCCACTGGGTGTAGTCCCCGAGACTGTAGTCGACTGCGGGCAGCCGGCTATGGTGAGAATAACTGTTGCCTTCATTTTTTTTACTGAACAAGCCATGTCGAGTGGAAAGCCGAACCAATGGGGGCATGCCAAGTGCACCCACTGGGTGTAGTCCCCGAGACTATTGTTGAATGTTTGATTCAGCAATAGTCTTAGAACTCTACTTGCTGTAATAACTTGAACTTGTATCTCATTGCTCGGAAGCAATTGATCTTAGTTTCTGTCGGCTGACATGTCTTATTTGATAACTGCAGAAATCTTGTGAGCTCGAGGCTCAGTTTGCTGAATTGGAGAAGAATTAGATCCAGCTCAATCTTGACATGGAGTTGGCCAAGGAGAACTTGCAGAAGGCTAAGGATGAGGCAGCTGCCATGGGAGGTAACAACTGATCGACTATTCTCCTTGTCATCTTTTTCTTTTCGTATTTTGAACCGAGTGACTCCACTCGAGCAGATGTGCGTAGCAAAAACAGACAACTCCAAGCTCGTCTGAAGAATGTTATTTCTTTAGAAAAAATGAAGCATGCTCTAGAGCAGAAGGACCTCGACCTTGCAGAAGCGCAGAAGACGGCGCGAGAGAAAACTGAACTTTATGACAAGAAATTAGCTTCAGTCGGCAAGTTAGAAGAAGAAAACGCCAAGCTGAAGACTGCCATTAGTGAAGCCAACAAAGAAGTCGTGCAGCTCAAGAAGGACAAGGTGGCCCTGTTTGACAAGGTTGGAGATCTCACTCAGAGGAGGGACAAACTAGAGGCTTATCTGGGAGGACTCGCCAAGAAGACGTTCCTTATGCTTTGAAGGTATTTTCCCTGACCCGACTGATTTGCAACTGCCGACTCACCATATAACTGTCGACTCATCTTATTTTGTGTATGCAGAATTCTGTCAAAACTTCGAGGAAGAGACTAGGCGGATTGAGACGAATCTGAATCCCATCAACTCCCTCATCAAGGACGAAGCTGCGATTAATGTGCTGCGACTAGAGTCCCACCTCGCTAGCGTCACCAATTATCTCGCTCGACTGAAGGTGGCGGATCACGGATCGGCACGGAGCTTTGGCCGAATGAGATATTCCAGAATGACCTCGAGTCTCTGATGACTCGACTGAACGAAATCTTCGGTCGAGTGCAGGCGTGGAAGAAGTCCTCTGCTCGGTGTGGTGCAGATGTGGCTCTGTCTCTGGTCCGCGTCCATTGCAAAGAGGTTAAAGAAGAGAAGCTGGCGGCGATCAAGGTCGCCAATACCAAGAAACTTCAATTCTAGTCCTTCATGGAGACCTTCATCGACGCTGCGACTCCTATTGCTGATGGAATCGACCTGGACGAGTTTGTAAGAGCCAGCCAGCCCTCCTCCTGCCGAGTGAACAAACTTTAAGCCTCACTTTTATTTGACTCGGAATGCCGAGTGATTTTGTAACCGTTAAACTCCTTCTGGCCTAATGCCCGAGTACTTCCGTTCGTGGTTCTGAACCTTGCTGGATTTATCCAAACTTGGTTTTTCTTCGAATATGGTTGCTTTGTCTTTACCACTATCAAATTTCTTAACCCCGAGTGAAACTTGGTTCTTCACTCGGAACATATGTTGTACTTGTGACACAACTCTGACCAGAGGGTCGTGGACGTGAGCACAAGGTGCCGCACACAACCTGCACCTCGTCACCCTTGCAGATTAGGATGGAGCGCACGTCATACTTGTGGCGCAGCTCCGTCGAGAGGGCCGTGGGCATGAGCACTAGGTGCTGCACACGACCTGCATCTAGTCGTCCTTGCGGATCGGGATGGAGCGCACGTTGTACTTGCGACTCAACCACTCGAAGCGGTTTCTTTTAACTTAGGCAAGAACGGGGTCGCAGGTAAGTCCCGAGTGGGAGGATTGCTCTCCACTCAGAATGGCTTTGTAACTTAGGCAAGTATGGGGTCGCAGCTAAGCCCCCGAGTGGGAGGATTGCTCCGTACTGAGAATGGTTTTGTAACTTAGGCGAGTACGGGGTCGCAGCTAAGCCCCCGAGTGGGAGGATTGTTCTCCACTCGAAATGGTTTTGTAACTTAGGAGAGTACGGGGTCGCAGCTAAGCCCCCGAGTGGGAGGATTGCTCTCCACTCGGAATAGTTTTTGAAACTTAGGCGAATTGGGTTCGCGGCTAAAACCCCGAGTGGGAGGATTGATCTCCACTCGGAATGGTTTTGCAACTTAGGCGAGTACGGGTCGCAGCTAAGCCCCCGAGTGGGAGGATTGCTCTCCACTCGGAGTAGTTTTTGCAACTTAGGCGAATCGGGTTCGCAGCTAAGCCCCCGAGTGGGAGGATTGCTCTCCACTCGGAGTAGTTTTTGTAACTTAGGCGAATCGGGTTCGCGGCTAAGCCCCCGAGTGGGAGGATTGCTCTCCACTCGGAGTAGTTTTTGTAACTTAGGCGAATCGGGTTCGTTGCTAAGCCCCCGAGTGGGAGGATTGCTCTCCACTCAGAGTAGTTTTTGTAACTTAGGCGAATCGGGTTCGCGGCTAAGCCCCCGAGTGGGAGGATTGCTCTCCACTCGGAGTGTTTGTGAAACTTAGGCGAATCAGGTTCGCGGCTAAGCCCTCGAGTGGGAGGATTGCTCTCCACCCGGAGTGTTTTTGAAACTTAGGCGAATCAGGTTCGCGGCTAAGCCACCCACTGGGGGATTTAAACACATGTGTCTATGGGATAACAATCATTAAGATACTACAAAAATCTTGTCTTTGATTATCAAATTGAAAGGTATCTCTTATTACATCTCGTCTATCCGAGTGCTCAGGTATAAAAGGGGCGGAGCAGATTCGCGTTCCAAGAGTGCGGCTCATCCTTCTTCTGGGCCACGTTGTACAGATGATATGCTCCATTGTGGAGCACCTTGGTGATGATGAAAGGGCCTTCCCAAGCGGGGGCAAGTTCGTGAGGGCGTTGTTGATCCACTCGGAGCACAAGGTCTCCTTCCTGAAATGCTCGACCTCTTTCGTTTCTGGCATGGAATTGATGAAGGTCTTGCTGATAGATGGTCGAGCGGATCAAAGTCATCTCTCTCTCTTCCTCCAGAAGTTCAACTGCGTCTTGCTGAGCCTGCTCTGCTTCGGCTTCTGAAAAAGTTCCACTCGGGGTGCATTGTGAAGCACATCTTTGATAGCACGGCCTTAGCTCCATAGACCATGAAGAAAGGAGTTCGACCAGTCGACCGATTGGGTGTCATCCTCAACCCCCATAAGACGGACGGAAGTTCGGTCACCCAAGCATCCACTGCATGCTTGAGGTCGCGCATCAATCAGGGTTTCAACCCTTGGAGGATCAAACCATTTGCTCTCTCAGCTTGCCCATTCGATTGCGGATGTGCGACCGAAGCATAGTCGACTCGAGTGCCTTGGGAAGCACAAAACGCTCTGAACTCATCAGAATCAAAGTTGGAGCCATTGTCTGTGATGATTCTGTGGGGGACTCCATAGCGGAATATGAGCTCTCTGATGAAACTGACGGCAGTGCTCAAGTCAAGATTCTTGATAGGTTTGGCTTTGATCCATTTGGTGAATTTGTCGACTGCTACAAGCAAGTGAGTAAAGCCACTCCGTCCTGTCCTGAAGGGCCCAACCATGTCAAACCCCAGACTGCGAAAGGCCAGACGGGTGGAATAGTCTTCAAAGCAGATGCAAGTTTGTGGGACATGTTCGAGTAAAACTGGCAGCCTGCGCATTTGTCGACTATATCTTTAGCCATCTCATTTTCTCGCGGCCAATAAAATCCCGCTCGGTATGCTTTGGCCATGATGGTCCGAGAGGACGCATGGTGACCACATGTCCCCGAGTGAATATCGTTTAAGATCAATCGACCTTCTTCTGGTGAGATGCAATGCTGAGCAACTCCGGTAACACTTTCTCTGAACAACCGTCCACCTATCACTGTGAAGGCTTTGGATCTGCGGACGATCTAGCGGGCCTCATCTTCATCCTCCGGGAGCTCCTACCTAAGCAAATATGCAATATAGGGCACCGTCCAGTTAGGAGTGATGACTAAGACCTCCATGACCAAGTCGACCACAGCTGGGATTTCAATCTCAGTCGGATTGGTTGAGCTTATCGGTTGCGGGGGCTCCTCTGTGAAGGGATCCTCTTGAACTGATGGGGTGTGGAGATGCTCCAAGAACACATTACTGGGGATAGGCTTCCGAGTGGAACCTATCTTCGCCAGATCATCAACAGCTTGATTCTTGATTCGGGGTATGTGGTGGAGCTCTAACCCTTCAGACTTCTTCTCTACCTTTCTTACTGCATTGCAATAACCAATCATATCTGGGCTCCTGATATCCCATTCCTTCATCACCTGATTAACCACTAAACCTGAGTCACCGTAGACCATCAGACGTCGGACGCCGAGTGAACATAACCCATACAAAAGTGCCTCATATTCATCTTCATTGTTTGAAGAATCAAAGTGAATCTGGAGGACATAACTGAGCTTGTCACCTCTGGGGGATACCAGAACCACACCTGCACTAGAACCATTCAACATCTTGGACCCATCAAAGAACATAGTCCAATGTTCCGAGTGAATCTGAGTCGATTGTTGCTGTTCAATCCACTCGGCGAGGAAATCTGCTATTGCTTGAGACTTGATTGCTTTCTTTGCCTCAAACTTGATATCCAACAGAAGGAGTTCAATCGCCCATTTTGCTAGTCGACCAGTTGCATCCCTATTGTTCAGAATTTCTAATAATGGAGCGTCGCTGACGACTAAAACTGAGTGGTCTAAAAAGTAGTGTGCAACTTTCTTCGTGGTCGTGTAAATTCCATAGACAAGATTCTGATAATGAGGATATCTCTTCTTGGACGGAGTCAAGACTTCAATAATATAATACACTGGGCGCTGAACTTTATATGCTTTGCCTTCTTCCCGCTCGACCGTGAGCACTGTACTGAAAACTTGTCCAGTGGCTGCAATGTATAGCAGTAAAGGCTCTTTGCTGATTGGAGCAGCAAGCACTGGTTGGGTGGAAAGCAGGGCTTTGAGATCTACAAACGCTGCTTCAGCTTCAGGAGTCCACTCGAACTTGTCATACTTTTTCATCAGTCGGTAAAGAGGCAATGCCTTTTCACCGTGACGAGAGATGAATCGGCTCAATGCGGCCAAACAACCAATGATCTTCTGAACATCATGCACACGCACAGGGCTTTTCATTCGGAGTATTGCTCCGACTTTCTCTGGGTTTGCATCGATCCCTCGTTCGGAAATGAGGAAACCGAGTAACTTCCCACCTGGGACTCCGAATGTGCATTTTGATAGGTTAAGCTTGATATCATATCTTCTCAAGTTGGCAAAGGTTTCAGCAAGGTCAGTCAGTAGGTCGGAACCTTTACGTGACTTGACCATGATGTCATCCATGTATGCTTCCACATTCCAACTGATTGGAGTGAGCAGGCACTTCTGAATCATGCGCATGAATGTAGTGCCAGCATTCTTGAGATCAAAAGGCATGGTAACATAGCAAAAACACCCGAATGGGGTGATGAAGGCCGTTTTTATCTCATCGGGCCCATAGAGTCAGATCTGATGGTACCCGGAATATGTGTCCAAAAAGGACAGATGCTCACATCCCGCAATCGAGTCGACAATTTGATCGATGCGGGGTAGAGGGAAATGATCTTTCGGGCAGGCCCGATTAATATGCTTGAAGTCGATACACATACGAAGTGAATCATCTTTCTTGGGGACCATGACAACATTGGCGAGCCACTTAGAGTGGTATATCTCGCGGATGAACTCAGCTGCCAGAAGCCGAGCCACCTCTTTGCCAATTACCTTCCTCTTCTCCACGGCGGACCGACAGAGATGCTCTTTGACAGGTTTTGCTTTCGGGTTGACTCGCAAATGGTGCTCGGCCAGTCCCCTGGGTACACCCGGCACGTCAGATGGTTTTCATGCGAAGATGTCCCAGTTCTCACGGAGGAACTAGATGAGCACTTCTTCCTATTTGCTGTCGAGTGTTGTGGAGATATGAGACAGAGCAGCATTGGGATCGGTCGGGTGAATGTGGACAGGCTTGGTTTCACCACACGACTAAAATGCAAACTTTGAAGCAGGCTTCTTAGCACTAACTAATCACTCGGATCTGCAATCTTCTTATACTCTTCCATTTCTACTGCTACCATCTGTTCATCTGCAATCTTTGAGCCCTTCTGAAGGCACTCTTCTACTCTCTGCCGATTCCTAGTGACTGTGATCACACCTTTGGGGCCAGGCATCTTCAGTTTGAGGTACACGTAACATGGTCGAGCCATGAAACGAGCATATGCAGGCCTGCCCAAAATAGCATGATAGGCACTGTGAAAATCCACGACTTTGGTAATTCTTTGAATCACCGAAAACCACATCAAGAGTGATCTGACCGAGTGAATCAACTTTCTTCCCTGGGATGAGTCCATGGAATCGCATGTTGCTTTCACTGAGCTTGGAGATCGGGATGCCCATCCCTTTGAGGGTCTCAGCATACAGAATATTCAAACCACTGCCACCATCCATCAATACCTTGGTCAATCGAGTGCCCCCAATGACCGGGTCGACCACCAACGCTTGCCGCCCCGGAGTAGCAACGTGCGCCGGGTGATCGGACTGGTCGAATGTGATTGCAGTTTGTGACCACTTCAAATACGTCGCTGTTGCCGGAGCAACCATGTTTACTTCTCTGTTGATAACTTTCAGTCGGCTTTTGCTCTTAATGTCAACAAAAATCACCAAAGTGGCATTGACATTGGGGTAACCATCATCCTCTTCTTTATCCTCATCCTTATCAGATCTTTTTCTTTCTCATTGGGTTGACCCTCTCGGAAGCTCTGAATCAGGAGTCGGCACTGTCGAGTGGTATGCTTGGGGTAAATCAGGTTTCCCTCTTCATCTTTCTTGGTGTGAATTTGACACGGTAAATCAAGCACATCATTCCCCGCTTGATCTTTCACTTTCTTGGGGATCCAAGGTCCTTTAGGCTTCCCCTTGAATTTCCCTTGGTTCACCACTGCAGCCTCACCAGGAGCTGCGGGTTCGGCTTTATGCTTATGCTTCCAACTGGAATTTCCTCCTCCGGCGTCATGGGCGACTGGTTTGTTCTTGCCACTTTGGAGTCGACATGTCCCCTGTCCGACCGAATTTCAGGTTAAGATCTCTGTACCGAGCGCCCTCCTTGAAGGCGCAAACTGTTTGATGTTCTGACACATTCTCCACAGTGTGATGTGGGTTGGTCCATCTCTGGATGTAATCTCTCAAAGTCTCATTCTGCTTCTGGACACAATGTTGTAACTTAGCCAGCCCTGCATGCCGTTTGCAAGTGCCTTCAAAGGTCCTGACAAACACTCGGGCCAATTCTTCCCAACTGAAAATGCTACCAGGAGCCAACTGATTCAACCAAGCTCTGGCTGAGCCCTCCAGCATCAAGGGGAGGTGCTTCATGGCTACATCATCATTGCCGCCACCAATCTGCACGGCCACTCAGTAATCCTCAAGCCAAGTGTCTGGCTTCGACTCACCAGTGAACTTGCTTACTCCCGTAGCCAACCTGAAGTTGGGAGGGATCTTAGCAGCTCTGATGGCTCTGCTGAAACACTCAGGCCCTGAGACATGAGCTCTGCCACCAGTTGGACGATCCTTGTCCAGCCCTTCTCTGTGTGCTCGGTTTCTTTCGACCATACCTTAAACAAAAATTGACTCGCATCAAACCCGAGCTCTCTTGGGTTGACTAGGACCCTTCGATCATCGCTATACGGGCACCTGTCATTGTACTGCCAGGGCACGTACGATCCACCCCTCGGAGGGGGCGTAAGCACTCGACGGCGGTCATCACGGCCGAGTAGATGATCATACTGCTCGTGGTTCCGACCCAGGTACTGTTCTTAGCGGTGCCCACGACCTTCACACCTTGGAGGCGATCTTGGGCTGTGAGCAGACTGGACTGTGTCTGCCACCACGGACCTGCTGTGGATCATGTTGCGCGACTAAGACACGGCTGTGTTCTGCTCACCAGCTGCTTGGAGCAGCGCTCGGATCTGCATCAAACCTCTTCCAGCCTCTGACTAAGACGGCTGGATCGACTCTGCTATACGGGCAGCAGCTGTAAGATTCTGGATTGGAGTGCGGTATACCTGAGGTTCAGGCGGAAACAACTATCGCTGTCGTCGACTGGATTCAGGAACCAGTCGACGGGCACGCTCGTCGAGTGAATGCTGAAGGTTCTCCAAACGCACGCGCTCGGCCAAGGTGGCTAGGCGCGCGGCCTCCAGGGCCCATGCCTTGGAAGTCTCCCCCACGACGGGGGTCTGGAGCGCCTCCATGTTGCGGCGATGCAACTCACCCCTTTGCTCCGACGTGAGGGCCTGGGTTCATACTCATCATGAACATACGACGGACCATCGCCGCCGCCGCCTCCACCGCTGCGACAAAAACCAGGCGGGCTGTGGCGGGAGTCGACCATGAGGACCTCCGCCGCGGGGTTGCAGCTTCCGCACTCAGAAAGAGTGTCCGCGGAACCATTTGACTGGGCCGTAGAGGGATTCATCGGGCTCGATTGACGCAACTTGGGGGGTGACCGACTGGCAGGCCACCGCATGTTTCACCCACCGATGAAGGCGTGATCGACCGGACCGCTTGCGATGGCGAGCAGCAGGGAGAGCGGATGATGAAGGAGCCGACCGGTACTGGGTCGACGGTTGTCGCAGGAGGACGCCACAAGCACTCGCGCGAAAGTGCGCCGCCCCGCGGACAGGAAGGGCCTCGACGTCGAGGGGTGCCTCCTGAAGCCAGGCGGAGTCATCGGTGACGAAGACGAGCCCGCCGAGACGGATCTCGCGGCCCAAAGCCAAACCACTGCTAGAAACCATGTTGATGGAGATCGAAAAGATTGCAACCTCACCGGAAGTCACTAAGATGCCTACCCCATGGTGGGCGCCAACTGTCGTGGTACTAAGTCTGACAGTAGGAGTAGGGGGTACGTATGAAGAGGCAAGGACCTAACTACGGCGAGGTTGTACACACGAGTTTACGTGTTCAGGCCCCTCTCGGAGGAGGTAAAAGCCCTACGTCTCGGTGCCCTAAGGCTGTCGACTGGAATATGGGTGTGTGTGTGTGTGTTACAAGGGGTGCGAACCCTTGTGCCAGTGGAGGGGGGTGGCTTATATAGAGTGCGCCAAGACCCCAGTCATCCCATGTTACAAAGGTTTCAATGTACATTAAGGTAGGGCATTACTGGTAATGCTAATAATAAAGAGATATAAATGATCTTTAAGACTACAGAGTGAATGTCCGACCGTTGCTATCCTGAGTGACGTTAGGCCTTCTATACTCCGAGTGGTTTCTTGTATCGTCGAATGACTTCATCTTGGTCGAATGGAATTGGGGTATCCGAGTGAGGTTGAAGGTAGAATGGATTGCACTCCTCAATGAACTCGGTCGGTTTCTTTTCTTGTGCTTCGAATGTCTTTGACTCTAGGGCAGTGTCCTTGGGTAGGGTGTCTAGGTCAGGCCTATGACCCTACCCTAGGTACATGTCATCGTCACAACCGGTCCGCGCTCCTCTGAGCTTCTTTTGCCGGCGTGCGATGGGGTGCCGCTCGACGCGGACCCAGATCGTGTCTCCCGTTTTGCGCTGTCGATGCTCCGCTTCCAGGTGGCCATCCATGTCGAGGAGACTGAAGATTGCCAGCTGCCGGGCCCTCCGCCACCCCCTCACCCTGCCCCGGATGCCGACGCCGGCAACGGCCCTGACCGAGATTCCCCCCGGTCCCTGAGCCTTGGCCTCGACGCCATGCGTTCCCTCCTGGGCGACCTCGCAGGCGCTCGCCGCGCCGTGCCCCGGGCGGCGGACATGATCGTCGCCGGCAACTTCCCCACTGTGGCTGGTGTGGGGTCTTGGGCCCGCACCCGTCAGCTTCTCCAGCCGCCCCTCAGATCCCTGCTGCCATGCGCCTGCCGCCTGCCGTCAACGTCCCCGCTTTGCCGTTCCAAAGTGATGGGCCCGTGTTTTCGCCTGCGCTGCTGACCGATACGTCTCCAACGTATCTATAATTTTTTATTGTTCCATGCTATTATATTATCCATATTGGATGTTTTATATGCATTTATATGTTGTTTTATATGATTTTTGGGACTAACCTATTAACCTAGAGCCCAGTGCCAGTTTCTGTTTTTCCTTCTTTTTTCCAATTGACGTGCCAATTTTTGATATTTTTTATGGACCAAAAGAAGCCCCCGGAGTAAAAGAGTTGGGCCAGAAGAGTCCCGAACCATCCACGAGGGTGGAGGGCGCGCCCTACCCCCCTGGGCGCACCCCCCTATCTCGTGGATGACTCGGAGACCCCCCCCCTGATGTGAGACCGACGCCAAAAATTCCTATAAATACAGAAACCCCCAGAAAGAAGCCTAGATCGGAGTTTCGCTGCCGCAAGCCTCTATAGCCACCAAAAACCAATCGGGACCCTGTTCCGGCACCCTGCCGGAGGGGGGAATCATCATCGGTGGCCATCTTCATCATCTCGGCGCTCTCCATGACGAGGAGGGAGTAGTTCACCCTCGAAATTTGAGGGTATGTACCAGTAGTTATGTGTTTGATCTCTCTCTCTCTCTCTCTCTCTCGTGTTCTTGATTTGGCACGATCTTGATGTATCGTGATCTTTGCTATTATAGTTGGAAATTATGGTGCTTCTCCCCCTCTATCTTCTTGTAACGGATTGAGTTTTCCCTTTGAAGTTATCTTATCGGATTGAGTCTTTAAGGATTTGAGAACACTTGATGTATGTCTTGCGTGGGATACCCGTGGTGACAATGGGGTATTCTATTGATTCACTTGATGTATGTGTTGGTGATCAACTTGTGGGTGCCGTGATCTTGGGAATCCATGCATAGGGGTTGGCACATGTTCTCGTCTTGACTCTCCGGTAGAAACTTTGGGGCACTCTTTGAAGTTCTTTGTGTTGGTTGAATAGATAATCTGAGATTGTGTGATGCATATCGTATAGTCATACCCGTGGATACTTGTGGTGACATTGGAGTATCTAGGTGACATTAGGGTTTTGGTTGATTTGTGTCTTAAGGTGTTATTTTACTACGAACTCTAGGGCTGTTTGTGATGCTTACAGGAATAGCCCAGTGGATTGATCGGAAAGAATAACTTCGAGGTGGTTTCGTACCCTACAATAATCACTTCGTTTCTTCTCTGCTATTAGTGACTTTTTAGTGACTCTTTGTTGCATGTTGAGGGATTGTTATATGATCCAATTATGTTATTATTGTTGAGAGAACTTGCACTAGTGAAAGTGTGAACCCTAGGCCTTGTTTCCTAGCATTGCAATACCGTTTACGCTCACTTTTATCATTAGTTACCTTGCTGTTTTTATATTTTCAGATTACAAAAACCTATATCTACCATCCATATTGCACTTGTATCACCATCTCTTCGCCGAACTAGTGCACTTACAATTTACCATTGTATTGGGTGTGTTGGGGACACAAGAGACTCTTTGTTATTTGGTTGCAAGGTTGTTTGAGAGAGACCATCTTCATCCTACGCCTCCCATGGATTGATAAACCTTAGGTCATCCACTTGAGGGAAATTTGCTACTGTCCTACAAACCTTTGCACTTGGAGGCCCAACAATGTCTACAGGAAGAAAGTTGTGTAGTAGACATCAAGCTCTTTTCTGACGCCGTTGCCGGGGAGGCGAGGTAAGCGACACTAACACCCCATCAACCAAGCTCTTTTCTGGCGCCGTTGCCGGGGAGGTTAGTGCTTGAAGGTATATATTTAAATCTTGCAATCGAATCTTTTTGTTTTTCGTTTTATCACTAGTTTAGTCTATAAAAGAAAACTACAAAAAAAGTGGAATTGAGGGTGCCTCATATGCTTCATCTTTTTAATATCTTTCGTGAAAATAAGGATTCCGATAATTGTGCCAAAATATTAGAAGAAGAATGCAATAAAATGTTTGGCATACAATCTTTGAATGATGAGCATGATTGCAATGTTGTTAGTATGAATTCCTTGAATATCCATGATGCTAATGATATGCAAAGCCAAAAGCTTGGGGATGCTATGTTTGATGAAGATGATATTTTTTGTTCCCCAAGTCTTGATGAGCAAATTTATTATGATGAAAGCATGCCTCCTATTTATGATGATAATTGTGATGACATGTATGCTATAAAGAATAATGATAACCATGAAGCTTGTCATCATGATTTTAATTTTCGATTGGATTATGCCTCACATGATAGTTATTTTGTTGAGTTTGCTCCCACTTCTATTCATGAGAAGAAATTTTCTTATGTGGAGAGTAATAAAAATTATATGCTTGTGGCTCATTAAAAGAATGATTTATGTGATAGTTATATTGTTGAATTCATTCATGATGCTAGTGAAAATTATTATGAGGGAGGAATATATGCTTGTAGGAATTGCAATAATATCAAGTTTCCTCTCTATGTGCTTAATGTTTTAAAGTAATGCTTGTTTTGCCTTCCTATGCTAGTTGATTATTGTTCCCATAAGTTTTTTGCTCACAAAATCCCTATGCAAAGGAAGTGGATTAGACTTTAATGTGTTAGTAATATGCTTCATGGTACTCTCTTTATGTTTCAATTCTTTTCTTTTATGCGAGCATCATTGAAATCATCATGCCTAGCTAAAAGGCATTAAAGAAAAGCGCTTGTTGGGAGTCAACCCAATATTTACCCCTACTGTTTTTGTGTGTTCACATGATTAATATACTGTAGTAATCATGTTTTATAGCTTTTGTTTCAATAAAGTGCCAAATAGAACCTTTGGGAAGACTTGGGTGAAAGTTAATGTGATCTTGCTGTAAAAACAGAAACTTTGCGCTCACGAGATTAGCTGTCATTTTTTACAGAAGAGTGATCTGAAGTTGATTATTTTTGCAGAAGATTAACATACAAATTCCTCAGGTCCACCAATTTATTTCAGAATTTTTGGAGTTACAGATTACTACAGACTGTTCTGTTTTTGAAAGATTCTGTTTTCATTGTGTTGTTTGCTTATTTTGATGAATCTATGAGTAGTATCCGAGGGTACGAACCATAGAGAAGTTGGAATACAGTATATATTACACAAATATGAATTTATAATGAGTTCACAACAGTACCTAAGTGGTGAATTATTTTCTTATACTAACAGAGCTTACGAGTTTTCTGTTAAGTTTTGTGTTGTGAAGTTTTCAAGTTTTGGGTAAAGATTCGATGGACTATGGAATAAGGAGCGGCAAGAGCCTAAGATTTGGGGTTCCCAAGGCACCCCAAGGTAATATTCAAGGACAGCCAAGAGCCTAAGCTTGGGGATGCCCCGGATGGCATCCCCTCTTTAGTCTTCGTTCATCGGTAACCTTACTTGGGGCTATATTTTTATTCACCACATGATATGTGTTTTGCTTGGAGTGTCATTTTATTTTATTTTGTTTTGCTTGCTGTTTGAATAAAATCCCAAGATCTGAAATTCTTAAATGTTAGAGAGCCTTCACATAGTTACATAATTATTCGACTACTCATTGATCTTCACTTATATCTTTTGGAGTAGTTTGTCATTTGCTCTAGTGCTTCACTTATATCTTTTTATAGCACGACGGTGGTTTTATTTTGAAGAAATATATGAACTATCATGCTTCAATTATATTATTTTGAGAGTCTTAAACAACATGGTAATTTGCTTGGCTTATAAAACTAGTCCTAATATGATGGGTATCCAAGAGGGATATAATAAAAACTTTCATAGAAAGTGCATTGAATACTATGAGAAGTTTGATTCCTTATGATTGTTTTGAGATATGATGTCACAGCCCCAGAATTGTTTCTAATTAGTTGCATCTGCATCCATGCATCATGTTTGATTTCAAAGGAATTTTTAAGTGGGGATGACCAAGCCCTAGCACTAAATCAATTCAAATAGGTTCAACTAAAAATATTTTTCAATGAATCCAAAAGGCCTTCAAAAATGTTCACCATTTTGGAAAATCTTGAAACAATGGCGATGATGTTGCACATTTTTCCATGACATTTGGATTATTGAATTAACTCATATTGTATTTGAATTGGGGCATTTAAATACTATAAATATTTTAAATGCTCTAATAATCTGAAACTAGTTGAGGGCTGTTGGGAATAATTTCAAAAGTGCCCAAAAATATTTTCAGAATTATATAAAAATGATTTGGTGTTAAACTAAATCAAAACAGAGGCAAACAATAGAAAACAGAAACAAATTTTAACAGAGAGAGTTTTAATTGGCACTCACCTAGGCAGCCCACCTGGCCAGTCCACTTGGCGGCCCAGCCCACCAGGGGCACCGCTGTCTTCAAGCTCTGCCTACTGGCAGAGGCGTGTCGACGCGCCCGTACCCGAGCCTCCACCTCCTGCTTGCCACCGAGGCGCCCCCGACGCGTGTGGAGATGCCCCGCAGCCCCCTCTGCCTCTCCTCTCACTCTCTGCTCTATCCCTCGCCCTCTACCTCCTTCCCCGAGCGCGACCGAACGCCACCGCCGCCGCCGTTCGCACCACCGCGGCCACCACCTCTCCCTCGCCCCCTGGAGCTACCCACGAGCTCCGCCTAGTCCCTCTCCTCCTCCTCACCGAGCCGCCCGACGCCGGAAGCCCCTGGATGCTGCCTACACTGTCGTTCCCTCGCCGGCCACCGAAGATCGTCGCCATCAATTTGCTGCCTCCGGTGCCTCCCCGAGCCCGCCGAGACCTCCTCCGGCTTCGCTGTGAGCTCCTCTTCCTCTCCCCATAGCTCCCGTGCTCGTTTGGCCTCCGTAGCCGCCATTCCCACCGCACCCGAAAGCTTCCCGCCGCCGGCCATGCCATCGCCGTGGCTAGAGCCCACACATGTCACGTCTGAGCACGTTTTCGTCCTCACCGCACCCCCAGGAACCCGCAGACACCACCAGCTCGCCCGGAGACGCCCCGTAGCGTCGTTTCCATCAAGGTCCGAGCTCCGCCCGCCGCCTGCCGTCGTTGTAGCCGTCGCTTCCGGCCTCCTTTCGCCCAGCCGCATGCCCCGTTGGATGCGGCGCCGTCAAGCCCGTGAAGCCGCCATGACTAAACGGTCGTCGGACGGTGAATCTCGAGCGTCTCCGCCGCTCTGCTTGGTCGCCGGTGGCTAACCGCCGGTGTGTCCGACGTGGCCGCGTGATTAGTGTTAATCACGGCCAGCTAACCCCCCAGAGTCACTGACAGCCGGGCCCCACTGCCTAACTAACCCAGGTTAGTTTTAGTTTAGATTAAACTAACCCCGCCGGCCCCGCAGGTCAATTTGACCTGCCCATGTCACCTGTTGACCTGACCCCACCTGTCTGTGACTCAGACAGCACTGTGTGACTGACCAGTGGATCCCACATGTCAGATTTGACCCGAGGCAGCTCTGTTGACCTGCTGACGTCATTCTGACGTAATGCTGACGCAGTAAATCTATTTCTGGATTTAGTTTAATTTTAAATAATTCAGAAATTTCAGAAAATATCCAAAACTTCAAAAATTCATATAAATTCAACCGTAACCCAGAATGAAATAATTTATATATGAAAAATGATCAAAAAAATCCAATCTATCCATCTGTACCATTTTCATGCATGTTTGATCAAGTTAACTTCACTGTTTAGGATGAAACATGAATAGGACAACTTTGATAATAGTTTTGGAGTTGGGATTTGATGTAGTTTTGAATTCCACTTCAATCAAAATGACTTGCTGTTGCATTAGCCCAAATCACAGCATATTGCCATGTCATGATCATGCATCATATTGTTCCATTGCATTGATTGTGCTTCTTCTTTGTTTGTCGGTGCTTGTCCCCTCTGAGTAGACGTGGTTCCGACGATGAGTTCAATGACACCGATGAAGAACTATACTATCTTCAGAAGTGCCAGGCAAGCAAAAACCCCTTGTTCATTCCGATACAATCCCACTCTCTCGCTCCTGCTCTCTTTTACTGCATTAGGACAACAACGATTCATCTGTTACATGCTGCGGTAGCTGAACCCCTTTCCTCTGCATGACCTGTCATTGCCACAGTAAATAGATGAAACCCACTGGCATGAGTAGGAGTTGTTTGAGCCCCCATGTGCCTACTCATTCATGCTTGTTTGTCATGCCTGCTACTGCTTAGAGTTGAGTCAGGCCTGATTCATCGGGGATGAATTGGAGGTGTGTGAACTTGTCCTACTGTTGTGAGCTAAGTGTGTGAACATGATTTGGTAAAGGTATCGGTGAGAGGCCATGTAGGAGTACATGGTGGGTTGTCTCATTGAAGCCGTCCTCAGGAACTGAGTTTTGTGTTTGTGATCCATGAACAGCTACTACCATGCATTGGAATGCTTAAGTGCCCCTCTCGACTTATTAATCAACCTGATCTCTGTCCAGGAGTTGCAACTAGTTTCTAGTGTTTGTAGGTAGTGTTAGTAGTCTACCAAGTGGCACCCGGTACAGGTGGGCTTGGGACAGACTAGGCATAGTGGCCCGGTGTACCAAGTGGCACCCGGATGGTGGGCTTGGGAACCCTGCACACATCGTTTGGGGCCGTGAGCGACACCCCGACCGGATCTCCTTGCGGATGGAACCCGAATAGGCGATAAACCTGGACGAGAGACTTGTGTGGTTAGTAAGGTCGTGGCCGACTCCCTCGCCAGGCTTCCGCTTGAAGGTTGCCGAGATACATGACGTGTACATGGCGGTAAGTGGCGGGAGCGTGTGTGAAGAAGTACACCCCTGCAGGGTTAATATGATCTATTCGAATAGCCGTGTTCGCGGTAAAGGACTTCTGGGTTGCATGTACAGTTCATAGACAAGTGAAAGTGGATACTCTAAAATGCGCAAGATAAGTGTGAGTGCTATGGATGGCATTCTCGTAGGGAGACGGGAGCGGATCCATAGTTGTGTATTGGTTGGTGAATATGTGGACTCGTGTGCGCCACCTCAAAAGAGTTACTTGCAGACATAGTTCCGGATAGCCACCGAGTCAAAGCTGGCTTGCTGCAGTTAAACCCCATCACCCCCTTTGTTGATACCGATGCATATGTAGTTAGTTCTGATGTAAGTCTTGCTGGGTACATTTGTACTCAGGTTTGCTTAATTTATGTTTTGCAGAGAGACTCCAGTCTCGCTAGTAGTTCCCCGTGGACTTCAACGTTTAGCTTGTTACCTCAGCTACGATCTTATACCCTTGGAAGGGTCTTGTAGATAGTCAGGCTTCTCTGTCTTCTTCATTTGTAGTTGTCTGTACTCAGACAAGTTAAGCTTCCGCATGTGCTTGTTGCTTGTATGCTTTGTATGTTGGGTCATGAGACCCATGTTTGTAATATCTCGCTCCTCGGAGCCTAATGATTAAATACTTGATTCATAGAGTTATGTTGTGATGCCATGTTGTATTTACACATATCGAGCATATTGTGTGTATGATTGAAATGCTTGGTATGTGTGGGGTCCGACAACCTAGTTGTTTATCCTTGGT
The DNA here is from genome assembly GCA_021605145.1 of Aegilops bicornis. Lineage (NCBI taxonomy): Eukaryota > Viridiplantae > Streptophyta > Magnoliopsida > Poales > Poaceae > Aegilops > Aegilops bicornis. Next base: position 483,837,352 of record CM038673.1, on the reverse strand, counting down.
AGCCTCTCTTATGGGGAAATGTAGTTTGTGATTCCATGAGCCATAGTAGTCCACTACAGCCCGGTTCACCGGAGTCCTGCTAGCCCAACACTACTGCTTCGGAACACTTGACTGGCCGGCATCTCGATTCACTTGCCTCGTGGTCTCCCTTCGGGAATGTCATGCGGTGACATCCGAGTCCTGCCTAGCCTGCTACAGACCGGTTCAACGGAGTCCTGTTAGCCCAAGGTTACAGCCCAGATTCGACGTCAATCGACATGCTCGATGTTGATTCATGTATGCCTGTCCTCGTAAGTTAGTGCCACTTTGGGTTCACGACTAGTCATGTTAGCCGGGTTCTCTCATCATATGGATGCTAGCGACACTATCATATACGTGAGCCAAAGGCTAAACGGTCCCGGGCCATGGTAAGGCGACACCGTGGGAATACCGTGCGTGAGGCCGCAAAGTGATATGAGGTGTTACCGGCTAGATCGATGTGACTTGGAATCGGGGTCCTGACATATGAAGATGGTGATATTAGATTCATGCTAGTTGAGTAGCTGTGAATTTGAGAGATACTCGTGTTAAAGTTTGTGATTCCCGTAGCATGCACGTATGGTGAACCGTTATGTGATGAAGTCGGAGTATGACTTTTTTTGATTGCCTTCCTTATGAGTGGCGGTCGGGGATGAGCGATGGTCTTTTCCTACCAATCTATCCCACTAGGAGCATGCGCGTAGTACTTTGTTTTGATAATTAATAGATTTTTGCAATAAGTATGTGAGTTCTTTATGACTAATGTTGAGTCCATGGATTATACGCACTCTAACCCTTCCACCATTGCTAGCCTCTCTTGTGCCGCGCAACTTCCGCCGGTACCGTACACCCACCATATACCTTCCTCAAAACAGCCACCATACCTACCTATTATGGCATTTCCATAGCCATTCCGAGATATATTGCCATGCAACTTTCCACCATTCCGTTTATTATGACACACTTCATCATTGTCATATTGCTTTGCATGATCATGTAGTTGACATCGTATTTGTGGCAAAGCCACCTTGATAATTCTTTCATACATGTCACTCTTGATTCATTGCACATCCTGGTACACCGCCAGAGGCATTCATATAGGGTCATATTTTGTTCTAAGTATCGAGTTGTAATTCTTGAGTTGTAAGTAAATAAAAGTGTGATGGTCATCATTATTAGAGCATTGTCCCATGTGAGGAAAGGATGATGGAGACTATGATTCCCCCGCAAGTCGGGATGAGACTCGAGACGAAAAAAGAGGCCAAAAAAAGAGAAGGCCCAAAAACACAAAACCATGAGAGAACACGAGAGCAGCGGCAATGCTACTATCCTTTTACCACACTTGTGCTTCAAAGTAGCACCATGATCTTCATGATAGAGAGTCTCCTATGTTGTCACTTTCATATACTAGTGGAATTACTTCATTATAGAACTTGGCTTGTATATTACAATGATGGGCTTCCTCAAAATGCCCTTGGTCTTCGTGAGCAAGCGAGTTGGATGCACACCCACTTACTTTCTTTTTGAGCTTTCATACACTTATAGCTCTAGTGCATCCGTTGCATGGCAATCCCTACTCAGTCACATTGATATCTATTGATGGGAATCTCCATAGCCCGTTGATATGCCTAGTTGATGTGAGATTGTCTTCTCCTTTTTGTCTTCTCCACAACCACCATTCTATTCCACCTATAGTGCTATGTCCATGGCTCACACTCATGTATTGCGTGAAGATTGAAAAAGTTTGAGAACGTCAAAAGTATGAAACAATTGCTTGGCTTGTCATCGGGGTTGTGCATGATTTAAATATTTTGTGTGATGAAGATAGAGCATAGCCACACTATATGATTTTGTAGGGATAGCTTGCTTTGGCCATGTTATTTTGAGAAGACATGATTGCTTTGTTAGTATGCTTGAAGTATTATTGTTTTCATGTCAATATTAAACTTTTGTTTTGAATCTTATGGATCTGAAAATTCTTGCCACAGTAAAGAAGATTGCATTGATAAATATGTTAGGTAGCATTCCACATCAAAAATTCTGTTTTTATCATTTACCTACTTGAGGACGAGCAGGAATTAAGCTTGGGGATGCTTGATACGTCTCCAACGTATCTATAATATTTGATTGTTCCATGCTATTATAATATCCATCTTGGATGTTTTATATGCATTTATATGCTGTTTTATATGATTTTTGGGACTAACCTATTAACCTAGAGCCCAATGCCAGTTTCTGTTTTTCCTTGAGTTTTACAGAAAAGGAATACCAAACAGAGTCCAATTGACGTGCCAATTGTTGATGATTTTTTATGGACCAAAAGAAGCCCCCGGAGTAAAAGAGTTGGGCTAGAAGAGTCCCGAGCCATCCACGAGGGTGGAGGGCGCGCCCTACACCTAGGCGCGCGCCCTATCTCGTGGATGACTCGGAGACCCCCCCTGACATGAGACCGACGCCAAAAATTCCTATAAATATAGAAACCCCCAGAAAGAAACCTAGATCGGGAGTTCCGCTGCTGCAAGCCTCTATAGCCACCAAAAACCAACCGGGACCCTGTTCCGGCACCCTGCCAGAGGGGGAATCATCACTGGTTGCCATCTTCATCATCCCGGTGCTCTCCATGACGAGGAGGGAGTAGTTCACCATCGGGGCTGAGGGTATGTACCGGTAGTTATGTGTTTGATCTCTCTCTCTCTCTCGTGTTCTTGATTTGGCACGATCTTGATGTATCGCGAGCTTTGCTATTATAGTTGGATCTTATCATGCTTCTCTCCCTCTATATTCTTGCAATGGATTGAGTTTTCCCTTTGAAGTTATCTTATCGGATTGAGTCTTTAAGGATTTGAGAACACTTGATGTATGTCTTGCGTGGGATACCCGTGGTGACAATGGGGTATTCTATTGATTCACTTGATGTATGTTTTGGTGATCAACTTGTGGGTGCCGTGACCTTGGGAATCCATGCATAGCAGTTGGCACATGTTTTCGTCTTGACTCTCCGGTAGAAACTTTGGGGCACTCTTTGAAGTTCTTTGTGTTGGTTGAATAGATGAATCTGAGATTGTGTGATGCATATCGTATAATCATACCCGTGGATACTTGTGGTGACATTAGGGTTTTGGTTGATTTATGTCTTAAGGTGTTATTTTACTACGAACTCTAGGGCTGTTTGTGATACTTACAGGAATAGCCCAATGGATTGATCGGAAAGAATAACTTTGAGGTGGTTTCATACCCTACAATAATCACTTCGTTTATTCTCCGCTATTAGTGACTTTGTTGTGACTCTTTGTTGCATGTTGAGGGATTGTTATATGATCCAATTATGTTATTATTGTTGAGGGAACTTGCACTAGTGAAAGTATGGACCCTAGGCCTCGTTTCCTAGCATTGCAATACCGTTTACGCTCACTTTTATCATTAGTTACCTTGCTGTTTTTATATTTTCAGATTACAAAAACCTATATCTACCATCCATATTGCACTTGTATCACCATCTCTTCGCCGAACTAGTGCACTTACAATTTACCATTGTATTGGGTGTGTTGGGGACACAAGAGACTCTTTGTTATTTGGTTGCAAGGTTGTTTGAGAGAGACCATCTTCATCCTACGCCTCCCACGGATTGATAAACCTTAGGTCATCCACTTGAGGGAGATTTGCTACTGTCCTACAAACCTCTGCACTTGGAGGCCCAACAACGTCTACAGGAAGAAGGTTGTGTAGTAGACATCACTAAACGTTCCCGCGCTAGGCGCCACGTCTCGGGCGAACGATCGGATTTACCAGGTTCAAACCTCTTCGTCCTCGGTCCTTCCGTCGGCTCCACCAATTCGGCTGCTCCTGGCACCAACCGCGTCTGGGACGCGTGGAAGTTCTGCATTGGCCGCCAGGACTCCAGAACCTTCCCCGCCTCTGGCCTCATCCACCGAGGCCCCAGTTTCCCGCCCTGATGACATGGGCCCTTCATGCAATGCCCCTGTTCTTGCCAGGCTGGTGGTGCTGGACCAGATTCCCTCGCCAGGCTTGGCTCCACCCCCTAGGCACTTGACACCTAGTGCGTCTGTCGCCTCGGATCCGGATCCCACTGCTGGTTCCCCTGTGCGCATGGAGCACGAGGAGGATTTGCCTCTATCAGATGCGCATTCCCCGGATCCCACGCCCCTGGTGGTTTGCGCTAACCAATCGGAGGGCCAGGCCCCATCTCCTCCTGATCTGCATGGCCAGGTCACATCAGACGATCCCGTGGCCCAGGATTCGCCACGTCTCCCCAATGCACGCAGGGCCATGCAATCGTACCAAGGGTACGTTCTCCCGATCCAAACTTTTCTGAGCTCCATCTCCTCCCATGTAGCCCCAATCCTTGCTACCCCAGGGCCCCGTCGCGGCAAGGCGGCCCTGCCTCCAAACTTCACGTCGCGCGTAGTGCTCGCATTACCAAATCAGATTGTGGATTGGGATCGGACTCCAAGGCCAAGCGCATGCTCCTCCTCCGCGTGGGTCTCCTCAAGGATGATGAACCTATCTCGGATGCGATCATTGACCGCTACACCAAGTTGTTTGAGCGGCCTTTGGCCACAGATGTTGTGCGGGCCTTTGTATATTTCTATGGATGGAACCTCCCTCGGTCCGTTCTCGACGGCCTGGCGCGCTCCTCCCTGTTGCCATGCCCAATCAAGGCATGATACCCGCGGGTGTTCCTCTTTACGCGCCATCTACTGTTCCTATGTTAGACAATCTTAGAGTAATTTTTTGGAATGTGCATGGTCTAAACAGCTGGGCCAAGCGTTGTGCTGTCCGCACAGTGATCTCTGGCCTCCCCTTGTATTGTTTGCCTCCAAGAAATGAAACTCTCTTCTGTCTCGTCGGCGATCGTTCTTGAGACTCTTGGTGGCCTCTTTGATGGTTTCTTCTGGCTTCCGGCCGATGGTACACATGGAGGGATCATCTTAGCTTAGCTATCTAGCTTGCTCTCCCTTTCTAACCCTGTCATTGGTGAGCACCACGTCTCTGCCATGGTTTGCTCTCCCTTGGGCGGTGACCATTGGTGGATTACTGGAGTTTACGGTCCCCAAGGCGAGTGGCCTTCCTCGATGAACTCCAAGTGCTTCATTTTAATTTGGTCGGCCCTTGGCTTCTGGGAGGTGATTTCAACATGATCACTTCCACGGCGGATAAGAATAATGATAAGATTAATCGGCGCACTGTGAACCGCTTCCGCCCTTTCATCTCCGACCACGGCCTTCACGACATTTATCTCCATGGTCGTTGCTACACTTGGTCCAACGAGCAAGACTCTCCCACCCTTGTCTGGAATGACCGTGCTCTCTGCACCCCGTCTTGGGAGGTTTCTCATCTCCACTGCTTGCTTTGGTGCCTTTCTTCTGCTGCCTCGGATCACTGCCCACTTCTCCTTGATTGCACTCCAAGATGCCCTGGTGGTCGGCGCTTCCACTTCGAGAGGTTTTGGCCTTCCCTCGAGGGATTCCACCAGACCGTACAGGATGCCTGGCTCTCCGTGATGCCTGACCCAGATCCCTTCCGGCATTTCTTCGCGCGGCTTAAGGCCACGGCGTGCTGCCTTCAGTGATGGAGTTCGCGCAGCACCGGTAGCATTTCTGAGCAGCTGGAGGTCTCCCGTGAGCTCATAGCCAGGTTTGACGCCACGCAAGATCTCTGGCCGCCCTTCCCCATGGAGGCCTGGCTGCTCCGTGAGCTAAAATGAAAGTACCTGGGGTTGGCGTCCCTTCAACGCACCATTGCGAGACATCGAGTCCGCCTGCACTGGCTGAAGGCGAGCGAGACTCCGGCTGCGCTGTCCAAGATCCAGGCCTCTCATTGTGCGTGCAAGAACCGCTTTATTGACCTTAATGTCAATGGCGTGCTGATCTCCGATGAGCCGGGTATGGCCAAGGCCGCTATCGACCACTTCTCCGAGGCCCTGGGCGCGCACGAGGACCAATCGTGTACTCTCGACCTTGATGCCATTGGTCACCCACGCGCGTTCGATCTATCATCCCTTGAGGAGCCATTCTCCCAGGACAAGATCTGGGAGGCCATCAAGAAGCTTCCCTCCGGAAGTCGCTGGGCCCGGACGGTTCACGGCCGAATTCCTCCGTGCTTGTTGGGACATCATTAAGCAAGATCTCTGCGACGTCTTCGACAAGCTGTATTCGCTCAATGACTTGGCTTTTCAGCGACTCAACAAGGCACTTATCACTCTGCTGCCGAAGAAGCCCGACGCGGCCACGCTCTTCGACTACCGCCCCATTAGTCTCATCCACCTTGTGGCTAAGCTCTTCGCCAAGGTCCTTTCCCTTTGCCTTGCCCCACAGCTTGGTGAGCTCATTTCCGCCAATTAGAGCCCCTTTGGGAGAAGCGTCCACGACAATTTCCTTCCCGTTCAGCAAGCGGCGTGGCGTCTCCACCAACTCAAACAGCCTCGCGTTCTCCTCAAGCTCGACATCGCTCGTGCTTTAGACTCGGTCTCCTGGCCCTTTCTTCTCCAGGTCCTCCAACATCTAGGCTTTGGCCCACGTTGGCGCGAGTGGGTTACTATCCTCATATCTACTGCTTCTATGCGACTCTTGATCAACGGCACCCCAGGCCCACCTATTGCACATTGCAAGGCCTCCGACAAGGAGATCCTGTTTCTTCGATGCTTTTCGTCTTGGTGATTGATGCCCTCAACTCCCTCCTTCAGCATGCTGTGGCATATGGCGTCCTCAAACGACTCACTCATCGACACGCTGCGTCCATCTCCCTCTTCGCGGACGACGTGGTTATATTTTTCCACCCCGATAGCGCCGAGCTCAACACTGTCAGCAAGCTCCTGGACCTCTTTGGGGATGTCTGTGACCTTCGCACGAATTTTGGTAAGTGCTTGGCCGTTCCTATCCAGTGTTCCGCCCCCGTGGTGGACACCATTGGCACGGTGCTGGCATGCCCGACTGCCTGCTTCCCGTTTCAGTACTTGGTCCTTCCCCTCTCCCTCCGGAAGGTCTCCTCCTCCCACCTCATGCCTCTCATTGAGAAGCTCCTCCACAAGCTAGCCACTTGGAAGGATGCTCTTCTCTCTCGCGGCAAGCGCCTAGCCCTGGTCCGGCAGGGGCTAACTGCTATGCCTGTGCACATCCTTCTCGCCATGGCTCTTTCTCCCCTGATACTCAAGAAGGCCAATCGAATCATCCGAGGCTTTCTTTGGCACGGCCGTAAGGATGCCCTCACCGGATCCTACCTTGTGAGTTGGACGCGTGTTTGCCACCTGCTGGAGCTCGGTGGTCTAGGCATACGGGACCTGCACCACGCTGGGATATCTCTCCGAGTCTGTTGGCTGTTACTGCAGGCCACTGATTAGACATGCCCTTGGTCGCACCTGACGCTACCTCCCGATCCGCAAGTGCTCCAGTTTTTCCGGGCCTCCACGTCATGGACCGTGGGCCATGGCACCTCTTGCAGATTTTGGGTCGACCCGTGGCTGGAGGGTAGCTCCATCTTTTCCCTTGCACCTGCGCTGACGGCCCTTGTCCCGACACGGAGGTGGTGCACACGCATGGTGGCTGCGGCTCTCCTGAACCTCACATGGATCGCGGACATCCAAGGATCGCTAGGGCCGGCCGCCGTTCTTGAGTACATGGACATCTGGTGTCGACTGCAGCACATCGCGCTCTCCTCGCAGCCAGACACCATCCGTTGGCGCTGGACTGCGAATGGCATTTACTCGACCTCATCCTGCTACTTGGCCTTGTTTGAGGGGTCCATGGCCTCTGAGCATTGGCGGCTCGTGTAGAAATCTGGTGCAACCCTGTCGGTGAAGTTCTTCCTATACCCGACCTCCTTAAATCGCTGCTGGTCTGCCGATAGGCTTGCCCGTTGGGGCCTGCTGCACGTGCCGACATGCATGCTCTGCATGCAAGAGCCCGAGACCCTTCATCACATCCTCATGGGCTGCATCTTCATGAGAGTTACTTGGCACGAGGTGCTCTCTTGGTGCCGAACGAGAGCACAACCACCGGATGGCTCTTCCTCCTTCTTCGCCCGGTTGTCCACCACCCTCCAGACCATACCGGCTGTTGATCGATGAGGCTTCTCCATCGTGGCAGGCCTCACGGCATGGACAATTTGGCGCCATCGCAACTCAGTCATCTTTGACAAGATCTCTCCTGCCACATCAATGGTCGTTGATGCTATCAAGGAAGAGACTCGCTCCTGGGCAAGTGCCGGAGCCAAAGGACTGAAAGATTTTATCCCTGTAACCTGACTTTGTTTGCGAGGCTGAGCATCCTCTTCTCTGTCTGCTCGCTGGATCGCCATGGACACGCCTGTTAGTGTACGTGAATGTGGCATGAATCTGTATTTTCTTCCCCTATCAATGAAAAGATACGCTTTTAAGCGTATTCCCGAAAAAATGAAGGAAAAGAAACAACAAAAGCTTGATATGTTCATTTGTGTAAAGAAATTACGAAGTTTGACATGTTGCAGATTATCTTTAAAACTAATGAAATTGTATCTCTAGTAGCAAAGCAGAATGTTGTGGTGTTCTCCACATCACATATAAAACAATTTTTTGTACAATGGGTTATCTCATGGTGTCCATAAATTACTGTAAAACACAAGACAAATTAAATAGATAAAGAGAACATGCAAGAAAAAAATATATCATGTACAACGTCGAAAATAATAATAACTTTGGTGTCAAGCGATGTCCCTTCACCAAGAAAAGGAAAAATCTCAAGATAATATGCCGATGTGTATGCGTGCGTCCATAGGGAGTGAGTGTATGCGCGTATACATGAGCGCTTGCGTCTGTAGTGTGTTAAAAAAAATGAAAGGATCGATATGGTTGACTAGAGGTGGTGTGAATAGGCAACTTCCACTTTTTAACTTTTCTTAACAAATTAGGGTTAGCAAGAAATAGGTTGTCTAGATATGCAACTAGGTGAGCAACTTATATAATGCTAGCAACACAAGCAAGCAAAGGATACAACACAAGTAAAGATTGCACAATGTAAAGGTAAGAGATAATCACAAGTGGAGACCGTCGGTTCTATATCCGGCGTATCTCGTAGTAGGGGTCCTAAGCTAGGCGTCTTGGAGCGATGGTAACATGGACACGGGATTTTACCCAGCTTTGGGCTCTCTCGAAGAGATAATACCCTACATGCTACTTTTGATTGTATTCATATGGGGTGTAGTACAGAGTACATATATCTACCACGAGATTGTAGTAATGAATATGGGATTGGTATTGACTAGCCTGGCCTCGGTTTATATATGCATCGTAGGCCTAGGGTTTAGAGGAGTCCTTGTCTTGTGCGCCAAGTCTTGTGGAATCCTCCTTGTATTCAGCATGGGCTGCCCGAAGTGCCCCATTAGTGAATCATCATGGGGGTCCTCGGCCCGATCCAGCTGGTCGGGAGACGACGCGGTGAGTACCCCCTAGTCCAGGAAACCGTTAGTAGCCCCCTGAACCGTTCTTCAAGTAGGGGTCGCTCCTCGATTCTTCCGAACTGTTCTTCATCTTCGATCGTCGGTCTTGAAAACTGGTTCAATGAATCTTCTAATCTTCGATCTTGATGATCTCCGAAGTGAATCGGAAGAGTTTACACGTCGGGTATCCGAGGAGCCCCTTTAAATTCTCGGCCTTTATAAATGTCTTGTTATTTTTTACGCCACATCTTGGGTTTGAAGTTGTACCCGGGCGACGGCGTCCTCTTGCATCCGAGCTCCAACGCCGGACTGCATTCGAGATATCTTTTGCAACCGAGCACCAACAATGGACCGCTTCCGAGCTCCAACACCGGAATGTATCCAAGCTCCAACACCGCACTGTATCCAAAGAGTCTTTTTACATCCGAGCTCCAACGCCGAACTGCATCCGAGCTCCAGCGCCGGAATGTATCCGAGGTGTCATAGATTACCTCGGTCTTAAAAACGTTAAAAGGGTTCAACCGAGCTTAATGCCAGAGATGCCCTCTACGGAGCCAACCACTTGCATCTGAGCTTTATGCTGAACTGCTTCCGAGGTGATGCACCACCTCAGGCTTGGGCTAATTGTTTGCAGATTTTATTTTCGATTGATGCAATTCATTTACTAACGAGATATATAGCCAGTAGCCCTCAAGGTGTGTGTTGGCCTAATATCCGGGATGCACCTGAAGGATAGAATCAAACCGCTTTTCCCAGTAGCCCCAGGGACTCTAATCGATTCGTGAAATCGGCCTGAGGATCAATTCCCAGCTCGGCAGCATACTTAGGAACAGAAACGCGGTGTAATATATTAGAGGAAATAGTGATCGGCGAACGGGCCCTTGAGAGAGGGTCTTGAGAAGTTGCCGTAATATATTAGCTTGATGCCGGATAGGTCCAGATGGTACCTATTGCTGTCCGAATACACATTTGCCTATAGTTCAGTCAGGACGAACACTGAGCACTTTTGAATTTTCTACATTGAATATGCAATGCAGTAGCCCCCGAGACACTGGTCGGGTGGCAACACCAGATCTGGGGATCAATGTACCCCTTTAATATTTGTAAATGATAAGCCCGAAGCCCAGTAGCCCCTGAGCCTTAATGTGGGAACGGGTGGCCGAATTAAGGATCGATATCCGGAGTAAAATCACAAATTATGTGTAATGATTCTCGGATCCGCACTGTACAAAACTTTGTTGACCGACCATCGGCTTCAACCTCCTCGGCCATTAACCGGGGAGCGTTTGTCCCACTTTATAAAGCCTTTATGAGGGCCAAGATTTACAACGAACAAGGCAATCCAGCCATACAGTTTTATAAACAAAGGTATGCGGAGAGAATGTTATATTAATGTAAGAAACATCTTCCAAAGAAAATAGTCCCGCTATCGGTTCCTTTCTTTGAGTTGTCATGCCGACCATGATCATGAAACCTCACGTCCGGTCAATGCGGGAGAAAAATATTGAGGATTTAGATTGGGGAAAGTTCCCGAACTATGTGGTCTTTAGCGAACCTAAATTTTCACTTCCGTCGTTGCCGACCAATTATATCCTTTAAGATCGCTAGTTTTCGGCTTCACCCAGTCTGAGGTACTAACTTGGATGACCCGGTAGTAACAATAACAGAGGTGCTCCCATTACCGCCTAGCCGAACAATCGAGAACATAGGGGTAAGCACAGGAGCCAGGCAATCTTCTTATCCCAAAGGCGGAGTCCTTCTCCAATGCCAGTTTAGCAAAGTAAACTCGAGCGGCTTTAGAGACAAACCAGGCTATCCGGCTATTGACCACACACTCGAGTCGAGAAAGGAGTGTTAGAAAAAGACTTTGCAATGACTTAGAAGAAGAACACTCATTATAAAATAGCTCACATAAATTTAAGAGCCCCCAGTTAACATGGGAAAGGAAGTGTTTTTAACAAACAATGTTTGTTGACAAACTAAGTTTTTAACACAAATATAATGTTTGGTTGAACCGAACAAGAATTAAAAAAACTGAGCATGGAAGCGACTTAGCTGGTTAATGTGCTCGGTGTCGATGTGCGGCCCGAGCTTACGACGGGACGAGGTCCCAGCCCCCAAGCCGGTCCCGAGGTGGCGGGCCGAAGAGCTCGGCACTCCGAAGTGGCGACATAGCACGGCCAATGTGGCGAGGTGGAACCCCCAGTTCGACCGAGGTGACGGAGCATGCCAGTAGTATGATGCCGAAGTCCCCGGCGTGGGTTAATGAAGTGATGATGAAGCCCTCGGTCCAGCCGAGGTGACGTGGTACGTTGGTACGCCGAGATGACAGTGCTGCCCAACCCGGATCATTAATTTACCTGTGCACAGAAAATAGTGCAAGCCGGAGATAATAGTAATAATAATAAATTAAAAAAATCATTGCATAATTAATAATTTATGCAAAGTGAATAATAAAAGAAATATGGCCTGTGTGCCGAACACTCAATGAGGTAGATCTCTCCCAGCGATGCCAAAGTCCCCGAGGCAACCGAACATGTCGGTATGGCAATCCGAGCAACAAGGTGATCACTCGAGCCGATTTATGCCGATTGGGACAACGACGTCGGCTTGCCGAAGTGACCGCGTGACGCAGTCGAAGTCGATTACCTACACATGTAAAATAGTGCAGTCCAAACAATAATAATATAAATTCATAAAAAATCCTTGCATAATTAATTTACGCAAAATAATTTTTTTAAAGCACCAAAGTCAGTGCAGGGTGTCGGCGTGACAAAGCCTGAATTCACAGGCAGTCTGAGTCCCCGATGCGGCATTCACCGAACTGCGGACGGGAAACTGACCGAACCATCACGCAACCATCGGTAATGCAACCATCATTTGACAGATCTGTGTACAAATGATGGAACAAACGAGAGTAATAATTCATCGGAAAAAATAAACCCAAGCAAGAAAAAAGTACTAGGATTAATAGCACCTGGTTTATCTGTTGTAGCAATCCAAAGAAACACATGTGGGCATTCATAGATTTACCCCTAGTAATAGTACTAGTGCCAGCGCTAGCGCATGGGAATTGCAAGAAAGACATATTATTAGCAAAAAGCAAAGACTGCCTTAATTAAATAACAAAGAAAATAGAGAAGGATTAGGTCTCCAGATGTCAGCCGAGCAATCTGAATTCAGCCCGTGTATGCCGCTCTGTATGAATTACAAGTAACTTCACGGTGTCCTCGGCTGGGGCACCACCGATCAGATGGCACCCTTTTTTTTATTTGACACATGCGGTGAACCTAGCTTGATGCCCATCACCTCACACCATGATGACCACCTCCACCCACCTCCTCTCCGACAACAACGGAGTTCTATGATCTCGCCGACGATGGAGGGATTACTTCACTGGGATTTCTTGCCCGTCCTTGCGGTCACGGCTCAGGTGCGTCGTCTCTATGGATCCACGGTCCATTTCTTGCCTTCTGGTCTGACCAAGGAATTCTTCTTGGTTGTGAGTTTTTCTTCGGCGGCGTTTCCTCTTAATGAAGAATCGGTGGCTATTGCTCTTCAATGTTGCATTGGAGAACTTCCATCGGGGCTTAGAGTGCTTCATCTTGATTGGAGGAGATTTAGGTTTTCGGTTGCCTCCAACAAAGTGGGACATTTTATCTATGGTCTTAAGGATAGGATTTGGCCGGACTTTGTGTGCCATTTTAGCCTTTTCCGGCCAGGTGTTCATGCTCTGCCGGTGGCCACTAGTTGGCATTGGGATCAACAAAACCCTGAGGTAACTTCTCGTTCTCCAGTGGCCATTAAAACTAAGCTCTTGTTCTTTCACAAAAATGTGCTACCGGATGCCACTTCTTTGGGCACGCTTGAGAAAGCTGGTTTCTTTCACCATTTGGATCATTCTGATAAGCCAGAGACCTCGTCGGCGGCAGCAATCAGATCTTCTCTGACAACCCGACATGTCTCTTTGGAAAGAGAGAGAATCTTGGATCGGACCGCTCATTCAAGGCATGTTCTCTGATTTTTGGAGGATTTCAATCAACGATTAATGGCCATATTAATGATGACATTATTACCAGTGCTAATTGGTGTTTTGAGGGACCGCGTTTCAAACTGGCTATCTGGAATTCATTACGAACATTCATCTTACTCCATATTCTTGATCATTACCGTGCTGGAATCTTGGAGGACAAAATTGCTGAGATTTGGAAAATTTCTTCAGTTGCACCGCCGGATTTCATTTACAATAAATTGACAATCTGCTCTTCATGCAATGGTAAGGATCATATGGCTACTCAATGCCCGTGCCCCTACTATAACTCTTGCTTTCGTAGGCCTTGTAGCTGTGTACCCAGTCCACAAAGGGCTACTTTAAGGAGCAATGCTCAACTGTTGGACCAGACACACATTGTGGCCTGCTGTCTGTGTGGATCAGCAGCCCACCAATTCTTTGAATGCCTGGCCCAAGTTAAATGTAAATCTTGTGGATGGTTAGGCCATACCAAACACTGGTGCAAAAGCTCATCTGTGCCACGGCTATGCTGGAGGCCCAAAATGCAAAAGGAAATTTCACAGCCCATAATAAAAAGGAGCACCTTTCCTATGGGTAATATGATTTGGAAGAAAAAATTACCTAATAAGGTACAAAATCGAGATTCTCCTCCTCGGAAATATGCTAGGTTGGACTTATCTAATTACTCCCTACCAGTACATGGAAACTTGCCACAAATCAATTTGCGTCTAGTCAAATCTGGGATGTAGAGAAATCAATCCCATCAGCATCCGGATATTAATGCGGCTTCCAAGCTTACTCCGGGCTGCTTAACCGTTGGATTCCCATCCTATGGTCATCAAGGAAAGTGGGCTCCCTCTAGCCAAAGACCGCCTCGTGATAGAGATCGAGGAGTCTAGATACCCAAGACACATGCCATAGCTGCCAAGACACAGGTCATACCTGCTGATACGCATTCTCCTCTGCATCCGAGCATCTCCACTCCTCCTCCACCTTGCTCTGCTCCAATGGCAAACTTCCCCCTCAATGTCGTCCCTTACCTCCCGCCAGGCATGACGATCGAGCTGGGGCCGGTGGACCGCAGGGTTCGTGATGACATGGTGATCAGCCCCATGCCTCCTCTTTGCCATGACTTCCTCGCCATTGCTGACGCAAATCGCTTCGTCCCCTTCCATCGCAAGGCAGAGCTACGCCACATCCTCGAAGGGTTGCTGCATGAATCTCACTACTTTCCCACGGAAGTTGATGATCACCCGCTAGGCATCCTGTCCAAAGCAACCAGCTAGAAGTGGCACTGAATATTTCAGGTAGAGGTATGCAGCTCAACATGATTTTTCATGGCAACTTCATACCTGCTATAAGTCTGACTAAATGCATTCGTATGCTTCATTTCAACACTTATATGAAAGCTACAATCATGCCTATCATTTCCTCTTTTGGTCCTTGGAGCTCTGGATATGGATTTAAGAATGCAAATGTGGAGTTCAAGTTTACTTTAACTGAAAATGAGGGTGTTCTGACCATTGATTCAGCTACACAGCCCACTCAGCGTATGGCAGATTCTAATGTGATCATTGAGGATCTAGCTATGGTGAATAGCTGGGAGCTCAACCCTGAACCTACTCCTCTGCCTATATCAGTGGCGCCCCATTTGTTGTTAACTAATGAGCCTGTTGATCAAATTGATACTGAAGTAGTTAACACCTCCCAAGGTGTGCATGTTGCAGATCAAACAGCGCAAGCATCGGACACGGTTACTGACCCTCATTTGATCATTACAAGGAAAGGGAAAACTATTGTTCCTGAGATTTCGATCACGCTCCGTAGAAGTGCATGAACCAATAAATATGATGGCTTCCACGTTCCGCCAATGTCTGACAGCAAGCCTAAGAGCTCCAAGGTGAGGCCTCGTATGGTACCTTCAGCACAGTCCTGTGTCAGCATCACTGAGATCACAGAAGAACAGGTACCACCCCCAACGCCCATCCCAGTCATTCAGCAGGTTGGGACTGTTCTCTACGCCATTCCACCCGAAGAACTTTCTGCAGACGCGCTCCTGGCTGCTTAGGAGGAGGATTCTTCTTCCTCCGCCTGATTATCTGCATCCTTTTATTTATGCCCCTTTTGGTTAATTGGAACGTTCTTTGTTGGAATGTCCGAGGTTTAAATTCTGGAGATAAACAATTAGCTCTCTCGAACGCCATTAAGTCTAGTGGGTGTGTGGTCATTTGCTTGCAGGAGACTAAAAAACCTTCCTTTGATTTATCTTTTGTTAAGTCTTGCTGCCCTCGCCGATCGATCAATTTGCATTTGTACCATCTAATGGGGCCTCAGGTGGGATTGCCACAATATGGAACAGCTCTTTGTTTTCTGCGGATGTGATTGCCTCTGAAGAATTTGCTCTAGTAATTCGATTTCGTTCCACCCAATCAGCTCAAAGTTGGACTCTAGTTAATGTCTATGGACCATGTCAAGGGGACCAACGTAATCATTTCGTTGATTGGCTTACTGAGCTGGAAATCCCTCCTAATGAGGATTGGTTCCTAGCTAGTGGGCGATTTTAACTTCATTCGGGCACCTGACAACAACAATAAGCCTGGAGGGTGCATAAATGACATGATCACATTTAATGATATCATCCGAACCCAGAGTTTAATTGAGCTCCCAATTAAAGGCAGATCATATACGTGGAGTAATATGCAATTGGGCCCGTTGCTTGAACAGCTGGACTGGTTTTTCACTAGCAATAATTGGACATCTTCTTACCCAAAAACATGGGTCAAACCGCTGGGTAAACCAGTGTCAGACCATACACCGTGCGTAGTCACCATTGAAACAACAATTCCCAGATCAAAAATATTCCGTTTTGAGTCATTCTGGTTGCAGCACCCTGGGTTTATGGATGTGGTCTCCTCATCATGGGCCAAACAAGTTCACTCGACCAACTCAACAATGGTTCTTGGCCACAAATTCAAAAACCTCCGGCACGATCTCAAAACTTGGAGCAAGGGAATCTCCAAACTCTCGGTAGCCATTGAAAATTCAAACAAGGCTCTCAATGAAATTGATACACTAGAAGATAAAAGACCACTCTCCACACCTGAACGCAATTTCAGAAGAATTTTGAAAGCTCATATCCCCAGGCTTCTTAATTACCAACAAATCTATTGGAAAAATGATGCACCATCTGTTGGGTTCAATTTGGTGATGAGAACTCCAAGTTTTTCCAAGCCCTAGCGTCTGAAAGGTACATAAGAAATAACATTGCCACACTTTGCACCCCGGATGGGACTATGCTTGAAGATCATGCTGTTAAAGAATCCATCATTTTCCACACGTACAAGAACAGATTGGGCTCCTCAACTCCTCATGACATGAAATTTGATCTTACGAGAATTATTAAAAAATGTGATGGGCTAGAAGAGCTAGCCACACCTTTATCCCATGAGGAAATTGACAATGTGATACGGGAAATGCCTGCCGAGAGAGCACCTGGCCCTGATGGCTTCACTGGAATCTTTTTAAAACGTTGCTGGTCAATTATTAAAGAAGACTTCTACAGGCTATGCAGTCAATTCTTTGAAGGGGGGCTAAACCTTGAAAGTATTAATCATGGTTTCATTACCTTAATACCCAAAATCGGTTCCCCAGAGACCATTAATGACTATAGGCCTATCACGCTGTTCAATTGCTGTCTTAAGGTGATCACCAAACTGCTAGCCAATCGTTTGAAAAAAGTTATCCTCAAAATTATACACAGAAACCAAGACGGATTTCTCAAAGGGCGCTCGATCCAAGACTGCCTCGCTTGGGCTTATGAATACATATATCAGTGCTAAACCTCGAAGAAAGAAATTGTTTTGCTAAAACTAGACTTTGCCAAGGCATTTGACACAATTGATCATGATGCAATGGTTGAGATTATGAGAAGTATGGGCTTCAATGAAAAATGGCTCGGATGGATTAAGTGCATCTTCTCTTATGGAAAATCTTCAGTCTTGCTAAACGGCACACCTGGCCGACAGTTCTTCTACAAATGTGGCGTCCGACAAGGTGATCCCCTCTCTCCGCTCATCTTTGTTCTAGCAGCGGAGTTACTTCAAGTTGCGATCAATGACGCCTTTGCACAAGGCCAAATCCAGCTGCCCTTCCCATCCATAGCTCAAAAAGACTACCCGGTCATCCAGTATGCCGATGATACACTCATAATCCTTCCTGCATGCATGCAACAAGTGGTCGCATTCAAGAAGATCCTCGAGGATTATGCCACCTCCATTAGGCTCAAAATCAACTTCAATAAATCTACACTTATACCTATCAACTGTGATACGAACAAATGCGAGGACCTGGCTAATATTCTTGGATGTGTGGTTGGAAAAATGCCCTTCACTTACCTAGGCCTCCCTTTGGGCACAACAAGACCCACAGTGCAAGAACTGATGCCGCTAGTGTGTAGCATTGAAAGGAGATTGTCAGCCACATTGAACATGATTTCTTATGGAGGCAAGATATCACTCTTAAACTCTGACATTACTTCACTCGCTATATTTGCTCTGTGCACACTCAGGCTCCCAGCAAAAAGTATTGAGCTTCTCGATAAGATTCGACGGAAATGTCTGTGGACCAAAAAAACAGAACAACGAGACAAATGCAACTCCCTGGCTTCGTGGGATATGGTCTGCCGACCCAAGGATTGTGGTGGCCTAGGAGTTCTAAACCTAAGAATTCAAGGGGATGCGCAACTCTTGAAGTATCTACATAAATTTTACAACCACTTTGATTTGCGTTGGGTGGAGCTCATGTGGACCACATACTACGAAAATAAGATACCTGATGCCACAGATGTCTGTGGATCATTCTGGTGGAGTGATGTCTCCAAACTAATGTTGTCGGATGTGGGGTTCCTGCAAACCCTTAAGGTTCGAACTCTGGGGTGCGCGTGAAGTTCTTTCCCTCCAACCGATCCACGCCCTAGCTCGCTAAGATCTCACGGATGAACTCGAAGAACTCGCAACATAGAAAGACACGAGATTTATACTGGTTCAGGCCACCGTTGTGGTGTAATACCCTACTCCAGTGTGTGGTGGTGGATTGCCTCTTGGGCTGATGAAGAACAGTACAAGGGGAAGAACAACCTCCTGAGGTTGAGGTGTTCTTGTGCTTGACTAACTTGTGTGGGTGAGATGCCTCTGAGTGCGTTATCAGATGCCTTCTACTGTGGTGGCTAGCTCTACTTATATAGGCCCTGGCCCTCTCCCCAAATATTTGAGCGGGAAGGGAGCCAACAACGGCAGGCAATTTTGAAAGGGGACAACTAGTACAAGCTATCCTCACAAAAGTGGTCTTCGCCTGCAAAAGGCTCTGGTGGCGATGCCATCTTGGGCTCCACAGTGACCTCCGTCTTGCCGTCCTGCTGGTCTTCGGTCTCGTTGCACCGATATGGAAACCTTTGCCTGATGCCTCGGTACTCCGTGCCTACGCTGGCCTCCATAGCACCAAAGAGGAACACAAGGACACTGCACGCGCTGGCGCCCGCCTGGTGCCCGCCTCATGCCGATCGTCATGGCTCACATCACTAGAGCCTCGCGAGGTTCGCCCCGCCTTGATATCTCCGCTCCTCGCGAGGCTGCTTGGAGAGGCCGCTCCTGAGGAGGTCTTGCGTCGTCCGCCTCGCGAGGCTTGGCCCCGCGCGAGGGTTGGCCCCTCGCGAGGGTCTTGAATGCCTTGTCGATGAAGATGGGCCCTAAAGGCCTGCTAGAAAAGCCACGCCGTGGGCTGCAGGCAGGCAAGTCTGGGGACCCCTGTTCCCAGAACACCGACAGTAGCCCCCAGGCCCAAGGAGCACTCGGTCTTGGCTTCGCGGCGAAGCCAAGGGCCAAGCGCGTAGCGCCACAGGCCCCAAAAGCCTGCGGCCTCGGTCGACGTGTGGTAGTTGATTGGACGTGGGCATCTCCACTTCCCCACGCTGCCTCGACAACTGCCCGACTTGACAAGTCCCTACGACATGCAAGGAAAACCATCATTACCTGTGATCGTGGGAGGCGCCGGTTGGCCTTCTTCTGCTATAAATGGGGAGGGGGTCAGAGCCCCCGTTGCCCATGTCTTCTCGGTTCACTCGCTTCTTCCTTCTTGCTCCACCACTAGCAGCAATGGTGCCGCCGAAGAGGTTCTCCGCCATGGAGAAAGGCAAGGCCCCTCGGGAGGGACCCGGCTCCCCAGCGCCCAAGCTAGGACGTGGCCGTCCCCGCAAGCATGCCGCGACCCCCGGCTCTCGAGGTGGCACCGCAGTGCGCGGCAGGAGTCGCTGTGGTCGCGGTAGTCCTGTCAACGAAAGGAGACGCGCTGTGGTTGCGCGGGCCTCCCCGACCGCGGTTCCATGCATCAGAGGTGCTGCCAAAGTTCGTTGTCTGGTCAGAGGATCCGGCCGACAGCTGGCTCCAGCTCCCCCGCTTCTTCGCCGACGAGCTGCCGGCCTCCGGTCCTGGCGGGCTCTAGCTGCAGGCAGACGATTGCTGCAGCCGGGCTTCTTGGGTCGCGGTCGAGGTTTCCGTAGTGGGCAACATTGCTATGGCCCGCGGCTGGCAGACATTCGCTCGCGCGCGCGGCCTGGGTAGGCGGTGCACCCTCCACTTCAAGTTCGACGGTGACGCAACCCTCTTCGTGAGGGTGTTCGGGGAAGATGGTCGCGTCGGATGCTGCCCCGAGAGGAACGATGGCGAGGAGGTGTTCGGCCTTGGCGATGGTCGGGACGAGGAGGAGGATTTAACCCGCCGCCGCCGCTACCGTTCGCTATGGTGGCTCCTCCCTTGGTGACAGTTCCAGCAGCGGCGGCCTTGATCAGTCGCCTCGCCGCCGCGCCCGCTTCGAAGGTGGTAGCGGGTCGTCTCGCCGCCGCGCATCGGTGAAGCGCGAGGAGGGGTCCGACTAGACCGGGACATCGCCAAGGCCCTACCCCCGTCGGCTGCTGCAGGGGCGAGCGCCACTTCTATTATGTTTCCCTTTTCTTTCCTGCATCCAAATGAAGCCAGCATGGGCCCGGAGGGGCGTGTATCGAACCATAACTTATTAGCCATTATGCTACGCTTTTTGTTTCAGTGTTGTGTGGCTATTTTGCGCAAAGATAACTTAGCCTGGTGCATTCGGGTCGCCCTTCTTCTTACGAGGCGTTTTACTTCCTCGTGTCCATCTTGACCGTGTGGTATGCGATTGCTCAGGAACTGCAAAAAATTGTTAGGGAGTTTGCCAGGAGATCCGTCCTTCACCCAAGCCTTGACCCGGCGCCTTGTATTGCGGTACCCTTGGGGCACGGATTAGGAGAGATGCACCAGCTTTCGGGCTCGAACGAGGGTGGCTCGCGAGAAGGCAGAGAGAAGAAAAACGCTCGCGAGGGCACCTGCCTAGCCCCCCTCGCGAGGTATACGAGAGAGAGAACACGAGCGAACCAGAGTCAGAAAAAGCGGTAAGAAGCGAGGGAATCGAATCAGTGAGGAACACCAGAAGCAAACTTTGATTAAGGAAAAGAAAGCCAACTACAGAAAGCAAATGAAAAGCCGCGTCCGGCACCTAATCTAGTCTTCAAGTCTTCTCACCAGCGCGGAGCTAAGTGCTGCCACTAGGCGTGGGAGGGAGCCCCAGGGCCTGAGGTCGGCGCTCCTGAGACTCCGGGGCGTGTACAGCCCCACTCATATTACGTGAGAGTGTCACGGGCGGCGATTCTTCATAGGCACCGGGCCTTCTTCACAGGCTCTGGGCCTTTCTTCACAGGCTCTAGGCCTTGCTTCACAAGCTCTGGGCCTTGCTTCACGGGTAAAACTTCCGGAGGTGCTGGATGTTCCAGGCGTTCTCGATGGGTATCCCGTCATGTGTCTCCAGGCGCACGGCGCCAGGGCTGGAGATGTGGACGACCTTGAACGGGACCTCCCACATGGGTGAAAGCTTATGCAGCCCCTCCCTAGAGAGGACCCGCCTCAGGACGAGGTAACCCGTCTCGAGCGTCCTGGAGCGGATGTTGTGGCAGTGGTATCGCCGCAACGCCTGCTGGTACCTTGCCGCTCTAAGTGCAGCTTCGTGACGACGTTCCTCCCCCAGCACGAGGTCTATCCCCCGCGTGGCGTCCTGCTGGATTTCATCGAATGCCAGGACCCGTGCGGAGCGATGCTTGACCTTGTGAGGAAGGACCGCTTCAGCTCCGTAAACAAGGAAGAATGGGGTCTCACCCGTTGGCTTGGCAGCGGTGGTGTGGATGGACCACAACACTAACTGGAGCTCGTCGTGCAAGCCCCTGCCACATGCCTCGAGCTTCTTCTTGAAGGTCCTGGTCTTGAGGCCCCTCAGGACCTCCACGTTGGCGCGTTCGGCCTGACCATTGCTCCTGGGGTGCACCACCGAAGCGTAGCAAATCTGCGTTCCAAGGTTAGCACAGTAGGTTTTGAAGAAGTTACTGGTGAACTGTGAACCGTTATCGGTGATGATGCGGTTGGGGACTCCGAAACGGCTCACGATGCCCCTGATCAACTTGACCGCGGACCCGGCTGGGATGGTGCGAACAGCTTCCACTTCCGC
Source organism: Aegilops bicornis (assembly GCA_021605145.1). Taxonomy (NCBI): domain Eukaryota; kingdom Viridiplantae; phylum Streptophyta; class Magnoliopsida; order Poales; family Poaceae; genus Aegilops; species Aegilops bicornis. Next base: position 483,815,331 of record CM038673.1, on the reverse strand, counting down.
CCACTTGGTGAACTTGTCGATGGCGACGTACATGTAGCGGTAGCCCCCTGGCGCCCGAGGGAAGGGGCCCAAGATGTCCAGCCCCCAGACTGCGAACGGCCACGTGAGTGATATGGTCTGGAGGCCCTGAGCTGGCTGATGTATCTGCTTGGCGTGGAACTGGCAAGCTTCACAGGACTTCACCAACTCGGACGCGTCGTTGAGCACCGTGGGCCAGTAGAACCCACTGCGGAACACCTTGCCGATGAGAATCCGTGACGACGGGTGGTGTCTGCAGTCCCCGCCATGTATGTCAACCAGCAATTCCTTTCCTTGGTCCCTGGAAATGCAGCGCAGCGAAACATCGTTCAGTCGCTTTCTGTACAACTCACCATCCTGAATACAGTATGTCGTGGCTTGCCGGGCCACGCGCTCTGCGTCCTCTTCCTTCTCTGGCAGCGTCCCTTGCATCAGGTACTCCCTGAATTCCTTAGTCCAGCATGCCTCTTGAGGTTCGAGCGCCAAGAGCAAGTGAGCTCCTTAGGTCGGGCCACAGGCCGGGGCTGCTGTGGCAGGGGACTGTGGGAGCTCCTCCCGAGGCTGAGCTATGCTTGAGAGTGGAGGCGTCGCCGATGGCTTGAAGAACCGCTCCTTGAAGACGCCAGGCTCCTGGGGCTGCCGCTTGGATGCTCTCCTAGCGATGTCATCAGCTTCCTTGTTGGTGCCCCAGGGCACGTGCTGAACTCCAGCTGGAATGCTTGCAGCTTGATGTTCCACTCAGCGACCCTTCCAGCAGAGTTCGGGCTCCTGAGCACTCTCTCCAACGGGTAGGCTGAGACGACCTTGATGGGGTGGCCCTGAAGTAGTGCCACAGCTTGCGCGAGGCCACCAAGAGCGCGAGCAGGAGCTTCTGAGGCATGGGATATCGTGCCCTTGCGTCCCGCAACACCGTGCTGACAAAATACACCGAGTGGTCGACAAGGGCTGGCGCGTTGGTGAGGCTTGTGTCTTGCGGGGGCCCGGACGTCTCCTGAGGTGGTGGAACTCCTGGTGCCTGGTCGCCTGCGGGGGTCTCTGTGACGTCGTCCTGCCAAGCCTGGTCTTCTGTTGCCGCCGTCACGGCTCCTTGATGCCTTCACGATCTTAAGCGCCATTTCAGTCAGTAGCTTGGCTGGGCGCGCTTGACTTGGTGCTCCTCCCAAACCGCCACCAGCGCTGCACTGGCAGAGTATGGGGTGGCGGCAAGGTAGAGCACTAGAGGCTCGAGAGGTCGTGGTGCCACCATCACCGGAGGGCTAGTTAGGTATCTCTTGAGGTCTTGAAAAGCTTGGTCGGCCTTCGGGGTCCACTCAAACGGGCCTTTCTTCTTCACAGCATGAAGAAGGGCAAGGCGCGTTCTCCCAGCTAGGAGAAGAAGCGTCCCAACGCAGTCACCCAATCGGCCAGCTTCCACATTTCTCTGAGGGTTTGCGGTGGGCTCATGTCCTCAAGGGCTTTGTTCTTCTCTGGGTTCGCCTCGATCCCTCTGTGGGACACGAGGAAACCCAGCAGCTTGCTGGAGGGGACGCCGAACACGCACTTCTCCGGGTTGAGCCGCAAGTTCATTCGGCGCAGGCTCTCAAAGGTCTCTTCCAGGTCTTGAATCAATGTCCTTGCCTCCTGAGACTTCACCACAATTTCGTCGACGTAGGCCTCTGTGTTTCTCCCGAGCTGCCGCCCCAAGGCGATGTGCATCAGTCGCTAAAAGGTTGCGCCCTTGTTGCGCAGTCCGGAGGGCATGCAGGTGTAGCAATACACCCCACATGGGGTCAGGAAGGTTGTCTTCTCTACATCTTCCACCGCCATCTTGATCTGGTGATACCCTGAGTACACATCCAGGAAGCACAACAAGTCACACTCGGCGGTGGAGTCGACGATTTGATCGATGCGTGAGAGCGGGAACGGATCTTGGGGGCAGGCTTTGTTGAGGTTGGTTAAGTCGACGCACATTCCTTCCTTCCCGCCTTTCTTCGGCACTACGACGGGGTTCGCCAGCCACTCGGGATACCGAACCTCGCGAATGGCACCCGCCGCCTCCAGCTTGCGGGTCTGTTGGATGATGAAGGCCTGCTTCTCAGTGGACTGCCGTCTCGCCCGCTGCTTCACATGGCGTACATTTGGGCATACCCTTAAATGATGCTGAATCACCTCTCAGGACTCCTACCAGCTGATTGGGCTCCCACGTGAATATATCCTTGTTTGCGCGCAAGAACTTCAGCAATGCTTCCTCCTGATCTCGGTCGAGGCTGGCACCTATGGTGAAGCTGGCTCCTGAGGGCCTGTCCTCGTTGACCGGCACCTGCTTGGTTTCCGCCTTGTCTTGTGTGAACAACTGCTTCTTCTTGGCCGGCATGGCTTCCTTGGGCTCGGAGGCGTCCGCGTCGGTAGGCTGCGCTGCCGCGGCGGTTTTGAGGGCGAGCTTGAGTGCCGTCACGGCCTTCTTGGTGTCCCCCTTGATGGTGAGGACGCCCTTGCTCCCAGGCATCTTCATGAGGTTGTAGGCCGGATGAGTCGCCGCCATGAACTGGGCGAGAGCTGGGTACCCGAGGATGGCGTTGTACGGGAGTCTGATGTGGGCGTTGTCGAAGTCGACCAGCTCGGTGGGGTAGTTGTCGCGCGTGCCGAAGGTGACCGGGAGGCGGATCTGACCCAGAGAGTGGGCAGTGCGGCCACCAACTCCTAAGAAGGGCTTGCTGAGGCTGAGCCGCTCGAGTGGCACGTGGAGAAGGTCAAGGCCTCTACCGAGAGCAAGTTGAGGCCTGCACCGCTGGCCGATGAGGGTCTTTGTGACAGCCACGTTGCAGATGGTGGGCGTGCAGAGCATTGGGAGCTTGCCCGAGCCGGCGGTAGAGTTGGGGTGGTCTTCTGAGCCGAAGGTGAGGTCGGCCTCTGGCGGAGCCCAACCCGGCGGAGCCCCCGGGCGCTTGGAAGCGGCACCAATCTGACGGAGGAACGACTTGACGTGGCGATCTGAAGGCTGTGCTTGAGAGCCGCCCAGCAGGGCTGCGGCGGCATGATGTGCTGGCACCGCGTAGCAAGCAGTGAAGAGGTCGCGGAGTTCCCCCCAGGACGCCACCGTGGATCCAGGAAGGTTGAGCAGCCAGGCGCGCGACTCGCCGGCGAGGGCCATGGGAAGCCAGTTGGCCATGACCTTGTCATCGCCCCCCGCCTCGAGGACAGCCTCCTCGTATGCCAGTAGGAACACCGACGGGTCCGCCGTGCCATCGTAGCGCGGCGGCATCTCCGGCCGGAACTTGGGTGGCCATCGCACCTGCCGAAGGGCGGGGGCCAGGCTCGAGCCTCGGCCCCGCCACAAGACCGGCCGAGCAAGTGGCAGGGCGCCTGCCATGAGGGCGAAGCGTAGATCGACGGAGGAGAAGCTACGGCGCACCCCTACCTGGCGCACAAAATGTCGGATGTGGGGTTTCGGCAAACCCTTAAGGTTCAAACTCTGGGTTGCGCGCGAAGTTCTTTCCCTCCTACCGATCCACGCCCTAGCTCGCTAAGATCTCGCGGATGAACTCGAAGAACTCGCAACATAGAAAGACATGAGATTTATACTGGTTCGGGCCACCGTTGTGGTGTAATACCGTACTCCAGTGTGTGGTGGCGGATTTCCTCTTGGGCTTATGAAGAACAGTACAAGGGGAAGAACAACCTCCTGAGGTTGAGGTGTTCTTGTGCTTGACTAACTTGTGTGGGTGAGATGCCTCTGAGTGCGTTATCAGATGCCATCTACTGTGGTGGCTAGCTCTACTTATATAGGCCCTGGTCCTCTCGCCAAATATTTGAGCGGGAAGGGAGCCAACAACGGCGGGCAATTTTGAAAGGGGACAACCAGTACAAGCTATCCTGACAAAAGTGGTCTTCGCCTGCAAAAGGCTCTGGTGGCGATGCCGTCTTGGGCTCCACGGTGACCTCTGTCTTGCCGTCCTACTGGTCTTCGGTCTCGTTGCACCGATATGGAAACCTTTGCCTGATGCCTCGGTACTCCGGGCCTGCGATGGCCTCCTTAGCACCAAAGAGGAAACAAGGACGCTGCGCGCGCTGGCACCCGCCTGGCGCCGATCGTCATGGATCACGTCACTAGAGCCTCGCGAGGTTCGCCCTGCCTTGATATCTCCGCTCCTCGCGAGGCAGCCTGGAGAGGCCGCTCCTGAGGAGGTCTTGCATCGTCCGCCTCGCGAGGCTTGGCCCCTCGCGAGTGTCTTGAATGCCTTGTATGAAGATGGGCTGTACATGCCTGCTAGCAAAGCCACGCCGTGGGCCGCAGGCAGGCAAGTCTGGGGACCCCCATTCCCAGAACGCCAACAAATTCCCACATTCCAAGGGATTACACAAGCACAAATACATCATGGAGACACAGTGCTATTCTGGAAAGATCTTTGGGGAGAACACATTTTGTCAGAGGCCCACCCGAGAGCGTTTTCCTTCACAACTAACGAAGATATATCTTTTTGGGATTTATTGGGCATCACGTCTCTCGGAGATGCGTTCCATCTACCACTATCCCCTCAAGCGCATGCAGAGGTCAGACAGATGCAATTGGCCACCGCAGCAGTAACCCTCTCCGACAGCCATCTAGAACATGATCAGTGGATGTATGTCTGGGGGTCTACCACCTTCACGACACATAAATACTACTCCTTCTGTTTCAGAGACACACTTGTGCATCGATCTTTTTGATGGCTATGGAAATCTAAATCAACCATGAAGATCAAAGTTTTTGGATGGTTGCTTCTTTCTGATTGCTTAAACACAAGAAACATGCTTAGGAGAAGACACTAAAACATTGGAGACGATCATGATTGCATCCTGTGTGGCCTACACATTGAAGAGACCATTGAGCATTTTTTCTTCGGATGCCATTTCAGCCACCTTTGCTGGGCCAGCTTGGGTTTGTCGTGGCGGCAAGGAGGGACCAGACTAGAAAATATTGTCATTGCTAAGGATATATGGGCTCGACCGCCGTTTATGGAAGGTTTTCTACTAGCAGCCTGGAGTATTTGGAAGGAACGAAATAACAAACATTTCATAGGGATAGCACCATCCAGAGACTCCTGGCTGAAAAGATTCGAAGAGGACTATTCTCTACTAACTTATAGGGTTAAGGAGAAACACAAGCATCTCATCCTTGCTCTGCTAGGCACCTTGTATTAGATCACCGCCCCTCCTCACCCCAAAATGGGGTGATTGTAAATAACCATGTAATTTGGAGACTCATATTCTTTTAATTTAATTGCAGTAGGAGGTGCTCCTACTGTTTCAGGTTAAAAAAACTAGCTTGATGCTGCGTGCGCGTGCTTGGCTGGAATGCAGTCGTCCAGGATCTTCCACGATGCGCAACATGTCCTCACAAGTCGCGTCTGCTGCTAGTCCGTCATAGCGGACCTCAGATCCGAAGTGTAACCAGGCAGCACACACAGCCGCCACCGCTGAAATTTTCTCTGAGAAATAATGCAAACCAACAGAAAATATTCTGCATAATAATTTTGTGTACCAAACGAATGGTTAGAAAAAATTAAACCTATTTGGCAAACAATGACTACAGTAGCATATACAAAAGCAAATAAAAGAAAAATGTACATACGAAACAAACACTAACTAGTTCAATGAAAAGTTTCGCCTTGACCTTTAGGTGAAGTAGTATTTTAGATTACTACAATCCAACCACGTCTAGGGCACGGTGCTCCAAAATTGGTAGTGACTTAGGTTAGTACTAGTTGTCAATTATGTGAAGGTTTAGTGTTGCTCCAGGTCTACGCACTTTTTAGAAAGAGTAATAGAAGACCAGCGACCGAGCAGGAGATGAATTAAAAAAGGAGGGGAAACTAATCTTCCTGATGTATGTGTTCCACCGAGCTGATTGATCGGCTGATGGGTGCTGTTGCTGCGCGTGAGCAGTACTCAGGGTGGCTCCTCGGCTTGGGCGCTGCTTGATGGATTTTTCTATTGCATGCGATCCCGTTTCTTCAACACCTCCATGGTGCGTGAGGATGACAGCGGAGCTCAGACCTGGTGTACTGCTAGTCGCCGAACACTTTTTATGATCTCGATTTAACTGCGTATAGTGTATCCGAAGGTAGCAACCATAATTTTTCAAAAAATATAGTTCATGCGGAACAGATTTAACTGGAAAAATATCACCTGATCATCTCATCGATCCGTGATGATCGCCCAGCAGGCTCTCAATGAAAGCACCAATGTCGGTTCTATATCAGGCGTATCTCGTAGTAGGGGTCCTAAGCAAGGCGTCTTGGAGCGATGGTAACATGGACACGAGATTTTACCCAGCTTCGGGCTCTCTCGAAGAGATAATACCCTACATGCTGCTTTTGATTGTATTCATATGGGGTGTAGTACAGAGTTCATATATCTACCACGAGATTGTAGTAATGTATATGGGATTGGTATTGACTAGCCTGGCCTCGGTTTATATATGCACCATAGGCCTAGGGTTTAGAGGAGTCCTTGTCTTGTGCGCCAAGTATTGTGGAATCCTCCTTGTATTCGGCATGGGCTGCCCGAAGTGCCCCATTAGTGAATCATCATGGGGGTCCTCGGCCCGATCCAGCTGGTCGGGAGACGACACGGTGAGTACCCCCTAGTCCAGGAAACTGTGAGTAGCCCCCTGAACCGGTCTTCAAGTAGGGGTCGCTCCTCGATTCTTCCGAACTGTTCTTCATCTTTGATCGTCGGTCTTGAAAACTGGTTCAATGAATCTTCTAATCTTCGATCTTGATGATCTCCGAAGTGAATCGGAAGAGTTTACACGTCAGGTATCCGAGGAGCCCCTTTAAATTCTCGGCCTTTATCAATGTCTTGTTATTTTTTACGCCACATCTTGTGTTTGAAGTTGTACCCGGGCGACGACGTCCTCTTGCATCCGAGCTCCAACGCCGGACAGCATTCGAGATATCTTTTGCAACCGAGCACCAACAATGAACCGCTTCCGAGCTCCAACGCCGGAATGTATCCAAGCTCCAACACCACATTGTATCCAAAGAGTCTTTTTACATCCGAGCTCCAACGCCGAACTGCATCCGAGCTCCAGCGCCGGAATGTATCTGAGGTGTCATAGATTACCTCGGTCTTAAAAAAGTGAAAAGGGTTCAACCGAGCTTAATGCCAGAGATGCCCTCTACGGAGCCAACCACTTGCATCCGAGCTTTATGCTGGACTGCTTCCGAGGTGATGCACCACCTCGGGCTTGGGCTAATTGTTTGCGGATTTTATTTCTGATTGATGCAATTTATTTACTGACGAGATATATAGCCAGTAGCCCTCAAGGTGCGTGTTGGCCTAATATCCGGGATGCACCTGAAGGATAGAATCAAACCGCTTTTCCCAGTAGCCCCTGAGACTCTAATCGATTCGTGAAATCGGCCCGAGGATCAATTCCCAGCTCGGCAACATACTTAGGCATAGAAACGCGGTGTAATATATTAGAGGAAATAGTGATCGGCGAATAGGCCCTTGAGAGAGGGTCTTGAGAAGTTGCCGTAATATATTAGCTTGATGCCGGATAGGTCCAGATGGTACCTATTGCTGTCCGAATACACGTTTGCCTATAGTTCAATCAGGACGAACACTGAGCACTTTTGAATTTTCTACATTGAATATGCAATGCAGTAGCCCCCGAGACACTGGTCGGGTGGCAACACCAGATCTGGGGATCAATGTACCCCTTTAATATTTGTAAATGATAAGCCCGAAGCCCAGTAGCCCCTGAGCCTTAATGTGGGAACGGGTGGCCGAATTAAGGATCGATATCCGGAGTAAAATCACAAATTATGTGTAATGATTCTCGGATCCGCACTGTACAAAACTTTATTGACCGACCATCGGCTTCAACCTCCTCGGCCATTAGCCGGGGAGTGTTTGTCCCACTTTATAAAGCCTTTATTAGGGCTAAGATTTACGAAAAACAAGGCAATCCAGTCATACAATTTTATAAACAAAGGTATGCAGAGAGAATGTTATATTAATGTAAGAAACATCTTCCAAAGAAAATAGTCCCGCTATCGGTTCCTTTCTTTGAGTTGTCATGCCGACCATGATCATGAAACCTCACCTCCGGTCAATGCGGGAGAAAAATATTGAGGATTTAGTTTGGGGAAAGTTCCCAAACTATGTGGTCTTTAGCGAACCTAAATTTTCACTTCCGTCGTTGCCGACCAATTATATCCTTTAAGATTGCTAGCTTTCGGCTTCACCCAGTCTGAGGTACTAACTCGGATGACCCGGTAGTAACAATCACAGAGGTGCTCCCTTTACCGCCTAGCCGAACAATCAAGAACGTAGGGGTAAGCACAGGAGCCAGGCAACCCAGCTTGGCCAAAATCTTAAGTCAAATTGATGCATATTTATGGCTTTATAACGATGATTACGGAAGGCAACCCTCGTATACTAAATACAAACACCGATGTTTATTTTGACTCTGTTGCGACCGTTTATCAGTTGAAAGTGGCCCATCATCGGCTTCCACCCCCTTTTAGATGCTATGCAGGGTGTTTTCCCAATAACAAAACAACCCTTAGCCGAAGTCTTGGTGTCTGAAGGCGGTTGTATTAGCGGGAATGAGGCAATCAGATATGCGGGCTTTATAACTTTCACTTAGTCATAGGAGCTTTAAACTGGGGAAGCTAGCTATGAGCCCCCGGTTAGTGTTAGGCACCGACTGAAGTCTAGCCATTAACACTTCGGCCAATGTTATGAAAGGCCCATTGTTTAACACTGGGTAATCGGTATCGGTCTATAGTTTGACACCGTCATCGCATCGCTGACCAGTTTACACCCATTATGACAGATAATTTTCGGCTATTTCCACTGAGGTTCTTAACCATTCGAGCTGGAAGCACAATCACGATAGTTCTCCCTTTGCACATCTAGCTGAACAAAGCGGAACGTAGGAGGCAAGCACAAGAGCCGGGCAACCCAACTATTGACCAAAGACACAATTCAAAACCGATGCATATATAGCAATATCCAAGAATGTTTTTGCCGAATCTCTAAAGGTGTCCGGCGTTGCACTACGAGGCTAATGCTGGAAACACACAAATAGTTTAAAAGTGCCATAGGCTTGGAAAACCAAAAAACATCAGTAAAAACTTTACGCCTGAACTAAATCAAGTCATTTGGTGCCAATCCAAAAATTGGTCTTAAATTTTTTGTGCTTCTGTCGTGCTTTATCATGACACATCCGATCTCTAGACTGCAAGTGGGTAAGCATCGGCTTCAATCTCCTTATCCCGAAGGCGGAGTCCCTCTCCAAGGCCAGTTTAGCAAAGTAAACTCGAGCGGCTTTAGAGACAAACCAGGCTATCCGGCTATTGACCACACACTCGAGTCGAGAAAGGAGTGGTAGAAAAAGACTTTGCAATGACTTAGAAGAAGAACACTCATTATAAAACAACTCATATAAATTTAAGAGCCCCCAGTTAACATGGGAAAGGAAGTGTTTTTAACAAACAATGTTTGTTGACAAACTAAGTTTTTAACACAAATATAATGTTTGGTTGAACCGAACAAGAATTAAAAAAACTGAGCATGGAAGCGACTTAGCTGGTTAATGTGCTCGGTGTTGATGCGCGGCCCGAGCTTACGACAGGACGAGGTCCCAGCCCCCAAGCCGGTCCCGAGGTGGCGGGGCGAAGAGCTCGGCACTTCGAAGTGGCGACATAGCACGGCCAATGTGGTGAGGTGGAACCCCTAGTTCGACCGAGGTGACGGAGCAGGCCAGTAGTATGATGCCGAAGTCCCCGGCGTGGGTTAATGAAGTGATGACGAAGCCCTCGGTCCAACCGAGGTGACGTGGTATGTTGGTACGCCGAGGTGACAGTGCTGCCCAACCCGGATCATTAATTTACCTGTGCACAGAAAATAGTGCAAGCCGGAGATAATAGTAGTAATAATAAATTAAAAAATCATTGCATAATTAATAATTTATGCAAAGTGAATAATAAAAGAAATATGGCCTGTGTGCCGAACACTCAATGAGGTAGAGCTCTCCCAGCGATGCCAAAGTCCCTGAGGCAACCGAACATGTCGGTATGGCAATCCGACCAACAAGGTGATCACGCGAGCCGATTGGGACAATGACGTCGGCTTGCCGAAGTGACCACGTGACGCAGTCGAAGTCGATTACCTACACATGTAAAATAGTGCAGTCCAAACAATAATAATATAAATTCATAAAAAATCCTCGCATAATTAATTTACGCAAAATAATTTTTTTAAAGCACCAAAGTCAGTGCAGGGTGTCGGCGTGACAAAGCCTGAATTCACAGGCAGTCTGAGTCCCCGATGAGGTGTTCGCCGAACTGTGGACGGGAAACTGACCGACCCATCACGCAACCATCGGTAATGCAGCCATCATTTGACAGATCTGTGTACAAATGATGGAACAAACCAGAGTAATAATTCATCGGAAAAAATAAACCCAAGCAAGAAAAAAGTACTAGGATTAATAGCACCTGGTTTATCTGTTGTAGCAATCCAAAGAAACACATGTGGGCATTCATAGATTTGCCCCTAGTAATAGTACTAGTGCCAGCGCTAGCGCATGGGAATTGCAAGAAAGACATATTATTAGCAAAAAGCAAAGACTGCATTAATTAAATAACAAAGAAAATTGAGAAGGATTAGGTCTCCATGTATGCCGCCGAGCAATCTAAATTCAGCCTGTGTATGCCACTCTGTATGAGTTACAAGTAGCTTCACGGTGTCCTCGGCTGGGGCGCCACCGATCAGATGACATCCCTTTTTTTATTTGACACATGCGGTGAACCTAGCTTGATGCCCATCACCTCACAGCATGATGACCACCACCACCCACCTCCTCTCCGACAACAATGGAGTTCTATGATCTCGCCGACGATGGAGGGATTACTTCATTGGGATTTCTTGCCTGGCCTTGCGGTCGCGGCTTAGGTGCGTCGTCTCTATGGATCCACGGTCCATTTCTTGCCTTTTGGTCTGACCAAGGAATTCTTCTTGGTTGTGAGTTTTTCTTCGGTGGCGTTTCCTCTCACTGAAGAATCGATGGCTATTGCTCTTCAATGTTGCATTCGAGGACTTCCATCGGGGCTTAGAGTGCTTCATCTTGATGGGAGGAGATTTAGGTTTTCGGTTGCCTCCAACAAAGTGGGACATTTTATCTATGGTCTTAAGGACAGGATTTGGCCGGACTTTGTGTGCCATTTTAGCCTTTTCTGGCCAGGTGTTCATGCTCTGCCGGTGGCCACTAGTTGTCATTGGGATCAACAAAACCCTGAGGTAACTTCTCGTTCTCCAGTGGCCATTAAAACTAAGCTCTCGTTCTTTCACAAAAATGTGCTACCGGATGCCACTTCTTTGGGCACGCTTGAGAAAGCTGGTTTCTTTCACCATTTGGATCATTCTGATAAGCCGGAGACCTCGTTGGTGGCAGCAATCAGATCTTCTCCGACAACCCGACATGTCTCTTTGGAAAGAGAGAGAATCTTGGATCGGACCGCTCATTCAAGGCATGTTCTTTGATTTTTGGAGGATTTCAATCAACGATTAATGGCCATATTAATTATGACATTATTACCAGTGCTAATTGGCGTTTTGAGGGACCGCGTTTCAAACTGGCTATCTGGAATTCATTACGAACATTCATCTTACTCCTTATTCTTGATCATTACCGTGCTGGAATCTTGGAGGACAAAATTGCTGAGATTTGGAAAATTTCTTCAGTTGCACCGCCGGATTTCATTTACAATAAATTGAGAATCTTCTCTTCATGCAATGGTAAGGATCATATGGCTAATCAATGCCCGTGCCCCTACTATAACTCTTGCTTTCAGAGGTTTTGTAGTCAGTGTACCCATTCCACAAAGGGCTACTTTAAGGAGCAATGCTCAACTGTTGGACCAGACACACATTGTGGCCTGCTGTCTTTGTGGATCGGCAACCCACCAATTCTTTGAATGCCTGGCCCAAGTTAAATGTAAATCTTGTGGATGGTTAGGCCATACCAAACACTGGTGCAAAAGCTCATCTGTGCCACGGCTATGCTGGAGGCCCAAAATGCAAAAGGAAATTTCACAGCCCATAATAAAAAGGAGCACCTTTCCTATGGGTAATATGATTTGGAAGAAAAAATTACCTAATAAGGTACAAAATCGAGATTCTCCTCCTCAGAAATATGCTAGGTTGGACTTATCTAATTACTCCCTACCAGTACATGGAAACTTGCCACAAATCAATTTGCGTCTAGTCAAATCTGGGATGCAGAGAAATCAATCCCATCAGCATCGGGATATTAATGCGGCTTCCAAGCTTACTCGGGGCTGCTTAACCGTTGGATTCCCATCCTATGGTCATCAAGGAAAGTGGGCTCCCTCTAGCCAGCACCGCCCGCATAGAGATCGAGGAGTCTAGATACCCAAGATAAAGGCCATAGCTGCCAAGACACATGTCATACCTGCTGATACGCATTCTTCACTGCATCCGAGCATCTCCACTCCTCCTCCACCTTGCTCTGCTCCAATGGCAAACATCCCCCTCAATGTTGTCCCTTACCTCCCGCCAAGCATGACGATCGAGCTGGCGCCGGTGGACCGCAGGGTTCGTGATGACATGGTGATCAGCCCCATGCCTCCTCTTTGCCATGACTTCCTCGCCATTGCTGATGCAAATCGCTTCGACCCCTTCCATCGCAAGGCAGAGCTACGCCACATCATTGAAGGTTTGCTGCATGAATCTCACTACTTTCCCACGGAAGTTGATGATCACCCGCTAGGCATTGGTATATTTGAATTTGTCAACACTGTTGTTAGAGATTCAGTTGTGGGCACCACTTTTGAGTTAGATGAGGATGAGGTGGATGAACATATGATGATTTCTTTTGTCCCACATGATGTTGCACTGAATATGAGGCTTACCACCTTTGGGCCAGAAATCTGGATTTTCTATGTTGGTTTTCCGTATGACTATCAAACCCAACATTACATGCACAAATCAGTGGATAAGTTTGGTAGCTTAGTAGAATGGCACAATCCTAGGAGTGATAGGAAGATTGTGCTTCTCAAGGTCAGAGTAATCCACCTTCGCCTTGTGCTGAAGAGTCTGGTCATGAGGCAACTAGGTGGTGCCCGTTAGTCTTGGACTGTTGCTGTCACGATTTTGCGCAGTAGTGATTGGAATGCTCACCTACCCGAGGTTCCGCCTGCTGGTGAAGATCCTCCCCCTGTTGATTCCACATCCATTACATGGTGAAGGATTATCTGCAGAGCAACTATATCAACAGCAACTACACAATTGGATGGCGCAGAATGTTATTGCTGACAATGTTCAACAAGATGAGAATGCTGGAAATGTGGTGGTGGATGATGGTCATGATGTGGATTTTCACGCTCAGTGGGGAGTTTGGCCTCCAGCTCCCCCCCAGGCACCACCTCTCCTGTATAACTTCCAACAATGGCTTGCTGGGGAAGGACTTCAGGTGCATCATGGTATTCCCCCTATGAATAATCTACAAGATAGCCCTGCCTCTGCTTGGAATGACAACATATCTCTGCAAGACAGCACTGATTCTAGTGCCACACTGTCAGACTCTTATGTCCTTGTCCCAGTTAATGTAATGAATTGTCTGTGGCCACATGATGAAGCTACCTCTTCTGCTCCATCACCAGTAACAGAACTGCCTGTCCAAAGCAACCAGTTCTGATCCAGAGGCCGACCTCACCAACTCTACCGCCGGCTCCTATTCAGAAGACCACCCCAACTCTACCGCCGGCTCGGGCAAGCTCCCAATGCTCTGCACGCCCACCATCAGCAACGTGGCTGTCACCAAGACCCTCATCGACGGCGGTGCAGGCCTCAACTTGCTCTCAGTAGAGGCCTTCAGCCTTCTCCACGTGCCACTCGAGCGGCTCAGCCTCAGCAAGTCCTTCTTAGGAGTTGGTGGCCGCACTGCCCACTCTCTGGGTCAGATCCGCCTCCCGGTCACCTTCGGCACGCGCGACAACTACCCCACTGAGCCGGTCGACTTCGACATCGCACACATTGGACTCCCGTACAACACCATCCTCAGGTACCCAGCTCTCGCCCAGTTCATGGCGACGACTCATCCGGCCTACAACCTCATGAAGATGCCTGGGAGCAAGGGCGTCCTCACCATCAAGGGGGACACCAAGGAGGCCGTGACGGCACTCAAGCTCGCCCTCAAAACCGCCGAGGCAGCGCATCCTACCGACGCGGACGCCTCCGAGCCCAAGGAAGCCATGTCGGCCAAGAAGAAGCAGTTGTTCACACAAGACAAGGCGGAAACCAAGCAGGTGCCGGTCAACGAGGACAGGCCCTCAGGAGCCACCTTCACCATAGGTTCCAGCCTCGACCGAGATCAGGAGGAAGCATTGCTGAAGTTCTTGCGTGCAAACAAGGATATATTCACGTGGGAGCCCAATCAGCTGGTAGGAGTCCCGAGAGAGGTGATTCAGCATCATTTAAGGGTATGCCCCAATGTACGCCCTGTGAAGCAGCGGGCGAGACGGCAGTCCACTGAGAAGCAGGCCAATATTTAGATATAGTAGATCCCGTGGTAACAAAACTACCTTTTGCGCTGCACGTCACATCTTCCCCCATGTTCTGCTGCCGCCGGAAGTGAGCTCCGGCACCATGCCGCTCTTGCCGCATGCCAGCAGTGCCTCCGTGCCGCATGCACATTAGCCTTGCTCAAGGCAAGCATCTTCTCCTGTCTCCACGGTACGCTAGTACTATTTGTTTCCCTTGCCGGTACAAAATATGTGCTCCTTCGTCTCCTTAATTACCTTCATCTTCTTCTCCCCCCGTTCCACTCATGTAATTAGGCAAAGTTACCGATGTTTTTCTCCTTATTCATCTTCTCCAAGAAAAAGTATTTTTTTATTGATCGGGTGTTCTAACAGCTTCTTCAAGTTTAAGTAGTGGATCTGCTCCATCCGTCTTGTCTCCATGGCGACCGGGTGTCTATGCATGTTCCGATCAAAATTTCCATTAGTGTTGCTGCGTCTAAGCATCCCCTAGAACAAAGAGAGAAAGAGAGAGAGTGTTGCATATATTTTGGAGGGTAACTATATTGGATCGGTACGTGCAACCTGAGAAAAGATTGTGGAATATACCACATGAATGGCGATTGGATTTGTATTGGAATCATTTTGTACTATAGTATTTGTGCACGTGCTCAAATTTGTGAATAGTTCATTCTATCATCTACATAATACAGACCATATACCATATTTGACGGTTTACCTCAGAGACTTTCTAATTCACCTTCGTCGGTAGAACAGACTCAACACACTATGCCTCCTAACATTTTATTTCAATGAGCTTCTACTATTCGATGAAATAGTTTATCTATAATATTAAACATTATAAGCAACAAATTCCCGCAGCAACGCGCGGGGTCTCATCTGGTTGTAGTAATGAATATGAGATTGGTATTGACTAGCCTGGCCTTGGTTTATATATGCATCGTAGGCCTAGGGTTTAGAGGAGTCCTTGTCTTGTGCACCAAGTCTTGTGGAATCCTCCTTGTATTCGGCATGGGCTGCCCGAAGTGCCCCATTAGTGAATCATCATGGGGGTCCTCGGCCCGATCGAGCTGGTCGGGAGAACGCGGTGAGTACCCCCTAGTCCAGGAAACCGTCAAAGACGGTGAAGACAAGGATGTGTTACCGAAGTTCCTTTCTTTTGAGAGGAAGTACATTTCCGTTGGAGCGGCGTGGAGGCACAATGCTCCCCAAGAAGCCACTAGGGCCACCGTATTCTCCTCGCGCCCTCACACAATGCGAGATGCCGTGATTCCACTAGTGGTGCCCTTGAAGGCGGCAATTGGACCTTTACAAACAAGGTTGAGGCTCTCTCCACAACCGAAATGAAGTCTCCCAACGACACCACGAAGCTTCACCACAATGGAGTGTGGCTCCGAGGTGACCTCAACCATCTAGGGTGCTCAAACACCCAAGAGTAACAAGATCTGTAAGGGATTAGTGGGGGCAATCAAATTTCTCTTGGTGAAAGTGTAGATCTAGGCCTTCTCAAGCAATCCCTAAAGAATCAACAAGTTTGATTGGCTAGGGAGAGAGATCGGGCAAGAATGAGCTTGTGAGCAACAATGGAGCTTGGGGAAGGAAGAGGTAGTCAACTTAGATAAAGAAGACTCCTTTTTATAGTGGGAGAAGGAATCCAATCGTTATGCTCCCATAGCCCATGCATAAGCGGTAGTACCGCTCGGGTGAGCGGTACTTCCGTTGGCACGAAAGTACTGGCTGCATAGTTCAACCTGAGCAAGTCAGGGGAACGTTAGTGCCGCTGGAGCGGTACTACCGCACCCTCCAGCGGTACTACCACATGGAGTTAAGCTATACCTGATACCAGAGGTAGTAGGGGTGGGCAGGGCGGTAGTGCCGCTAGGAGCGGTACTTCCGGCACGAACTGCCGCCCTACTTCCGCCCTAAGGACAGAACAGTCCAGAATAGAAAAAATAAGCGGTACTTCCCGCAGTACTAGCCACTGGTAGTTCCATTGGAGCGGTACTACCGTGGCTAGCAGCGGTACTTCCGCTTAGCCTATGGGTGTCTGGTAAACCCGTGGTAGTTGAGTGGCAGTTAGCTCCATAGTACCGCATGAGTGGTACTACCATGGCAAATTACCTCTCTACTATCACCCGTTTACAGAACCTAGAAATTAGGCGGAAGTAGGAGTCACCCTACTCAGTAGCAGTACCGCTGGAGTGGTACTACCGTTGAGCAGAGCGGTACTACCACCTATCTTGTTTTGACAAAGTTCAATCACAAAGGAAGAACAAGCTCAATTGCCAGGAAAGAAAGGAGGATGCAAGGGAAGTGTGCGTGATGATTCCACCCAAATCTTTCCGAAGCGGACCCCCTCCTAATAGTACGGTGTTCCTACGACTCAAGTCCATCGAAAAAGAAACGAAGAAAGCACCATCTTTATAATTCTCTAGAGGGGTTCAAATCGTCTTGTGCAACAAGGTAGCTTACCTGAAATGCTCAACGCACACGATTAGTCCGCAAATGCATTGTCATCAATCACGAAAACCACTAAGGCCTTGTTCGGTTACACCCCACCACAAGAGGATTGGAGGGGATTTGGAGAGGTTTTGACTTGCAGGGGATTAAATCCACTTCAATCCCTGCCAAACCCCCTTCGAATCCTTCTCAACCGAACACAGCCTAAGGGAGAAATATGCCCTAACAATCTCCCCCTTTTCAGTGGATTGATGATAATCCCGCGATTTGCACAAATATGAGATAAGATAGCATGCAAACCCTGTTGGGAAACGTTGCATGGAAAAAAAATCTACGCACATGCAAGATCTATCAAGGAGATGCATAGCAACGACAGGGGGAGAGTGTGTCTACGTACCCTCGTAGACCGTAAGCGGAAGTGTTTAATGACATGGTTGATGTAGTCGAACTTCTTCGCATCCAACCGATCAAGTACCGAACGTACGACACCTCCGCGTTCAGCACATGTTCAGCTTGATGACATCCTCGCCTTCTTGATCCAGCAAGACGGGCGAAGTAGTAGATGAGTTCCGGCAGAACGACGGCGTGGTGAAGGTGATGGTGAAGCTATCTCCGCAGGGCTTCGCCTAAGCACTACGAAAATATGACCGAGGGACGAAACTGTGGAGAGGGGCGCTGCACACGGCTAAGAAAATGTTCGATGGTGTTGTGGCGCCCCCTCCCTCATATATATATATATATATATATGTGTGTGTGGGGGAGGGGGAGAGGTAGCCCCTAGGGCTCCCCAAATGGCAGGCGGCTGCCCTAGGGCACCTGCCTAGCCGCGCCCCCTTTCCTTATTTGAACATGAGGGGGAAAGGAAAGTGAGATGGCTGCCTTAGGGCGCCTCCCCTTTCCTTACCTCCCATCTTTGGTGCATGGGCACGGGGTAGAGGGGCACACCGTCAATTCCTATTTACCGCCTGCGAGCGGCAAATTGTCGAGGAAACGCCCGCAGCGCCCGCGGGTGGGCCGGCCTAGTTAGCGTGATGCGCGTTGCTGCTTCAGTTTTTTCGTTCGCTTTTTTTTCTTTTTGGGTTTTCTTTTCAGGTTCTTTTTTCTTTTCTTTTTTCTTTCTCTTTTCTGTTTCTATTTCTTTTTTATATGATTTCTTCATTTTGATGATTTCTTTTCTCTTTTTACTGTTTCTTTTTCCCTATAATTACAAAGTTCATTGCGTATTACCAAAATGTTGATTGTATATTTAGGAAATGTTCATGGTATATTACGAAAAGTTCATCATGCGTTATAAAATATTCATCGTATATTCAGAAATTGTCCAATGAATATATAGTATTCCCTATGTTTTTTAAATTTTGTTCAGTGTTATATTACACAAATGTTCAATGTGTATTCAAAAATTGTTCAACGTATATTACAAATGTTCAATGCATTTACAAAAATTGTTCAACACATATATTTATATTTTTTCAAATTTTTCATCATATATTAAAAATGTTCATTGTGTATAATTTAATTATTCATTTTATATTAAGAAAATGTTCAACGGATATTTACAAAATGTTCAATGTGTAGTATTTGATTTTTTCAAAGGAAGTTTGGTACTTAAAGTTTC
The DNA here is from genome assembly GCA_021605145.1 of Aegilops bicornis. Taxonomy (NCBI): domain Eukaryota; kingdom Viridiplantae; phylum Streptophyta; class Magnoliopsida; order Poales; family Poaceae; genus Aegilops; species Aegilops bicornis. The sequence goes on along the minus strand of CM038673.1, from coordinate 483,796,695 downwards.
GCGCCGTGAATCAATCAGTTGAGCTCACTAGTTCTGTTGGCTAGTTCTACTAGATGACGAGAAGGAGGTGACTAGATCGAGTCCCGGTCGTGTAGAACTTTTTCTGAACTTTTTGCGCACCCGAAGTTCAACATCCAAATGGGCCGGCCCATTCGTGGCTGGCTTCAGCGAAGCCTCACAATTTGCCGTGCACGGGCGGCAAATAGGACCTCTTGGGTGCACCAGCCCCTTTTGGGCTGGTGTGCTCTTCCCCTTTTGGCCCAGAAGGCCCAATAACCTACCGGGGTTGTTCAGAACCTCTTCCGGTGGCCTGATAAGTACCCGGTACCACCTGAAACACTTCCGGTGTCCAAATACCGTCGTCCTATATATATATATATATATATATATATATATATATATATATATATATATCAATATTTACCTCCAGACCATTCCGGAGCTCCTCGTCATGTCTGTGATCTCATATGGGACTCCGAACAACATTCGGTCACCAAATCACATAACTCATATAACACTATATCGTCATTGAACGTTAAGCGTGCGGACCCTACGGGTTCGAGAACTATGTAGACATGACTGAGACACAGTACCTCTCCGGTCAATAACCAATAACGGAACCTGGATGCCCATGTTGGTTCCACATATTCTATGAAGATCTTTATCGGTCGAACCATTATGACAACATATGTAATTCCCTTTGTCTGTCGGTATGTTACTTGCCCGAGATTCGATCGTCGGTATCTCTATACCTAGTTCAATCTCGTTATCGGCAAGTCTCTTTACTCGTTCCATAATACATCATCTCGTAACTAATTCATTAGTCATTTGCTTGCAAGGCTTCTTATGATGTGTATTACCTAGAGGGCCCGGAGATACCTCTCTGATACCTGGAGTGACAAATTCCAATCTCGATCCATGCCAACTCAACATGACACATTCGGAGATACCCGTAGAGCATCTTTATGATCACCCAGTTATGTTGTGACGTTTGATAGCACACAAGGTATTCCTCCGGTATCCGGGGGTTACATGATCTCATTGTCGAAGGAACATGTATTTGACATACAAGAAAGCAGTAGCAATGAACTGAACGATCAGATGCTAAGCTAACGGATGGTTCTTGTCCATCACATCCTTCTCCTATTGATGTGATCCCGTTATCAAATGACAACTCATGTGTATGGTTAGGAAACCTTAACCATCTTTGATCAATGAGATAGTCTAGTAGAGGCTTACTAGGGACACGATATTTGTTTATGTATTCACTGGCACTGGGCACTATGTCAATAGGTTAGTCCCAAAAATGATATAAAGTTGCTATAAAATGATTGTAAAACATCAAAGAATGATAATATAACAACATGGAACATTCAAAAATTATAGATACGTTGGAGACGTATCAGCATCCCCAAGCTTAATTCTAATGACTCACATATTTGCTTGCATAGGGAATCACAAACCTTAACATCAATATTCTTACTAAACCATAATTACTCATCAACGTGATTCACATATTATATCATCATATCACACTATTGCAAGGAATCAAGTTTATTTTGTCCAATGATGTTCATGAAAGTTTTTATTATATCCCTCTTGAATATCTATCACTTTGGGACTAATTTCATAGGTTGCTTTTGATAGCTCAAACAAATCTAAGTGAAGAACATGAGCATAAAAATTTTGTTCTCTCAAAATAATTTAAGTGAAGCATGAGAGAATTTCTTGAAAAATTTGCTAACTCTAAAATAAATCTAACTGAAGCATGAGAGCATTTCTTCAAGAATACTAAAGCACACCATGCTAAAAATATATATAAGTGAAGCACTAGAGCAATTTCATAGCTCCAAAAGATTTAAGTGAAGCATAGAGAGCAATTCTAACAAATCATGGCATAATTTTGGCTCTCTCAAATAGGTGTGTCCAGCAAGGATAGATGACACAAAATAAAAAGAAAAACAAGCAAAGACTCATATCATACAAGACGCTCCAAGCAAAACTCATGATATGTGACGAATAAAAATACAATTCCAAGTAAAGTACAGATGGTCGTTAGAAGAAAGAGGGGATGCCACTCGGGCATCCCCAAGCTTAGTTGCTTGCTTCTCTTTGGATATAAGTTGGGGTGCCATGGGAATCCCCAAGCTTAGGCTCTTCTTACTCCTTATTCCTTCATCCATCGTGATCTCACCCAAAACTTGAAAACTTCAATCACACAAAACTCAACAAAACCTTCGTGAGATCTGTTAGTATAACAAAGGAAATCACTACTCTAAGTATTTTTGCAAACCCATTCATATTTTATTTTTGCATTATATCTACTGTATTCCAACTTTACTATAGGTTATAGCCTCCAATACATACCATAGATTCATTAAAATAAGCACACAACGCAAAGAAAACAGAATATGTCAAAAACAGAACAATGTGTAGCAATATGAAAACTTCGTATACTTATGTAACTCCAAAAATTCTGAAACATTAGGATGATGTAGGAAATTTGTATATCAATCTTGTGTAAAAAATTCAAAAGCTTTAGTCAATTCTGTGATTTTTGAAAATTGTTTTACTGGACACAAAAGTTTCGGTTTTCCAATAAGATCAAATCAACTATCACCCAACATGATCCCAAAGGCTTTACTTGGCACAAACACTAATTAAAACATAAAAACACAATCATAACAGTAGCATAATTATGCAAACACTCAAGAATAGAAAGAAAAAGATAAAAATAAATTTTATTCATTGGGTTGCCTCCCACCGAGCACTATCGTTTTACACCCCTAGCTAGGCATAATGCATAGATCTAAGTGTTGTCATCTTTAGTTCTAGATCCATAAGATGCCCTCATGATTGATTCATATGGTGGCTTAATTCTTGTTCTAGGGAAGTGTTCCATACCCTTCCTTAGTGGAAATTGAAATTTAATATTGCCTTCTTTCGTATCAATCACGGCACCAATAGTACATAAGAACGGTCTACCAAGTATAATTGGACAAGACGGATTGCAATCAATATCAAGAACAATAAAATCTATGGGCACATAATTCCTATTTGCAAGACTAAGAACATCATTAATTCTTCCCAAAGGATTTTTACTAGTAGAATCCGCCAAGTGCAAATTTAAAGAACATTCTTCAATATCGGTAAGACCAAGCACATCACATTTTGGAATTGTAGAAACACTAACACCCAAGTAACATAAAGCAAAACACTCATAATTTTCAATTTGACTTTAATGGTGGGTTCCCATTCATCATGTAATTTTCTAGGAATTGAAATTTCTAATTCCAACTTTTCTTCCAATGCTTTCATCATAGCATCAACTATATGTTTAGTAAAAGCTTTATTTTGTTCATAAGCATGAGGTGATTTATCATGATTTGCAGTTAAGAAATACAATCAATCAAAGAGAAATTATTATAACTAAAGGCTTTGTAATACAAAAGATTGGGCACATCACTAGTTAAAGTTTTGACCTCTCCAAACCCACTTTTATCAATTTTCTCAACAAGATTCTCACCCTCCAAATTATCGGGACGCCTTCTAATTAAAGTTGACTCTTCTTCAGTCCCTTTTTCATCAATTTTAATTTTACTAAACAAGGAATCAATAGAAGAAACACCAATCATTTTAAGATCTTCATCATTTTTATGAAAACAATCACTAGAAAACGCTTTTTCTAAAAATTCTCTTTTAGCTCTAAGCATAGCGGTTCTTTTCTTACTTTCATCCATAGAAACATATAAAGCTCTAATTGAGTCTTAACCTTAGGCACAAAAATTCTCATCTTGAGATTTCCTACCTCATGTGAAATTCTATCAACGCTTCTAGACATATCATCAATCTTACTCAACTTTTCTTCTATCATAGTATTAAAATCCTTTTGAGCATTGATAAGTTCTTTAATATTATTCTCAAGATCAGAGGTGTTCCTATTATTATTATTTTAAGAAGGATTACCATAGGAATTACCATAATTATTAGAGGAATTTCCCAGAAAAGGTCTAGAATTAAAATTACCTCTATAAGCATTGTTATTAAAATTGTTTTGCGAAAGAAAATTCACATCTACGGCATAACTATTTTGCTCAATCAAAGTAGACAAAGGCACATCATTAAGATCAATGGGAGCATTTTTACAAGAAACCAACTTCATAAGAGCATCAACTTTTTCACTCAAAGAATTTATTTCTTCTACCGAATTAACCTTTTTACTAGTAGGAGCTCTTTCGGTATGCGATTGTGAATAATTTGCCATAATATTATCAAGCAATTTAGTAGCTTCACCCAATGTAATTTCTATAAAGTACCACCCGCGTAAAAATCTAAAAGATTTCTAGAAACAAAATTCAATCCGACATAAAAAATTTGTATGATCATCCAAAGATTTAAACCATGAGTAGGACAATTTCTTAGCATCAATTTCATTCTTTCCCAAGATTGCGCAACATGTTCATGCTCAAGTTGCTTAAAATTCATGATTTGTGTCCTAAGGGAAATAATTTTCGCGGGCGGAAAATACTTAGTAATAAAAGCATCTTGGCACTTATCCCAAGAATCGATACTATTGCGAGGCAAAGAAGAAAACCAAATTTTTGCACGATCTCGCAAAGAAAACGGGAATAATTTCAACTTCACAATATCATTGTCCAAATATTTTTTCTTTTGCATATCGCATTCCACGAAAAATCAACTCGGTATTTTCTTGAGACATCGCAACTACGCAAACAAGATTGCAAAAAAAAACAGATCTGACGAAAAAACTGCGAACGACAAAGAGGGCGAGTAAAATGGCAAATTTTTGTGAAGTGGGGGAGATGAAAATGAGAGGCAAATGGCAAATAATGTAAATGGCAAGGATATGAGGGTGTGATTAGGAACATGGTAGATGTTGATGATGTCACCACAACAACGGCGTGATACGTCTCCAGCGTACCTATAATTTTTTATTGTTTCATGCTGTTATATTATCATTCATGGATGTTTTACAATCATTTTATAGTCATTTTATATCATTTTTGGTACAACCTATTGACATAGTGCCTAGTGCCAGTTGCTGTTTTCTGCATGTTTTTTACATCGCAGGAAATCAATATCAAAAGGAGTCCAAACGCAGCGTAACATTTTGTGGATTTTTTTGAACCAGAAGACATCCAGTGGGCCAAAGAAGTACCGAAGAGGGAGCCCGAGGTGAGCACAAGACACCAGGGCTGGTGGGTTGTGCCCACCTCGGTGGCCTCCTGAACCACCTCTTTGCTCTATAAATACCCCCAATATTCCAGAAACCCTAGGGGAGTCGACAAAAATCAAATCCAGCCGCCGCAAGTTCCAGAACCACCAGATCCAATCTAGACACCATCATGGAGGGGTTCATCATGTCCATTGGTGCCTCTACGATGATGCGTGAGTAGTTCTTTGTAGACCTATGGGTCCGTAGTTAGTAGCTAGATGGCTTCCTCTCTCTCTTTTGATTCTCAATACAATGTTCTCTTGGAGATCCATATGATGTAACTCTTTTTGTGGTGTGTTTGTTGGGATCCGATGAACTTTGAGTTTATGATCAGATCTATCTTTTATCCATGAAAGTTATTTGAGTCTTCTTTTATCTCTTATATTCATGATTGCTTATAGCCTCGTATTTCTTCTCTGATATTTGGGTTTTGTTTGCCCAACTTGATCTATTTATCTTGCAATGGGAAGAGGTGCTTTGTGATGGGTTCGATCTTACGGTGCTTGATCCCAGTGACAAAGGGGAATCGACACATATGTATCGTTGCCATTAAGGATAACAAGATGGGGTCTATTTCTACATAAATAGATCTTGTCTACATCATGTCATCGTTCTTATTGCATTACTCCGTTTCTCCATGAACTTAATACACCAGATGCATGCTGGATAGCGGTCGATGTGTGGAGTAATAGTAGTAGATGCAGGCAGGAGTCGGTCTACTAATCTTGGACGTGATGCCTATATAATGATCATTTCCTGGATATCGTCATGATTATTTGAAGTTCTATTAATTTCCCAACAGTAATTTGTTTACCCACTGTTTGCTATTTTTCTTGAGAGAAGCCACTAATGAAACCTACGGCCCCCGGGTCTCTTCTTTATTATATTTGCCTTCTCGATCTATTTTTATTTGCTTTTTTTCATATCTATTAAACCAAAAATAAAAAAATACCTTGCTGCCCTTTATTTTATTTGGTGATCTATCTATCAATTTATTACAACTTTCTCATGTCCATTTGCCAATTTCTGGCGCCGTTGCCCGAAAGGATTTGACAACCCCTTTAATACGTCGGGTTGCGAGTATTTGTTATTTGTGTGCAGGTGCCATTCACGTAGTGTTGGGTGGTTCTCCTACTGGTTCGATAACCTTGGTATCATCACTGAGGGAAATACCTACCGTTGCTGTGTTGCATCATCCCTTCCTCTTTGGGGAAATACCGACGTAGTTCAAGCAAACATCAAAAGGAATTTCTGGCGCTGTTGCCGGGGAGACATCATCAACATCTACCATGTTCCTAATCACAAATCTCATCTCCTTTCAATTTACATTATTTTCCATTTGCCTCCCGTTTTCCTCTCCCCCACTTCACAAAAAATTGCCGTTTTATTCGCCCTCTTTTTCGTTCGCCATTTTTTCGTCAGATCTGTTTTTGAGTGCAATCTTGTTGCTTAGTCACAATGACTCAAAAGAAAACCAAGTTGTGTGATTTATCCAATACCATCAACAATGATTTTATTAGCACTCCGATTGCTCCTCCCGCCACTAGTGCGGAGTCTTGTGATATTAATGTCGCTTTGTTGAATCTTGTTATGAAGGATCAATTTTAGGGTACTCCTAATGAGGATGCCGCGTCCCATCTTAACACATTCATGAAATTATGCGATATGCAAAAGAAAAAATATGTGGACAATGATATTGTGAAGTTGAAATTATTCCCGTTTTCTTTGCGAGATCGTGCAAAATTTTGGCTTTCTTCTTTGCCTCGCAATAGTATTGATTCTTGGGATAAGTGCCAAGATGCTTTTATTACTAAGTATTTTCCGCCCATGAAAATTATTTCCCTTAGGACACAAATCATGAATTTTAAGCAACTTGAGCATGAACATGTTGCGCAATCTTGGGAAAGAATGAAATTGATGCTAAGAAATTGTCCTACTCATGGTTTAAATCTTTGGATGATCATACAAATTTTTTTATGTCGGATTGAATTTTGGGAAAGGATGAAATTGATGCTACGGAATTGCCCAACTCATGGGTTTAACCTATGGATGATCATACAAAAAATTTACGCAGGGTTGAATTTTGTTTCTTGTAATCTTCTAGATTCCGCCGCGGGTGGTACTGTTATGGAAATTACTTTTGGTAAAGCCACAAAATTGCTTTATAATATCATGGCAAATTATTCACAATGGCATACCGAAAGAGCTCCTACTAGTAAAAAAGTTAATTCGGTTGAAGAAATTTCTTCTTTGAGTGAAAAAGTTGATGCTATTATGAAATTGGTTGCTAATAAAAGTGCTCCTATTGATTTTAATGATGTTCCCTTGTCTACTTTTATTGAGAAAAATAGTGATGCCATAGATGTGAATTTTATCCCGTGAAACAATTTCAATAACAATGCTTATAAAGGTAATTTTAATCATAGGCCTTTTCCTAGTAATTCCTCTAATAAATATGGTAATTCCTATGGTAAACCTTCTTATAATAATAATAGGGACACCTCTGATCTTGATAATAATATTAAAGAATTCATCGACACTCAAAAGGTTTTCAATGCTACAATGGAAGAAAAGTTGAATAAGATTGATGATTTGTCTAGAAGTGTTGATAGAATTTATCATGATGTGGAAAATCTCAAGATGAAAATTTTTGTGCCTAAGGTTGAGGAATCAATTAAAGCTCTTTATGTTTCTATATGGATGAAAGTAAGAAAAGAACCGCTATGCTTAGAGCTAGAAGAGAATTTTTAGAAAAGGCGTTTTCTAGTGATTGCTTTCATAAAAATGATGAAGATCTTAAAATGATTGGTGTTTCTTCTATTGATTCCATTTAGTAAAATTAAGATTGATAATAAAGGGACTGAAGAAGAGTCAACTTTAGCTAGAAGGCATCGTGATAATTTGGAGGGTGAAAATCTTGTTAAGAAAATTGATAAAAGTGGGTTTAAAGAGGTCAAAACTTTAACTAGTGATGTGCCCACTCTTTTGGATTACAAAGACTTTAATTATGACAATTGCTCTTTGATTGGTTGTATTTCTTTGTTGCAATCCATGATGGATTCACCCCATGCTTATGAAAAAAATAAAGCTTTTACTATACATATTGTTGATGCTTTGATGAAAGCTTTGGAAGAAAAATTGGAATTAGAAGTTTCAATTCCTAGAAAATTACATGATGAGTGGGAACCTACTATCAAAGTCAAGATTAAAAATTATGAGTGTTTTGCTTTATGTGACTTGGGTGCTAGTGTTTCTGCAATTTCGAAATCTTTATGTGATGTGCTTGGTCTTACCGGTATCGAAGAATGTTCTTTAAATTTGCACTTGGCGGATTCTACTATTAAAAAGCCTATGGGAAGACTTAATGATGTTCTTATTCTTGCAAATAGGAATTATGTGCCCATATATTTTATTGTTCTTGATATTGATTGCAATCCGTCTTGTCCAATTATTCTTGGCAAACCGTTTTTACGCAGTATTGGTGCCATGATTGATATGAAAGAAGGCAATATTAAATTTAAATTTCCACTAAGGAAGGGTATGGAACACTTCCCTATAACAAGAATTAGTCCACCATATGAATCAATCATGAGGGCATCATATGGATCTAGAAACAAAGATGAAAAAACACAGATCCTTGCTTTATGCCTAGCTAGGGGCGTAAAACGATAGCGCTTGTTGGGAGGCAACCCAATGAATAAAATTCAATTTTGTCTTTTGTTTTCTGTTCTTGAGTGTATACACAATTATGCTAATGTTATGATTGTGTTTTTTGTGTTTTAATTAGTGTTTGTGCCAAGCAAAGCCTTTAGGATCATGTTGGATGATAGTTGATTTGATCTTGCTGAAAATAGCAACTTTTGCGCTCACGAAAAAAATTATCACTTTTAACAGGAGCGTGATAAAATACAAATTATTTTTTAAGAAGATTAATATACAAATTTCTCATGTGTTCCTAATTTTTCAGAATTTTTGGAGTGACAGAAGTATTCAAAATATCTAGATTGCTACAAACTGTTCTGTTTTTGACAGATTCTGTTTTCTTTGCGTTGTGTGCTTGTTTTGATGATTCTATGGTTTACTTTGAAGAGTTTTTGCCATAAAAAAGTTGGAATACAGTTGATATAATGCAAGAATAAAATATGAATGGGTTTGCAACAGTTCTTATAGTAGTGATTTGCTTTCTTATACTAACGGATCTCACGAAGGTTTTGTTGAGTTTTGTGTGATTGAAGTTTTCAAGTTTTGGGTGATGTTACGATGGATGAAGGAATAAGGAGTAAGAAGAGCCTAATCTTGGGGATTCCCATGGCGTCCCAATCTATTATCCAAAGAGAAGCAAGCAACTAAGCTTGGGGATGACCAAGTGGCATCCCCTCTTTCTTCTAACGACCATCAGTATTTTACTCAGAACTATATTTTTATTCATCACATATTATGAGTTTTGCTTGGAGCGTCTTGTATGATATGAGTCTTTCCTTGTTTTTTTTATTTTAAGTCATGAATCCTTGCCGGACACACCTATTTGAGAGAGCCAAAATTATGCCATGACTTGTTAGAATTGCTCTCTAGGCTTCACTTAAATCTTTATGAGCTATGGAATTGCTCTAGTGCTTCACTTATATCTTTTTTAGCACGGTGTGCTTTTTTATTTTTGAAGAAATGCTCTCATGCTTCACTTAGATCTATTTGAGAGTTAGTAAGTTTTTTAAGAAATTCTCTCTTGCTTCACTTAAATTAATTTGAGAGAAAGAAATATTATGCTCATGATCTTCACTTATATTTGTTTGAGCTTATCAAAAGCAACACATGAAAATTAGTTCCAAAGTGATAGATATCCAAGGAGGATATAATAAAAACTTTCACGAAGATAATTGGACAAAATAAACTTGATTCCTTGTAATAGTTTTGAGATATGATGATGTGATATGTGAGTCATGTTGATGAGTAGTTATGCTTTAGTAAGAATATTGGTGTTGAGGTTTGTGATTCCCTATGCAAGCACGAAAGTCAATAGTTATGCAATGAAATTACATCCTACTTGTGGTGCATTATTCGGTGTTTATTATGCTTAATGCTCGCTCATGAGATTTTTTGTTTCTTGGTTGGTCGCTTCTCAATCTTTTGCTAGCCTTCATTTTGCACTAAGTATGATCACTACTTGTGCATCCAAAATCCTTTAAACCAGTTTTGCCACATGATTCCACCATACCTACCTATATGCGGTGTTCTTTTGCCGTTCTAAGCAAATTTGTATGTGCCATATCTAATTTTCAAAATAAATTTCTCTTTTGTGCTTGCATCACTCATGAAACGGTAGGGGGTGGCTAATATATTTCCATGCTAGATATGTTATTCTCACGATGAGTTTTTATTCACTTGTCATTGCACGAGAGTAAGGCAAAGTTATTAGGGATGCCCAGTCCTGAAATTAAAAATGAATTTACTTTATGTTGTCAAATAATAAATCCCTTGGAAAGTGTTGGTATGGAAGGCACTCGTGGATACGGCTAGCCATGGAAAGTGAAAGTATGGTTGAAAAAGGAATAAACTTTAATTTCTGTTTGGGAACCGCCTATGATATATCTAGCATGGAAAGTATTGGGAACTACTCGATCGTTCTCATTGACATGAAAAGCATGCCTCCCAAAATGTTTCTATCTCTATCTTTTTCACTTTGAGCTCTGGCACCTCTACAAATCCCTACTTCCCTCCGTGAAGGGCCTTTATTTTACTTTACGCAATTTTTATTTTTAATTTGAGTCTCCATCTTCTCTTATAAAGCACCAACTAAGGGGCACTATGATCGTCCTTGAGCATTGGGTGTAGCTAATATGCGAGTGTGTTTCATGAATGGATCAATGATTGAGCATAATGGGCTAGGGATAACTTATTTTAGCGTTGATATTTGGAAAGACATGGTTGCTTGTTGATATGCTTGAGTATTTAAGTCTCATGTCAAAACTAGACTATTGCTTTGAACCATATAAAAGCCCAAATGTCCATGCTACAAAGAAAAGAATATGTGATGAGCATGTTAGGCAACATTCCACATCAAAAATTCTGTTTTTATCATTTACCTACTCGAGGACGAGCAGGAATTAAGCTTGGGGATGCTGATACGTCTCCAACGTATCTATAATTTTTTATTGTTCCATGCAGTTATATTATCACTCTTGGATGTTTTACAATCATTTTATATCATTTTTTGGTACTAACCTATTGACATAGTGCCCAGTGCCAGTTGCTGTTTTCTGCATGTTTTTTACATCCTAGAAAGTCAATAACAAACGGAGTCCAAATGTAGCGAAACTTTTTGTGGATTTTTTTGGACCAGAAGACATCCAGTGGGCCAAAGAAGTACCAAAGAGGGAGCTCGAGGTGAGCACAAGACACCAGGGCGCGCTTGGAGGCCCAGGCGCGCCCTGGTGGGTTGTGCCCACCTCGGTGGCCTCCCGAACCACCTCTTTGCTATATAAATACCCCAATATTCTAGAAACCCTAGGGGAATCGACGAAAATCAATTCCAGCCGCCGCAAGTTCCAGAACCACCAGATCCAATCTAGACACCATCACAGAGGGATTCATCATGTCCATTGGTGCCTCTCCGATGATGCATGAGTAGTTCATTATAGACCTACGGGTTCGTAGTTAGTAGCTAGATGGCTTCCTCTCTCTCTCTCTTTTGATTCTCAATACAATGGTCTCTTGGAGATCCATATGATGTAACTCTTTTTGCGATGTGTTTGTTGGGATCCGATGAACTTTGAGTTTATAATAAGATCTATCTTTTTATCCATGAAAATTATTTGAGTCTTCTTTGATCTCTTATATGCATGATTGCTTACAACCTAGTATTTCTTCTCCAATATTTGGGTTTTGTTTGGCCAACTTGATCTATTTATTCTCTTCTTTATTATATTTGCCTTTGCGATCTATTTTTATTTGCTTTTATTTTCAGATCTATTAAACCAAAAATACAAAATACCTTGCTGCACTTTATTTTACTTGGCGATCTATCTATCAATTTATTACAACTTTCTCACGTCCATTTGCCAATTTCTGGCGCCGTTGCCCGAAAGGGATTAACAACCCCTTTAATACGCCGGGTTGCGAGCATTTGTTATTTGTGTGCAGGTGCCGTTCACGTAGTGTTGCATGGTTCTCCTACTGGTTCGATAACCTTGGTCTCATCACTGAGGGAAATACCTACCGTTGTTGTGCTGCATCATCCCTTCCTCTTTGGGGAAATACCGATGTAGTTCAAGCAAACATCACGACACCAGAAATTCCTTTTGATGCGGCCTGAACTACGTCGGTACTTCCCCAAAGAGGAAGGGATGATGCAGCACAACTACGGTAGGTATTTCCCTCAGTGATGAGACCAAGGTTATCGAACCAGTAGGAGAACCACGCAACACTATGTGAACGGTACCTGCACACAAAGAACAAATACTTGCAACCCAGCGTAAAAGAGGGGTTGCCAACCCCTCCCGGGTAAAAAGATAGATAAAATTGTAGTAGATTGGATAAATAGATCTCGCGGTAACGCGAGATAAAATAAATAACAATATATTGCAGCAAGGTATTTTTGGGTTTATGGATTAATAGATCTGAAAATAAAAGCAAATAAAAATAGATCTCGAAGGCAAATATGATAAAGAAGAGACCAAATGAGGGTTTCACTAGTGGATTCTCTCGAGAAAAATAGCAAACGGTGGGTAAAAAAATTACTGTCGGGCAATTGATAGAACTTGAAATAATCATGACGATATCCAGGCAATGATCATTATATAGGCATCACGTCCAAGATTAGTAGACCGACTCTTGCCTGCATCTACTACTATTACTCCACACATCAACTGCTATCCAGCATGCATCTAGTGTATTAAGTTCATGGAGAAATGGTGTAATGCAATAAGAACGATGACATGATGTAGACAAGATCTATTTATGTAGAAATAGACCCCATCTTGTTATCCTTAATGGCAACGATACATACGTGTCGGTTCCCCTTCTGTCACTGGGATCAAGCACCGTAAGATCGAACCCATCACAAAGCACCTCTTCCCATGGAAAGGAAAATCAATCTAGTCGGCCTAACTAAACCAAAGATTCGAAGAAGAAATACGAGGCTATAAGAAATCATGCATATAAGAGATCAAAGAACTCAAAGAACTTTCATGGATAAAAACATAGATCTGATCATAAACTCAAAGTTCAACGGATCCCAACAAACACACCGCAAAAAGAGTTACATAAAATAGATCTCCAAGAGACCATTGTATTGAGAATCAAGAGAGAGAGAGAGAGAGAGGAAACCATCTAGCTACTAACTACGGACCCGTAGGTCTAAAATGAACTACTCACGCATCATCGGAGAGGCACCAATGAGGATGATGAACCCCTCCGTGATGGTGTCTAGATTGGATATGTGGTTTCTGGAACTTGCGGTGGCTGGAATTGTGTTTCGTCGACTCCCCTAGGGTCCATTGAATATTGGTGTATTTATAGAGCAAAGAGGCGGTGCGGGAGGCCACCGAGGTGGGCACAACCCACCTAGGCGCGCCTGGGCCCCCACGCGCGCCCAGGTGGGTTGTGCTCCCCTTCGAGCCCCCTTTGGTACTTCCTTGGCCCATTGTGTGTCTTCTGGTCCAGAAAAAATCACCAAAAAGTATCGCTGCGTTTGACTCTGTTTGGTATTGATTTTCTGTAAAGTAAAAAACAAGCGAAAAATAGCAAATGGCACTGGGCGCTGTGTCAATAGGTTAGTCCCAAAAAATGATATAAAGTTGCTATAAAATGATTGTAAAACATCCAAGAATGATAAGATAACAACATGGAACAATAAAAAATTATAGGTATGTTGGAGACGTATCGGCTAGGTTCAATTTTAGACAAACAAACACCTTTCTTGAGAATGAAAAACTTACAACCGAACACCCAAAAGTACTTGAGGTTGGGCTTGTTACCGATAAGTATCTCATATGGAGTCTTGTTTAGGCCTTTGCGAAGGTAGAACCGATTGGATGCATGACATGCAGTGTTGATGGCTTCGGCCCAAAAGTTGTATGGAGATTTGAGTTCTGATGACCCACAAGTATAGGGGAATTATCGTAGTCCTATCGATAAGTAAGAGTCACTAGTACAACGAGGTGCTATACAAACGGTTTTAAACCCCTTTCCGCGACGGCATTTGGAACCGTCACCTAGTGAGTGTGGGCGATAGGGGGATCCTTCCCACATGACCCAGAAACCATCGGGAATATGCCCTCCTGGCACACACGCTCAGCAAAATGAGGCCGTGTGCGACCGACGAGCGATCAAATATGGTTATACGTACAGTAGTACTAAAAAATACAAGTATACAGGCAAAATCATTTCCGATCATAAGTACACCCCACACAGTCAGTCCTCGCTAAACATTTCTGTTTGTATATACATCCTACACGATCGCTCCAAGGAAAACGTTTCTGTTCACAGGTACATCACACACAATTTTCCCTGTTAATCCGTTTGTGATAGCTTTTCCATTGCACACGGTATTAACAATTTTATCGTTTGAGTTATTGGATGCATCACACACGGTGCGTAGAAGAAACTGTGTGGCAAAGGCTGTCCATCACAAACATTTTTCAAGAGGATGTCGTGTGTGATTGTTCATTAACCCAACACGGTTTATTCCTAGAAACTTTGTGCGTTGCCTGAGGTCATCACCCACGGTGTTTTCTCAATAACCGTTTGCAATAGAAAAAACCCAATTAGCAGGCTAATTATCCTATTATTAATAATCCATTTATTAATCTAATTGATATTTCATATTAAGCACACAATATATTTCATTTTTGTAATTGAAATACATCAGAGTACAACATCATATAGCTTCAGCACTCAGCTACCCCATTACACAACTGCACCAGCACCAAGTTTCACATGCAACATCTATAACCTTTCGAAATTAGCATCATAGACAGTCATGGACAGATGTATCTCATCCGAAAATCACAAGGTATATTAATATTGAGCCTTCATTGATGTTGAAGGTCTTTGCAACTTTATGCCAATGCCTGTGGATGATTGACCGTCCATCCTTCGCCCTCTTCAGGAACACTTCAATATTGAACCATGGGTGTTGTATGAATACCTTCCTCGCCTCCTGACCATACAGGTGGTTTGAGAGGTAATCATCAGTGAACTGCTTTAGAAAGGCCTGAAAACAAGGATGTGCATAAATATCTTCTCTATATTGGAAATGGGGCAAAGGAATAAAAAAGGCAAGGTATAATAGTTAGTACCATCCTGTAGTGAACTGATGTCTTCTTCATAGTGCAAACAAAGATCTTGTTATTTTTTCTCGCTAATTTATTTATCCTAACAATCTTTCTGAGTTTCTTGACTTGACTGATATTCATGGACAACTCATTTCCCCATATGCAAAAAGGGTCGAATAAAGGTCAAAACCTCGATGCCAGGACCTACATGTGCAAGACCAAAATTTAAAAACCTAAATATTAGAATGGTTCCTGCAATTGCACAATAATGTGCTATTAGACAACAGGCCATGCACGTGCTAACCTCGATTGAAAAGCTCAGCGCTTCCCATTGTTTCCCTGCAACACATATAAGGTAGTTAGTCATCAGGCTAAGTAAGGGTTCACATGCTATCAGTAAAATATGTTGATGAAAAATAAGCACATTGCAGATTCATCAAATTAATTCGAGCCACATGGAAAACCCATTTATCCAAGCCAAGCATGATTCAGAACTAGGAAATATAGCACTTGTATATATTTCTCATGTATTAAGTGCACCAAATTCGATTTATTCCTCACATGCACAACAATACAAAATTCTACCCACGACAATTGGACATCG
The DNA here is from genome assembly GCA_021605145.1 of Aegilops bicornis. Lineage (NCBI taxonomy): Eukaryota > Viridiplantae > Streptophyta > Magnoliopsida > Poales > Poaceae > Aegilops > Aegilops bicornis. The sequence goes on along the minus strand of CM038673.1, from coordinate 483,780,584 downwards.
CATTGCAGAATTGAACCAAGCAGTTAACTAAACACCACAACAAGTGAACCAAACATTAATCGAAAGCACCACATTGCATAATATAACATACTCCTAATAGAAGATCAGACAGTTAACCAAACAAAGCATGCTTAACAACTCGAAAATATAGCAATTGTATTTCTTTCTCATGTATTTAGTACAACCAAATTTGATTTATTTCTCACATGGTATACAATAACAGAATGCACCCACAACAATTGAACATCGGATTGCAGAATTGAACCAAGCAGTTAACTAAACACCACAACAAATGAACCAAACGTTAACCGAGCACCACATTGCACAATATAACATACTCCTAATAGAAGAGCAGACAGTTAACCAAACCAAGCATGCTTAACAACTTGGAAATATAGAAATTGTATTTGTTTCTCATGTATTTAGTACAACCAAATTAGATTTATTTCTCACATGGTATACAATAACAGAATGCACCCACAACAATTGAACATCGCACTGTAGAATTGAACCAAATAGTTAATTAAACACCACAACAAATGAATCAAACGTTAACTCGACACCACATTGCACAATGTATAACATACTAGAAGATCAGACATTTACCAAACCAAGCATGCTTGACAACTTGGAAATATAGCAATTCTATTTGTTTCTCATGTATTTTGTAAAGAAAAATTCAATTTATTTCTCACATGGAAGACAATACAAAATTGCACCCTGAAGAATTGAACATCACATTTGTAGAATTGAACCAAACAATTAACTGAACACGACAACTAATTAACCAACAATTAATAAGTGAGCACCACATTGCACGACATATAGAACATATACACTAGAGCAACATATTGCATGGTAAAAGTAGATAGCATAATTCACTAGAATTTGTTAAGGAAAGGCAGTAGCTAGCAAACTGAACATGGGTCCTTATAGTGAGCTAATAAGACAAGCTACTCCTCATTGTAGGAGATATCGATGATGATTGGCTCCTTGACATGGAAGAGGGCGAGGCCTCCGCATCGTGGGTGCCCTCGTCATAGTGGTGAGTTGCCTGAGCCGCTCCAGGCACCAACCTGCTGGCTCTCGAGATGAGGTAAGTGCATGCATGCTGAGAAAACACCTCGTAGTCTTCATCGAAGGCACCGAGGGTGGCCTCAAGAAAATTCCATGAACTATCGTTTAGAGCAGCCAACCGCATTGCGGCGTCAGCGCGCGAGGCGTCGACGGTGGCCTCGACGGCAAGGTGCTCCTCCAAGATCTGGGGGTCGGCACGAATGGCAGCCATCGCGACCTCATCCGCGCGTGCGACCGCGATTTGCTTCTCCGCTGTCAAATGCTCCTTGAGATCCTGGCTATACTTCGTGCACCATGGCTTAGGGCTGCGCTTATTTGGTGGAGGGGTCGGTGATTTGGGTGGAAGGTGTCGCGCCGGCGGTCGGGGCATGTGGGATGTGGAAGGAGGAGGAGGATGGGGGTTGGGTGTGGATTACCAAGCAAGGAGTGAAGGTTTCAACTTGGAAAGGAAGGTGGAAACAAGGGAAATGTGGCTTTTGGTAAGGGGGAGGGGGCGGGGAGGTAGATATTTCCATGGAAGCCGAAAATTTGGAATCGGTTCAGCGAAAACACTAGCGTGCAAAGTGTCATCAGACACGGTCCCTTATTCAGAACTGTGTACGATATGTGAACATCACAAATGATTCATATATCTTAACCCGTGTGTGATGAGTTTGAACGCCAAAAATTTTGGTTCGAATTTCCCTGGTTACAGTGGCCATCCACGTCATTGCACAATTTGGGTACACAAAGGAGACTACAACACACATGGTTATAGTGTCAACATAGAACAACATGAGAGTTGTGATAAATTTTGGAATTTTTGGGGTTTGTTAGGACATTTTTATACATTAACTGGGGTTTTAGGCATTTTATGTGCATAATTCATATTTGAACTACATGCACATGCTCCAGTGCATATAAATTGGTTGAAAAATCAAATATGTGTCCTTGGTTGCATGCTTAAGTCCCATGCAAGAAATGTGAATGAATGTCAAACACTCTGCCACCGTCACTCGGTCGCAAACATTGAGATACCTATTTTTTAAACTCTAGTAAATCCAAAACTCGTCCGAAATTCATGAAACTTGGCATGCTATCATGGAGAGGCATCAACATGTCGTGGTAATTTTTTTGTCCCATTTGGGGCAGGTTTGGGCATAAGCTTCTCACAAACCAGAGCTTCTCAAAACAAGCGTGATGGTTTCTATAGGGAACGTGCCACCTTTGGGGACAAAACGATATTTGTTGCCTATTATTGCTTTCAAAAAAATTCTAGTGTCAACATAGAACAACAGGAGTGTTGTGTTAAATTTTGGAATTTTCGGGGTTCGTTTGGACATTTTTATACATTAACTAGGTTTTCTAGGCATTTTATGTGCATAATTCAAATTTGAACTACATGCAGATGCTCCAGTGCATATAAATTGGTTAAAAAAATCAAATATGTGTCCTTGGTTGCATGCTTAGGTCCCATGCAAGAAATGTGAATGAATGTCAAACACCCTGCCACCATCACTCGGCCGCAAACATTGAGATACCTAGTTTTTAAATTCTAGTAAATGCAAAACTCATCTGAAATTCATGAAACTTGGCATGCTATCATGGAGCGGCATCAACTTGCCTTGGTAATTTTTTTGTCCCATTTGGGGCAGGTTTGGGTATAAGCTTCTCACAAACCAGAGCTTCTCACAACAAGCGTGATGATTTCGGTAGGGAATGTGCCACCTTTGGGGACGTAACGATATCCGTTGCCTCTTATTGCTTTAAAAAAAATTCTAGTGTCAACATAGAACAACAGGAGTGTTGTGTTAAATTGTGGAATTATTCGGGGTTCATTTGGACATTTTTATAGATTAACTGGGTTTTCTAGGCATTTTACGTGCATAATTCAAATTTGAACTACATGCACATGCTCCAGTGCATATAAATTGGTTGAAAAATCAAATATGTGTCCTTGGGTGCATGCTTAGGTCCCATGCAAGAAATGGGAATGAATTTCAAACACCAGGGCATTGTTGATTGCCGGCAAAATGCTGAGATACTTTGTTTTTAAATTCTAGTAAATCCAAAACTTATCTGAAATTCATGAAACTTGGCATGCTATCATGGAATGGCACCCGACATGCTGTGGTATTTTCCGTGTCCATTTTGAGAGAAGGTGCACTCGAATAACAATCAATAAAGGCATTTTGAAACAAATAGTTACCACTGTAACATCTCAAACATTTTGTATAATTTAAATCGTGTGCATTTTGTTAACCATTCACGTGATGCCACGCCTCACTCTTTTAATGGCTAGGAGGTGTCGTGCGGACAGGTGCTTGAGTGCTTGACTAAACGGGAGGCGTGCGAGCTGTACTCCAATGCGGAGGCTCACCGGGAAGCATGCGTTGTACGCCGCGCAGGCTCACCGAGAAGCGAGCCCTTTGACTTCCATGGCCGCCCGCCTTGCTCGTATCCTCTTCATTAATGGCGCCCAAGTTGAAGTTTAGTACGGGTTTTTAATATAAAACACTCATGCAAACGTTTTAGTTAGAACACCCGTATGCAAACTGACAACTTCCCCAGGAAGCCAAGGGAAAATGTGTCGAGCAGGATTTGTGAAGCTCTTGATTGCAAACGTTTTAGTGAGAACACTTGTATGCAAACCGACAGCTTCCCCAGGAAGCCAAGAGAAAATGTGCCAAGCAGGATTTCTGCAGCTCTTGATCGCAAACGTTTTAGATAGAACACCCATATGCAAAGTGAGAGCTATGGTCTTCCCCCTTAAGTCGAGGGAAAATTCGCAGCACAGGATTTGTGCATCCCTTCAATGCAAACAGTTGTTTTGGATGACTCGTGTGCAACCACGTACAAACAATTTGGTAAGATTTGCATCTGTCATATTGGGTATGTTGCCATTTGTCAAATAGGGAAGATTGACATTTGTTGATCTAGTAACATTGCCATTTGTCAATCCTTGTAACACTGCGATTTGTCAAAACAACTAAAATTCAGTAATTAAGCATAGATTTCATTCATAGATTAAGTAGTCGTTCTTAATTTATACAAACAGTTCAACTCGATAGCTGAACCGACCAAACTTTTCCCCAATTGTTGCCAACCACGTACTGAAATAGCTAGTTCAACTATATATACTAGCTAATTTTAAGTACGCCAGGCCAGCTTCCACCACATCTATAGTCAGATGAACTGAACAAAATAGCTCCTAAATACTACTACTACGGAGGGGCTTTATACTACTTCCGGCAGCCTCTCCTCTGTCGAGCGTGCTCAGTAAGAGGCAGAGGAGGAGCAAGAGCCTACTGATGAGCTGGAAAACTACATTATGGTGCCTGCCGCTGCTGCACGTTCAGCGATGCACACCAACTCGAACGCCCTCTGTTGCTCCAGACGACCCCTCTCGAAGCGGCCGGACTGCTCGTAGATATCCTGATTCCTTGCTTCTGCGTCAGCGTGTTCTGCGGCCACTGCTGCGGTAAGGCTCTTTGCATGCTCAACGAGGCCGTGTGCAGAACCTTGTCGAAATCCATGAGCACTAGAGGGTCTGGGGCAGCACGAAGAAGGACTCGCTGGTTGAACTCGCCTCGGCCATCATCAACCCATACTACAAAAAGATGAAGCAGGATGCCAACAGAACACATCCCATATCCTGGCACGGGGCCTAGATGCTGCAACTAGATGAACCTCACCTTAGGTTTGTGGCCAAGAGCGTGCACACATGCTACGAGATGCATAGGTGGATCGTTGACATGAGGAAGTGCCTTGTTACGGAGATCGACGAGGCTGGATCGATCCACAACCAGAGCAAGCGTCACAAGAAGTAGATGATGATCAGATGATTGTTTATCCTAGTTAATCATGCATGTAATATATATTTCACTTTGGTGTGTGGAAATGTCATGTGTGTAGTAGCCACCTATGTAATTATGCATGTAATAGTTTACTTTGGTGTGTGTGCAAATGCCATGGTTGTAGTATCCACCTATGTAAGTGGATGTTTAACGGTTCAATATATGTTGTTATTCTATATGCAATCCCATCGAAAAACACACACGTCTTATTAGCAGCAATCGTCTGTGTTATTATCGGTCTTCGCACACATTTCTAATTACAGACTTGTTTGTCGCGTATCACACACATCTTGTTATATTGAACCATTTCTGTTGTCTTGTCTCAACACAAATAGTTCATCCGAGTGAACCGCATGCCGTATGTCGCACACACCTTGATCTGGCTGACCGTTTCTTTTGTGTTGCCTAATCACAAGCAGTTCATCCGAGTGAACCGTATGTTGTATACCGCACACACCTTCATCTGGCTGCCTGTTTCTTTTGTTCCTCCTCGTCGCAAATAGTTAATTGAACTGAACCTAGATTGCTTCTGCCTAGGTTCCGCCTCGAGACGGCGGCGCTTCGTCCCGAAAGCTTCCTTATGATTTTTCCAGGTCAAAACCCTCCATATAGCAGAAGATGGGCACCGGAGATCTGACAGGGGGCCCACAAGCCACAGGAGCGTGCCGAGGGGGTAGGGCGCGCCTCCAGGCTTGTGGCCTCCTGGTGGGTCCCCTATGGTATTTTCTTTGGCTAATATTTTTATATATTCCAAAATAATTCTCCGTAAATTTTCAGGACTTCTGGAGTTGTGCGGAATATGTCTCTTAGATTTTCTCCTTTCCGGTCAGAATTCCAGCTACCAACATTCTCCGTCTTTATGTAAACCTTGTAAAATAAGAGAGAAAAGGCATAACTATTGTACCATAATGTATAATAACAGCCCATAATGCAATAAATATCTATATAAAAGCATGATGCAAAATGGACGTATCAAATCCCCCAAGCTTAAACCTCGCTTGTCCTCAAGCAGAAGCCGAAATCGAAAAATATGTCCACATGTTTAGAGATAGAGGTGTCAATAAAATAAAATACGGACATGAGGGCATCATGATCATCTGTAAAACATCAACATATAATCACATATAATTTCTTATGCTAAAGTAACAATTCATTCACAAGCTAAAGTATGAATCGTAAACTTCATTGAAAACTAACAAACTATGATCTCAGTCATTGAAGCAATTGCAATTTATCATAATATCGGAAAGAGTCAACGTAAGAGATTTTGTATAGCAATTTCACATACTCAACCATATTTTAGTCTTTTATAATTGCTAACACTCACGCGATACTTAAGAGTTCAAATCCTCAAGCGGACACAAAGAAAGACAGGGGCTTATAGTTTTGCCTCCCAACCTTTTACCTCAAGGGTAACATCAACAATAATACTTTATGATAACCTACATCCGGGTGGATATATATATCTGGATCTTTCTCCAACACAAAGTGCTTGCAAAAAGAAAAAAGGTGTAAAAAAGGAAAGGTGAAGATCACCATGACTCTTGTATAAGGGTAGAAGGTAAAAGTAAAAAGATAGGTCCTTCGCAGAGGGAAGCAGAGGTTGTCATGCGCTTTTATGGTTGTATGCACAAAATCTTAATGCAAAGGAACGCCACTTTATATTGCCGCTTGTGATAAATAACTTTATTATGCAGTCTGTCGCTTTTATTTGTTCCATATCACAAGTTCATATAAAGCTTATTTTCCTCACACTACAACATCATACATATCTAGAGAGCAATTTTTTTATTGCTTGCACCGATGACAACTTACGTGAAGGATCTTACTCAATCCATAGGTAGGTATGGTGGACACTCATGGCAAAACTGGTTTAAGGGATGTTTGGATGCACAAGTAGTATCTCTACTTGGTGCAAAAGATTTGGCTAGCATAAGGGGAAAGGAAGCTCAGCATGATGGAGGATCCATGATAATATAACTTCTATTCGGATATAAGAAAACATAGCCCATTATGTTGTCTTCCTTGTCCAACATCAACCTTTTAGCATGTCATATTTTAATGAGTGCTCACAATCACAAAATATGTCCAAGATAATATATTTATATGTGAAACCTCTCTTTCTTTATTACTTCCTATTAATTGCAACAATGACCAAAACTATGTTTGTCAACTCTCAACAAATTTTATTCATCATACTCTTTATATGTGAAGTTATCACTCTCCATAAGATCATTATATAATCTTTTTATTTCTTTTTATTCTTTCTTTTTCTTTTCCCTCCAGATCATAGCAAGAAAGCAAAAGCCCTCAACTCAAAACTACTCTTTATTATATAACTCACGAACTCAATTACATAGATGGATCACAAAGCAAAACTCAAAGACTAGATCATACTAAAAACGTTTATCCTACTAGATCAAGATATAATCAAAATGATCGAGCTAAGAAAAAAATATAAAGGTAAAGATGTGATGGTGATACGATATCGGGGCACCTCCCCCAAGTTTGGCAGTTTCCAGGGGAGTGCCCATACCCATGTATTTTAGATCTCTTTCTTCGGAAGTGGTGCTGGTGGAGTTGATGATGTTGTAGACTTGTGTTCCATCTTCCAGGGCATAGGCTCACCATCATAGAAAGATGAACGAGTCTCCGGGATCCTCAGATCTGCAGACAAACTCATCCTCTTAAATCGGTATTCATACTCATAGTTTTGGTTTTGAAGGTCATAGATCTGGGCTTGGAGATGCTCGGTTTTCTCGTGAAGCTTGAAGATGGCCTCTCCGATGTTCTTGGCGTCCAACTTGTGGTCACAGGTAAATTCTGCGATCATGGAGTGATTGGCATTGAGTCCGCGTTCCACCATCCCTTGGCACTTGAAGACTTGCTGCCCCATTGCTTCGAGCCTTGTCTCCACGCTTCCGGTCTTCCTTGGCCCTTGAACATCATGGATGTGCAGCAACCCCTCATGCATCTCAATGGTTTGAGGGTGTTGCAGCACCTCCGCAAGGTAGGGGTTGATGACCTTCTCGAAAAACTTGTCCTTGGGGGCGCTTGGAGACGTCATGGTGATCTAGATCTGTCAGAAAAACAGCTCGAAACAAAAATAGGAGATTTTGATGTGGTACGGTGGTTAAAACCTTCATGAGATTATATAATGATTTTTTACCGGCTAAAAGAAGTATTGTGCAAGAAAACAGAGTCTGAAGGGCACACGAGGAGGGCACACGCCACAAGAGTGCGCCCAGGGGGGGTAGGGCGTGACCCCCAGGCTTGTCGCCTCCTCATGCACTTTTCGGAAAACTTTTTATTTTCCTAATTTTTTTAAATATTCCAAAACGGATAAAAATTGCCATTGGAAAAGTTTTGGAGTCGATTTACTTACCGTACCACATACCTATTCCTTTTCGGAGTTTGAAACATTCTAGAAAGTCTCCCTATGTACTCCTCCGGTGTTACAGTATTGATAATATTGGTTTCAACATTTATGGGAGTACCTGAAATATAGTGTTTGATTCTTTGACCATTTACCACCTTCGGCTTAGTGCCTTCGGCGCTGTTGATTTTGATGGCATCGGAACGATAAACCTCCTCGATAATGTAAGGACCTTCCCATTTAGAGAGAAGTTTTCCTGCAAAAAATCTTAAACGAGAATTGTATAGCAAGACATGGTCACCTACATTAAATTCACGCTTTTGTATTCTTTTGTCATGCCATCTCTTAACTTTTTATTTAAACAACTTGGCATTATTCATAGGCTTGAGTTCCATTCATCAAGTGAGCTAATGTCAAATAACCTCTTCTCACAGGCAAGTTTGAAATCATAGTTGAGCTCTTTAATTGCCTGCTACCTCTTGAGCACTGCGTTGGATTTCCTTGAAGAGGAAAGGTGATGCAACACAATAGCGTAAGTATTTCCCTCAGTTTTTTGAGAACCAAGGTATCAATCCAGTAGGAGGCTACGCGCGAGTCCCTCGTACCTACACAAAGCAAATAACTCCTCGCAACCAACGCGATTAGGGGTTGTCAATCCCTTCACGGTCACTTACGAGAGTGAGATCTGATAGAGATGATAGATAATATTTTTGGTATTTTTGTGATAAAGATGCAAAGTAAAATAAAATAAAAGTAAAAGGCAAAGGCAATAAATAAAGTGGTGGAAGATTAATATGATGAAGATAGACCCGGGGGCCATAGGTTTCACTAGTGGCTTCTCTCATGAGCATAAGTATTTTACGGTGGGTGAACAAATTACTGTTGAGCAACTGATAGAATTGAGCATTGTTTTTTTTGAAACCTTGAATAGTAGGAGAACCTCCCACTGTTATTTTTGTATTAATATGAAGATGTACAAGTTACACAGTGTATGTACATGTGTCATCACCCCATTTGGGGTGTGTTAGAATGCTAGTCTACAGAAGAAAGGATGATAGGGATGAGATGTTTGTGTTTTTCCTTGACCCTATAGGTAAGGAGAGAGAAGTCTGTCTTAAATCTGTCCAACCAAGAAAGTTTTGTTGGAACAATCCCCCTGAAGTGTTTATTGTTGCGTTCCTTCCATAAACTCCACGCCGCAAGCAAGAACATCTTCATGAAAAGAGGCCTATTCCAATGTTGTTTGGCCATAGCCACATTATGAAGGCGTGACATTCCTTGTGGCCAGGAGAGGCCCAGACTTGCCCAACAATCAATGCCGAAGCGACACTCAAAGAACAGATGCTCTAAGGTTTCCTCGATTTGCAGTCCACAGAGGATACAATTGTGGTCATCACCAATATTGTAATGTCCTCTTTTGAGCATATTCCTGTTATTAAGGCAGTCAGAAAAAAGCAACCACCCGAAAACTTTGATTTTCATGGTTGATCTTGACTTCCAAATCCAACCAAAGGCCTCATGTGCTCGAATATCTCTGAAGTAGAATGTATAGTATTTATGTGCGGTGAATTGATTTGATCCCCATGCATACATCCAAACATCTGCCTCATCAGATAGGGTAATCGTGGCCAAGTCAGATTACATTTGTCGAACTTCCGCGTGAGCTTGCTCAGAAAGTGGGAGGTGAAATGCCTCTCGCAGTGCCGTGATGGACAAGAAACCTCTGACCGAGATGTCTTCATTAATGGTGTAAGAGAATGCGCGTGGATAACTATTCGCAATAATGTTGTCTGCCCAAGAGTTTTTCCAGAAGAGAACATTCTTGCCATTTGCTACCTGGACAGTGGTGATTCCCCTATAAATGGGCATTAGCTTTGCAACATCACGCCACCAGAATGATCCACACGTGTCAGAAGCGTGTGGTATGCGGTTAGAGTAATATGTATCCCAGATGAGTTGGACCCAAGGCATGTCCCACCTATTATAGAATTTATGTAAGTATTTGAATAAGAGGGCATCTCCTTGTGTTCTTAGATCAATCACACCTAGGCCACCGCATTCCTTGGGTCGGTAGACCATGTTCCAGGCAGCAAGGGAGTTGCATTTGTCACCTTGCTCAGTTTTTTAGTCCACAAACATTTTATTCTAATCTTGTCCAGTAATTCAATGATCTTGGTTGGAAATCTGAGTGTGCATAGAGCAAAAATGATCAACGAAGTGATTACGGAGTTGAGCAGGGATAATTTGCCACCATAGGATATCATGTTGAGAGTGGCTGTTAGTCTTCTTTCCATGGAACAAACCAGTGGCATAAGCTCAATAATTGTTGGTCGTGTAGTTCCAAGAGGGAGGCCCAAATAGGTAAACGGCAACTTGCCAATGACACATCCAAAGATATTGGCTATTTCCTGAGTTTTCGCCAGGTCACAATTCATTGTGATGAGAGTGGATTTATGTTATTTTCAACCCAATGGACGTGGCATAGTCATTTAAGATGTCCTTGATGGTTGTATCTTGTTGGGTGCATGCTGGCATGACCAAGATGGTGTTGTCTGTGTATTGAATTATAGGGTAATCATTTTGGTGTTGGGATGGGAACGACAGATGAATCAAGTTGCGCGCGAAAGCATCATTTATGGCAGCTTGCAAAAGCTCGGTCGCAAGAACAAAGATTAGGGGGGAGAGAGGGTCTCCCTGCCTTACACCACATTTGCAGTAGAATTGCCGACCAAGAGTGCCATTAAGAAGGACCGAAGATTTGCCCGAGGAGAAGATGCATCGGATCCAACCCAGCCATTTGTCGTTGAATCCCGTATTTTTCATAATTTCAATCATGTCCTCATGTTCAATCGTATCAAATGCTTTGGCAAAATCTAACTTGAGAAGCATGATTTCCTTTCTGGAAGATTGACATTGATATATGTACTCATAGGCCCATGCGAGACGGTCTTGTATAGTCCGCCCTTTAAGAAATCCATATTGATTCTTGTGCACAATTTTTAGGATGACTTTTTGAAGTCTATTAGCCAAGATTTTTGTGACAACTTTGAGACAACAGTTGAGAAGCGTGATCGGTCGATAGTCATTGATAGACTCCGGAGAGCCGACTTTGGGGATGAGAGTGATGAAACCGTCACTAAAACTTTACAGATTGAGCTCCCCATTATGAAATTGATTGCACAAGTTATAAAAGTCGTTCTTGATGATTGGCCAGCATCGTTTTAAGAATAGACCATTAAAGCCGTCCGGGCCAGGGGCTCTGTCCGCGGGCATTTCTCTAACAACTTTGTGATCTCTTCATTTGTAAAAGGAATGGTCAGCTCATCGAGTCCATTGCATTTCTTGATTATTCTGTCTAGGTTGAACTTCATATTGCAGGGCCGTGATGATCCCATCCTTTCTTTAAACGTTTGAAATATTATAGACTCTTTTCCTGCATGATGCCCGACCAAGGTGTCGTCAGGTGTTGCTAGGGTAGCAATGTTGTTCTTCCTATATCTTCTAGAGGCCAAGGCCTGGAAGAATTTGGATGGCTCGTCCCCAAACTTGACTCATCTTATGGTGCACCGCTTTTTCCAATAAGCTTGTTGATAACGTAATAATCTTATGATGTGCGCCTTGAGAATTCTTCTAAAATTAGCTTCAGGAACACTTAAGGTCCGTTTGTTTTCAAGCTCATCAATCTCACAAAGGGCTTTATTTGAATTCTCAATAGCCACAGAGAGTTTGGATATGCCTTTGCTCCAATGTTTAAGATCACGTCTCAGAGTTTTGAATTTTCGGCACAGAATGGTGGCTGTATTTTAGGAGTGCACTGGTTTAGCCCAAGAAGATTCAACAATTTGCATGAAGCCCGGATGTTGCACCCAGAATGATTCGAAGCGAAATAGTTTTGATTTAGGGATATTTGTTTCAATGGTAACCACACAAGGAATATGATCGGAGACTGGCTTACCGAGTGGTTTAACCAAAGTTTTTGGGTAAGACATGGTCCAATTAGTACTCGTAAAGAACCAATCCAATTGCTCTAAAAGAGGGTCAAGCTGCATATTGCTCCACGTGAATGAACGTCCCTTGATAGGTAATTCAATGAGGCTTTGACAGCGGATGAAATCATTAAATGTGTTCATGGCATTAATGTGGCCTCCTGTTTTATTACGATTATCAGGTGCACGTATAAAGTTAAAGTCCCCCACAAAGAGCCAGTCTTCATTTGATGGAATGTTGAGTGAACAAAACCAGTGGATGAATTGTTCCCTCTGCTCACCTTGGCAAGGACAATATACATTAACCAACGTCCAACATTGCGCCAATTGTGTTGATTTGAAACGTCTGACCAGTGCAAAATCTTCAGATAGCAGCACATCCGCAGAGAAAATAGTGCTATTCCAAATAGTGACAATACCCCCCGAAGCCCCACGAGAAGGTACAAACGCAAATTGATCAAAGCGACGAGGGCAGCAAGACTTAATGAAAGACAAATTGAATGATGGTTTCTTGGTTTCTTGCAAACAAATCACTGCACAGCCACTAGAGGTAATCACATTGGAAAGCGCTAACTGCTTGTCCCCAGAATTTAACCCACGAACGTTCCAACATAAGACATTCCAGTTTACCAAAAGATTCATTGCTTAAGTAAATAAAAGGATCTGCAAAAGAGAAACTAGGTCGAGGCCGGGGGCTCCTCCTCCTGTGAAGCCACACGAATTGAGCATAGTTATGAGAATATCTAGGTATGATCATGTATATAGGCATCACATCCGAGACAAGTAGACCGACTCCTGCCTGCATCTACTACTATTACTCCACTCATCGACCGCTATCCAGCATGCATCTAGAGTATTAAGTTCAAGAAAGCAGAGTAACGCCTTAAGCAAGATGACATGATGTAGAGCGATAAATTCATGCAATATGATAAAAACCCATCTTGTTATCCTCGATGGCAACAATACAATACGTGCCTTGCTGCCCCTCATCACACGGAAAGGACACCGCAAGATTGAACCCAAAGCTAAGAACTCCTCCCATTGCAAGAAAAACCAATCTAGTAGGCCAAACCAAACTGATAATTCAAAGAGACTTGCAAAGATAACCAATCATACATAAAAGAATTCGGAGAAGATTCAAATATTGTTCATAGATAATCTTGATCATAAACCCACAATTCATCGGTCTCAACAAACACAACTCAAGAAGAAGATTACATCGAATAGATCTCCACGAGAGAGGGGGAGAACATTGTATTGAGACCCAAAAAGAGAGAAGAAGCCATCTAGCTACTAACTATGGACCCGAAGGTCTGAAGTAAACTACTCACACTTCATCGGAGAGGCTATGTGTAGCGACCCGACCTCAGATGGTCAAGTCTCTGTGTTCCAGTGTCATCCCTGGATCAGTAATGCTGACACACACAGTACTCGAATGATTTATAACAGAGTAGCAATCACACACTTATTACATCGAATGTCTCCAAAAGAGAACTTATTACAATAATATGGCTTACGGCCATCTAATGCGATAACAGCGGAAGGCTTGGAAGATAAAGTGAGTCCATCAACTCCAACGGCATAGCTGAGCTGCATGGCAACGACCTAACGAACCTTACTCCTCGTCTGAAAAGTCTGCAACATAATATGTTGCAGCCCGAGAACGGTCAGACATGGAATATCTTTGGCAATATAACACAATAGAGCAGGAACAGAATAATGCTATCACTACATGCATATTTGGCTGGTGGAAAGCTCTATGGTTATAGTTTTCTTGAAAAGCCAATTTTTCCCTACAACAAAGGAATATATTTTTATTTAACTATCATGGTGGTTGAAACATTGAGAAGGTATAACCCCAACTCAATCCAAATTAAAGTAGTTAACTACCCGACAATATTATTTAAGAGTGATGAGATACATGTGATAACTCAAGTACTAGATACTCAAAATTGTCCATAACCGGGGACACGGCTAACCATGATTAGATTGTACACTCTGCAGAGGTTTGCGCACTTTTCCCCACAAGACTCGGTCGCCTCCGTTGATTTCTCGCACTACATGGTGTTTGAGAAACGGATGACCAAGACATAGTCTTTCAGAAACATTAACTCTCTACTCCGAGTAGTCCATACCAAACCTACAAAACCCACTACCTACTGATCTACCTCTTCAAGGGCTTCACGTAGCTTACTCAACTATGCTAGAGCCCATAGTAGCTTGTGGCTGCACACGGAAGTTTCTAGCATGAATAATCTCAGTTCCTTTGAGCACTGGTGGCGGTCCATAGGAAGATCACACGGGTACCCGGGATTTCCAAAATAAAACAGACAACACCTGTTCCCAGTGCCTCAATCCACCCAGATGTGTATTAAAGTTGCCACCTTAAATTAAACCATTAATTAACAATCTCACATCTGTCATGGATTCACTCAAACCCAAACCACGCCTACGAGCATAGCATAGCAATATAAGCAACACGTAGAAGTAACTCCCAAGGGTTTGATAGTAACAGGGCAATAGGTTCTACCTCAACTACTACTTCCCAACCCACAAGTTAATGACATACTAACCATGCAATGTTTGAGGATTGAGCTAATGCATGAAAACTGGGTATGAAAAGAGTATGATCAAAGTGTTACTTGCCTTGCTGACGATCTGCGAATTCTAGAGACTCGTAGTAACACGCTTCGCACTCCGGGAATTCTATTGCAAGCAAACAATAACATACATAAGCAACAAGCAAAGATGCACAAGAAAATTTCAACTAAAAGAGGCTGACCAGAAAGTTCAACTTAAGAACTCCGGTTCGCAAAAAGAATCAAACCAAACGGAGCAACGAAACTCAAACGGCGAAAGAAACAAGATCCGTTTACTAATCTGAACTAGGGTCAAATTTTTCAGTATCAAAATCTTGTTTAAGTTGTTTAAGCGGAAAGAGGGTCTCGAGACGAAGATCTGGGCGCTTGAATCGCCTGATTCCGACTAACGAGCGAAAAGATAAACAGAAACTAAGATCCGATCAGAAATCGTGATCAGAAAAATCGCGGAATAAATCTGAGAAAAAGAAAACTGACGAACAGACTAACGAACGAACATTCGTTATCTGGATCTAAACGAGGAACGCATTCGTTAAAACGAACGAACGAGCGAACGCTCGCTAAATAAATAAACCGGTGAAAAACCGATCTATTTTAAAAAACGAAAACTAGGGTTTTCTAAAAAACCGAACGGTTTTTCTCAGAAAACCGGGGCGACTACCTCGGCTCGGCTCCGGCGGGTCGGCGGGGCGGCGTGGGGTGGCGGGCTGGCGGCAGCGACGGGAGGCGGCGGCGGGTGGTGGTGGTGGTGTGGCGGCGGGGTGGCGGGGTATTTAAGAGAGGCGACTTGGAGGAGGGGCAAGGCACGGCGGAGGCAGAGTCCTACTGGGACTCCGTCCGAGAGGCGGCGGGCAGCTGGCGCTGGGAACTTTTTAAATAATTCCGCCGACAGAAAATAAATCCTAAAAAAATAAAATAAAAACTAAAAATGCCAAAACAAATTTTCACTGTCTAAATAAAATATTTAGAACTAGATGAATATTTTCTTGGCCCTAAAATGCAATTTTTTTTGAAAATGTTCAATTTTTCTAATGCAAATAAAATCCAAATAAAAAATAAAATAAAATCCAACGAATGATTTTAACATTTTTCCTCCAATATTTCAATTGTTTTGGAGAAGTCATATTATCTCCTCTCATTTATTTTTAATATGAAATACTTTTTCGAAGAGAAAAATAATTAAAATAAAAAATCCTCGTTTTCGCTATTTGATAAAAATCAAATAGGAAAACCGAAAAATCCCCAACTCTCTCCGAGGGTCCTTGAGTTGCTTAAGATATCGAGGATTGCGGAACGAAGATGCAATAAAATATGATATGCATGGATGACCTATGTATAACATTCCAAATTGAAAATTTGGGATGTTACAAACCTACCCCCCTTAAGATGAATCTCGTCCTAGAGATTCGGGTTGGCTAGAAAATAGGTGCGGGTGGTCCTTGCGAATATCATCCTCTCGTTCCCAGGTGGCTTCCTCCTTGGTATGGTGGCTCCGCTGAACTTTGCAAAACTTGATAACATTGTCTGCGAAGTGACTCATTTGGCAAAGTCCGTAATCTTTCTTGGCTTCTCCTCATAAGTCAAATTACTATCCAACTGAATCGCCTCCGAGTATCAGTATCTCTTAATGGTATATCCGCCATCTCAAAGATGACACTTCTTCAATCGTGAGACGCGTGGAACACATCGTGAACTTCGACAATCCTTCGTAACTCCAGCTTGTAGGCAACTTCTCCCATCCGTTCCAAAACACGGTACGGTCCTACGAATCTTGGAGCTAATTTTCCCTTAACTCCAAAATGTTTCACTCCTCGCAAGGGCGATACTCGCAGATATGCTCTATCTCCAATTTCATAGGTTACCTCCTTTTGTTTTGTGTCTGCATAACTCTTACACTCGATCGAAAGCAATCTTCAGTCTGTCATGGATCAGTTTAACCTTCTCCTCCGACTCTTTGATCAAATCTGGTCCAAACAACTGACGGTCTCCTACCTCATCCCACATCAGGGGTGTTCTACATCTGCGTCCATACCGAACTTCGAACGGTGCCATCTTCAAACTGCACTGGTAGCTATTGTTGTATGAGAACTCTGCGTAAGGCAAATTGTCGTCCCAACTACATCCATAATCTAGCGCACAGGCTCTCAACATGTCCTCCAGAATCTGGTTGACTCTCTCTGTCTGTCCATTTGTCTGCGGGTGAAACCCAGGGTCTGGTGTAACTGATGCCAAAACTTTGAAGTAAACTGTGTTCCTCTATCTGATACGATGGTCCTCGGAACTCCATGCAAACATACGATCCTGGACATATATATCTTGGCCAACTTTGCACTTGTATAAGTTGTTTTCACGGATGAAGTGAGCCACTTTGGTCAAGCGATCCACTACTACCCATATTGAGTCATATCCTGCTTTGGTCCCTGGGCAATCCGGTGATAAAGTCCATGCCAAGTTTATCCCACTTCCATTCGGTATCGGCATAGGTCAGAATCCCTACCGGCTTCGATGCTCGCCTTCACTCTCTCGACATACATCACATACAACTACATACTGCAATATCCTTCTTCATACCATCCACCGTAAATGTTCTTTCAAATCCAAATACATCTTGGTGTTTCCGGGGTGTATCGAGTATGGTGAGTCATGAGCCTCCTGAAGTATTAACTTCCTGATCTCTGGGTTATTAGGCACATGAACTCGATCCTCAAACCATAAGGTATCATGCTCATCCTCGCGAAAACCTTTGGCCTTTCCTTTGCTCATCTTCTCCTTTATCTCAGCAATCTCTTTGTCTTCCTTCTGAGCTTCTCGAATCTTGTCCAACAATGTAGACTGAACTTCCATTGTTGCAATGAAACCTATTGGAACAATCTCCAACCGAAGTTCCATGATATCTTCAGCTAACTCCTTCGCAATCCCTTACTTCAAGGATATTAGCGTAACTCTTCCGGATCAAAGCGTCTGCTACGACATTGGCCTTTCCTGGATGATAGTGTAGCTTCATATCGTAATCCTTTATAAGTTCCAACCATCTCCTCTGTCTAAGGTTCAACTCCTTCTGTGTGAAAATGTACTTCAAACTCTTATGATCCGTGTACACATCACAACGGTTTCCAATAAGATAATGTCTCCAAGTCTTCAATGCATGCACTAGCTCCAAATCATGCGTGGCATAGTTCAACTCATGGGGCTTCAGTTGTCGTGAGGCATACGAAACAACCTTTCCGTCCTGCATAAGCACACATCCAAGTCCCAAGCGTGAGGCGTCACAATACACTTGAGACTCCTTATGTATATCTGGCAATGTTAGCACTAGGGCTGTAGTCAAACGTTTCTTCAACTCCTGAAAACTTGCCTCGCATCCTCTGTCCATTTAAACTTAGTATCCTTCTTCAGCAATTCAGTCATTAGCTTAGCAGTCTTGGAAAAATTCTCAATGAATCTCCGATAATATCCTGCGAGTCCAAGGAAACTGCGGATCTCGCCAACTGAAGTGGGTGGCAACCATTCAAAGGATCGATCGAACCTTCTTGGGATCTACTGCTATACCTTATCCTGATATAACATGTCCAAGAAATCCAACTTCCTTCAACCAAAACTCGCACTTGCTGAATTTGGCGTATAACTGGTGTTCCCTGAGTTTCTCGAGAACTAAATGCAAATGATCCTTGTGCTCCTCCTCGTTCTTCGAGTATACCATAATATCATCAATAAACACCACAACAAACTTGTCCAAATATTCCATGAACACCTTGTTCATCATACTCATGAAATAGGCAGGGGCGTTAGTCAGTCCAAACGACATGACCGTATACTCGTATAATCCATACCGCGTGGTGAACGCTGTCTTTGGTATATCCTTCTCTTGAATCTTCAACTGATGGTACCTCGATCGTAGATCGATCTTCGAAAACACCTTAGCTCCTTGCAGCTGATCAAACAGATCATTGATCATTGGCAGCGGGTACTTATTCTTAATCGTTACTTCATTCAAGGCTCTATAATCAACAACCATCCTTAGGGATTTATCCTTCTTCTCCACCAAAAGCACTGGAGCTCCCCAAGGCGATGAACTCCTTCGAATGTATCCTTTCTCCAATAACTCCTTGATCTGTTTCTTAATTTCCTCCAGATCATTTGCGGGCATCCGATAGGGTCTCTTGGATATTGGCCCTGTACCTGGCAATAGCTCTATCAGGAACTCGATGTCTCTATCCGGTGGTATGCCTGGTAACTCTTCTGGGAAAACATCCGGGTAATCCTTTACTACATGCACTTCCTCCTGAACAACTCCCGTGAGGGCATTCACTTGGCTCCTCCTAGGCACATGCCTAGATACATACTTAATCCTTTTTCCCTCCGGGGTGGTAAGGTAAATTGATTTGCTAGCGCAGTCAATGCTTCCTCCATACTTTGACATCCAGTCCATACCTAATATCACATCCAATCCTTGCGACTCCAAGATAATTAGGTCAGACGGAAAAACATGTGTGCCAATGGTTAGGGGTATCTGGTTGCACCATCGGCTAGCCATGTACTCTGCTCCAGGCGAGCTCACTAAGAGAGGGGTCCTAAGGGTTTGGGTTGGTAGCTTAAACTTATCCACAAATCCCTTGATATGTATGAATGCGATGCACCAGTATCGAAAAGAACAAGAGCGGTAAATGACTTAACCAAAAACTTACCTATTACCGCGTCCGGATGCTCTTCAACTTCCTCCACGTTAACGTGGTTCACTTGTCCTTTGTTGAATGGATTGGGCTTCTTCCCAGCGCTCCCATTTCCGTTTCCATTCCTTCCTTCAGGGAAATCATTGGCATAGTGCCCTATCTTCCCGCACTTAAAGCAAGTAACTTGACTTAGGTCCCTTTTGGCGGGTGTAGCTGGGTTGGAGCGGTTCTGAGTGTTATTAACTCCGTTCCCATTTTCATTCTTAGCACCATTGTGGTTATGCGATCCTCCTCCAGTGTGGTTGTGACCTCAATGATTATGAACAAGTCCTCCCGAGTTCGGGGTTAAGCGGGGCTTCTGTTGAGCTCCTGAATTATACTTCCCTTGTCCATACTTCCTCTTACGGCTCTCAATTTGCTGCTGCTTTCCTTGAATCATAAGGGCCTTGTCTACCAACTCCTGGTAGTTGTTGAAAGTGGCCACCATCAACTGCATTCTCATCTCATCATTCAACCCTTCCATAAACTTCTCACCTTGTGGCATCTGTGGCCACATCATCAGGGGCATAGCGTGATAACTTGCTAAAATCATCCACGTACTGAGCTACAGTACAGTTCCCCTGGCGTAAGTTGCGAAACTCGCGCTTCTTCATCTGCATGGCTCCAGTTGAGACATGGGCCGTGCAAAAAGCTTGCTGAAAATGGTCCCAAGTGACATTGGCTATAAGAAAAGTAGCCGTGTAATTCTCCCACCATGCGGCTGCTGGTCCATCCAATTGATGTGCGGCAAAGCGCACCTTCTCAGCATCTGTGCATCCGGCGGTGGTTAACTCCCTTCCGATACGGCGTAGCCAATCATCAGCACCTATTGGCTCGGTGCTACTGGAAAACACCGACGGCTGTAACCTTAGGAAACGGGCTAAGTTGTCCACTGGCGGCGAGTTATTGTTGTTGTTGTTGCCCTGGTTCTGAACTAGCAATTGCATCAAAGTATTCTGCTGCTAGATCAACTGGGTGAGCTCCGGTGGGAAAGCAAAACTGATGTCACGTCTGGGAGGCATCTGATGGGTTTAGATGGAAGAGATTAGAATAGAAAAGGGTCTAATGAGAAAACACTACCCATATGCATATGAGGCAAACACAATCATTTCACTCAATCAATCAAGCAAGGGCATACAAACGGTCTTGGACTATCGCAAAAGTGCTCAACTACTATTAGATACATGGGGGAAAATACTACTAATATATGGTGGTCATCTAGAAATTTTGATCGGTGGAAGACTCCATGATGTCTCGCTTCCAAATCTTCGTAGTCATCATCACTTGGATCGGAATCGGTGTAAATACGATGATGATGTAGTTGTCCGAGCAAGTGGGGTCGTCTTCTTCTTTCGGTGTTGGTCCTCCCATGAATACTCCGATCTTCTTAACTAGGTCGTCGTTCTTCTCCAGTAGTGTCTTGATTTCCTCCTCATATCCGTCGCGTGTAAACTTGAGTTCTTCCTCCAGCTCGATGATCCTGGTCTTCGCCTTCTTCAACTCCATCATGTCTGCTTTGACATCCGGTTCTCTGACGTCGAATGTGCTGGTTTAGCTCCTGGATGAAAGCTGCAATGGATATATCCTTCTTGGTGCTGATTACTTCCCATTGCTCGTCTCGGCGCCCACATATTTGATAGATGGTGTCTTTAAGCTCCCTGTTTTAGACTTCTCCAACGCGTCCCATGGTAATGTGGGCTGCCATGCTCTTGCCTAGACTCCAAGTGGGTGCTTCGAAAGAAAATTCTATGGGTTTAGAAGTTGGCGAGAACATCCTTCCTGGAACTTGTACTTGAATCATCCAACGCTCCTCTTCTGGTAAGGTGGCATTGTACGTCCCGGTGAAGCTTGATATTCCAATATTCAAGTATCTAGTGACTTCCTTCAAGTGGCGTCCGAAAGGTGTGTCTTCATCCGGTTGTGCAAACTTGTTCTTCATCTCCGTCATCCTAAAGAGTGGAAAAATGGAGAGGAGTCAGAACTGAGTAGAGAAGAGTGACCTATGGTTTATCTTAGTGGTCATATCCTACACTCAGCGTGTGCTCTGATACCATCTTGTAGCGACCCGACCTCAGATGGTCAAGTCTTTGTGTTCCAGTGTCATCCCTGGATCAAGAATGTCCGATACACACGCACTCGAAGGATTTATAACAGAGTAGCAATCACACACTTATTACATCGAATGTCTCCAAAAGAGAACTTATTACAATAATATGGCTTAAGGCCATCTAATGCGATAACAGTGGAAGGCTTGGAAGATAAAGTGAGTCCATCAACTCCAACGGCATAGCTGAGTTGCACGGCAACGACCTAACGAACCTTACTCCTCGTCTGAAAAGTCTGCAACATAATATGTTGCAGCTCGAGAACGGGTCAGCACATGGAATATGCTGGCTATATAACACAATAGAGCAGGAATAGAATAATGCTATCACTACATGCATATTTGGCTGGTGGAAAGCTCTATGGTTATAGTTTTGCGAAAAGCCAATTTTTCCCTACAACAAACGAATATATTTTTATTTAACTATCATGGTGGTTGAAACATTGAGAAGGTATAACCCCAACTCGATCCCAATTAAAGTAGTTAACAACCCAACAATATTATTTAAGAGTGATGAGATACATGTGATAACTCAAGTACTAGATACTGTCCATAACCGGGGACACGGCTAACCATGATTAGATTGTACACTCTGCAGAGGTTTGCGCACTTTTCCCCAGAAGACTCGATCGCCTCCGTTGATTTCTCGCACTACATGATGTTTGAGAAACGGATGACCGAGACATAGTCTTTCAGAAACATTAACTCTCTACTCCGGGTAGTCCATACCAAACCTACAAAACCCACTACCTGCTGATCTACCTCTTCAAGGGCTTCACGTAACTTACTCAACTATGCTAGAGCCCATAGTAGCTTGTGGCTGCACACGGAAGTTTCTAGCATGAATACTCTCAGTTTCCTTTGAGCCTGGGTGGCGGTCCATAGGAAGATCACTCGGGTACCCCGGGATTTCCAAAATAAAAGCAGAACAACCTGGTTCCCCGGTGCCTCAATCCACCCAGATGTGTATTAAAGTTGCCACCTTAAATTAAACCATTAATTAACAATCTCACATCTGTCATGGATTCACTCAAACCCAAACCACGTCTCTGAGCATAGCATAGCAATATAAGCAACACGTAGAAGTAACTCCCAAGGGTTTGATAGTAACAGGCAATAGGTTCTACCTCAACTACTACTTCCCAACCCACAAGTTAATGACATACTAACCATGCAATGTTTGAGGATTGAGCTAATGCATAAAAACTGGGTATGAAAAGAGTATGATCAAAGTGTTACTTGCCTTGCTGACGATCTGCGAATCCTAGAGACTCGTAGTAACACGCTTCGCACTCCGGGAATTCTATCGCAAGCAAACAATAACATACATAAGAAAAAAGCAAAGATACACAAGCAAAACTTCAACTAAAAGAGGCTGACCAGAAAGTTCAACTTAAGAACTCCGGTTTGCAAAAAGAATCAAACCAAACGGAGCAACGAAACTCAAACGGCGAAAGAAACAAGATCCGTTTACTAATCTGAACTAGGGTCAAATTTTTCTATATCAAAATCTTGTTTAAGTTGTTTAAGCGGAAAGAGGTTCTTGAGACGAAGATCTGGGCGCTTGAATCGCCTGATTTTGACTAACGAGCGAAAAGATAAACAGAAACTAAGATCGGATCAGAAATCGCGATCAGAAAAATCGCGGAATAAATCCGAGAAAAGAAAATCGACGAATGCACTAACGAACGAACGTTCGTTATCTGGATCTAAACGAAGATCGCGTTCGTTAAAACGAACGAACGTGCGAATGCTCGTAAATAAATAAACCGGAGAAAAACCTATCTATTTAAAAAAACGAAAACTAGGGTTTTCTAAAAAAACGAACGGTATTTCTCAGAAAACCAGGGCGGCGGGGCGGCTACCTCGGCTCGGCTCGTGAGGCTCCGCAGTCGGCGGGCAGCGTGGGGTGGCGGGTGGCGGCGGCGGCTCTGTCGGCGGCGGGTGGTGGTGGTGGTGAGGCGGCGGGTGGCGGGGTAGTTAAGAGAGGCGACTTGGAGGAGGGCAAGGCGCTGGCGGAGGCGGAGTCCGGCTCGGACTCGGTCCGAAGCGGCGGCGGGCAGCCAAGACGCTGGAGGCGGGCAAGGCTGGCCGGGTCAAGCCTGCTCTACTGGGCCCTAGGCCCGGCCAAGCGGGGAACTTTTTTTAAATAATTCCGCCGACAGAAAAATAAATCCTAATAAAAATCCAAAAAATGCCAAAACAAATTTTCACCGTCTAAATAAAATATTTAGAACGAGATGAATATTTTCTTGGCCCTAAAATGCAATTTTTATTTGAAAATGTGCAATTTTTCTAATGCAAATAAAATCCAAATAAAAAATCAAATAAAATCCAACAAATTATTTTAACATTTTTCCTCCAATATTTCAATTGTTTTGGAGAAGTCATATTATCTCCTCTCATTTATTTTTAATATGAAATACTTTTCCGGAGAAAAAAATAATTAAAATAAAAAATCCTCGTTTTCGCTATTTTATAAAAATCAAATATGAAAACCGGAAAATCCCCAACTCTCTCCGAGGGTCCTTGAGTTGCTTAAGATTTCGAGGATTGCGGAACGAAGATGCAATAAAATATGATATGCATGGATGACCTATGTATAACATTCCAATTGAAAATTTGGGATGTTACACTATGGTGTTGATGTAGAAGCCCTCCGTGGTGGATGCCCCCTCCGGCGGAGCTCCGGAACAGGCCCCAAGATGGGATCTCGTGGGTACAGAAGGTTGCGGCGGTGGAATTAGGTTTTTGGCTCCGTATCTGATCGTTTGGGGGTACGTAGGTATATGTAGGAGGAAGGAGTACGTCGGCGGAGCAACACGGGGCCCACAAGGGTGGAGGGCGCGCCTGGGGGGGGCACGCCCCCTACCTCGTGCCCCCTCCTTTATTTCTTGATGTAGGGTCCAAGTATCCTGGATCATATTCGGTGAGAAAATCACGTTCCTGAAGGTTTCATTCCGTTTGGACTCCGTTTGATATTCCTTTTATTCGGAACTCTAAAATAGGCAAAAAAACAGCAATTCTGGGTTGGGCCTCCAGTTAATAGGTTAGTCCCAAAAATAATATAAAAGTGGAAAATAAAGCCCAGTATTGTCCAAAACAGTAGATAATATAGCATGGAGCAATCAAAAATTATAGATACGTTGGAGATGTATCAGGCATCCCCAAGCTTAATTCCTGCTCGTCCTCGAGTAGGTAAATGATAAAAACAGAATTTTTGATGCGAAGTGCTACTTGGCATAATTTCAATGTAATTCTTCTTAATTGTGGTATGAATATTCAGATCCGAAAGATTCAAGACAAAAGTTCATATTGACATAAAAATAATAATACTTCAAGCATACTAAGAAAGCAATCATGTCTTCTCAAAATAACATGGCCAAAGAAAGTTATCCCTACAAAATCATATAGTCTGGCTATGCTCTATCTTCACCACACAAAGTATTTAAATCATGCACAACCCTGATGAAAAGCCAAGCAATTGTTTCATACTTTTGACATTCTCAAAACTTTTTCAATCTTCACGCATTACATGAGCGTGAGCCATGGATATAGCACTATATGTGGAATAGAATGGTGGTTGTGGAGAAGACAAGAAGGGAGAAGATAGTCTCACATCAACTAGGCGTATCAACGGGCTATGGAGATGGCCATCAATAGATATCTATGTGAGTGAGTAGGGATTGCCATGCAACGGATGCACTAGAGCTATAAGTATATGAAAGCTCAACAAAAGAAACTAAGTGGGTGTGCATCCAACTCGCTTGCTCACGAAGACCTAGGGCATTTTGAGGAAGCCCATCATTGGAATATACAAGCCAAGTTCTATAATGAAAAATTCCCACTAGTATATGAAAGTGACAAAATGAGAGACTCTCTATCATGAAGATCGTGGTGCTACTTTGAAGCACAAGTGTGGTAAAAGGATAGTAACATTGTCCCTTCTCTCTTTTTCTCTCATTTTTTTGGGCCTTTTTCTCTCTCTTTTTTATGGCCTCTTTTCTTTCTTTCTTTTTTCGTTCGGAGTCTCATCCCGACTTGTGGGGGAATCATAGTCTCCATCATCCTTTCCTCACTTGTGACAATGCTCTAATAATGATGATCATCACACTTTTATTTTCTTACAACTCAACAATTACAACTCGATACTCGAACAAAGTATGACTCTATATGAATGCCTCCGACGGTGTACCGGGATATGCAATGAATCAAGAGTGACATGTATGAAAGAATTATGAGAGGTGGCTTTGCCACAAATACGATGTTAACTACATGATCATGCTAAGCAATATGACAATGATGGAGCGTGTGATAATAAATGGAACGGTGGAAAGTTGCATGGCAATATATCTCGGAATGGCTATGGAAATGCCATGATAGGTAGGTATGGTGGCTGTTTTGAGGAAGGTATATGGTGGGTGTATGATACCGGCGAAAAGTGCGCGGTATTAGAGAGGCTAGCAATGGTGGAAGGAGGAAGAGTGCGTATAATCCATGGACTCAACATTAGTCCTGAAGAACTCATATACTTATTGCAAAAATCTACAAGTTATCAAAGCAAAGTATTACGCGCATGCTCCTAGGGGATAGATTGGTAGGAAAAGACCATCGCTCGTCCCCGACCGCCACTCATAAGGAAGACAATCAATAAATAAATCGTGCTCCGACTTCATCACATAACGGTTCACCATATGTGCATGCTACGGGAATCACAAACTTTAACACATGTATTTCTCAAATTCACAACTACTCAACTAACATGACTCTAATATCACCATCTTCATGTCCCAAAACAATTATCGAGCATCAAATTTTCTTAGTATTCAACACACTCAAAAGAAAGTTTTACAAATCTTGAATACCAAGCATATTAGGATTATTTAAGCAAATTACCATGCTATTAAAGACTCTCAAAATAATCTAAGTGAAGCATGAGAGATCAATAGTTTCTATAAAACAAATCCACCTCCATGCTCTAAAAGATATAAGTGAAGTACTAGAGCAAAACTATATAGCTCAAAAGATATAAGTGAAGCACAAAGAGTATTCTAACAAATTCCAAATCATGTATGGCTCTCTCAAAAGGTGTGTACAGCAAGGATGATTGTGGTAAACTAAAAAGCAAAGACTGAAATCATACAAGACGCTCCAAGCAAAACACATATCATGTGGTGAATAAAAATATAGCTCCATGTAAAGTTACCGATGGAAGTAGATGAAAGAAGGGATGCCTTCCGGGGCATTGTGGGGACCCCGACTCATAAGTCGTGATCACCGAATGCACGTGTATAGTGATCCCAGAGATCAATGCTCACTGAACACACATAAGCTGAATAAGAAGAGTCTTACATCCATACATACCGTTTTACACAAGCAGGACCATTATGGTCATGTCTTTAGTATAACATCGCAGCGGAAATCTTCGTCGATAAATTGGACCCATGCCATCTAACTTAACCCTACAGGCATTCTGACTGGGAAAGGGTCCTAGCTCGCACGATCGTCACCAAGGAACTCTTCAATATATCTTGTTCTCTCATGCCTGGCCAATAAAATAACCAGTGGCAAGCCAATGAGTACTTTGAATGTACTCGCAAGCAACCCATGATTGGAACAAGGCACAATAATGCAATGATATAGCACTAAGTAGGTAGTTTGCAGAAAGCTAGTTTTGCGTGCAATGACATGATCTGCCAACATGTAAAGTATGCATCATGAGAGTAAGACATCCGTATGAACAAGTTACAGATATCAACATAAGCGGAGTTGGACACCAATCCAACTTGATCATCGTGTCAAGCCATCTGACTTAACTCAAATAGTTTTATCAACACACACACATGGTTTGTAAACTCTGGACGTAGTTTAAGCAGCACCGCCCAACTGTCCTTGACCGTGGACATGGCTATTCGAATAGTTTTACACTCTGCAGAGGTTGCACACTTTACCCACAAGATCCGGGGAACTTCCGTGTCATCCACGACCCGCGGTACCTCAAGTACCCGGGGTAAGCACCCGATCACTATCTTTCCCTAGATGACACTAACAAGGAGTCCACTCATTGATACACGGCCCTCGTGTATAAGCAAAAGATCGTGGGACTCTGCCCTTTTCACATTATTACGCATACACGAAGGGACCAACGGTGTGTCCGGTGCCCTGTGAAAACAGTCATGGCCGCCCTACCTGGCACGACCCCGTCCCGAGAGAGAGCACCAACTCTCCCCCGTCACTAGTAATGCGGGCTCCAAGCTAGTATCGGCCTAGGTAATCAATAATGCCCTTTCCCATACAAGGGTAGAGTGGTTGCGCATGTAAGATTGGGACAGTTGACAAATCTTAAATCTAATCCGTTTTTGAAAACAACACACACTTGCCTCGGTACACCACTTCGTCATCAAGTGGTTACCCATCTCATCATCTCCCTCGGGCATAAGTGGCACCCGACAGGGTTTTCGAAAAGTCTTTTGAAAATACTTGTCTCCTTCACCATGCATATTGCCGTCCCTTTTTGCGTAGCATCTACTTTAGCATCCTATCTACTCCCACCGGCATAACCCTCATAAGAAGGTAGGGTCATGCACCATGCAAGTATCAACGAGGAAGTAGCGGTGGCAAACCACCCCATGTGGTCACCACGGTATCATGTCTCCGATGCAAGCAATAAAAGTGCTATATGACATGCATAAAAAGGGTTTCATAGACATGGTCAAAGGGCTGCTTGCCTGTTTTAACAAAGTCTTCGAGGTCTTCAAATATCTCTGGTCCAACTCCGAGCATTTCGTCTACTTCGTCAACTATCGTCGAAAACAACCATAATAAGCAACACGACAAGGCAAAAATAAAAGTGCTCTAAAAATGTGAGTTGGACTTTTCTAGGATACCTCTGGTCATATGAGGAATGACCAAGGTGATTTCATTGGAAGTGGATCAATGGATATTTCTAAACATTTCGATATGATGGAATCAAGGGACTTATGGTTTTGCAAGAAGTGTACAGAAATATATTTTTGAAAAATGAGCAAGGGCACCCATTTAACAAATAATGATTTTAGAAGCATCTAGGAATTGGTTTCACTGGATTTGGAGCTCAAATGATTTCTCTATGAATTTGCAAAGTTGGCTATACATGAAGGAATAGACCACTATTTGAGGTGGTACAGAAAGTATTAGTAAAAATGTTCGAAAACTAAGTTAGGAACATATAGGTATCTAGGAATTTGAATCATTGCATTTGGAAAAAAAATGGGCTGTCTGTGATTTTCTAAAGTTTATCACCGAAATGGAAAAACAAGATTTGATAAATGTTTGTGAAGAAAAAGTTTCTGGAAAAATGTGCAAATAGCTCCATGTGATAGATCATGATTTATGGAGCTATTAGAAATTTGAATAATCAACTTTGGACTCCATTTGAATTATTTATGAATTTCTGAAGTTCTACTGGAAAAAGAAAAAGGGAAAACTTTTACCCTCATCGTGCGTGCATGGCGAGATATAGCCTTGGGCCGGCCCAGTTGCTTTGCCGCGCCAGGCACCCAGGCAACGTCGATGGAGCATTTCCGGGAGTACGCCTTCGATCAGGGAAGACGTCTTGCCGGAGGCCGTCTCCACTTAACCCGGGGCCCGGGGCCTTAGCCACTTACAGGCAGGCCCTGCTGGCAGGCCCTCCACCTACCTCCCGCTCAAAACAGAGGAGGGGCAGGGGATGCCGGCCGAGCAACGTGCCGGCGCCCTTCCCGGCGACTCCGGCCGTCCCCGGCGGCGTCCAGCATACCGACGGGCTCGGGGGATCGAGCCGCGCACATCCATGGGCCTCACACTGTCCGGGAGGAATGGGGGCGACGATGACCTTGGCCCCGGCGGGCGGCTTTGTTATGAGACGAGCGCGACGCCGTGGGCACCGTAGCAGAGGAAATTAGGAGCGCGAGGGATCCTATGGCCTGCGGCGCTTCCCTTGGTGGTCGAAGGAGAGGGAGAAAATGGCTGTCTAGAGAGGTAAATGGGGGTTTTTTACCCCTCAATCATTGATCTTTGGAAGAGGGGGAGCCACTGGAGGTTGCTGGTGATCAGGTTCAGCTGTGGTAAAAATGTGGAGTCAAGGAGATTAGTGTAGGGGGGTGAAACCAATGACTTTTTGCAATGACCAGAAGGTGTTTGATGCAAATTTGGGTAAGCAAATGAAGTCCATTTGGCATGAGACTCCACAGGGTTAAATGGAACATATAATTAGGGTCTTCCACCAATTTGGAGCTTATTTGGGAAAATTTGCCAATGTAACTTTTGTAAACCCTAAAAATTAGCAGAAATGAACTTGTGTAGATCTAGTTGAGCAAATCACTTCTCCTTGATGCACCACTTGGTGTAGTGGCCTAATTTGGTCATGTGAACATGCTCACAAAAGTTGGGGTCAAGGAGAGAAAGTTGGTAGTACAAACTTGTTCAAATTTGGTTCTGGTCAGAGAGGGTTTTGGGGCACTTTGATCAATATAACATTTTCTCCAACTTGTGCCATTTGGTCTAGATGAATTATTAGACCATTTGAGAATGTTCACAAGGTTTGAGAACATTTGGACATGTTTGGCAATGTAAAGTTGCTCAAACTTCAAAATGAACAGAAACGGTTTTGAGGGGATTTCATGGGGTTATACTATTATCCATGACATAATACTTGCCAAGATCATCAAAAATATCATATGTGACATGATAGAATTTTCTTTGAATTTTTGGAGAATATTGCCTTTGTAAATATTTCAAAAGCTTGAAATATACATAAAGGGTTTTTGAGGGATTTGACCAATATTTTGAACATTACCATGTGTTGAAACTCATATATATGGACAATATATGTCCACTGAGTTTCCCTAAATTTTCACAAATATTTTTAAAGCATAAAAATAATTTTAACCTATTAAAGACCATTTCTGGCCTTAAGAAAAAGCTTTTAAATAAAATAGGAAAAATAACTTTTAAAATTATATTTTTGTGGTTTATGGGATTCCTATATCTAATAGGTTTCAAATATACTCTTTGAAATATTTTTCATACCCCAAATCAAGTACTTGCATTGCAAACCTCAATTCAGGGGTTTTTGGAAAACTAAATTTAGAAAATACTTTTTGGCCAAATTATTTTTGTAAGAATATTCTATGCTGTACTATACACATGGCATGATCATTTTGAAGAAGTTTTGGATCAAGGAGAAGGAGTATAAGAGTTGGAGGATTTATTTGATTTTTAGAGCACTTGCGCAACAATGAAAAATCCAATCAAGGCAAAGTCCAAAACACACAAAAGTTTTTGTCAAACCACATTTTATCATTATTTATCACTTTATGTGTTGTGCCATGAAAATCAGGGTGTGACAGACCTACCCCCCTTACAAGAATCTCGTCCCCGAGATTCCCAAACTAGGCGCGGAAAGGGATACGAAAACTTTGATGTGGGGTGGTCTTCACGTCCTCATACTGTTCCTGCATCCGGGCGGTGCTCCTTTGATCCTTGAAGTACTTGATGGTGTGGCTTCATGTATAATGTTCTACTTGGTCTAGGTTGCTAATGGGTAGCTCGTGGTAGGGTAGATTGGGCTAGGGGTCGATGGCTCGGTGGTCAATGTCTTTGTAGAGACCGGGCTAGTTAGGAAGTTGGAAACGTTTCCAGAGTGGTGTCGTGTGGAAAAACGTTGTGCACAGTGGGTGAGTCATGTGGTAACTCTAGCCGGTAGCCGTCTATTCTTCGTCTTGCAGTGATCTTGAAGAGGGCCGACGAATCTTGGTGTGGGTTCCCTTGTCATGTAAATGTTTGGTTCCTTAGAGAGGAGTGGTTTGTAGATACGCACGGTCTTCAACGAGGAAGTTCACTTCTTGGCGATGGCGGTTGATATAGTCCTTCCTCCTAGACATGACGATCTTCAGATGTTCCTTGACCAGCTCAAGGATTCTTCTTCCGTCTTCGGGTGGACAAGTATGTCATCAAAGAAAGATGACAACTAACTTGTCCAAGCACTCCATGAAGTCTATGGGGTACGTAAAGTGGGTTGAGGCATTGGTGATGGTCACGGTTGAGCATTGGCCAAGGTCTTATCGATCTAGAGGGAAAGCCTGTCGGATCATGGGTTCCGGCAGACCCTTAAGTCTCGAACTCTGGGGTGCGCGCGGAGATCCAACCCTCCACCATCTTGTACCTCGCCGAATCGCAGGGACCTAAACTACTAACAAGAACAACACAAGAGACGCAAGATTTATACTAGTTCGGGCCACCGTTGTGGTGTAATACCCTACTCTAGTTTGTGGTGTGTGGATTGCCTCTGGGGCTGACGAAGAACAGTACAGGGAAGAACAGCCTCGCGAGGGTCTGTTCTTGGTGGGTGTGATGAAC
The DNA here is from genome assembly GCA_021605145.1 of Aegilops bicornis. Taxonomy (NCBI): domain Eukaryota; kingdom Viridiplantae; phylum Streptophyta; class Magnoliopsida; order Poales; family Poaceae; genus Aegilops; species Aegilops bicornis. The sequence goes on along the minus strand of CM038673.1, from coordinate 483,748,519 downwards.
TGCTAAGTGGTGCCCCGTCGCTCTGGCTTGAGGAACGGGTTTCTCTCTCTCTGGATTCCGAATGCTCGATCCCTTCGTCCTTTGTCTCTCTTTCCGTCCCCTCTTTCGTCTCTCTTCGTCCCCTCTCTCTGAGTGTGGCTACCCCTATTTATAGGCGAAGGCCCTGGGCCTCTTCCCAAATATTGAGCGGCAAGGGCGCCAACAATTGGCCATTTTGAAGGGGAACAACGGGTACACTTATCCTGACTAAAGTTGGTCCTCGCCTGCCAAAGGCTCTGGTGGTGACGCCTGCTTGGGCTCCACGATGATCGCATTCCAGCCACTTGGGGCTGGTCTTGGTCTTGTTGCAATCAAACAGATGCCTTTGCTTGATGCTCTTGCTCGCGCTTGCCCCTTTGCACCAAAGAGGAAAGGAGGACGCTGCGCTGGCTGGCGCCTCGACCGGCGCCTCGACCGGGCGCCTTTGGCCGTCATGGCTTACGTCACGGGCACCTCGCGAGGTACCCTGCCTTGAACTCTCTGCCTCCTCGTGAGCCAGCCTGACGAGGCCGTGCCTGAGGAAGCTCTTGGTCGTCCGCCCCGCGAGGCTTGGCCCCTCGCGAGGGTCTCGAGCTTGTGGAGATGAAGATGGGCCGTCCTGGGCCTCCTTTGAGCCACGCCGCGGGCCACAGGCAGGCAAGTCTGGGGACCCCCGTTCCCAGAATTCCGACAGTAGCCCCCGGGGCCACGACGCGCCCGGACTTGGCCGTGCAGAGAGGCGAAAGGGCAAGTGCGAAGCGTTGTGGGCCCTAACAGCCTGCGGCCTTGGGCGCCGCGTGGCGGTTGATTGGACGTGGGCGCTTCTGCAACCGCGCGGGTTGATAATAGAGCGGCATCTTGCTTTCCTCCTTTACTTTCTCCAGTTGCTGCTCAGATCCCCTTTCTTGCGCCTCTCCTTCCTGCTTCCAAGACTTTCAGATCCACTCCGCCTCCGTGCCCTAGCCAGTCATGGCTCCTCATCAAACCCCGCCGAGCTCTGCATCGTCTCTGCCTTGGACCCGCCGAACGTGTCGTGGCGAAGCCTTGCCACGATCGCCGGGCGGAGGCGCAGGGCGTCAGCGGAACGACGGTGTTCAAGGCCGGCTCCTCCGCCCCTGAGGGTTGGGGGAGTACCTTCTACCCGTTCTTTGCGGGCACCATTATTGCTGGTCTATCGCCTCCCTTCTGTGAGTTCTTCTTCTCCGTCCTTCGCCATTACAACATTCACGCTCTGCACCTCCATCCCAACCCCGTCCTTCTCCTGGCAATCTTCGCCTACTATTGTGAGGCTCATGTTGGGGTGAAGCCCTCGGTGGCCTTGCCGCGCCACTACTTCTTCCTCCGATTCTCCCGTGGTGCCGTCTCCGCGTGCGCGAGCTTCGTCACAGTCTGGCGGAGCCATTGCCATTTCAAACCTTTGGGAAGCGGATTGAGGGCTTCAGAGCAAGTGGGTCTTGGTGGATGCCGGGCGGATCCACCTCGACCGATCCTGCCCACGGAGCCGCCGAGCTCCGACGACCGGTCCCGGGCGGCTTCGGGATCCTCGCGCCAGCCGGTGCCGAGAGGATGGACGCAGATCTGAAGCTTGACGATGCGGGCGGCGGCGAGGCTGACCGGTCTTGTCGTTCTTTGAGGGACTTCTGGAGCACCAACTGCTCCGCTTCACAAGATTGCCTGATGTGGAGGCCTAACCCGAGCCCCGTGGCCCCGCCAGCGAGGATCTGGTGACGGTCCTCCAGTCCTTGGTAGAAGCGATGTGGCGAGACCGAGGCGCCCAGCGCCCTGTTTCTTCAGCGAGGATTGGGAGCAGGTTGTGGGGTCCATGCCCGCCTTCAATGGGGACGGGCTCGTGCCCGCGGAGGCTCCGGAGGACCTGGTGGACGTGCCCTCTTCCGACTCAAGCGAAGAGGTGGAGGAAAGGGAGCCAGGAGAGGGGGTTGATTCGGGGGCGGAGTCAAGGGCTCCCTCCTTGCGGCGCAGGCCCCGCGTTCTCCGCCTCCCCGAAAGTGACGACGACGAAGATGAGGATGAGCGGGAGGCAAAGCCTGCCCCGATCCTGAAGAAGGACGGACTGGGCTGGTCCCAGCAGGTCCGCCCCGGCCCCGGGGCGATCCGCGGACGCGCCTGCCGCTCCTGGCCCCCTTGAAGCCAATCCCTGCAGCCGGCTCTCGGGCTTCAAGTATGGCCGGAGGCTGCTCGAGTCCACCAGAGACGACCTGTAAGATCCCGCCTCCTGTCTTGATTATTGCTTTGTTGACGAGATCTGATGTCCATGCTCTTGATCAGCTGGCGCTGCGAAGAAGCTGAAGGGGCTCTGAGGCCCCATCCGTGGTGGTGCCTTTGCCCGAAAGGAAGACAACCCCGACTCCCTGTGCCTCTCCCGCCGGGCGCCCTCGCGAGGTTCGGCCGAGCCTCATTGGGCGAAGCTCAGCCTTGTCTCAAGCGACTCCCGAGGCGGCCTTGCTGGGCGCAGCCTCCACCGTCGTCGTGGCGTCGCTGGTTCCGCCTCAGGGCGCAGTGGTTACGCTGCCGCCAACTCCTCCTACTCCGCCTACTGCTGTCTCTCTGACTCCTCCAGTCTGGACCGCTGCCTCTGGCTGGACCGGCTGCGGCAGATCTTCGGGCGCCGACCCTCGCTTGGTGGCCGGGCGCCTGGAGCTGGCCTCTGGCTGGATTCATGCCGACGCTTCGATTCGGCGGCGCTGGTCCAGGCTTCGACGGCCTGTGACGAGGAGAAGCAGGCTGTTCGCGAGGCGAAGGTAGCCCGTGATGCTGCCCTAGGGGAGGCAGCCAGCATCCGAGGTCGCTGCGAGACGCTGGAGGGTGAGCTGAAGGGCCTGCAGAACCAGCTCGCCGAGGAGGCTCGCCTCCGCCAGGAACAGGAGGAAGGCATGAAGGCTCGCAAGGCGGCCATCAAGGATCGGGAGGCCAAGCTGAAGAAGCGCCGCGATCGTCTTGACGCGTTGGGGCAGGAACTGGAGGCGAGGAAGGTCGAGCTGGACGCCAAGGCGCGGGTTCTGGCTGAAGACCGCGTGGCCTTCATGGATATGGAGGTGAAGGCTCGCGTCCTGCTGAGGGAGCTTTATGACAGCGGCCTAGAGAGCCCACTGGCCGGCGCGGAGGACGGCCCTGCCAAGCTGCTTCCCTTCATGATCCACGCTCTTGAAGATGTCTCCCTTGGTCTTGGCCCCACGGCTGAGGCCGAGGCGCGGGTCTTGTCTTCTGCAGCACTGACGCGGATCCTCACCCACATCTATCTTCGCGACCCCAGCGTCGACATGGACAGCCTGCTGAAGCCGGTGAGCGGCGAGCACGCAGCTGCCGCTGCCGAGGCTGTGAAGGGTCGCGCGGAGGCTCTGTTGGGGAAGTTCCAGGCCTTCAGCACCAAGCCGAAGCGAGGCGCTGCCGGCCCTGCTGCTTCACGAGGCGCGCCCACTCCGCGCTGCTCCACCGCCGACAAGTGACTCCGCTGCGGCTCCTGCCTCGCTCGTAATTCCTGCACATGTATCATGCCTCGGGGAGGCATTTAAACTTGCGTTTGGTACGGCGATAACAGTGTGGACTGTAATATTTGCTTTTGAATTCCTTGAAATTTGTGCTTCCTACTTGCTTATGTTCTATGCCTACAGAGTCTGCCTCACAAGATACCTCAGCCGCCGTTAGCCCCGACCGGAAACCAGGACGGGACCAAGGGGTGAGGGGCTACGTGACAAGTTAGGCTCCTGAGTCGTGATGCTCAGGAGTCCCCCTTGGCGCACGAACAGCAAGTAGGGAGGTGAGGCGCGGGCGGATCCACTATTCTACGTCTGCAGGGCCCGGCCGCGCGCATACCCCAACCGCCATTAGCCTTTTGGAACTAAGGGGTGAGGGGCTACGTGACCAGTTAGGCTCCTGAGTCGCGATGCTCAGGAGTCCCCCTTGACGCTCAAACGACATGCGTACCTTGGCTCCGCTCGGGGAGTGGCGTCACGGCGAACCAGGCCCGAGGGCTGGCTGGGTGGCGTGCATCCTGGCGTGACCCGAGCCTGACCCGTGTCCAGCCCCCTCGCGCGGCACTCCCGAGAGGAGGCATTGCGACGAGGCCAGACACTGAGCTCTGGGCTCCCTGAGGTTGACGCGACCCGGAGGCCACCCTCAGTTGTTTATCGCCAGAGCGGAGCATAGCGCTTCCGCATGCGTACGGGCATAGCCGCTCCTCGGCAGTGTCGTCAGCCAGCGCGGAGCATGGTGCTTCCACTGGAACGTGGGAGGGGGCTCCCCTCCGGGAGGAGCCCCCGGGGCGTATACAACCCCACCCTGACACGTGGCAGGCACGGTAGGGCTAGATGAGGTTTATCTTGGCACCCGTGAGCTAGCGCGGGACTCACGAGGCCCTACCTCAAGGCGGGTTGCGCCTGGCTCTGGGCCTTATCTTCGAGTGTGTTCCTGCAAAAATGGCCAGATGCCGGTGCTCTACGTCTTCGGGTCCCGGCTCTCGGGCTGGTCTCTACCGTCGCTGGCAAGCCAGGTCGCGATGCCATGGACAAGACCAGAGGGTGAGGGCCGGAGAGCCGGTAGGAGCCCTGAGTCGCGCTGCTCAGGCACCCCCCCCCCCTTTAACGCGCAAGCTGGATTAGATGACACAACTCTACGTCCTTGGGTCCCGGCTCTCGGGCTGGTCTCTACCGTCGCTGGCAAGCCAGGTCGCAATGCCATGGACAAGACCAGAGGGTGAGGGCCGGAGAGCCGGTAGGAGCCCTGAGTCGCAATGCTCAGGCACACCCCTTTAACGCCGCAAGCTGGTCGGAGGCAACAACTCTCGTCTTGGTCCCGGCTCTCGGGCTGGTCTCTACCGTCGGCGGCAAGCCAGTCCACGATGCCGTGGACAAGACCCAGAGGGTGAGGGCCGGAGCGCTGGTAGGAGCCACGAGTCGCGATGCTCGTGCACCCCCTTTAACGCAAGAAGCTGGATTGGAGGGAGCAACTCTACGTCCTCGGGTCCTGGCTCTCGGTCTGGTCTCTCCCGTCGCTGGCAAGCCAGGTCGGATGCCATGGACAAGACCAGAGGGCGAGGGCGGAGAGCCGGTAGGAGCCCGAGTCGCGATGCTCGTGCACCCCCTTTAACGTGCAAGATTTCGCCACCCGTGAGAAGGCACCGAATAACAAGCATGGTGGAACATAATCCTAATGGGAAAGCATGAAAGATACATGCCCGGGATGGCCCGAGCGGCTTGGGGATGATGCAGCCCGAGGGGCGCCCCCAATAGGATAAGCTAAGGACATGAAATAAAAGGGATACATGCCGCAGGGACGGACCCATGCGGCCTGGGAATAATTCAGCCTTGAAGGCGCTCCCAGCCGGAAATAAAACTTAAAGATGTCACCTGGTGATGTTCGGGGATGAAGGGCTGTTGGTGTAGCAGACTCGGTGGGCTGCGGGAGCCGATCCTCACGAGCCCCCAGGGTCAGGGGCCTCGGGAGGCTCCGGAGGCGCTGGAGGCCCCTCACGGGCCATCTCCATCTCCGCCAGGGCTGCGGCGTGCCTGACCTCTTGAGCCTCCAGGACGGTCCTCATGAGACGCTGGTGTGCAGCAGCAGCGTTTGGCAGGCCATAAGGCATGTGTACGTAGCTGTGGGGCGGGCCCTCGCAACGTCCCACTCGCGAGGGCCAGAGGCGCTCTTGAGATGCGGCTCGGTTGAGCCCTGGTACGTCAATGCAGACGTGCAGACCACCATCCTCGCCTGGATGGGGGGCCACAATGGGTAGGCGGCGGCTGCCCCTCATGACCCTTGACTCCTGTAACTCCTGAATGGCCTTGCTGATGAACTCTCGGCGGTTCTGTCCTCCTGGTCTTGCTCCTGCTTGCGGGAAACGTGCTTTGAAACATGCCTCCACGTGGTGCCCAAGCGCCTCCCTCAAGACCTTGGCGAGGTCGGTGGCCCTCCAGGGGAGAGCCCCCGAGCCCTGCCTGAGGAGGGCGCTGGGCGTGCTTTCCTATGCGATGGAAGGAGGCTCCCCCTGGCCCGGCGCGGGCCCTGAGGGGCCTGTCTCTTGATGAGCCGGGCCGGTCGATGTCTTCTTCTTCTTGGGTGCTGCCTCGGGAGGCGTCCTGCCGCTGTGGTCTGGGTCTTCCAGCGATGCGGCCTGAAAAGCTCGCTCCAAGGAACACACTGCATCTCTCTCTTCACAGGGCACCGTGATGACCCCGCCGCTTCCTGGCATCTTGAGGATGTTGTAGCCATGGTGGGTCACGGCCATGAACTTGGCCAACGCTGGGTACCCGAGGATGGCGTTGTATGGCAGGCGAATGTGGGCGGCGTCGAAGTCGATGAGCTCGGTGTGATAGTTGTCGCGGGCCCCGAAGGTGACAGGAAGGTGGACCTGCCCGATCGGGACCGTGGAGCCGTCGGTGACTCCGGAGAAGGGCTTGGTTGGCTGAAGCTGGCTGTAGGGCACTTGAAGGTTGTTGAAGGTCTCCACGGACAGGACGTTGAGCCCTGCTCCGCCGTCGATGAGGGTCTTGGTGACCAGCACATTGCTGATGATTGGGGAGCAAAGCATTGGGAGGACTCCAGCTGTGGCTGCGCACTTGAGCTGATCCGCTGAGCTGAGCGTGATGGCGCACGCCGACCACCTGAGAGGGCGCGTAGACTCGAGCTTGGGAGGACTGCATTCACTTCACGGCGAACTGCTTGAAGATGCGGTGGGAGGTGGGGCTTGGGCTCCGCCCAGGATGCAGCGATCGGCGCGCTTCCGGAAGCCCCCAGCCCTCGTCCCCGATGACGGTCTTCGATTCTCCTTGGTGGCGGCGGCAATGAGGGAGGCCTGCGTTCCCTTGCGGACGATCCTCGCAAGGCTGATCCCTCCGGCCCCTCGCGAGGTGGGTCTTGCCAGTGATCCTCTCGCGAGGTTGGTCGTGCCACCCTTGGCGCGGGCCGCGGTCTTCCCAGCGTCCTGCATTTCTTCCTCCTCCTCGGCCGTAGCCCCGGTCGCTCCGCTCAGGGCGTCTGCCGACCCTTCCTTCGCGCACGGCTCGGAGCTCTTGACATTCATTGGTGCTGTGGCTGTGGAGGTCGTGGTACACGCAGTACCGGCTGCCCTTGGAAGACTCGGGCTGATCTCTGCCCCGCTTGGTGTATGGTTCGGCCGCGAGTACGGCAGCCCCCTTGCGCTTTACGTCCTTGGCCTTGGACTTCTTCTCTCTTGGGATCCGCGGCAGGCATCTCGAGGAGGGAGAGGCGCCCTCCTCAGCCCTGGCGCGCACTTGGTCGCCAAGTTGAACAGCTCGGGGAGGTGCATGATCTTCATGCATCGCCAGCTCCTCCTTCATCTTGACGTCGCGCACGCCGTCGGAGAAGGCAGAGATGATGGCCTCCTCCATCACCCTGGGGATCTTGAGGCGCGCGTTGTTGAAGCGCTGGATGTACTTTTGCAGGGTTTCCCCTGGCTGCTGCTTGATTCTGCGCATGTCGCTCACGGCGGGTGGCCGGTCGCGAGTACCTTGGAAGTTGGCGATGAAGCGGGTGCGCATCTCGGCCCAGGAAGAGATCGTGCCTGGGGCCAGATTCAGGAGCCAGGTGCGGGCTCCGTCCTTGAGCGCCATGGGAAACCAGTTCGCCATGACCTTTTCATCTCCGTTGGCAGCCTCGATGCCCAGCTCGTAGAGCTGGAGGAACTCCGTAGGGTCTGCCGTGCCGTCGTAGCGTGGGGGCAGGTCTGGCTTGAACTTGGCGGGCCAAGCGACGCCGCGCAGCTCGGTGGTGAAGGCGCGGCAGCCCGCCGTGGCCGCGGGGGGCCTCGGACGGCAGAGAGCTTGGTCTTGCAGGCCTCCCTGCGCCGCGGCTGGGGCAGCGCAGGGTCTTGACGTGCTGGAGCGGGGAGCGCTCGGGCAGCTTCTTGTGGGCGAGGAACTTCTTGGCAGCTCTGCTCTTGCCGTGCCGGCGCCTGGTGGAGCGGGTTCCGCCCAGGGGCCGCACGCCTTGGGGCCAGGGCACCGTCTTGAGGAGGAGGCGGCTGAGGCGCCCCGGGAGCTTCATCGCCCGCGTGGGGCGGGGTGCGGTGCAGCAAAACGGACGGCGCGGGGTCGCCTCCCGCAGCGCGGACGAGCTCGGCGACGTGGTCGAGCCATTCTTCGCAGACGTCGTCGACGGGGCGGTAGCGCAGGAGCTCGTTGGCCGCGATGAGTGCAGCTCGGGTTTTCCATGGCGCGCTGCGGGCGCGCGCGACGAAGAACCAGCGGGTGAGCGGCGGCGTGGCGGTGCGGCGTCGCCCCGCCATGGACGGGTGCTGGGACGACGCTTGTTGCTCGTTCCCCGCCGGGCCGGTGGCGGCGTTGACAGCCGGTGACAGGGAACGACGAGGACGTCCGCCGATGGGAGCCGTCTGGGCGACGTGGGAAGCGAGGGCGGCTCGGCGCTCGGCGCCGCCTCGACGAAAGCGCCGACATGGAGGCGGTGGTCGGGAAGAACGAGGCGACGAAGCAGATTCCGGCGCACCTACAGCGCGCCAAATGTTGGATCACGGGTTCCGTCAGACCCTTAAGGTTCGAACTCTGGGGTGCGCGCGGAGATCCAACCCTCCACCATCTCGTACCTCGCCGAATCGCAGGGACCTAAACTACTAACAAGAACAACACAAGAGACGCAAGATTTATACTAGTTCGGGCCACCGTTGTGGTGTAATACCCTACTCTAGTTTGTGGTGTGTGGATTGCCTCTGGGCCGACGAAGAATAAGATAGGGAAGAACAGCCTCGCGAGGGTCTGTTCTTGGTGGGTGTGATGAACTGTTAAGTGGTGCCCCGTCGCTCTGGCTTGAGGAACGGGTTTCTCTCTCTCTGGATTCCGAATGCTCGATCCCTTCGTCCTTCGTCTCTCTTTCCGTCCCCTCTTTCGTCTCTCTTTGTCCCCTCTCTCTGAGTGTGGCTACCCCTATTTATAGGCGAAGGCCCTGGGCCTCTTCCCAAATATTGAGCGGGAAGGGCGCCAACAATTGGCCATTTTGAAGGGGAACAGCGGGTACACTTACCCTGACTAAAGTTGGTCCTCGCCTGCCAAAGGCTCTGGTGATGACGCCTACTTGGGCTCCATGATGACTGCATTCCAGCCGTTGGGGCTGGTCTTGGTCTTGTTGCACCGAAACGGATGCCTTTGCTTGATGCTCTTGCCTGCGCTTGCCCCCTTTGCACCAAAGAGGAAAGGAGGATGCTGCGCGGGCTGGCGCCCGACTGGCGCCCTCGGTCGTTATGGCTTACGTCACGGGCACCTCGCGAGGTACCCCGCCTTGAACTCTCCGCCTCCTCGTGAGCCAGCCTGACGAGGCCGTGCCTGAGGAAGCTCTTGGTCGTCCGCCCTGCGAGGCTTGGCCCCTCGCGAGGGTCTCGAGCTTGTGGAGATGAAGATGGGCCATTCCGAGAACGCCGACAAAGCCCAAGGTCAGGATCCGACCATGTTGTGGCTTGGTAGGGCGTAAGGGTTTCAAGGATTCTAGTGTGCGAGTGAATGTTTATCATCCCATCCTTGAGCATAGTTTCTGAGATGCCAATTGTGCTATCTAGTCCTTTAAACAAATCACATCATATCACTGATAGTATCATTTCGTATAGGTCAACTCCAATCATCACTCATGTGATTCATATCCTAACAAAATCATATATTTCTACAATCCCCAAACCCATATGTATGTCTACCCCTAAAAATCCATGGGTAGAACATATAAGCTGCTAAGCTTGAACGTGACAATCCAAGTGCTCAGCCTATTCTTCCAAGGTCTAAGATAAAGCACCTCTATCCTAAGGAAACACGTCGTAAGCCACTCCAAGATCTCGTTTCCTTCCTATGAATCAACTCCAACAGCCCATTAACTTCCATCAATCACTACATAATCCATTTAATTCTACAAATCCAATGGTTATGGTGTTCCACATGATCTCCGAAGGTTCCTATAATCCCCAAACACTTGAAAGGGCTATCTCTACTACATCAAGTCCACCAATTTCCATTATCATGGTCAAGTAAACTCCAAGGTCAAGCTTATATCAATTTCCGACAATTAATCCAATCTCCTAGTTTATGGTCCACCGAGAAAGATGGTATCATGATCAAGATCATCAGTCTAAATCCAATTTACTCCGAACTATGTAAAATTACTCCGCATCCATACTCCACTAGGGTAACCTATTTAATCCAAATCTCATGTCCCGCGAGAGTTCCCACACTTTCCCCCAAGTCATTATTGTAATATCAACTATCTCCTATCAATATCCCCTGGCTAAAACAATTCCAAATACTTCCAAGAATTCCAGCTTGCGATCATAATTGTCCTATAAATCCAATTTACTCAGGGTAATGAAAGCTATGCTACTCTATAATCATGATCCCACCAAGTTCATCTACCAACATGAAAGCCTTATAATCCTCCGAAGAGTCTCAAATAATTCCTCAAGGTCACGGATATAAACTCATCAAGTCATTTTCCCTCTGTTCCTATATCCTCAAATTGATCTTCCCTATGGCATCGTCAGTTTTGGTGCTACCTTAGGATGATAATGTGCTCGTTCACTATGTCCACTAGTTCCATAATGAACCCAGTGATAAGCAAGGTTACGGAGGCTTAATGTGTTCTCTTGCAATTCTGTGGGTTAAGCACATGGTTAAGGATTCGAGCTGGGGTATCTTATGAAGTCCTGAAGGGTCTAGGAATGGGTCTCTAATCTTGAGGGGCAACCATAACTCTAAGGGGCTGCACTTGGTCGAGGAGGTTGTAGCAAAAATCTTCAGTGTTGGTTGGTTGCCAAAGTAGAATCCTTGGTGTATCTTGTCTTGCTAGCCTTCAGTGGAGGAGAGAGATGAGAGGGAGAGGTAGCATAGAGGAGGGGAATTCCTAAAGGGGGTTCTATAGTGCAAGTGCAAACAAACAGGTACAAAAAGGGCCAAACAAAAGAAACAGGGTAAGGAAGGTGATATAGTCGCGTACTTGTTGCCTAGGGCAAAAGAGTGACCTATATCAAAACACAAACAAATAAAAACAACAACACACAATCTTGGTTCTATTCGAACCATCATACGGACTCGACTGCGCATAGGGGGTACACGACTCATCCTACCCTAGGGGTTCTCGGACTCAGTAGTCGTGCCTCGTGCCTCATGCAGTCTTCTGACTTTTCCTCAGGTGTTGCTACGTCTCTTGTTTGATGAAACGATCTGGGTTGAGCCGGAAGAATCTTCGACAACTTCTCGCCTGATGAGGTGATGCGGTTATGGTGGCTCCTCGTGGTTGTCTTTGACTTGGTCTTCTCTTGTCTTCTTAATCATGATGATTGCTTTTGCTTTCTAAGGCGTCGATGGTACCAGGTTTATAATCCTTTATGCAAGGACATTAACAAGGCACAATAGAGGTCCAACATGTCGGTTACGTTGATGTCAACTTCGACACCAAGAGCGGGGGATGAAGAGAACCGTTTTCCTGCTCACTATAGTGAGGCGGACCAAATGGCTAGGTTCTCATCCGTCGGCGGTTGTCGATACAACAACGGTAGTGACAGGGTTACTCTATTAGCGATGTATATCATGATCTTGCATATCCCATGCCCTGGTCATCGTAGGCTAAGGTTGCATCATCTTGGGGCAGTGTCAAGGGTGTCACCATCTCCTGGGTCTTCAGGTCCTCATTCCTCGAGGATGTATCTTCATTGGTATCGCCTTGTTGTGATGTTGCCAATCTTGTGTTCAGGAGATGTGGGTGAATGTCTAGCAAGGCATCTTCCTTCTAGATTATCCATGAGGATTACAAGGAATCCAGTGGTCAGGGGCATAAGGGTTCTAGCGACCAAAAGTTTTGAAGGGGAAGAGATCAATAAGGAAAGTATACCTTAGTTTTCGAAAAACTGAGAAGGGAAGAGAAGTATAGATAGTTTTGAAAACCAGTAGTAGTTTTAGAAATATTTTTACCCTAACTAACGACCATGCTAACTAAGGCTTCCTACAATCAGGATGGCTCTGATACCAGCTCTGTGGGGACCCCGACTCATAAGTCGTGATCACCGAATGCACGTGTATAGTGATCCCAGAGATCAATGCTCACTGAACACACAGAAGCTGAATAACAAGATTCTTACATCCATACATCACGTTTTACACAAGTAGGACCATTATGGTCAAGTCTTGAGTATAACATCGCAGCGGAAATCTTCGTCGATAACTTGGACCCATGCCATCTGCCTTAACCCTACAGGCATTCTGACTGGGAAAGCGTCCTAGCTCTCATGATCGTCACCAAGGAACTCTTCAATATATCTTGTTCTCTCATGCCTGGCGAATAAAATAACCAGTGGCAAGCCAATGAGTACTTTGAATGTATTCGCAAGCAACCCATGATTGGAACAAGGCACAATAATGCAATGATATAGCACTAAGTAGGTAGTTTGCAGAAAGCTAGTTTTGCGTGCAATGACATGATCTGCCAACATGTAAAGTATGCATCATGAGAGTAAGACATCCGTATGAACAAGTTACAGATATCAACATAAGTGGAGTTGGACACCAATCCAACTTGATCATCGTGTCAAGCCATCTGACTTAACTCAAATAGTTTTATCAACACACACACATGGTTTGTAAACTCTGGGCGTAGTTTAAGCGACCGCCTAATCGTCCCTTGACCGTGGACACGGCTATTCGAATAGTTTTACACTCTGCAGAGGTTGCACACTTTACCCACAAGATCCGGGGAACTTCCGTGTCATCCACGACCCGCGGTACCTCAAGTACCCGGGGTAAGCACCCGATCACTATCTTTCCCTAGACGACACTAACAAGGAGTCCACTCGTTGATACACGGCCCTCGTGTATAAGCAAAAGATCGTGGGACTCTGCCCTTTTCACATTATTACGCATACACGAAGGGACCAACGGTGTGTCCGGTGCCCTGTGAAAACAGTCATGGCCGCCCTACCTGGCACGACCCCGTCCCGAGAGAGAGCACCAACTCTCCCCCGTCACTAGTAATGCGGGCTCCAAGCTAGTATCGGCCTAGGTAATCAATAATGCCCTTTCCCATACAAGGGTAGAGTGGTTGCACATGTAAGATTGGGACAGTTGACAAATCTTAAATCTAATCCATTTTTGAAAACAACACACACTTGCCTCGGTACACCACTTCGTCATCAAGTGGTTACCCATCTCATCATCTCCCTCGGGCATAAGTGGTACCCGACGGGGTTTTCGAAAAGTCTTTTGAAAATACTTGTCTCCTTCACCATGCATATTCCCATCCCTTTTTGTGTAGCATCTACTTTAGCATCCTATCTACTCCCACCGGCATAACCCTCATAAGAAGGTAGGGTCATGCACCATGCAAGTATCAACGAGGAAGTAGCGGTGGCAAACCACCCCATGTGGTCACCACAGTATCATGTCTCCGATGCAAGCAATAAAAGTGCTATATGACATGCATAAAAAGGGTTTCATAGACATGGTCAAAGGGCCGCTTGCCTGTTTTAACAAAGTCTTCGAGGTCTTCAAATATCTCGGGTCCAACTCCGAGCATTTCGTCTACTTCGTCAACTATCGTCGAAAACAACCATAATAAGCAACACGACAAGGCAAAAATAAAAGTGCTCTAAAAATTTGAGTTGGACTTTTCTAGGATACCTCTGGTCATATGAGGAATGACCAAGGTGATTTCATTGGAAGTGGATCAATGGATATTTCTAAATATTTCGATATGATGGAATCAAGGGATTTATGGATTTGAAAGAAGTGTACAGAAATATATTTTTGAAAAATGAGCAAGGGCACCCATTTAACAAATAATGATTTTAGAAGAATCTAGGAATTGGTTTCACTAGATTTGGAGCTCAAATGATTTCTCTATGAATTTGCAAAGTTGGCTATACATGAAGGAATAGACCATTATTTGAGGTGGTACCGAAAGTATTAGTAAAAATGTTTGAAAACTAAGTTAGGAACATATAGGTATCTAGGAATTTAAATCATTGCATTTGGATAAAAAATGGGCTCTCTGTGATTTTCTAAAGTTTATCACCGAAATGGAAAAACAAAATTTGATAAATGTTTGTGAAGAAAAAGTTTCTGGAAAAATGTGCAGATAGCTCCATGTGATAGATCATGATTTATGGAGCTATTAGAAATTTGAATAATCAAATTTGGACTCCATTTGAATTATTTATGAATTTCTGAAGTTCTACTGGAAAAAGAAAAAGGGAAAACTTTTACCCTCATCGTGCATGCATGGCGAGATATAGCCTTGGGCAGGCCCAGTTGCTCTGCCGCGCCAGGCACCCAGGCGACATCGATGGCGCACTTCCGGGAGTACTTCTTCGATCAGGGAAGACGTCTTGCCGGAGGCCGTCTCCACTTAACCCGGGGCCCGGGGCCTTAGCGACTTACAGGCGGGCCCTGCTGGCAGGCCCTCCACCTACCTCCCGCTTAAAACAGAGGAGGGGCAGGGGATGCCGGCCTAGCAACGTGCCGGTGCCCTTCCCGGTGACTCCGGCCGTCCCCGGCGGCGTCCAGCACACCGACGGGCTCGGGGGATCAAGCCGCGCACACCCATGGGCCTCACGCGGTCCGGGAGGAACAGGGGCAACGGTGACCTTGGCCCCGGCGGGCGGCTTCGGTACGAGACGAGCGCGACGCCGTGGGCACCGTAGCAGAGGAAATAAGGAGCGGGAGGGATCCTATGGCCTGCGGCGCTTCCCCTGGTGGTCGAAGGAGAGGGAAAAAATGGCTGTCCAGAGAGGTAAATGGGGGTTTTTACCCCTCAATCATTGAGCTTTGGAAGAGGGGGAGCTACTGGAGGTTGCTGGTGATCAGGTTCAGCTGTGGTAAAAATGTGGAATCAAGGGGATTAGTGTAGGGGGGGTGAAACCGGTGACTTTTTGCAATGACCGGAAGGTGTTTGATGCAAATTTGGGTAAGCAAATGAACTCCATTTGGCATGAGACTCCACAGGGTTAAATGGAACATATAATTAGGGTCTTCCACCAATTTGGAGCTTATTTGGGCAAAGTTGCCAATGTAACTTTTGTAAACCCTAAAAAATTAGCAGAAATGAACTTGTGTAGATCTAGTTGAGCAAATCACTTTTCCTTGATGCACCACTTGGTGTAGTGGCCTAATTTGGTCATGTGAACATGCTCACAAAAGTTGGGGTCAAGGAGAGAAAGTTGGTAGTACAAACTTGTTCAAATTTGGTTCTGGTTAGAGAGGGTTTTGGGGCACTTTGATCAATATAACATTTTCTCCAACTTGTGCCATTTGGTCTATATGAATTATTAGACCATTTGAGAATGTTCACAAGGTTTGAGAACATTTGGACATGTTTGGCAATGTAAAGTTGCTCAAACTTCAAAATGAACAGAAACGGTTTTGAGGGGATTTCATGGGGTTATACTCTTATCCATGACATGATACTTCCCAAGATCATCAAAAATGTCATATGTGACATGATAGAAGTTTCTTGGAATTTTTGGAGAATATTGCCTTTGTAAATATTTCGAAAGCTTGAAATATCCAAAAAGGGTTTTTGAGGGAGTTGACCAATATTTTGAACATTACCATGTGTTTAAACTCATATATATGGACAATATATGTCCAGTGAGTTTCCCTCAATTTTCACAAATATTTTTAAAGCATAAAAATAATTTTAACCTATTAAAGACCATTTCTGGCCTTAAGAAAAAGCTTTTAAATAAAATAGGAAAAATAACTTTTAAAATTATATTTTTGTGGTTTATGGGATTCCTATATCTAATAGGTTTCAAATATACTCTTTGAAATATTTTTCATACCCCAAATCAAGTACTTGCAGTGCAAACCTCAATTCAGGGGTTTTTGGAAAACTAAATTTAAAAAATACTTTTTGGCCAAATTATTTTTGTAAGAAAATTCTATGCTGTACTATACACATGGCATGATCATTGGGAAGAAGTTTTGGATCAAGGAGAAGGAGTATAAGAGTTGGAGGATTTATTTGATTTTTAGAGCACTTGCAGACAACAGACAAAATCCAATCAAGGCAAAGTCCAAAACACACAAAAGTTTTTGTCAAACCACATTTTATCATTATTTATCACTTTATGTGTTGTGCCATGAAAATCAGGGTGTGACAGGCATCCCCGAGCTTTGACTTTTTGGTGTCCTTAGATTATCTTGGGGGTGACATGGGCATCCCCAAGCTTTGTCTCTTGCCACTCCTTGTTCCATAATCCATCAAAATCTTTCACCCAAAACTTGAAAACTTCACAACACAAAACTCATCAGAAATCTTGTGAGCTCCGTTAGCGAAAGAAAACAAAAAACCATTTCAAGGTACTGTAATGAACTCATTCTTTATTTGTATTGGTGTTAAACCTACTGTATTCCAACTTCTCTATGGTTTATAAACTATTTTACTAGCCATAGATTCATCAAAATAAGCAAACAACACACGAAAAACAGAATCTGTCAAAAACAGAACAGTCTGTAGTAATCTGTAACTAACTCAAACTTATGGAACTCCCAAAATTCAGCCAAAAAAGGAAGACCTAGGCAATTTGTTTATTTATCAGCAGCAATTGAATCAATATTTTATCTTGTTCTGGTTATTTTTAACAATTGTTTTCGTGAACAGGAAGTTTCTAGAAATTACAGCAAGATCAAATAACTATCATCCAAGAAGATCCTATAGGTTTAACTTGGCACAAACACTAATTAAAACATAAAAACACATCTAACCAGAGGCTAGATCTAAGATTTATTCCTAAACAGAAGCAAAAGCAAAAAAAACTAAAAAAATAAAATTGGGTTGCCTCCCAACAAGCGCTATCATTTTACGCCCCTAGCTAGGCATAAAAGCAAGGATAGATCTAGGTATTGCCATTTTTGGTAGGCAATCCATAAGTGGCTCTCATGATAGATTCATATGGTAATTTTATTTTCTTCCTAGGGAAGTGTTCCATGCCTTTCTTTAATGGAAATTCGAATCTAATATTCCCTTCCTTCATATCAATAATTGCACCAATCGTTCTAAGGAAAGGTCTACCAAGAATAATAGGACATGAAGGATTGCAATCTATATCAAGAAAGATAAAATTTACGGGCACATAAATCCTATTTTCAACGATAAGAACATCATTAATTCTTCCCATAGGTTTCATAATAGTGGAATCTACAAGGTGCAAGTTTAGAGAGCAATCATCAAAATCATGGAAATCTAGCAAATCGCACAAAGTTTTGGGAATAGTGGAAACACTAGCACCCAAATCACATAAAGCATAAAATTAATGATCCTTAATCTTAATTTTAATAGTTGGTTCCCACTCATCATAAAGTTTTCTAGGGATAGAAACTTCCAACTCAAGTTTTTCTTCATAAGATTGCATCAAGGCATCAACGATATGTTTAGTAAACGCCTTATCTTGACTATAAGCGTAAGGAGAATTTAGGACGGATTGTAACAAGCAAATACAATCAATCAAAGAGCAACTTTCATAATTAAATTCCCTGAAATCCAAAATAGTGGGTTTAGCAACATCTAGGGTTTTGATTTCTTCAATCCCACTTTTATCAATTTTAGCATCAAGATCTAAAAACTCCAAATTTTTGGAACGCCTTCTAGGTAAAGGTGGATCATATTCAGTCCCATCATTATCAAGATTCATATTGCAAAACAAAGATTTAATAGGGTACGCATAAATAACTTTTAGATCTTCATCTTTATTTTCATAGGAACTAGAAGAACACGCTTTAATAAAGGCATCTTTCGTAGCACGCATCCTAGCGGTTCTTTCTTTGCACTCATCAATGGAAACTCTCATGGCTTTGAGAGACTCATTGATATCATGCTTAGGTGGAATAGATCTAAGCTTTAAATAATCAAGATCAAGAGAAATTCTATCAACGTTCCTAGCCAATACATCAACTTTAAGCAATTTCTCTTCAAGCAAAGCATTAAAATTCTTTTGCGAATTCATAAACTCTTTAACACTAGTCTCAAATTCAGAGGGAATCTTATTAAAATTTCCATAAGAGTTGTTGTAGGAATTTCCATAATTATTAGAGGAATTACTAGGATAAGGCCTAGGATTAAAGTTTCCTCTATCTGCGTTGTTACCAAAATTATTCCTACCAACAAAATTCACATCCATAGATTCATTATTATTCTCAATCAAAGTAGACAAGGGCATATCATTAGGATCAGAAGAAACACTCTTACTAGCAAATAATTTCATAAGTTCATCCATCTTTCCACTCAAAACATTAATTTCTTCTATCGCATGCACTTTTTTATTAGTAGATCTTTCAAAGGTGCCATTGAGCAAAATTAACCATAATATTATCTAGGAGTTTAGTAGCTTCTCCTAAAGTGATTTCCATAAAAGTGCCTCCCGCGGCCGAATCTAAAAGATTTCTAGAAGCAAAATTCAATCCGGCATAATTTTTTTGTATAATCATCCACAAATTCAAACCATGAGTAGGGCAATTACGTATCATTGATTTCATCGTCTCCCAAGCTTGTGCAACATGTTCATGATCAAGTTGCTTAAAATTCATAATATCGTTTCTAAGAGAGATGATCTTAGCGGGAGGAAAATACTTAGAGATAAAAGCATCTTTGCACTTATTCCATGAACCAATACTATTTTTAGGCAAAGACGAAAACCAAGCTTTAGCACGGTCTCTAAGCGAAAAAGGAAATAACATTAATTTAACAATATCATTATCAACATCTTTCTTCTTTTGCATATCACACAAATTAACGAAGCTATTTAGATGAGTAGCGGCATCTTCACTAGGAAGGCCGGCGAATTGATCTTTCATGACAAGACTCAACAAAGCAGCATTGGTTTCACAAGATTCAATATTGGTAAGAGAAGCAATCGGAGTGCTAAGGAAATCATTATTGTTGGTATTGGTAAAATCACACAATTTGGTATTATCTTGAGCCATCGTGACAAACAAGCAATCCAACATACGAGCAAACAAAAAGCGAGCGAGAAAAAAGGCAAACGGAAAAGAGAGGGCGAATAAAACAACGAGCTTGAAGTGGGGGAGAGGAAAACGAGAGGCAAATGGCAAATAATATAATGCGGGAGATAAGGAATTGTGATGGGTACTTGGTATGTTGACTTTTGCGTAGACTCCCCGGCAACGGCGCCAGAAATTTTTCTTGCTACCTCTTGAGCACTGCGTTGGATTTCCTTGAAGAGGAAAGGTGATGCAACACAGTAGCGTAAGTATTTCCCTCAGTTTTTGAGAACCAAGGTATCAATCCAGTAGGAGGCTACGCACGAGTCCCTCGTACCTACACAAAGCAAATAACTCCTCGCAACCAACGCGATTAGGGGTTGTCAATCCCTTCACGATCACTTATGAGAGTGAGATCTGATAGAGATGATAGATAATATTTTTGGTATTTTTGTGATAAAGATGCAAAGTAAAATAAAAGAAAAGTAAAAGTGTCGGGGCAGGCTGATCTGGCCAACGAACACCTATGGGGCCGGCGGACCGAGCCCCTTTCTGTTCGGCGGGCAGCGGAGGTCGCACGAAGAGCAGATCGAGGCGAAGCACGCGAGAGGTTTACCCAGCTTCGGAGCTCTCCGGAGAGATAATACTCCTACTGCTGCATGTCTAGGTGTATTGCGTTCTTGCTCAGAGCGCCGAATGCTACAAAGATGCAGACGAGCTGCTAACGTGGATCGAGCTCGGAGGGAACTGATCGACCAACCAACCCTTTCTACGTTGCGCATGGGCCTCCTTTTATATGCTCAAAGGGGCTCCGACAGGTGGCAACGTAGACGGGGGTACAAATGTAAAACTAGCGGTTGGTACACCTACTTGTATAGTGTACAGTGTAATATACCTAACCCTGACGGCAGGGGACAAAGGCATTAAATGCCCGTCTAGTCGCCCTAACAGTGCAAACAGGGACCGTCAGGGGCGCCACCGTTCGCCACGATGGCAAACTTGTCAGCGCTGCTTGCCACCTCGCACCGCTGGCTGCACAGCCTCTCACCACGCGCGCCTGGAAAGGCCCCAGGGCGACACGTTAGTGGATGCGCTGGAGCGTAGGTACAGAGAGGTGGTCTGTCGCGGCAAGCGCCTTGCCGCGGTTGTTGTCTCGTCGCGCCCGGAATCTTGTCGTTCACCGGGCCTTCCCGGCAAGCTCCTCTTGCCGGGGCCTTGTCTTGTAAGTGCCTGGGGTGGCCTTCCCGGCAAGCTCCTCTTGCCGGGGCCTTGTCTCCTATGTGCCTTGGGTGGCCTTCCCGGCAAGCTTCTCTTGCCGGGCCTCGCCTCCCTCGCTTGAATACTTTGTTCTTGAATGGCTCCAAAGGAACCACGGAGGACCTTGGCGGTCACCCGGTAAGCCCGCCGGAGGGCTGCAATCGCCTGCACAAGTTCGGGATACTAGGGTACCCTACTCTAGTACACCGACAGGATCCCGAACTGGGCCACACACGGTGCCGAGCGCTGTTGGGCCAGGCCCAAAACAGGGCACGGGCACACGCGGCCCGGGTCACACCATAACTCACCCCGGACCCACCACGCCCCCCATGAACGGCACGCATCGAACGTGGCGTTGTGTGAGAGATCGTGGGCGAGGTCGTGGGGGTTTCTTTATTCAGAAAATCGGAACGTCCGCCCCCTCCCCCTTTATAAGCAGGGGAAACAGGGGCACGTCGCCTACCTTGCCAGTTGCTATCCCATCAAAAAACCACCGCTGCTCCCCCCTTCTTCTCAAGGCTGAAAGAGAGCAGCTCACTTCATCGCCACTCAGCACCTTCAACGCCACGATCTCCTCCACCGCCTCCGCCATGGGCCTGAAAGCCGACAAGGGAAGACCGTGAAGTCGGCCGAGGCGCCATGCTTGCGCGCCGCTGGAAGGAGCGGCCGCCTTCCCCCTCAGCTCGCCGCGAGGGAGGTGAGGGAGAACTACTACCTCTTCCGTCGACGGAGACGCCAGCATCCGCTGCACGTACTTCCCGCCGCTGCCGCAGAACTGGCCCCGACGGGTATCCCTTCTTCGCGCTCTTCTTCTACTGCGGGCTCGCCCGCCTTCTCTGAGTTCTTTTGCGACATTATGAATACCTACGGGTTCCGCCTCCTTGATTTCACCCCCAACGCCGTTCTGACCATGGCAGTTTTCGCACATCTCTGCGAAAACTTTGTCGGAGTCCACCCAAATGTAGCCCTTTTCCGTCACTTCTTCTTACCCCGAGCCGAGAGAGGAGAGCACCTTGCCGGAGGAATTGCTTGGGTCTCCAGGGTCGGCAAGAAGGAGGCCTATATGGAGGGAGAGCTCCGTAGCAAATGGGAGGAGTGGAGGGCAGATTGGTGCTGGATTGTTGAGGAGAACCCACAGCCTTTTACCGCCCAGCGCCAAACCCCAGTAGTACGCGGCAATGATTGGAGCAATCTGGCCCTGGAGGATGCTAGGTTGAAGATCGTAGTTACCTGAATCCTCCGCCTCAGACTTGCCGGACTCACTGTAGGCACTGTTGGCGCGGACTTTCTTCGCCGCCGCATCGCCCGCTTGCACGAGAGAAGGAGACCTGCCTGGGAATTTCAGAACGCCGCAGACATCATGAGGCTGCGCCCAGGCCTCAACTTCAACTTTACAATCTTGGAGCTTGACGCAATGCTCTTAGAGCTGTTCAAGCCTGACCCTGATCATCCGGAGATGTTTAGGTTGCCGAGGGGCGTCGTTCCGTTGTGCAACAATTCGTCGCTCGACCGCATCCGTGCAATGATGCCGCCAGTGACTCCCATGGAATTGTCCCCACTTGGCAAGAGCCGGCAGATGATGTCGTCGCGGCAGTTCTTCGACAATCTAGTGGAGATGCCGGTTCGCCCCAATGAGCGAGAGGGCCTCACCCGCGACACCACCGACGCATTTAGATGCGCCGCGACGCCACCAAAGAAGAGGCGGCAGCAGCCGCTGCCGTGGGCGAGTTTGGCTTCATTGTGGAGGAGGCAGAGGCAGCCGAGGCGGCAAGCCTTGTCGAGCGAAAGGAGTTCGCCGGCGAGGAAGAGCTTGCCGAGCCCGAAGCCGAGTCGAGCGAGCCCGCCGAGGGCGCATCCTCTCCACCTCCAAGCAGCTTGTCATGGCGGAGCAACCGGCTCCACCAAGAAGGCGTCTTTGCAGGGCCGGAGACGCAGCGGGGCGGCAGACGGGCCAACAGCCGCAGCGCCGCGGGACGCGCTCCACCGCAGCAAGCGCTGTTGCCGCGGGAGCACCTCACACCGCTGCAGCTGGGTCGGGCCTCGCAGCCACCGGTCCCGCCTCCCACCAAGCGCCCAAGGGAGCCCACCTCCGCCTCGTCAGCATCGGAGGCGGGCCAGACCACCTCTCCGCTCAGCTCCGGCGAGGAAGAGGAAGAGTAAGATTCCTTGTCAGACTTGTAATTCTTCGATTTGTTGCCTTGTCTTGTATCTGATCTGCTTTACTCAATCCATTCCTTTTCGTGACGCTGGCCCAGAGGATGTCGAAGAGCCAAGACCCGGTGATTGTCGCCGAGGACGAACCTATCACTACGGCCGGAGGCGCGTCCGAGACAACCTTGCCGGATGAGGCAACTCTCCTTCAAAGCAGCCCCCAGCGCAGCCCCCAGCGTAAGTATATGGTCTACTTCTTGCTGTTCGGCGTGCATGGGTGCTTTTCCCTTTGCTGATATCTGACTGTTGACTTGTGTAGGAGCAGAGCAGCCTCCTTCTGCTTCGACTACGCCGCCAAGGGTGGATTCCCTGGCAAGGGAGCGCTCCCCGGCATGGGAGCCTTCTCCGCAAGGGAGCCTTCTCCGGCAAGGGGCAGCTCTCCAGCAAGGGACGGCACCAGTGATCCCTTGGCGGCGGAGACCATGACCGCAGCCCCCGGCGCAGGTAACCTTCTTGCCTGAGTACTTCCCTTGTGTTTTTCTTCTTCTGATTTTATCTTTGGATATTTGCTTGACTTTCTTCATCCGTCCGCCACAGAGCCAATGGAGACCGAGGTCGCCGGCGAGGAGGACGTGCGCGGCAACACTAACGAAGCCGCCGCCCTGGAAGAAGAAGCCGGCGCTGACGAGCCTGCCGGCGAAGAGGCCGCCGAAGCTGCCGCCGCAGAGGCTGGCGAGGGGTCTGGCGATCGCACTGACGACCCTGAGGCCGCAGGAGCGCCAGGCGCTACACCGACCGCCGATCCCTCCGCCGCTGCTGCAGCGTCAGGCTCCGAAGAGCCCCAGCCCGACGCCTACTTGAAGGCCGGCGACGGCGTCTTCATCAAGCTCCCATGGGAGTCGAAGTTCAGTGGCGCCAGCCAAGGAGAAACCTTCGATGAAGAGCTGCTCGCTTCCACTGGCCGACGCTAGTTGACGCGCTTGGCAGCAACAACAGTAGCCCGAGGAGGAGCAGCCGCGAAGCTGTTGTCGCTCTACCGCCTCGACAAGCCAAACTAGCATCCCGGAGGCGCTTGTCGTGAAGGCGGGAGCGAACATCGAGAAGCGTCGCGGAGGAGCTCCGGCCGCAACCAGAAGATCTCCGGTCCTTGGCGGAGGAGCGGAGCAGCTTCGCCGAGGAGCGCAAGGCCTTCATCCTCGAGAAGGCTGCAGGTGAGGAGGAACAGCGGCTTGCCGCCGAGAAGCTATCTCTGCTGGGAAGGCGAAATGGCGCGGTGGAAGGTTAACTGGACAGCCACGAGGAGGATCTCGCCATGCGCGAGGAAACATTTGGCGGGCTCTCAAGGAGGCAAAGGACGCTGCCGCGGCCGCCGAGGCCGCCAAGAAGGAGCTGGAGACGAAGGTGGCGCAATTGGAGGCCAGCCTCAAGAAGAGCGGCGAGGAGCTGGCTGCACTCAAGCACGAGCGCGAGAGGGACGCCTACACTCTTGGCGAGCTGCAGGGCCGTCTCGCCGAGAGGAGCAAGGAGCTCAGCGCCGCCAGGGACACCAATGCAGATCTTGAGTTGAAGCTAACTACTTTGACTCAGACAGGACGGCGCCAAGGAGCGGGAGGTGGCCTTGAAGGAGAAGATCAAGGCCGACGAGGAGCTGTGGCGAATCTTGTGCCGCCTGTGGTGCCTTGAGGGAGAGTGTGGAGCATCGACCAAGGTCTCGTGGATACTGCTGCCGCCATCCACAGCGAAGTTGATGGAGTCGCGATGGTGGATCTTGGATACTCATCCGACGAGCACCTCCAACCCAGCGCCAAGCTTAGATTATTCTTCAAGGGCGTGGTGACGGGCCTCCAGCGACTCCGGGAAGAGGTCCCAAAACAGCTGGCCGAGGAGTCGCGCCAGATCTGCGCGGGAGCCCTCCAAAAGGTGCTGATGAAGGTGGCCTTCCGCAACCCAGGCCTCAACCTCACCAATGTCCTCAAGTCCCTGCCGCCGGATGTTGATGTGGAGGCGCTCAAGACCCTTGTCGCACCCATTGTGGACAGGGTGAGCGGAATCAAGAGGGTTGAGGGTGGTCGCGTAGATTAGGCCGCCCGTTTTCTCTTGCTCTTGCCGCTGCTAGTCATGTCATAGGAACAATCCATTAGAGCTGCGACAAGCTATATTGTAATATAACTTTATTTTGGATATCAATTGCTATGCTATTTCCTTTACTTGATTCCTTCCTTTGTATGTTTTTGCCTTACGCTTTTAGGGGACTTGTTTATGCTGGCACCGAGCCAGCGCCGAAAAGTGGACGTCAAGAGTTCGCCGGCGGTGCCGCTTCCGACAAGCAACCTTTTCGCAACTAGTCGCAGCTCACTTAAGTTGTTGAGCGGACTCGAAACAAAGTAAGGGCGCAACTAGCTACGAATTGGTTCCTCTGCGCACAGGTTTTCCATACAAAGTTCGATCGTTCAAGGAAAATATCTTAAAATTTTTAAAACTGATTGCTCAAACTTTGGCAACTTAGCTTTTCTGTCGTTTGCTTCCCGGTAAGGCTAGACTTCCTTGAGCGACGCTTGGTCCACACCATTATCTTCTCCTTCCCCCCTGGCAAACTTGTGTGCGAGGGAACCTTGCTTTCTTTGAGAAAGAGAAAGAAGAGAAAATAAAGATATGGAGCCTCGTGGCTCGTTATCACTTACCAGGGGTAGGTGCTGCACAAAGTGTCAGATAATGCATGCAAAATAGAGGTAAAAAGCATGAAACCGACAAGGTGTGCGAAGCACACTAGCTTTACTGATGCACGGGGTCTGCGCCCGGCTTTGTACAAAGGATTACATGCATCAGCGGCAAGACTTGTACAAAAGGTGGTTGCCGGACCAGGTTCCGCAATCGCGCCTCACGGGTAAAACTTACGAAGATGCTCAATATTCCGTGAGTTGCTCACCGTAATGCCATCTTCGGTCTCAAGGCGGACAACGCCAGGCCTAGTGACCTGCTTTCACCCGATAAGGGCCTTCCCACTTCAAGGCCAACTTGTTGGAATTCTTGGCGGACTGAACGCGCCAAGAACAAGGTCGCCTTCCTCGAGACTTCTGGCATTGACTTTGCGGCTATGGTAGCGGCGCAAAGCTTGCTGGTACCGAGCAGCTCGTCTGACAAAGACTGAAGACGATCTTCCTCAAGGAGCAAGCAGGCCATCTTGTCGCAGCTGCTCTTGCTCAAGCTCATCATAAGCGAGCACTCGAGGCGATCCGTATACGAGTTCCGTGGGGAGAACTGCCTCTGCTCCATAGACTAGAGTGAAAGGTGTCTGGCCAGTGGCTCGATTTGGCGTCGTCCTGATCGACCAAAGAACCACCGGCAGCTCCTCAATCCAGTTTCTTCCGCACTTGTGCAGCCCGTCGAAAGTTCTGGTCTTGAGCCCGCAGCACTTCAAGATTTGCCCTCTCCGGCTTGACCGCTGCTTCTCGGATGAGCAATGCGAAAGCAGACCTTTGGCGCCAATATCTTGGACGTCTTTGCATGAAGGTGCGGCTTAGAACTGTGGTGCCGTTGTCGGTGATGATCCTGTTAGGGATTCCAAACGGCAAACAATCGACCGAAGAACTTGACTGGCCGACCGTGGCTCACCTTCCTCATCGCTTCCACTTCGGCCACTTTGTGAACTTGTCGATTGCAACGCATAAGTACTCAAAGCCCCGACAACTTCGGGGAAGGGGCCGAGGATGTCGAGCCCCTGCATCAAAATGGCCAGGATAAAGGGATCGTCTGGAGAGCTTGAGCTGGCTGGTGTATCTGTTTCGAATGGAACTAGCACGCTTCACACTTGGTTACTTGTGTAGTTGCATCCTGGAGGGCTGTCGGCCAAAAGAAACCTTGCCGGAAAGGTTTGCCGGCAAGTGCTCTGGCGCCAATGTGGTGACCACATATGCCTCCATGTATCTCTGCCAACAACTTTTGTCCGTCTTCCCTTTGAATACACTTCAATTTCACACCGTTGAGTCATCTTCTGTACAATAAGATGTCGACAAACAGGTACATACTTGAATGCAGTGCTAATCTTTCCGCTTCTTCTTGTTCTTCGGAAGTTCTCATGTCTGAAGGAAAATGACAATCTGCTGCGCCCATGCCGGAGCTTGCGGCTCGACAACAAGGACTAAAGGCACATCTGCCGCTGCGGAACATCGGCTTCCACGGCAAGAACCTGCGGCTCAGCCGAGCTTGACGTTCCTCGACAAGCTTGCCGGAGCAAAACTTGTCGAGCGTCGCTTCAACGAAACAAACCTCGGGCTTGTCGGAGCAGACTGCTTCCTTCAAGATCGTTGGTGTCGATCTTGGGGACTTTCTTGGCGGCGGCTTCGGGAAGCTCTGCCGGAAAGTAGTCACCATAGATCAACTTCCTCTTCTTGCTCTGTCCAGTTGGTGGTGTTACAGATGGTTGAGTCAGCTTGAGCACAAAAATCCCTGGTTCCATAGGTAACTTAAGTGCGGCGCACTTTGACGAACCATCAGCAATGTCGCTCGAGCTCTCGGAATATATTCCATCTGCAGCCGTCAAAGTGCTCTTCTAGCTTCCTCACTTCATCAACATAAGCTTCCATCAACGGACTCGATAATTCTTGTTCACTTGGCGGATAACAAGTTGTGAGTCACCCCGACAATGAGCTTCTTGATCCCAAGGTTCATCATGCGATCTCGAGACCGCAAGCAAACCTTCATACTCTGCAAGATTGTTTGTTGCTTGCTCCTTGGGAAAGTGCATCTGGACTACGTACTTGAGGTGCTCTCCGTGGGTGCGACAAGCAAGACGCCACACCGGCGCCTTGTAGCGAGAAGGCACCATCAAAGTACATCAGCCACTCTTTGCTTGTTTCCTTGACGGGGATGCTCGTTTCTGGAATTTCTTCATCTGGCGTTGGTGTCCATTCTGCTATGAACTCCGCCAATGCCCTGCTTTGGATAGTTGAAGTGCTCTCAAACTTGAGGCCAAAGCTTGACAGTTCCAGCGCCCACTCGACAATCATGCCTGTTGCCTCTGGATTTTGTAGTATCCTCTTCAGCGGAAAGCGAGTGACAACTGTGATCTCATGTGCCTGAAAGTAATGGCGCAGCTTTCTCGAGGCCATGAGGAGGCCGAAAAGCAATTTCTGTACACCAGAGTACCTTGACCTAGCCCCTTGCAGAAGGGAACTAACAAAGTAAAATGGGCGCTGCACCATCCTTTTCTGCATCCTCTCATGCATCTGCGCAGATCCGTCCTTGTCGGGACCAGAGCTTGCTGGTGAAGCCCCCTGCTTGTCGCTGGATGCGTCTGCCGTGGTTGTTAGCTCATCATCCGCCTCCCTCTCCACTACTAACGCAGCACTAACCACTTGATTGGCCGCTATATATAGCAGCAACTTCTCTTGTGGCTTAGGTGCGACAAGTGTTGGAGTGGAGGACAGGTATCTCTTCAAGTCCTGCAGTTGTTGCCTCCGCTCGAGTCCATTGCATCGGACCTGCCTTTTCAAGATTTTGAAAATGGCGTGGCGCGCTCAACAGATCTAGAGATAAACCTGCCGAGAGCAGCTACGCAACCGCAAGTCTTCGTACATCCTGGACGCGCTTCGGTGCTTCAATCTGCTCAATGGCCTTGATCTTGTCGGGGTTGGCTTCAATTCCCTGCTGAGACACGAAGAACCCGAGAAGCTTGCCAGAAGGGACTCCAAACACGCACTTCTCGGGGTTGAGCTTGAGGTTGATCTTGCGCAGATTTGTAAAGGTTTCATCTAAATCTTGGACTAGAGTCGCCTTGTCCTTACTTTTGACCACTATGTCATCCATGTATGCTTCCACATTTCTGTGCATTTGCGGCTCAAAAGCACCTTGAACTACTCTTGCAAACATTGAACCAGCATTCTTTAACCCGAAGGGCATCCGTACAAAAACAGTATGTGCCACATGGGGTGATGAATGCGGTCTTCTCCTCATCCTCTTCAGCCATGAAGATCTGATGATATCCTGAGTATGCATCCAGAAATGAAAGCAAATCACATCCGGCCGTGGAGTCAACAATCTGGTCGATGCGCGGCAAGGGAAATGGACCTTTGGGACAAGCTTTATTGACATCTGTAAAGTCGATACAAAGCCTCCATTTCCCGTTAGCCTTGCGTACAACTACAGGATTGGCCAACCACGTAGGATGGAGCACTCCTCTGACAAGGCCTGCTGCTTCCAGTTTCTTGATTTCCTCCGCGATGAACTCTTGACGCTCCACTGCTTGCTTCCTGACTTTCTGCTTGACGGGCCACGCATGAGGACAAACGGCAAGACGGTGCTCAATTACTTTCCTGGGAACACCGGGGATGTCAGACGGTTGCCATGCAAACACGTCGACGTTCGCCCGCAGGAAAGGAACGAGCGCGCCTTCCTATTTAGGGTCGAGAGAGGCACTGATGGTGAAGGTACCACCAGTGCCGTCCTCCTTGGTGGACACCTTTTTGGTCTCTGGTGGAGCTGTCATCGTCTTCTTACACTTGCCGGTGGAGCTCGATGGTGCGTCCTCGACGGTAGCGCAGCACTCCGAAGAGGTGCGCTTGCCGGAGTGGGCATCAGAGCTCTTGCCGGACTTGGTCTTCTTCTTCCCTCCAGGAACTTCAGCCAAGTGGCTTGCAATCTGTCATGGATGTCGCTTCGGTAGATCTTGTCGGCGCAGATAAGAGCATCGTTCTTGTTGCCAGGGACAGAGATGACACTTATCGGGCCCGGCATCTTCAGGAGGTTGTAGGCATAGTGAGAGGCCGCCATGAATTTGGCGAGTGCTGGACGGCCAAGTATTCCGTTGTAAGGCAATGGAAAGTCAGCAACATCAAAGGTGACCTTCTCACCCTGAAGTTCAACTTCACGCCAAATGTTACCGGCAACGTGATCTTTCCCTTCGGCTTGCTCCTTCCCGGATTAATTCCTTGAAAAGTGCCGGTCTCTTCGAGCTCGCCATCAGGGATCTGGAGTTTCTGGAGCACCGCGGAGGAGATCATATTCAAGCCGGCCCCACCGTCAACTAGCATCTTGGTGACCTTGAGGTTGCGGATAGTTGGTGAAACCAACATCGGCAAGCACCCGACCGCAGTTATGCGATCAGGGTGGTCCTCAATGTCAAAGATGATAGGCGTGCTGGACCATTTCAGAGGCTTGCGTGACTCGATGGATGGTTCAGCTGCATTGACCTCCCGCATCCACTGTTTGAGCTGGCGGTGGGAGGTATGCAGAGAAGCACCGACGTCAACGCAGAGGACCTCTGTGGCTTTCTGGAACTCCTGCTCATCGGTCTCGTCATCATCCATGTCTTCATCGTCGTCTTCGTCTTCATCCTTGTCGCGGCCACGGGAGGTCTGTCTCCTTGCCGCCGCTTGGCCTTGCCGCGCGCCTCCCGGCCGGACGTTTCTTGCCGGGTCCTCCCGCACCCTCCGGCCTTCTCCTTGTCACGCTGCTCGTATTCAGCCTTCACGCTGCTCGACAAGCTGCTCGACCTTTTGCAGCTCGAGGTCATGACCCTTGGTGCGGTGGATCTTGCAAGATCGCTTGCCGGAGCCGTCACGCTTGTCGGCGGCCGCCACAGATCGGCGCGATTGCCGCCAGCGGCACCCTCCTTGCCGGAGCTACCAGCCTTGGCTTTCTTGTCGCCACCTTCGTTGCCGGACTGCTCAACAACTAGCACGTCTCTGCCTTTCTTTTTCCTGTTGCCCCGCCGCCGGCTCTTCTTTGCCGGGGCGGTCTCCTCACTGTCAGATCCTACTGCTTCGGTATTCTCTCCGGGGAGTCTCCTCCCTTCCTCAGCACGTGCACACTTGTCGGCCAGGGCGTATAGCTCACTGACGTCTCTGATTTTGCACATCGCCATCTCCTCCCGCATCCTGCGGTTTCGCACGCTCGATGGAACGCGCTGATCACCGCGGCAGGGTGGACATCTGGGATGTTGTGCTGTACACGGCTGAATCTTTGAATATACGTGCGCAGGGGCTCTCCTTCCTTCTGGGCGAGCAGATGAAGGTCGCTTTCTTGGCCATGAGGCTTGTGGCCGCCTGTAAAGGCGCCGACAAACTGATGGCATAAATCTGAAGATATGGAGTTGTCCGGCAAGTGCATGAGCCAGGATCTGACATTAGGCTTGAGCACCAGCGGGAAGTAGTTGGCAAGGATCTTGTCGTCTCGCCCCCCGGCAGCCTGCACCGCGATGGTGTAGATGTTGAGGAACTCCGACGGATGCGTCTTGCCATCGTACTTCTCCGGTACGTCTGGCTTGAAGTTTTTCTTGCTGGGCCACTTGACTTGCCGCAGCTCACGAGTGAATGCAGGGCAACCTACCGTGTACGGCAAGTCGCCTGGTTCCTCTGGCGCGTGCATGTCAACAGAGGGCCCAGCGCGCTTGTCGGATTGACGTCGCGCTTCTCTTCGGCGCTCGATGCGAGTTCGAGCGTCCTCTTGCTGTCGATCGTGTAGCACTTGGCGCTGATCACGATGAGCTCTTGGATCTGATGACAGTGGAGTCGCTGTCGAGGTGGATCCGGCGAGTCGGCGATCTTGGCCTTCGGGGCGGAGAGTGCATGATGGTTGCACCCCCACCGGTCTCGTCACCACCGGCTCGTGTTTGGCAGTCTTGCCGCGGCAGCGACGCACTCGGTTGCCGCGGAGCGTCGCCGTTGGCGAAGCCGATGAGACTTTGTATGGTGGCCCTCCACTCATCGACCTTGTCGGCCGTTGGAGGGTAATCCAGGAGCAGTTGCGCTCTCGCCAAAGCTTCTGTTGGAGTAGTGGGTGGCAGTGGCGAACGGCGCGAGGAGCGGGATATGCTCGGACTTCTAACTATGTTAGGACGAGCAGTATCCCGTCCGAGCGACCGTGCCTCGCTCGCGCCGGCATGTTGGCGTGCATGCTGGTCTTGAGCATCCTGAGATCCTCCAGCTCGATCCCGGTCCAACGAGCGTATGGCATTGTGAATGCCATGACGCTATCGCCTCCCGCGCCTCCTAAGACGGGCGCGGTGCATGTACGGACGCCGAGGTCTGTGCAGCCTTGTCCTTGGACTTGGCAGCAGCGTGAGCTCCCCCGTCGCCGTCCATTCTTCCGCCAGCGTCTACCCCACCACCTGTTTGCTCCGGTGGTGGTGGGTTCGACGCGGACGGGGCTTCGCCACAAGCCTTCTTCTTCGGTGGCATGTTGACGAAGATGATGAAGATCTAGCTTCGCGTGGACGCCGGATCAGGTTCACACAACCTCGACGCCCCTACCCGGGCGCGCCAAAGATGTCGGGCAGGTTGATCTAGCCCACGAACACCTATGGGGCCGGGCGGACCGAGCCCCTTTCGTTCGGTGGGGAGCGGAGGTCGCATTTAATAGCAGATCGAGGCGAAGCACGCGAGAGGTTTACCCAGCTTCGGAGCTCTCCGGAGAGATAATACTCCTACTGCTGCATGTCTATGTGTATTGCATTCTTGCTCAGGAGCGCTCGAATGCTACAGTACAGACGAGCTGCTAACGAGACTGAGCCTGGAGGGAACTGATCGACAAACCAACCCTTTCTACGTTGCGCATGGGCCTCCTTTTATATGCTCAAAGGCTCCGGCTGTGGCAACGTAGACGGGGGTACAAATGTAAAACTAGCGGTTGGTACACCTACTTGTATAGTGTACAGTGTAATATACCTAACCCTGACGGCAGGGGACAAAGGCATTAAATGCCCGTCTAGTCGCCCTAACAGTGCAAACAGGGACCGTCAGGGGCGCCACCGTTCGCCACGATGGCAAACTTGTCAGCGCTGCTTGCCACCTCGCATCGCTGGCTGCACTGACCTCTCGCCACGCAGCGCTGGAAAGACCCCGGGCGACACGTTAGTGGATCTGTTGGAGCGTAGGTACAGAGAGGTGGTCTACAGGCAAGCGCCTTGCCGCTTGATTGTTGTCTCGTCGCGCCGGAATCTTGTCGTTCATCGGGCCTTCCCGCAAGCTCCTCGTGCCGGGGCCTTCTCTTGTAAGTGCCTGGGGTGGCCTTCCCGGCAAACTCCTCTTGCCGGGGCCTTGTCTCCTATGTGCCTTGGGTGGCCTTCCCGGCAAGCTTCTCTTGCCGGGGCCTTTTCTCCCTGGCTTGAATACTTTGTTCTTGAATGGCTCCAAAGGAACCACGGAGGACCTTGGCGGTCACCCGGTAGCCCCGCCATGAGGGTCAGAATCGTCAGGCACAAGTTCGGGATACTAGGGTACCCCTACTCTAGTACACCGACAAAAAGGCAAAGGCAATAAATAAAGTTGTGGAAGATTAATATGATGAAGATAGACCCGGGGGCCATAGGTTTCACTAGTGGCTTCTCTCATGAGCATAAGTATTTTACGGTGGGTGAAAAAATTACTGTTGAGCAATTGACAGAATTGAGCATAGTTATGATAATATCTAGGTATGATCATGTATATAGGCATCACGTCCGAGACAAGTAGACCGACTCCCGCCTGCATCTAATACTATTACTCCACTCATCGACCGCTATCCAGCATGCATCTAGAGTATTAAGTTCAAGAAAACAAAATAACACCTTAAGCAAGATGACATGATGTAGAGGGATAAATTCATGCAATATGATAAAAACCCCATCTTGTTATCCTCGATGGCAACAATACAATACATGCCTTGCTGGCCCTACTGTCACTGGGAAAGGACACCGCAAGATTGAATCCGAAGCTAAGCACTTCTCCCATTGCAAGAAAAACCAATCTAGTAGGCCAAACCAAACTAATAATTCGAAGAGACTTGCAAAGATAACCAATCATACATAAAAGAATTCAGAGAAGATTCAAATATTGTTCATAGATAATCTTGATCATAAACCCACAATTCATCGGTCTCAACAAACACACCGCAAAAAGAAGATTACATCGAATAGATCTCCACGAGAGAGGGGGAGAACATTGTATTGAGATCCAATAAGAAAGAAAAGCCATCTAGCTACTAATGATGGACCCGAAGGTGTGAAGTAAACTACTCACACTTCATCGGAGAGGCTATGGCGTTGATGTAGAAGCCCTCCGTGGTGGATGCCCCCTCCGGCGGAGCTTCGGAACAGGCACCAAGATGGGATCTCGTGGGTAAAGAAGGTTGCGGCGGTGGAATTAGGTTTTTGGCTCCGTATCTGATCGTTTGGGGGTACGTAGGTATATATAGGAGGAAGGAGTATGTCGGTGGAGCAAGATGGGGCCCATGAGGGTGGAGGGCACACCTGGTGGGGGGGGGAGGGCGCGCCCCCTACCTTGTGCCCCCTCCTTTCTTTCTGGACGTAGGATCCAAGTCTCCTGGATCATATTCGGTGAGAAAATCACGTTCCCGAAGGTTTCATTCCGTTTGGCCTCCGTTTGATATTCCGTTTCTTCGAAACTCTGAAATAGGAAAAAAAACAGCAATTCTGGGCTGGGCCTCCGGTTAATAGGTTATTCCCAAAAATAATAAAAAAGTGGAAAATAAAGCCCAATATTGTCCAAAACAATAGATAATATAGCATGGAGCAATCAAAAATTATAGATACGTTGGAGACGTATCATTGCCCAATAAGCTTTATGTTCTAGTTCAAGAGGTAAGTGACATACTTTTCCATAAACCATTTTATAAGGAGACATGCCCATAGGGTTTTTATAAGAAGTTCTGTAAGCCCATAATGCATCATCAAGTTTCTTAGACCAATTCTTTCTAGATCTATTAACAGTCTTTTGCAAAATCAATTTAATTTCTATATTGCTCAACTCTACTTGATCACTAGACTAATGATGATAAGGAGATGCAATTCTATGGTTAACATCATATTGAGCAAGTATTTTACGGAAAGCACCATGAATAAAGTGTGAACCACCATCAGTCATCAAATATCTAAGGACTCCAAACCTCGGGAAAATAACTTCTTTAAGCATTTTAATAGAAGTGTTATGATCAGCACTACTAGTTGGAATAGCTTCCACCCACTTAGTAACATAATCAACAACAACTAAAATATGTGTATACCTGATACGTCTCCAACGTATCTATAATTTTGGATTGCTCCATGCTACTTTATCTACTGTTTGGACTATATTGGGCTTTATTTTCCACTTTTATATTATTTTTGGGACTAACCTATTAACCGGAGGCCCAGCCCAGAATTGCTGTTTTTTTGCCTATTTTAGTGTTTCGAAGAAACAGAATATCAAACGGAGTCCAAACGGAATGAAACCTTCGGGAGCATGATTTTCTCACCGAACGTGATCCATGAGACTTGGACCCTACTCCAAGGAACAAAAGAGGCGGTCACGAGGGTGGGGGCCCCCTAGGGTGCGCCCCTGCCTCGTGGGCCCCCTGTTGCTCCACCGACGTACTCCTTCCTCCTATATATACCTACGCACTTCAAACGATCGTAACAGGAGCCAAAACCTAATTCCACCGCCGCAACTTCCTCAGTATCCACGAGATCCCATCTTGGGGCCTGTCTTAGCTCCACGAGGGGGCATCCACCACAGAGGGCTTCTATATCATCACCATAGCCCTCCGATGAAGTGTGAGTAGTTTACTTGCACCTTCGGCCCATAGCTAGTAGCTAGATGGCTTCTTCTCTCTTTTGGATCTCAATACAATGTTCTCCCCTCTCTCGTGGAGATCTATTCGATGTAATCTTCTTTTTATGTGTGTTTGTTTAGACCGATGAATTGTGGGTTTATGATCCAGATTATCTATGAATAATATTTGAATCTTCTCTGAATTCTTTTATGTATGATTGGTTATCTTTGCAAGTCTCTTCAATTATCCGCTTGGTTTGGCCAACTAGATTGGTAGTTCTTGCAATGGGAGAAGTGTTTAGCTTTGGGTTCAATCTTGCGGTGTCCTTACCCAAAGGATGTAAAGGGTTGCAAGGCACGCATTTTATTGTTGCCATCGAGGATAACAAGATGGGGTATTTATCATATTGCATGAATTTATTCCTCTACATCATGTCATCTTGCTTAAGGCGTTACTCTGTTTTTAACTTAATACTCTAGATGCATGCTGGATAGCGGTCGATGAGTGGAGTAATAGTAGTAGATGCAGAATCGTTCGGTCTACTTGTCTCGGACGTGATGCCTATATACATGATCATACCTAGATATACTCATAGCTATGCTCAATTCATCAATTGCTCAACAGTAATTTGTTCACCCACCGTAGAATACTTATGCTCTTGAGAGAAGCCACTAGTGAAACCTATGGCCCCCGGGTCTATTCTCATCATATCAATCTCCATCACTTTAATATTTTCTTTATTTTTACTTTGCCTTTTACTTTTCACATTGCATCTCTATACCAAAAATACCAAAAATATTATTTATCATCTCTATCAGATCTCACTGTCGTAAGTGACCGTGAAGGGATTGAAAATCCCTAATCGCGTTGGTTGCGAGGAGCTATTGTTTTGTGTGGGTACGAGGGACTTGTGCATAGCCTCCTACTGGATTGATAGCTTGGTTCTCAAAAACTGAGGGAAATACTTACGCTACTTTGCTGCATCATCCTCTCCTCTTCGGGGAAATCCAACGCAGTGCTCAAGAGGTAGCAATACCCATTAGAGGAAGGAAAAGGTCCCATATAATCAAAACCCCAAACATCAAATGGTACAATAACAAGTGAATAATTCATAGGCATTTCCCGACGTCTACTAATGTTTCCAATTCTTTGACATTCATCATAAGACAAAACAAACTTACGAGCATCCTTGAAGAGAGTAGGCCAATAAAAACCAGATTGTAATACTTGTCTGCAGTTCTATCTCCAGCATGGTCTCCTCCGTAGGCCTTGGAGTGACACTTGTGTAGGATCTATTCCTATTCATGCTCAGGTACACAACGTCTAATAACGCTATCTACTCCTTCTTTATAAAGGTGTGGTTCATCCCAAAAGTAATGTCTTAAATCATAGAAAGACTTTTTCTTTTGCTGGTATGTGAAACTAGGTGGTATAAATTTAGCAACAATGAAATTAGCATATTCAACATACCATGGAGCAATACGAGAAGCATTTATTGTAGGTAATTGTTCATCAGGAAAGCTATCATCAATAGTTAGTGGGTCACCAAGAACATTCTCTAACCTAGACAAGTTATTTGCTACGGGGTTCTTAGCTCCCTTTCTATCAATAATATGCAAATCAAATTCCTGTAACAAGAGAACCTATCTAATAAGTCTAGGTTTAGCATCTTTATTTTCCATAAGATATTTAATAGTAGCATGATCAGTGTGATCAGTTACTTTCGAATCAACAATGTAAGACCTGAACTTATCACAAGCAAATACAACTGCTAAAAATTCTTTTTCAGTAGTAGCATAATTTCTTTGAGCACTATCTAGAGTTTTACTAGCATAATGAATAACATTCAATTTCTTATCAACTCTTTGTCCCAGAACAGCACCAACAGCATAATCACTAGCATCACACATAGTTTCAAAGGGTAGGTTCCAATCAGGTGGTTGAACAATAGGTGCAGAAATCAAGGCTTTCTTAAGTATTTCAAAGGCTTCTACACAATCATCATCAAAAACAAAAGGAACATCTTTTCGCAAAAGATTAGTGAGAGGCCTAGAAACTTTTAAGAAGTCTTTAATAAATATCCTATAGAAACCAGCATGACCAAGGAAACTTCTTATACCTTTGATTTCTTTTGGACAGGGCATTTTTTTCAATAGCATTAACTTTAGCTTTATCAACTTCAATACCTCTTTCAAAGATTTTATGCCCCAAGACAATACCTTCATTAACCATAAAGTGGCACTTCTCCCAATTCAAGACATGATTAGTTTCTTCACAGCTCTACAAAACTCGATCAAGGTTGTTTAAGCAATCATCAAAAGATGTTCCGTAAATGGAGAAATCATCCATGAAAGCCTCAACAATCTTTTCACAGAAGTCAGAGAATATAGCAGTCATACATCTTTGAAAGGTAGCAGGTGCATTGCATAAACCAAAAGGCATACATCTATAAGCAAAAGTACCAAAAGGACAGGTGAAAGTAGTCTTTTCTTGATCCTCTTTTGACACAGGTATTTGAGAAAAACCAGAATAACCATCTAGAAAGCAAAAGTGTGTATGTTTGGATAATCTTTCTAGCATTTGATCAATAAAAGGTAGAGGGTAATGATCTTTCCTAGTAGCTTTATTTAATTTGCGAAAATCAATTACCATTCTATAACCTGTAACAGTTCTTTGTGGGATCAATTCATTCTTATCATTGGGAACAACAGTAATACCTCCTTTCTTAGGGACACAATGAACAGGGCTCACCCATCTACTATCAGCAATGGGATAAATTATACGTGCTTCCAAAAGCTTTAATATTTCATTTCTTACCACTTCCTTCATCTTGGGATTTAACCGTCATTGATGATCAACAACTGGTTTAGCATCGGGCTCCATATTAATTTTATGCTGACATAGAGTGGGACTAATGCCCTTAAGATCATCAAGAGTATATCCAATAGCAGGACGGTGCTTCTTTAGATTTTTCAATAATTTCTTTTCTTCATGCTCTGAAAGGTTAGCACTAATAATAACAGGATATATCTTCTTTTCAACAAGATAAGCATATTTCAGAGTATCGGGTAATTGCTTAAGATCAAAAATAGGATCACTCTTGGGTGGTAGAGGATCTCCAAGAGTCTCAACAGGAAAATTGTGTTTCAAAATAGACATCTATTTAAAGAATATTTCATCTAGTTCTCTTCTTTCATTCATAAACATATCATTTTCATGGTCAAGCAAATATTGTTCTAAAGGATCAGTAGGAGGCACAACAATAGAAGGAAGACCAACAATTTCATCTTTACTAGGCAATTCTTTATCATGGGGTTGTCTATGAAATTTGGAGAACTTAAACTCATGAGACACATCCCCAAAATTTACATTAATAGTTTCTTTCTCGCAATCCATCTTAGCATTGACAGTGTTCAAGAAAGGTCTACCGAATATAATGGGACAAAAATCATCTTGTGGGGAACCAAGAACAAGAAAATTAGTAGGGTATTTTACTTTCCCACACAAGACTTCAACATCTCTAACAATCCTAATTGGTGATATAGTGTCTCTATTAGCAAGCTTAATAGTAACATCAATATCTTCTTTTTCTGCAGGTGCAATATCATTCATAATTCTTGATATAAAATAAAGGGAATTGTATTCACACTAGCACCCAAATCACATAAACCATGGTAACAATGATCTCCTATTTTAACAGAAACAACAGTCGTGCCAACAATAGGTATATGTTTATCTTTAGTATTGGGTCTAGCGATTCTAGCAGCTTCACCAAAGAAGTAAATAACATGCCCATCAATATTATCGACCAAGAGATCTTTAACCATAGAAACACCAGGTTCAACTTTAATTTGTTCAGTGGGTGTAGGTGTTGTAGTATGACTCTTACGAACCACAGTTAAAGCTTTAGCATGATCCTTTATCCTAACAGGGAAAAGTGGTTTCTCAATATAAGCAGTAGGAATAACAAGATCAACATTATAAGTAACAGTTTCTTATTCAACTTTAATAGGTTCCACTACTTTCACTTAAATGGGAGATGATATTTAAACCACTTCTCCTTAGGGAGAACATGAGTAGCAAATGATTCACAAAAAGAAGCTACTATCTCAGAGTCGAGTCCATATTTTGTGCTAAATTCACAAAAGGCATCGGTTTCCATAGAAGATTTGACACAATCAAACTTAAGGTTTATACCTGACTCCTTACCTTCGTCGAGCTCCCAATCTTCAGAGTTGCATTTAATTCTTTCCAATAAATCCCATTTGAATTCAATAGTCTTCTTCAAGAACCAGTACAAGAAGTATCGAGCATGGATTGATCATTACGAGAAAGCCGAGCATAAAAATTCTGAATAATAATTTATCTTGAGAGATCATGATTGGGGCTAACATTGATTTAAGCCTCCCCCAAGATTGAGTGATACTTTCTCCTCCACGAGGCCAAAAATTATAAATATAATTTTGATCACGATGAACTAGATGCATAGCATAAAACTTCTGATGAAATTCCAATTTCAATCGGTTGTAATTCCAAGTCCCAATATCATCGCATAGCCTATACCATGTCCATGCCTTCTCCTTCAAAGATAAAGGGAAGACCTTCTTATTGCCTTCATCCTCGGGCAAACCTGCAAGTTTAAATAATCCACAAACTGCATTCACATAGATTAGATGCATATCAGGATGTAATGGTCCATCTCCTGCATAAGGATTAGCTAGCAGTTTCTCTATCAAACCCGAAGGAATTTCATAATAAATATTTTTAGTAGGTGCAGTAGGTTGAGGAGCAACTTCTTGCTCCACTGGTCGGGGTGAAGATACCCCAAACAAGCCCCTCAAAGGATTATTTTCCATAGTGACAAGTGACAGTAAATTTCAGCACGTAATATAAATGTTTCCTTACCAAATTCCACTTACCAAAGGCGCTTCACTCCCCGACAACAGCGCCAGAAAAGAGTCTTGATGACCCACAAGTATAGGGGATCTATCGTAGTCCTTTCGATAAGTAAGAGTATCGAACCCAACAAGGAGCAGAAGGAAATGACAAGCGGTTTTCAGCAAGGTATTCTTTGCAAGCACTAAAATTATCGGTAACAGATAGTTGTGTGATAAGATAATTCATAATGGGTAACAAGTAATTGAAGGAAATATGCCCTGGAGGCAATAATAAAGTTATTATTTATTTCCTTATATCATGATAAATGTTTATTATTCATGCTAGAATTGTATTTACCGGAAACATAATACATGTGTGAATACATAGACAAACAGAGTGTCACTAGTATGCCTCTACTTGACTAGCTCGTAGATCAAAGATGGTTATGTTTCCTAGCCATAGTCATGAGTTGTCATTTGATTAACAGGATCACATCATTAGGAGAATGATGTGATTGACATGACCCATTCCGTTAGCTTAGCACACGATCGTTTAGTATGTTGCTATTGCTTTCTTCATGACTTATACATGTTCCTATGACTATGAGATTATGCAACTCCGTTTACTGTGAGGAACACTTTGTGTGCTACCAAACGTCACAACGTAACTAAGTGATTATAAAGGTGCTCTCAGGTGTCTCCGAAGGTACTTGTTGGGTTGGCGTATTTCGAGATTAGGATTTGTCACTCCGATTGCTCGGAGAGGTATCTCTGAGCCCTCTCGGTAATAATACACATCACTTAAGCCTTGCAAGCATTGCAACTAATGAGTTAGTTATGGATGATGTATTACGGAACAAGTAAAGAGACTTGCCGGTAACGAGATTGAACTAGGTATTGAGATACCGACGATCGAATCTCGGGCAAGTAACATACCGATGACAAAGGGAACAACGTATGTTGTTATGCGATCTGACCGATAGAGATCTTCGTAGAATA
Organism: Aegilops bicornis; assembly: GCA_021605145.1. NCBI lineage: Eukaryota > Viridiplantae > Streptophyta > Magnoliopsida > Poales > Poaceae > Aegilops > Aegilops bicornis. The sequence goes on along the minus strand of CM038673.1, from coordinate 483,707,745 downwards.
TGTGGGAGCCAATATGAGCATCCAGGTTCCGCTATTGGTTATTCACCGGAGACGTGTCTCGGTCATGTCTACATAGTTCTCGAACCCGTAGGGTCTGCACGCTTAACGTTTCGATGACAATTATATTATGAGTTTATATGTTTTGATGTACCGAAGGTTGTTCAGAGTCCCGGATGTGATCACAGACATGACGAGGAGTCTCGAAATGGTCGAGACATGAAGATTGATATATTGGAAGCCTATGTTTGGATATCGGAAGTGTTCCGGGTGAAATCGGGATTTTACCAGAGTACCGGAGGGGTTACCGGAACCCCCCGGGGGTTAATGGGCCTTTGTGGGCCTTTGCGGAGAAGAGGAGAGGCGGCCAGGGCTGGGCCGCACGCCCCTCCCCCCTAGTCTGAATAGGACAAGGAGAGGGGGGCGACGCCCCCCTTCCTTCTTCTCCTCCTCCTCTTCCCCCCTCCAAGTCCTAATCCAACTAGGAAAAGGGGGGAGTCCTACTCCCGGTAGGAGTAGGACTCCTCCTGGCGCGCCCCCTCTAGGCCGGCCGCACCGCCCCCCTTGCTCCTTTATATACGGGGGCAGGGGGCACCCTAGAGACACAACAATTGATCATTTGATCTTTTAGCCGTGTGCGGTGCCCCCCTCCACCATAGTCCATCTCGATATCAGAAGCGGTGCTTAGGCGAAGCCTGCGTCGGTAGAACTTCAACATCGCTACCACGCCGTCGTCGATTTAAACTCTCCTCAATACTCGGCTGGATCGGAGTTTGAGGGACGCCATCGGGCTGAACGTGTGCTGAACTCGGAGGTGTAAATGCGTTCGGTACTTGATCGATTGGATCGTGAAGACGTATGACTACATCAACCGTGTTGTGCTAACGCTTCCGCTTTCGGTCTACGAGGGTACGTGGACAACACTCTCCCCTCTCGTTGCTATGCATCACCATGATCTTGCGTGTGCGTAGGATTTTTTTTGAAATTACTACGTTCCCCAACAGTAACAAGTGTAAATAAGATGCAGCAAGGTGGCCCAATCCTTTTTGTAGCAAAGGACAAGCCTGGACAAACTCTTATATAAAGCAAAGCACTCCCAAGGACACATGGGAATTGTTGTCAAGTTAGTTTTCATCATGCTCATATGATTCACGTTCATTACTTTGATAATTTGATGTGTGGGTGGACTGGTGCTTGGGTGCTGTCCTTACTTGGACAAGACTCCCACTTATGATTAACCCCGCTCGCGAGCATCCGCAACTACGAAACAAGAATTAAGATAAATCTAACCATAGCATGAAACATGTGGATCCAAATCAGCCCCTTACGAAGAAACGCATAAACTAGGGTTTAAGCTTCTATCACTCTAGCAACCCATCATCTACTTATTACTTCCCAATGCCTTCCCCTAGGCCCAAATCATGGTGAAGTGTCATGTAGTCCACGTTCACATAACACCACTAGAGGAGAGACAACATGCATCTCATCAAAATATCAAACGAATACCAAATTCACATGATTACTTATAACAAGACTTCTCCCATGTTCTCAGGAACAAACGTAACTACTCACAAAGCATATTCATGTTCATAATCATAGGGGTATTAAATATCATTAAGGATCTAAACATATGATCTTCCACCAAATAAACCAACTAGCATCAACTACAAGGAGTAATCAACACTACTAGCAACCCATAGGTACCAATCTGAGGTTTTGAGACAAAGATCGGACACAAGAGATGAACTAGGGTTTGAGAGAAGATGGTGCTGGTAAAGATGTTGATGGAGATTGACCCCCTCTCGATGAGAGGATCGTTGGTGATGACGATGGCTTCGATTTCCCCCTTTGGGAGGGAAGTTTTCCCGGCAGAACAGCTTCGCCGGAGCCCTAGATTGCTTCTGCCTAGGTTCCACCTCGGGACGGCGGCGCTTCGTCCTGAAAGCTTCCTTATGATTTTTTGCAGGTCAAAACCCTCCATATAGCAGAAGATGGGCACTGGAGACCGGACAGGGGGCCCACAAGCCTGTATGCGTGCCCCCAGGCTTGTGGCCTCCTAGTGGGTCCCCTCTGGTATTTTATTCGCCCAATATTTTTTTATATTCCAAAACAATTCTCTGTCAATTTTCAGGACTTTTGGAGTTGTGCACAATAGGTCTCTCAGATTTGCTCCTTTCTGGTCCAGAATTCCAGCTGTCGGCATTCTCCCTCTTTATGTAAACCGTGTAAAATAAGAGATAAAGGGCATAAGTATTGTACCATAATGTGTAATAACAGCCCATAATGCAATAAATATCAATATAAAAGCATGATGCAAAATGGATGTATCAAAATCCGCCATCATGGTTCTTGCCGCGTCCATCAATGTCCGGTTCTTCCTCTCGACAACACCATTTTGTTGAGAGGTATAGGGTGCAGCATATTGGTGCTTGATCCCCTCATCACTAAGAAACTCATCCAAGATATAGTTCTTGAACTCGGTGTCGTTGTCACTTCGGATCATTAAGATCTTTGCTTCATATTAACATTGGGCTTCATTTCTAAAGCTGATGACGGTTTGTTGAGTCTCACTCTTCCTCTTGAAGTATACCCATGTGTATCTTGAGTAATCATCCACAATCACCAAGAAATACTTTCTTCCCCCAAGACTATCAAAGGATGGAGGGCCGAAGAGATCCATCTGAAGGAGCTCCAAGGGCCTCTTCGAGTAGATGACAGTCGTGAGTCGGTGAGCCGTTTCATGAAGCTTTCCTTTGATACAAGCACTGCTAGCATGGTCTTTGGCAAAACTCACATTTGTTAGTCCATGAACATGGTCCCCCTTGAGGAGACTTTGCAAAGATCTCATATTGACATGGGCTAGTTGGCGATGCCAAAGCCACCGCACGTCAACTTTAGCCATTAGGCAAGTCGTGGTCTTAATGGGTCGCTCCGAAAAGTTCACCACATAGAGACTGTTCTCGACATGCCCAACAAAAGCTACCTTAAGAGTCTTGCTCCACAAAAGGGCCACGGTATCAAGATCCAAGAATTTTGCAAAGTCCATAAGTGCAAGTTGACAAACGGAAAGCAAATTTTATGCAAGGGACTCAGCAAGCATGACACTACTAGGGAAAAGCCTAGCAGTAGCGCCGGTTTTAGATCTAGCAGTAGCACGAGGGGCCGCGCTACTGCTATATGGCGCTATAGCTAAAGGGTGGCAGTAGCGTTGGTTTACCCACGCTAATGATATACCTACTTATCAATAGCGACTTTGGAGGAACGCACTACTGGTAGTTACTAGTAGCGCGCCTCTCTACCTGCGCTACTACTATTGTTCCGTATTCTATTTCTTTTTTGTTTTATGTCGTATTCATACACCATTATACAAGTTTTCATACAGTAGCAATTTAGAGATTGTTTTTACATCATAATGAGTTATTACATCACTGGGTGAAAGAACCGTGGATTAGTTTCAAGTGGATGGATCCAAAGTGACCAAGTCATGGATTAGCATGACTTGGTCACTTTGGATCCATCCACTTGAAACTAATCCGCGGTTCTTTCACCCAATGATATAATAACTCATCATCATCATCATCATCATCATCATCATCATCATCATCATCATCATCATACATGATTGTCATATAACAACTCCTCATCATCATCATTTTTGTCCATGAGACATAATAACAACTTCTCATCATCATCATTTTCGCACACAATAACAACTCCTCATCATCATCATCATAGCCATAATCAACACTAACTAATTGTTCTTAATACCTAGGACATACTCCTCTCTCCTAGGTAAAATACCATAAAAGAGATAAATTGGTCCATCTCCATAATGGAGGATGGAGATAAACCTATCTCCAACTTGTGGCTTGCGCACATTCATGTTGTCTCCAATTAGTTGCGTGTGCGCATTCATCACTTTGCTCCATTCTTTGATTTTGAGCCTTCCATCATTTGAATAAATCGAGTATGTAGTCTAGTAAGCCTTCGAAGGAGTTGGTCGTAAGCTAACAATATGCATATAACCTTCGGTAAACAACATGTAAGGCACAACATCCTTTGAGAGCCTCTATTGAAAAACGTAATAGTAACATATATAGTTAGCAATGTAGTTTATATACTTAAGAAGAATCTATGCAATAAAGTTGCCATCATTAACAAAATCTTACCAAGTTTTTGGCAATGAAGTTACCATCATGCAATCTATGGACTAGTGGCACGTATTCGGTAAAATTTGGGAGGATAGAATGATTGGTTTTAAAGGCCTCAACATCATCTATGAATGAGACAAGATAACCTTTCTCCTCACAATTAAGCTCGGAGTCATAGCTATAGTATGTCCTGTCTACAACCTTCCGAGTATTTTTGGAAGACAAGAAATAAGCTAACAATTATAAATAAAGATGTTTAGTACCAATGAACACCAAATATTTCTAAATTAACATATATAAATTACTTAACTTAACAAACTAGTTTAACAAACTCACATGTAGGCAAAACTGGAGGCATATCCACATCCACCCAGATATCGATATTATCATCATCATCTTCTTCGGGACGAATATCAAATGTTATTTGCATACCCTCATCAAATCCATATGCCTTGCAGAGAGCTTCCCAATTAGAGCAACCGAAATGGGAGTGATTTCCCATATTGAACAGCTTAACTAGAAACACATAACCATGTTTAGTTCTTAAGTGAGCCCTCCTCGTCTCCGTATTCTCAAAGTCTTTGAAACCGATCTTCTGCAAGACATATGGTCTCTCATGGCATGGGATGTACTAATAGAATTGAAAAAAAATCCAAAAATTACACGTTGACCAAAAGAAGCACAAGTGATGATATTAATTATGATGAAATGCTTGTCGTTGTGTACCGTACAAACATCAAAGGTCTCGTCCAGCTTCACGGTGAAATACCTATCATTTTGTAGGTGAGGATACCTGTCGCACAAACCCCTATCATCGTAGCAGTAATCGCACTCCGCGATCATATCGTCATCAGACATCTCCTGTGTTCAAAATTGAAAGATTAAACTTCTGAATTTCAATATATGTACTACAAATACTTAATTCGATCATTAATATTCATCACGAGTTGACTTTCATTTTGTCGAGACTTCTGTTGAAAACTCTCATCTCACGTGGTGTATATGGTGGGCACTCCCTCTCTGATATACTCGACCGTTAGTGATGGTCGCTCCTCCCTTCGTCCCCGAGTGCATTACACCAAAATGTCTAGCACACGGGAATGAAGGAGAAGCGACCCCCACGACAATAGTCGGGATTCTTCTTCCTCTCTGACATTTGCGACCGTCAGTGATGAAAGCTCCGACTTTCATTTGAAAGTGCATTACACCAAAATGTCTAGCACCTTCAAATGAAGAAGAAGCTTCCCTCATGACAACAGTCGGGATTCTTCTTCTCTCATATATATTGTGGACACTCTCCCTCACTGATTTTTTGACGGTCATGTATGGAGCCCTGACAGACTTAAAGTCAACCCGAAATGTCGTTTAATTATCTTTCTAGAAAATTCGGGTCACACGATATTTCCTACATATTCTAGCATAGGTCATGCCAAAATTCACGAAAAATTCTGGCATGACCTTTGCTAAAAAGGACATATATCGAGCGCCTGAAATTTACCGGAATGGAAATTAATCAACTCCGCAAAACATAGGCCACTCTAAGGTGTTCCCTGCAAACATAGGCCACTTGGGCAAGCACTTGTAGCACACAGCACTACATATCAAATATCTAAATCTCCATCGTATTTGAAAGACCTACATTGAGAATTTTCTATTCCTTGGAAATTGTCACAACTACTCTACTACATCTATCAAAACATCTACATCATCATCGACATGGGGATTTGGCTGGTCTCACCTCAAGGTCGGAGGAGGTCGGTGACGGGGACGACGACGGGGATGATGCAGGGTCCTTGATTTCTGCAAAAACAAAATATAAAAAAACATTATTAATCTCATTTTAGGGTTTAGTGAAACCCTAAAAAAATGCCTTGGTTTTTTTACCTACTGTCTACTTCGTGAACCATAGAAACCATTACTAATTTTTTTTCTATTCTATTCTATTCTATTCAAATAACCTAAATTAATACTAAAATTTTAAAGGTATTTGGTTGTTTTGCCCCTACATTACTAAAAAATTATATTCTATTCAAATAATCTACATTATTTAAAATTTTCTATTCTATTCAAATAACCTACAATACTAAATATCTTATAACCCCTACGTTTACTAAAAATTTACATTCTACATTCTATTGTATTTGAAAAACATTAAAAAACCTACATTCTACAAGAACAGAGGGAGGAGGGATGGAGGGAGGTAGGAGGGAGGAGGGAGGGAGGAGAGAGAGAGAGAGAGAGGAGGGAGGATGGTGCCTGGAGGCGGCCGGAGGGATGGGAGAGAGAGAGACGAGGAGGGCGGCCGGCCGAGGAGGGAGGAGGAAGGAGAGAGCAGAAGGAGGAAGGAGGGAGGTGGCTTACCGATGAGGAAGGAGGCGGCAACAACGACGGAAATGCGGCGGAGGAGGGCGGGCGCAGGCCGAGGGAGGGCGGCCGGAGCAGTGCGGGGGCCAGGCCGCCGACGAGGGTGGGAGAGAGAGTGGAGATGGAGAGTGAGGAGGGGAGACTGAGTGGTCAGATGCGGAGGACGATGATAACCTGGGCTAATTAGTACCGCATGTTTCGGCCCAATGCTACTGCTAAAGTCAACTGAAAGTGCAACTATCCCTGGGTGGTTTTGGTAATTCCTAACAACATATAGCTCATTGAACTAATGCTCTTTCAAGATGATTATTTCAGAAAGTTCAATGATTGGCATGGCATGGACTAGGAATGTGGACCCCTCAAAATTATAAGGACACATATTGGCTCAAGCTCAAGACTCTATAATTTCATTTTAATGATCCAAGATCACATTGAGTCCATAGGAAAAGCCAATACTATTAAAATCGGATGAGGTGTTGCTTTATGGCTTGCTTGCTCAAAATGCTTAGTGATATGCTCCAAAAGCGCTCAACCACTTTCTCATATCCACATATGTTCCAAACCAAATGTCAAACTCGGCCCCACCGAAAATATCTATCCGGCGCCACTGAGTTCATTTGACATAGCCACTACCTGAAACCCTAGTCACTTCGGTCTCATAGATAGGGATCTCTGTCTCGTCGAGATGGAATTGCAAACTCTCTGTTTCCCTTCGTAACATTTCGGTCTAACCGAGACGAGCGATCGGTCCCACCGAGTTCGCAATGCAAACTCTCTGTTTCCCCTTCGTAACGTTTCGGTCTCACCGAAATGACCGAATCGGTCCCACCGAGTTTGCCTGACCAACTCTCTGTTTGCCTATTATAGAAATCGGTCCTACTGAGTTTATGTGATCGGTCTCACCGAGATTACGTTATGCCTTAACCCTAAAGAAATCGGCCCCACCGAGTTGACATGTCGGTCCCACCGAAAATCCTAACGTTCACATTTTGAACTAAATCGGTCTGACCGAGTTTCATGATTTGGTCTCACCGAGTTTGGTAAATTGTGTGTAACGTTTAGATTTTGTGTGGAGTTTATATATAACCCTCCACCCACTCTTCATTCGTGGAGAGAGCCATCAGAACGTGCCTACACTTCCAGCATACATTTTTTGAGAGAGAACCACCTACTCATATGTTGAGACCAAGATATTCCATCCCAAGTTGCTTTGCACTCAAATCATCTTTCCACAAAATCCAAATATGTGAGAGAGAGTTCAGTGTTGGGGAGACTATCATTTGAAGCACAAGAGCAAGGAGTTCATCATGAACACACCATCTATTACCTTTTGGAGAGTGGTGTCTCCTAGATTGGTTAGGTGTCACTTGGGAGCCTCAGACAAGATTGTGGAGTTGAACCAAGGAGTTTGTACGGGCAAGGAGATCTCCTACTTCGTGAAGATCTACCCGAGTGAGGCAAGTCGTTCGTGGGCGATGGCCATGGTGGGATAGAATAGGTTGCTTCTTCGTGGACCCTTCGTGTGTGGAGCCCTCCGTGGACTCGCGCAGCCGTTACCCTTCGTGGGTTGAAGTCTTCATCAACGTGGATGTACGATTGCACCACCTATCGGAACCACGGAAAAAAATATCCGCGTCTACATTGTGTTTGCCCTTTCCAAACTCCTCCCTTTACCTTCATATGAAATTGTTTTACATTCCGCTGCTATACTCTTAGACTTGCCTGTGTAGGTTGATTGCTTGACTTGTGCTAAGTTGCTAAAATCTGCCAAGACTTAAAATTGGGAAAGGCTAGATTTTTATTTGGTCAAGTAGTCTAATCACCCCCCCCCCCTCTTGACATACTTTCGATCCTACAATTGGTATCGGAGCTTTGGTATCCTTTTGCCTTGATTTTCGTAGCTTTTGGTGATCATAGCCTTGGTTTCACAACCTAGGAGAGTATGGCGTCTAGCGAGGGAAATTACCACTGTAGAGGTCCTTACTTTGTAGGTACTAATTTTGCTAGTTGGAAGCATAAGATAAAAATGCATATTCTTGGACATAACCCTGCCATTTGGGCTATTATGTGTATTGGCGTGTGTCGGTGTCAAAACCGGCGGATCTTGGGTAGGGGGTCCCGATCTGTGCGTCAAGGCTGATGGTAATAGGAAGCAAGGGACACAGATGTTTACCCAGGTTCGGGCCCTCTCGATGGAGGTAAAACCCTACTTCCTACTTGATTAATATTGATGATATGGGTAGTACAAGAATAGATCTACCACGAGATCGTAGAGGCTAAACCCTAAGAGCTAGCCTATGATGGTATGATTGTAATTGTGATCGGCCTTCTAGGACCAACCTCTCCGGTTTATATAGACATCGGAGAGGGCTAGGGTTTACATGGAGTCGGTTACAAGGAAGGAAATATAATATCCGGATCGCCAAGCTTGCCTTCCACGCCAAGGAAAGTCCCATCCGGACATGGGTCGAAGTCTCGAGTCTTGTATCTTCATGCTTCAATAGTTCGGACGTAGTACACAGTCTGGCTGTCCGGATACCCCCTAATCCAGGACTCCCTCAGTAGCCCCTGAACCAGGCTTCAATGACGATGAGTCCGGCGTGTAGTCTTGTCTTCGGCATTGCAGGGCGGGTTCCTCCTCCGAATACTCCAAAGTGGTCATCGAACACGTAGACCGTGTCCAGATCTGCAAGATGATCTTCGTATGGTATAGATCTGATTTGTTGGCAATCTTCGTGCGTCATGCTCTTGCATCGGGGCTTGGTCCAACGCGAACCGACGTTTCCTGCCCCACAACAACTCGTGTTGCGAGGCGGTTTTATTGGCACGTCCTGTCGAGGCAGAGATCGTGTTCCCCTTATTACGGGATTTTCCATCAATACGAGGACGCGTGACCCCACGATGGATGTTGGTATAACCCGTGTGTTTTTTAGATAAGCCTCAAGCGGTCACACCGGGGACTCTTGATATTCACCCTCTTTATAAAGGGGTCGAGACCTACGCCTCCTTTTTCACCTTCATCATCGCCTTCTCGCACCTCGAAGTTCTAACACCCAAAACCTAATCTCCAACCCTTCCGAATCCTCCAATATCTACGGATCTGACCCTCAAGTCCGGAAGGTGTCCTCCTCTCTTGAAGAGAAGGACATTGCAAAGCTAAGGGAGGTCGGATACCGATCACAGATATCCCAGACAGCTCCCTGCTCCAGGGCAGGTCATCCCTATGCCAGAGCCCAATGAGTGTGTTGTTTTCGTCCCACACTTCCTCCGCGGTCTGGGTTTCACCCTCGATCCCTTTGTGAGGGGGATCATGTTCTATTATGGGTTGGATTTTCACGATCTGGCTCCTGACGCTATCCTCTACATCTCGTCGTTTATTATCGTGTGCGAGGCTTTTCTCCATATCACCCCACACTTCGGCTTATGGCTCAAGACCTTCAATGTGACGCCGAAGATGATCGAGGGGCGACATGTGGAGTGCGGAGGTGCCGTAACAAGCAGGAACGGCGATGCCCTGTGGCCAGAGGGTTCTTTCCCAGAAGTATCCGATGTATGGCAGCGGAGGTGGTTCTATGTCACGGCTCCCAGAGGCACAAAATGGGCGGCTGCCCCCGAGTTTCATTCGGGCCCTCCATCACAGCTGGCGTCTTGGACAAACGTAGGGCGGAATTGGGGACCCGATGGTGATATACCAGTACTGCAGAATCGCATCCGGGAGCTTCTTGCAAGGGACATTAACCTTGTCAGCATAATGCAAGTGATGTTGATTTGGCGGATGTTGCCATGCCAACGCCGGCCTCTCCGGATGTGGGAGTTCAGTCCGGAGGTTCCGCGGACTGTCAAGCACTTCTTCGGCCTGAAGCTCGAAGAGATGTGCAAATTATTCTTCGGACGGAAAGTAAAGTGTCCGGACACCACCGAGGATGCGGGCCTAAGCTGCAATCGCCTAGATACCCAAGTAAGTAAACTTGATACCGGACACCGTGTTTTGTATCTGTTATGATTGTTTATTCTGAAAATCATCCGCGTCCAGGAATGGCTCAGCAAGGCGGAGAGAATTAGGTGTCCGGCGCCACTTCCCGAAGGCTCGCCCGCCCCCACCATGGCCAAGATGCTTGACCGAGTACTCAGCAGGATGCCCCCGGGGAAAGACAAGGGGAAGGACGAAGAATCCGAACCCCACACGCTACGCATCCGAACCGGGGGAATTGTCACCTCCCCTAAGGAGGATAGTCGGGAAGGGGAGGCTAAGGCCTCCTCCTCGCGCGGGAAGAAGAGGGCCGCCTCCAAAGACTCAGAGACGGAGACGCCCAAACCCGGGAAAAAGATATCAACAGGGGGCTCTGCCCAACAGGCACCCTCACCGCATCGTGCCCAACAACGGGCCAGCCCTCCACCAAGCTGTAAGTTAATCTTTAATTCGAAGGTACTGCATTCCTCCTAGATCAATAACCAGGATTCGACTTTCGCAGTTCGGCTAGCAGCCCTTCTCAACAGAGTTCGTCTTCGGGGGACCTTCCTTCGGAGATGATGGAGAGCGAGACCCCACCTACCTCTCCGGCTCATGGCGGCGACACCGGTGTCGTCACGGAGGAGCCCGGATCTGCCGGCCGGAGGCCAATCGTCGGCCACCGCCACAGCTGGAGCGTTTGGCTCCGCGAGGGGCAATGAGAAGGGTCCGCATGCTCGATGTCCGGCGGACATCTTGGGACGGGCCCTCTTGGAGCGGGCTGTGCTCTCAGAGGAGCACCGCTCATTAATGAGTGCGGTGCTCCAGAAGATTTCGTCCGCTACAAGCGGTTTGAATGAAGCATTTGCAAGTCTGCTCAGAGGCTTTGAGGTATATAGTGAAGAATACACTGTTTTTGCCTCTGAGGCACGCGTTAGGTGTGCTCCATATAGATAGTAGCCCCTGAGACTCAATGATTGCGCTCCCTAGGGGGCAAACGGGGGATCATAAATCAATGATTGCGCTATAAATATGTGCTGGTACCTGTGAGTCCGGCCGCCGACCAGTCCGTGGAAGTTTCCGAACTGACCAGGCAGATTCGATCGATTGATGCCGATATCACGCTAGTGAACGAGCAGCTAGACAAGTCACAAGGTATGTGCTCTGCCTTCCTTTGTATTGGAAAATATGGAGGCGGCATGATATTAATGTAATAAGTTTGGACTGCAGATGGTGCTGCTGCCGTGGAGGCCCTGAGGGCAGAACTTGTCCAAGCCAAGGAACAAGCTCGGCTTAGCAATGCGGCTACCCTAAAGGCAGCCGAGGAACTGAGAGCCGAACAGGCTGCTCATCGCCGAAGCGAGGAAAAGATGGCCGAGATGGCTATTGAGCTAAAAAATGCCGCTGACCGGTATGAGCTCCTTGAAAAGGAGCATAAGGATAGCTTGGCCGAGCTGGACAAGGCACGCAATGCCACCAAGGAAATACGGACCGAGCTCAGGGGTGCGCGGGAGGAGCTTCAACAGGCCGGTAAAATCATGGCTGGAGGTTCCTACTTGCTGCGGACGAAGTTTTTCGATCCGAAGTACGCTCCCCTGGATGGGCGCTGGAGTCCTGCGGATGCCTATGCGGATTTGGCGAAGAGTACGGCTGACGCTGCCAAGTTCTTTGAGGGTCAGGGTGGTAAGGAGGTGGAGAAGCTTTTCTGGTCGCAATCCAATGCTCCCACTCGCCCGCTGCCATTGAATGACAAGATGGCTGCTGTAGCGGAGCTTCACAAGCTGTCTGGTCTTGCAATGCGGTCTGTGATAGACCATCTTTGGCCGGAAGGGCTTAAGCCGGACAGTTCCTTTGGCTTGGTGCAGCAATTCCTTGGGGCCGTGCCTCGGATCGATGCCATGAGGAGGTCGGCGTGCATAGAGGGTGCACGGATGGCTCTTGCCCGTGTTAAAGCCTATTGGACGGATACGGAGGCCAATATTATAGCGACCTAAGATCCGGCGGGGGGCCAGTATCCGGCCGAGCACTACTTGGCACAGGTCATCGAAGGTGCCCGCCTAATAGAGGCGCAGTGCTCGAAGAATGTCTTATTCGAGTGATGATTCGAATCATTGTAAAAAACAATGTTAGTTTGGTTATAAGGCTGTATTTATACTTTTTGCCCAAAAGTATTATTGTGTCCCCTGTGTGGCCGTTTACATATATATATATATATATATATATATATATATATATATATATATATATATATATATATATATATATATGAATGTTTAATCCGAAGATAGCAGTCGTTGGCTTCATCCCCATGCAGCAATGCGGGGTGTTCGCAAAATATGCTTAATCACACTTGATCCAACGTCTCGGTCCATGAAGGAGGTGATCGCATCGAACTAGGCAACCGGACTATATAGTTGTAACACTTTCCCTTAGCCATGGGAGTCTAATGTTGGGGCTACTATGTAGCCCCTGGTACCTTCGCGTGCATCCGAATACGGGCGCGTGTGTACATGACCGGGAAACGGTCCTTCGTTAATGCGTACGAATCCTAAAGATTCCGATAAGTCTTCGAGTGGTTGAACAGTCCCTCGCTACATCATGACAGTCAGTTTTCGGCTTTCTCTACTGAGGTGCTCGTCCGGAATAACCAGGGCACAATCGCAGTAGTTCTTCTTTGGCCACCTTAGCCGATAGTAACGGAACGTAAGGCGGCAAACCCAGGAGCCGAGAAAACCCAACATTTGACCAAAGACATGATTCAGAGCTGCTCCATATAAGGCCAAACTCGTGACGCCGAACACTCCCGAGGGTATTCGGACTTTATAATAGTCGATGGGCTCAAGAATTCCCATTCGCTATAAACCCTGTTTTTCTAGGTACGTGTGTTAATCTGTCGTGGCGAGATGCCAAAAACGGCAGTATCCTCTATGGGTATGGAACCCATGGGATGGTTAAACAACAAGAGGCAATAAAAAAGGTTTACACAGGGGCTTAATCTAAAAAGAAACCTGTTGACCGGGGCCCTGCTGCACGTCTGCGCCTTTGTCTCCATTGTGCCGTATCCTGGAAGGGTATCATGCGAACGTTGTCTGTGAAAAAAAGTAAAACTCGTAGAAGAGTACAACGTAAGTATGCGATGGATGATAAAAAATGTAGGATGTTGGCCCGCCCATAAGGTTGAGCCAACTGTGGGACTGTGTTAAGTATTTATAACCCCTGGTGTCCACTATGGGATTACATATACGGTGCCCTGGTTCAATTTTATCCGGGCGACCAGACTCGTCTAGCCGAGTCTGTGGCCTTTAATGACCAGTCATGTTTTCTTATGTTGGAGGCCGCTTATAGTCCGGCCGCGAGGGCCGTCGCGTGTTCCTCTGCGCGTGACGAGCGCTCTGTTAGTCCGCTAACGGTGATGACGCCACGTGGACCGGGCATCTTAAGTGTAAGGTAGCCATAGTGCGGCAATGCGTTGAAGCGGGCGAAGGCTGTTCTTCCGAGCACTGCGTGATAGTCGCTTTGGAAGGGTAAGATGATGAAGAGTAGATTTTCGCTTCTGGAGTTGCCTGGCGAGCCGAATGTTACCTCCAATGCAACGGAGCCCCTGCTGTGGGCTTCAATGCCTGGTATCACCCCTTCAAAGGTGGTGTTGGTTTGGTTAATTCCGGATGGGTCTATCCCCATCCTGCGGACAGTGTCCTCATATATTAAATTGAGACTGCTGCCACCGTCCATAAGGACGCGGGTGAGACAGTATCCGTCGATTATCGGGTCAAGCACCAAGGCCTTTGATCCTCCGTGCCGAGTACTAGTTCGATCATCCAAGTTATCGAAAGTGATCGGATAAGGCATCCAGTGGTTAGTCGTGAGTACGATGGACTCTATATTGAGCGTGTCTCTATGCGCGCGTTCGTGCCTCCTCATGGATGTGTGAGTCGCGTGGATCATGTTCACTGTTTTAACCTCTGGCGGGAAATTTTTCTATCCTTTGGTGTTCGGCTGGCGAGGTTCATACTCGTCTTCACTTGGTGTTTCCCTTTCCTTGTGTTCGGCGTTTAATTTGCCGGCCTGCTTGAAGACCCAGCACTCTCTGTGCGTGTGGTTTGCAGGTTTGTCAGGGGTGCCGTGAATTTGGCATAGTCTATCTAGGACTCTATTAAGACCGGACGGTCCCTCTTTGCTGCCTTTAGATGGCTTGTTTTGCTGATTAGGTCGAGAGCCCCTGAATCCGGCATTAACCATCGTGTTATCCGGGCTCTCTTCCTTGTTTTGGCGTTTGTTTTTATGACGCGTGGCTTCCCGTTGCCGTCCCTTATTTCAGATGTGTTGGGGTCGCTGGTGCCTTTACGGGCTAGCCAGCTATCTTCTCCCGCGCAAAAGTGGGTCATAAGGCTTGTCAGGGTCGCCATTGTCCTTGGCTTTTCTTGGCCGAGGTGTCTGGCGAGCCACTCGTCACGGATGTTGTGTTTGAATGCTGCTAAGGCTTCAGCATCCGGACAGTCGACAATTTGATTCTTCTTAGTGAGGAATCTGTTCCAAAACTTGCGGGCGGATTCTCCGGGCTGTTGGACTATGTAACTTAAGTCGTCAGCATCCGAGGCCGGACATAGGTCCCTTGGAAATTGGCCCTGAAAGCGTCCTCGAGTTCCTCCCAGCTCCCAATTGAATTTTCAGGAAGGCCTTTTAACCAGTGCCGAGCTGGTCCCTTCAGCTTGTGGGGGAGGTATTTGATGGCGTGAAGGTTATCCCCACGAGCCATATGTATGTGCAGGATAAAGTCCTCGATCCAGACCCACAGGTGCATCGTTCCGTCGTATGACTCTTTGTTCACAGGTTTGAAGCCCTGTGGGAATTCATGGTCCAGTACTTCATCAGTAAAGCACAGGGGGTGAGCAGCCCCTCTGTATCTGGACGTGCTGTGGCATGTCGTCGGCTGTTGTTGTGTCCGGTCTTTATACCTGACTGGTATTCGATTGGCGTAATTGTTTTGACGACCATAGTCCTTCACCGGGGTGCATTCTTTGGATCCATAGATGGACCTGGTCGCGCCAGCTTTCTTATTCAGGTGTTCATGTGGATCTGTAGCCGCTTTGTTGCGGTTGTGAAGTGGTACAGCTTCGTCGTCGAATTCTGGCAGTAGCTTGCGTTTTGGATAGCTCTGTGTATGGCGGTCATCGACGTATCTTTCTTTGGTGTCTAGCACTTTATTCCATCTACGGTTGAGTGTTTCCTGTGCGGCCTTGAGCCGTTGCTTCTGCTTCTTTAGACTTCTTGCGGTGGCTATAAGCTTCCTATGGAGGTTATCTCGTTCCACGAGTTTTTCCGGGCTTGCATCATTATCCAGACTGTTTTCCTATGCTGGTTCGTTTTGATGACCTTGTCGGTCGGGATCATTGTCCTGGGCGTCTGCTCTGAACTGTGTTCAGGGTGACCTGGTTCGTCCTGTTCCATCGCTGGGTCCGTATGGTCGTTGTTTCCTTTGGAGTTGATTGTAGTATCAATCCCTCTAGCGCTCTTGTCACTATTTTTACTGTTGCTGGACTTAGAATGGCGTCTGTGCCGTCGCTTTGGCTTTTGTCAGGGGGTTTTATCGTCCGGATTGTCGCCTTTGTCCTCTTTGGGCGTGTCCACCATGTATACGTCGTGTGATGAGGGGGAAGTTCAGCGCCTTGTAGATTCCGCATCTTCTCCTGCATCGTTGTCCATACTGTCGATGTCTTTGGAGTCGAAGTCAGGCATGTCGGTTAAATCATCGTTCGTGGCTATGAAGTGGGTGGTGGGTGGGCAACGAATTTCTTCATCGCCTGCTTCCCACTCGAACCGGACGTAGTTTGGCCCAGAAATTTCTGTCAAAGAGAGTGTTTTCAACGAGTTCAGCATGTCACCAAAGGGTGAGTGCTGAAAAATGTCCGCGGCGGTGAACTCCATTACCGGGGCCCAACCTGGCTCGACCGGATCGGGAGTGCACGGATCAGACTCAACATCCGGATACGAATCCAGGGGTCCGGAATCATGGGCCACCCTAGAGGTAAGGCCCGTGTTTGGCTCCAACGCTGATGAGTGCGCGACCTGCGGGACGGGGTCCAGCCCTCCGTCCTTAGGCAGCGCAGCCTACTCCGGATTTAGGTCCGAGGATAATGTAGGGGTGACACCCCGAGCTTCATCCGAAAGCAGGTCTAAGCCATGCTCGTCATGACTGTCCAGTATCGCGTTATTGGCGACGGTTGAAGGAGCCATCGAGCCCAAAGAAAGCGACGACGGAGGAACTCTCAATGAAAGCACCAATGTCAGTGTCAAAACCGTGGATCTCGGGTAGGGGGTCCCGATCTATGCGTCAAGGCTGATGGTAACAGGAAGCAAGGGACACAAATGTTTACCCAGGTTCGGGCCCTCTCGATGGAGGTAAAACCCTACTTCCTGCTTGATTAATATTGATGATATGGGTAGTAAAAGAGTAGATCTACCACGAGAACGTAGAGGCTAAACCCTAAGAGCTAGCCTATGATGGTATGATTGTAATTGTGATCGGCCTTCTAAGGACCGACCTCTCCAGTTTATATAGACACCGGAGAGGGCTAGGGTTTACATGGAGTCGGTTACAAGGAAGGAAATATAATATCCGGATCTCCAAGCTTGCCTTCCACGCCAAGGAAAGTCCCATCCGGACACGGGCCGAAGTCTCGAGTCTTGTATCTTCACGCTTCAATAGTCCGGACGTAGTACACAGTCCGGCTGTCCGGATACCCCCTAATCCAGTACTCCCTCAGCGTGCAAGGTGAATTGTTTGATGGGAGAGAACCGAACCGTGAAGCTACCGCGGAAGACTTGAAGATGTTGCAATACAACGCTCAAGCTTGCGATATCCTCTTCAACGGATTGTGCCCCGAAGAATTCAACAAAATCAGTCGTCTTGAGAATGCAAAGGAAATTTGGGATACTTTGATTGATATGCACGATGGTACCGACTCCGTCAAGGAATCCAAATTGGATGTGTTTCAAATTCAACTTGACAAGTTCAAAATGAAGGATGGTGAAGGTGTCCCTGAAATGTACTCTAGGCTTGCTCTCATCACAAATGAGATTGCCGGCTTAGGAAGTGAAGAGATGACCGATAGATTCATCATCAAGAAGATCCTAAGAGCCTTATATGGAAAATATGATATCGTGTGCGCAATTATCCAAATGATGCCCAATTACAAAGATCTCAAGCCAATGGAAGTCATTGGAAGAATTGTTGGTCATGAGATGTCACTCAAGGATAAGGAAGAGCTTCACAACAGGTCAAGTGGTGCTTACAAAGCCTCATGTGATGCTCCTACATCATCAAGTGAGAAACAAACCTTCAATGAGGAATTGAGCCTAATGGTGAAGAACTTCAACAAGTTCTGCAAGAGTAGAAGCAAAGAAAGAAGTTCCAAGCCAAGGTCCTAGAATGACAAAAGATCTTTGAGTCATGAGCATAATTGCTACAATTGTGGTAGGCCCGGACACTACTCTAATGAGTGTACGGATCCCTATAAAAGAAGAGAAGATTCACCCAAAAGGAGAAGTAGAAGAGAAGAATCACCTCCAAGAGAGAGAAGGAGTAGAGATGATCTTGATGAACGAAGAACCTCTCGGATAAGCAAGGATTCAGATAGGAAGGACAAATCATCAAAGAGCTACACAAAACGAAGACATCAAGCTCATGTTGGTGAATGGGTATCCGACTCCGACTCCGACCATCACTCCGAAAGAAGTTATCACTCCGACTCCGGATATACTCAATATGAAGGTGTTGCCGGTCTAGCACCTATGTCAACCAACTCCTATGACATATTTGACTTACCAAATGAAGGAAATGGAAGATGCTTCATGGCTAAAGGCCCAAAGGTATCACACCCCGAGTATGTTGATTTCAATAGTGATGAAGATGATTTGCTAGGTGATGAAGATTTACTTGTTGACAATTGTAGTGATGAAAACCATGATGAAATTGCTATTAATCATGCTAATCGAGATAAAATGAATGATGATGATAAGAAGGCGATTGAGCATCTAACTAAATAACTAAACAATCTTAAGTTAGCTCATGAAACTACCTTGGAAGATCATCGAGAACTTTTAAAGACTCATGACAAGCTACGCTCTGAAAAGCTCGACCTTGAGCAAGAGCATGGGTTCTTAAAAGCAATCAATGATGATCTTTGCAAGAAAAGTTCTTCTTACATTGCCGAGCGTTTACTCTTGTCTACTAACATGCCACAAGTAAAATCTAGCAACAATAGTAAGAAAGAGTCTTCTTCTAGTAGTAACAATAATCATGTTAAATACAACGTTGTTGCTTCTAGTAGTTCCCTTGATTCCACTAATGATTCTCTTAGCCAAGTTACACTTGAGCAAGAAAATATCTTATTGAAGGGAATTATAGAGAAAGGTGTTTACAAGAGCCTTGCCGGGTGTAAGCAAATTGAGGAAATTGTACGCAAGCAAGGAAGGCACCAGAAGAATCAAGGTGTTGGTTTTGAACAAAAGTTCAATGCCAAGGGAGTTGAGTGGGAAGAAGATCAATAACCCAAGACGAAGTTTGTTCCTCAACAAGAGAAGTATGATCCTACTTCTTTCAAGGGGACACAAGCTCAAGATGATCTTCCACCACAAGACCACAAGCAAAAAGGCAAGGACAAGCTTCAAGAGGAGATTGATGCGTTTGAAGAAGCTCCAAAGGTCTTGGTCAAGTGGGTTCCCAATAAAACACCAAGTTCTACTTCATCAAGTACGACTACAACTCCAAGGATTCCCATCAAGATGATGTGGATCCCGAAGAAGAAGAACTAGAGAGTTCTTGAGGGTGACTCCGCCAACATAATTCACTCATATCATCTTGGCGAGGACAAGTGCAAACAACTTCCACATCTTGCACTTGTTCAAGGAGTCACAAACCCTCTTGTTGGTAAGACAAGGGACAAGGTAACCCAATGCTTTCATGGATATCATCATGTACGAACTTCATTCTATGTCCATGGATATCCTTGTTTGTTCCTTGTGGGACTAACCCGTGTAGGTATTGAAAGTGCAACTCACTCCAATGGATTCTACATGAAGTAATCATCGACAAAACCCAAGGTTAGTTCATTCCTCTAGGGGGGATATCACATCTAGGGGGAGCTTCACTCAAAATATTGAGCTAAAGCAACCCTAATGGTGTGAACACAACAATGCTTTATGTAAAAGTGGTAACCCCACTTGTGCTTAAACGATGAGTATGACCTATGATCAAATGTTCTCATTTGACTCCTAACTCAATATACTCATATATAGATGACCTAGTCATCGCCAATTGCTTGATAGATGCTAGAGTGTCTGTGCATGCTTTTTCACATATTTCATTTGCCATTTTAGTGTGTGAGCATGTTGATTGCATATTTTACTCATTCGAGGACATCCATTTGTAGCTTTGATTGTTTTGCTCTTTCTCTTTTGCCAAATGGATGGACAAGAATGCCTAATGTGACAACCTGGATTTTTGCCTTCTCTCTTTTGCCGGACTTGCCTTCTCTCTTTTTTCCGGACTTGGTTTTCACCGTGGTTTTTGCCCTGATTTGATTTGGGTTTTGGATCAATTCAAATGGACTTGTCACTTGGGCATATCCTTGGCTTTCACCCAAGTGACCGATCTATCTTATTCCTCCCACAAATTCCCAAAATAATCAAATGAATATTTTTCCTAAAAGAAAAATATTCATTTTTCTCTCTTAAACTCACTTCAGAACCATGTGCTCCAAAGCAACCTCAATTTTTCTAGCTCAGAAAAATCTAAGATAATTCCTATATATTCTTAGAACCCTCGCACACCTTCCCATGCAAAAATATTGCATCACTTTTTGTAATATTTTTGTTGTAGAATATCTTTTCTCTTCTAACCTAAAATCCCAGTTTGTACAGCAAGTACATTTTTCCTTTAGCTTTTGGCCTTGATCTTTCTTGAGCTTAAGCACCTTCCTAAGAAACCCGAAACCCCAGGAGATTAGCCCTAATGGCCTTCTAGAAGGTGGCCAAACTTGGCGACCAAGTTTCTGACCAGAAACTTGCCAGCTTGGTAGAGTTACGTCTGGTCGGCCTGGGTATGATCCATCAACCCTCCTTGACGTAACACTGCACGATCGAGCGCTTGGACAAGGTTTGGCCTTTCCTGGCCGTCGTTTTGACCATGCCAGCATGGTGACCGCGCGAGGACATGGCGCCTGGCAGCGCCTCGACGCGCGCTGGCTGTCGCCTTGCCCTCTGTTTAGCGTGCTCGTTCGGCCTTCGCCTCACGCATTGCCGCCCACCACCCTCGACCCATCAAGCTTGACCCCTCCCTGGCGCTCGCCGACGCCGGAGCCGCCGCAGCAAGCACGAGCGCGTCGCGTCCAAATCGGCACAGTGCGTGCGTGCACTTGTCCTCTTCTCCAACCGCCTCCTATGCACGTCCGCAAGCGTGGGCAAGCCCCTGAGTTGACGCAGCATCTTGCCCCCTCGCATTAGAGCTTCTCGTCGATGTTCGCCGCGTGTCTAGAATGCTCCGGCGGTGACACTTTCCCCCCTCCGCTCCGGCTATATATAGCGCCCCCGCCTCACTTGCTAGCCACGCACCACTCCACACCACCTCCATGAACACGTAGACGAGCAGAAGCCCGGTCGGGCAGGCCTCTGGCCGTCGCCCCGACCCGAGGACTCCGGCGATCCCCGCAGTCCAGCTGCCGTGCTCCGGTGCCTCTCGAGCTCAAGCAGCTGCTTGGGCGGGGCATTGGGGGTCTGCTGGTGCTGCCTGGACCCCGCCAAGCCCTCGGAGCTGCCTCTAGCCGCCGTCTTCAACCTCTCCGGCGAACCCCGTCCGCCACCGAAGCTTGCGAGCTCGACTGCGGCCAGCTCCGTCCACCTCTCGCCAAGCCACGGGTACGGGCAGGTGCGCCGCGAGCCCCACTTCCAATCTATCCATCTAGCTTAGTCCCAAACCCCTCGTCGTCGGCGTGAGCTCCGGCGAAACGTCGTCCATTCCTCTGATCTCGATCCCCCCTTCTCTCTTCTGACGGGCGAGGCCCAGCGTCAGCCTCACCACTCACGCCCGAAGCGGTACGAGTGGAGGCGCACTCCCGTTTTACGCCTTCGACGTCACCCCCCCCCCCCCCAGGATTTTCTGTTTATTCATATTTAATTCAGAAATTTGACTAAACTTTAACCGGCCACCATTTCTAAACCATAAGTCTAAATGAATTGATTCTTTTTGCATTGTCTTTGTTACAGAAAGCTCTAGCAGCACACCAAAAGGTGGCTTTTTCCTTGCTGTCTAGAATTTTTGGTGATTTTCAGAATGTGTTTTGACATTTATTTTTGTGGTTTTAAATTGTTTTTCAGAAGGAGAAGCTTGTCTTGAAGCAAACCAAGAGGGGTGTGATCCTCCTCTACACTAAAGCAAGCCACACCAGAATTTGGATGGTGTTATTTCAATATCTATGATTTTCTACTTGAATATGAGTTCTTATTTGCATAAAAAATTTGGTAAATAATTTTGGTAAATTGCTAGTCTCATTATTCTGTTAGAAATGCTTGTTTTAGTTACTGGTTGCATGCATGAACTTGCTTGGTTAAGTAGGGTAAGATTTTTACACTATGCATATTGCTATGAAAATTGATGGTATTAGTTTTACTAAATGATTTTTTCATAAAGAACTAATAAAAATATTGCTTGTTGATAAAAATGAAGTATAACTAGAAAGTTTGATCCTTAGTGTTGCAAGATAATTATGTGGTTAAGTTTTATCCATGAACATGAGTTGTTTTCTTTGCATGGCGAGCAGTTGCATGATTTCTGGTATTATGCCATTGTTAGTAATAAAAAGTTTTCTTAAGAGTTAAACTTGATTAAGTTAACCTTGAATATGATGTTGATCACATCATGGTGCCACCGAATCGGGTTTTTAGTTCAGTGCGACCACATTTACCTAATGGGAAGGACTTGATTCGGTCGTTTGTTGTGGCTCTCACCAGTGCCTCCCACGAGGGAAGGTTATGGGCGTGCATACCCTGGCCCGGTAGGCAGACATAACCTTGTGTGCTCGTTTTTGTTTTTATGGTACCTTGTCCCTGTTTGGGACCGTTTTGCCACGAAGGTGGCCGTTGGTGTCTTTGCTAGACACGGGGCCACCCAAGACCTAGCCCTAAGAGGGAGATGGTCGGAGTGACCGGGGAAAGTGCATGACAAAGGGAGGGTTTCGTCGGGATATTTTGGTCCACCCGAATGGGAGTGCGAGGCCAAGTATTCCGTAGTGTGGGTAAAGTGCGCTACCTCTGCAGAGTGTATTTAATCTATCGATAGCCGCGCCCTCGGTTATGGGCAAAACTCGGGAGTAAGTCACACCATGGGTCAACTTTTATAATTAATCTTGCAAACTAGAAATTGTTGTGATGCATTGTTTCATGGTGAATCTTGAACACTCGAGTTGTTCATGAGCGAGTGGTTTCAGGTGTGACCCCGGTGTGGTCACCGTTTGGTTATGAGGTAACCGTCTGGTAAGCGAGTCCGTGTGACTCGGCGCACTGTTGGCTGCTTTGCATCTGTAGTATTTCCTTGCATTAGTTTAACCTGATTAATTATCATGATATTGTCTGTCATCGTGCTTATGTTTGTTGTGAGCTTGCAAGTAGAATCAATGTACTGACCTAGCGTGTTATGCCATCTTTCAGGCAAGTCGAATCGCATCGGAGCGCACCTCGTGTCTAGGCCGTGTCCACGTCGTTGTCCATGTGCTATGGAGTTCCGCTACGACGTTCTTCCGCTGCCGCGTAGTTTCGTGTGATCGAGGCCCCAGCCATGTTCACTAAATAATGTACATACTGTCCAGCAACATCGTGCGTGCCGATTGGCCTCGAATCTTGATGTAATATCAGACCTATGTACCCCGCTAGTATCAATAAAGTGGTTCTTTCTGTACCATGTTGTTGTGTGTTGCCAGAAGACTCGATCTCTGGGCTGGCAATGCAGGGTAAACCGGTTGCTCTGAGCCGGTGCCTGGCAACGCTTGGTATCGAGCCGCTGATTGTAGGACACGCTAGACCGGTAGCGCATTAGTAAAATAGTAGATAGTTTCGTTTGAGTGCCGGTAGACATAGGAATTGGTTGTTGCATTGCATGCATGTTTAATTGTTATTATTACTAACCGTATGGTTTGTGAGTGTAGATGACACCAGTACTGATCTTGTACCATCCTGAGCCAGCTCCGTGCACATTGTCGCATCTGCTTCAGAACGTGTGGCAACGATTCTATCCAGAGGATGCTGATCCAGAGTATCGGGTGTATCGCGAGCATCTGGCAGGTGCATTGTATGAGTATTATGCTGAGGTCATTCTACACCACAATTCCCCATCCGGTGCTTACACTCGTTCGTCTAAGGGTGGTCTTGCTTCTACGCCATCTCAGGTGGTTCAGTTTGCTGCTATCAAGGCTCTTGTAGACTTGCGCTACAATGAGGTTCGCATGCATACCACCCTGGTCTTTTCTACTACCCATCTCTGCATGAGAATGGGCGTATCCACTTTCCTTTGATTAACCCGGCGTGCGATCGTCCCACTAGCCACCTTGCACGCTACATCACTGCTATTTATCTCCTTAACTATGAGTTAGCTCAGGAGCTCTCACGCACTCGCGCCGCTCTCGCTACTGCTCGTATAAGGAACCCTCTTCCAGCTGTCATCTACCCTTCTGCTCCTCCCACCTCTGTTCCTTCGACGACCTCGCAGGGTACCGTTAACCCTCTGGCAGTGAACCCTCGCAGCGCTCCTGCTGCATGGTCTTCTCTTGTTGCTACTCCTGCTACTCCTATGCTTAGTATCCCATCCACCGCCTGCCCCTGAGGGAGATCCCTCGAGGCAGCGCCAGCGCACCTCTCTTCCCCCGGAGGTCTCTACTATCAGTTCGGGATCTGGGTCCGGCTCAGGAGACGAGCCTGCAGTAGCACCATCCGAGCAGTAGACCGTTAGAGTATCATTGTAGTCATGAGCATGATGTATGGCTGTAATCGCACTTGTCATGACACGTAGTTTCATGTACAAGGGTAGTAGACCCATTGTGATGTTTACTTTCATGTTGGGACTATGTATAATTATGTTGGACTCTTTTATTTGACTTAGTTTTCATTCGATGTTTTATTTCGGGATTTGTCATTGGTTTTTCCCCCAATTTGGAATTTTCTCATCCTGGTTGCTACGTATTGGGAAAACGAGAAATAGGATGCCGCGTGGAGGCAGCAGCAGTCAAGCTGGTGAGGATGTCCCTGTCCGTCGCTCCACAAGACAGGCAGGACATTCCCCTGAGCCATACCAGCCACCTCCGCCTCCACCGCCACAACCGCCTTCCACCGAGCAAATCTTATGAATGTTTGAAGAAAGAAGGAGTAACGATCTGCTGGAAGTACTGAAAAGTGTACAAGTTATGGTTGGGCAGAATGGAAACCAGAATGGTCATCACTCCAAGCTATCAGATTTTCAGCAAACCAATCCTCCCAGCTTTAGCCAAGTACTTGATCCATTGGACGCCAACGACTGGCTAAGGACCATTGAGAAGAAACTGGAGATTGCCCGCACTGAAGAAGGAGACAAGGTTCCTTTCGCAACGCATTATCTCGAAGGAGCTGCCGCTATATGGTGGGATAATGCCAAAGCAATATGGCCCGCGAACGAGGAAATTACTTGGACAAAATTCAAGGATCATTTCCGCAAGTATTATATTCCACCGGAATCATGAAGATCAAGCAGCGCGAATTTCTCGCTCTCACTCAAGGCAGCGCGACCGTCAATGAGTATCTGAACAAATTCAACCATTTGGCCCGCTATTCTCTCCACGATGTGGCCACAGAAGAGCGGAAGAACGACCGGTTTCTTGGAGGCTTGAATCAGCATCTCAGGTGCACTCTCAGCATGTTTGATTTCCCAGACTTTCTGACTCTGGTTAATAAGGCCCTCATCGCCGAGAGGGAACATAAGCTCATGCACGACAGCAAGCCAGCCGCTAATGACCACAAGCGCAAATTCGATCCAAAGAAGGATATGCAACCAGTGCAAAAGGCTCGTACTTGACAACGGACTCAGATGGAGTACAAACCCAATTGGCAGCAGAATGTCAACAAGACTACTACACAAGTCAAGAATGTCGTGACCAGCCCGGTGTGCGACGATTGTCAGGGCAACAATTCGTGCTTCAGTTGTGGTCAAACCAGACACTACGCCCAACAGTGTCCCAAGAACACCAAGCACGTCACTCCATTTCAGCCGCAAGTCAACTACATGGAGCCGTATTCCGCCCCCGATATAATCCAAGGGCAAGTTCATCACATCTCGGCAGACGAAGCCCAAGAGGACCCGGAAGTCGTCATTGGTATGTTTCTCGTTAATGACATACCAGCCGTAATTTTATTTGACTCTGGGGCTTCCCACTCTTTTATTTCGCGGGGTTTTGCTTCCCAAAACAATTTTCCTTGCTCAATTTTGGGAAAACACATGCTGGTACAATCCCCAGGATCCCTACTCAGAAGCAATCTCGTCTGCCGAAATTTGGAGATCGACATCAAGGGCGTGAAGTTTCCAACATCATTGATAATCATCGATTCCAACAAATTGGATGTCATTCTGGGCATGAATTGGTTGACCCAATATGAAGTCTGCATCAGCTGTGCGACCCGAGAAGTTACCCTGAAAAATATGTAGGTCGCACTACCAGTTTTTATGCCCGCAAGCGCATCCCCACGAAAGATATGGTTTTCACAGCCGTGGCAGAAGAGGTGGAATTAATTCCAGTGGTTAGCGAGTATCCAGATGTATTTCCTGAAGAATGAACCGACATGCCACCAGACCGAGAATTGGAGTTTGCTATTGACCTGGTGCCTGGAACCACTCCGATACATAAGAAATATTATCCGATGCCTTCCTCGGAATTGGTGGAGTTGAAGAAACAACTGGATGATATGTTGCAGAAAGGATACATTCGTCCGAGCTCTTCACCATGGGGATCACCCACAATCTTCATGGACAAAAAGGACGGCAGTCTACGAATGTGCGTAGACTACCGACAGCTGAATGACGTCACCATCAAAAACAAGTATCCACTGCCGAGGATTGATGATCTGTTTGATCAACTCAGTGGGGCCAAAGTATTCTCCAAAATTGATTTGAGGACGGGATATCATCAACTCAAGATAAAGAAGGAAGATATTCCTAAGACCGTGTTCACCAGTCGGTATGGTCTTTATGAATACACCATTATGTCCTTCGGCCTCACCAACGCTCCTGCATTCTTTATGCATATGATGAACAAGGTGTTTATGGACTTCTTGGACAAATTTGTGGTGGTGTTCATTGACGAGATACTCATTTACTCCAAGAGCAAGGACGAACATAAGGAGCATCTTCGAGAAGTTCTGCAAAGACTTCGCGATCATCAACTGTATGCCAAATTCAGCAAATGTGAGTTTTGGATCTAGCAAGTGGGATTCCTTGGACATATCCTCTCAGCAGAAGGAATCTCGGCGGACCCAAGCAAGGTAAAGGACGTACTTGATTGGTCCGCACCCACCACCATCTCAGAAATTTGGAGTTTCCTTGGACTAGCCGGATATTATCGTCGGTTTATCGAAGGATTTTCCAAGATCGCCAAGCCAATGATGGAGCTCCTCAAGAAGGAAAAGAAGTTCGTATAGACTGAGGACTGTGAACGGAGCTTTAGTGAGTTAAAAACTAGGCTGACGTCGGCACCTGTATTAACTCTTCCACACATCTACCGCAGTTTCGATGTTCACTGCGACGCCTCCAGAAGAGGACTGGGGTGTGTACTCATGCAGGATGGCAAAGTGGTAGCCTATGCATCTCGCCAACTGCGACAACATGAAGGAAACTATCCCTACTCATGATTTGGAATTGGCCGCAGTGGTGCACGCTTTGAAAATCTGGAACATTATCTGATTGGAAAGAAGTGCCAGATATTCACCGACCATAAGAGTCTCAAGTACATATTCACTCAGCCCGACTTGAACCTTCGACAATGAAGATGGCTCGAGCTAGTTAAGGATTATGACCTCAGAATAAATTATCACCCGGGCAAAGCTAATGTGGTGGCTGACGCCCTCAGCCGCAAACCAGCCAACCTTAATGCTCTAATGGATTCCTTACCTCCGGAGCTTTAGGAAGAAATCCTGCAGCTAAACTTGGGGATCACCGACGCCCGTATTACCAGCATATTGGAAGTTGCCCCCACTCTCGAAGAGGAAATTCGCTGTGCTCAGGCGGATGACAAGATGTGACAAATATATGTTCAGAAGTTGCACCAAGGGCATGCACCGGATTTCTCTATGGATCAGCAGGGTTCGCTAAGATTCCGCGGAAGACTTCGTGTACCCGATCACGAAAGCCTGAAGAAGAAAATATTGGCAGAAGCGCATGAAGCACCATACTCAATTCACCCCGGTGGTACCAAAATGTATGAGGACCTTCGTCAGATATTTTGGTGGGATGGTATGAAGAAAGACATCGCGTATTTTGTGGCCTGTTGCGACACATGCAATAAAGTAAAGGCGGAACATCAAAAGCCCGCCGGACTCCTTCAGCCTCTGCCGGTATCCCAATAGAAATGGGATGATATTTGCATGGATTTCATCACCGGATTGCCAAGGTCTCATCGAGGCAACGACGCGATATGGGTCATAGTGGTCACCTTAACCAAGGTGGCACACTTCCTGCCTATCCGGACTACATATCGTGCAAATCAACTCGCACAGCTGTATGTATCAGGAATCCTCAGTCTAGATGGAGTACCTAAGACTATCACCTCTCCTAGAGGATCCCTTTTCTCTTCCGCATTTTTGGCCCGACTACATCAAGCCTTGGGGACCGCTTTGAAGTACAGCACGGCTTATCATCCTCAGACAGATGGACAAACTGAGCGAGTAAATCAAATATTCGAGGATATGCTATGAGCCTGTACATTGGCCCAAGGAACCAAGTGGGAAGACTGTCTGCCCTACATCGAGTTTTCTACAACAATAGTTTCCAAACCAGCTTGAAGATGTCACCCTATGAAGCCCTGTATGGCCGAAAATGCCGCACCCCATTGAATTGGTCTCAAACCGGAGAGAGCCGCATTTTCAGGACTAATTTAATGCTTGAAGCAGAGAAGCAAGTCAAGGAAATCCGAGACAAACTGCAACTGGCCAAATCCCGACAGAGGAGCTACTATGATGCCAAACTTCGTAAGATCAGCTTCGAACCCAGAGAGCACGTATATCTCCGAGTCACCCCTATTAAAGGAGTCAAGAGATTTCAGACCCCAGGAAAATTGGCACCCAGATATATCGGCCCATTCCCCGTCATGAGCAGAGTCGAAACCGTTGCCTACCAGTTGGAATTGCCACCAGAATTGTTAGAAGTACACAACGTGTTTCACATCTCCCAGCTAAGAAGATGCATCTCGCCACCAGAGAAAAGGACTGATATGTCAGAGATAGAATTGGCTAAGGATTTGACTTATGAGGAAAAGCCAACCAGAATATTGGATCAGACAGAAAGGCTCATTGTCGGTGTCAAAACAGGCGGATCTCGGGCAGGGGATCCCGAACTGTGCGTCTAAGGCGGAGGGTAACAGGAGGCGGGGGACACGATGCTAAAACCCTAGAAGCTAGCCTATGGTATGATTTTTGTTGTCCTACGGACTAAACCCTCCGGTTTATATAGACACCGGAGGGGGCTAGAGTTACACAGAGTCGGTTACAAGGGAGGAGATCTACATATCCATATTGCCAAGCTTGCCTTCCACGCCAAGGAGAGTCCCATCCGGACACGGGACGAAGTCTTCAATCTTGTATCTTCATAGTCCAACAGTCCGGCTAAAGTATATAGCCCGGCCATCCGAGGACCCCCTAATCCAGGATTCCCTCAGCCACTCACAGCAAAGAGATATGGTTTTACAAGGTTCAGTGGGAGCATCACACCGAATAAGAAGCAACCTGGGAAAGAGAGGAATTTTTAAGGACTGCATACCCAGAATGGTTTTTCCTAAGCAACCGAATCTCGAGGACAAGATTCATCCTAAGTGGGGGAGGTTTGTGACAGCCTAGATTTTTGCCTTCTCTCTTTTGCCGGACTTGCCTTCTCTCTTTTTTCCGGACTTGGTTTTCACCGTGGTTTTTGCCCTAATTTTATTTGGGTTTAGGATCAATTCAAATGGACTTGTCACTTGGGCATAGCCTTGGCTTTCACCCAAGTGACCCATCTATCTTATTCCTCCCACAAATTCCCAAAATAATCAAATGAATATTTTTTCCTAAAAGAAAAATATTCATTTTCTCTCTTAAACTCACTTCAGAACCATGTGCTCCAAAGCAACCTCAATTTTTCTTGCTTAGAAAACTCTGAGATAATTCCTAAATATTCTTAGAACCCTGGCACACCTTCCCATGTAAAAATATTGCATCACTTTTTGTATTATTTTTGCTGTAGAAAATATTTTCTCTTCTGACCTAAAATCCCAGTTTGTACAACAAGTACATTTTTCCTTTAGCTTTTGGCCTTGAGCTTTCTTGAGCTTAAGCACCTTCCTAAGAAACCCTAAACCCCAGGAGATTAGCCCTAATGGCCTTCTAGAAGATGGCCAAACTTGGCGACCAAGTTTCTGACCAGAAACTTGCCAGCTTCGTAGAGTCACGTCTGGTCGGCCTGGGTATGATCCATCACCCCTCCTAGACGTAACACTGCACGGTCGAGCGCTTGGACAAGGTTTGGCCGCTCCTGGCCGTCGTTTTGACCATGCCAGCATGGTGACCGCGCAGGGACACGGCGCCTGGCAGCATCTCGACGCGCTCTGGCAGTCGCCTTCCCCTCTATTTCACGCGTGCTTGTTCCAGCGCTCGCCTCCGACTGCCGCACCGCGCCACAACCCTCGACCCATCAAGCTTGACCCCTGCCTGGCGCTCGCCGACGCCGGAGTCAGCCGCAAGAAGCACGAAGCGTCGCGTCCAAATCGCACAAAGGCGCGTGCACTTGTCCTCTTCTCCAACCGCCTCATGTGCATGTCCGCAAGCGTGGGCAAGCCCCTGAGTCGACGCAGCATCTTGCCCCCTCGCGTTGGAGCTTCTCATCGATGTTCTCCGCATGTCCAAAATGCTCCGGCGGCGACACGTTCCCCCCCTTTCCGCTCCGGCTATATATAGCACCCCCTGCCTCACTTGCTAGCAACGCACCAATCCACACCACCTCCACGAACACGTAGACGAGCAGAAGCCCGGTCCGGCAGGCCTCTGGCCGTTGCCCCGACCCGAGGACTCCGGCGATCCCCGCAGTCCAGTGCCTCTCGAGCTCAAGCACCTGCTTGGGCGAGGCATTGGGGGTCTACTGGTGCTGCCTGGACCCCGCCAAGCCCTCGGAGATGCCTCTAGCCGCCGTCTTCAACCTCTCCGGCGAACCCCGTCGGACACCGAAGCTTGTGAGCTCGAGGGCGGCCAGCTCCGTCCACCTCTCGCCAAGCCACGGGTACGAGCAGGTGCGCCGCGAGCCCCGCTTCCAATCTATCCCTCTAGCTTAGTCCCAAACCCCTCGTCGCCGGTATTAGCTCCGGTGAAACACCGTCCCCTCCTCTGATCTCGATCCCTCCTTCTCTCTTCTGACGGGCGGGGCCCAGTGTCAGCCTCACCACTCGCGCCCGAAGCGGTACGAGTGGAGGTGCACTCCCGTTTTACGCCTTCGACGTCACCCCCCCTCCCCAGGATTTTCTGTCTATTCAAATTTAATTCAGAAATTTTACTAAACTTTGACTAGCCACCATTTCTAAACCATAAGTCCAAATGAATTGATTCTTTTTGCATTATCTTTGTTATAGAAAGCTCTAGCAGCACACCAGAAGGTGGATTTTTACTTGCTGTCTAGAATTTCTGGTGATTTTCAGAATGTGTTTTGACATTTATTTTTGTGGTTTTAAATTATTTTTCAGAAGGAGAAGCTTGTCTTGAAGCAAACCAAGAGGGGTGTGATCCTCCTCTACACTAAGGCAAGCTACACCAGCATTTGGATGGTGTTATTTCAATATCTATGATTTTCTACTTGAATATGAGTTCTTATTTGCATTAGAAATTTGGTAAATAATTTTGGTAAATTGCTAGTCTCTTTATTCAGTTAGAAATGCTTGTTTTAGTTACTGGTTGCATGCATGAACTTGATTGGTTAAGTAGGGTAAGATTTTTACACTATGCATATTGCTATGAAATTGATGGTATTAATTTTACTAAATGATATTTTCATAAAGAACTAATAAAAATATTGCTTGTTGATAAAAATGAGGTATAACCAGAAAGTTTGATCCTTAGTGTTGCAAGATAATTATGTGGTTAAGTTTGATCCATGAACATGAGTTGTTTGCTTTGCATGGCGAGCAGTTGCATGATTTCCGGTATTATGCCATTGTTAGTAATAAAAAGTTTTCTTAAGAGTTAGACTTGATTAAGTTCAACTTGAATATGATGTCTATCATATCATGGTGCCACTGAATCGGTTTTTAGTTCAGTGCGACCACATTTACCTAATGGGAAGGTCTTGATTCGGTACTTTGTTGTGGCTCTCACCGTGCCTCCCGTGATGGAAGGTTATGGGCGTGCATACCCTGGCCCGGTAGGCAGACATAACCTTTTGTGCTCGTTTTTGTTTTTATGGTACCTTGTCCCTGTTTGGGACCGTTTTGCCACGATGGTTGCCGTTGGTGTCTTTGGTAGACACGGGGCCACCCAAGACCTAGCCTTGAGAGGGAGATGGTCGGAGTGGCCGGGGAGAGTGCATGAGAAAGGATAGGTTTCATCGGGATATTTTGGTCCACCCGAGTGGGAGTGGGAGGCCAGGTATTTCGTAGTGTGGGTAAAGTGCGCTACCTCTACAGAGTGTATTTAATCTATCCATAGTCGCGCCCTCGATTATGGGAAAAACTCGGGAGTAAGTCACACCATGGGTCAACTTTTATAATTAATCTTGCAACCTAGAAATTGTTGTGATGCATTGTTTCGTGGTGAATCTTGAACACTCCAGCTTTTCATGAGCGATTGGTTTCAGGTGTGACCCCGGTGTGGTCACCGTTTGGTTACGAGGTAACCGTCTGGTAAGCGAGTCCGTATGACTCGGCGCACTGTTTCGCTGCTTTGCATATGTAGTATTTCCTTGCATTAGTTTAACCTGATTAATTATCATGATATTGTCTGTCATCGTGCTTATGTTTGTTGTGAGCTTGCAAGTACATTCAATGTACTGACCTAGCGTGTTATGCCAGCTTTCAGGCAAGTTGAATTGCATCGGAGCGCACCTCGTGTCTAGGCCGTGTCCATGTTGGTGTCCCTGTGCTATGGAGTTCCGCTACGACGTTCTTCCGATGCCGCGTAGTTTCGTGTGATCGAGGCCCCAACCATGTTCATTAAATAATGTACATACTATCCAGCAGCACCGTGCGTGCCGCTTGGCCTTGAATCTCGATGTAATATCAGACCTATGTACCCAGCTAGTATCAATAAAGCGGTTCTTTCTGTACCATGTTGTTGTGTGTTGCCAGAAGACTCGATCTCTGGGCTGGCAATGCATGGTAAACCGGTTGCTCTGAGCTGGGGTGCCACACCTAAGAACCTCCTCTAGCTATATATGCTTTTCTCGTGTACAACTCTATTCATGCTACATCACAAAGTTTGATCAAGTCAGATTCGAACACTCAGTGTGAGGAGCACTCGGAGTCCCCGATTCGTCATAGACTTAAACTTCCAAAACCTCTCGGTGCATTTCGGTCTAACCGATTCATCCTTTTCGGTCTGGCCGTGTTCACTGAGTTGATCTAAGTCTTCAATCTCGGTGCAACCGATTAGAACATTTCGGTCACACCGAGTTGTAGTAACCGCTTGCGATTCTGCATCTCGGTGCCACCGAGTTGTTCCACTCGGTCACACTAACAGGGTCAGGATATATATATCGACGGGTTAAATTTTGGAAATTTCTCCAAAACCCTTCATCTCGCGTGTGTCCTGCTCTGCCGACTCAGGTCTCCGGACCGTCCTCTCGTCACCAGCAACCTCCTACCACTGGTCTCCATCACCGTCAAAGGAATTCAACCCCGCCGTTGCCGCCGTAGCAAACTCACCGCCGAACTAGGGTATGAGTTCGAAACTTTGTGTTGTTCCTTACTCCGATTCTTAGCACAAAGAAAATGCCATGTTCTTTACCACGTATGAGATCATTCTGTCCAGCAAGAACATCCCTTAGATTAGATTTGATTCGAAATTTAGGACCGGCCGAGTTGTGGAAATCGGTCTCACCGATTTGTCTTAGGACATTGCACTATGTCACACCCTGATTTTCATGGCACAACACTTAAGATGGTAAATCATGATAAAATGTGGTTTGACAAAAACTTTTGTGTGCTTTGGACTTTGCCTTAATAGGATTTTTGTCATTGTTTGCAAGTGCTCTAAAATCAAATAAATCCTCCAACTCTTATACTCCTTCTCCTTGATCCAAAACTTCTGCCCAATGATCATGCCATGTGTATAGTACAGTATAGAATTTTCTTACATAAATAATTTGGCCAAAAGTATTTTCTAAATTTAGTTTTCCAAAAACCCTGAATTGAGGTTTGCCTTTGCAAGTACTTGATTTGGGGTATGAAAAATATTTCAAAGAGTATATTTGAAACCTATTAGATAAAGGAATCCCATAAACCACAAAAATATAATTTTAAAAGTTATCTTCCTATTTTATTTAAAAGCTTTTTCTTAAGGCCAGGAATGGTCTTTAATAGGTTAAAATTATTTTTATGCTTTAAAAATATTTGTGAAAATTGAGGGAAACTCAGTGGACATATATTGTCCATATATATGAGTTTCAACACATGGTAATGTTCAAAATATTGGTCAAATCCCTCAAAAACCTTTTCTGGATATTTCAAGCTTTTGAAATGTTTACAAAGGCAATATTCTACACAAATTCCAAGAAAATTCTAGCATGTCACATATGACATGTTTGATGATCTTGACAAGTATCATGTCATGGAGAGTAGTATAACCCCATGAAATCCCCTCAAAACCATTTCTGTCCATTTTGAAGTTTGAGCAACTTTACATTGCCAAACATGTCCAAATGTTCTCAAACCTTGTGAACATGCTCAAATGGTCTAATCATTCATCTAGAAAAAATGGCACAAGTTGGAGAAAATGTTATATTGATCAAAGTGCCCCAAAACCCTTCCTTTCCAGAACCAAATTTGAACAACTCTACATTGCCAAGTGTGTCCTTTTGATCTGAATTTTTGTGGACATGTTCAAATCCCCAAATGATGACACTACACCAAGTGGTGCATCAAGGAGAATGGTTTTGCATGACTAGATCTTGGAAAACCCATTTCTGTTGATTTCTAGGGTTTACAAAAGTTGCACTGCCAACTTTGCCCAAATGAGCTTAAATTTGGTGGAAAACACTATTTCTAAGTGCCACTCCATCCTGTTAATTCTCATGGCAAGTGGAATTAATTTTCTTGCCCAAACCAACAACAAACACCTTCTGCCAATTTTCCAAAATCATCATTTTGACCTCTTCCACTAATCTCCATGAGCTCAACTTTTTACCACAGCCCCTCCTAGTCCCCTTGCACCTCCAGTAGCAATGGCAAATCCATAGCTCAATTATTGGAGGGGTAAAACCCAACTTTCTCTCTCTGGACAACCCATTTCCCTCTCTCCATCAACCTCTCTCCTCTCCTACTGGTTATCCAGGGCATCCAAGGCCCTCTCCCCTTTGTTTACTTCTCCCTAGCGCTACCAGACATGAGTGGGCACACCCCTGCCCCTTAAACGATGCCCTGGTAGCCAAAGGCACGCTCTGGAGCGCCTTCTGATCTTGCTCCCTTGCTTAAGCTGCCTTACGCCCGATGCCTCCGACCACCTCGGCCATCCCCATGCGCCTTCCGACGCCTCGGCGTCCACAGATCGCTACACCCTGTCCCCTCCTCCTTCTACCTCCTCCTGCCTCCTCTACGCCAAGCCTTGCCGGCCGCCCAGCGCTCAATGGGCAGCCTCACCACCTTGTGATGCTCTGGCCCTTCCCGCTATCTCTCTTCTCTCCCTCGCCCTAGACCAACCCCACGAGCACCCCAGACACGCCCACGCGCGCCCCCGTGGCTTGCAGCAACGGCAACAGCATCGCCGGCGCATGAGCTCACGGTGCACCATCGCCCCGCCATACAAGGCCACCCCGAGCCCTCTCTGGCCTCGGTTCACTCCCTCTTTCCCCCAGCAACCTCCTCGAGCAGCCTGCTCCTCCTCCTGCACCTTCCTTCTCCTTCTACCACCGCACGGCCGCCACTTCGGCTTGCTCAAATTCGAGCAATGCCGAGCTCACCTCCCTCCCTTTCCTCCACACAAAGACTCCCCGTGGTCCGGCGAACCTCCCCACCTCCTCGAACCGTCGCGGGGATGCTCGAACGCCGAGAGCCACGGATGGCCGACGACCTCCCTCGCCACCGTCAAAGCTACGGTCACCTCGGCCCCCTCTGGCGGCCATGACCTGCACCAGCGGATGCGCCACTCCGCGCTCAGCTCGCCCATAGGCGGAGCACCGCAGGAGACGGCTGGAGGCGCCGGCTATCACCGGACGAGCGCCGGCGTGCACTCTGCCTCCCCTGCTCTGTCTCGAGCGGGAGGTAGAGGACGATCGCCCCGCCAGCTGGCATGGGGGGCCCGTCCGTCAGCGGCAGAGGCAACCGAGCCGGCCCACCAGTCGGGTTAAGTGGAAACGGCTTCGGTCCGATCCGCTTGCCCCGCTGGGTGGCGCCTTCCCCCAGTACGCCTTCGGCGTCACCACCTCTGCCCGCGCAGCCGAGCCGCTGGGCCGGCCCACGGTCTATCTGTCGCCATGTGCGCAGGATGAGGTTAAAGCCTTACTCCCTTTTTCTTTTTCCAGTCAACTTCAAAAATCCATAAATAATTCAAATTAACTCCAAATTTGATGATTCAAATTTCTAGTAGTTTCTAAAATCATGCCGTACCACATGGTGCTATTGTCACATTTTTACAGAAGCATTTCCTACACAAATATTTATCAAATCCTAGTTTTCCTATTTCTGTGATGAACTTTAGAAAATCACAGCGAGCTCAAAATTGATCCAAATGTCATGATTCAAATTCCTAGATGCTTCTAAATTCATAACTTAGTTTATGAACATTTTTCTTAAATACTTTCTGTGCCACACAATATAATGAGCCATTTCTTCATATTTGTCAACTTTGCCAATTCATAGGGAATTCATTTGAACTCCAAGTCCAGTGAAACCAACTCCCAGATGCTTCTAAAATCATGGTTTGTTAAATGGGTGCCTTTGCTCATTTTTCAAAAATATATTTCTGTACACTTCTTGCAAACCCATAAACCCCTTGATTCCATCATAACGAAATGTTTAGAAATATCCATTGATCCGATTCCAGTGAAATCACCTTGGTCATTCCTCATATGACCAGAGGTATCCTAGAAAAGTCCAACTCACATTTTTAGAGCACTTTTATTTTTGCCTTGTCGTGTTGCTTATTATGGTTGTTTTCGACGATAGTTGGCGAAGTAGACGAAATGCTTGGAGTTGGACCAGAGATATTTGAAGACCTCGAAGACTTTGTTAAAACAGGCAAGCAGCCCTTTGACCATGTCTATGAAACCCCTTTTTATGCATGTCATATAGCACCATATTGTTGTTGCAACGGAATCATGATGAGGTGGTAACCACTTTGATGGGTTGCCACCGTACTTCCTCGTTGATACTTGCATTGTGCATGACCCTACCTTCTTATGAGGGTTATGTCGGTGGGGGTAGATAGGATGCTAAAGTAGTGCTACGCAAAAAGGGATGGGAATATGCATGGTGACGGAGACAAAGTATTTTCAAAAGACTTTTCGAAAACCCCATCGGGTGCCACTTATGCCCGGGGGAGATGATGAGTTGGGTAGCCACTTGATGACGAAGTGGTGTACCGAGGCAAGTGTGTGTTGTTTTCAAAACGGATTGGTTTAAGTTGCGACCGTTATTACAACCTTACATGCGCAACCACTCTACCCTTGTATGGGAATGGGCATTATTGGTTACCTAGGCTGATACTAGCTTGGAGCCCGCATTACTAGTGACGGGGGAGAGTTGGTGCTCTCTCTTGGGATGGGGTCGTGCCAGGTAGGGCGGCCATGACTGTTTTCACAGGGCACCGGATACACCGTTGTGTCCCCTCTCGGATGTTACGATCTCGAGTGAGTCTCGTATGATGTACATCGTGAGGATCCGGAACAACGAGTGGACTCCTTGTTAGTGTCGTCTTGGGAAAGATAGTGATCGGATGCTTACCCCGGGTACTTGAGGTATCGCGGGTCGTGGATGACACGGAAGTTCCCCGGATCTTGTGTGTAAAGTGTGCAACCTCTGCGGAGTGTCAAACTATTCGAATAGCCGTGTCCGCGGTCAAGGACAGTTGGGTAACCGCTCTTGGGCTACGTCCACATGTTTACAAACCAGTGTGTGTGTTTGGATAAGTGGGAAGATCTACTTGGGTCAAGTCAAAGGACTTGACATGATTGAGTTGGGTTGGTGCCCACTCTATTTATGTTGATATATGTAACCTGTCCTCATGGTTACTTGAATTCTCCTGATGCATGTCTTACAAGTTGTTGAGCATGTCATTGCACTCAAAACTAGCTTTCTGCAAAAATTTACCTATATCGTGCATTGTTGTATCTTGAACCAAAACATGGGTTGCTTGCGAGTACATTCAAAGTACTCATTGGCTTGCCACTGGTTATTTTATTGGCCAGGCATGAAAGAACAGGTGTAAGATGAGGATTTCTTTGGTGACGAGCATGCGAGCTAGGACGCTTCCCAGTCAGAATGCCTGTAGGGTTAAGGCAGATAGCATGGGTCCAAGTTATGGACGAAGATTTCCGCTGCGATGATACACTCAAGACTTGACCATAATGGTCCTACTTGTGTAAAACGTATGAATGGATGTAAGACTCTTGCTATTCAGCTTCCGTGTGTTCAGTGAGCATTGATCTCTGGGATCACTGTACACGTGCATTCGGTGATCACGACCTATGAGTCGGGGTCCCCACAGAGCTGGTATCAGAGCCATCCTGACTGTAGGAAGCCTTAGTTAGCATGGTCGTTAGTTAGGGTAAAATTATTTCCAAAACTACTACTAGTTTTCAAAATTATCTATACTTCTCTTCCCTTCTCAGTTTCTCAAAAACTAAGGTATACTTTCCATATTGATCTCTTCCCCTTCAAAACCTTTGGTCGCTAGAACCCCTATGCCCCTGACCACTGGATTCCTTGTAATCCCCGTGGATAATCTAGAAGGAAGATGCCTTGCCAGACATTCACTCACATCTCCTAAACACAAGATTGGCGACATCACAACAAGACGATACCAACAGAAGATACATCCTCGAGGGATGAGGACCTGAAGACCCAGGAGATGGTGACACCCTTGACACTGCCCCAAGACGATGCAACCTTAGCCTACGACGATCAGGGCATAGGATATGCAAGATCATGATATACATCGCAAATAGGGTAACCCTGTCACCCTCGTTGTTGTATCGGCAACCATCGGTGGATGAGAACCTAGCCATTTGGTCCGCCTCACTATAGTGAGCAGGAAAACGGTTCTCTTCATCCCCCGCTCTCGGTGACGATATTGTCAACAATGTGTACGACAGGTTGGACCACTATTATGCCTTGATAATGTTATTGCATAAAGGATTGCCTACCTGGTACCATCGATGGCTTAGAAGACAAAAACGGATCGTTGTGATTAAGAAGACAATAGAAGACCAAGTCAATGCCAGTTACGAGGAGCCACCTTCACCCCATCACTTCAAAAGGCGAGAAGTCGTTGAGGAGTCTTCACGCTCAACCCGGATTGTTTCATCAAACAACTACAAGAGACGTAGCGACACCTGAGGAAAACTCAGAAGACTACATGAGGCTCAAGGCACGACTATTGAGTCCGAGAACCCCTAGGGTAGGATGAGTCGTGTACCCCCTATGCGCAGTCGAGTCCGTATGATAGTTCGAATAGAACCATGATTGTGTGTTGCTTGTTTTTATTTGTTTGTGTTTTGATATAGGTCGCACTTTTGCCCTAGGCGACAAGTATGCGACTATATCACCTTCCTTACCTTGCTTCTTCTGTTTGGCCCTTTTGCACCTGTTTGTTTGCACTTGCACTATAGAACCCCCTTTAGGCATTCCCCTCCTCTATGCTACCTCTCCCTCTCATCTCTCTCCTCAACTGAAGGCTAGCAAGACAAGATACACCAAGGATTCTACTTTGACAACCAACCAGCACTGAAGAATTTTGCTACAACCTCCTTGACCAAGTGCAGCCCCTTAGAGTTATGGTTGCCCCTCTAGATTAGAAACCCATTCCTAGACCCTTCGAGACTTCATAAGATACCCCAGCTCGAATCCTTGACCAAGTGCTTAACCAACAAAATTACAAGCGGACCAGTTAAGCCTCTGTAGCCTCGCATAGCCCCGGGTTCATTATGGAACTAGTGGACATAGCGAACGAGCACATTATCATCCTAACATAGCACCAAAGCTGACGATGCCATATGAGAGACCAATTTGGGGATATAGGAATGGAGGACAAATGACTTGATGAGTTTATATCAGAGACCTTGAGGAATTGGTAGAGACTCATTGGTGGATTATGAGGCTTTCACATTGGTAGATGAACTTGGTGGGATCATGATTATAGAGTAGCATAGCTTTCATTACCCCTGACTAAATTGGATTTATAGGACAATTATGATCGCAAGCTGAAACTCCTGGAAGTGCAAGGATT
Organism: Aegilops bicornis; assembly: GCA_021605145.1. Classification (NCBI taxonomy): domain Eukaryota; kingdom Viridiplantae; phylum Streptophyta; class Magnoliopsida; order Poales; family Poaceae; genus Aegilops; species Aegilops bicornis. Next base: position 483,667,392 of record CM038673.1, on the reverse strand, counting down.
TGACTTGATCAGATGATATAGATAGGAGACATTTGATATTACGTAAATAACTTGAGGGGAACATGTAGGATTCCTCATTGGACAAGAGATTTGGATTTAAATAGGTGATCCTAGTTGAGTATAGATGCTAAGTAAGCCTGCATGGTTCGGAGTAAATTGGATTTAGACTAATGATCTCGATCATGATACCTTGTTTCTTGGAGGACAATAAACGAGGAGATTGGATTAATTTCGGAGTTGATTTAGGGATCTGTATAAGCTTGACGTTGGAAGTCACTTGACCCCTATAATGGAAATTGGTGGACTGACTATAGTAGAGATAACCCTTTCAAGTATTTGGAGATTATAGGACTTTAGGAGATCATGTGGGACACCATAAACATTGGGTTTGTAGAATAAATGGATTATGTAGTGATTGATGGAAGTTAACGGGCTATTGGAATTGATTCATAGGAAGGAAACAAGATCTTGGAGTGGCTTACGACGTGTTTCCTTAGGATAGAGATGCACTAACATGGACCTTGGAAGAATAGGATGAGCACTTGGATCGTCGTGTTTTATTCCATCTTGGAAGCTTGTATGCTCTACCCATGGATTTTTAGGGGTAGCCATACATATGAGTTTGGGGATCATAGACATATATGATTTTGTTAGACCTCCTCTCGAGAGTCATGAGGATATGAATCACATGAGTGATGATTGGAGTTGACCTTTACAAAATGATGTTGTCGGTGATGTGATTTGTTTAAAGGACTAGATAGACTATTGGCATCTCAGAAACCATGCTTAAAGATAAGATCATAAATGTTCACTCGCACACTAGAATCCTTGAAACCCTTAAGCCCTACCAAGCCACAACATGGTCGGATCATGACCATGGGCTTTGGCTCTAGGTCAAGTAGACCCTGGCCAACACTCAACCGTGACCACCACCCATACCCCAGCCCACTTTACGTACCCCATAGACTTCATGGAGTGCTTGGACAAGTTAGTTGTCATCTTTCTTTGATGACATACTTGTCTACCCGAAGACAGAAGAAGAATCGTTGAGCTGGTCAAGGAAACATTTGAAGACCGCCATGCCAAGGAGGAAGAACTATGCCAACCACCATCTTCAAGAAGTATACTTCCGCGTCAAAGACCATGTGTATCTGCAAGCCACTCCTCTCTAAGGAACCAAGCATTTCCATGACAAGGAGACCCACACCAAGATTCATCGGCCCTCTTCGAGATTGCTCCAAGATTTAACAACCCCTCCGAGATCACTACAAGACGAAGAGAAGCGATTCCATTTGGAGTTGCCACCTGAGCTACCTGATGTGCACAACGCTTTCCATGCATCACAACCCCGGAAGTGTTTCCAACTTCCTAACTTGCTCGATCTCTAAGAGGGCATTGACCACCGAACCATCGACCCCTAGACCAATCTAACCTACCGCGAGCTACCCATTAGCAACCTGGACCAAGTAGAACATTATACACGAAGCCACACCATCAAGTACTTCAAGGATCAAAGGAGCACCGCTCGGAAGCAGGAACAGTATGAGGACTTGAAGGCTACCCCAGATCCAAGTTTCTGTATCCCTTTCCGCGCCTAGTTTGGGAATCTCGGGGACGACATTCTTGTAAGGGGGTTAGGTCTGTCACACCCTGATTTTCATGGCACAACACTTAAGATGGTAAATCATGATAAAATGTGGTTTGACAAAAACTTTTGTGTGCTTTGGACTTTGCCTTGATTGGATTTTATCTGTTGTTTGCAAGTGCTCTAAAAATCAAATAAATCCTCCAACTCTTATACTCCTTGTCCTTGATCCAAAACTTCTGCCCAATGAACATGCCATGTGTATATTACAATATAGAATTTTCTTACAAAAATAATTTGGCCAAAAAGTATTTTCTAAAATTAGTTTTCCAAAAACCCCTGAATTGAGGTTTGCACTGCAAGTACTTGATTTGGGGTATGAAAAATATTTCAAAGAGTATATTTGAAACCTATTAGATAAAGGAATCCCATAAACCACAAAAATATAATTTTAAAAGTTATCTTCCTATTTTATTTAAAAGCTTTTTCTTAAGGCCAAAAATGGTCTTTAATAGGTTAAAATTATTTTTATGCTTTAAAAATATTTGTGAAAATTGAGGGAAACTCAGTGGACATATATTGTCCATATATATGAGTTTCAACACATGGTAATGTTCAAAATATTGGTCAAATCCCTCAAAAACCCTTTCTGGATATTTCAAGCTTTTGAAATATTTACAAAGGCAATATTCTCCAAAAACTCCAAGAAAATTCTAGCATGTCACATATGACATGTTTGATGATCTTGACAAGTATCATGTCATGGAGAGTAGTATAACCCCATGAAATCCCCTCAAAACCATTTCTGTCCATTTTGAAGTTTGAGCAACTTTACATTGCCAAACATGTCCAAATGTTCTCAGACCTTGTGACCATGCTCAAATGGTCTAATCATTCATCTAGAACAAATGGCACAAGTTGGAGAAAATGTTATATTGATCAAAGTGCCCCAAAACACTTCCTGTCCAGAACCAAATTTGAACAACTCTACATTGCCAAGTGTGTCCTTTTGATCTGAATTTTTGTGGACATGTTCAAATCCCCAAATGATGACACTACACCAAGTGGTGCATCAAGGAGAATGGTTTTGCATGACTAGATCTTGGAAAACCCATTTCTGTTGATTTCTAGGGTTTACAAAAGTTGTACTGCCAACTTTGCCCAAATGAGCTTAAATTTGGTGGAACACGCTATTTCTAAGTGCCACTCCATCCTGTTAATTCTCATGGCAAGTGGAATTAATTTTCTTGCCCAAACCAACAACAAACACCTTCTGCCAATTTTCCAAAATCATCATTTTGACCTCTTCCACTAATCTCCATGAGCTCAACTTTTTACCACAGCCCCTCCTAGTCCCCTTGCACCTCCAGTAGCAATGGCAAATCCATAGCTCAATTATTGGAGGGGTAAAACCCCACTTTCTCTCTTTGGACAACCCATTTCCCTCTCTCCCTCAACCTCTCTCCTCTCCTACTGGCTGTCCAGGGCATCCAAGGCCCTCTCCCCTTTGTTTACTTCTCCCTAGCGCTACCAGACATGAGTGGGCACGCCCCTACCCCTTAAACAATGCCCAGGCAGCCAAAGGCATGCTCTAGAGCGCGCTACAGTGCGGTCCCGCACTGTAGCTGCCCTCTGCCCGATGCCTCCGACCACCTCGGCCCTCCCCCACACGCCTTCCGACGCGCCTCGACGTCGCAGCTCGCTACACCCCTATCCCCCTCCTCCTTCTACCTCCTCCTGCCTCCTCTCGCACGCGCACCGGCCGCCCGAGCGCTCCAATGGGCAGCCTCACACGCGCGATACTCTGGCCCTTCCGCGCTATCTATCTTCTCTCCCCTCGCCCTAGACCAACCCCACGAGCACCCCAGACACGCCCACGTGCGTCCCCGTGGCTTGCAGCAACGGCAACAGCCTCGCCGGCGCATGAGCTCACGGTGCACCATCGCCCCGCCATACAAGGCCACCCCGAGCCCTCTCTGGCCTCGGTTCACTCCCTCTTTCCCCCAGGAACCTCCTCGAGCAGCCTGCTACTCCTCCTGCACCTTCCTTCTCCTTCTACCATCAAGACGCCGCTTGGCTTGCTCAAATTCGAGCAATGCCGAGCTCACCTCCCTCCCTTTCCTCCACACAAAGACTCCCTGTGGTCCGGCGACCCTCCCCACCTCCTCAAACCGTCGCGGGGATGCTCGAACGCCGAGAGCCACGGATGGCCGACGACCTCCCCCGCCACCGTCAAAGCTGCGGTCACCTCGGCCCCCTCCGGCGGCCGTGACCTGCACCAGCGGATGCGCCGCTCCGCGCTGAGCTCGCCCATAGGCGGAGCGCCCTTGAGAGGCAGCCGGGCGCCGGCTATCGCCGGACGGCCAGTGGCGTCGCTCTGCCTCCCCTGCTCTGTCTCGGCGGGAGGTAGAGGGCGACCGCCCGCCGGTGGCATGGGGGGCCCGTCCGTCGATGGCGAGAAACGAGCCGGCCCACCGGTCGGGTTAAGTGGAAGCGGCTTGGTCCGATCCGCTTGCCCCGGGTGGCGCCTTCCCCAAGACGCCAGGCGTCACCACCTCTGCCAGCAGCCGAGCGTGGGCGGCCCATGGTCTATCTGTCGCCATGTCTGCGCAGGATGAGGTTAAAGCCTTACTCCCTTTTTCTTTTTCGATAAACTTCAAAAATCCATAAATAATTCAAATTAACTCCAAATTTGATGATTCAAATTTCTAGTAGTTTCTAAAATCATGCCGTACCACATGGTGCTATTGTCACATTTTTACGAAGCATTTCCTACACAAATATTTATCAAATCCTATTTTTCCTATTTACATGATGAACTTTAGAAAATCACAGAGAGCTCAAAATTGATCCAAATGTCATGATTCAAATTCCTAGATGCTTCTAAGTTCATAACTTAGTTTATGAACATTTTCTTAAATACTTTCTGTGCCACACAATATAATGAGCCATTTCTTCATATTTGTCAACTTTGCCAATTCATAGGGAATTCATTTGAACTCCAAGTCCAGTGAAACCAACTCCCAGATGCTTCTTAAATCATGGTTTGTTAAATGGGTGCCTTTGCTCATTTTTCAAAAATATATTTCTATACACTTCTTGCAAACCCATAAACCCCTTGATTCCATCATATCGAAATGTTTCGAAATATCCATTGATCCACTTCCAATGAAATCACCTTGGTCATTCCTCATATGACCAGAGGATCCTAGAAAAGTCCAACTCACATTTTTAGAGCACTTTTATTTTTGCCTTGTCGTGTTGCTTATTATGGTTGTTTTCGACGATAGTTGGCGAAGTAGACGAAATGCTCGGAGTTGGACCAGAGATATTTGAAGACCTCGAAGACTTTGCTAAAACAGGCAAGCAGCCCTTTGACCATGTCTATGAAACCCCTTTTTATGCACGTCATATAGCACCATATTGTTGTTGCAACGGAATCATGATGAGGTGGTAACCACTTTGATGGGTTACCACCGTACTTCCTCGTTGATACTTGCATTGTGCATGACCCTACCTTCTTATGAGGGTTATGTCGGTGAGGGTAGATAGGATGCTAAAGTAGTGCTACGCAAAAAGGGACGGGAATATGCATGGTGACGGAGACAAAGTATTTTCAAAAGACTTTTTGAAAACCCCATTGGGTGCCACTTATGCCCGGGGGAGATGATGAGTTGGGTAGCCACTTAATGATGAAGTGGTGTACCGAGGCAAGTGTGTGTTGTTTTCAAAATGGATTGGTTTAAGTTGCGACCGTTATTCCAACCTTACATGCGCAACCACTCTACCCTTGTATGGGAAAGGGCATTATTGATTACCTAGGCTGATACTAGCTTGGAGCCCGCATTACTAGTGACGGGGGAGAGTTGGTGCTCTCTCTCGGGACGGGGTCGTGCTAGGTAGGGCGGCCATGACTGTTTTCACAGGGCACCGGATACACCGTTGTGTCCCCTCTTGGATGTTACGATCTCGAGTGAGTCTCGTATGATGTACATCGTGAGGATCCGGAACAAGGAGTGGACTCCTTGTTAGTGTCGTCTAGGGAAAGATAGTGATCGGGTGCTTACCCCGGGTACTTGAGGTATCGCGGGTCATGGATGACACGGAACTTCCCCGGATATTGTGGGTAAAGTGTGCAACCTCTGCAGAGTGTCAAACTATTCGAATAGCCGTGTCCACGGTCAAGGACAGTTGGGTAACCGCTCTTGGGCTACGTCCACATGTTTACAAACCAGTGTGTGTGTTTGGATAAGTGGGAAGATCTACTTGGGTCAAGTCAAAGGACTTGACATTATTGAGTTCGGTTGGTGCCCACTCTATTTATGTTAATATCTGTAACCTGTCCTCATGGTTACTTGAATTCTCCTGATGCATGTCTTACAAGTTGTTGAGCATGTCATTGCACTCAAAACTAGCTTTCTGCAAAAATTTACCTATATCGTGCATTGTTGTATCTTGAACCAAAACATGGGTTGCTTGCGAGTACATTCAAAGTACTCATTGGCTTGCCACTGGTTAGTTTATTGGCCAGGCATGAAAGAACAGGTGTAAGATGAGGATTTCTTTGGTGATGAGCATGCGAGCTAGGACGCTTCTCAGTCAGAATGCATGTAGGGTTAAGGCAGATGGCATGGGTCCGTGTTATGGACGAAGATTTCCGCGATGATACACTCAAGACTTGACCATAATGGTCCTACTTGTGTAAAACGGTATGAATGGATGTAAGACTCTTGTTATTCAGCTTCTGTGTGTTCAGTGAGCATTGATCTCTGGGATCACTATACACGTGCATTCGGTGATCACGACCTATGAGTCGGGGTCCCCACACACTTGCACTTTTCGGTTTGACCAAAAGTTGCAAATCGGTGTGACTGAGTTCAACTCTCTGTGAAACCCTAGCAATCTCGGAGTCACGGAACTGTGTCTCGGTCTGACCTATTTCACTAGTTTAGACTCCAAAAGTTGCTTCGGTGTCACCGAGTTTAACAAATTGGTAGCTCCAAAATGCTTTTTGTGGAAAACTAAAACTAAGTTTTTGACTCATTGGTTTTGCAAAACCTCTGCACTTTGTGATGCTCATCTACTCTACCTCATCTATAACTATTCACAGGCTTTGATGTCGGTTTGCTTTGCCAGTATGTCTGATCAGGGTGATAGCCAAAACAAGGTCAGAAGAGCAAGTGAACATGAGTGAGGGCACTAGTCCCTCTAGCAGCTATGATGAGGGCAGCAGGAGCACCCCCAAACAATTTGCCCAAAGCAGCTACAAGGACAAGGAAGAAGAGAAACTTAGATTCAAAGGATGAGGATTATGTGGTTGTTGAGGAAGAGGTCAGCTCCAAGAGGAAAGTGTTGAAGAAGGAATATGGAGTTGCTGCTGCAAGAAAACCTGGAATGCACAAGAAGGCACCTGCCAAGAGAGTTCCTATGTCAAAGGCCAGAGCATCCACTCATGACACTTCCAAATCAACTGGAGGAGAGGCTACTGGTGAGGGCAAGAAGAAGGAAAGGAAAAGAGGAAGATGGTGCAAAAAGGTGGATCCCATGGCAGAATTTGAGAAGCACTCATCTAATGAACTTTGTCTGGGGTCGAAGGGGTGTCCTCGGTCTCTCGCGAGGAGTTCAATGTGGCCTTGGACACATTGAAAACCTCCATGACGGCCGAGGTCAAAGGCATGCTTAAGAATTTTCTTGATGGTCTTAAATTATCCACCACACCATTGGAAGTGGTCGATCCCACTAACAAGAGGTGACGGATGCGCACCAGCATCAAAGTCACAAAAGCTGATGGGATGCCATCAAGTCTGGGGCTGCCCCTTCAAAGCCCAAGACTTCCCCCAAAGCTTCTGCTCCAAAGACTTCAAAGCCCAAGAGGAGCACAAGAAATATTCCAGTTGCTGAGAAGAACAAGGCCCTAGTGCCTGAGATGGAAGAAGAAGATGCTGAAGCCCAAGTGCTTAGGAAGCTCAAACCTAAGATTCCAGATCATGATGACAGCCATCTAGTGGCAAAAGACATGAACATCAGGAAGGATGCAGGTATCAGACTTTGGAGATAAACTGATCCATATGATGGAGGAGAAGGACTGCTGTGGACTAAGTTCCATACCAAAGAGCAGCAGGATTTCTATGAGACCATTTTCCTTGACAAGAAGCCCATTGTTTGTGATATGAAGTGGGCAGATTGGGAATACATTGATGACAATGAAGATCATTTTCCAGGAGTGCATGAGAGCTTTAGGCTTTGTGGAGTGGATAAGTTTGTGGGACAGAAGCTTACCAAGTGGAATGATGAGCTCATTATGCAATTCTATTCTACAGCTCATTTCTATCCATATGGTAGAATTGTTTGGATGTCTGAGGGTACAAGGTACCAATCAACTGTTGATGAATGGGCAAAATTGATCAATGCTCCTGAAGAGCATGAATATGACTTGGATGTCTATGCCAAGAAGAAGAAAGACCACAACTCTATGGCCAACATGTACAAGGAAATTCCAGACAAAGCCTTGGAAACTCATAAGCTTGGGTCTGTTCATTATTTGGTGTCTGGGTTAGCCACTATCAACACTATTCTAAGGCATACTTTGTTGCCAAAATCTGGAGATCACAAGATGATCAGAGGCCATTCAATCAACTTGCTGCAATTGTTTGATGTGCCCCAAAAATTCAAAGTCATGAGCCTGATTGTGGAAACAATTAAGAGGACAGCTACAAATCAGAAGAGATCCTGTGGTATGCTCCACATATTCAGGTGCCGATCAACTCCAAGATGGGCACATGCACCTACTTGTTAGATAAGGAGCATCTACCCTTGAGACCGGACTTTGAGGACAACATTGTTGTCATGAATGAAGAAGATCCCACATCTGTGCAGGCACAAGAAAAGAGAGAGAACGCAAAGGCTGAGAAAGCTGCAAAGATGCCAAGTGTTGAAAAGGCATCTCAAGTGTTCCTCAAAACCAAACAAGATCAGCTTGCATATCTGATTCAAGCAACCTTGAGGATAGAGAAGGGCTTGGCCACCCTGACTCAAAACCAAGAGAGATTGGAAAGGATCATTGAGACTAATTTCTATGATCTTGATCTAAAAGTAACAGAGATGCAGATAGAATTTGAGCAGCTCTAGGAAGAAGTTGAGGAGAGGAAAGGGCAGGCTACCACATATGCCTTTCAAAGAGTGCCAAGAGGTCAGAGATCTACTGCAGTGCCCATGGCTGACACTAGAGCTACTACATCAGCACCTGCAGCCACAGCATCAGTGCCACCTCTAGTTGCAACTCCACCAGCTCCAACAACTTCAACAGATGCATTCGTCCTTGGAGTCCTCTCAACACCACCTCCCTAAGATCAAGCCTAGAGAGACGCATAGCACTATGCATTTTCAAACTTTTTGGTAACTTGTTGCTAAAGGGGGAGAAATGTATAGATCATAGGCTTCGAGAGAGAGTATTTTTGTTTCTTTTGTCTCTCTTGCTATTTGGTTGATACTTTTGTGTGCTTGCTTAATACTTTATGTCTATGTGTGTGAGATACTTATATGATCATGTGTTTGATCATATCCTACATTAATGCTTGTGCTTGAATGATGTTATCTTTTATATCTCTTGTATGATCATTCACTTTGCCTTGGTGATGAGTGCATGTTTTTACTTTCTATCATTTTGAGCGCTCCCCCAAGATGTATGTGACATGGAAGAGTAACCCATGATCCTAATCGTTTGTGCATTTGCATTCAAAATTAAATTTTAAATAATGCACAAATTTAGGGGGAGCTCTTACTTATCACATACTTCTCAAAGCGACGATGTATTTCAATCTTATTATCATTTGTCGAACGTTTGATCTATATGTTGTCATCAATTACCAAAAAGGGGAAGATTGAAAGTGCAACTATCCCTGGGTGGTTTTGGTAATTCCTAACAACATATAGCTCATTGAACTCATGCTCTTTCAAGATGATTATTTCAGAAAGTTCAGTGATTGGCATAGCATGGACTAGGAATGTGGACCCCTCAAAATGCTAAGGGCACATATTGGCTCAATCTGAAGACTCTACATTTTCATTTTAATGATCCAAGATCACATTGAGTCCATAGGAAAAGACAATACTATTAAAAGGGGATGAGGTGTTGCTTTATGGCTTGCTTCCTCAAAATGCTTAGTGATGTGCTCCAAAAGCCCTCAACCACTTTCTCATATCCACATATGTCCCAAACCAAAAGTCAAACTCGGCCCCACCGATTTGATCTAACCGGCGCCACTGAGTTCATTCGACATAGCCACTTCATGAAACCCTTGTCACTTCGGTCTCACCGATAGGGATCTCGGTCTCACCGAGATGGGATTGCAAACTCTCTGTTTCCCTTCGTAACGTTTTGGTCTAACCGAGATGAGCGATCGGTCCCACCGAGTTCGCAATGCAAACTCTCTGTTTCCCCTTCGTAACGTTTCGGTCTCACCGAAATGAGCGAATCGGTCCCACCGAGTTTGCCTAAACAACTCTCTGTTTGCCTATTACAGAAATCGGTCCTACCGAGTTTATGTGATCGGTCTCACCAGGATTACGTTATGCCCTAACCCTAATGAAATCAGCCCCACAGAGTTGACATGTCGGTCCCACCGAAAATCCTAACGTTCACATTTTGAACTAAATCGGTCTGACCGAGTTTCATGATTCGGTCTCACCGAGTTTGGTAAATTGTGTGTAACGGTTAGATTTTGTGTGGAGGCTATATATACCCTCCACCCACTCTTCATTCATGGATAGATCCATCAAAACGTGCCTACACTTCTAGCATACATTTTCTGAGAGAGAACCACCTACTCATGTGTTGAGACCAAGATATTCCATTCCAACCACAAGAATCTTGATCTCTAGCCTTCCCCAAGTTGCTTTCCACTCATCTTTCCACCAAATCCAAATCTGTCTGAGAGAGTTGAGTGTTGGGGAGACTATCATTTGAATCACAAGAGCAAGGAGTACATCATCAACACACCATCTATTACCTTTTGGAGGGTGGTGTCTCCTAGAATGGTTAGGTGTCACTTGGGAGCCTCCGACAAGATTGTGGAGTTGAACCAAGGAGTTTGTACGGGCAAGGAAATCGCCTACTTCATGAAGATCTACCCGAGTGAGGCATGTCCTTCATGGGCGATGGCCATGGTGGGATGGAAAAGGTTGCTTCTTCGTGGACCCTTCGTGGGTGGAGTCCTCTGTGGACTCGCGCAGCCGTTACCATTCATGGGTTGAAGTCTCAATCAACGTGGATGTACGATAGCACCACCTATCGGAATGACTAAAAAAATATCCGCGTCTACATTGCGTTTGCCCTCTCCAAACCCCTCCCTTTACCTTCATATGCAAATGTTTTACATTCCGCTGCTATACTCTTAGACTTGCATGTGTAGGTTGATTGCTTGACTTGTGCTAAGTTGCTAAAATCTGCCAAGACTTAAAATTGGGAAAAGGGTAGATTTTTATTTGGTCAAGTAGTCTAATCACCCCCTCTAGACATACTTTCGATCCTACAAGTGGTATTAGAGCTTTGCTCTCCTTTTGCATTGATTTCCATAGCTTTTGGTGATCATAGCCTTGGTTTCACAACCTAGGAGAGTATGGCGTCTAGCGAGGGAAATTACCACCGTAGAGGTCCTTACTTTGATGGTACTAATTTTGCTAGTTGGAAGCATATAATGGAAATGATATTCGTGGACATAACCCCGCCGTTTGGGCTATTGTGTGTATTGGCTTGCAAGGTGAATTCTTTGATGGTAGAGAACTGAACCGTGAAGCTACCGCGGAAGAGTTGAAGATGCTGCAATACAATGCTCAAGCTTGCGATATCCTCTTCAACGGACTGTGCCCCGAAGAATTCAACAAAATCAGTCGTCTTGAGAATGCAAAGGAAATTTGGGATACTTTGATTGATAAGCACGAGGGTAACGACTCCGTCAAGGAGTCCAAATTGGATGTGCTTCAAAGTCAACTTGACAAGTTCAAAATGAAGGATGGTGAAGGTGTCCCTGAAATGTACTCTAGGATTGGTCTCATCACAAATGAGATTGCCGGCTTAGGAAGTGAAGAGATGACAGATAGATTCATCATCAAGAAGATCCTAAGAGCCTTGGATGGAAAATATGATACCGTGTGCACATTGATCCAAATGATGCCCAATTACAAAGATCTCAAGCCAACGGAAGTCATTGGAAGAATTGTTGCTCATGAGATGTCACTCAAGGATAAGGAAGAGCTTCACAACAAGTCAAGTGGTGCTTACAAAGCCTCATGTGATGCTCCTACATCATCAAGTGAGAAACAAACCTTCAATGAGGAATTCAGCCTAATGGTGAAGAACTTCAACAAGTTCTACAAGAGTAGAATCAAAGAAAGAAGTCCAAGTCAAGGTCCTACAATGACAAAAGATCTTCGAGTCGTGAGCGTAATTGCTACAATTGTGGAAGACCCAGACACTACTCCAATGAGTGTACGACTCCCTACAAAAGAAGAGAAGATTCACCCAAAAGGAGAAGTAGAAGAGAAGAATCACCTCCAAGAGAGAGAAGGGGTAGAGATGATTCTTATGAACAAAGAACCTCTCAGAGAGGCAAGGATTCGGGAAGGAAGGACAAATCATCAAAGAGCTACACAAAACGAAGACATCAAGCTCATGTTGGTGAATGGGTATCCGGCTCCAACTCCGACCATCACTCCGAAAGAAGTTATCACTCCGACTCCGAATATACTCAAGATGAAGGTGTTGCCGGTCTAGCACTTGTGTCAACCAACTCCTATGACATATTTGAATTACCAAATGAAGGAATTGGAAGATGCTTCATGGCTAAAGGCCCAAAGGTATCACAACCCGAGTATGTTGATTTCAATAGTGATGAAGATGATTTGCTAGGTGATGATGATAAACTTGTTGACAATTCTAGTGACGAAAACCATGATGAATTTGATATTAATCATGCTAATCAAGATAAAACGAATGATTATGATAAGAAGGAGATTGAGCTTCTAACTAAAGAACTAAACACTCTTAAGTTAGCTCATGAAACTACCTTGGAAGATCATCGAGAACTTTTAAAGACTCATGACAAGCTACGTTTTGAAAAGCTCAACCTTGAGCAAGAGCATGGGTTCTTAAAAGCAATCAATGATGATCTTCGCAAGAAAAGTTCTTCTTACATTGCCAAGAGTTTACTCTTGTCTACTTACATGCCACAAGTAAAATCTAGCAACAAGAGTACGAAAGATTCTTCTTCTAGTAGTAATAATAATCATTTAAATCCAATGTTGTTGCATCTAGTAGTTCTCTAGATTCCACTAATGATTCTCTTAGCCAAGTTACACTTGAACAAGAAAATAGCTTATTGAAGGGAATTATAGAGAAAGGTGTTTACAGGAGCCTTGCCGGGAGTAAGCAAATTGAGGAAATTATGCATAAAGCAAGGAAGGCACCGGAAGAATCAAGGTGTTGGTTTTGAATGAAAGTTCAATGCCAATGGAGTTGAGTGGGAAGAAGATCAATATCCCAAGATGAAGCTTGTTCTCAACAAGAGAAGTATGATCCTACATCTTTCAAGGGGACACAAGCTCAAGATGATCTTCCACCACAAGACCACAAGCAAAAAGGCAAGGAAAAGCTTCATGAGGAGATTGATGCATTTGAAGAAGCTCCCAAGGCCTTGGTCAAGTGGGTTCCCAAGAATACATCAAGTTCTACTTCATCAAGTACGACTACAACTCCAAGGATTCCCATCAAGATGATGTGGATCTCGAAGAAGAAGAACTAGAGAGTTCTTGAGGGTGACTCGCCAACATATTTCACTCATATCATCTTGGCGAGGACAAGTGAAAACAACTTCCACATATTGCACTAGTTCAAGGAGTCACAAACCCTCTTGTTGGTAAGACAAGGAACAAGGTAACCTAATGCTTTCATGGATATCGTCATGTATGAACTTCATTCTATGTCCATGGATATCCTTGTTTGTTCCTTGTGGGACTAACCCGTGTAGGTATTGAAAGTGCAACTCACTCCAATGGATTGCTCCGAATGATCTACATCAACATTGAGCATCCACATCTTCAACATCTACACGAAGTCATCATCGACAAAACTCAAGGTTAGTTCATCCCTCTTAGGGGAGATATCACATCTAGGGGGAGCTTTACTCAAAATATTGAGCTAAAGCAACCCTAATGGTGTGAACACAACAATGCTTTATGTAAAAATGGTAACCCCACTTGTGCTTAAACGATGAGTATGACCTATGATCAAATGTTCTCATTTGACTCCTAACTCAATATACTCATATATAGATGACCTAGTCAACGCCAATTGCTTGATAGATGCTAGAGTGTTTGTGCATGCTTTGTCATATATTTCATTTGCCATTTTAGTGTGTGAGCATGTTGATTGCATATTTTACTCATTCGAGGACATCCATTTGTAGATTTGATTGTTTGGCTCTTTCTCTTTTGCCAAATGGATGGACAAGAATGCCTAATGTGACAGCCTGGATTTTTTGCCTTCTCTCTTTTGCCGGACTTGCCTTCTCTCTTTTTTCCGGACATGGTTTTCACCGTGGTTTTTGCCCTGATTTGATTTGGGTTTTGGATCAATTCAAATGGACTTGTCACTTGGGCATATCCTTGGCTTTAAAATGTATCAATCTCCTCATGAAGCTTGTCCTTGCCTTTTTGTAGCTTTGATTGTCTGGCTCTTTTTCTTCGGGGATTCATGAGAAGACCACTCGTGGTAAGCATATTTGGTGTCTTCGGGGCAACTCTCTTCTTCTTCCTCCTCTTCTTATTCCGGAATAGCCTTGGCCTTCAAGGCAAGGTTGGGAGAGGCTTTCTTTGACCGGACACGAGCTAGAGCATTGTCAGCGGTCTTGGTCATGATGTTCATGGCAATGAACTCGTCCAACACTTCACTTGAAGACAAGGTGTGGAAATCCGGCCTTTGACGAATCACGAAGGACATGGCCTTGTTGAAAGGCATGATTGCCTTTGAGAAACTTGCGCTTTGATCCAATTGTCATCCGTATCCTTGCTCCCATGATCTTGAAGAGCAACCGCAAGAGTTGTCACCCTCTGATAGAGATCACGAGGATCCTCATCTTCTAGCTTCACAAATTCATCGGCCTCATCAAGAACCACTTCAAAGTTGGACAGTTGGATCCTTTAGCTCCCCTTGTACATAGATATGTTATGTTCCCAACAATCCTTTGCACGAGTGAAGGGGCAAAAGTGATATAGATCTTCGGGAGGAACCGCACCTTGAAGGATGAACAAAGTTGAGTGATTGTATTGATTTTCCGGCTCTTCTCTTGGGGTGAAATTGTTTAGATCATGCAGGTAGAAGCCTTGCTCGATGATTCTCCAAAGATTTGTTGAGTTGTGATTCAAATGAGACTTGATGCAAAAAACCCAATTAGCAAAATCACCCTTAACAAGTTTAGGAGGAGGACCAAGGTGGTTAATATGCGGTGTAGGGATCGACCCTCCATAGACCAGGGGAAGGGGAACCGAGGCATAAGTTCCCGTCCCATTATTGTTTTGAGGGGGAGATGTTTGAGTACCTTTAGTCGCCTCCTTACCGGAATTGGCCTCCGACTCTGATGTGGTGTGATTAACCACAAGCAACGGACCGGGAGAAGTTTTTAACCCCTCAACACCACAAAAAAATACACTTCCGTGATGATACATGTTTGTCACGGTAGGTCGCGTTTTTGTCATGCATGTACATCCATGACAATTTTATGACAGAATCAAGATAGTCATACCTGAGTTGTCGTAGAAGTGTTCCATGACATTACCAAAATTATCATCACGGAAGTGTCCACTTCCATGACGATAAATCGCACGTCACAGAAGTGCTTTCATCAAGGGTGACCGACACATGGCATCCACCGTAACAGAACGCCATTAAGCTATCGGGTCGGGTTTTGGATCCGATAACCCATTAACAACCCTGACCAATGGGGATTTTCCATGTGTAAAATCATCATTGGCTGGAGAAAACACGTGTAGGCTCACCGTTGGGACAGATGTCATCCACTCATTGGACCCAAAGCGCCTATGATATGTCGACATGTGGCACGGCCCAATAGTGGCCCATAAAGTTTAAAATGGGCCGGCCCAACTAAAGGCCCACAAGATTTTGCGGCCCATAATGGGACGGCCCAGCTAAAGGCCCACAAGATTTTGCGGGCCATAATGGGCCGGCCCAGGTAAAGGCCCACAAGATTTTTGTACGCCATAATGGGCCGGCCCAGGTGAAGGCCCACAAGATTTTTGTGGACCATAATGGGCCGACCCAGCTAAAGGCCCACGAGATCTCGCCAACATTAATGGGCCGGCCCAGCTGTAGGCCCACAAGATTTTGAGGACCCTAGTAGGCCGGCCCATTAACTCGATGCCATGTTTTGGGCCAAATGCCGGCCCATATTTGATTCGGTCCATTAATGGCCTACCATGTTCCGGGCCTAATAATGGCCCATATGAGATCTGGCCCGTTAAAAGCCTACCATGTTCTGGGCCTAATTACGGTCCAGATCAGTTCCGGCCCTTTAAGAGGCTTTGTGCTAAATTATGGCCCATATGAGATTCGGCCCGTCAACTGGACGCTACGCTTTTGGTCCTATTTGTTAAAGGCCCATTTAGTAATTCGGCCTGATATTTGTTTCGGCCTGTTAAGGGCCCGTTTAACATTTCAGCCCTATATTAATTTCGGCCTGTTAAAAGCCCGTCATATAGTTGGGCCTAACTACGGCACGGTTTGCATCCGGCTTTGCTCGCGGAGATAATCTGATTGGGCCAAACAAGGACCGAGACAATTTTGGCCTGTTATAAGCCCATGATTTGATTGGCACATTCATGGGTCGGGGTCTATTTCGGCCTGCTACCGGCCCATGAGATGTTCGGCACGTTTCAGACCCAACCTACTTTTCAACCTCCTAAAGGCCCATTGAGTTTTCTTGGGAAAATAGGGTCGGCGGTTTACTCGGCCTATTAAAGGCCCGAATCTACTAGTGGGCCAGTTTACATTTAGGCACATTAACGGACCAAGATGACGGGCCCATGATTTGGATCATACATGGTGATTTGCATGACGGCCCGATTATGTACTGTAATTTTACGGTTTGGTCGGTTTACTGCGAAGGCAGGATATATATACAGTAAACATCGTGAATAAGAAAAAAAATCTAGACTATAAAATAGAGAAATTACGGCATATTACATCCACTTTGGGCATCAAAGTTCACCACTATGATAAAAAAGCACAAGCGGAATAACAGATTACATACATTGGGCATCAAAGATCGCCACCGATTGCAACTAAACACGCCGACAAAATAATATACAAAACCGTGACACTTCAATAGAGTTCAAGAAAGGATAGCCCTGCTAGAGCTATAAGCGCATAGCAAATGAGCAAGCTGGTGAGACTGCACTTGTTTGACACTTATATCCTCCTCACTCTGAAAGATAAACAAGCAGACAGATGACAGGTTTTGCACATACAAGTATCAGTGCTGACAATTCATCACATTTCTTACTGGCGAAAAAAGTGACACAGTTTAAAATAGCATCGTAGCGACCCGACCCGAATAGATCAAGTCTCTGTGCTTAAGTGTCATCCCTGGATCGGTATGCTGACACACACAGTACTCGAGGATTTATAACAGAGGTAAATCACATGTATAAAGTAACGTAAATACTATTACCTCAATCCAAAATAGCGGAAGTAACAAGGCTGTGGATTCCCATCAACACCAACGGCAAAGTTGAGTGTAGAAATCGTAACCCTAACGTATCACTTACTCGTCATCTGAAAAGTCTGCAACATGAAAAGTTGCAGCCCGAAAATAATTGACACATGGAATATCTTTGGCAATGTAACACATAGAGAGTAATGAAAGAATAAGCTATACTACATGCATATATGGCTGGTGGAAAGCTCTATGGTTACAGTTTTTGTGAAAAACCAATTTTTCCCTACTGCAAAGGAATAAATTTATTTAACTATCAAGGTGGTTGTTGAACATTGAGAATGGTTGACAACATCCTCAATCCCAATTAAAAGTACTCATTAACAACCCAACAATATTAATTAGAGTAACATGATGAGATCAACAGGATAATCCAAGAACTAGATACTCAAGATGTCCATAACCGGGGACACGGCTAACCATGATTAGTTTATACACTCTGCAGAAGTTTTTGCACTTTTCCCCACAAGACTCGATCTCCTCCGTTTGATTTCTCGCACTACATGGTGTTTGAGAAACGGATGACCGAGACATAGTCTTTCAGAAGCGCTAGCACCTTACATTTGGGTAGACCGTACCAACCTACCACCCCTACATCAGCTAGTCCACCCGTAAGAGTTCGCACAACTTAGTCAACTATGCTAGAGCCCATAGTACCATGTGGCTACACACGGAAGTTTCTAGCATGAATAATCTCATGATCCCTTTGAGCACAGGTGGCGGTCCAAGAAAAATAGGCAAGTCCTGATGGAAACCAGTGCCTCAATCCGCCAGATGTGTTTTTAAGTTGAAAGCTTAAGTAAACCTTTAATTTAACAATCTCACATCTGTCATGGATACACTCACCCAATCCACGTCTACTAGCATAGCATGGCATAATAAGCAAACGTAGAAGTAACTACCAAAGGTTTGAATATAAATCAGGTAATAGGTACTACCTCATCTACTTCCCATCCCACAATTTAATTAGATCCTAATCATGCAATGTTTGAGGATTGATCTAATGCAATAAAAACTGGGTATGAAAAGGGATATGATCAAAGTGTGAACTTGCCTGCAATGTTGATGAAGATGATTCGCACTCAAAACTCTTGATAGTTCTACTCGTCACACTCCGGTCAATCTATCGTAAGCAATCAATAGTAACCACACATAAGCAATCACTCAAAAGATCAGAAAGAACGAAGAAGACGATTCAGAAAACATTAAAACCAAGAAAATAACTCTTGCAACATAAAACAATTTCTAACAGTACCAAAATTATGTGAATTTGGCCTTATTAGAAAGTTTAGGTCGAGAGCTTCGATTTGCAAAAAGAATCAACTAAATCGGAGTTACGAAACTCAAGTTATGATCAAATGAAGTTCAAATTCAAATCTGATCTAATTCAAATTTTAATCTTTCAAAAACATGTTTGAGTTGGATTAATGGATAGAGGAGATCATAACAAAGAAGTGGGCGTTGGTTTCGTTGGATTTGGATAAACGGGTAAAAAGATGTAGTCGTTTGAAGTACAGGGACTGATCTGTGAAGAAAGTTATCACGAATAGGTCCCTGGCCGGAAATTAAAATAAAAAGAAAAAATCCTATCGAACGAACGTTCGCTACCGAACGCTAGAGAATGAAAACCGTTCGCTACAGATCTAAACGGGTGAACGCTCGCTATTTAACCAAACCAAATAAAACCGATCTTAAAAGAAAACCGAACTAAAGAAAAACCGGAGAGGGTTTTATAGTGGCTATACCGGTGCGGGCGGTTTTCAGCAAAAAAAACGGCAGGCGGTTTTCGACGGCGACGGAGCGGATCCGACCGGCGACGAACTCCGGCGCGGGCGTCGGGGCTAGGTGGTAGCAGTGGGCTTCGGCGGCGTAAGCGGCGTCTGCTAGCGGCGCAGGGCGGCAAGGCGGCGGCGGTCCTGGCGGATCTCGCCGGTCGAGGCGAGATGCAAGCACCCGGCGACGGTGATGCAGATGCAAAGCGGCCGAGATCACGAGGCAGGCGAAGGCGGCGGAGCTGCGACTTTTAAAGAGGGTCTGGGAGGAGCTTCTTGGGGAGGGGGGCAGAGGAGGCCGGAGGCTGCACGGCGGCCATGGCG
Organism: Aegilops bicornis; assembly: GCA_021605145.1. Taxonomy (NCBI): domain Eukaryota; kingdom Viridiplantae; phylum Streptophyta; class Magnoliopsida; order Poales; family Poaceae; genus Aegilops; species Aegilops bicornis. The sequence continues at coordinate 483,647,926 of CM038673.1, read as the reverse complement.
GCGCGGCGGCGGACTCGGGAGGAGTCCCGGTCGGGGACGGGAGGGAGGCGGCGCGGGGCTGGGCCTTGGCCTGGCTTCGGCTGGGCCGGCCCAGTCGGCGGAGAAAAGTTTTTTTTAAACCCTTTTCCGGACAAAGAAAAAATAAATAAAACAAAAATATTATATAGGCATATAATATGTCAAAATTTGCTGAATTTTTTTCCTACAAGATGAACATTTTTATAATGCCAAATAAAATCCACACAAATTCAGATAATTCAAAGAGTGCTACTGGTCTAATAAAGTCCAATAAAATCATTTTTAAAAATACCAAAATTAATTCAAATTTATTTCTCTCCAATTTTCTGATGTAGGGAATCATGTTACCCTATTTTCCATATATTTTATTTTTGAAGAAAAATAATTTGAATAAAACTCAAATAACTCCAATTTGAAAAATAAATTCAAAAGAACTTTGAATTTAATTCTTTGAAACTCCCAACTCATATTTCATATAATTTGAAGAAGTCATTTTATCTTATTTCGTGAAAATCATTGAGTTGCATAAAGTTTCAGAATTGGAAATATTCTCAAATTAAATTCAAATATTTTCAACACCCTTGTCATTTAAATAAATGGAAGAAGTCATGTCATCTTCTCTCCAGGGTTTTGTGATGAAAAGAATTTGAATTCCCGAAGATCATAAAAGCAAAAATGAAAGTTTTGGGAAAGTCCTTTTATTCCCTCTCGTTTAACTTTCAAAAAGTTTCAAAATTCACTCACTTTCAGTCAATCAATCAAAAAATCAATCAAAACTATCTATTTATAATAACATTCCAAAATTTAGAATTTTGGGATGTTACAAAACTACCACCCTTAAAATGAATCTCGTCCTCGAGATTCGGAGAAACTAACAAGAAATAGGTTAGGTTTGGGGTCTTCAAAATCCATCGATCGTCTCACGGAGGTGCAGGGTGCTACCACCCTTAAAAACATGGTTCTTGTTCCATCAAAACTCGGATACTCCATCCTTATTGTTGGCGATGTCGGTCTTCTCGAGATCTTAAGGATAATTCCTTCTCTGGGCTCTTAGGTTGGCATAAACTTTTCCTCAATTCTTTTGTCCTTTCCTCTTGGTAAGGTTATCCGGCCCAGGTCCTCTTAGCTGACGGGTCTGGCGCCAATTCTAAACAACTATCGATATCTCATGGTGGTCAACAATTTATGGTTTCTCCTACAGAAAACGGATCTGGTTTGAACCTCACCGTATAACCTACGGTTGGCAACAGCTGTCGTGTACAAGGGGAAAAAACCTATACCATTCTAAGGTTTAAACAAGGTTTTGATCGTCGTCTCTCTACTACAGGTAAGTCACTCAGATTTACCATCCCATATAGCAACGCGAATAATAAGAGTAAGTCGGTATGGTGATCAATCCATCCCGCACCCAAATCATTACCTTGTACATGGTTTAGCGAATCTCGCATTCTAACACTCGGTCATCCTCACAAGCATTGCAGAATTTCTCTTGTCAACGAACCAAGTTCGGATATAACCATAGATTCTGCAAGCCAAACAAACATCTATTGTTCCTTAACAACTCTCAGGTTTTGCGTAAACTCCTATAGAATCATCGGTTGATAAAATCGTAACTTCTTCCAGGGTTTTTCCTTCAGCAAGAATGTGCTTGCTTCTTGGCAGGTCCTGGGGCCTGTGGGTTATGGCCCGTCTCATCTCTTGTAAACCTTGAACTTATCCTCGGGCTTCTGATCATTATTCCAACTTCCAACTTCCTAGTATTCTTAAATCCATCCAATTGTAATGTCTTCCTTCCTTCTATTGGCACCAACTAGGACATGATTACTCAGACTCATCATGGAATTTCCATTGATCCATATTTCCAACATCACACCTCCTTTATGTCCAATAGTAATTCATCTCTTCATCCTCGTGGGATATCCCACCTACCGTGATAAAAACTTATACTTAGGAAGTCCATACTCCACTTCGGGGAACATCATTATCCTTTCCAGGGTCAAGTGTCCTTACAGGGGAATATTGGCCATCTCTGCATGTCACTTCTTCAACTGGGAAACGTGAAACACATCATGAACTCCTGACAGTCCTTCGGGTGACTCCAACTTGTTGGCCACTTCTCCCATACGCTTCAAAACTCGGTATGGTCCTACAAATCTCGGGGCTAACTTTCCCTTAACTCCAAATCGTTTAACTCCTCGCAGAGGGGACACATGAAGACATGCTCTATCTCCAATTTCATAGACTACCTCCTTGAGTTTTTGAGTCTGCATAACTCTTCTGCCTGGACTGAGCTACCTTCAGTCTATCTCGTAGCAACTTAACATTCTCTTCTGAATCCTTGATCACATTTGGTCCAAACAAGCAGCGGTCTCCAACTTCATCCCACATCAGCGATTATGCGGCTCCTTCTCCCATACAAAGCTTCAAAAGGGGCCATATTCAAAGCTGGCTTGGTAGCTGTTGTTGTATGAGAACTCCCGTAAGGTAGATTTATCATCCCTACTAGATCCATAATCTAAGCGCTGCGCTATCAACATGTCCTCCAGAATCTGATTGACTCTCTCGGTCTATCTTATCTGTCTGTGGATGAAAGGCTGTACTGAACTCTAGCCTAGTACCCAAAGTCTGGTGCAGCTGATTCCAAAACTCTGAGGTAAATTGTGTTCCTCGATCTGATATGATGGTCCTCCGAACTCCATGCAGACATACGATCCTGGTTAAATATATCTTGGCCAACTTCGCACTTGTATAGGTGGTTTTTATTGGGATAAAGTGAGCCACTTTGGTCAAGCGAGTCAACTACTACCCATATAGAATCATATCCTAATTTGGTCCTGGGTAATCCGGTGATAAAATTCATGCCAAGTTTATCCCACTTCCATTTGGGTATCGACATAGGCTGTATCAATCCGGCTGGCTTTTGATGCTCTGCCTTCACTCTCTGACATACATCACATACGGCTCCATACTCGGAAATATCCTTCTTCATCCCCGTCCACCAGAAACGTTCCTTCAAATCCAAATACATCTTGGTGTTTCCGGGGTGTATCGAGTATGGTGAGTCATGAGCCTCCTGAAGTATTAACTTCCTGATCTTTGTATTATTGGGCACATATACACGGTCCTCGAACCATAAGGTGTCGTGCTCATCCTTACGAAAACCTTCGGCCTTTCCTTTGCTCATCCTCTCTTTTACCTCAGCAATCTCTTTGTCATACTTCTGAGCTTCACGAATCTTTCCCAACAATGTAGACTGAACTTGCATTGCGGCAACAAAACTTTTGGGAACAATCTCCAAACGAAGTTCCCTGAGATCCTCGGCTAACTCCTTTGATAATCCTCCGATTATGAGGGTATTCGTCCTTGTTTTCTTTATGGTTGTGTCCTATTTCACCACAAAGCTTGTATGCACAAGGTTTCTTCATATCCTTTCCATAAGGCCTCAACTTCTCGGACACTAGCCAAGACTTTAACAAAGTCCACTTAAATTCTTTCCAAGTGGTTATTCCTTGCCATCCATTGATGGTTTGGTACATCCTCCACCCAGGTAGCAGCACCTCCTTCAAAGAACGGAAGAGCATGTTGGGCTATATCCTTTTCGACTATAGGGTTATTCTACATGTGATCCTCCATGTTCTGAATCCATCGGTCTGTCTCCAATTGACTCATCGGTCCAGACAATACAAGCTCATCTCCATTCATCCTCTATTGGGTCCATGGGTTTGGGGTGGGATAAGAGAGATAGAGAGGGATGCACACAGTACAAACAATAGTTTTGAAAAGGCAGATTTTATTGTGGCTGTTGGAAAAACAACAAACAAATGACAGCTCACAATCGTCGCATCTAACGTAAGTATATAACAGGGGTTGGGTCTTCTAATGGTCTATAGATCTCAAAGTCATCAAACTTCTCAAGTATTGGTCATGTCTCGGATGGCTCCTTCTGATCATGCTTGTCCTTCTCAGGTTCTTTTGCCAAATCATCTCTGTTGACGTGAAGTCTCTCGCGACGTCCTTTAATATTTCTAGAGTTGCATTCCAAACTTCTGGTTTCAACTTCTGGATGTCATCAACCTCGATATGAACGATGATCCTATTGTCCTTCAGTTCCTGACAGATCTTCGGTATCTCGATGTTTAGCTCCTCCTGCTTGGCTATTTTAATCTTCTGGGACCTGAGTTCTTCACCAAATGTTTCCTTATCAAATACTGCTTCCTGCAGGTCCATCTTAACTTCTTGATGTAACACTCCAGATCCTGGCGATACACCAGCTAATGTTAAAACTTCGTCTTGCTGATAGGTGCTCCATCAGCCTTCTACCATTCATTCCTTCCATGCATCTGCATTCTTATCTCAGCACGGTGACAATAGCATAAGCGGGCGATAACATCATGGATAGCGTGTTTCTGCTCTTGTCATTTCCATGAGCTATTATTCCATAGTTGATATCTCCTGCCTTAGGATTTTCTTGACAAAACTTTCAGTTCTAATGCTCCATGTTCAGGTCTTTCTCCGATACACCTTGATCTCGTGTATTGACAGCTTCCATAGTCTGTCAAGTTCCATAAGGGGTGCCTTCCTAGGTCATACAAATCCAGAAATTCTTCAGAGCCTTCAAAATTCTCCTAGTCTTTGGAGTCTTCAACAGTTGTAGTTTCCATTTACACGGTAAAATCCTCTTCATTCCAAATGGTCTTAGTTGTCCGATATCTTGTCTCCTTGGAGTGGTCTCATCGGTCGAATCTTTGAGTGGTCAAAAGGGAAAAGGGGTATGGTCTCACTAAAAGGGAATATTTGAATAAGCTCAGAAAAAAAAGAGGTAAAAGATTCTTTTGAAAAGAAAGTTGTTAGAGAAAAATCTTTCCTATGGGCTTGCTATTTTCTAGGGTCACGTCCTAAAGTCAACATGTGCTCTGATACCATCTTTTAGCGACCCGACCCGAATCGATCAAGTCTCTGTGCTTAAGTGTCATCCCTGGATCGGTATGCTGACACACACAGTACTCGAGGATTTATAACAGAGGTAAATCACATGTATACGATGCGTAAATACTATTACCTCAATCCAAAATAGCGGAAGTAACAAGGCTGTGGATTCCCATCAACACCAACGGCAAAGTTGAGTGTAGAAATCGTAACCCTAACGTATCACTTACTGCGTCATCTGAAAAGTCTGCAACATGAAAAGTTGCAGCCGAGAACAATTCGACACATGGAATATCTTTGGCAATGTAACACATAGAGAGTAATGAAAGAATAAGCTATACTACATGCATATATGGCTGGTGGAAAGCTCTATGGTTACAGTTTTTGCAAAAAGCCAATTTTTCCCTACTGCAAAGGAATAAATTTATTTAACTATCAAGGTGGTTGTTGAACATTGAGAATGGTTGACATCATCCTCAATCCCAATTAAAAGTACTCATTAACAACCCAACAATATTAATTAGAGTAACATGATGAGATCAACAGGATAATCCAAGAACTAGATACTCAAGATGTCCATAACGGGGACACGGCTAACCATGATTAGTTTATACACTCTGCAGAGGTTTGTGCACTTTTCCCAACAAGACTCGATCTCCTCCGTTTGATTTCTCGCACTACATGGTGTTTGAGAAACGGATGACCGAGACATAGTCTTTCAGAAGCACTAGCACCTTACGTTTGGGTAGACCATACGAACCTACAACCCCTACATCAGCTAGTCCACCCGTAAGAGTTCGCACAACTTAGTCAACTATGCTAGAGCCCATAGTAGCATGTGGCTGCACACGGAAGTTTCTAGCATGAATAATCTCATGATCCCTTTGAGCACAGGTGGCGGTCCGAAGAAAAAGCAGGCAAGTCCTGATGAAAACCAGGTGCCTCAATCCGCCCGGATGTGTGTTTAAGTTGCCACCTTAAATAAACCATTAATTTAACAATCTCACATACATCATGGATACACTCACCCAATCCACGTCTACTAGCATAGCATGGCATAATAAGCAAACGTAGAAGTAACTCCCAAAGGTTTGAATATAAATCAGGTAATAGGTACTACCTCATCTACTTCCCAGCCCACAATTTAATTAGATCCTAATCATGCAATGTTTGAGGATTGATCTAATGCATAAAAACTGGGTATGAAAGGGATATGATCAAAGTGTGAACTTGCCTGCAATGTTGCCGAAGATGATTCGCACTCAAAACTCTTGATAGCTCTACTCGTCACACTCCAGTCAATTTATCGTAAGCAATCAATAGTAACCACACATAAGCAATCACTCAAAAGATCGGAAAGAAGCGAAGGAGGCGATTCGAAAACATCAAAACCAAGAAAATAACTCTTGCAACATAAAACAATTTCTAACAGTACCAAAATTATGTGAATTTGGCCTTATCGGAAAGTTTAGGTCAAGAGCTTGATTTGCAAAAGAATCAACTAAATCGAGTTACGAAACTCAAGTTATGATCAAACGAAGTTCAAATTCAAATCTGATCTAATTCAAATTTTAATCTTTCAAAAACATGTTTGAGTTGGATTACTGGATAGAGGAGATCGTAACAAAGAAGTGGGCGTTGGTTTTGTTGGATTTGGATAAACGGGTAAAAAGATGTAGTCGTTTGAAGTACAGGGACTGATCTGTGAAGAAAATTATCACGAATAGGTCCCTGGCCGGAAATTAAAATAAAAAGAAAAAAAATCCTATCGAACGAATGTTCGCTACCGAACGCTAGAGAATGAAAACCGTTCGCTACAGATCTAAACGGGTGAACACTCGCTATTTAACAAAACCAAATAAAACCGATCTTAAAAGAAAACCGAACTAAAGAAAAACCGGAGAGGGTTTTATAGTGGCTATACCGGTGCGGGCGGTTTTCAGCAAAAAAAGCAGCGGTTTTCGGCGGCGGAGGCGGATCCGGCCGGCGAACTCCGGCAGGCGTCGAGGCTAGGTAGTAGCAGTGGGCTTGGCGTGGCGGCGTCTGCTAGCGGCCTTGAGGCGGCAAGCGGCAAGCGGCGGTCTGGCGGATCTCGCCCGGTCGGCGGCGAGATCTGGCGCCCGGCGGCAAGCGATCTTGATAGCAAATCAAGATGCGAGAGGCGAAGGGCGTGAGCTGCGACTTTTAAAGAGGGCCGAGGAGCTTCTTGGGAGGCGAGGAGGCGGAGGCTGCAGTGACCATGGCGGCGGCGGACTCGGGAGGAGTCCCGGTCGGGGACTGGAGGGAGGCGGCGCGGGGCTGGGCCTTGGCTGGCTTCGGCTGGGCCGGCCCAGTCGGCGGAGAAAAGTTTTTTTTAACCCTTTTCCGAACAAAGAAAAATAAATAAAACAAAAATATTATATAGGCATATAATATATCAAAATTTGCAGAAAATGTTTTCCTACAAGATGAACATTTTTATAATGCCAAATAAAATCCACACAAATTCAGATAATTCAAAGAGTGCTACTGGTCTAATAAAGTCCAATAAAATCATTTTTAAAAATACCAAAATTAATTCAAATTTATTTCTCTCCAATTTTCTGATGTAGGGAATCATGTTACCCTATTTTCCATATATTTTATTGTTGAAGAAAAATAATTTGAATAAAACTCAAATATCTCCAATTTGAAAAATAAATTCAAAAGAACTTTGAATTTAATTCTTTGAAACTCCCAACTCATATTTCATATAATTTGAAGAAGTCATTTTATCTTCGCTCGTGAAAATCATTGAGTTGCATAAAGTTTCAGAATTGGAAATATTCTCAAATGAAATTCAAATATTTTCAACACCCCTTGTCATTTAAATAAATGGAAGAAGTCATGTCATCTTCTCTCCAGGGTTTTGTGATGAAAAGAATTTGAATTCCCGAAGATCATAAAAGCAAAAATGAAAGTTTTGGGAAAGTCCTTTTATTCCCTCACATTTAACTTTCAAAAAGTTTCAAAATTCACTCACTTTCAGTCAATCAATCAAACAATCAATCAAAACTATCTATTTATAATAACATTCCAAAATTCTAAATTTTGGAATGTTACAAGCATTAACACAATATGGTATTGTTCAGGTCAAGACATGGCAGGAAATGACATTATGAAAGAGTTGGCAGCTTCACGACACCATAGGATTACAGATCAAGAACTCATAAGTATCAATGGTTAGTGTGCTGTCAATTTATCCCATTTCAGATTGGCAACATAAGATCACTTGCTGTGTATAGTTTAATTTACATGGTGTGAAGAAGGAACTTGGTTGTACAACTGAAAACTTAAATTGAGAAGGAAAACTTTTGTTTATGAACTGGAGTACATAATAAACTTTAAACATGCAATTTGATCCAAACACCAAAAATAAACAGCCGTTGCAGTCATGCCTAAGCAAATATACACAACAAAGTTTGAAGGAGAAGGACAAACTTACATTATTGGTGAAGGCAGGCTCTATAAAGCCCTTGTCCATGCTGATGGGGGGGCAATTCAAGAAGTTTACCACAGAATCTTCTTCATAAGCATTGCCTTTATTCTACATTTTGTTAAGAGTAAATATAGATGTGACAATATAAGAAAAAATGGAGAATATTTAAGATAAGATGAAGAGTGATGCTAGATAACCAAGTAGCTATAAATGTAAGTACAGCGATACAGGAAAAAGGTACAGCCAAGAGCAATGCAGAGCTAAACTTCTTCAGTACCATCGGTGTTATCCAACCTTGTGGTAAGAGTAAATATAGATCTTAAGTGTAGAAAATGGAGGGCAAAGGAAAATAAGCTGCAGAGTGATGGTACATGAACAACTACCTGTCAATATAAGTACACTGATAAAGGACAGTAGGTACTTACAAGAACAATGCAGAGCTAAAAAATTTCATTGGCATTGGATATATTCTACACTAATGTAACCATTCATACAGATCAGATAATTTGGAGCGAACAATTGATAAGCAAGCTATCATGCATCTTTGGTGTCACATAATGAACCACGTATGTATGCAAGTCTGATGATACAGGACAACAGGTACTAACAAGAGCAAAGCAGCGGGCAGCATATTTGCGATATCTTGTCATTCTTTTCAAACCGGAATTCTTTTTCGAGCAGATTTCCTGCAAAAAAGATCCGTAAGGCACATGCGAAAAAAAAGAAGTTCAAATTTTCATGTGATATCATAGACAGTACCTCATCCTCAGAACGAGACTAGTGCATAACAAGGTTTTTCCATTCAATTTCTTCTAAATTTAGCAGAAATTCGTTTATAGACTTGCCATCAAAGTGTGATTTCCTCAGGTAACACCAATACTGCTGCAATGCTTCCTTGAAAAGTGCAAGCAAGCTTTGCTCGTCATGACTATCCAGATTGACCCTCGCCTACTTACAACAATGTAATGTAAATCATTGATGTGTTCAATCAGTGAAAACAGGAAAATAATCACCATGAATAATAGCACTTACACGTAAGTGGGACAGGAAGATGTGAAAATGGTGTTTGTCTTCACTATAATCTTCCAATGATGGGAATATATGCACTTAGTCCCTAACAACATTGAAAGCATTGTCTTTTTAACTGGGAATAACTGGAATGGGGTTCTAATCTGCAGGAATTGGCCATCTCTGTAGTTGGGATAGGTCTTCGGCCGGTGGACTTGCTGTACTTTTTCTTTGGAGTGGGATTTTTTACGTGAATGCAATTTGGTGTTATGGCAACTGAAATCGGTATACCTTTTGCTGGAGTGCAGGTCCTGTGTGGTGGGGCTAGTGGTGTGGCCAGTGAAGTATGGGTACAGTCTGCTGGAGTCGGTCCTACGTTTTGTGTCACTGGTTGTACAACCAATATAAGTGGGGTGATGTCTGATTTCTCCGGCACAACCACGTTTTCAAGGACTTTCTTTGGTGCTCCTTGAGGTTCGGCAATCACCCTCTTCCTTTTTGATGTCTGATGCACAAGAACAGCATTTGAGTGGAAAAACATGGTATGATGATAGATGGAATATGTATTGATAATGGATGGGCATGGCATCTCGACATATATGATGAGTAAACTAAGCAGATGGCGGTGCAACAAAGTAGAAGAAATGCAAGATAACATATGCAAGATACGCGCAATCAATAAAACCTTGCCAAATTAGAGCAGGCACCTTGATGGGTGAACATGACAGGCCACTGCTTTGACTCCTCGAGGTTATAATAGTCATTAGGATCATATCGAACAAGAATCTACAGGTGGGGAGCGTATGAGTTTCATTGCATCCAGAATGGCACTCAATGCCTTGGTGCCAATTTTGTAAACCATTGCAGTGTTCCACAATATTCTTCTGATGCGCGGATTCTGATATTCACTGTAATTACGTATAATATCTGAGAACCATGAAAACATAAATAGTTGTGAGATTATCTTTGTAATGCAGAGGATATTCTAATATAGGGGCGCCCCTGTAAACACTTGTGTGCTATCACTGGATTCTGATGAGAGAGCTCAGGTGTGTTGTAATATGGTGTGTGCATTTATATAATCTGGCACAAGTACACAAAAAATAGGCTCCAGAAGTAAGGATAGTTGGCAGATGATAGGTTCAAAATATACTGTATAAAGAGTTCATTGCCAAACCATGATAACAACAGCACACAGCAACTAGGCAGATCATAGTGTACATAAAAGGGGTACACCATAACCACGATATATAAATCAGGAAAGTGGAACTGGCTTGAAAACATGGTGTTGTATTGCCGCTAGTAATTGAAAGCCTATCGATCAAGTACATGCCAGCTCTATCAGCTGTTGACTGCAGATGTCCCTGCTCCCCTTCCTGACAAGGAACATACTGTACGTATGAAATACAGAATAACAAAATAGGAACATGTTAAAGAACAGAAGAGGAAGCATATTCTTGAGGTTCATCTTAATTGCATACAATGTTGGTTGCCCACTCAGGATGAATCACAACACCCAAAGGAATACAATTCCATGCTGTCTCTCCATATGTGGCAATTTAGAACAAGAGTCATTAGGATCATATTCTGAACAAGAGTCAACAGGTGGGGAGCGTATGAGTTTCATTGCATCCAGAATGGCACTCAATGCCTTGGTACCAATTTTGTAAGTCATTGCGGTGTTTAGCTTCGAGAGTGGACTGCTGCTAGTGTGACACAAAGCAGCTACACAGATCATAGTGTAGATATAACGGGAAAACCATAAGCATCAGATTAAAATCAGCAAAGTGGAACTTGCTGGAATATATGTGCTAGTATTGTCAGATGCTGGCTAGAAAGGCTTCGGATACCAGCTCTCTTCAACTGAAGGTGCGGTATTGTTAATATCAGTGTAACTCTCAAAGGCGACACAGCTCCCCGCATTTTCTTGCTATTCTTATAGGATTCAAGTGGGCAGGCCACTACAAATCATATTCCCATGTTTACAAAATCCTACGAATCAATGAGGCCCCACGAGTTCAAAGTGTCCATACCAACTGACCGTATAGACCTCTACACGGCAAAGTCCCTGCTCATCTTCACTACAAGGAACATACTGTACTACTATCATACTCCCTCCGTTCCAAAATATAAGTCTTGGTAGAGATTTCCACTATGGATCACATATATATGTATCCAGATACATTTTAGAGTGTAGATTCACTCATTTTGCTCCATATGTAGTCCATGGTGGAATCTATACAAAGACTTGTATTTAAAACGGAGAAAATACTTATTACAGAAGAACGGAAGAGGAACATGGTAAAGAAGAGCAAGCAGATTTTGGATAATAAAATGTTAGATTCTTGTGATGTACACACATGATGAACCAGAGCGCATTAAGAAAGAAACTCCCTGCTGTCTCTCTATATGTGGTGCACGTGCTTTTTCGAAAGTAAAGTAGGAACATTAGCTAACCAATTAAATGTTGTCTTTTTTAGTAATATCAGCATCATATCAGATTCGTACTTGAGCAACAAGTTTGGAATTATGAGTGGCACGTTGTTTAGCTTGATGGATTCAGGAGCAGTGTAAGGAGGTACGATGATGGTACTGAATATAAAGGCATGTCTGCATTTGGGTCACCGACCATTTCAGGCGGTTGGATGAAGATCCTCGTCTCCTAACCCTTCTTCTTCCTCGTCTTGATTCTTCCCATACTGAGAACACCGCACGGCCGCCACGGTAGGACCATCGCCCCACCGCCTTTGTGTTCCTCCGCCACCCACACCCCCCACCCCTGCCCCCACCTGCGTCGCGTTTTCTTAGATTCGTGAGGCCCGCCACCGCCCCAACAACCAAAGTCCCTACCGGGCCCTTCGTTAGCAATGAACTCCGTGAGCTCTGAAAAATCGGTGACCTAATTTTGAAATTTAGTCTACTGTGATTTAACTAGTGTGGAATATATAAGGGGAAAACCATAAGCATTGGGAGTATAGTGTTGAGCGTTCCATGGCGGATCTGAAGGTGCAAACCGGACAAAGGCAACTTCGCAACCAATGTTTTCTCTCAACTAGAAAGTAAGTGATGGACAAGAAATCAGAGTAAAGCAGTGGCGATCTATTTTCTTGTTGCGATAAATAAGTTGAGCAGATACGAAAGAGTACCGCCTCTGGTGCGGCGCCGTCTATGCATCTGCCGAGAATTTGACTGTGTTGCGGTAGCGATGGCTGTCCGCGGTGTGGAAGCAAATCTAGGAGGGTAGACGGTGGCGGTGGGGTGCGGTGGACGAGACGGTCATAGGAGCAGCGCCGGCAAGGTGGACAACGGCGGAGATGAAGCGAGAGGACGGGATGCAAGGATCCCGGTCCGAAGCCGTGGATGAGAGAGGTCACTCTCTTGTAATGAACGACGGCATCGGCGTATCAGCTCCGGCATGGTGGAGGAGGACGGCGGTGGATGGGGTGGCGGACGGAGGAGGCTGGGGTGGAGAGGGTGCTTTGGCGCCCACGGAGTACGAATGGGGAAATGGAGGTGGAGAGGAAGGGGAACCATGTCTTCAGGGCGCGCTTGTCTCAAATGCGAGGAAATTTACAAACTTAGCCCCCATTTCAAATTTCCTTCACAGCAATATTAGTCTGTTGGGGATAGGACGGTAATCTCGCATACACCGAATATTTGCCGACGAGAGTTTGTTTTTGGCGCCCACCGTGTATGAATCGGGGAGGGAGTCGATTTCGGCCGAGGACACACTGTGTTTTGGCGCCCACTGTGTATGAATCCGGGTGAGAGGCGGTTATGTCATGTTCGAGTGAAATTACAAACCTACCCCTATTGAAACCTATAGAAATCGAGCAGATAGGCTTTGCGTGGCAGGGATAGGCAATAGTAATTTCCATTTCGCAGATTTTGGTTTCGGGCGGTTACTGCGACTTTCCCCGTTTCGTTCAAATTTTGCAGAGTGCACTTTACCGTGCCAACTCAATTCGAATCCCGTTTGTATTCTATTTTTTTCGGGTGGGATCCATTTTTTATTGGAATAAAATTCTATATACATCATTTTTTATATATGCTTTCAAAAGCACAACACCCTTTATACATAAATATAGTTTACAAATGGCATGATCTCAGATTCATAAGGTTGTATCCATCAATTTGGATTTTCAAATATTTGAAACCATTTTATGTTGAAATCCAATGTATGCATTCCTCGCTAACTATCTCCAATTAATGTGTGTTTCATGCGGGGTTTTTTTTACTTCTCAAACATATATAATGTGTTTCACACACGCAACATATAGTGTATCCCGTTTAGACACTAATTGCATATAAACCATGCATTGTTTCTAATTAAAGAATCTATGGATCACCAATATTAATAAACTATATAACATTACACGTGTCCCGAAATTCAAATGAATATGCATGTTTGATACACCAGTTTGCGTTATGATATTATCGATGTCATGATCTCCAGTTTAAATATTTGAATCCCATTTAATCCAGATATTCGTCTCATATAACTATCACTCATGCTTATATAGGACTATCTCTCTAGACCTATACGCGTTCATCGTCTCTCGGGTATCTCTCGTGCTACCTGTATGTCGACAATGATCTTTTATCTTCATAACACACTGACGGTACTCTCTCCCTCAACCTTCATCACTCTATCTCTCTCTAAGTATACCTCGCTCCCTGCTATGTGTCTCTAACTATGATTCTCCATGTGGAATCTCTTTCTCTCACACAAACACAAAACTTTGTCTTCCGGGGTCTCATTTCTCTCTACTATTCCCTGTGTGCAACTCGCACACCCCTAATCTGAGAGATGTCTTTCGCTCCTTAGGTATGAGAACCTACGACTCTTCCTCTTAAATATCTCTTTCTCACACACAAACACAAATTCTGTTTCCCAGGGTCTCATATTTCTCTACTGTTCTCTTGCATGTCGCTCACACACACTGTCTCTCCCTAGAGATATCTTGCGTTCCCTCATATGTTTCTCTAGCTATCACTCTCATTTTGAAATATCTTTCTCTCTCGCAGACACAAAACTCCGTCTCTCGAGATCTCATTTCTCTCCGATATTTGTTTGTATGCGAGTCACATGCACCCTTTCTTCATCTCTCTCACACCCACACCCATAACTCAGCCTTCTGATCCACTCGACTCCTATCTCTAACGCACACTAGCTAGCATCTTTATCTTTGTATTTATTTGTTTCTCCATCAACCTTCTTTCATTTATAGGTTGATCTCTTTTGCACAATTGTTGTGCCTCACTCCCTCTGCTCGCCATAGATGCATGCTCCAAACCACGCCACTATCCCTTAAAGACAAAAACACATGCTCAATTATCGGGCCTTCTTCCCTGCATTCTCGCATGCATGCATATTGCCATACCGATCCGTCTCTCCCATGTCGTTGATCTTCTCTTATGACTTATGTCTTCTTTCTTTTATCTCGATCATGCGCGCACACACACACACATCCCACGTATACATGTATACCTCTCACACATGCATGTTGAAGGTCTCTATGTCTCCATACGTAGTTAATTACCCTCAACCCTAATGCCACATCGAATCGTTCTCTTCTTGTGTGCACATAACTTCCGCCTGGATGGGTAAAACACACACTCACACTTAACAATCTCCCTGTAGCTACCCCCCCCCCCTCTCTCACTCTTACGCTATATCCCCGAAACCAATAAGACCATCCCTTCGTTTAATTCCCGCCTACATGCACCATAGATATATAGCAGTCTTCCTTGGTGTCTCTCGAACAAACACGTTCTCTCGATGTCGACTACTCTCACGCGCACACACCTTCTCTTCCCTCTCTACGGGCATTTTCTCTCTCGCACCCCATCGTTGGTGGCCTCTGCCATACACATCACCTCTCTATGATGAAGCCATGCACACTTAAATTACATCCGCCACCGAAGACCATGCGACACACACACACACACAAACACTCACAAACACACACACACACACACACACACACACACGCACCCACCCACCCAGACACACACACGCGCGCGCACACACACAGTAAGACTCCATCACACACACACACACACACACACACACACACACACACAGACACACTAAGACTCCATCTCTCTCTCTCTCTCCCTCCCTCCCTCTCCCCCCCCACCACACACACTAAGACTCCATCTCACACACACATGCTCTAGGCGGAGCATTTGTTCCTACCACCCTTCATCCACCCTTACCCGTATGATAAACAATCACCTTAATTTACTTGTATAACATGGACAAATTCCACTTTACTTTAGTAGTTAGCAAACTTATCATTTGTACCCTTATAAAAAAACCGAGTTGGCAATGATGGTGTGCCTGCCATCTTGTAGTATAGACCGTCTGATCTATATCTGACGAATAGAAAGCAAACTATGATAATTTTACAAAAGATAGCCGCACATCTCTCCACATCCTTATCTCCCACACCTCATTGCTGAGCAATTAAAAAAGAAAGTCTCTGGAACAATCAAGCATGGTGGCCGCTGCCGCCTACCGGCGCCGTCCATCCCCATGTCTCCGCCCATTCTGAGCACCTGTCACCACCACACTCCACTCCTCCTCACCTTATCTCTCATCTTTCATTTTTTCGATGACATACTCGAGATACCAGTTTTCCAATAAAATTCTCGAAATATCATTAGTTTTAACACATGGGATTACTCCTGCATGGGTAAATCACAACATGTGTTTTGTAAAAAAAATGCATATTGATGTTCTGTGCAATGCACAAGCATCTTCCTTGTAATTATATAATGCGAATCACGAGTAGGAAGTGACATTTTTTTACACAACCGCATTAACATGGCCACGTAAATCACTAGCTAAAGTAAATACCATTATACTTATATCTCGATGCAAAAGGTTGAGTCCATGTCCGAAGAGTAGAGTCGCACGCACGCACTCTGTCTCTCAGAATCACACACACACACACACACACACACCAGTTACGTGACGCCCACTTAAGCAGACACGTATGTTACAATTTGTGCAGCCGCTGGTACACGTGATGCTGCGCATTTATTTAAGCCGGACGGCGAAGCCAAACAGTAGCTGCAT
This sequence comes from Aegilops bicornis, assembly GCA_021605145.1. Lineage (NCBI taxonomy): Eukaryota > Viridiplantae > Streptophyta > Magnoliopsida > Poales > Poaceae > Aegilops > Aegilops bicornis. Next base: position 483,631,430 of record CM038673.1, on the reverse strand, counting down.
GCATTCATTTGAGATACTACCCTAATTAAACTCATGCATTAATTACGTAGTTTTCTCGTTTTCCTCTCCGCCTTGGTCGCGGTGCACAATATTGACCACTCCTATATGACTTGCCGCTCTATCTACATGCGGGACATCAAAGCATCCGGGCCCGCGTGCCATCCACCAAATCACAGCGAGGTGCTACAGTCGAAGCTCACCGGTCACCCGGTGTGGCCATAATGACCCGTCATATCACAAAACCCACACCTTTACCAGCAGTGGTAAAGTGGCCTCGAAGTTGGACTGGACGAAGCAACCATCATTTCCTTTGGGCAGCTCGTTGAAGCCCTTTCTCCCTTTCTTGAAGAAAACCTCACCTGTGCTACTCACTTCTGCCATTTTTCTTACATGAAGCGAAGGAAAGGTGGGCGAATCAGTGATGCTGCTATATTTTCATTCCAAGAATCTTCTTTTTGCGAAGCACCGACTGATTCTCACAGCCTATTCTTTTCCCGTTTTCGTTGCGATTGTGGTTTCCTTTCGATTGCTTTTTGTTTGTTAGTTCATTGATGGATCCTGGAGCACTAGGCAAAGAGTTGTCGGCCGACAACCCACTGGAGACAGCGATCTCCAGGAAGCGAGCACCGACCAACAAGTTGACCATGTTGGTGGGCCAACCCATGGAGACGAAGAACTCCAAGAAACAAGCACTAGCCAAAGAGTTGACGGCGTTGGCGGAAGAACTCCTCAAAGAAAGTTGGAAGAACAACAAGGGCCCCACCGTGCCTACCCTAGAAACTCTGATGGCCACCTTTGCGCGGCTCAAGGCCGAGTTTGAGGAGATAGTCGCCGTTGAGAAGCAGTATTCCCCTGCCAAGGTGATGGCCCCCATCGAGGACGAGGAGATGGCCCTGGAGGGATGGGATCCCCCGGTGAGCTGCACAAGGTAAAAAATGAAAGTTGTGGTTTTTGATTATTTGCAATGTGCTTACTAATATGTTAGGGTTGTGAAGGTGCCAGTGGACGTCCTTGATGATTCCGATGTCGTGGCCCGTCCTGTGGACAACGCCCCAGGGATCGTTTTTGATGCCGCGGTCCGTCCTGTTGGCATAGCCCCGGAGATCGATTCCAATGACGCTGTCCATCCTGTGGACATCGCCCCAGAGATCGATTCCGATGTCGCGGTCAGTCCTGTGGACATCGCCCCAGAGATCGATTCCCATGCCGTTGTCCGTGCTGTGGTCATTGCCCGAGAGATCGATGACAAGAAATAGTTGGTCGCGCTTAATCCTTCGTGATAGTTTGCATTGCCTGTGTTTAATTACCGAGAATGATGCGTGTTATCAAACCATCTTAGGGCTAGTGCAGTCTTGTGTGGGCGGTACTTGCTACTTTTGTTTGATAGTGAATCATGTGAACCCTCTCCGAGTTATGGAAGCAGATGTATCCTCACCAGCTTTTGATGTAATATATGGCATGCTTAGATGTAAGTTTGAACTGTTTATCATATCAGCAGGGCTTATTTGATGATTCTTGGTGTTAGTAGGCTAGCTACTGTGCGAGCTATAGTACTTGCAAAACACTCACCAAAGAGAAATGTTGGGGCTGATGAGCTCATGGTACGCTTATACTGATCCGTCGTCGATCGGCCAATAGCCCAAGCTCCTAGAATTGTAGGCTTAGCGATCGATCAGAAAATAGTCGATATGGATACATTCAGGCCTCATTTGGTTCATAGGTTAGGAAAATCGTAGCAAAAGTACAGAGACGTACAACACAAAATCATAGCAGTACAGAGACGTCCCTCTATTTCAAAATAGATGAGTCAACTTTGTACTACTAACTTTGAAATGGAGGGAGTACAGATCCTAGGCGGGCTAGTTTGGCCTAGTGGGTTTTAGTGATATGACGTGGTACAGTGCCGTCCAGTCTTCGCGTGTGGTAGCAGTACTGCGGGTAGAGTAAGTTTTCTTGAAGAAGCAGAATTCAACAAAGTCATGATGGTTCCTTCGCCCGACTAACTTATAGTGGGAAAGGTTGAGCCTGCACTACGACCGGGGTGGACCAGGATAATTTTGTGCATGGCAGGTGGACCAGGATGGTCGACGTCCCACATGTCGGCGAATGAAAGTATTCTTTCCGATATAGTGGACGAGAAATGAGTATTCATTGTTTATTTTTGATCAAACCTATTGTCTCCACTGTTACGACGGAGGAGTGTGAAACACGGCAGCCCAGTGAACTTGGCATGTGCACCACTCCCTCCTTTCTCATGTAATACTACCATAGTGTTGACTATAAGGTTACAACTTTTTCTCACTTTCTCTTTATGTATTTCCTCTCAAATGTTTTTTACATTTCTTTTTTAGACACAATTGTTTTTATGCCTCTTTTTTTAGAATTAGTTTTTTATACCTAGGAGCACGTGTAGAGGCAGGCTCCTGCAGACCCCACTCCTTGACTTTGTCAATGCCTCTCTCTCCTCCACATAAGCGGGCTTGTCGAGAAGACAAGAGATGATATCTTAGCACAATATGTTTCACCATGTTTTTAGGAATAACTAGTTATTGAAGATAAGGCTAAGTGATGATCCATTGTACACATGTTTTTTTGTCATCTCTAAATTACATGCAAGACTTATGATACGACTATCTTATCAACCATTGTACATGCCCTTTATAGCCCAGAATTTTACTGGTAGTACTTGCTATGAATGCGGGCAGCTGTCCTCTTAGGGGGGAGCGCGCGTGGGGAGGTGGTGGGGTGGGGGAGGGGTTCTGGTGGGCCAGGGCAGTAAGAAGCGGGCTTGGAAGCGGTGCGGACTCCCGCATGGCCCACCTCACATTATCACCACATATTTCTTGGAGTCCGTGCACGGCGGGCGGGCGATCTCTTCTCCCTCCCCCGTCTCTCTCCTATTAGCGATTGTAGCATCATAGTTAGGGCATCTCCAGCGCTGGCCCTCAAATTTACACCGGCATCTGTCCGAGGACACTGGTGGATGCCATCCAATGTTTCCCGCATACCTTTCGACAACTGTATGAACTAACCAGACGAAATTCGTGCAAACAAAACAATTTTCAAATTGACCAGATGAAATTCATTACATTTCGAGAACTTTTCCTATTAAACTGGACGAAATTCATTACATATTTCGCACAAACCGTACTAAAACCTACTGTAAACCTAATCTAAACGATCACCGTGCCCCGACCACCATGTCCGGCCCTGAACCCGAGAAAGCCGGTCATTGCCTTTGCCTCCTCCTTATCCGCCTCGATAACCTCCTCCTTCGGAGCACAAGGTTATGTAGATTTCCGCCTCTACGTCGCCGTCAAGCGGCTAATCGGCCGCCGATTTTTATCCTACCAAACTTGGCGTCGACTGCGTGGAGGAGTGGTGGCCTTCCTGAGACCAGAGCGGTGGCGACCTACCGTGTAATACTCTTCCTCGCTGCCGGCTTCGTGGTCGTGGAGGCGGAGGGCGGCCAGGGGGGGGGGGAAGCCGGCGATCTCCTTCGTCTGCTCCTGCGAGAGTATGTCCAAGAGAGCTTTGGAGCACGCCCGGAGCGGAGCCACCGATGTCCTTCGTATGCTCCTGCGACAGTACGTCCAAGAGAGCTTTGGAGTGCCCGGAGGCCATGGTTGGCGTGGTGCCAACAGAAGGAAGGGACCGGAGGAGAATGAGTGTGGGTCTTTGGCTATGGCTGGGAGCTGGGGCTCAAGTTAATATAGCGGGCGAATGGAAATGAGCCGCGGTAGACGGATGGACGGCTGGCACCGGAGTAGGTTCGTCGGTAGCCGTGGTGTAACGCGGAGCAGTCGCTTGCACCGGGGGGCCGCGCGGGTGGCGCTCTCTCGGCCGTCGCGCTGCTGCAATGCCGGCGCCAATGAGAGGTCGCATCGGGCGTGAATGCGGACGCTGCTTCAGTGACTTAACCGCATGTGCTTTGTCTCACTGACATGTGGGCCCAACGGGCATCAGGCCCGCATGTCAGTGACACACCAACTGCACCTGCAGTTAAGGCGGTGAATGCGGCATTGACGCGTTACGAGAGGCGGTGAAAGCGCGCTAGCGATGGAGGGTTTCGGTAGGCCGAGGCGGTCGACGCGGCATGGTGGTAAAATGTGAACTCATGGATGACGAGCCTTTGAAGCATATGCGGCACGTATTGACAACCAGGCGTCCATGCAACCGCTCTTGTCGCCAGCTAGCATTCGATGACCACCATTAGACACCACATAACCATACATAGCTTACGAATAATGGATGAATCGATCAGAGACACACTCGTGTGCAGTGGCACTATGATCGGTTGCTCACGATAGTACATACTCCGCACCATAGTACCCTCTCTAGCTAGGTTGTTTTATAGATTGTCGTTGTGATGGACGATATACATGAGCAAGGCGCCGAGTCACGAGTATGACCGTTGGTGTTGAGCCAGGTGAATACATGCTCAGTGTTCGCGGAGGCCTCCAGCAAACGTCTAAACAGTAATGTCACATACGCATAATTTACGTTTTTATTTCTTTCTCCACTGATAGGTAGGCCCGCATAGATAGATAGATAAAGAACACGAGCTGATGAGGCGCATGCGGATTGTTTGACTGGTCAACCAGACAAATACGGAGCTATCTTGCTGAGCCGATGACCGTATAATCACCATATCTCGTATACAATGATCAAAGTGAGCTATCAAGACAAGTTCAATGACCGCCAATGCATTTTACTCGGTAATAAATGACCAGGATTGAAGGGGAATCCAAATTTCCTTCATCTTCTGTCCTTGAGCTCTTGACAAACCAATGTACTTTACGGTTGTCCGGCCACTCCACCCCAGAGCTGTCACCAACCGTCGTTCATGCCACCGCGCCGCACACTAACCGGTAAGGAAGCGATGGCATCCCGCCGCGCCGAGTTCCTCACCGCCCACGACCGCATGCAGAATGGTAGGCAAGCGGTGGCATCCCGTCGTGCCGAGTTCATCGCCGCTCACGACCTCACACCTATGTGGGCGGAATTTGAAGCTGCCAAGGCCGAATGGGCGGTAGAGCAAGAGGCGGCCAAAGCCGCATAGAGGGAGCGGAAAAGTCGAAAAGCACTCAAGAAAAGAGAGGCCCGCTGTCGGTGTCAAAACCGGCGGATCTCGGGTAGGGGGTCCCGATCTGTGCGTCAAGGCTGATGGTAACGGGAAGCAAGGGACACAGATGTTTACCCAGGTTCGGGCCCTCTTGATGGAGGTAAAACCCTACTTCCTGCTTGATTAATATTGATGATCCGGGTAGTACAAGAGTAGATCTACCACGAGATCGTAGAGGCTAAACCCTAAGAGCTAGCCTATGATGGTATGATTGTAATTGTGATCGGCCTTCTAAGGACCAACCTCTCCGGTTTATATAGACACCAGAGAGGGCTAGGGTTTACATGGAGTCGGTTACAAGGAAGGAAATATAATATCCGGATCGCCAAGCTTGCCTTCCATGCCAAGGAAAGTCCCATCCGGACACGGGCCGAAGTCTTGAGTCTTGTATCTTCACGCTTCAATAGTCCGGACGTAGTACACAGTCCAGCTGTCTGGATACCCCCTAATCCAGGACTCCCTCAGTAGCCCCTGAACCAGGCTTCAATGACACTGAGTCCGGTAGCGCGATCTTGTCTTGACATTGCAGGCGGGTTCCTCCTCCGAATACTCCAAGGTAATTATCGAACACTCAAACCGTGTCCGGATCCACAAGATGATCTTCGTATGCCACCGTAGAGAGAATGATGTTTTGCAAATGCAATCTGCTGACAACTTTTCAAGCAACGCGACGTGTCATTATGGTCGGGTCATTATTCGAACCGTCTTCCCACAACCAGCCACAGCGCATATTGCGAGGCGGTTTCCTTGACACGTCTTGTCAAAGCAGAGATCGTGCCCCCTTATCACGGGATTCTCATCAATACGGGTACGGGTAGTCCCACCACATCATTAATCGTGGCGCTTGGGAAGCAAGCGATTCTCAACGGGCAAGTGGGGAGGCGCACCGCTTTCGTCGCCTCTATAAAGGGATAAGATTTCCTCATTTTTACCCACGCCTTCTTCCTTCTCTACCCACTCTTGCCCCCTCGAGCTCCAGCGCCCAAGCCCCAGTCTCCTCCGCATAGCTAGACATGTCCGGAGCAGGAGGCAAGTGGGTGGCTTCCACCGTCGAGGAGAAGCACATCACTGATCTTCAGGCGGCCGGATACTTGGCCGCAGACATAGCGCACCGGCTACCGGACGCCGGGCAGGTCATTCCGACCCCGGGACCCCACTAGAGAGTCGTGTTCGTCGCCCACTTCGTCCGTGGACTGGGATTTCCACTCCACCCCTTTGTCCGCGGGCTCATATTCTACTATGGGCTAGATTTCCATGATCTAGCCCCGAATTTTGTCCTCAACATCTCGGCGTTCATCGTCGTTTGCGAGGCTTTCCTCCGCATCCGGCCTCACTTCGGCCTGTGGCTGCAAATCTTCTGCGTGAAGCCGAAGATTGTACGCGGCCAACAAGCGGAGTGCGGAGGGGCCATGGTGGGCAAGATGCCTAACGTCACCTGGCTGGACGGCTCCTTTGCGGAGACTGTAAAAGGATGGCAATCGGGGTGGTTCTACATCACCGAGCCGCACGACGCCAACTGGGCGGCGGCCCCCGAGTTCCGATCCGGAATCCCCATGCGGCTCACCTCCTGGAAAAAGAAGGGCCTGTCCTGGGGCGATTCCACGGACCTGGCCGGACTCCAGACATGCATCAAAAGCATGAAGGACAATAACATCAAGCTTGTCAATGTGATCTAGGTCATGGTCGTTCACCGGATCCTGCCCTGCCAAAGGCGGGCGGTAAATCTGTGGGAGTTCGTCCCGGCCGAACACTAGACGCTCCATAAGCTCTATGGCATGACGCACAAAGGCGCATGGAAGGTGTTGTTCAAGGCCTCCGAAGTACCTCCTCCCACATCCGAGGACCGCGGACTTCATGCAGCGCGGCCCCCGAATCCGGTGAGTTTTGGGACCACCACCGGGTTTAGTTTTTTCCCAATACATTCATGGGGTAGTTTTAAGTATGTATATATATTTGCTTCAGGATTATGTGAAGACAGAGGAGTAGATTGACTGTCCGGCTCTGTTGCCAGAAGATCCAGCGGATGCTTTCCTGACGGAGATGCTAGTCCCGGCACCGTACAAGGTGCCGGAGAGGAAGGCCGAAAAGAAGGCCCCAGGGACCAGGAAGGGTCTCCGACGTAAGATTGCGTCTGAAGCCTCGTCTGAAGACGACGAGGCGGACTCCTCCCATGAAGGGGAGGAGGAAGAAGAGGAAGACGCCCCATCCGGGAAGGATGAGGGGCCCGGTGAAGCGGGCCCGGGGGCCGGAAAAGGCCCTCGGCGCAAGGCCGTTATTCCTCTGTCGTCCGATGATGACGAGACACATTCCTCCAGCGAATGAGGGAATCAAGAAGAAATTCCACCTCCCCGCACTAGGGGAGAAGAAGAAAAAGCATACGGAGGAGGCTGGGGCGTCCAAGAAGGGGAAAACATCCCTTCCGGACTACTCCACCACGGCCGCCTACAACGATGAAGGGGGACTGCCCAGGGGGAAGCCCCTGGTGCGATCGTAAGTGTCCGCATTCTACCGTGGTTTTAAGTCATAGATGTTTTAATGACGCCGAGTATATATGCAGCCCGGCCAGGGCTCATCCGGAGGAGTCGTCCTCGGACGGGTCTCTGAGCGCTTCAGAGATGAACTCACTCCCGATGGCCACCACTCCTCAGCCTGTGGATGACACGGAGGTGTTGTCCCGAAGGTTACCCGAGCAGGGGGAGGTGACCCTGGAGACGCCCCAAGGCGGACTTCCAAATGTTAGACATGCGGGGTTCAAGGTCCCCGCGGATCGCATTGATGGGAGCTGCAACAAGGCGGACTCTCGACCGAACACTGCTCCGGAACCCCCAACGGTTCCGGACTTGAGCGGGTAGACCCTCGTTAGGGAGGGTGAGCCGCCCGTGCCAAGGACTTCCGGTGCATCAACGGCTCCGGACAGCCTGGTGGAAGCGTTCTGAGGCGCCTCCATGGAAGAAGAGCAACGTACTCTTATGAGTGCGGTGATTCAAAAAGGTTCTGTCCGCCAAAAGCGGACTAGCCGAAGCCTGCACAAGCCTTCTGACGGGCATTGAGGTAAGTAAAAATGTATGAAATTACCACCCGATAGGTAGTAGCCCCTGATACTCTGTTTGGTGTTCGGAAAGAAAAGCCAAACGGAGGGTCAATTATAATCCACATGAGTCTAATAATAAGTATTGTTGTGAATAAACAGGTTGTGCTGCTTGCTGCTGCTGCCCGTACTGCCGAGGTTGCCGAACTGAAGCGGCACCTGGAGCAGGCGCAGGGAGATCTCGTCCTCACGAAGAGGCAGCTCGAAGAGAACAAGGGTAAGTAATTCCCGCTCTTATGTGTTTAAGGATAGGCATAATTGACGACTCTAACACGTAAGTGTCGTGACCGTGTGACATGGGACACCATCGAATTGGCGTCCCTGAAGAAGGCGCTGTCCAAGGCCGAAGACAAGGCGGCCTTGGAGTGTAAGGAGCGCGAAAAGCAAAGTGCTAGAGTGGGCGAGGTACAACAGGAGCTCCAGGACCTCGGCAAGAAGTGCGAGTCCGTGGAGCATAATCTGAAGATGAAGGAGGCCGAGCTTGCGAAGGCCCTTGTGAATTTGAAAGATGCCAAGGCCGAAGCCGAGAAAGCACAGCAGGAGATCCAGGAGGCCAAAAATATAGCAGCGGGTAAGAAATTCTTTATGCAAAGCAAACATGTGGAGGAAGCGTTTCTTTTACTTACTCAAATACGGAGCTCTCCAGGGGCATTTGCAGATCTGCCATGCAGCGCCTCGAGCCTGCAGAAGTTCTATTGTGCCCGGAGGGGAGCTCGGCGGAGAAAGCTGTTACGGTCCCGGTATGATGGGGCCGATCATCCGATGCCTCTGGCGACCAAGCTGAAGCAATTGATCGAACTCCACAGGCGGTCGAGGCGGCTATGAAGGACTTCATAGTCCGGATGTGGCCTAGTGAGCTCCTGCCCAGTAGCTACTTTGGCCTGATCAAGCGGATGGTGGATGCCTGCCCGCGGCTTGAAGTGGTCAAGCGATCTGTTTGCATCGAAGGTGCACGCCGAGCTTTTGCCCACGTCAAGGTGCATTGGGGCAAGCTGGATGCGGAGAAGCTGGTCAAGGACGGGCCGCCGGAGGGTAAAACACATCGCCATCCCGAAATGTACTACGATGGGGTGATGAAGGGTGCTTGTCTCGTTGCCAATGAGTGTACCAAGGACGCCTTATTGGAATGAATTCACTTCTGTCATGTTTGTAATTAAAGACAAAGTTACTAGCGCTATGTAGCGCTTTTGTTAGTTAAAATATTACCTTCTGTGCGGATGTTTATAAAATCCTGAAAGTAGGCCAGTCGTCGGCTTCCGCCCCCACATGACTAGCACTGGGGTGTTCGTGGAAAATCCGGACACTCTTTACCCAAATGTTTGGTCCCTTAAGGAGGTGTCCGTGCGAACAAGGCAATCAGACTATGTGGCTTTATAACTTTCACTTAGCCATAGAAGTCTACAATTTTAAATTTCGGCAAAGCCCCTTGAATCCGGAAGGCCGAATTGGGGCGCTATACACGCCTAGATCGGACTAAGCCGATTTATCGCCTAAAGCAGAAAATCTTTAAGGATTTTAAAACCTCTCGAACAGCGACCAGCTCTCGCCACATCATGCCGGTCGGTTTAGACTTTCTCTACTGAGGTGCTCGTCCGGAAGAACCGGGACACAATCGCAGTAGTTCTCCCTGCCCTACCTTAGCCGATATAACGGAACGTAAGGCACCAAAACAAGGGAGCCGGGCTATCCCAACTGTAGACCCAAGACATGATACGGAGCTGATGCATATAGTGCTATAAGTTCAGGGTGCCGCACTGTTGAAAGTGTTCGGACTTTATTTGCCATATTACGGGGCGCCATGAGAAGCCCCTGGCAAACCGACCGCACCAAAGTGTACGGATGCAATATCCAATAAACATTTATAAGAGAAAAAAATGCTCAAATAAGAATAATAAGTTGATGCTATATATAACCTCCCATTGACGAAAAATACGTCTAAGCGTACATTTACAATGGATGCGTTAAGCAGAGATAAAATAGACTATTTGACATGTCCTATCCAGGGGCAGGCTGTGTTCAGATAGATAAAGCAGGTATAATGATCATAAATAGAATCCACCTGAGTGTTTCCTTACAGGCACAACGCGTCTGTTGCCTCCTTGGATGTCTCTTCCCTATAAGTCCGGCAATTCGGCTTTTTGGAGGATGCTGCGCCAACGCGGTGTCCTGAACGGTAAGAGGGAAAGAGTATAAAAGTATTTGGCGGTTACCCGCACAATTGACTGAGTCGTTGATGCGCCTCCGCCTATGCCCATGGTGTTTTAAGTGCGTAATTGTGTGCACGTGGCACGAATGCTACTTTGATGGGGCTTAAGCGGAGGCCGGACTGCTAGTCACGCTCTTGGCGTGCCTGACGATCTTGTTGCGGGGTGCTCCGGACTCGCTTGACTGTGCTCGAAGTTGTTGTCGCCGGATTGGTTTGTTGGAGAAGGCCGCATTGTACTTCCGCCGCAAGGGCTGCGGTATGTTCTTACATTGCGTAGGGAGCAGTCCATATTTTCGTTCACCGTTATGACCCCGCGTGGTCCTGGCATCTTCAGCTTGAGATATGCGTAGTGTGGTACCGCATTGAATCTGGCGAATGCGGTTCGTCCGAGCAGTGCATGGTAACCACTGCGGAAGGGGACGATATCGAAGATTAACTCTTCGCTTCGGAAGTTATCCGGAGATCCGAAGACCACTTCCACTTTAATAGAGCCCGTACAGCGGGCCTCTACTCCCGGAATTACACCTTTAAAGGTGGTTTTAGTGGGCTTGATCCTTGAAGGGTCAATGCCCATTTTCTTTTCTTGTGTCACGGTAAAGCGAGTTCGCTGCCACCGTCCAGAAGGACGCGCGTGAGGTGGAATTCATCAATGATTGGGTCTAGGACCAATGTGGCCGAGCCGCTGTGACGGATGCTAGTAGGGTGGTCCCTACGATCAAAGGTGATCGGGCAAGCTGACCATGGGTTGAATTTGGGGGCGACTGGCTCCATCGCATAGACGTCCCTTAGTGCCCGCTTCCGTTCCCGCTTGGGGATATGCGTGGCGTAGATCATGTTGACTGTCTTCACCTGGGGGGAAATTTCTTCTGTCCCCCCGTGTTCGGACGACGGGGCTCCTCGTCATCGTTGTTGTGCAGCCCCTTGTCCTTGTCTTCAGCCTTTATCTTGTCGGCCTGTTTGAATACCCAGAAATCTCTATTGGTGTGGTTGGTTGGCTTGTCCGGGGTGCCATGAATTTGGCACGAGCGCTCCAAAGATGCGGTCCGGTATCGACGGTCCCCGATTATTTCTTTTGAGCGGCTTCTTCCGCTGACGGGCTTGATCCCCTGAATCCGGCGTTGATCGCCGTGTCTTGATCTTGTCGCCGTTGTTCCGTCACTTATGTCTCATTACACCGTGGCTTGCTGTTATTGTCGCGGCCATCCGAATTGCCGGTATGGCGTGGTCTTTGCCGCGAGCCAACCAACTGTCCTCGCCCAGCATAAGCGGGTCATTAGTGTTGTGAGAGCTGCCATGGACTTGGGTTTTTCCTGGCCGAGGTGTCGGGCGAGCCACTCGTCACGGATATTATGCTTGAAAGCCGCTAGGGTCACGGCGTCCGGACAGTCAACTATTTGGTTCTTTTTAGTTAGGAACCGAGTCCAGAATTTCATGGCTGACTCTCCGGGCTGTTGAGTGATGTGGCTCAAGTCATCGGCGTCAGGTGGTCGCACATATGTGCCCTGGAAGTTGTCGAGGAATGCATCTTCCGGGATTTCCCAACTGCCAATGGAATTTCTTTGGCGGCTGTTTAGCCGATGTCGGACTGGTCCTTTGAGCTTAAGGGAAGATATTTGATGTCGTGCGATCATCTCCATGGGCCATGTGAATGTGGAGAAGAAAATCTTTGATCCATACTGCGAGTGCATTGTGCCATCGTAGGATTCGATGTTTACGGGTTTAAACCCTTCTGGGAATTCATGATCCATTACTTCGTCAGTGAAGCAGAGGGGGTGCATGGCGCCTCTGTGCCGGGCTATGTGGCTATGAAGGTCGAATTGCTCTGGGTGGCTATATTCGGCCCGGCTGGACTTGTTGAAGTTGTGTCCGGTGTGACGATCCTCGTCGTGTACCGAGGCGCGCCCCCGTGATCCGTAGATCAATCTCGGCTGTCCCGTTTTGTTGCCCCGGGCCGTAGTATATTGGCATGGGGTGTTGGCTGGTATGCGGACTGGTATGCCGTTTTATCCCGACCACGAGGTGGCCGGTCAGCCGTATGGTGCTCGAGTCTGTATTCCTCGGCTGCCAGGACTTCCGTCCATCTATCTGTGAGCAGATCTTGATCAGCTTGGAGTTGCTGCTGTTTCTTTTCCAGGCTCCTCGCAGTGGCTATAAGCCGACGCTTGAAGCGCTCCTGCTCTACGGGATCCTTAGGCACGCCGAATTCGTCGTCGCCGAGGCTAATTTCATCTTTGGAGGGGGGCATGTAGCTGCCCTCCTCCAGGTATTCGTCTGTCGCCTGTTCTTCTGGGCTGACCTGCTCATCCTCCTGTTCTGCTTGCTCGAAGGCGGGCTGATCAGGGTTGTATTCTTTTTCGGCACCATTCGGATTGTTTTCGTCTCCTGGGCCGGTATTGGTGTGGCGGGGCTTGGAGTGGCGCCGAAGACGCCCATTCTTTGGTTTATTCCCTGAGGTTTTATCCTCCGTTGCCTCATCGCCATTTGTTTCCTTCGGAGTGTCCACCATATATATATCATAAGAAGAGGTGGCTGTCCACCGCCCAAAGGAGCGGTGGTTCATGTTCTTCTCCTGCATCGTCGTCCATACCGTCGATGTCTTGAGTAGAAGTTCAAGACCTCGATTAAGTCATCGACCGTGGCAATGAAGTGGGTGGTGGGTGGGCAACGAATTCCTTCGTCGCTTTGCCTCCCACTCGAGCGGACATAGTTCGGCCAAGAGCCTCCGACAAAGAGAGAGACTTTAATGAGTCCAAGATGTCGCCAAAGGGCGAGTCTTTGGAAAGATATCCGCAGCGGTGAACTCCATTACCGGAGCCCATCCTGGCCCGACGGGCTCGGGAGCGTGCGAACTGGAACCAACGTCCGAATACGAATCCGGGAGTTCGGAGTCACAGGCCACCGTAGAGGCAAGGCCCGTGTTCGGCTCCACCGCTGATGAGTGCGCGACCTGGGGGGCAGGGTCCATCCCTCCGTCCTTAGGCAGCGCAGCCTGCTCCAGATCTAGGTCCGGAGATACTACGGGGGGGATACCCCGGGCTTCGTCCGATGGCAGGTCTAAGCCGTGCTCGTCGAGACTGTCCGGTGCTCCTGGCATAGGCCCAAACCCATCGAAGATCAAGTCTCCGCGGATATCCGCCGTGTAGTTCAGGTTTCCGAACCTGACCTGGTGGCCAGGGGCGTAGCTGTCGATCTGCTCCAGATGGCCAAGCGAGTTGGCCCGCAGTGCGAAGCCGCCGAACACGAAGATCTGTCCAGGGAGGAAAGTCTCGCCCTGGACAGCGTCGTTGATGATGATCGAAGGAGCCATCAAGCCTGGCAGTGACGACACAGAGGAACTCTCAATGAAAGCACCAATGTCGGTGTCAAAACTGGCGGATCTCGGGTAGGGGGTCCCGATTTGTGCGTCAAGGCTGATGGTAACAGGAAGCAAGGGACACAGATGTTTACCCAGGTTCGGGCCCTCTCGATGGAGGTAAAACCCTACTTCCTGCTTGATTAATATTGATGATATGGGTAGTACAAGAGTAGATCTACCACGAGATCGTAAAGGCTAAACCTAAGAGCTAGCGTATGATGGTATGATTGTAATTGTGATCGGCCTTCTAAGGACCAACCTCTCCGGTTTATATAGACACCGGAGAGGGCTAGGGTTTACATGGAGTCGGTTACAAGGAAGGAAATATAATATCTGGATCGCCAAGCTTGCCTTCCACGCCAAGGAAAGTCCCATCCGGACACGGGCCGAAGTCTTGAGTCTTGTATCTTCACGCTTCAATAGTCCAGGCGTAGTACACAGTCTGGCTGTCCGGATACCCCCTAATCCAGGACTCCCTCACCCGCCGCTGCAAGAAAGAAGAGGACGCATGCGCTGCTGCGGAGAGGTTGCCAGAGATCCAAGCACGGTGGGGTGTCGCCGACAAAGCCGGGAAGGAGAACGACGGCGTCTGGCCAGCATGTGAGAAGTAGTAGTACTAGTATTTAGTGTGTGTGTCTGTGTCGCCCGTACGTTTGTTTAATTAATTACGAGCATGTAACAGTACTACTAGTTACTATTGTAGTTTTTAGAGCAAATTACCAGTACATTAGCCTAGACTCAATGGAAAAATTCCTATCCTATGCATCAAATGGCATATCTTTCTCTATAGGAGTTGAGATGCATGTCATCTCACTTCCTATGATTTTCATATTCCTATAAAATTCATATCCTATGAACCAAGGGAGGCCTCTGCTGGAGTAACTACTGTAGCTAGCAGTACTGCTAATATAGTTGTTTTCTTCAAGAAGCAGAATTCAAAGTCATGATGGTTCCTTCGTCCGAGCAACTTCACAGTGGGTAAGGTTGGGCCTGTGATTTGACGGCTCATTAGTAATTACTGCGGCGCGACGACCGGGGTGAATCTCCCTTGGAGTTCTGCAGGCATGGCAAATGGACCAGGATGGTCGATGTCCCACATGTCGACGAGCGGAAGTATTCTTTCCGATATCGAGGAGCAAGGAAACCGCATGGTATAGTATCACTGGTGATTTATATTTATTTTTTATTTCTAATGAATGCTAGCGTTTCAACTCTTACGACGAAGGAGTGACAAACACACGGCACGTCTTTGGATGTCGCCTGCGTCGTGAAAGGAGTGAGACATGAACAGCGTGGTAGAGCGTCTCCACTTCTGGGTCGGAGACCACACGTAGTAGTACTACTGTACTAGTGGTATGAGCAATACAAAGTGCAACCCGGAGAGAAAGACACGTCTAGTTGGAAGGTCTCGGGGCATACACGTAAACAAATATAAAACCTAATATGTGCCTCCAATTAATATAGTAGTAGTAGAGTACTTAGTCACGTACTCCATAACATCACCGGGCATTGCACGTACAACATTTAGTGGTAACAAGAGACAAATGCATATATGCCACGCATGTTCATACTATTTGTGCCTTTCTTCTTCACTTACTGTGCTACGTTACACAGGTTCGCACGTCCACTCCTGGGTACATGTCCGTCTCGTAGTTCCAGTCCCACATGTTCTTCATATAGATGGAACGATCCTTGCATGACACGTGCACCTTGATGCTAGATGTGTCGCGTGTTGGCAAAAGGATGAACAAAGCTCACGTAAAAAAAATAGAGTGGAAGAACATAGATTCCCGACGACCGAGAAAGAGCAAGGAATCTCGGGGTGGAGCGTCTGCACTCATAATATTTTATATTATTCAGTAATATGAAATCAACCAATCATCTCCACAGTGGACTGGAAGAGTACGAAACACGGCAGCCCAGTGTAGTTACATCATACTAGTACATGGCTAACCCACGCTATCACCATATTTCTTGGCTTCCGTGCGACACCTACCTCTAGTAATCCAGTAGCCCGTATCGCTTCTCCCTCCTCTTCTCTCTCAAAGGCCCTTGTCGGTGTCAAAACCGGCGGATCTCGGGTAGGGGGTCCCGAACTGTGCGTCTAGGCGGATGGTAACAGGAGACAAGGGACACGATGTTTTTACCCAGGTTCGGGCCCTCTCGATGGAGGTAATACCCTGCTCTTGCTTGATTAATATTGATGATATGGGTAGTACAAGAGTAGATCTACCACGAGATCAGTGAGGCTAAACCCTAGAAGCTAGCCTATGGTATGATTGTTGTTCGTCCTACGGACTAAAACCCTTCGGTTTATATAGACACCGGATAGGGTTAGGGTTACACAGAGTCGGTTACAATGGTAGGAGATCTACATATCCGTATCGCCAAGCTTGCCTTCCACGCCAAGGAAAGTCCCATCCGGACACGGGACGAAGTCTTCAATCTTGTATCTTCATAGTCTAGGAGTCCGACCAATGGTGATAGTTCGGCTATCCGTACACCCCCTAGTCCAGGACTCCCTCAGTAGCCCCTGAACCAGGCTTCAATGATGACGAGTCCGGCGCGCATATTGTCTTCGACATTGCAAGGCGGGTTCCTCCTCCGAATACTTCATAGAAGGTTTTGAACACAAGGATAGTGTCCGGCTCTACAAAACAAGTTCCACATACCACCATAGAGAGAATAATTTTTGCACAGATCTGCTGACGTATTCCGCGGCGTAACATCACACCACGGCCAAGTTTTTGTACGAAACGTTTTTTTACTTTTCCACCTTAGCGCGCTTAGCGAGGCGGTTTCCTTGGCACGTCTTATCAAAGCGGAGATCATGCCCCCTTATTTCGGGATTCCCATCAATACGGACGTGGGTAACCCATCCGCGCCATTGATTACGGCGCTTGGGAGATAAGCGAATTTTACCAGGCTGGCGGGCGACGCATAGCTTCGTCCGTCCATATAAGGGGATAAGGATCCACCTTTTCACCTACGCCTTCTTCCTCCTTCGCTCATCCATTTCCGCGCACTCGAGCTCCAGCGCCCAAGTCCGCACATCCCACCTCAACCTTCTCCAACTATGTCCGGAGCGGGAGGCAGGTGGATGGCCTCCTCCGTCACGGAGGGGCACATCGAAAAGCTGCGGGAGGCCGGATACTTGTCCAGCAACATCGCGCACCGGCTGCCCGACGCGGGGCAGCTCATTCCAACCCCTAGGCCCCATGAGAGGGTGGTGTTTCTCCCCCACTTCCTCCGCGGACTAGGTTTTCCACTTCACCCATTTGTCCGGGAGCTCATGTTCTACTACGGCCTGGACTTCCACGATCTGGCCCCGAATTTCATCCTCAACATCTCGGCGTTCATCGTGGGTAATGCGAAACCTTCCTCTGCATCCAGCCCCACTTCGCTTATGGTGAAGATCTTCAATGTCGAGGCCAAAGGTAGTGGGCGGCCGCCAAGCGGAGTCTTGAGGCGCCATGGTTGGCAAGATGGCCAAAGTCCTATGGCTCGAGGGCTCCTTTGTGGAGACCATAAAGGCGTGGCAATCGGGGAGGTTCTACATCACCGAGCCGCGCGACTCTCAATGGGCGGCGGCCCCCGAATTCCGATCTGGCTTCCCCACACGACTCTCATCATGGAAAGAGACGGGCCTAACGTGGGGGAATTCGGACGAGCTATCCGGACTCCAAACCTGCGTCCGAAACCTGGTGGACAAGAATCTCAGGCTTTTCAACATAATCCAGGTGATGCTCATCCGCCGGATTCTCCCATGCCAACAACGGGCCTTCAAATTGTGGGAGTTCGATCCGGCACAGCACCCAACTCTGAAAAGGCTCTTTGACACTACGTACGAAGATGCCTGGAAGGTGCTGTTCAAGGGCGCCGAGGCTCCCACATCCGCTACCGAAGATCGCGGATTCAGCTCGCAGCGTCAAGCCAGCGAGGTAAGTTATTTTACCCTTTATGGGACTCTTGTTTTTCATAGATTGACTCTATGTGGGATCTAAAACTCCCTAACCTTTGACAGGACTGGTTGAAGACGTCCGGACAGATTAACTGTCCGGCCCCTTTGCCAGAAGACCCAGTGGACGCCCGATTGACAGGCTGCTGGCTCCGTACCTCACGTGGTGCCGGAGAAGAAGGCTAAGAAGGAGGCCACGAGAACTCGAAGAGCTCCGGTGCAGTGTGTTGTCGGACTCACCGCCCGACAACTCGAGCGGAATCCTCCTCTAAGAAAGAGGAGGAGGAAAAAGCCTCTCCCCGCCGGGAGAGAGAAGAAAAGGAAGGCCGCCCCAACCGGGAGGCCGGAGGGTCCAAGAAGGGAAGGACCCTTCCTCCGGACTTCTCCACCAACGCCGACAACGACGAGGAGGAGTGGCCAACAAGGGCCAAGCCCCTGGCGAGATCGTAAGTGTTCGGATACCCATGGCTTTTTTCATTGCATAGTGTTCTCTAATGTCGAACAATCATGCAGCCCGCCCAAGGGCGAGCTCGCCGCTTCATCGAGCGGGTCCCTGAATTCGTCGGAAGTGGAGAGTACTTCACTTTCAGCCGCCTCCTCACCTCACGCTGCGGACGACGCCGAGGTGGGGCCCCGAGGGGGGCCTGGTCAAGAGGAGGTGGCGCAGGAGGTGCCGCAAGGCAGCTTCCCGGACTCCGGGCGCGAGGGGAGCGAGACCCCCAGGGGCTCTAAGCCCAACCCTTGTCCGAACTCCATACCGGAACCTTCAGCGGTTCTGAAGTCCGGCAAGCGGTCCCTTCGTAGGAAGGGTAAGACGCAGCCGTCCTCCGTCCAACCGGAGGCACCGAATAACTTACTGGAGGCGCTTAACAGCGCCTCCATCGAGGAGGAGCACCGCACTGTTATGAGTGTGGTGATCCAGAAAGTTCAGTCCGCCAAGAGTGGGCTGACTGAAGCCTGTACCAGCCTTCTAAGAGGCTTTGAGGTAAGTTTAGAATATGTAAAAATATTACCGCATAGACAGTAGCCCCTGATGCTTAGTTCGGTGTTCGGAAAGAAAAGCCGGACTGAGGATCTAAAAGATATACGCAGGAGTCTAACATAAGTATGTCAATATGCGATTGCAGGTCTTGCTGACCTCTACCGCACTGACTGCGGAGGTCAATGCATTGAAGCAGAGCCTCGAGCGGTCCGAGAACAAGCTCGGCCTTGCCAAGAAGCAGCTCGAGGACAAGGAAGGTAAGTAATACCTTATTAAAGAAATACCTTATAGAAAGGATTCGGTTGCAAAAATGACAGGAATAACGTGGGTATTGTAGGGGCCACGAACGAGGTGGCGACCTGAAGGAAGCGGTGTCCGCGTCGAAAGCAAAGCGGCGCGGAGCGCACCGAGCGAGAGAAGCAGGAGGAGCGGGTGGCGGAGGTGCGGCAAGAGCTCCTGTGCTCTCGTGGAAAAACACGAGAGTTTGGAGCGTGACTCAAGACTTCGAGAGTCCGAGCTCGCCTCGGCTCTTGAGAGTGCCAGAGCCGCTAAGGCCGAAGCCCAAAAAGCCCTCCAAGGAATTGAATCATTAAAGAAGATAGCGGCGGGTAAGGCATTCTTTATGCAAAGCAAGCACGTGAAAGTGAATTACCTATTACTTACCCGGATTCGGAGCTCTCCATGAGCATTCGCAGATCTGCCCGTGGTATATACGATGCTGCCCGCGTTCTACCGCGCCAAGGAGGGGAGCTCGACGGAGAAGGTGTTCTGGTCTCAGTATGCTGAGGCCGAACGTCCGGTGCCCCTGAGCGACCAGCTGAAACAGCTGGTCGAGCTCCACAAGGTCGCCGAACAGGCTGAAGGGCCTCATAGTTAGGCTGTGGCCATTGGAAGCCATGCCTGGGAGCTACTTCGGGTTAGTGTAGCGGCTGGTGGACGCCTGTCCATGGATTGAAGTCATCAAGCGCTCCCTCTGCATTGAAGGTGCCTGTCGGGCCCTTACCCGTGCTAAAGTGCACTGGGGCAAGCTGGATGCTGAGAAGCTTGTGACGGACGGACCACCGAAGGGCAATGATCATCGCAAGCCCGAAATGTACTATGAGGGCGTCCTGAAGGGTGCTCGCCGTATAGCGGATGAGTGTTCCAAAGATGTAATTTTTGAATAGACTCGCATTTGTTATCCTGTACGCTGAAAACTTGTTCATATGCGCTAAGCAACGCTTGTTAATTTAAAATATTACCTTATGTGCGGCCGTTTATCAAATTTGAGAGATGGCAAGTCGTTGGCTTCAGCCCCCATGCCACGAGTGCTGGGGTGTTTGGGATAAACTTGAGCGCTCTTGTTCCCATTCTTGGGTCCATCGAGGGAGGCGCTCAACGAACGAACAAGGCAACCGGACTTATAGTGCTTGAACACTCTCACTTAGCCATAGAATTCTATAATTTTAAATTTCGGCGAAGCCCCTAGTATTCGGAAGACCGAGTTCGGGGCGCTATCCACGCCTTGGCTGGACAATGCCGGTTCCTCGCTCTAAGCGGCATAAGTCTTTAGGGACCCGAAAAAACCTCTCGAACAGCGACCGGCTCTCGCCCTATCATGACGGTCAGTTTTAGCTTTCTCCACTGAGGTGCTCAACCCAGCTCAACCGGGGCACAATCGTAGTGGTTCTCCCAGTGCTACCTTAGCCAATATAATGGAACGTAAGGTACCAAAACATAGGAGCCGGGCAAACCCAACTATTGACCCAAGACATGATTCAGAGCTGATGCATATAATGCTATAAGTTCGGGGTGCCGCACATGTGAAAGTGTTCGGACTTATCACACCATAATTTTGGGGTACTTAAGCCCCTGGTGTATTGGTCGTACCAAAGTGTACGGGTGCAACATGTCATGAAATGAACACATATATAGATAAAGAAAGGAGTGCAATAATAGGCAGAAGCTATGTATTGTTTATTCAAAAAGTTGCTGCAATGAAAGCAGAACGATACAAATAGTGCGATAAGCAAGGGATGGGACTATTTAACTTGTCTCCCTCCAGGGGTAAGCTGCGGGATGGTATGTAAAACAGGTATAATGCTCGTAGTAGAGACGACCTGGACACTCGACGCAGTTTTCTGCTTCCCTGGCTGTTGCATCGTGTATTCGGCGAATGCGGGCAGAACTTCGAGAACAAAGTCCCGAAAGTAAGAAAAAGAAAAAGAAAAGAATGACACAATCGGGGCCCACAGTGCGGTTGAGCCGCGTGCAGGCGTCTTGCGTGGCCGTGCCCTCCCTTATGCCCATGGTATCTCCAGAGCGTAGTTATGTACGCGTAATCTTGGCTTCGCAATTTCGCGAAATACCGGGTTGGGACGGATTGCTACGCGTGCTTGGATTGTGCCAGGCGGTCTTGTTGTAGGTTACTCCGGGCGCGCTTGACAGTGTTCGGACGTTTAGTGGCCGGACTCAAGAATTGTTGTGAGAGGCTGCTTTGCACCTCCGCCGCGAGGGCCACCGTGTGCTCCTCCGTTCGGAGAGAGCCTTCGGTGTTTCCATTGACCGTGATTACTCCTCGAGGGCCTGGCATCTTGAACTTGAGGTATGCATAGTGCGGCACCGCATTGAACTTTGCAAATGCGGTTCGTCCGGCAAAGGCGTGATAGCCGCCGCGAACGGGACTATGTCGAAGATTAACTCTTCGCCGGAAGTTATCCGGGATCCGAAGACCACTTCAAGTGTAATCGAGCCTGTACAATTGGCCTCTACACACGGTATGACGCCTTTAAAGGTCGTCTTTGTGGGTTTAATCCTTGAGGGTCTATGCCCATTTTGTGCACTATATCACGATAAAAGCGAGGTTCAGGCTGCTACCGCCGTCCATCGGGACTCTAGTGAGGTGAAATCCGTCGATGATTGGGTCAAGAACCAATGCGGCGAATCCACCGTGGACGGATGCTAGTGGGGTGGTCCCTTGATCAAAGGTGATCGGGCAGGAGGACCATGGGTTGAACTTCAGGCATCGGCTCCATCGCATATCGTCCCTTTAGTGCACGCTTCCGCTCCCTTTTGGGTATGTGGGTTGCATATATCATGTTCACCTTCCGCACTTGTGGGGGGAAGCCCTTCTGTCCTCTATTGTTCGGTGGTCGGGGCTCTTCCTCGTCATCGCTATGCAACCCCTTGTCATTGAGTTCGGCACTTAGCTTGCATGCTTGCTTGAACACACAACAATCCCTGTTGGTGTGATTGGCTGGTTTTTCGGGGGTGCCATGTATCTGGCACAAGCGATCGAGTATTCGGTCCAAGTTGGGCCAGGCCTGGGTATTTGTTTTGAATGGCTTCTTCCCATGAACGGGTATAGAGCCTCTGAATCCGGCAATTACTCTCGTAAATTCATCAATATCGACGTTAATGCGGCGCTAGTACTTGATGCGACGCGACCTGCCATTGTAGTACTTGGTATCCGAACTACCGGGGTTTTTGGTCAAGTTGTTACTACGAAGCTAGCCATTTGTCCTCTCCGCGCATAAAAGCGGGTCATGAGTGTGGTGAGGGCTGCCATGGATTTGGCTTTTCTGTCCTAGGTGCCGGGCCAGCCACTCGTCAGCGGATGTTATGTTTGAAGGCTACAAGGGCCTCTGCATTCGGACGATCAACGATTTGATTTTTCCTGGTTAGGAACCGTGTCCAGAATTGTCCGGCGATTCTTCCGCTCTTGAATTATGTGGCTGAGGTCATCGGTGTCTGGTGGTCGCACATATGTGCCCTGGAAGTTATCAAGGAATGCGGCTTCCAGGTCCTCCCAACAACCAATTGATTCTGCTGGCGAGCTGTTGAGCCAATGCCGAGATGGTCCTTTAAGCTTGAGTGGGAGGTATTTGATGGCATGTAGATCATCACCGCGGGCCATGTGGATATGGAGGAGATAGTCCTCGATCCAGACCGCAGGATCTGTGGTACCATCGTATGATTCGATGTTTACGGGTTTGAAGCTCTCAGGATTTGATGATCCATTACTTCATCTGTGAAGCATAGTGGGTGTCTTGGCGCCTCAGTATTGGGCTATATCACGGCGTAGGCGATATGAGCTTTGTCTCATCGTGTTCGCCCGGCCGGAGTTGTTGTATCCGGCGTGACGGTTATCATCACGTGTCGTGGGGCACCCACGCGATCCGTAGATTGATATTGTTTGCCTTGCCTTGTCCTCCAATATGTTTCGCAGGTCTGGCGCGTTTCCCCGTGCCTTGGTACTTTTCGAGCGACGCCGGAGTGCGGCTTGAATGGAGGGTCTAGAGGCCTCTCTGTCGCGACCACGGGGTGGCCGGTCGGCCGCATCATGCGCGGGTGATGTAGGTTTGGGTGCTGCTTCCTCTAATTGGGGTAGCAGCCTGCGTTTGGGGTATCTCTTGGAGGGGCGTTCGAGTTCATACTCTTCGGCTGCAAGGACTTCAGTCCATTTGTCAGCTAGCAAGTCTTGGTCAGCTCTAAGCTGCTGCTGCTTTTTCATGAGGCTGCTTGCCGTGGCCATAAGCCTGTGTTTGAAACGCTCCTGTTCGGCAGAATCCTCAGGCACGACAAATTCGTCGTCATCGAGGCTTGCCTCGTCTTCGGAGGGGGGCGCATAATTATCGTCCTCTACCTCTCTTTCTGCCGCACTGTCGTGCGGACTTGCTTCTCCCTCCTCCTGTGCTGAATCCTGCTGGAGGGTTGTCTTCGCAACCGTCCGGGGTGTTATTATCTCCGTGCGGAATCACTGCTTTTTTTCTTTGTGGCGGGATTTAGAACGACGCCGCTGACGTCAGCGCTTGGGTTGTTTCTTGGAGGGGTCATCCTCCGCCATTCCATCGCCATTCCCATCTTTTGGGATGTCCACCATGTATATGTCATATGACGAGGTGGCCTTGCAGTGCCCTGTAGGTGCTGGGTCTTGGTCGTCTCCGGCATCGTCGTCCATGCCGTCGATGTCTTCGGAGTCGAAGTCGAGCATGTCGGTTAAATCATCGACAGTGGCTACAAAGTGGGTGGTGGGTGGGCGTTGAATTTCTTCGTCAGTCTGCATCCCAACCTTCCCGACCGTAGTCCGGCCAGGCTCTCGATAAAGAGAGAGACTTTAGTGAATTCAAGATGTCGCCAAAGGGCGAGTGCCGAAGATGTCTGCGGCGGTGAACTCCATGACCGGCGCCCAATCGGATTCGATTGGCGGCGCGGAGGGTTCGGAGTTCGAGAGGAGTCCGCACCTTGGAGTCACAGTCTTCGCAGAAGGACAGGGATGGAGTTCGGCTCAATCGCTGTTGAGATCGTAGCCCCCGAGGCGGTGTCCAACCACTCGTCCTCGATCGGGGGAGTCGGCTCTGAACGAAGGGTCGGAGCGGACTCTGATGCGGCTTCCAAGGTACTGTTCGGCGGCAGAGCTAGATCATGCCCATCGAGACAAAGGCGGCGCACTTGGTCATGGCTCGAATCCGTCGAAGATCAAGTCTCCGCGGATGTCGGCCGTGTAGTTCAAACTCCCAAATCGACATGATGGCCAGGGCGTAGCTTTTGATCTGCTCCGGATGGCCAAGTGAATTGGCCGCAGATGCAAAGCCGCCGAATCTGAAGATCTGTCCGGGAGAAAAGTCTCACCCTGGACCGCGTTGTTGTTGATGATCGAAGGAGCCATCGGGCCTATAGGTGACGACACGGAGGAACTCTCAATCAAAGCACCAATGTCGGTGTCAAAACCGGCGGATCTCGGGTATGGGGTCCCGAACTGTGCGTCTAGGCGGATGGTAACAGGAGACAAGGGACACGATGTTTTTACCCAGGTTCGGGCCCTCTCGATGGAGGTAATACCCTACTCCTGCTTGATTAATATTGATGATATGGGTAGTACAAGAGTAGATCTACCACGAGATCAGAGAGGCTAAACCCTAGAAGCTAGCCTATGGTATGATTGTTGTTCATCCTACGGACTAAAACCCTTCGGTTTATATAGACACCGGATAGGGTTAGGGTTACACAGTCGGTTACAATGGTAGGAGATCTACATATCCGTATCGCCAAGCTTGCCTTCCACGCCAAGGGAAGTCCCATCCGGACACGGGACGAAGTCTTCAATCTTGTATTTTCATAGTCTAGGAGTCCGGCCAATGGTGATAGTTCGGCTATCCGGACACCCCCTAGTCCAGGACTCCCTCAGCCCTAATTGGATACTCTAACTCAGTTAAAGGTTAGAGTTAGATTCTAATCATGAACTAACCCTGAAGTAACTCTAGCGAAAGAGGTGTTTGAATGACAGGGTTAGATGGAGCGCGGATACGGCGAGGTGCCTTCATGGGCGGTGCGAGAGGGAGGGAGGGAGAGGACGAGAAGCTTCGAGGAAGTGGGGAGGGATCTGCTGCGGGGAGAGCGAGAGAAAAATGTGTTTTTTAGTGTCGCGAGAAGAACTAACCCAAATAAGCACCTCTTGGGTGGGTTAGAATTTTTTTGGGTTAGTTGAGTTCAAACTAACCGAAACTAACTCTAACACGTGGATCCAAACAGTAACCCAAACTAACCTTCCTGTATGGATATTTTTGGGTTAGTTGAGTTCAAACTAACCCAAACTAACCCTCCTGTTTGGATATTTTTGGGTTAGTTGAGTTCAAAACGCACAGCCCGACCTTTCCAGTAGTAAGTAAGTTGAATCCGCTACTCCCTCACCCTCCTTGCCTCTCTGTCAAACCGCCTACGTGAAAACTGCCGCGCGTACTGCCCGGGAAAAGCCCCGCCCTCAAATTTTAACTACGCGAAAATAGTTCGAGCTTGTTCGTTCTATATAAATACTAGTACTGTATGTTTATTCACCCGTGGGGTTGTTCAATGAATGGAGGGCCGGGGAGCACAAGTGAACAATACTACTACTAGTAGTAGTAAGTAGGAGTCGTACAGGTAGTCACCTTAAATAGAGAGTTTCTTTTCTTTAATGCCACGTACACAAATTGAAACGCTTTTTGTGGAGAGAAAAAGATAATCACTCCACTATATATGTACGCAGGGGCCTGAGCGCTTGCTTTACTAGGGTTGCTCTCTTCATTCTCTCATCCTCTCCAGATATAAACAAGACAGCGATAGCGACATTTTCTCTCTGCTCACCGCTGGTCACAGATCCGGCCGGATCGCATCGGCTGGTGTGTGTAGAGGAATAGGTCCATCGTTCACGCGGTCATCACCGGCGAGGGAGGAAACCCACAGCTGTCGGACGGGCCCGATCCTCTGCCCGTGTCGTTCTCTCCGACACAACGCCGGCTCGGGAGGTCCTCCGACCCTTCTTCCTCCCTGTCGTATTGTCCGCAGATCCGACCTGCCGCCGCCGACATCCCGACGACCCTTAGGTATAAGTTCTTCAAAAGCGGCCTTGCTCTACTGCCCCAGCTCCCCACGTGTCTGCATGTGCATGTTTTTCTACTCCCATCAGCTCTTCCAAAGCCACCTAAATTTTTAGTATTATTAGAGGTAAAGCTACTTCATGCATTCGAATCTAGGGCTTTGTTCAAACATCAAAGAAAGGGGGGAAAGTTGTAGCATGAATCTAGGACTTGACTCAAAGAGGAAATAATATGGGGAAAGTAGTAGAGACCGGATACCCAACCGTTCTCTTGGTTGAAAAGGGAAATAATGGGAAAACGCAGTACAAACTGGATAAGGAACAGATCTATTATTGGTTGAAAAAGGATAGAAAGTGGTGGCTGGTGGACAAGTCAACAGAGTATGTCCAGGACTAGATTTGTTGCCCTCACATAGTAAAAGGTCTCCAGGATTAGAATTGCCGCCCTAAGGTCTCAGGATTAGATTTGCTGCCCTCACATAGTAAAAGGTCTCCAGGATTAGATTTGCTGCCCTCACATAGTAAAAGGTCTCCAGGATTAGATTTGCTACCCTCACATAGTACAAGGTATCCGGGATTAGGTTTGCTGCCCTCACATAGTAAAAGGTCTCCAGTATTAGATTTGCTGCCCTCACATAGCATGAACAAACTCTACATCACCACTTTATGCCTCCTTGTAGGTACATTGTGCTGATGCGTCCACTGTCGCATGTCCTTATACCAACCTTTTGTTGTTGTTAATGTAAGGGTGCATGTAAAATGAAGCGATCACACTGTTACCTTAGGGACATGTCTAACCAGTGTTATTATTAATCTAATGCCTCCAAAGGATAAGATGCAATTAAACTGTGTTACAAATGGCACTCCTGCTATTTTCCCCAAAGATGATAAGTAAGTTGCTCCTTTACGCCTGCTTTCGGTGTCCTGGTGTCCCCACGGTCCCATGCCCTTAAACCAACTCTTTAGCTGCTGTTGATTTATTGTATCTGGTAAACAAGCAATGCCACCATTAAAGTAATCCCATATTTGAGGAATCTCATTGTTGACCGTAATGCTTCTGGTGACATGAAGCATTGCTGACGTTTTAAAATTTCTACTGTCCTTGTGTGATTGCCATGAAGATAATTAAGATGCTTCTTTTCATTTCAGATATGTTTCAGTATATTCTTATTGACCAAGCAATCGCTTACTTTCTATCTTTTTGTGCAGATAGGGTTAGCCATTTCACCTTGTTGCTATTGTGACCTTTTGGTGAATTGCACAAAACACTTTTTTGGAATGAGTGTCTTGTGCAGTTCAACTAAAATGTCACGTGGGCAACATCTCTCAATTTTGGTGGAACTGCACAAAATGGTGATTGCAGTTTCCAAAATCTCCATCAAGTTCTGCTGGTAATCTTGTGCAACATTTTATTAGCCTTTGCAAGATGAGCCGTCACTGTCACCACAATGGCACTGTATTTTAGTGGAACTGCACAAAAGGATAAGAAAATTATGGTTGCACCTTACATGAGCTGGACAGCCAACCTTAATGTTCCTCAATTTTCGTGCAACTACTAAAGAAGAACCTGCCAGCTCACGAGAGCAAGTACTTCTTGCTAGCTGAATGATGTAATCTTTGCTTCATTTCAGGTGAACTGCAGAAAAAAGGCGCATGAATTGAATCATGGAAGTCCAGGCAGGCCTCATCCTAGTGGAGCTGCAGGTTGAGTAAAGGAGGCCACTATTAAAGTGAAATCATGCTCTCCTAGTTTGTGGTGTGCAAACAGGAATACTCAACTATAGATGTTGTGACGGTCAAGAGCATTCGCCAAGTTCTTCGATTGTATGAAATGGCTAGCCAAGATGGATTTAATCCCGATATTCACTTTATCAAAAGGCTCTAATGGGTTGGTTCTGAATCTTGCAAGATGGGAATCAATGAGATGTGTAGGCATCTTTGTTGTACTTATTATTTGAATCTTATTTGTTGGTTATGAATCTTGCAAGCTAGGAATCAATGAGATGTGTAGGCATCTTTGTTGTACTTATTATTTGGATCTTATTTGTTGGTTCTGAATCTTGCAAGCTGGGAATCAATGAGATGTGTAGGCATCTTTGCTGTACTTATTATTTGGATCTTATTTGTTGGTTCTGAATATTGCAAGCTGGGAAACACGGCATGATGATGCAGAGGACAATAACCATAACAAACAATTCAAACTTCATAGTATTATCTTTGTGAAAGTGCGACAAATGTGCTGATCGTGTGCGTCCTGAGAATAATAATTCTAATTATTGTGCATGTTGATCATGTGGCACCGATAGAATGAGCCAATGCATTGCTTGTTTTAAGTGTAAATTTCTATTAAAGCTAATTAAATTTAAGTAAAGTGACCACTAACTCTTGTTATTACAGTACCAATACAGACCCGCTCGTGAAACGATATGTGGCCGGAGTAGGTTTCTTAATGGAGGCGTTTGAATGCGCCGAGGGTGCATCTTCTGCCGGGCGTGCAGCGGACGAGGAAGGGGTAGTAACTGTTGTCGCCTGTACACACTTAGTTTACTGTTGAATCCAGTTCCCCAGGAGCTGAAAAACGAACTGCTGCCGCCTACACACTCGTTCACTTGAAGAGACTCCAATGGTGATCCGAGGGGTGAGCCTGCTGGATATGGACTTTAGCAAGGAGTTCCCCTTTGAGTTCGCCGTTCAGTCCTATGGCTGCACCAAGTTGAATGTGATGTACACCAACGATCCGGACTCGGTGAAGCTCTGCCTCGCTGAGTTCAAGCAGTACCTACAGGACAAGAAAGCACAAGGTTGCAGGACTAGACCTTGTGCCCATCCATTCGTCTCCTGACAAGGACCAGTGGATCGCCGTCGCCCAGGTATGTGTGCGGGACGAGGTTCTCATCTACCACTTCTGTAGGGTCATCAGAGGTTCTGGAGCATTCGCCCATTTCATCGGCGAATTGCACCTTCGCCTACGGTGGAGAGAAGGAAGAACGCGACGATTCGTCCATCTGGTGCAACAAGCTTGTCGACATCCGTAAGCAATACAAGATCATCGACAGCAGGCAGGAGAAGGACTCCGTGGTTGACCTTGCCGAGACCATCATCGACCCCTGATACGCCAACATGATAGAATACAACGATACCAAGGACCTGAACATGTGGGAGGTACCTCTGAATCTAGCCTACATAACCTATGCGGCCAAGGACGCATACACATGCTACAACATGTACAGGCAGATCTTGGACATGAGGGCGTGTCTGCTTCCCGTAACCGACGAGTACACGGACAGCCGCAGCGTCATGATCAAGCGTGCCAGGAAGGTCTAGATGTTGTACTTATCTGTTTATAAGCACCTTTATCATCTGAGTGTTTCATGCATTAGCCTAAGTGTCGTAATTATCTGTTTTTCCAAAAAAATTCTTTTAAGAACCCATTAATCGGCTTGCTTTTTTAATGGCTATTTTCTTATGTATGTAACTAGTTCACTTGTCCGTTAAAAAAACTAGTTCACTCGGCTGCCGTGCTTTGAATCTCCTTCGTCCCAACATATTCCCCTCCTCAGGTGGACCCAGCAGGTCTCGTACACAGACATATGGGACCAACCACCTATCCATTTGTATTTCTTTATTTTGTTCAATCTTTCGTCCTCTTCCTATACAGCTCAGTTCTATTTTTCGTTTTCATTAATCCTATATCTGAATTTTCTCCCACTTTCTTTTTTGATGTAAACTGAGTTTTCTCCCAGTACTTTTCCCTAGAACCAATTCAACTGTCCCACGTCTAGCCTAAAAAATAATAATACACCACGTACTATTAACTCATCAAATTTAAATGATATTTTATTTCGTAAGTTGAAGGTTCTTACAAAATAATAATAATAATTGTTTATATATAACTTGGCAAGTTAACTCCTAGTGATTGCGTACATAAGCTTGCAAAGATTTTACTGACCAATGCAGTAATAGACGTGCAATCATGTGTTTATGATTTTATAACATTTCTCCGTTGAGCCCAACATGATATTTTCACCTAGTCCAGCAAGTCCGCGGATTTCGAGAAAAATGCAAATGGGCTTTAAATTCTACCATACATATAAACGGGCTGCATAGATGCTACATCATTGTTTCACCCAGCCCACCAAATGGACTAAAAAAACAAATGGACTGGCTGACATGTGGGCCAGTAGGTCGAAGCCTAAGAAGGCGTTGGATTTACATCCAACGGCCGGCATTCTTCTTCAATCTCTCGTCTTCTTCCCCCAGCGCTGCCGGGACCGCCTGCTCCAGCCTCCGGCGTCCAGCAGCGTTGTTTTGCGCTCCTCAGCGAAATGCTTCCCCATCAACGGCCAGGCCATCCCTCCACTCCGCACCTCCTGTTATTCTCTGCCGAGTGTAGGCCCACCCCGTGATCTCGAACCAGTCAAGTTTCCCATTCCTCTCCGCTTGCGACTCCACCGCCACGCCTTCCCCATCTTCGGTCATTCCGATCTGGGCCTCGCCATCGTCCACCGCCTCGGTGCGCTTTCGGCGTAGCGTGGTCAACATATGAGAGTCATCGGAAGAGGATCAGATGTGGAGAGCTCGATTACTGGGACCCACGAGGTCCATGGTCGCACGCAAGGAAAGTTCCTCCTTATTACGCACTGTACATGCACTGTACGTGGGAAGGGCTTCTGTATTTCGCGAAAAAAATGTTCCCCCCGCTGACAGGTCGGACCCACCAGCTATATCTTCGCACGCAAGGAAGTGCCTCCTTATTACGCATAAAAAATGAATACCCCCTGCTAGCTGGGACCCACCATAGTAGGTGGCTGACTTTAGGGCCTACTAAGTTAACGGGGATGGAGGGCTTTGTCAACTTAGTCAATATGAACAATTCTAGCTCCAGTGACCGTACGATGTCCATCCAACAACCATAGTGCTTATTCAACCTCTGGTCTTCTTGCTCCATCCGCCCAAAGCAGTGCCGGTTGTGCCGCGTGCTCCTGCCACCCGTGGTTGGCTGTGATGTCGCGGAGGCCTCACCGCCCCTACTACTCCCACCACTGGCCAGGGCATCCCTCTACTAACCCATACCCCCTGTTATTCTGCGGCGACGGCAGCCTCATGCTACCTCTTGAGCACTGCGTTGGTTTTCCCTTGAAGAGGAAAGGGTGATGCAGTAAAGCAGCGTAAGTATTTCCCTCAGTTTTTGAGAACCAAGGTATCAATCCAGTAGGAGGCCACGCATGAGTCCCTCGCACCTACACAAACAAATAAAATCCTCGCAACCAACGCAATAAAGGGGTTGTCAATCCCTTCACGGTCACTTACGAAAGTGAGATCTGATAGATATGATAAGATAATATTTTTGGTATTTTTATGATAAAGATGCAAAGTAAAATAAAAGGCAATAGCTAAGTGTTGGAAGATTAATATGATGGAAAATAGCCGGGGGCCATAGGTTTCACTAGTGGCTTCTCTCGAGAGCATAAGTATTACGGTGGGTAAACAAATTACTGTTGAGCAATTGATATAATTAAGCATAGTTATGAGAATATCTATGTATGATCATGTATATAGGCATCACGTCCGCGACAAGTAGACCGACTCCTACCTGCATCTACTACTATTACTCCACACATCGACCGCTATCCAGCATGCATCTAGAGTATTAAGTTCAAAAGAACAGAGTAACGCTTTAAGTAAGATGACATGATGTAGAGGGATAAACTCATGCAATATGATATAAACCCCATCCTATTATCCTCGATGGCAACAATACAATCGTGCCTTGCTGCCCCTCATCACTTTGGGAAAGGACACCGCAAGATTGAACCCAAAGCTAAGCACTTCTCCCATTGCAAGAAAGATCAATCTAGTAGGCCAAACCAAACCGATAATTCAAGAGACTTGCAAAGATAACCAATCATACATAAAAGAATTCAGAGAAGATTCAAATACTGTTCATAGATAAACTTGGTCATAAACCCACAATTCATCGGTCTCAACAAACACACCGCAAAAGAAGATTACATCGAATAGATCTCCATGAGAATCATGGAGAAATTTGTATTGAGATCCAAAGAGAGAGAAGAAGCCATCTAGCTAATAACTATGGACCCGAAGGTCTGAGGTAAACTACTCACACATCATCGGAGAGGCTATGGTGTTGATGTAGAAGCCCTCCGTGATCGATGCCCCCTCAGGCGGAGCTCCAAAAAAGGCCCCAAGATGGGATCTCACGGGTCTGAGAAGGTTGCGGCGGTGGAATTAGGTTTTGGCTCAGATGTCTGGTAGTTTGGGGGTACGTAGGTATATATAGGAGGAAGAAGTACGTCGGTTGAGCAATATGGGCCCCACGAGGGTGGAGGGCGCGCCCAGGGGGTAGGCGCGCCCCCTGCCTCGTGCTCTCCTGATTGCTTTCTTGACGTAGGGTCCAAGTCCTCTGGATCACGTTTGTTCCAAAAATCACGTTCCCGAAGGTTTCATTCCGTTTGGACTCCGTTTGATATTCTTTTTCTGTGAAACTCTGAAATAGGCAAAAACAACAATTCTTGGTTGGGCCTCCTGTTAATAGGTAAGTCCCAAAAATAATATAAAAGTGTATAATAAAGCCCATTAAACATCCAAAACAGAATATAATATAGCATGAAACAATAAAAAATTATAGATACGTTGGAGACGTATCACCTGACGCCGCAGCCGAACCAGTGAACCCTCGTACTCATCTCCGTGTGGGCATCCACTGCCGCGTCTTCCCCGGCTCCGCGTCGTCCCCTTCCTAGGCCTCGCCGTCGTCCACCACCTTGGTGCTCTCGGCGCGGCGTGATCAATATGGTCAATGACCGACTTCCATCGGAAAATCAGACGTGGAGAGGTGGCAGCTTGGTCCACGCCATACAGTGGGTCCATGGCCACAGCCAGTTTTGTGATTTGCCAAGTAAGTCACTTTATCAGGCCTGTTGGGCTGCAAATCTTTCAACACGAGGAGAGCTTCATTCGGCTGGCCGAGAAAATGGCCTATCAGTAATGAGAAATGGGTTGTACATTTTTAAAACACATCAAACCGGCAATTAGTTTCGAATTTCTTTTTTTCATTTCGAGATTTTAGATTTCATTGATTTTTATGCATAGACAATTTGTTGGATTTTATATTGATATACATTTATTTTTAAAATCAGTTTGAATGTGACTTAAATTTCGGGATTAAAAACAGTTCGGACCGCACCGAAATATGCAAAATTTCCTATAATTTTTTAACCATGGCCACAATATGGGCCGTAATGCTAACAAAAAGAATATGGGCTCCAAAAAAACCTTAAAAATTAGCAAACTGTAAATTATTAGAAATAATGGTAGATGGGATGTATGTTGTTTTCCACAGATTTGAGGCTTCCTTAAAAAAAGGTTGACGCACAAGTAGTGACTGTTGGATTTCCAACGGTCGTCATGCTTCTTCAATCTCTGCTCTTCCTGCTCCAGCCGCTCAAACAAACGCCCGGTAGCTACTGCTCCCTCCTCCCTTGGTGGCTGTCTTTGCCGCACAGGCCTCACCACCCCACCGTACTCCCATTGCTGGCCTAGCCATCCCTCTACTCACCTACACCTACTGTTATTCTCCGTCGACGGCAGACAAACCAGTAGACCCTCGTACAGTCGTACTCCCCTCCGCGTGGGAAACAACTGCCGAGTCTTCCTTGCCTATGTGTTGTTCCCTTCCTAGGCCTCGCCGTCATCCACCGCCCTGGTGCTCTCGGCGCGGCCTGGTCAACGTGGGCAACGACCGACATGCATCTGAAGTGGACTGGACGTGGAGAGGCTGACAGCTGGGTCCACGGCCGCACGCAAGGAAATGCCTCCTTATTACGCGCAAAAAAATGATTCCTCCACCTGACATCTGGGTCCCACCGAAAGGTCCTCTGATTTTTTGCGAAAAAAATGTTACCGCCCGACAGCTTGGACCCAAAGACTATATCTTCGCATGCAAGGAAGTGCGTCCTTATTACGCACAAAAAAATGAATACTCCCCCTGCTAGCTGGGACCCAGTATAGTGGCAGGCTGACTTATGGGCCTACTAAGTTGACGGGGACGGAGGGCTTTGTCAACTTAGTCAATATGCACGATTCTAGCTCCAGTGACCGTACGATGTCCATCCAACGGCCGTAGTGCTTCTTCAACCTCTGGTCTTTTTGCTCCAGCTGCCCAAACCAGCGTCGGTCATGCCTCGTACTCCTGCCTCCCGTGGCCGGCTGCGATGCGGCGGAGGCCTCACCGCCCCTACTACTCCCACCGCTGGCCAGGCCATCCCTCTACTCACCCACACCCCCTGTTATTCTGCGGTGACGGCAGCCTCACACCGCAGCGAACCAGTGAACCCTCATACTCATCTACGTGTGGGCATCCACTGTCACGTCTTCCCCGGCTTGGTGTCGTCCCCTTCCTAGGCCTCGCCGTTGTCCACCGCCCTGGTGCTCTCGGCGCGGCGTGGTCAACGTGGTCAAGGAACGGCTTCCATCGGACGTGGACTGTACGTGGAGAGGCTGACAGCTAGGTCCACGGCCGGAGCAAGGAAGTGCCTCCTTATTACGCGCAAAATAATTATTCCTCCACCTGACAGCGGGGACCCATCGGACGTGCCACCATATTTCACGAAAAAAATGTTTCCCCCTGACTGCTGGGACCCACCAGCTAAATCTTCGCATGCAAGGAAGTGCGTCCGGGCAAAAAAATCGATTCGCCCCCCTGACTGTTGGGACCCACCAGCTACATCTTCGCACGCAAGGAAGTGCCTGACAGTCGGGACCCACCTGGTCAAAGCGTGCGTAGGGTTGTCATTCTGGTCGCGAATGTGTACGTACATACTGGTCGATGTAGAGGCGCGCACGTGTCGTCGTAGAGGCGCGCACGTAGCATGTACACGTACGTCTGATGGCGGTGTGTAAGAAAGAAAATACGCCACGCGTCATTACATACGGGCAGGGTCTCAAACTCCTACTCGCGCATACATACGGCCAGGGCTCGTGTACATGGCTGGGTCGGAACGGAGAAACAACGTCGTCGTCGTGTTCATGGGGAGCCAACCGGCTGGGTCGAAACGGAATGCATCATCGTGTTCATCGGGAGGGCTTGGACGGAACAGCCGATGGAAACGAGGCCTGGCGCACCGCAGAATGGAGGAAACGGCCTTGTGTTCGACCGGCCACGTTCGAAACGGGATCCTGTTCATCGGGAGGGGTGCGGCGTGCAGTAAAGCGGAGGAAGCGGACCTCCTACGGTCAAAACGGGGTCCCTTGCTCGGGAGGGTGTGGCATACCGGAAAAGCGGAGGAAGCAGACTTGTGTTGGAGCGCCTTCACGGTCAAAGCAGGGGTCCTGTTCATCGGGGAGGGGTGTGGCGTACCGCAAAACGGGACTTCACGAGATACTGTTCATCTCCACCATTGACCCCCTCCAGCCTCCACGGGCTACTGTTCATCCACCCTCGACCTCCTCCAGCCTCCATATGCGTTGTTCATCCACGGGCTCCTGTTCATCCAGCCTCCACCGCGTGCTACTCCACCGTCTACTGTTCAACCAGCCCTCTCCACGAACTCCTGTTCAACCACCCCTCCACGGGCTACTGTTAATCCAGCCCTCCACCGTCTACTGTTCATCCTGCCCTCCACGGGGTGGTCCTGTTCATCCTGCCCTCCACGGGGTCATGTTCATCCATCCCCAACCGGCTCGAACGATCGGGGGTCCTGTTCATCCACCCCCACCGGGAACTGTTCATCCAAACCCCCAAGCAACGCTCACTGTTCATCCTGAGGTAATGCCACGGGGTCCTGTTCATCCACCCCCACCGGGAACTGTTCATCCAACCCCCAGCGCGTGCAATGCTCACTGTTCATCCAGAGGCAGCATCAATCGGCTTCAGTTAGCAGCAGTAGCAAAGGAATCACTCGATCGGGTTCAGTTAACAGCCATCGATCGATCCCTCAGGTTTAGTAACACGTAGCTTGTAGTGCAATCGCTCGGGTTTAGTTAGAGCCCAACGCCTCGCACGTGTACGAGAGAAACACGCATCGCTCGGCCCCGACCACCCACCGTAACCGGGAACACCCCGACATTTTCCTCGCCCTCGCTTCTACCACGGTTTTTCCATCATGGACGGCCCAAAGAATGGCATGCAGATGCGTCTCTGGCCCTCCCAGGATGAAAAGCCCATTTTCTGTCATGAATTTTTGTCATAGAAGTAGGACCCCACCACATCTATGATGATACAGTGTTTTGTCACAATTATCGTCATAGAAGTGTCATAAGTATGAAAGAAATTTTTTTCGTTCGGCCCAAAATGTCACGGATGTGTCTTTTTTTTTGTAGTGCAAGTAATTCTTTAAGCATGGACTTGACCTCGGTCATCATAGACGTCTTAAGTGAAACCATGGCTTCATTTAAGTCATCTCGTGTGATCGAAGTCAACTCCACGGCCTCAAGCACTTCCTCCTCTGTGTCAACCATACTCTTCGGGTGGTTAAACCTTTAATAACGAGAAGAGGCTCTGATACCAATTGAAAGGATCGATATGGTTGACTAGAGGGGGATGAATAGGCAACTACCACTTTTTAACTTTTCTTAGCAAATTAGGGTTAGCAACAAATAGGTTGTCTAGATATGAAACTAGGTGAGAAGCAACACAAGTAAGCAAAGGATACAACACAAGTAAAGCTTGCACAACGTAAAGGTAAGAGATAACCACAAGTGGGGACGAGGATGTGTTACCGAAGTTCCTTCCCTTTGAGAGGAAGTACGTCTCCGTTGGAGCGGTGTGGAGGCACAATGCTCCCCAAGAAGCCACTAGGGCCACCATATTCTCCTAATGCCCTCACACAATGCGAGATGTTGTGATTCCACTAGTGGTGCCCTCGAAGGCGGCAACTGGACCTTTACAGACAAGGTTGGGGCTCTCTCCACAACCGAATTGGAGGCTCCCAACGACACCATAAAGCTTCACCACAATGGGATGTGACTCCGAGGTGACCTCAACCGTCTAGGGTGCTCAAACACCCAAGAGTAACAAGATCCGCAAGGGATTAGTTGGGGGAATCAAATTTCTCTTGATGAAAGTGTAGATCTAGGCCTTCTCAAGCAATCCCTAAAGAATCAACAAGTTTGATTGGTTAGGGAGAGAGATCGGGCAAGAATGAGCTTGTGAGCAACAATGGAGTTTGGGGGAGGAAGAGGTAGTCAACTTAGAGAAAGAAGACTCCTTTTTATAGTAGGAGAAGGAATCCAATCGTTATGCTCCCACAGACCGTGCATAGTTTAACCTGAGCAAGTCAGGGGAACGGTAGTGCCGCCAGAGCGGTACTACCACATGGAGTTAAGCTATACATGATACCAGCAATAGTAGGGGTTGGCAGGGCGGTAATGCCACTAGGAGCGGTACTTCCGCCATGGACTGCCGCTCTACTTCTGCCCTCAGGACAGAACAGTCCAGAACAGACGAAATAAGAGGTACTTCCCGCGTTACTAGCCAGCGGTACTTCCGCTGGAGCGGTACTACCGTGGCTAGCAGAGGTACTTCCGCTTAACCTATGGGTGTGTGGTAAACCCGCGGTAGTTCAGAGGAAGTTAGCTCCGTAGTACCTACCATGGCAAACTACCGCTCTACTACCGCCCGTTTACAGAACCCAGAAAT
Source organism: Aegilops bicornis (assembly GCA_021605145.1). NCBI lineage: Eukaryota > Viridiplantae > Streptophyta > Magnoliopsida > Poales > Poaceae > Aegilops > Aegilops bicornis. The sequence goes on along the minus strand of CM038673.1, from coordinate 483,593,724 downwards.
TAGGCGGAAGTAGGAGCCGCACTACTCAGCGACACTACCGCTAGAGCGGTACTACCATTGAGCAGAGCGGTACTACCGCCTATCATGATCTGACAAAGTTCAAGCACAAAGGAAGAACAAGCTCAATTGTCGGGAAAGAAAGGAGGGTGCAAGGGAAGCGTACGTGATGATTCCACCCAAACCTTTTCGAAGCGGACCCCCTCTTAATAGTACGGTGTTCCTACGACTTAAGTCCACCGAAAAAGAAACAAAGAAAACACCGTCTTTATAAATCTCCAGAGGGGTTCAAATCATCTTGTGCAACAAGGTAGCTTATGTGAGATGCTCAACGCACACGATTAGTCCGCAAATGCATTGTCATCAATCACCAAAACCACTAAGGGAGAAATATACCCTAATAAAAAGAAAGCACAATAGGAAGTTTTCCTCTCTTTATTCTCTCTTCTGCTCTAGAGGCACCGCAGGGACTCCGCCTTTGGTTGCTTTGCTCCATTCTTTTATGGTAGATGATTACCACATTAACTACGCGACTTCACTATCATTCTGGGATTTCTTCCATAAAATATTATTTCCTCCAAAAGGCGGTACCACGCCAAGCGTGCTGCCGTCCCAAGTGTCCACCGCCCCGAGCACAAGCACAATGGATCGGCGCCGGCGGTGCGCACACCTTCATGGTGCACGTCCACACCGGCTTCCAGCGCGCGGACTGCACACATGCACTGAGAAAAATCGCCGCCGGTGGCCACACGCATTCACAGTGCACGCACACACCGGCGGCTAGCATGCGGACTGCATGCATGCACTGGCACTAATTGATGCAGGCAAGAACACACACTGCACAGGCGTCCATGGATACAGCAGGGCACAAACGAGCTGCTCGGGCTGGACCGAGCCATAGGCAAGACGAGCATACTAACAAAAGAGGTGCGCAAAGGCAATAAAATCCCACAAATCCTACCTTGTAGGCACAAAATAAATATTAAAATCATCACATAAATTGGGCTCATCAACTTCCTCAAGGTTAAGTCTTGCAAAAAAGTCCAGCAGTTCGAAAAATGTTCACAAATCCGGAAAAAGCTCTTGAATTCAAAAAATAAGTTCACGCAAAATTTGAGAAAAGTTCATGAATTTGAAAATAAATCAAAAATTTGATAAAAAATCATGAATTTGTAAAAAGTTCAGAAAAAACTAAGAAAACTTCAAGAATTTGAAAAGGTTTAGTAGTTTAATTTTTTCACAAATTCAAGAAATAGTGATGAATTTAGAAAAAAAATCATGAATTTGAAGAAAGTTTGCGACATTTGTAAAGTTCATCAATTTATAAAAGTTGTGAATTAAGAAAGAAAAGGAAAAATGAAATATAGAAAACAAAAAAAGAAAAAGAAAAAGAAAAAGAACAAAAGCTAAACTAATGAAATACCGGTTGGAAGCTTATGAGCTTCCCAAAACCAGCCAGAAACTATGCAAAAGTCATAATGGTTCAGCGTTATGGTCCGCCCCAGTTGCATTTAGCATGTATTTTGGGGTGTGGGGAGCTCCAGAGCAACTAGTAGACAAGTGCTCGTTCGGGAGTCTTGCAACGATTTCTTGCGAGTGGGCTAAGAGCGTGCTCTCGGCCGCCGCCAGGTGTCCTGCTCTGGGCGCTCCCTCCGGATTTTATTTTATTTTTTCGCACACATTTTTGGCTTTTAAACAGGTTTTCCTGATTTTTTTTTGACTTTTTGGTTTTCACCGGTCTTCCTTAACTTTTGGATCAATTTTATTTTTTTGAAAAAGAATTTTCTTGCAGAAAAATGCGTTTTTTATTCCGCGAGAGGCATAGTTTTGCTTTTGCGAGAGGCACAAACCATACCTCTCGAAAAATGAAAAAAAATGCATTTTGTTTTTTCTTTCTTTCGTGAGAGGCACGTATTGCTTCCGCGAGAGGCACGGTTGTGTGCTTTCGCGAGAAGCACGGCCTCGGAAACAAAAAAAAGCGTATTTTCTGGGTTTTTTCTACCACGAGAAGCATGATTTTACTTCCGCGAGAGGCACGACAGTGCCTCTTGGAAACGAAAAAAACATGTTTCTACTTTTTTTCCTTCTGCGTGAGGCGCAGTTTTGCTCCCTAGATAGGCATGATCGTGCCTCTTTCGAAAAGGAAAAAAAATGTGCTCCCGGTTTGATTTTTTCGTAAAAAAAGTTTGTAAAAATCTATTAACATGGGATATAGTTTTGAAGTTCTTGACGCGAGGAATTCAACGGTGAAAACAGCTCCAGATTTGGATGCATAGTTTAAGAGATAATTTTTTTTGAATAAACGGATCTATGAAAAAAGGGATAACTCCCAGGTTCTCACAAGTGGCGTGCTACGCCACTTGTCACAACCTGGGGAGGTGGGAGTGATCTTTGCAATGAGTACTCCGCAATTAGTGATTCCAGGGAAACTCCTACTGGGTGCGTGAGGCGCTGGCGAACCAGCAACGCGGAACCCCTCCCTCCCGCACGCCCCTGTTTGACTGGCCCATGAGCGGGGCAGGAGCACCAACTTTTTAATTTTGTTTTTTGTTTTTTATTTTTCTCTGTTTTTTCTTTTTTCTTCTTTAAATAATTCGAGTTTTTGTTCATCGAGCCAAAAGTGACCTTGAATTCGAATAATGTTCACAAATTTGAAAAATGTTCATCAAAAACTAAAATGTTCCCAAATTTAAAAAATTGTTCCCTAAAATTCAAAAAATGTTTGTTATTCACGTGTACCAAAAATGTACACAATTTGAACAAATATCCGTAAATTTGAAAATGTTCAAAATTGAAAAAATAAACAATTTTTAGTTTTGATGAAGAAAATTGATATTTCGATGATTATTGGACAAATTTTGAATTCGATGAACATTTGTAGAAATTAGTGAACAAATTTCAAATTAGATGAACATTTTTTGAAAATGATGAAAAAAAATCCAATTTAATGAAAAATTAATTTGATGAACAAATTTCGAATTTGATGAACAATTTTTAAATCCCGATGAACAACAAATGATTTCGATGAACATTTTTTTGGGTTCGATGAACACAAAAATACTTGTGAATTTAAAAAGAAAATTCACAAAAAATGTTCACGAATTTTAAAATGTCATGGTTTCATAAAATATTCATGAATTTACAAAAATATTCATGAATTCATAAAATGTTCATAAACTTTAAGGATGTTCGCAAAAAAAGAAAAGGAAATAAAAAGAAAAGTTAAAAAGAAAAAGGAAGAGGAAAGGGAAAAGGGGAAAATAAAAAAGTAAAATAAACATAAAAGAAAAATAAAAATAAAAAGGAAAAGGAAAATAAAGAAAAAATCGAAAGGAAAATAAAAATCGGTATGGATAAAATACTATATTGGGCCGGCCCAAATACTCGATCTGGCTATTAACTGGCACATAAAGCGTCGAATAGGAATTGGCGTGCACTATTTCCTATGGCACAATTACTTTTATGCCTTTGGCTATATGCATTAGGATAATTTTTTCTTATCAAATTTGATATTCAAATTCTAGGGTCAAATTGTCTCTTCTCATCATAGAAAAGAAAAACATTCTCTTCGTTAGGTGGCAAATTAGGAAAAGTGTATAATGCATCATAAGTCCTAAAACTATCCCAGGTATGTCAGCTTAGTCTTATAACTTTGAAACTACACTTTGTGGTCCTAAAACTATTGGAGGTGTGTGAGTCCTATAACTTCAAAACTGGAGTTTTAGGTCCTAATGCTATTGAAGGTGTGTCAGTTTAGTTTTATAACTTTGAAACTGCAGGCTAGCGGTTGGATGATGGCTTGAGTTCCAGTGAGGAAAGTAGACCGGTCATCTCAGCCTCACCCTGTAGTAGCAGAATGACACGTCACACAACGTCCAATTGCTACCCACCTGTGGATGCTATTGGGGTTGCGTCATTCTCACCGACCTTTGCGTCAGCTTCGCGGTTTCCGCGCACTCCTCTGCATCGTCCGACAGCAGCGACAGTTCCCTACTTGTTGTCATGCTCGTGGCCAAGCAACAACCTGCACGACAAGCTCTAAGGGAAGAGTGTAGGGGTAAAGACGATGTCATGAGAGAGAGAGGTGGTATGGCGTCTTCCATCCTGATTGGCTTGGGGTCTCCCCAGCGGCCGCGTCGTCGAGGGAGAGGGATGTCATCCTCCATGCCGACTGGATCGGGGTCTCCTCGGCGGCCGCGCCAAACCTCTCAGCGAGGCTGCCCTGTAGCTCATGGTCATGCAGGGTGTTGGGCGTGCAGGTTCCAACACACACTGTGCCATGGAAGCGTATGAACCACTTTTGGGGAAGTAAACACATATAAAAGGCTCATTTGAAAACAAAAATGCAGCATAGTTGCTGGACATGCTAGCTTAGGACTTGAGATGAACAAACTTAATTAGTTTTGCGATCCAAAATTGCAGTTTTGAATTTATAAGACTGAACTGACACACCTTCAATAGTTTTGGGATTCAAAACTGCAGTTTCAAAGTTATAGGACTAAACTGATACACCTTCAATAGTTTTTGAACAAAAACTGCAGTTGTAAAGTTATAGAACTAAATTGACACGCCTACCAGAGTTTTAGGACCTATGGTGCATTGTTTTTCGAGAGTACGCCAAAGGCGTACCTTATCTTTATAGAAGGGAGCAAAAGTATTTACAAGAGGCTTGAGGCCACGCGAACATTCCCCAAGCAATACAACACACCCACGCCCAACTAGCAAGAGCACTAGACTACTCTCTCACAAATCGTTGCAACCCTACCACTCCTACCCCAGCTCTTCTCCACTCCTCTATCTCTTGCAGAATTTTATGAATGAGGTCACTTGCCACTAGCACTTGATTTGCCCGATTGAAAACCCTTGCGTTGCGTTGTTTCCACAAGGTCCATGCCACCAAGATTACCAATGTGTCAAACCCTCTTTTTTGCGCCTTGTGATAGTGCTTTCTTCCGGACAGCCACCATTGGAGATAGTTGTCTTGAGTGCTTAGCCAAGGGACGTCCAGGTCAAGGGCAGAAAAGCATCCTTCCCACGCCTCCCTAGCATACACGCATTGGATTAGAATGTGTTCAACATTATCCTCGCTTTGCAAGCACGTGTAGCAAGGTGCCGGATGATCTTGGAGCCCATGTCTTGCTCTCCTGTCCGAGGTCCACAAGTGGTGTTGAACAGCTAGCCATGCAAAAAAAATTACACTTCAGTGTTGCCCAGCTTTTCCAGATGCAAGCGGCAAAAGGAGAGGTGACACCCCCAGCGCACAGTCGATGATATGTTGATTTGGCCATGTACATTCCTGAAGGGTCTGCAGGCCATGAGAAAATATCTGGGTCACCTGCCTGCCGCTGGACCGTGTGGATGGCCTGATTCAGGTGCATAAGTTGTATATGCATGGTGAAAGAGAGATCTCCTCTCACATCTTGAGTCCATCTGTTAGCATCCATAGCTTGCTCAACCGTGCGTCTATTTTTGACTCTGGTATCCACTGCTGCCACGATGGTAGGGCGATGTCCGCAGCGGCAAACCCATGGATCCACCTATCTCTCCATAATAGGGCTCTGCTGCCGTCTCCCACCTCAATGTGCACCATGCTGTCGAACACCTACCTGGCTTCCTCGGCTTCCGTCATAGGGATACCCCTCCAAGGCTTGGAATCATCAGGCAGGCGTAGCCACTCCTAGCAAACTCATAGAGCGAGTGCCTGCAGCTGCAGATTTTTAGCCCCTGACCCTCCCATACTCAAGGGTCGGCAGATACTATTCCATGCCACAAGACACTGACCACCATTGATTTTTTCCTTCCCATCCCAAAAGAAGGCGAACATGCTCCAATCAAGCTCCTCAAACACCCAAGCAGGGGCATCAGACACCAGAAAGTGGTGGATAGGTTTGCCGCAAGAATTGACTTCACCCAAATCAACCTACCCGGTCGTTGAATCAACCCTCGCTGCCAGGCAGGCACCAACTTACGCGCCGAGTCAAGAATTGGTTGCCATTCCGCTCGAGTTAGCTGGCAGATGGCAAGCTGGAGTCCAAGGTATTTGCACGGAAAATCTTTCATACTACAGTTCAGCATAGCCGCGACCCGATCCTTGTCGAGATCGTCTGATGAGTATGGCTGAGGACTTGGCATAGTTTACTCGTAGCCCAGATGCTTCCCCAAAAGCCCGAAGAACCTCTGTCACAAAGGCGAGATATTGTGGAGTAGGTCATACGAACAAAGCGACATCATCTGCATATATGGAAAGCCTTTGCAGCGCTGCTATCCCCGTGAATGAACTGATCGCTGTTGGGGAACACAGTAATTTCCAAAAAAAATCCTACGCACACGCAAGATCCATCTAGGTGATGCATAGCAACGAGAGGGGAGAGTGTTGTCCACATACCCTCGTTGACCGAAAGCGGAAGCGTTATGACAATGCGGTTGATGTAGTCGTACGTCTTCACGATCGACTGATCCTAGTACCGAAAGTACGGCACCTCCGCGATCTGCACATGTTCAGCTCGGTGACGTCCCATGAACTCTAGATCCAGCTGAGTGTCGAGGGAGAGCTTCGTCAGCATGATGGCATGATGACGGTCATGATGAAGTTACCGACGCAGGGCTTCGCCTAAGCACTACAACAATATGACCGAGGTGGAAATCTGTGGAGGGGGGCACCGCACACGGCTAAACAATCAACTTGTGTGTCTATGGGGTGCCCCCTCCCCCGTATATAAAGGAGTGGGGGAGGGGAGGGCCAACCCTCTCTATGGCGCGCCCTAGGGGGAGTCCTACTCCCACCGGGAGTAGGACTCCCCCTTTCCCTAGTTGGGGTAGGAGAGGAAGGAAGGAGGAGAGACGGAGAAGGAAAGGGGGGCCGGCCCCCTCCCAATTCGGATTGGGCTTGGGGCGGCGCGCCCCCACGTTGGCCGCCTCCTCCTCTCTCCCACTAAGGCCCATTAAGGCCCATGTACTCCCTGGGGGTTTCCAGTAACCCCCTGGTACTCCGGTAAATGCCCGAACTCACCTGGAAGCCTTCCGATGTCCAAACATAGCATTCCAATATATCGATCTTTATGTCTCGACCATTTTGAGACTCCTCTTCATGTCCGTGATCTCATCTGGGACTCCGAACAACCTTCGGTAGATCAAAACACATAAACTCATAATACCGATCGTCACCAAACGTTAAGCGTGCGGACCCTACGGGTTCGAGAACTATGTAGACATGACCGAGACTCGTCTCCGGTCAATAACCAATAGCGGAACCTGGATGCTCATATTGGTTCCTACATATTATACGAAGATCTTTTATCGGTCAAACCGCATAACAACATATGTTGTTCCCTTTGTCATCGGTATGTTACTTGCCCGAGATTTGATCATCGGTATCTCAATACCTAGTTCAATCTCGTTACCGGCAAGTCTCTTTACTCATTTCGTAATGCATCATCCCGCAACTAAAACATTAGTCACATTGCTTGCAAGGCTTATAGTGATGTGCATTACCGGGAGGGCCTAGAGATACCTCTCCCACAATCGGAGTGACAAATCCTAATCTCGATATATGCCAACTCAACAAACACCATCGGAGACACCTGTAGAGCATCTTTATAATCACCCAGTCACGTTGTGACGTTTGATAGCACACAAAGTGTTCCTCTGGTATTTGGGAGTTGCATAATCTCATAGTCATAGGAACATGTATAAGTCATGAAGAAAGCAATAGCAACAAACTGAACGATCAAGTGCTAAGCTAACAGAATGTGTCAAGTCAATCACATCATTCTCTAATGATGTGATGCCGTTAATCAAATGACAACTCATGTCTATGGCTAGGAAACTTAACCATCTTTGATTCAACGAGCTAGTCAAGTAGAGGCATACTAGTGACACTCTATTTGTCTATGTATTCACACATGTACTAAGTTTCCGGTTAATACAATTCTAGCATGAATAATAAACATTTATCATGATATAAGGAAATATAAATAGCAACTTTATTATTGCCTCTAGGGCATATTTCCTTGATCCCCACTTGCACTAGAGTCAATAATCTAGATTACACAGTAATGATTCTAACACCCATGGAGTCTTGGTGCTGATCATGTTTTGCTCGTGAGAGAGGCTTAGTCAATGGGTCTGCAACATTCAGATCCGTATGTATCTTGCAACTCTCAATGTATCCCTCCTTGACTTGATCGCGGATGGAATTGAAGCATCTCTTAATGTGCTTGGTTCTTGATACGTCTCCAATGTATCTATAATTTTTGATTGCTCCATGCTATATTATCTACTGTTTTGGAAAATATTGGGCTTTATTATCCACTTTTATATTATTTTTGGGACTAACCTATTAACCGGAGGCCCAGCCCAGAGTTGTTGTTTTTGCCTATTTCAGTGTTTCGAAGAAAAGGAATATCAAACGGTGTCCAATTGACCTCAAACTCCAGGAACTTATTTTTGGACTAGAAGAAGCCCACGGAGTACCGGAAGCTCACCAGGGGAGTCTCGGGCTGCCCACGAGAGTGGGGGGTGCCCCCACCCCCTAGGGCGCGCCCCCTGCCTCGTGGACAGCCCGGAGGTTCATCGACGTACTTCTTTCACCCATATATACCCACGTACCCTAAAACTTCCTAAGACGAGAATAGATCGGGAGTTCTGCTGCCGCAAGCCTCGAGCCACCAAAAGTCAATCGGGACCCTGTTAGGCACCTGCCAGAGGGGGGAACCTTCACCGGTGGCCATCTTCATCATCCCGGCGCTCTCCATGACGTGGAGGGAGTAGTTCACCCTCGGGGCTGAGGGTATGTACCAGTAGCTATGTGTTTGATCTCTCTCTCTCTCTCTCTCGTTCTTGAGGTGATACGATCTTGATGTATCGTGAGCTTTGCTATTGTAGTTGGATCTTATGATGTTTCTCCCCCCTCTACTCTCTTGTAATGGATTGAGTTTTCCCCTTGAAGTAATCTTATCGGATTTAGTCTTTAATGACTTGAGAGCACTTGATGTATGTCTTGCCGTGCATATCTGTGGTGACAATGGGATATCATGTGATTCACTTGATGTATGTGTTGGTGATCAACTTGCGGTTTCCGCCCATGAACCTATGCATACGGGTTGGCACACGTTTTCGTCTTGATTCTCCGGTAGAAACTTTGGGGCATTCTTTGAGGTTCTATGTGTTGGTTGAATATATGAATCTGAGTTTGTGTGATGCATATCGTATAATCATACCCACGGATACTTGAGGTGACATTGGAGTATCTAGGTGACATTAGGGTTTTGGTTGATTTGTGTCTTAAGGTGTTATTCTAGTACGAACTCTAGGGCTGTTTGTGACACTTATAGGAATAGCCCAACGGATTGATTGGAAAGAATAACTTTGAGGTGGTTTCGTACCCTACCATAATCTCTTCGTTTGTTCTTCACTATTAGTGACTTTGGAGTGACTCTTTGTTGCATGTTGAGGGATAGTTATATGATCCAATTATGTTATTATTGTTGAGAGAACTTGCACTAGTGAAAGTATGAACCCAAGGCCTTGTTTCCTAGCATTGCAATACCATTTGTGCTCACTTTTATCATTAGTTACCTTGCTGTTTTTATATTTTCAGTTTACAAAAACCTATATCTACCATCCATATTGCACTTGTATCACCATCTCTTCGCCGAACTAGTGCACCTATACAATTTACCATTGCATTGGGTGTGTTGGGGACACAAGAGACTCTTTGTTATTTGGTTGCAGGGTTGTTTGAGAGAGACCTTCTTCATCCTACACCTCCCACAGATTGATAAACCTTAGGTCATCCACTTGAGGGAAATTTGCTACTGTCCTACAAACCTCTGCACTTGGAGGCCCAACAACGTCTACAAGAAGAAGGTTGTGTAGTAGACATCAAGCTCTTTTCTGGCGCCGTTGCCGGGAGGTGAGTGCTTGAAGGTATATATTTAGATCTTGCAATCGAATCTTTTTGTTTCTTGTTTTATCACTAGTTTATTCTATAAAAGAAAACTAAAAATGGAATTAAGTTTGCCTCATACGCTTCATCTTTTAATATCTTTCGTGAGTATGATGGGAAGGAAAATTGTGCCGAAGTGTTAGAAGAAGAATTACATAGAATGCTTGGCATAAAATATGTGAATGATGAGCATGCTTGAAATGTTGTTAGTATGAATTCCTTGAATATCCATGATGCTAATGAAATGCAAAGACACAAGCTTGGTGAAGCTAGTAATGATGAAGATGATATTAAATTTTCACACAAGCTTTGATGAGAAAATTTACTATGATGAAAGCATGCCTCCTATCTATGATGATTATTGTGATGACATGTATGCTATAAAGAATAATAATAACCATGAAACTTGTCATCTTGATCTTAATTTTCAATCACATGATAGTTATTTTGTTAAGTTTGCTTCCACTACTATTGATGAGAATAAATTTGCTTATGTGGAGAGTAGTAAAATTTCTATGCTTGTAGATCATGAAACGACTGCTTTAGGTGCTGGTTATATTGTTGAATTCATTCATGATTCTACTGAAAATTATTATGAGGGAGGAACATATGCTTGTAGGAATTGCAATAATATCAAGTTTCCTCTCTATGTGCTTAAAATTTTGAAGTTATGCTTGTTTTGCCTTCCTATGCTAGTTGATTATTGTTCCCATAAGTTGTTTGCTCACAAAATCCCTATGAATAGGAAGTGGGTTAGACTTAAATGTGCTAGTCATATTCTTCATGATGCTCTCTTTATGTTTCAATTCTTATCTTTTATGCGAGCATCATTGAAATCATCATGCCTAGCTAGGGGCGTTAAACGATAGCGCTTGTTGGGAGGCAACCCAATTTTATTTTAGTTTCGTGCTTTTTGGTTCTGTTTAGTAATAAATAATCCATCTATCTTATGTTTAGATGTGGTTTTGTGTTTTAATTAGTGTTTGTGCCAAGTAGAACCTTTTGGGAAGACTTGGGTGAAGTGTTTATGATCATGCTGTAAAAAACAGAAACTTTAGCGCTCACGAGATTAGCTTCAACTTTTTAATGGAGAGTTCTATTTAGTTTATTCTTTTTGCATATGATTACTAGAAAAATTCCTCAGGTCCACCAATCCATTTTAGAATTTTTGGAGTTCCAGAAGTATACGTTTGATACAGATTACTACAGACTGTTCTGTTTTTCACAGATTCTGTTTTCATTGTGTTGCTTGCTTATTTTGATGACTCTATGGCTAGTAAAATAGTTTATAAACCATAGATAAGTTGGAATACAGTAGGTTTAACACCAATATAAATAAATAATGAGTTCATTGCAGTACCTTAAAGTGGTGTTTTGTTTTCTTTAAGCTAGCAGACTTCTGAGTTTTCTGTTGAGTTTTGTGTTGTGAAGTTTTCAAGTTTTGGGTGAAGATTTGATGGACTATGGAATAAAGAGTGACAAGAGCCTAAGCTTGGGGATGACCAAGGCACCCGAAGGTAATATTCAAGGATAACCAAGAGCCTAAGCTTGGGGATGCCCCGGATGGCATCCCCTCTTTCGTCTTCGTTCATTGGTAACTTTACTTGGAGCTATATTTTTATTCACCACATGATATGTGTTTTTCTTGGAGCGTCATTTTATTTTGTTAGTATTTTCTTTCTGTTATTTAGATTAATGTTTTGCATATCTACTTTCAATAAAAATGTCAAGGATAGCTTTTACCATGCTTATTTTGCAAGTATACATGTTGCTGTTTCAAAACAGAAAGTTCACCGCTGTTGCAAAAATTCCCTAGAAAAGTCAGAATGTGATAAAATGTTGAAACCTTTTGCATAACAAGATCTGACAAATTTACTACAGTGGGAATTTTCTTTCATAATTTTTGGAGTTAGGGAAGTATGATGAATCTTGCATTCTTTACAGACTGTACTGTTTTGGCAGATTGATGTTATGTTTGCATATGTTTGCTTGTTTAATGATTCTATTTGATGATAGGAGTATTAAATATGCAGAGACATTTAGTATGCAATGTTGAATAATAATTTTAATGATTTGCTACGGTATAGTATGATAAGGTTTTTGCATTGGTTTATACTAACTTATCTCACGAGTCCTTGTTGAGTTTTGTGTGGATGAAGCTTTTGAGATTTAGGGAGACCGTGATATGAGAGGAATTAAGGAGACAGAAAATCTCATGCTTGGGGATGCCCAAGGCATCCCAAGATAATATTTCAAGAAGTATCAAGTGTCTAAGCTTGGGGATGCCCCGGTTGGCATCCCACCTTTCTTCTCCAACAATTATCGGTTAGTATCGGTTGAACCTAAGTTTTTTCTTCTTCACATGATGTGTGCTATCCTTGAAATGTCATTTTATTTTGTTTTGCTTGCTGCTTGAATAAAATACCAAGATATTAAATTATTAAATGGGAGAGTCTTCATATAGTTGCATAATTATTCGACTACTCATTGATCTTCACTTATACCTTTAGTAGTAGTTTGTCGTTTGCTCTAGTGCTTCACTTATATCTTTTAGAGCAAGGTGACGGATTTGTTTTATAGAAACTATTGATCTCTCATGCTTCACTTAGATTATTTTGAGAGTCTTAAATAGCATGGTAATTTGCTTAAATAATCTTAATATGCTTGGTATTCAAGATTTGTAAAACTTTCTTTTGAGTGTGTTGAATACTAAGAAAAGTTTGATGCTTGATAATTGTTTTGAGATATGGAGGTGATAATATCAAAGTTGTGCTAGTTGAGTAGTTGTTAATTTGAGAAATGCTTGTGTTGAAGTTTGCAAGTCCCGTAGCATGCACGTATGGTATACGTTATGTGACAAATTTGAAACATGAGGTGTTATTTGATTGTCCTCCTTATGAGTGGCGGTCGGGGACGAGCGATGGTCTTTTCCTACCAATCTATCCCCCTAGGAGCATGCGCATAGTGCTTTGGTTTTTGATGGCTTGTATATTTTTGCAATAAGTATGTGAGTTCTTTATGACTAATGTTGAGTCCCTTCCATCATTGCTAGCCTCGTCGGTACCGTGCATTGCCCTTTCTCACATTGAGAGTTGGTGCAAACTTCGCCGATGCATCCAAACCCCGTGATATGATTCACTCTTTCACACATAAACCTCCTTATATCTTCCTCAAAACAGCCACCATACCTACCTATTATGGCATTTCCATAGCCATTCCGAGATATATTGCCATGCAAATTTCCACCGTTCCGTTTTTTATGACATATTCATCATTGTCATATTGCTTAGCATGATCATGTAGTTGACATAGTATTTGTGGCAAAGCCACCATTCATAATTCTTTCATACATGTCACTCTTGATTCATTGCATATCCTGGTACACCGCCGGAGGCATTCATATAGAGTCATACTTTGTTCTAGTATCGAGTTGTAATAATTGAGTTGTAAATAAATAGAAGTGTGATGATCATCATTTAATAGAGCATTGTCCCAACAAAAAAGAGAGAAAGGCCAAATAAAAAAAAGAAGGCCCAAAAAAAGGGGGGGCATTGCTACTATCCTTTTTTTCCACACTTGTGCTTCAAAGTAGCACCATAATCTTCATGATAGAGAGTCTCTTGTTTTGTCACTTTCATATTGGAAAATTTTCATTATAGAACTTGGCTTGTATATTCCGACAATGGGCCTCCTCAAGTGCCCTAGGTCTTCGTGAGCAAGCAAGTTGGATGCACACCCACTTAGTTTCTTTTGTTGAGCGTTCATCCATTTATAGATCTAGTGCATCCGTTGCATGGAAATCCCTACTCCTTACATTAACATCAATCGATGGGCATCTCCATAGCCCATTGATTAGCCTCGTTGATGTGAGACTTTCTCCTTTTTTGTCTTCTCCACATAACCCCCATCATCATATTCTATTCCACCCATAGTGCTATATCCATGGCTCACGCTCATGTATTGTGTGAAGGTTTACAAAGTTTGAGATTACTAAAGTATGAAACAATTGCTTGGCTTGTCATCGGGGTTTTGCATGATGAGAGCATTCTTGTGTGACAAAAATGGAGCATGACTAAACTATATGATTTTGTAGGGATGAACTTTCTTTGGCCATGTTATTTTGAGAAGACATAATTGCTTAGTTAGTATGCTTGAAGTATTATTATTTTTATGTCAATATTAAACTTTTGTCTTGAATCTTTCGGATCTGAATATTCATACCACAATTAAGAAGAATTACATTGAAATTATGCCAAGTAGCACTCCGCATCAAAAATTCTTTTTTTATCATTTACCTACTCGAGGACGAACAAGAATTTAGCTTGGGGATGCTTGATACGTCTCCAACATATCTATAATTTTGATTGCTCCATGCTATACTATCTACCGTTGTGGACAATATTGGGCTTTATTATCCACTTTTATATTATTTTTTGGACTAACCTATTAACCGGAGGCCCAGCCCAGAATTGCTGTTTTTTGCCTATTTCAGTGTTGTGAAGAAAAGGAATATCAAACGGAGTCCAATTGACCTGAAACTCCACGGAACTTATTTTTGGACCAGAAGAAGCCCACGGAGTACCGGACGCTCACCAGGGGAGTCCCGGGGTGCCCACGAGGGTGGGGGCGCCCCCACCCCCCTAGGGCGCGCCCCTGCCTCGTGGACAGCCCGGAGGTCTACCGACGTACTTCTTACACCCATATATACCCACGTACCCTAAAACTTCCAAAGACAAGAATAGATCGGGAGTTCCGCCACCGCAAGCCTCTAGAGCCACCAAAAGTCAATCGGGACCCTGTTCCGGCACCCTGCCGGAGGGGGGAACCTTCACCGGTGGCCATCTTCATCATCCCGGCGCTCTCCATGACGTGGAGGGAGTAGTTCACCCTCGGGGCTGAGGGTATGTACCAGTAGCTATGTGTTTGATCTCTCTCTCTCTCTCGTTCTTGAGGTGATACGATCTTGATGTATCGCGAGCTTTGCTATTGTAGTTGGATCTTATGATGTTTCTCCCCCCTCTACTCTCTAGTAATGGATTGAGTTTTCCCCTTGAAGTAATCTTATCGGATTTAGTCTTTAATGACTTGAGAGCACTTGATGTATGTCTTGCCGTGCATATCTGTGGTGACAATGGGATATCACGTGATTCACTTGATGTATGTTTTGGTGATCAACTTGCGGGTTCCGCCCATGAACCTATGCATACGGGTTGGCACACGTTTTCGTCTTGATTCTCCGGTAGAAACATTGGGGCATTCTTTGAGGTTCTATGTGTTGGTTGAATAGATGAATCCGAGATTGTGTGATGCATATCGTATAATCATACCCCCGGATACTTGAGGTGACATTGGAGTATCTAGGTGACATTAGGGTTTTGGTTGATTTGTGTCTTAAGGTGTTATTCTAGTACGAACTCTAGGGCTGTTTGTGACAGTTATAGGGATACCCTAGCGGATTGATTGGAAAGAATAACTTTGAGGTGGTTTCGTACCCTACCATAATCTCTTCGTTTGTTCTTCACTATTAGTGACTTTGGAGTGACTCTTTGTTGCATGTTGAGGATAGTTATATGATCCAATTATGTTATTATTGTTGAGAGAACTTGCACTAGTGAAAGTATGAACCCAAGGCCTTGTTTCCTAGCATTGCAATACCATTTGTGCTCACTTTTATCATTAGTTACCTTGCTGTTTTTATATTTTCAGTTTACCAAAACCTATATCTACCATCCATATTGCACTTGTATCACCATCTCTTCATGAACTAGTGCACCTATACAATTTACCATTGTATTGGGTGTGTTGGGGACACAAGAAACTCTTTGTTATTTGGTTGCAGGGTTGTTTGAGAGAGACCATCTTCATCCCACGCCTCCCACAGTTGATAAACCTTAGGTCATCCACTTGAGGGAAATTTGCTTGTCCTACAAACCTCTGCACTTGGAGGCCCAACAACGTCTACAAGAAGAAGGTTGTGTAGTAGACATCAAGCTCTTTTCTGGCGCCGTTGCCGGGGAGGTGAGTGCTTGAAGGTATATATTTAGATCTTGCAATCGAATCTTTTTGTTTCTTGTTTTATCACTAGTTTATTCTATAAAAGAAAACTAAAAAATGGAATTAAGTTTGCCTCATACGCTTCATCTTTTTAATATCTTTCGTGAGTATGATGGGAAGGAAAATTGTGCCGAAGTGTTAGAAGAAGAATTACATAGAATGCTTGGCATAAAATATGTGAATGATGAGCATGCTTGAAATGTTGTTAGTATGAATTCCTTGAATATCCATGATGCTAATGATATGCAAAGACACAAGCTTGGGGAAGCTATGTTTGATGAAGATGATATTTTTTGTCCCCCAAGCTTTGATGAGAAAATTTACTATGATGAAAGCATGCCTCCTATCTATGATGATTATTGTGATGACATGTATGCTATAAAGAATAATAATAACCATGAAACTTGTCATCTTGATCTTAATTTTCAATCACATGATAGTTATTTTGTTAAGTTTGCTTCCACTACTATTGATGAGAATAAATTTGCTTATGTGGAGAGTAGTAAAATTTCTATGCTTGTAGATCATGAAACGACTGCTTTAGGTGCTGGTTATATTGTTGAATTCATTCATGATTCTACTGAAAATTATTATGAGGGAGGAACATATGCTTGTAGGAATTGCAATAATATCAAGTTTCCTCTCTATGTGCTTAAAATTTTGAAGTTATGCTTGTTTTGCCTTCCTATGCTAGTTGATTATTGTTCCCATAAGTTGTTTGCTCACAAAATCCCTATGCATAGGAAGTGTGTTAGACTTAAATGTGCTAGTCATATTCTTCATGATGCTCTCTTTATGTTTCAATTCTTATCTTTTATGCGAGCATCATTGAAATCATCATGCCTAGCTAGGGGCGTTAAACGATAGCGCTTGTTGTGTAGCGACCCGACCTCAGACGGTCAAGCCTACGTATTCTTGTGCCATCCACGGATCAGTATCTTTGGCACACACAGTACATCAATGTATATATCAAAGTGCAATCACATGTATAAATAACGTAAAATGATATATACCTCATAATACTCAATGAAACAATCAAGCGGGTGTGGAGTCCCATCAACGCCATCGGCGGAGTTGAGTGTAGACCGTAACCACTGTATCGTAACTCTTACTTGTCGAGGAAATATCTGCAACATGATACGTTGCAGCCGTGTAGGTCGATTACATTGAATGTACCGCAAGATCACAACATGAATAAACAGATGGTAAAACTATACTATATGCAATTTGGCTTTGTGGCTCAGATTCGAGTTTTGTTTGCGTAAAAGCTGATTTTATTTTACCTACATCAAAGGAATAGAATGAAGTCTGTACTAAGGAGTTTTCTATCATGACATGGTTCCGCCAACCGATGTCTCATAGCCCAAAATCATCATAAGTTGCCCACAATTAAGTTATCAATCCGGTGTTGAGAGTTCCGAGATAGATCCAAGTCCAGATGCTCAAATTGTCCGTAGAATCGGGACACGGCTAATCGATTAGGTTATAACCCTCTGCAGAGGTTTGTACACTTTACCCGCAAGATTCGATCCCTCTCTTTACATTCTCGCACTTCATGGTGTTTGAGAACAAGAAGACCGAAACATGGTCTTACAAAGAGTTACTCTGACCACTTTCATGTACCCATCCAATCCTACAGTCCTTCAACATCATCTAGTACCGACCCAGCCAGAGTCACAACTAAGGTCAAACAAGCGAGCCCATAATGACTTGCGGTTGCACGGGTAAGCTTCCGGGCGTGAAGTATTCTTCCGTCTCTTTGAGTCTGGGTGAAGCTTTCCAAGATGTCATGGCGCTTCTCCATGCATCCCGGCCAACCACCGGTTTCTCCAGGTGCCCGTCAACCGTCCTTCACCCAAAGAGTGTGTATTGAAAATCCTGTCTCGAGTCTTGAAGTCTTGAGGTCTTGAAGATGCAGATCCTTGCAGATTCCATCATGGAGTTGTCGTCATTGGCGTAGAGTTCTCCTTCTTCACACCACTCGAGCACTCATACCAAACCCCGTCTACTATAGCGTAGCATTAAAATAAAATATCGTCCCGGCTTGGTAACAGGGTGATGGGTTCCTACCTCATGCATACTACTCAACTACAAGGATTCAATAACACTCTTGAGGGGTGGTTGCAATGGTGCCACTAAATGCAATAAAACATAGGTAAGAAAAGCATGGTCAAAGTGAACTTGCACGGTTGACGATCTTCGAAAAAAACTAGGGTTTCGTAGTAGCAATCCTCGCACTCCGGAAATTCTACCGAGGCAAACAATAACTATAATAAGCACATAGCAATAGGATCACATAACACAACATAACGAAAGTAACATAACACAACAAACAACCAAAACCAAATCCAAAAGAAAAACTCAAAGAAAGGCCACTCAAGTTTCCTACTTCAACAAATAACAATTTTTTTTTATAACAAAAATTCCTTAATATAACCTAATCATGGTTTTAGGTTAACTTAACGAAAAAGGTTTCACTAAGCAACTAGGAGCAAAAAGAATTAATTAAAAAGCTATTATAAAACTCATTTTAGGCCTAATCCAATTTCTATTAAGAAAATAATTTAAAACTTTTATTAATTATAAATAAAAGTTCATCTACTAGAATGACAGAAACTAACCTAGAATAACTAATCACAAGTTAAAAATAAATTAATTTACTAATTAATTAATTAGGAAAACAGGAACTAGTTAATTAATTAGGATTAATAGGATTCTGTCTAAAACAAATTATTTATTAATTCTAAAATACCCAAGTTAATTTCTAGGGTTTGGCAATGTCAAAATAAAGTGATGACAAAAAGAATCATGCAAAAATAATTTTTCTAACTAAAGTTATAGCAGATTTACTATTCTGGCTAAAACAATATTAAAGCACTTTTAATTATTTTTAACATAGCTAAATATGTATTCTACAGAAACTACATAAAATTTTCAATCCAACAAAAAAAAATCACTCAAAAATATTGAACAGAATAAAAGATATCAATTTTTGAAAAGAAACTATTCTGCTAAAACAGAAAATCAAATTAAAAAGAAAAAGGCCTAATGGGCCTATCTTTGTACTCTGGGCGTTAAATAGTCTAAACGGGCCCTAGGGTTAACTAAAACGAACCGGCCTAAAAATAAAAACCTAATCGATACTAAACCGGAACTAAACCGGAGCGAACCGTTTTTTATAAAAGAACATACCCCTTCGGGGGTGTTCTAATCCTAACCGTACAAAACGCATCGGACGGGGGAGAAGAGCTCCGGTGGCTCACCGGAGTTTGGACGGCGGCGGCGGCTCGGTGGCGAGTGTGCCGACGGCTCCGGTCGTCGGGAGGTCAGTAGTCGTCCGTGGTGCGGGCTGACGAGGTCTTAGTGGAGTCGACGAGGCTCGGGGGTCTAGAGCGACGGCAAGGCGAATGGCGGCGGAGATGAGCTCGGGCTCCGGCGGCGTGAGGGGAGAGGAGGGGTTCCGGCGAGGGGCGAGGGGGGAAATGGGGTGCGGGGAGGGGTTTAAATAGGGGGGGCCCTCGGCGTGGCAAGGGAGGCGATCGGGAGGGGGATCGGATCCCGGATCTCACGGGATCCCGGCGATCGGCGGCGGCGCTGACGCGGCGTGGGGTTGAAGGAGGGTGGGGTCCGCTGGCGGTGGGGAGAGGCGCGGTCTCGGTCGGTCGACCGAGCCGGAGAGGTTTCAGGCGAGGGAGGTGGTCGGCTCATTGGCTCATTGGTCAAGGCTTGGGCACTGGTGGGCTTGGTGGGGCTTTGGCTGGGCGAGGGCTGGGGTTGGCGCTGGGTTTTTCTCTTTTTTTTTTTTAAATAAAACAAAAACAAAAATAAAACCTTATCTATAAATATTTTATATAGGGTATATATATACCAAAATGATCAGGGGAATATTCCCTTTCATTTGAACATTTTTCCAAAGGCAAAATCCAAACTTTATAAAAATCCATTTTTTTTCAAATTCAAATAAAATTCAGATTTGAATCCAAAACTTTTGGCATTGTTTCCTCTGATATTTTTGGAGTGTCATGTTTGCTCCTCTCATACTTTTGATCAAGTATTTATCAGGCATAGTTTTTGAAATGTTTCCCACGTGCCAAAGTTTGAAATTCAAATTCAAAACTCAAAATTTGAAAGAGGGTTCCAAAGCACCTTCAAATGATTTTCAACTTGATTCATTATAACTTCCAACTCCTATTTCATATAATTGAAGAAGTCATTTTATCTTCCCTCATGAAAATCATTGAGTTGCATAAAGCTTTGAATTTGAAAACTTCCCAAATGAAATTCAATTCTTTTTCCAAAACCCTATTCATTTCAAAATGGAAGAAGTCATGTCATCTTCACTCTAGGTTTTGGTGTTGCAATGAACTTGAGCTCAATTGGGATCCAAAATGCAAAATGGAAAGTTTGGGAAAGTCATTTCATTCCCTCTCATTCAACTTTCAAAAGTTTCAATTTCCACTCAATTCCATTCAATCAATCACCAAACAATCAGACAACAACCATAGTTATTTATTTATTATAACATTCCAAAATTTAGAATTTTGGGATGTTACAAACCTACCACACTTAAAATGAATCTCGTCCTCGAGATTCAAGAGGCTAACAAGAAAAGGTTAGGGGTTGGGGTCTTCTAGCAAATGTTCAGTCGAGAAAGGTCGGTGGGCTACCACACTTAAAATTAAGGTTACGGTTCCAATAAACTCAGATACTTCCTCCGGAGTCTTGACAATGTATGTATCGTCACATATCTTACAATAACTCCTTCATTAACGCTCTTCTGTTAGGAGCGTAAAGTTTTCCTCGAAACCTTGGGTCGGTTCTTCAAAGTCGTGGTTCGTCCGAGACTGGATCTTCTTAGCTGATAGGTTCGTGTCCATTCTAGACAACCATCGAAATACTCATGGTGGTCTACAATTTATGGTTTTCTCCTGCAGAAAACGGGTTTGGGTTGAACCTCACCGTATAACCTACGTTTGGCAACAACTGCCATGTATATGGGTTTATCATCATACCACTCTAAGGCTTAAGCAAGGCTTCAACGAATCGTCACTTTACTATGGGTAAGTCTCTCAGATTTACCATTCCAAATAGCAGGAGCAAAAGATACGAGTAAGTCGGTATGGTGATCAATCCATTCCGCACCAGATCATTACCACAGATAAGGTTTAGCGAATCTCGTATTCTAACACTCGGTCATACTCACAAGCATTGCAGAATTTCTTTTGTTGACGAACTGGGTTCGAGTAAATCCATTGATTCTGCAAGCTGAGCAAAACATCTATCGTTCTTCACAACTCTTAGGTTTTTACGTAATCTCCTATGAAACGACTGCTGATCAAATCGCAGTCTTCCCAAAATATCTTTCTCCGGTGGGTACTTGATCCTTATCAATTCTTGGGCCTGTGGGTCATGGCCCACTTCAACACTAGTGTAGCTTTAGCTCATCCTTGGAGTAACTCTCATGTTACACCTCCTTAAATCCAATGAGTACTGTTTCTTCATACCATCATATCAAAACAAAACTCCAACTTATTTTGTCCAAACTTCACTCCGTGGAATATCATTATCATTTCCATGGGTCAAGTGTCCTCACAGGGTACTACCACCCTTAAATGCACAAATTCTTCCATAGACCATATTTTTTCTCATATCCTTGAAAATGGTCAAAACTCTTTGTTCATGGAGTAACAACTCATAAAATTCAACATATGAAATCATCACACCTTAACTTTATTGATTCATGCATTCATTACAATCTCTGAGCACCCATTACATAACTCAACTCATCGAACTCATAAAATGAAATTGCTTCTTACTACCAATATCAAAGTTCCAACTACACAGCTCCATCTTTCATCTTGTCGGGACATTTGGTAGCATAATTGTCCTGCTTCCTTGCAGCGAAAACAAATAACTTTCGATAAGTCTTTGGGCTTCTTGGAGATGGTGTCTACTCTTTGGGCTCTTGGCTTCTTCTCTGGACATTTACCAGCGTAATGACTTAAATCCTTGCACCTGTAACAAGTGATATGACTCAGGTCCTTCTCTACAAAAATTGTGTTGTTCTCGGGTTGCCTTCTTTTTCTCTTCCTGGAATTCTCTGTAATGATCAGAGTTTCTATCTCCAGAGGGTCAAACTTCACTTCTGGCCGGAAATATCCTGGATACTCTTTTCTTTCCTTGGTGCAATCTGTGAAAAATGTCCTTCTTCTCCACATGAATAGCGAGCATTGGAGTAAAATCTGTCGAGACCTTCTCCCTCCGTGTCTTCAACACTTTCATTCATTACTGGTTCTTCTAGATCTTCCTTGAGGGCTTCTTTCATTCCATCTTCACCTTGAGAATAGTTTGTTGCACCGTGGAGTAAATGTGACACTGCACCGGGTAGTGGGTGGTTCCTTCACCACGAAGCAAGTCACCTCGCTAGTTGGGCATTCCTCACCGGGTGTTTCTCCTCACAATGAGGGCATCCATCTTTGTGGTCCTCCAGGGTGTGTCCTATTTCTCCGCAAATCTTGCAGGCACAAGGTTTACTTCTTGGTGTATCATTGTGCTTCCGGATAAGACGTGATCTCATCAGGGTCTTCTTGAATTCCTCCCAAGTTCTTGCTCCTTTAAATCCTTGTATGGATTGATGCATTCTCCACCAGGTTGCAGCACTTTCTGTAAAGCATCAAGAGCGTATTGGACCTCATACTTCCTTGAAACCAAATTGTTCCCGAAGTGATTCTCCATGTTCTCGCATCCATAGCTCTCGCCTCCCATTGAAGTCTTGATCCGAAGAATATCAGTCCAACTTCATTCATCATCTATGGGGTTCAAGGGTTTTAGGGTAAGATGAGAGAGATGGGGGGGGATATACACACAATACAAACAATAGTTTTTGAAGAAACAAGTTTTACTTTGTGGCTGTCGGAAAACATCAAACAAATGTCAGCTCACACATCGTCGCATCTAACGTAAGTGTGTAACAGGGTTTGGTCTTCTAAAGGTCAAATATTTCTTCAGGAACTTCAAATCTTGAGTCTTCAAGCTGTTGTAGCTTCTAATACATGGTGAAATCCTCTTTACTCTGAAGGGGTCATCGGTTCTCCGATATCAAATCCTTCTTGGAGCGTCTTCGATTGGTCCTCCCAAGTTATCAAAGGATAAGGGGTATATTCTAACTATTTGAGGTGAGAGGGTCTATTTGATAAATTCAGAAAAGATGAGAAGTAAGAGTCTTTTGTAAATAAAGTTTTGAGATATCCTGTCCTAAGGGCTTTTCCGGTTTCTAGGGTCACGTCCTCACAGTCAACATGTGCTCTGATACCATCTCTCATGGCGACCCGACCTCGACGGTCAAGCCTTCCGTATTCTTGTGCCATCCACGGATCAAGATGTGGCACACACAAGACATCAATGTATATATCAAAGTGCAATCACATGTATAAATAACGTAAAATGATATATACCTCATAATACTCATTGAAACAATCAAACGGGTGTGGAGTCCCATCAACGCCATCGGCAGGTTGAGTGTAGACCGTAACCACAGTATCGTAACTCTTACTGTCGAGGAAATATCTGCAACATGATACGTTGCAGCCGTGTAGGTCAAGACATTGAATGTACCGCAAGATCACAACATGAATAAACAGATGGTAAAACTATACTATATGCAATTTGGCTTTGTGGCTCAGATGTCTGAGTTTTGTTTATGCGTAAAGCTGATTTTATTTTACCTACATCAAAGGAATAGAATGAAGTCTGTACTAAGGAGTTTTCTATCATGACATGGTTCCGCCAACCGATGTCTCATAGCCCAAAATCATCATAAGTTGCCCACAATTAAGTTATCAATCCGGTGTTGAGAGTTTGAGATAGATCCAAGTCCAGATGCTCAAATTGTCCGTAAATGGGACACGGCTAATCGATTAGGTTATAACCCTCTGCAGAGGTTTGTACACTTTACCCGCAAGATTCGATCCCTCTCTTTACATTCTCGCACTTGAGGTGTTTGAGAACAAGATGACGAAACATGGTCTTCCAAAGAGTTCCTCGACCACCGTCCGTACCCATCCAATCCTACCGTCCTTCTACATCTGCTAGTACCGGCCCCAGCCAGTCACAACTAAGGTCAACCAAGCCAGAGCCCATAATGACTTGCGGTTGCACGGGTAAGCTTCCGGCGTGAAGTATTCTTCCGTCTCTTTGAGTCTGGGTGAAGCTTTCCGCAAGATGTCATGGCGCTTCTCCATGCATCCCGGCCAACCACTGGTTTCTCCAGGGTGCCCGTCAACCGTCCTTCACCCAGTAGTGTGTATTGAAAATCCTGTCTCGAGTCTTGAAGTCTTGAGGTCTTGAAGATGCAGTCCTTGCAGATTCCATCATGGAGTTGTCGTCATTGACGTAGAGTTCTCCTTCTTCACACCACTCGAGCACTCATACCAAACCCCGTCTACTATAGCGTAGCATTAAAATAAAATATCGTCCGGGCTTGGTAACAGGGTGATGGGTTCCTACCTCATGCATACTACTCAACTACAAGGATTCAATAACACTCTTTGAGGGGTGGTTGCAATGGTGCCACTAAATGCAATAAAACATAGGTAAGAAAAGCATGGTCAAAGTGAACTTGCACGGTTGACGATCTTCGAAAAAACTAGGGTTTCAGTAGTAGCAATCCTCGCACTCAGGAAATTCTACCGAGGCAAACAATAACTATAATAAGCACATAGCAATAGGATCACATAACACAACATAACGAAAGTAACATAACACAACAAACAACCAAAACCAAATCCAAAAGAAAAACTCAAAGAAAGGCCACTCAAGTTTCCTACTTCAACAAATAACAATTTTTTTTTATAACAAAAATTCCTTAATATAACCTAATCATGGTTTTAGGTTAACTTAACAGAAAAGGTTTCACTAAGCAACTAGGAGCAAAAAGAATTAATTAAAAAGCTATTATAAAACTCATTTTAGGCCTAATCCAATTTCTATTAAGAAAATAATTTAAAACTTTTATTAATTATAAATAAAAGTTCATCTACTAGAATGACAGAAACTAACCTAGAATAACTAATCACAAGTTAAAAATAAATTAATTTACTAATTAATTAATTAGGAAAACAGGAACTAGTTAATTAATTAGGATTAATAGGATTCTGTCTAAAACAAATTATTTATTAATTCTAAAATACCCAAGTTAATTTCTAGGGTTTGGCAATGTCAAAATAAAGTGATGACAAAAGAATCATGCAAAAATAATTTTTCTAACTAAAGTTATAGCAGATTTACTATTCTGGCTAAAACAATATTAAAGCATTTTAATTATTTTTAACATAGCTAAATATGTATTCTACAGAAACTACATAAAATTTTCAATCCAACAAAAAAGAATCACCTAAAAATATTAAACAGAATAAAAGATATCAATTTTTGAAAATGTAAACTATTCTGCTAAAACAGAAAATCAAATTAAAAGAAAAAGGCCTAATGGGCCTATATCATGCTCAGGCGTTAAATAGTCTAAACGGGCCCTAGGGTTAACTAAAACGAACCGGGCCTAAAAATAAAAACCTAAGCGATACTAAACCGAACTAAACCGAGCGAACCGTTTTTTATAAAAGAACATACCCTTCGGGGTGTTCTAATCCTAACTGCATAAAACACATCGGACGGGGAGAAGAGCTCCGTGGCTCACCGGAGTTTGGACGGCGGCGGCAGCTCGGTGGCGAAGTGTGCCGACGGCTCCGGTCGTCGAGGAGGTCGGTGAGTCGTCCGTGGTCTTGAAGCGACGAGGGGTCTTGGTGGAGTCGACGAGGCTCGGGGGTCTAAGCGACGGGCGGCGAGGCGAATAAGCGGCGGAGATGAGCTCGGGCTCCAGCGGGCGTGAGGGGAGAGGAGGGGTTCCAGAGGCGAGGGGGAAATGGGGTGCGAGGGGTTTAAATAGGGGGCCTCGGCGTGGCAAGGGAGGCGATCGGGAGGATCGGATCCCGGATCTCACGGAGATCCCGGCGATCGGCGGCGCGACGCTATGTGGGCGGGGGTTGAAGGAGGGTGGGGTCCGCTGGCGGTGGGGAGAGCGCGGTCTCGGTCGGTCGGACCGAGCCGAGAGGTTTCAGGCGAGGAGGGTCGGTCGGCTCACTGCTCATTGGCTGGCAGTTGGGCCACTGGTGGGCCGGTGGTGGGGCTTCTGGCTGGGCTGGGCTGGCGCTGGGGTTTTCTCTTTTATTTTTTTAATAAAACAAAAACAAAAATAAAACCTTATCTATAAATATTTTATATAGGGTATATATATACCAAAATGATCAGGGGAATATTCCCTTTCATTTGAACATTTTTCCAAAGGCAAAATCCAAACTTTATAAAAATCCATTTTTTTCAAATTCAAATAAAATTCAGATTTGAATCCAAAACTTTTGGCATTGTTTCCTCTGATATTTTTGGAGTGTCATGTTTGCTCCTCTCATACTTTTGATCAAGTATTTATCAGGCATAGTTTTTGAAATGTTTCCCACATGCCAAAGTTTGAAATTCAAATTCAAAACTCAAAATTTGAAAGAGGGTTCCAAAGCACCTTCAAATGATTTTCAACTTGATTCATTATAACTTCCAACTCCTATTTCATATAATTGAAGAAGTCATTTTATCTTCCCTCATGAAAATCATTGAGTTGCATAAAGCTTTGAATTTGAAAACTTCCCAAATGAAATTCAATTCTTTTTCCAAAACCCTATTCATTTCAAAATGGAAGAAGTCATGTCATCTTCACTCTAGGTTTTGGTGTTGCAATGAACTTGAGCTCAATTGGGATCCAAAAAT
This sequence comes from Aegilops bicornis, assembly GCA_021605145.1. Taxonomy (NCBI): domain Eukaryota; kingdom Viridiplantae; phylum Streptophyta; class Magnoliopsida; order Poales; family Poaceae; genus Aegilops; species Aegilops bicornis. The sequence goes on along the minus strand of CM038673.1, from coordinate 483,566,915 downwards.
GCAAAATGGAAAGTTTGGGAAAGTCATTTCATTCCCTCTCATTCAACTTTCAAAAGTTTCAATTTCCACTCAATTCCATTCAATCAATCAGTCAAACAATCAGACAACAACCATAGTTATTTATTTATTATAACATTCCAAAATTTAGAATATGTTTGCTTGTTATGTTTGCATTGTTTGCATATGTTTGCTTGTTTGCATATGTTTGCATTGTTTGCATATGTTTGCTTGTTTAATGATTCAGGAGTATTAAATATGCAGAGACATTTAGTATGCAATGTTGAATAATAATTTTAATTATTTTCTACAAGATAGTATGATAAGGTTTTTGCATTGGTTTAAACTAACTTATCTCACGAGTCCTTGTTGAGTTTTGTGTGGATCAAGCTTTTGAGATTTAGGGAGACCGTGATATGAGAGGAATTAAGGAGACATAAAAGGTCAAGCTTGGGGATGCCCAAGGCATCCCAAGATAATATTTCAAGAAGTCTCAAGTGTCTAAGCTTGGGGATGCCCCGGTTGGCATCCCACCTTTCTTCTCCAACAATTATCGGTTAGTATCGGTTGAACCTAAGTTTTTGCTTCTTCACACGTAGATCCCGCCACGACGCTTTGCTTAGAACTTCACCAACTTATAGTTCCACCATTCAATATAAATATGTATCCGGTTTGTGACTTAGAGTCATCCGGATCGGTGTCAAAGCTTGCATCGACGTAACCATTTACGACGAGCTTTTTGTCACCTCCATAGACGAGAAACATATCCTTAGTCCTTTTCAGGTATTTCAGGATGTTCTTGACCGATGTCAAGTGATCCACTCCTGGATTACTTTGGTACCTCCCTTCTAAACTAATAGCAAGGCACACATCAGGTCTTGTACACAACATTGCATACATGATAGAACCTATGGCTGATGCATAGGGAATGACTTTCATTTTCTCTCTATCTTCTGCGGTGGTCGGGCATTGAGTCTGACTCAACTTCACACCTTGTAACACAGGCAAGAACCCTTTCTTTGCTTGATCCATTTTGAACTTCTTCAAAACTTTGTCAAGGTATTTAAGTATCCTTTTATGCTATCCAGAAATTCTATATCATTTCCAATCAACAATATGTCATCACATATAATATTAGAAATGCTACAGAGCTCCCACTAACTTTCTTGTAAATACAGGCCTCTCCAAAAGTCTGTATAAAAACATATGCTTTGATCACACTATCAAAAAGTTTATTCCAACTCCGAGATGCTTGCACCAGTCCATAAATGGATCGCTGGAGCTTTCACACTTTGTTAGCATCCTTTGGATTGATAAAAACCTTCGGGTTGCATAATATACAACTCTTCTTCCAGAAATCAATTTAGTAATGCAGTCTTTACATCCATTTGCAAAATTTCATAATCATAAAATGCAGCAATTGCTAACATGATTCGGACGGACTTAAGCATCGCTACAGGTGAGAAAGTCTCATTGTAGTCAAATCCTTGAACTTGTTGAAATCCTTTCACAAGAAGTCAAGCTTTGTAGAGAGTAACATTACCATCAACATAAGTCTTCTTCTTGAAGATCCATTTATTCTCGATGGCTTGCCGATCATCGGGCAAGTCAACCAAAGTCCACACTTTGTTCTCATACATGGATCCCATCTCAGATTCCATGGCCTCAAGCCATTTCGCGGAATCTGGGATCATCATCGCTTCCTCATAGTTCGTAGGTTCGTCATGGCCAAATAACATGACCTCCTGAATCGGATTACCGTACCACTCTGGTGCGGATCTTACTCTGGTTGACCTAGAGGTTCAGTAGTAACTTGATCTGAAGTTACATGATCATCATCATTAGCTTCCTCACTAATTGGTGTTGTAGTCACAGGAATTGATTTCTGTGATGAACTACTTTCCAATAAGGGAGTAGGTACAGTTACCTCATCAAGTTCTACTTTCCACCCAATCACATCTTTCGAGAGAAACTCCTTCTCTAGAAAGGATCCATTCTTAGCGACGAATGTCTTGCCTTCGGATCTGTGATAGAAGGTGTACCCAACAGTCTCCTTTGGGTATCCTATGAAGACACATTTCTCCGATTTGGGTTCGAGCTTATCAAGTTGAAGCTTTTTCACATAAGCATCGTAGCCCCAAACTTTAGGAAACGACAACTTGGGTTTCTTGCCAAACCACAGTTCATAAGGTGTCGTCTCAACGGATTTAGATGGTGCCCTATTTAACGTGAATGCAGCTGTCTCTAAAGCATAACCCCAAAATGATAGTGGTAAATCTGTAAGAGACATTATAGATCGCACCATATCTAATAAAGTACGATTACGACGTTCGGACACACCATTACGCTATGGTGTTCCGGGTGGCGTGAGTTGCGAAACTATTCCGCTTTGTTTCAAATGAAGACCAAACTCGTAACTCAAATATTCTCCTCCATGATAAGATCGCAAAAACTTTATTTTCTTGTTACGATGAATTTCCACTTCAATCTGAAATTCTTTGAACTTTTCAAATGTTTCAGACTTATGTTTCATCAAGTAGATATATACCCATATCTGCTCAGATCTTCTGTGAAGGTCAGAAAATAACGATACCCGTTGTGAGCCTCAATATTCATCGGCCCACATACATCAGCATGTATGATTTCCAACAAATCTGTTGCTCGCTCCATTGTTCCGGAGAACGGAGTTTTAGTCATCTTGCCCATGAGGCATGGTTCGCAAGTACCAAGTGATTCATAATCAAGTGATTCCAAAATTCCATCAGTATGGAGTTTCTTCATGCGCTTTACACAAATATGACCCAAACGGCAGTGCCACAAATAAGTTGCACTATCATTATCAACTCTGCATCTTTTGGTTTCAATATTATGAATATGTGTGTCACTACTATCGAGATTCAATAAAAATAGACCACTCTTCAAGGGTGCATGACCATAAAAGATATTACTCATATAAATAGAACAACCATTATTCTCGGATGTAAATGAATAACCATCTCGCATCAAACAAGATCCAGATATAATGTTCATGCTTAAGCTGGCACCAAATATCAATTATTCAGGTCTAAAACTAATCCCGGAGGTATCTGTAGAGGTAGCGTGCCGACGGCGATCACATCGACTTTGGAACCATTTCCCACGCGCATCGTCACCTTGTCCTTAGCCAATCTTCGCTTAATCCATAGTTCCTGTTTTGAGTTACAAATATTAGCAACAGAACCAGTATCAAATACCCAGGCACTACTGCCAGCATTAGTAAGGTACACATCAATAACATGTATATCACATACACCTTTGTTAACCTTGCAATCCTTCTTATCCGCCAAATACTTGGGGCAGTTCCGCTTCCAGTGACCAGTCCCTTTGCAGTAGAAGCACTCAGTTCAGGCTTAGGTCCAGACTTGGGCTTCTTCACTTGAGCAACAACTTGCTTGTCATTCTTCTTGAAGTTCCCCTTCTTCCCTTTACCCTTTTTATTGAAACTGGTGGTCTTGTTGACCATCAACACTTGATGCTCCTTCTTGATTTATACCTCTGCAGCCTTTAGCATTGTGAAGAGCTCGGCAATCATCTTATCCATCCCTTGCATGTTATAGTTCATCACGAAGCTTTTGTAGCTTGGCGGCAGTGATTGAAGAACTCTGTCAATGACACTATCAACCGGAAGATTAACTCCCAGCTGAGTCAAGTGATTATGATACCCAGACATTTTGAGTATATGCTCATTGATAGAACTATTCTCCTCCATTTTGCAGCTATAGAACTTATTGGAGACTTCATATCTCTCAATCCGGGCATTTGCTTGAAATATTAACTTCAACTCCTGGAACATCTCATATGCTCCATGACGTTCAAAAAGTCGTTGAAGTCCCGGTTCTAAGCCGTAAAGCATGGCACACTAAACTATTGAGTAGTCATTAGCTTTGCTCTGCTAGGCGTTCACAACGTCCGACGTTGCTCCTGCAGCGGATCTTGCACCTAGCGGTGCTTCCAGGACGTAATTCTTCTGTGCAGCAATGAGGATAATCCTCAAGTTACGGACCCAGTCCGTGTAGTTGCTACCATCATCTTTCAACTTAGCTTTCTCTAGGAACGCATTAAAATTGAAGGAGCGATGCTTACGGGCCATTGATCTACAACAACATAGACATGCAAAATACTATCATGTACTAAGTTCATGATAAATTAAAGTTCAATTAATCATATTATTTAAGAACTCCCACTTAGATAGACATCCCTCTAATCATCTAAGTGATCACGTGATCCAAATCAACTAAACCATGTCCAATCATCACGTGAGATGGAGTAGTTTTCATTGGTGAACATCACTATGTTGATCATATCTACTATATGAGTCACGCTCGACCTTTCGGTCTTAGTGTTCCGAGGCCATATCTGCATATGCTAGGCTCGTCAAGTTTAACCCGAGTATTCTGCGTGTGCAAAAGCGGCTTGCACCCGTTGTATCTGAGCGTAGAGCTTATCACACCCGATCATCACGTGGTGTCTCGACACGACGAACTTTCTGGCAGTGCATACTCAGGGAGAACAGTTTTACCTTGAAATTTAGTGAGAGATCATCTTATAATGCTACCGCCAAACTAAGCAAAATAAGATGCATAAAGGATAAACATCACATGCAATCAATATAAGTGATATGATATGGCCATCATCATCTTGTGCCTTTGAAATCCATCTCCAAAGCACCGTCATGGTCACCATCGTCACCGGCGCGATACCTTGATCTCCATCGTATCATCGTTGTTGTCTCACCAACTATTGCTTCTACGACTATCGCTACCGCTTAGTGATAAAGTAAAAACAATTACAGGGCGATTGCATTGCATACAATAAAGCGACAACCATATGGCTCCTGCCAGTTGCCGATAACTTTGTTACAAAACATGATCATCTCATACAATAAAATTTAGCATCATGTCTTGACCATATCACATCACAACATGCCCTGCAAAAACAAGTTAGACGTCCTCTACTTTGTTGTTGCAAGTTTTACGTGGCTGCTACGGCTGAGCAAGAACCGTTCTTACCTACGTATCAAAACCACAATGATTTTTCGTCAAGTGTGTTGTTTTAACCTTCAACAAGGACCGGGCGTAGCCACACTCGATTCAACTAAAGTTGGAGAAACTAACACCCGCCAGCCACCTATGTGGAAATCACCTCACTAGAACTAGTCTCGCGTAAGCGTACGTGTAATGTCGGTCCGGGCCGCTTCATCCAACAATACCGCCGAATCAAAGTATGACATGCTGGTAAGCAGTATGACCATTATCTCCCACAACTCTTTGTGTTCTACTCGTGCATATAACATCTACGCATAGACCTGGCTCGGATGCCACTATTAGGGAACGCGGTAACTTGAAAAAAATCCTACGCACACGCAAGATCCATCTAGGTGATGCATAGCAATGAGAGGGGAGAGTGTTGTCCACGTACCCTCGTAGACCGAAAGCGGAAGCGTTATGACAACACGGTTGATGTAGTCGTACGTCTTCACGATCGAAAACTGTTTCGAGGGTTGAATACTCTACCCTCGAAAACTGTTGTGATCCCCTAACTTGTGGGTTATCACTGGTAAGCAGTATGACTATAATCATAGACCTGGCTCGGATGCCACTGTTGGGGAACGCAATAATTTCAAAAAAAATCCTAGGCACACGCAAGATCCATCTAGGTGATGCATAGCAACGAGAGGGGAGAGTGGTGTCCACGTACCCTCGTAGACCGAAAGCGGAAGCGTTATGACAACGCGGTTGATGTAGTCGTATGTCTTCACGATCGACCGATCCTATTACCGAAAGTACGGCACATCCACGATCTGCACACGTTCAGCTCGGTGACGTCCCACGAACTCTAGATCCAGCTGAGTGTCGAGGGAGAGCTTCGTCAGCACGACGGCGTGATGACGGTGATGATGAAGATTCTTGGCAGGGTTCGCCTAAGCACTACAACTATATGACCGAGGTGGAAATCTGTGGAGGGGGCACCGCTGCGGCTAAACAATCAACTTGTGTGTCTATGGGGTGCCCCCCTCCCCCGTATATAAAGGAGTGGAGGACGGGAGGGCCGACCCTCTCTATGGCGTGCCCTAGGGGGAGTCCTACTCCCACCGGGAGTAGGATTACCCCTTTCCCTAGTTGGAGTAGGAGAGGAAGGAGGGGAGAGGGAGAAGGAAAGGGGGGTCGGCCCCCTCCCAATTCGGATTGGGCTTGGGGGGTGCCCCCACCTTGGCCGCCTCCTCCTCTCTCCCACTAAGGCCCATTAAGGCCCATGTACTCCCCGGGGGTTTTCGGTAACCCGCGGTACTCCGGTAGATGCCCGAACTCACCCGGAACCCTTCCGATGTCCAAACATAGCATTCCAATATATCGATCTTTATGTCTCGACCATTTAGAGACTCCTCGTCATGTCCGTGAAATCATCCGGGACTCCGAACAACCTTCTGTACATCAAAACACATAAACTCATAATTAGCCTATTATGAATAAACATGATGGTGATGATGAAGTTACCGACGCAGGGCTTCGCCTAAGTACTACAACGATATGACCGAGGTGGAAGTCTGTGGAGGGGGGCACCGCACACGGCTAAACAATCAACAATCCCGAAGCAGCAATCTCTTAATGCTAGAATGAAACCTGACCCTGCTTTTGCTACTTCACCTATCTGTGTTACTGATAAGGACTATGAATTCTCTGTTGATCCTTATGTAATTACTTTGGTTGAATCTGGTCCTTTTCATGCTATGAATCAAAGCTGTTGTGGCACATCTTACTAAATTAAATGATATAGCCTCCTGTTCACTAATGATGAGAGAACTCGCTACTTTTATATCCTTAAAATATTTCCGTTCTCATTAAAGGGTGATGCTAAGATATGGTTTAATTCTCTTGATCCTGGTTGTGTGCGTAGTCCCCAGGATATGATTTATTACTTCTCTGCTAAATATTTCCCTGCCCATAAGAAACAAGCTGCTTTAAGGGATATATATAATTTTGTGGAAATTGAAGAAGAGAGTCTCCCACAAGCTTGGGGGAGGCTTCTCCAATTACTTAATGCTTTGCCTGATCATCCTCTTAAGAAAAATGAAATGCTTGATATCTTTTACAATGGACTAACCGATGCTTCCAGAGATTACTTGGATAGTTATGATGGTTCTGTTTTCAGGGAAAGAACACCGGATGAAGCTGAAATTCTATTGAATAATATGTTGACAAATGAAAATAATTGGACACTTCCTGAGCCAACTCCTGAGCCTATTCCTAAACCAACTCCGAAGAAGAGGTGTTCTATTTCTCGATCTGAAGATATGCAAGAGGTAAAGAAATCTATGAAAGAAAAGGGTATTAAAGGTGAAGATGTTAAGAATTTACCTCCTATTGAAGAAATACATGGTCTTAATTTACACTTTGTTGAAGAAATATATGATCTTAATTCATCACCTATTGAAGAAACTCATGGTCTTGATAACCCGACACGGGTAGTAAAGGTAAATTCTCTCTATAGATATGATAAAGCTGAAATCCCTCCTACTAAGTTTGCTAGCCAATGTTTGGATGAGTTTGATAACTTTATGGTTAAGCAAGAAGATTTTAATGCTTATTTTGGTAGAGAAGTAAAACAAAATGCCTATATGATTGAACACTTGAGTAATCACATGGCTAATGCTAAAGGTGAACTTAAACTCATTAGTAAACATGCTTCTATGGTTACCACTCAAGTAGAACAAGTACTTAAAGCTCAAAATGATTTGCTCAATGAAGTGAATAGTAAGAAAAATGACTATGTTGTTAGAGTGGCTATTAGAACTGGTAGAATGACTCGGGAACCTTTGTATCCTGAAGGCCACCCTAAGAGAATTGAACAAGATTCTCAGAGAAATAATATTGATGCACCTAGTCCTTCTAAAAATAAGAAAAAAAAATGATAGGACTTTGCATGCTTCTAATGATCCTATTGCTGAACCACCTGAGAATCCAAATGATATTTCTATTTCTGATGCTGAAACACAATCTGGTAATGAACATGAACCTAGTAATAATGTTAATGATGATGCTCATGATGATGCTCAACCTAGCAATGGTAATGATGTAGAAATTGAACCTGATGTTGATCTTGATAACCCAAAATCAAAGAATCAACGTTATGATAAGAGAGACTTTGTTGCTAGGAAACACGGTAAAGAAAGAGAGCCATGGGTTCAGAAACCCATGCCTTTTCCTCCCAAACCATCCAAGAAAAAGGATGATGAGGATTTTGAGCGCTTTGCTGAAATGATTAGACCTATTTTTTTCCGTATGCGATTAACTGATATGCTCAAAATGAATCCTTATGCCAAGTATATGAAATATATTGTTACTAATAAAAGAAAGATATCAGAAGCTAAAATTTCCACCATGCTTGCTAATTATACTTTTAAGGGTGGAATACCTAAGAAACTTGGAGACCCAGGAGTACCCACTATACCATGCTCCATTAAAAGAAATTATGTTAAAACTGCTTTACGTGATCTTGGAGCCGGTGTTAGTGTTATGCCTCTCTCTTTATATCGTAGACTTGATTTGAATAAGTTGACACCTACTGAAATATCTTTGCAAATGGCTGATAAATCAACTGCTATACATGTCGTTATTTGTGAGGATGTGCCTGTTGTGGTTGCAAACGTTACTATTTTAACGGACTTTGTTATTCTTGATATTCCCGAGGATGATAGTATGTCTATTATTCTTGGAAGACCCATTTTGAATACTGCAGGGGCTGTTATTGATTTCAACAAAGGCAATGTCACTTTTCATGTTAATGGTAATGAGCATACGGTACACTTCCCGAGGAAACAACCTCAAGTTCATAGTATCAATTCTATTGGAAAAATTCCATCGATTATTTTTGGAGGCTTTGAATTTCCTCTACCTACTGTCAAAAAGAGATATGATATTCTTATTATTGGGGATGTGCATATCCCCGTTGAGGTAACATAGTGTTAAATTTCTCCGGTTCCATGTTATTCGGAATGAGTTTGTTAACAAGACTTGATCAACCTTGTTAGTGGATTCCTTTTGATGAGCATGAGATGGATGAAACTAGAAGGCACAACCTTCTGTACCCTCTCTTTACTTTCTGTTATTTAGGTGAAATAAAGTAAAAGTAGTATTTTCTGTCTGTTTTCTGAATTATCCGCGCAATATAAAAATACCCCGAAAATAAAAGTTCTCCAAATGCCCCGAAAATGAAATATGATTTTTTCTAGAATATTTGAGAATATCTGGCACTGAGAACACAGTAGGGGGAGCAAGCACCTGGACACGAGGGTGGAGGGTGCGCCCACCCCCCTGGGCGCGCCCCTGCCTCATGGGCCCATGGTGGCCCCCCTCCACTTATTCCTGCACCCACACACTTCTTCTTCCTCCCAAAAAAAAATCACCATCCAGCTCAAGCACAAGTTCTAGCTCATTTTGCTGCGATTTTCGATCTCCTTGCTCAAAGCACCTCTCACAAAACTGCTTGGGGAGATTGTTCCTTGGTATGTGACTCCTCCATTGGTCCAATTAGTTTTTGTTCTAGTGCTTTATTCATTGCAAATTTGTGCTGCCTAGGTGACCATGTTCTTGAGCTTGCATGTCAAATTTATATGGTTCCAAGTAGTTCTAATGCATGATATAGGCTCTAGGCACTTGTAGGAGTAGCTGCTATCAATTTTGTTGAGCTTGGTTTACTTTTATTTGAAGTTACTAAAAATTTCAGAAATTTTTCAGAGGAAGAAATATGCTTAGGAAAATGTACCAAGGTGGTTCTTCAAGGAAGCAAGGACCCAGGCTTGCAATGCGTGATGCTGATGATGAGCCACCAAGGAACGCTCCCGTGCGGCCTTGTGAATGGCCTTCAGAGGACTTCATGGATCAAGCGGGAATTAAGGAAGAATTTAACGTATATTTGCATAACGTTGATCTTGTGAGCTTTGAGGCGGAAAAGTGCCCCCAGTACCATTGTCTCACTAGTTCCTTTGTGAGGAGGTTTGAATTTTCATCTTCACGCAATTCTCAAACTGTCATGTTTGATCTTTATGAAAAATCTTATACTATGGACTTAGAGGATTTTACCACTGCTTGCAAACTTCCACAATGGGGTAGTGCTAGTGAACCCCGCAAATCTGAATTTAGAGATTTTCTTACTAGTATAACTATGGGGGAATCTAGAGACATAGCACAAGCTACCATAGGGAGCATTCATTTTCCTGCTATACATTATTTTGCTCTCTTCATAGGTAGGGGCATAAATGGTAAGGATGAGGCATGTCATATGTGTGTCCCTGACCTCAGGAGCGCTGTGTTAGCAGATAAACATTATAATTTGGGAGCCATTGTTGCACGTAGGTTGCATAATAATAGATTTACTGGAGATTTCTTTGGTGGAATTTATGCAACCCGTATAGCTAAATTTCTAGGTATAGCCATACGTGAGGATGATATTGAGTTGCCTCCTACTTATTTGGATTATGAGGCTATGGTTCGTCAAGAGGAATGATCAGTTCCTCCAGTACCGACTAATCTTTGACAGACGACGCACCTATCATGTTGCTCTCCGTGCTTCTACTTTCTTCGACTTTCAGGCAAAGGGGAGATATTACATAACTAGAGAGGAGGCGGAGGAGTATAAGAGGAGAGCTGAGATAGCTCGCCTCCAAGTTGCAGCACCCGATGCAATGACCTCTGCATCTCAGTACGACCCCAACTACAACTTTGGATATCCGCCAGGCCATCCGTGGCACTAGACCAACTTAGGCCAAAAGCCTAAGCTTGGGGGAGTACGTATTTCTCACCTACATTACACTTATGTTCACACACTCATTGCTAGATGTCGGTGCTCATACTTTTTCACTGTAATATCCATGCTAGTTTATTTTCTTTTCCTGCTTTCTTCTTGTATGTTTGAAAAACCTTAAGAAAACCAAAAAAAATAGTAGTAGTTTTTAATTAGTTTACTTTTCTTGCTGTAGTAGTGATAATTAAAAAGAAAACCCAAAAAGATTTATTGTTCTTCTTTTGCTTGTTGGGAGCTTCCCCATGTAAATAGTTTTATTTCTTTTCTTTTCTTGGGGGTCGATAGGAGAAGACCATGATTAAATTGTTGAAATGGCTCTTATATGCATCATTGTTGATTTAACCAAGAGCCCATATTGCCTTGTCTTATCTTGTTTATTGAATGCTCGCAGATTCCAGCTTAGTCCAATGCACGTGCACTATTATTATTATTCACATCGTTCGGTCGTGCAAGTGAAAGGCAATAATGACGATATGTGATGAATTGGTTGAGATGGGAAAAGCTGGTATGAACTTGACCTCTCTTGTTTTTGTAAATATGATTAGTTCATCATTCCTGATTCAGCCTATTATGAATAAACATGGTTGCAATGACAATTAGAGATTATAATTGCTTATGCCATGCTTGATTAGCTATGAGTTATAATGGCTTACCTTGCGTGCCAACATGCTATTACAATGGTTGTGATGTGGTATAGTGGGGTGGTATCCTCCTTTGTATGATTTAAGTGACTCGACTTGGCACATGTTCACACATGTAGTTGAAACAAATCAACATAGCCTTCACGATATTTATGTTCATGGTGGATTATATCCTACTCATGCTCGTACTCAATGTCTATTAATTTTAATGCATGTTCATGGTGTTGTCGCTCTCTAGTTGGTCGCTTCCGGTCTTTTTCTAGCCTTCACTTGTACTAAGCGGAATACTGCTTGTGCATCCAATTCCTTAAACCCCAAAGTTATTCCATATGAGTCCACTATACCTTCCTATATGCGGTATCTACCTGCCGTTCCAAGTAAATTTGTATGTGCCAAACTCTAAACCTTCAAATGAAATTCTGTTTTGTATGCTCGAATAGCTAATGTATCAACTAGGGTTGTCCATATCTTCCATGTTAGGCAAGTTATTCTCAAGAGGGGTGGACTCCGCTCCTCACTCATGAGAAAATGGCTGGTCATTGGGATGCCCAGTCCCATGCTTTGTGCAAACTAAATCAAATTAATTGTAAACAAAACTCCCCCGGAGCTGTTTCTAGTTGGAGGCACTCGTTGTTTCGAGCAAACCATGGATTGATGCTTGTTGGTGGAGGGGGAGTATAAACTTTACCATTCTGTTTGGGAATCACCTATAATGTGTGTAGCATGGAAGATATCGCCATCTCTTGGTTGTTATGTTGACAATGAAAGTATGCCGCTCAAAATATTATTTATCTACGCTTTAAAACCGAGCTCGCACCTCTACAAATCCACGCTTCCCTCTGCGAAGGGCCTATCTATTTACTTTTATGTTGAGTCATCACCCTCTTATTAAAAGCACCAGCTGGAGAGCACGGCTGTCATTTGCATCCATTACTATTAATTTATATTGGGTATGACTATGACTGGATCTCTTTTACCATGAATTACAATGTTTAGTCAGTCCTTGATCTTTAAAGGTGCTCTACATTTATGTTTTGCGATCTCAGAAAGGGCTAGCGAGATACCATCTTGTTATATCATATTATGATTGTTTTGAGAAAGTGTTGTCATCCGAGATTTATTATTATTGCTCGCTAGTTGATTATGCCATTGACATGAGTAAACATGAGACCTAAATGTTATTGTGAATATGGTTAGTCATAATCTTTGCTGAAAACTTGAATGCTGGCTTTACATATTTACAACAACAAGAGCAAACAGAGTTTGTAAAAGTTTTTCTTTATCACTTTCGGTTTATCAACTGAATTGCTTGAGGACAAGCAAAGGTTTAAGCTTGGGGAGTTGATACGTCTCGTCATATCTACTTTTCCAAATACTTTTGCCCTTGTTTTGGACTCTAACTTGCATGATTTGAATGGAACTAACCCGGATCGACTTGTTTTCAGCAGACTTTCCATGGTGTTATTTATGTGCAGAAACAAACGTTCTCGGAATGACCTCAAACTCCACGGAACTTGTTTTTGGAAAATATAAAAAATACTGGAAGAAGAATCCACGCCAGGGGGCCTCCACCTATCCATGAGGGTGGAGGGCGCGCCCCCTACCTCGTGGGCCCCCTGACGCTCCACCGACCTCAACTCCAACTCCATATATTCGTGTTCGGGGAGAAAAAATCAGAGAGAAAGATTCATCACGTTTTACGATATGGAGCTGACGCCAAGCCCTAAAACCTCTCGGGAGGGCTGATCTGGAGTCCGTTCGGGGCTCCGCAGAGGGGAATCCGTCGCCGTCGTCATCATCAACCATCCTCCATCACCAATTTCATGATGCTCACCGCCGATGCGTGAGTAATTCCATCGTGAGGCTTGCTGGGACGGTGATGGGTTGGATGAGATTTATCATGTAATCGAGTTAGATTTGTTAGGGTTTGATCCCTAGTATCCACTATGTTCTGAGATTGATGTTGCTATGACTTTGCTATGCTTAATGCTTGTCACTAGGGCCCGAAAGTGCCATGATTTTAGATCTGAACCTATTATGTTTTCATGAATATATGTGAGTTCTTGATCCTATCTTGCAAGTCTATAGTCACCTACTATGTGTTATGATCCGGCAACCCGAAGTGACAATAATCGGGACCACTCCCGGTGATGACCATAGTTTGAGGAGTTCATGTATTCACTATGTGTTAATGCTTTGGTCCGGTACTCTATTAAAAGTGTTGGAGATATGCCCCAGAGGCAATCATGTATGATGATATTTCCTATGTGTTTATGAATAAAGATAGTCCTTGGACATTATCAATGATGTGTATCAGCAAGTATGTGACTTGTTTGTGGGACTATGCATTGTATGATGACTGTCCTAAAAGGTCCCTAGTCAAAAGGGCTGTGTGGGCCAAGCCGACTAGGATCGGGCATATGACACGGTCGATGGCTTGGTCTCACTAGCCATGGAGCATTAGATGCTAACCGGATAATATGGACTTGGAAAGGTCTGGTCGGATTCGACATAGTCGGATCCGAGTCGAGATAAGGTCTGAGTCGGACAGACCCAACTATGAGACGCAGCGATATGTCATCTGTGAGTCTCTATGTCGGTGTACTAGAGTAGGGGTACCCTAGTATCCCGAACTCGTGCAAGGGCAGTTGCAGCACCCCGCGGCAAGGCTTGCCTGGTCACTGCCAAGATCCTCCGTGGTTCCTTTGGAGCCATTCAAGAACAAAGTATTTAACCAAGAAGACAAGGCCCCGGCAAGAGGAGCTTGCCGGGAAGGCCACTCAAGGCACGCAGAAGACAAGACCTCGGCAAGAGGAGCTTGCCGGGAAGGCTCGGAGAGCGACAAGCCTCCAGACGCGACAAGGATTCAGCTGCGGCAAAACACTTGCCGCGGCAGGCAACCTCTCTTCATCTCCGCTCCAGCTCATCCATCAACGTGTCGCCATGGGACCATTCCATGCGCGCGTATCAAGAAAGGCTGTCTTGGCCAGGTGAGGAGCAGCGATAAGCGGCGCCGACAAGCCTACCATCGTGGCAAGCGGTGGCGCTCACGATGGTCCCTGTTGCCTTTGTTTAGGCGACATGGGACGGGCATTTAATGCTTTTGTCCCTTGCCGCCGAGTTAGGTATATTGCATCATAACCTTTGTACAAGTAGGTGTACCAACTACTGTTTTTCCATTTGTACCCTCCTCTATGTTGCCACCTGTCGGAGACCCCTTTAGCATATAAAAGGAGGCCCATGCACAACGTAGAGGGGGTTCGGTTCGGTTCGATCCCAACGTAACTAGAGAACACTCACGCTAGGTCTTGTAGCTCCCATCGCTCCCTAGCAAGAACACAATACAAATCAGACAAGCAGCAGTAGGAGTATTATCTCTCCGGAGAGCTCCGAAGCTGGGTAAAACCACTCGTGTGCTTCGCCTAGATCCGCTCTTCGTGCGATCTCCGCCCCCTCCGAACCAGAAGGGGCCTGATCCGCCGGCCCCATAGGTGTTCGTGGGTCCGATCAGCCTCCCCGACATCTTTGGCGCGCCAGGTAGGGGGCGTCGAGGCTGTGTGAACCTGATCCGGCGTTCACACGAGCAACGTCTTCATCATCTTCAACGTCTTCATCAACATGCCACCAAAGAAGAAGGCTTCAGCGGCAGCGGAGCCGTCCGCGTCGTACCCACCATCACCAGAGCAAACGGGTGGTGGAGCAGACGCTGGCGGAAGAACGGGCGCCGGCGAGGGAGTTCGTGAGGCTGCCAAGTCCAAGGACAAGGCCGCGCAAACCTCGGCGTCCGCACATGCCCCGCGCCCATCTCAGGAGACGCGGGACCAACAGCGTCATGGTATTCACAATACCATACGTTCGTTGGATCAAGACCAGCGTGCACGCCAACGCGTCTTTGGCACAAGCGAGATCTGATCGCTGGGCGGGATGCTGCTCCTTCTAACATAGTTAGAAGTCCGAGCATATCCGCTCCTCGCACCGTTCACCATTGCCACCCACTACTCCGATAGAAGCTACGGCGAGAGCTCAAGCGCTTCGATTACCCTCCGACGGCCGACAAGGTCGATGGTGGAGGGCCACCATCGAGTCTCGCCGGCTTTGCCAACGGCGACGCTCCGCGGCAACCAACTACATCACTGTCGCGGCAAGACGACAAGGCACGAGCCGGTGGAGACGAGACTTGTGGAGGTGCAACCACCATGCACTCTCCACCCCGAAGGCCAAAATCGCCGACTCGTCGGATCCACCTCGACAGCGACTCTACTGCGTCATCGGATCCACGAGCTCGCCGCGATCAGCGCCAAGTTCTTCATGAGCGACAACAAGAAGACGCTCGAACTCGCATCGGCGCCCGAAGAGAAGCCTTGGCGTCGGTCGGACCAGCGGCTGGGCCTTACTGTCGATATGCATGCGCCCGAAGAACCAGCGACTTGCCGTCTGTGATGAAGTTGCCCTGCGTTCACTCGTGAGCTGCGGCAAGTCCGATGGCCCAAGCAAGAAAAACTTCAAGCCGGCGTGCGAGAGAAATGCGATGGCGGGGCGCACCGTCGGAGTTCCTCGGCATCTACACCATCGCGGTGCAAGCTGCGGGGGCGAGACGACAAGATCCTCGTCAACTACTTCCCGCGGTACTCAAGCCCAACGTCGAGTCTGGCTCATGCACTTGCGGACAACTCCATATCCTCTTGGGCAGATCTATGCCATCAGTTTGTTGGCGCCTTCACGGCGGCCACAAGCCTCATGGCCAAGAAAGTGACCTTCATCTGCTTTCGCCCGGAAGGAAGGAGAGTCCTGCGCCAAGTTCATTCGAAGATTGATCGCGTGCACTACAACATCCCAGATGTCCACCCTGCCCGCGGTGATCGGTAGCGTTCATCGTAACATGCGGAACCGCGGGATGAGGGAGGAGATGGCGATGTGCAAAGTCAAGGACGTCAGTGAGCTGTATGCCTTGGCCGACAAGTGTGCACGTGCTGAGGAAGGGAGGAGACTCCCAGGAGAGAATGCAGAAGCAGGATCTGACAGTGAGGATACCGCTCCGGCAAAGAAGAGCCGACGGCGGGGCAACAGGAAGAAGAAAGGCAGAGAAGTGCTGGCTGTTGAGCAGTCCGGCAACGGAGGTGGCGACAAGAACGCCAAGGCTGGTGGCTCCGGCAAGGAGGTTGCCGCTGACGCCAACCACCAGTCTGTGGCGGCCACCGACAAGCGGGGCGGCTCCGGCAAGCAATCTTGCAAGATCCACCGCACCAAGGGCCATGACCTCGAGCTGCAAGAAGGTCAAGCAGCTTGTTGAACAATGAAGGCTGAAATCTGGCGGCGCGACAAGGAGAAGGCCCAGAAGGTCTTTGGAGGAGCCAAGAAGAAACGTCCGGCGGGGAGGACGCCGTGGCAAGGCCAAGCAATGCAAGGAGACAGACCTCCCGCGCCGCGACAAGGATGAAGATGACGATGACGGCGAAGATATGGAAGGCAGCGAGGCCGATGAGCGGGAGTTTTAAAGCTACAGAGGTCCTCTGCATTGGCGGAGGTGCTTCCTGCATACTTCCCACCGCCAACTCAAGCGGTGGATGCGGGAAGTTAATGCGGATGAACCATCCGTAGAGTCACGCAAGCCTCTGAAGTGGTCCGACGCCTATCATCTTTGATATTGAGGACCACCCTGATCGCATAACTGCGGTCGGGTGCTTGCCGATGTTGGTCTCACCAACTATCCGCAACCTCAAGGTCACCAAGATGCTAGTTGACGGCGGGGCCGGCTTAAACTTGATCTCCTCCGCGGTCCTCCAGAAGCTTCAGATCCCTGACAGCGAGCTCGAAGAAACTGGCACGTTCCAAGGAATCAATCCGGGAAGGAGCAAGCCGAAAGGGAAGATCACGTTGCGGTAACATTTAGCAATGAAGCTGAACTTTAGGACCGAGAGGGTCACATTCGGCGTTGCTGATTTCCCATTGCCTTACAATGGGATACTTGGCCGTCCGGCACTCACCAAGTTCATGGCAGCCTCTCACTACGCCTACAACTTACTCAAGATGCCGGGCCGATAAGCGTCATCTCTGTCCATGGTGACAAGAAGGATGCTCTTATACATGCCGACAAGATCTACGGGATGCAGCGGCTGCAGCAAAGCAAAACACTTGCGGCTGAAGCTCCGGGGAAGAAGACCAAGTCCAAGTCCGGCAAGAGCTCTGATGCCCACTCCGGCAAGCGCACCTCTTCGGAGTGCTGCGCTACCGTCGAGGGCGCACCATCGAGCTCCACCGGCAAGTGCAAGAAGAAGATGGCAGCTCCTCCAAAGACCAAGAAGGTGTCTGCCAAGGAGGGCGGCCTTTGGTGGTACCTTCACCATCGGTGCCTCTCTCGACCCTAAATAGGAAAGCGGCGCTCGTTGCTTTCCTGCAGGCGAACGTCGGCGATGTTTGCATGGCAACCGTCGACATCCCGTGTTCCCAGGAAAGTAATTGAGCACCGCCTGGCCGTTTGTCCTCATCTTGCGCGCCCGTCAAGCGAAAGTCGTGAAGCAAGCAATGGAGCGCCAAGAGTTCATCGCAGAAGAGATCAAGAAACCGGAAGCGGCAGGCCTTGTCGGAGGAGTGCTCCATCCCTACGTGGTTGGCCTATCCTGTAGTTGTGCGCAAGGCTAACGGGAAATGGAGGCTTTGTATTGACTTCACGGATGTTAATAAAGCTTGTCCCAAAGATCCATTTCCCTTGCCGCGCATCGACCAGATTGTTGACTCCACGGCTGGATGTGATTTGCTTTCATTTCTTGATGCATACTCAGGATATCATCAGATCTTCATGGCGTAAGAAGATGAGGAGAAGACCGCATTCATTACTCCATGTGGCACATCTTTGTTTCATACGGATGCCTTTCGGTTTGAAGAATGCTTTGGTTCAACATTTGCAAGAGTAGTCCATGGCGCTTTTGAGCCGCAAATGCACGTAAATGTAGAAGCCTACATGGATGACATAGTGGTCAAGAGCAAGGACAAAGCAACTCTGGTTCAAGATTTGGATGAGACCTTTGCAAATCTGCGCAAGATCAACCTCAAGCTCAACCCGAGAAGTGCGTGTTTGGAGTCCCTTCCGCAAGCTTCTCGGGTTCTTCGTGTCTCAGCGGGGAATTGAAGCCAATCCCGACAAGATCAAGGCCATTGAGCAGATTGAAGCACCAAAGCGCGTCAAGGATGTACGAAGACTTGCCGGTTGCGTGGCCTCTCTCAACAGGTTTATCTCTAGGTCTGCTGAACGCGCCCTGCCATTTTTCAAGATTTTGAAAAAGGCAGGTCCAATGAAATGGACTCCCGAAGCGGAGGCTGCGCTGCAGGACTTGAAGAGATACCTGTCCTCCACTCCAACACTTGTCGCACCTAAGCCACAAGAGAAGTTGCTGCTATATATAGCGGCAACTAATCAAGTGGTTAGTGATGCGTTAGTAGCGGAGAGGGAGGCGGATGATGAGCTGGCAACCATGGTAGACACATCCAGCGACAAGCAGGGGGCTTCACCGGCAAGCTCTGGTCCCGACAAGGACAGATCTGCGCAGATGCATGAACAGATGCAGAAAAGGATGGTGCAACGCCCAGTTTACTTTGTCAGTTCCCTCCTGCAGGGGGCTAGGTCAAGGTACTCTGGTGTGCAGAAATTGCTTTTCGGCCTCCTCATGGCCTCGAGAAAGCTGCGCCATTACTTCCAAGCACATGAGATAACAGTCGTCACTCGCTTTCCGCTGAAGAGGATACTGCAGAATCCGAGCGGCAGGCGGGATTGTTGAGTGGGCATGGAACTGTCAAGCTTTGGCCTCAAGTTTGAAAGCACTTCAACTATCCAGCGAGCGCGTTGGCGAAATTCATAGCGAATGGGCGCCAACACCGGATGAAGAAATTCGAGAGCGAGCATCCCGTCAAGGAAGCAAGCAAAGAGTGGCTGATGTACTTTGATGGTGCCTTCTCATTTGCAAAGCGCCCGGTGCGGCGTGCTTCTTATAGCACCCACGGAGAGCACCTCAAATCGTAGTCGAGATGCACTTTCCCAAGGAGCAAGCAACACTGCAGTATGAAGGTTTGCTTGCGGTCTCGAGATCATGATGAACCTTGGGATCAGGAAGCTTATTGTCAGGGGTGACTCGCAGCTTGTTGTCCGCTAAGTGAACAAAGATTATCAGAGTCCATTGATGGAAGCCTACGTTGATGAAGTGAGAAAGCTAGAAGAACACTTTGACGGCCTACAAATGGAACATGTTCCAAGAGCTCAGAATGATATTGCTGATGGCACTTTGTCAAAGTCTGTTGCACTTAAGTTGCCTGTGGAACCAGGGATTTTGTGCTCAAGCTAACTCAACCAACCGTGACACCACCAACTGGACAGAGCAAGAAGAGGAAGTTAATCTCTGGTGACTACTTTCCGGCAGAGCTTCCCGAAGTCGCCGCCAAGAAGGTCCCCAAGATCGACACCAGCAGTGCTGAGGGGCAGTCTGCTCCGACAAACCCCAGGGTTTGTTTCGTTGAAGCAGACGCTCCCGACAAGTTTTGCTCCGGCAAGCTTGCGGGAACATCAAACTCGGCGAACCGCGAGTTCTTGCCGTGAAAGCTGATGTTCCCGCAGCGGCAGATGTGCCTTTAGTCCTTGTTGTCGAGCCATAGCTCCAACATGGGCGCAGCAGATTGTCCATTTCCTTGAGACGGAGAACTTCCGAAGAGCAAGAAGAAGCGGAAAGAGTAGCCCGGCGGTCAAGTATGTACCGGTTTGTCGACAAAGACACTGCATGTAAGAAGACTCACCGGGTGAAATTGAAGTGTATTTGCCGGAAGATGGACAAAAGCTGTTGGCGAGATATACATGGAGGCATATGTGGTCATCACATTGGGCGCAAGAGCGCTTGCGGCAAAGCTTTCCGGCAAGGTTTCTTCTGCCGACAGCCCTCCGAGGATGCAACCGCACAAGTAACCAAGTGTGAAGCGTGCGGTTCCATTCCAAGCAGATACACCGGCCGGCTCAAGCTCTCTAGGCGATCCCTTTATCCTGGCCATTTTTCGATCCGGGGCTCGACATCCTCGGCCCCTTCCCCGAAGCTGTCGGGGCTTTGAGTACTTATGCGTCGCAATCGACAAGTTCACAAAGTGGCCGGAAGTGGAAGCGATGAGGAAGGTGACATCACGATCGGCGATCAAGTTCTTGGTCGATTGTTTGCGTTTGGAATCCCTAACGGGATCATCACCGACAACGGCACACAATTTACTGATCGCACCTTCATGCGATGCGTCCAAGATCTTGGCGCCAAGGTCTGCTTTATACATTGCTCATTCGAGAAGCAACGGTCAAGCGAGAGAGGAAAATGCTGAAGTCTTCTTGCGGGCTCAAGACCAGAACTTTCGACAGGCTGCACAAGTGCGGAAGAAACTGGATTGAGGAGCTGCCGATGGTTCTTTGGTCGATCAGGACGACGCCAAATCGAGCCACTGGCCAGACACCTTTCGCTCTAGTCTATGGAGCAGAGGCAGTTCTCCCCACGGAACTCGTGATCTGGGTCACCTCGAGTAGTCGCTTATGATGAGCTTGAGCAAGAGCAGCTGCGACAAGATGACGCTGCTCCTTGAGGAGGATCGTCTTGAGGGCCGTCTGAGCTGCTGCTCGCTACCGGCAAGCTTTGCGTCGCTACCATAGCCGCAAAGTTAGTGCCGAAGCCTCGAGGAAGGCGACCTTGTTCTTCGGTAGCGTTCAATCCGCCAAGAATTCAAACAAGTTGACGCCAAGTGGGAAGGCCCTTATCGGGTGAAAGCGAGTCACTAGGCTGGCGCTGTCATACCTTGAGACCGAAGATAGCATTCGGTGAGCAACTCACGGAACATTGAGCATCTTCGTAAGTTTTACCCATAGAGGCGCGATTCTTGGAACCTGTTCCGGCGACCACCTTTTGTACAAGTCTTGCCGCTGTTGCATGTAATCCTTTGTACAAAGCGGTATGAGACCCGATGCATCGATAAAGCTCATGTGTTGCGCACAACTTGTCAAATTCATGCTTTCATCATTTTATTGCATGTTTTGGCTAACACTTTGTGCAGCACCCACACCCGGTAAGCAATATCGAGCCGCTGGGCTCCGTAACTTTATTTTCTCTTCTTTCTCTTTTCTCGAAGAAAGGGAGGCTCCCTCGCGCACAAGTTAACCAGGGGGGAAGGAGAAGATAATACTATGGACCAAGCGTTGCTCGAGGAAGTTTCGCCTTATCGGGAGGCAAACGACAGAAAAGCTAAGTTGCCCAAGTTTGAGCAATCAGTTCTTAAATTTTTAAGTTATCTTCCTCGAACGATAGTACTTTGTATGGAAAACCCGTGCTCGGAGGAACCAACTTCATGACTAGTCGCGCCCTTACTTTGTTTTGAGTCCGCTCAACAATTTAAGTGAGCTGCAGCTAGTCGCGACAAGGTTGCTTGTCGGAGGCGGCACCGCCAAAGAAGGCTGTGACGTTCACTCGGTAGCCATGCAAAAGGTGCCTGCACCGACAAGTTCCCTAAATGCGTAGGGCAAAAACGTACAAAGGAAGGAATCAAGTAGAGGAAATAACATTGCAATCATCGCCTAAGATAGAGTTATATTACAAAATAAGCTTGTCGCAGATCTAATAAATTGTTCTAAACATGATCAGCAGCGACAAGGGAAAGATAAAGGTGGCGGCCTAGTCTACGCGGTCGCCGTCAATCCGCTTGATCTTGTTCACCTTGTCCACAATGGGTGCGACAAGGGCTTTGAGCGCCTCCACGTCGGCATCTGGCGGCAAGGATCTGAGGACGCCGTTGAGGTTGAGGCCTGGATTGCGGAAGGCCACCTTCATCAACACCTTCTCGAGGGCTCCTGCACAGATCTGGCGTGATTCCTCGGCCAGCTGCTTTGGGACCTCTTCCGGTCGCTGGAGGCCCGTCACCATGCCCTTGAAGAATAAACTAAGCTTGGCGCTGGGTTGGAGATGCTCGTCGGAGGAGTATGCAAGATCCACCATCCCCAGCTCCATCAGCTCGTTGTGGATGTCGGCAGCAGTATCCACAAGACCTTCGGTCCAATGCTCCACACTCTCCCTCAAGGCGCTCTGGTGGCAACATCCGCCAGCTCCTCTTTGGCCTTGATCGTCTCCACAGGCCCACCTCCCGCCTCCTTGGCACCGTCCGGCGTCTGCGTCGAGTGGTCAGCTTCAGTGAAGATCTGCCTTGGAATCCTTGGCGGCCGAGCTCCTTGCTCCCTATCGGCCGAGGCAGCAGCTTCGCCAAGAGTGTAGGCGTCCTTCTCGCGCTCGTGCTTGGCGCGGCAAGCTCCTCGCCGCTCTTCCGAGATCGGCCTCCAGCTGCCACCTTCGTCTTCAACTCTTCCTTGGCGGCCTCGGCGGCTGCGGCATCCTTTGCTTCCTTAAGCGCCCGCCAGTGACTCCTCACGCGACAAGCTCTTCCTCGTGGCTGTCCAGTTGACCTTCCGCTGCACCAGCTCGCTTTCCTGCGCGGACAGCTTCTCGGCGGCAAGCCGCTGCTCCTCCTCAGCTGCGGCCTTCTCGAGGATGAAGGTCGTGCGCTCCTCGGCGAGTAGCTCCCGCTGTTCCGCCAAGGACCGGAGAGCTTCTTGGTTGGTGCTCCGGAGCTCTTCTGCGCGCTTCTCCATGTCTACTCCCGCCCTCGCGACAAGTGCTTCCCGGGACTCCAACTTGGCTTGCCGGGCGCGGTAGAGCGACAGCAGCTTCTTCACCAGCTGCTCCTCCTCAGACTTCGCCCGCTTCTTTGCTTGCACGTCCACCAGCGTCAACCCAGCCGAAGGCGAGCAGCTCTCCGTCGAAGGTCTCTCCTTCGACCGGCGCCTGAGCTCGACTCCCATGGGAGCTTGATGAAGACGCCGTCACTGGCCTTCAAGTAGGCGCCCGGGCTGGGGCTCTTGAACTGGCGCTGCAACAGCGGCCGAGTCGGCGGTCGGTGTAGCGCTGGCGCTCCTGACCCAGGGCCGTCGGTCGATCGCCGACCCTCGCCGGCTCAAGCGGCAGCTCGGTGGCCTCCTCGCCGGCAGGCTCGTCGGCCGACCTCTTCTTCCACGACGGCGGCTTCGTCGATTGTCGCCAGCGTCCTCCTCGCCCGGCGACCTCGGTCTCCATCGGCTCTGCGTCGAGACAAAGAAAGAACAGTCAAGCAAATGTTCAAAAAGAAAACAGAAGAAAACAAGCCCAAGGGAAATTTTCACAAGAGGATTACCTGCAATGGGATCTGCAGCCATGGTCTCGACCACGGAGGGTCACCTTGGTCTTGTCCCTTGCCGGAGTAGCCTCCCTTGCCGGAGGACGCCCCTTGTCGGAGAATCCTCCCTTGGCGGCGTGGTCAAGCAGATAGAATTTCTGGGCGGCTTCCGAGCCCTCCCGATGAGGCTGCTCTGCTCCTACACAAACCAACAAATGATATCAATGAAGAAGGAGCACCCATGCACACCTAACGATGAGAGAAACCGCATACTTACCACAGGGCTGTCTTTGGGGGCTGCTCTGAGGAAGGGTTGCCGGATCCGGCAAGGGGGTCTCAGACGCGCCTCCTGTTGCCACGAGTGGATTGTCCTCAACGACGACCACCGGGGTCTTGGCCCTCTTCGACGCTCTCTGGGCCAGCGTCCTGAAAAGGAAAGAGTTCAGAACAAAGCAAATCAGATTCAAGATGAAGCAACAAAATTGAAGAAATACAAGCACAATATTGAAGCTTACTCTTCTTCTTCCTCCTCGGAGCTAAGCGCGCGGAGAAGTCAAACTCGGCTCGCCTCCGGTCTTGCGAGGCGGAGGTGGGCTCTCTTAGCCACTTGGCGGGCGTCGGCGGTGGCCTGGGAGGATTCAGCCCAGTTGTCGCAGCAGCGTGGGGTGCTCAGCGGCAACATCGCTTGCATGATGAAAGCGCTTGTCAGCGCCGCTTCTGTGGTCCCATCTGCCGCCCGTCTCGTCTCCGGCCTTGCGGAGCGCCTCTTCAGCGGAGCTGGGGGCTCCGTTCTTGACAAGCCGCTGGGTGAGTGGGGAAGAAGCGCCCTCGGCTGGTCCGCTCGACTTCGGCCTCGGGCTCGGCAAGCTCTTCCTCACCGCAAACTCCCTTCGCTCGGCAAGGCTTGCCGCCTTTTGCTGCATCTGCCTCCTCCACGGTGTACCGAAGACGCCCGGTAGCGGCAGCCTGCCGCCTCCTCCAACCTTGTATGGCGTCGCGCCATCTCTTCGTCGGTGGTGTCGCGGGTGAGCTTCTTCTGCTCGTCGGGCGGATCGGCACTTCTTCCAAGCTGTCGAAGAACCGCCGCCGCGATGTCGTCGGAAGGCTCTTGCCGAGTTGGAACGATCCCATGGGAATCGCTAACGGCATCATGGCGCGGATGCGGTCGAGCGCAGAGTTGTTGCACAATGGGACGACCCCCTCGGCAACCTAAACCACTCGGGGTGATCGGGGTCATTCTTGAACAGCTCTAGCAAGATCGCATCCAACTCCAAGACGGTGAAATTCCAGTTAAGGCCCGAGCGCAGCCTCATGATGTCCGCTATGCGTTTTGGAACTCCCAAGCGGGTCTCCTCCTCTCCTGCAAGAAGCGTCTGCGGCGAAGGAAATCTGCGCCAACTGCGCCTCTGATTAGTCCGGCAAGCTGAAGGCGCAAAATCCGGTCACAACTATCTTCAACCTAGCATCCTTCGGCACCAAGTTGCTCCAATCGTTGTCACAAGACTATTGGGGTTTGGCGCCTGGCAGTGAAGAGCTGCAGGTTCTCCTCTCGATCCAACACCAATTGGCTCTCCACTCCTCCCACTTGCTGCGGAACTCTCCTTCCAGATAGGCCTCCTTCTTGCCGACCCTGGAGACCCAAGCAATCCCTCCGGCAAGCGGCTCCCCTCTCTCAACGCGGGGCATGAAGAAGTGGCGGAAGAGGGCTACGTTGGGGTGGATCCCGACAAAGTTTTCACAAAGGTGTGCGAAAACTGCCATGGTCAGAATGGCGTTGGGGGTGAAATCAAGGAGAAGGAACCCGTATGTGTTCATAATGTCGCAAAAGAATTTGGAAAAGGGCGGGCAGAGCCCGCAATAGAAGAAAAGGGCAAAGAAAGGATACCCAGTTGGGGCTAATTCCGAAGCGGTGGCGGGGAGTACCTTCAGTCGCTGGATGCGCCGCGTCTCCGTCGACGACCAAGAGGTAGAAGCCCTCCTCAGCCTCCTTTGCGTCGAGCTGGGGGAGAAGATGGCCCGCTCCTTTTCGCGGCGAAAGCTAACGCCTCGGCCGACTTCACGCCCTTCCCCTTGTCGGCTTTCGGAGCCATGGCGGAGGCGGTGGAGGAGGCCGACAGCGTTGATGGTGTTGTGGCGAAAGGGGGGCGGAGCGCTGCTCTCTTCGCACTGGAGAAGAAGGGGGGAGCGGCGGTGGTTTTTGAGACAAGACAGCAATGGCGAGGTGGATGACCCGCCCCTGTTTCCCCTGTTTATAAGGAGGAAGAGGGGGCGGACGTTCCGCTTTTCCTAATAAAGAACCCCCCACGACCTCGCCCACGATCTCTCACACGACGCCACGTTCGGTGTGTGCCGTTAGTGGGGGACGTGGTGGAGTGCAGGGCAAATAACGGCGTGGTCAAGGCCGCGTGTGACCGTGCCTTTGTTTTGGGCCCGCCCAACAACGCTCGGCACCGTGTGTGGCCCAGGCAGGGGCTCTGTCGATGTACTAGAGTAGGGGTACCCTAGTATCCCGAACTTCGTGCAGGCGATTGCAGCACCCAGCGGCAAGGCTTGCACAGTCACTTGCCAAGATCCTCCGTGGTTCCTTTGGAGCCATTCAAGAACAAAGTTTTTAACCAAGAAGACAAGGCCCGGCAAGAGGAGCTTGCCGGAAGGCCACTCAACGCACGCAGAAGACAAGACCCGGCAAGAGGAGCTTGCCGGAAGGCTCGAGAGCGACAAGCCTCCGGACGCGACAAGGATTCAGCCGCTGCAAAACACTTGCCGCGCAGTAACCTCTCTTCATCTCCGCTCCAGCTCATCCATCAACGTGTCGCCAAGGGACCATTCCATGCGCTGCGTGTCAAGAGGCTGTGCGGCCAGCGGGAGCAGCGATAAGCGGCGCCGACAAAGCCTACCATTGTGGCAAGCGGTGGCGCTCTGACGGTCCCTGTTGCCTTTGTTTAGGCGACATGGACGGGCATTTAATGCTTTTGTCCCTTGCCGTCAGAGTTAGGTATATTGCACTGTACACTGTACAAGTAGGTGTACCAACTACTGTTTTTCCATTTGTACCCTCCTCTATGTTGCCACCTGTCGGAGACTCCTTTAGCATATAAAAGGAGGCCCATGCGCAACGTAGAGGGGGTTCGGTTCGGTTCGATCCCAACGTAACCAGAGAACACTCACGCTAGGTCTTGTAGCTCCCATCGCTCCCTAGCAAGAACACAATACAAATCAGACAAGCAGCAGTAGGAGTATTATCTCTCCCGGAGAGCTCCGGCTGGGTAAACCGCCAGGTATTAGCCGCCTCGATCCGCTCTTCGTGCGATCTCCGCCCCCCTCCGAACCAGAAGGGGCCTGGTCCGCCGGCCCCATAGGTGTTCGTGGGTCCGATCAGCCTCCCCGACACTCTAGTACAACATACGTTCTATGTCCTAAGACCTGAGCTGACACATGTACTCTGGATGGTGACAGACTTGCTTTGGGCCGACCAAACGCTACTCCGTGACTGGGTAGTTACAAAGGTAGGTTTCGGGTTTGTCCAGTCCCATGCTGCGAGACACGGTCGAGCAAGATGGGATTTGCCCCTCCGATCAGGAGAGATATACTCTGGGCCCCTCATGTGATCTGACCAGGAATAGCATGGCCATGCGACAAGGATTATGAGATAATCCGGATTGTGGTCGGTATCAACTTTGGAGCGAGAAAGAGGTCGGGTTAGCACAAGGATGACAAGTCTCGCCTTGAGCCCGATAACATATATCATGCGGCAAAGGGAAATGTAAGTATGAGGCGTTGTACAGGTTCGCTTAACCAGCTTCATCGTCTGCTTGGTGGTCGGCACGCCTTGCTAGAGGCCGCTACCAACCGTACAGGTTGGAGGTGATCCGAACTGTGACCAAGCCGACTTGAACCTAAGGGGTCGCGCGCTTAAGGGAAGGAACCTATGAGGTCAGTTCGTAGGACACTGGTCGGATGTGATCCGAACTAGACTAGGAACGTGACCGAATAGACTTTGGGCTTTAGGGTCCGTGCGAGGCCCAAGTGTTGAGCCCGCGACGGACGCCTATATAAAGTGGAGGTGCGGCACACTCAGGCAGTTGATCACTTCGGCGCTGCGACTAGGGTTTGCATGTGTTGCGAATAGCCACCTCCACTCGCCGCCGACTGTGTGATCGGACCTAGCAGTCCACCGCACGATGTTCCTCCCGCACGTGCGGATACCGTTAGAGGCGGTGCACTTGCGCCCGCTCCGTGAACTTCGTGCGTGGGATCGGACGACCGGCCGCTCGAGGAGATCGAGCGAGGAGGAGGCGATCCACGCAGACAGCGCTGCCCCAACTCTTCTTCTGCTGCGGCCTGCTGGCGTCTAGTGGTAACGAATCGTGATCCATCTCCCGTAGCATGTTCCTGGATGTTACTGGCGTAGGAATTTTTAATTTGCGATCGGCGCACCCTACCGTAGAACCCAACAGTGGTATCAGAGCCTCTGTTATAGGATTTGGATTCAGATCGTATGCATATTAGATATGTGGAGGCGGCAGATGAGATCTGTTGTCCTTGAAGAGATCGGCTATGTGCACGGTTGATATGATCAACTGCACATGGGGATCGTTGAGGCTATGTTTTACGTAAATCAGGATCGATGAGGTTGTGACACGATCTACCCCTACCGGTCGGTCATCCGCCATCGGGTTAACGATTGAAACGTAAATCCGAATCGGATTCGCGATGATCGATAAGATCGGTCAGATCAGAGAATTCGGCGTGATCGGAGTTCAGATGGGACCGCCGTGTGCGTAGCACCATGTATTTCGTACCCAACACACAAACCGGTAGAATGCGATTCTATGCATAACTTTGTTTTGCAGGTTTGATGTGAATAGTATGGCTCATGTGTATGTGATGCATGTGTGTAATTTATACGTGGCCTGTGTGTCATGTTTGTCACGGCGGGAGCCAAAGTGTTGTCATTATATTGTATAACGACCTGCGTGTCGACTTGTGACTCTATGTAAAATTCATTACTAGTTGTAATAGTTGGATAATAGAGATCAGGTTGGCGGCTTGGCGTCGGCGTGACAAACAAGATGGAGTTCGTAGATGGTCGCCGGTCGCAGCCGACCTAGAAGAACGTCCATGAAGGAGCCATACTATTTCACAATATGTGTTATTTGTGATTGTTATGCTTCTTTGTTTCTATGCATGTTAGAATGGTAGAAAGATCCCTCATGAATATCAAGTGAATTGCCATCCCCGATGTTGCACCTTCGCACGTCAAGTACGTCTAGTAGTGGGCTCATAAAATTGGGGTCCTTCTGGGTGTCCTTGAACTGAAGGGTTCGTGTCGGACACGGACATGCACTGCATCAGGTTAACTTGACAAGGCTATCAAAATGGTTTTGGGCCTTGTGGCAAAGAAGGTTGGGGGCCGGGGTATGAGATAACTTCCCGATTGACATGAGTCGTATAGAGATGCGATTAGCAAGGAGTTGCTTACCTAATAGGTATGTTGGCTAGCAGTGATGCTAAAGCTCACTAGTCGCATGCGCTAGTCGGATCCTGAATCACTGAGAGTTTGCGGAGGGATCTTGACTTCATGGGAGTATTTCATTTAGGCTAGAATTACTCTACATAAACACATTTGCTTAGTGATTGCATGTTTTCTGTTGTAGATCAATGGCACCACCTGCTCAACCCAACTTTGCATTGGAATCAATTCTGGAAAAGGATAAACTGAATGGAACAAACTTTACCACCTGGTATAGAAATCTGAGAATTGTTCTCAAGCACGATAAAAAGGAACATGTTCTAGAGGATCCACTTCGGAGGAACCTGCGATAATGGTAGTGCCACGACTAAAAATGCCTACGAAACTTCGTTGATGAATCAGCGGAGATCAGGTGTCGATCTTTGGCTTGTATGGAGCCCGATTTGCAACAGCATTTCGAAAACGTTGAGGCTTACGATATGATCGAGAGTCTCAAGAGCATGTTTCGAGACACAAGCTAGGACCGAAGGTTCAACGTCTGGCGATCCTTGATGGATTGCGGCTGAAGGAAGGTGATCCATCGAGCCCACATGTGATCAAGATGATCGGATATGTGCAAGCTTTGGATCGTTTGGGCTTCCCGCTCTTGGATGAGCTGACATCGATGATGTTCTGGGTTCTCTTCCGCCCAGCTATGGGGACGTTCATCTCGAACTATCATATGCATGGCATGGATAAGAAGCTCACCGAATTGCATGGGATGCTCAAGGTGGCGAGCAGGATATTAAGAAAGGCACGCATCAAGTGTTGATGGTGCGTAAATCGGCTAAGTTCAAGAAGAGTTGGTCCAAGAAAAGGCTAAGGCAAAGGGCACGGAGATGGTAACCTCTGCGCTGCACGAAAGTCTGGACCGGACTCGAAGACCGTTTGCTATCACCGCAAGGAGACCGGTCACCGGAAGAGGAATCAGAGTAGCAAGTGGCATGCGAGCATGGCAAGAAGGCCGGAAATGCTTCTTCGAGCAAAGGTACACTTGTTGCATATGTTATAGACATTTACCTTGACATACCTAGTAGCTCTTGGGTATTTGATACCGGATCGGTTGTTCATGTTTGCAACTCGATGCAGGGCTGGTAAGAACTAGGCATGTGGCACAAGGATATTGACATCGTGGTCGGCAACAAAGCAAGAGTTGCTGTGTTGGAGGTCGGCACGATGCAGCTCCAGCTCCCTTCCAGGATTCATTATGGAATTGAATAATTGTTATTACATTCCTGCACTTAGTCGGAACATTATTTACGCCTCATGTTTGATGAGTCGGGGTTATGAATTCAATTTAAAGGACAATGGTTGTTCGATATTTTTGAATGGTATGTTCCACCGCTATGCACCCATTGTTGATGGGCTATTTATATTGAATCTAGAACAGAACCGGTCTATAACGTAAATGTCAAGAGGCATAAGCCTAATGAGATAAATCCGACATACTTACGGCATTGCCGGCTTGGACACATTAGTCTGAAACGCATGAAGAAGCTCCATGATGATGGGCTCCTAACCCGTCCGACTTGGATCGTTCGAGACATGTGAATCATGCTTGCTCGGCAAGATGACTAAGTCTCCTTTCGCAAAGAGTTGCGAGAGGGCATCCGAGCTGTTGGAGCTTATACACGATGATGTGTGTGGTCCAATGAGCACAACTGCCAGAGGTGGCTATCGATTACTTCATGACTTTTACCGATGACTTGAGTAGATATGGATATATCTATTTGATGAGGCACAAGTCGGAGACTTTTGAAAAATTCAAAGAGTTTGAGCGAGGTTGAGAATCAGCTCGGCAAGACTATAAAGCTTCGCGATCCGATCGTGGAGGTGAGTACATGAGCCAGGAGTTCGATGATCATCTGAAAAGTCGAGGTATAGTACCTCAGCTCACACCTCCGGTACGCCCACGGAGAAAGCGGCGTGTCGTAGCAGAGGAATAGGACCTTGTTGGACATGGTCCGGTCTATGATGAGCAAATCGGATTTACCCTTGTCATTTTGGGGATACGCTCTAGAAACCGCAGCTTTCACACTTAATAGGGTACCATCAAAATCCGTAGACAAGACACCGCATGAGATGTGGACTGGGAAGAGTCCCGGTTGTCTTTTCTAAAGATTTGGGGTTGTGAAGCATTTGTCAAGCGACTTATGTCGAGACAAGCTTACACACAAGTCGGATAAATGCATATTCGTGGGATATCCGAGGGAAACCTTGGGATATAGCTTCTACAACCGGGAAGATAACAAAGTGTTTGTTGCTCGGAACGGGGTTTTCCTTGAGAAAGAGTTTCTCAGTCGGGAGGCCAGTGGGAGGACGGTTCGACTCGAAGAAATTTGAGGACCACTCGGGACGGCAGCTCGGTGATGAGATCATACCGAGTCGGTCGGGGAACTGTAGTGGAAGCGGCACCGGAACCATGAAGGTCGGAGAGATTGCGCAGAGTGCGTGATGTATTGTTGCTAGAAAGCGACGAGCCGGCCACGTGTCACGTAAGTGATGGTGAGCCCAGATTCGAGGCATGGCTGGAGGCCATGAGATCCGAAAGTTAAAATCCATGGATGAGAATCAAGTCCGGATTTGGTTGATCCGCCACCTGGCGTAACTGCCATTGGTTGCAAATGGGTCTTTAAGAAGAAAACCAATGTGGATGGAAATGTTCAGATCTACAAAGCTCGGCTTGTCGCTAAAGGTTATGGACAAGTTCAAGGAATTGACTACAACGAGACTTACTCGCCGATAGCGATGCTGAAATCGGTGAGGATCATACTAGCTATAGCTGCATATTTCGATTACGAGATATGGCAGATGGATGTCAAGACGGCTTTCCTTCACGGAAATTTAACCGAGGACGTGTATATGATACAGCCCGAGGGTTTTGTCGATCCGACGAGCACTAGTAAGGTATGCAAGCTCAAGAGATCCATTTATGGGTTGAAGCAAGCATCTCGGAGTTGGAACATTCGTTTTGATGAAGTAAATCCGATCTCGGTTTCATCAAAAGCGAAGAGGACTCTTGTTTATACAAGATGTTAAGTGGGAGCTCGATAGTGTTTTTCATCTTGTATGTGGATGACATACTACTGATCGGAAATAATGTTTCGATGCTAAACTCGGTCAAGGAATCATTGAATGGCAAGTTTTCGATGAAGGACCTTGGTGAGGCAGTCTATATTTTAGGCATTAAGATCTATAGAGATAGATCGAGGAGGCTGCTCGGCTTAAGCCGAGCACGTACATAGATAAAGTGTTGAAGCGGTTCAACATGAGTGAGGCGAAGAAAGGGTTCTTGCCGCTCTCACATGGTATAAGGCTAAGCGAGACTCGAGTCCTTCGACATCCGATGAGCGAAGCGGGATGAGTAGGATTCCGTATGCCTCAAAGAATCGGATCCATCATGTATGCCATGATATGTACAAGGCCTGATGTTGCTTTTGCAATAAGCCTAACAAGTAGATACCGAGCCAACCCGTGTGAGAGTCACTGGGCAGCGGTAAAGACTATTTTGAAGTACCTGAAAAGGACTAAAGAGATGTTCCTAGTTTATGGAGGTGAGGAAGAGCTCGTCGTAAGGGGTTACGTTGATGCTAGTTTCCAAACCAACAGAGATGATTGTCGATCACAGTCTAGATTCGTGTATGTCCTGAACGGAGGAGCAGTGCACTGGATGAGTTCCAAGCAGGATACGGTGGCCGATTCTACCACGAAGCGAATACATTGCGGCTTGTGAAGCTGCAAAGGAAGGTGTTTGGATCCGCATTTTCTGGATGATCTTGGTATTTTCCCAGCCTCGGTGAAACCGTTGGACCTTTATTGTGATAATTCTGGTGCCATCGCACAAGCCAAGGAGCCGAGGAATCGCCACAAGGTCGGACACATAGACCGGAAATATCACACGATACGAAGATCGTAAGAATGGTGATGTAGAGTTATGCAAGATTCACACGGATGCAAATGTTGCGGATCCGTTGACTAAGCCGCTTCCACAACCCAAGTATGAGGGGCACGTTAGAGCTATGGGCATTCGATGTCTATTTGATTGACTCTAGTGCAAGTGGGAGACTGTTGGAGATATGCCCTAGAGGCAATCATGTATGATGATATTTCCTATGTGTTCATGAATAAAGATAGTCCTTGGACATTATCAATGATGTGTATCAGCAAGTATGTGACTTGTTTGTGGGACTATGCATTGTATGATGACTGTCCTAAAAGGTCCCTAGTCAAAAGGGCTGTGTGGACGCCCAGCCGACTAGATCGGCATATGACACGGACGATGGCTTAGTCTCACTAGCCATGGAGCATTGGATGCTAACCGGATAACATGGATTTGGAAAGGTCTGGTCGGATTCGACATAGTCGGATCCGAGTCGAGATAAGGTCTGAGTCGGACAGACCCAACTATGAGACGGAGCGATATGTCATTGTGAGTCTCTAGTACAACATACGTTCTATGTCCTAAGACACGAAATGACACATGTACTGGATGGTGACAGACTTGCTTTGGGCCGATAAGCGCTACTCCGTGATTGGGTAGTTACAAAGGTAGGTTTCGGGTTTGTCCAGTCCCATGCTTTGCGAGACACGGTCGAGCAAGATGGGATTGCCCCTCCGATCGGAGAGATATACTCTGGGCCCCTTGTGTGATCTCGACCAGAATAGCATGGCCATGCGACAAGGATTATGAGATAATCCGGATTGTGGTCAGTATCACCGAACGAGAAAGAGGTCGGGTTAGCACAATGATGACAGTCTCGCCTTGAGCCCGACAACATATATCATGCGGCAAAGGAGCGAAGTGTGACATGTTGTACAGGTTCGCCTAACCAGCTTCATCGCTTGGTGGTCGGCACGCCTTGCTAGAGGCCGCTACCAACCGTCTGGTCGGAGGTGATCCGAACTGTGACCAAGCCGACTTGAACCTAAGGGGTCGCGCGCTTAAGGGAAGGAACCTATGAGGTCAGTTCAGGACCTGGTCGGATGTGATCCGAATCGACTAGGAACGTGACCGAATAGACTTTGTTTTAGGGTCCGTGCGAGGCCCAAGTGTTGAGCCCATGACGGACGCCTATATAAAGTGGAGATGCGGCACACTCGTGCAGTTGATCGCTTTCAAGGCCGCGACTAGGGTTTGCATGTGTTGCGAATAGCCACCTCCACTCGCCGCCGATCGTGTGATCGAGACCTAGCGATCCGCGCCGCTGACGTTCCTCCGCGCAGCGGATACCGTTAGAGGCGGTGCACTTGCGCCGCTCCGGCGAACTTCGTGCGTGGGATCGGACGACCGGCCGCTCGAGGGAGATCGAACGAGGAGGAGACGATCCACGCAGACGCACTGCCCCAACTCTTCTTCCGCTGCACGGCACTGCGTGTCTAGTGGTAACGAACTGTGATCCATCTCCCGTAGCATGTTCCTGGATGTTCTGCGCGTAGGAATTTTTAATTTGCAGTCGACGCACCCTACCGTAGAACCCAACAAAAAGGAGGCCTTAATATCCCTTAGTTTCCTCTAGGACCCCGCTGCCACGGGAGGGTAGGACAAAAGATGTCATGCAAGTTCTTTTCCATAAGCACGTATGACTATATTCGAAATACATGCCTACATTACATTGATGAATTGGATCTAGTTCTGTGACACCCTATGTTATGACTGTTACATGATGAACCGCATCCGGCATAATTCTCCATCACTGATCCAATGCCTACGAGCTTTCCACATATTGTTCTTCGCTTATTTACTTTTCCGTTGCTATTGTTACAATCACTACAAAACTCAAAAATATTACTTTTCCTATCGTTACCGTTACTTCCATATTACTTTGCTACTAAATACTTTGTTGCAGATACTAAGTTATCCAGGTGTGGTTGAATTGACAACTCAACTGCTAATACTTGATAATATTCTTTGGCTCCCCTTGTGTCGAATCAATAAATTTGGGTTGAATACTTTACCCTCGAAAACAGTTGCAATCCCCTATACTTGTGGGTTATCACTGGTAAGCAGTATGACTATAATCGTCCACAACTCTTTGTGTTCTATTCGTGCATATAACATCTACGCATAGAACTGGCTCGGATGCCACTGTTGGGGAACGCAGTAATTTCAAAAAAAATCCTACGCACACGCAAGATCTATCTAGGTGATGCATAGCAACGAGAGGGGAGAGTGTTGTCCACGTACCCTCGTAGACCAAAAGCGGAAGCGTTATGACAACGCGGTTGATGTAGTCGTACGTCTTCATGATCGGCCGATCCTAGTACCGAAAGTACGGCACCTCCGCGATCTGCACACGTTTAGCTCGGTGACGTCCCACGAACTCTAGATCCAGCTAAGTGTCGAGGGAGAGCTTCGTCAGCACGACGGTGTGATGACGGTGATGATGAAGTTACCGACGCAGGGCTTCGCCTAAGCACTACAACGATATGACCGAGGTGGAAATCTGTGGAGGGGGGCACCGCACACGGCTAAACAATCAACTTGTGTGTCTATGGGGTGCCCCCCCCTCCTCCAGATATAAAGGAGTGGAGGAGGGGAGGGCCGACCCTCTCTATGGCGCGCCCTGGGGGGTCCTACTCCCACCGGGAGTAGGATTCCCCTTTCCCTAGTTGGAGTAGGAGAGGAAGGAAGGAGGAGAGAGGGAGAAGGAAAGGGGGCTGGCCCCCTCCCAATTCGGATTGGGCTTGGGGGGGGGTGCCCCACCCTTGGCCGCCTCCTCCTCTCTCCCACTAAGGCCCATTAAGGCCCATGTACTCCCCGGGGGTTTCCGGTAACCCCGCGGTACTCCGGTAAATGCCCGAACTCACCCGGAACCCTTCCGATGTCCAAACATAGCATTCCAATATATCGATCTTTATGTCTCGACCATTTCGAGACTCCTCGTCATGTCCGTGATCTCATCTGGGACTCCGAACAACCTTCGGTAGATCAAAACACATAAACTCATAATACCGATCGTCACCGAACGTTAAGCCTGCAGACCCTACGGGTTCGAGAACTATGTAGACATGACCGAGACACGTCTCCAGTCAATAACCAATAGCGGAACCTGGATGCTCATATTGGTTCCTACATATTATACGAAGATCTTTTATTGGTCAAACCGCATAACAACATACGTTGTTCCCTTTGTCATCGGTATGTTACTTGCCTGAGATTCGGTCGTCGATATCTCAATACCTAGTTCAATCTCGTTACTGGCAAGTCCCTTTACTCGTTCCGTAATGCATCATCTCGCAACTAAATCATTAGTCACATTGCTTGCAAGGCTTATAGTGATGTGCATTACCGGGAGGGCCCAGAGATACCTCTCCGACAATCGGAGTGACAAATCCTAATCTCGATCTATGCCAACTCAATAAACACCATCGGAGACACCTGTAGAGCAGCTTTATAATCACCCAGTTATGTTGTGACGTTTGATAGCACACAAAGTGTTCCTCCGGTATTCGGGAGTTGCATACTCATAGTCATAGGAACATGTGTAAGTCATTAAGAAAGCAATAGCAACAAACTAAACGATCAAGTGCTAAGCTAACGGAATGGGTCAAGTCAATCACATCATTATCTAATGATGTGATCCCGTTAATCAAATGACAACTCATGTCTATGGCTAGGAAACTTAACCATCTTTGATTCAACGAGCTAGTGAAGTAGAGGCATACTAGTGACACTCTGTTTGTCTATGTATTCACACATGTACTAAGTTTCTGGTTACTACAATTCTAGCATGAATAATAAACATTTATCATGATATAAGGAAATATAAACAACAACTTTATTATTGCCTCTAGGGCATATTTCCTTCAATCACCCCAACTTCTTCTCCTTTGATGAAAATCTTGGTCAAAACGTCCATAGCAATCACAAATAAGAGTGGCGAGACTAGGTCACCTTGCCGCAGTCCTTGTGCATGACTAAAGCTCAAACCAGGTACTCCATTGACCACCACTTTGGTGGAGGCAGTACTTAGCAGAATTGCAATCCACCGAAGCCACTTTGGACCAAACCCTTTGGCTTGCAAAACCTCCAAAAGAAAAGGCCAACTGAGGGAGTCGAATGCGCGAGAGATATCGAGTTTCAAAAACACACCTTTCTCCTTCCGCCCATGAATCTTCCTCGCAACTTGCCTGACTAAGAGAAAATTGTCATGAAGAGCTCATCCCATAATAAACACAGATTGGTTGACTTCAGCAACTTCTTTCATTCTTCTCCTTGCCCGGATTGCCAAGACTTTAGCAAATAATTTGGCCGCGCTGTGGGTCAGACTTATAGGTCGAAAGTCACCCACTTCCTCCGCATCTGGCCTCCTGGGGATCAAAATTATGTGAGCCCTATTGAGCTTCCCAAATCCTCTTCCTTCCCCAATGTACAGCTTGTACATAAGAGCCATGATATCATGCTTTAATATATGCCACGCACGCTGGCAAAATGCACCGATAAAACCATCCGGTCCAGGCGCGCGATCAGCTGGCATATCTTTGATGGCATTCCACACTTCATCCTCCATAAAGATCTCCTCAAGTTCCCCAAGATCATGAGATTCCATGTTCAGAAATCTCAGGTCAACTCCATCCTGTCGCGCTGTGGCGTGTCCCATGAGTTCTTGATAAGCTCCCGTGAAGATTTCCCCTTTCCTATCATGTTCAGAGATAATCTCACCTTGGAACTTGACGTGCGCAATGAAGTTTTTGGACCGTCTACCATTAGCAACAGCCTGGAAAAGCTTCGTATTGGCGTCCCCTTCCTTGATCCATCTTAGCCGCGACCTCTGCCGCTTGATAGTGTGCTGCAATGATGCCAAACCCAATAAGGCTAGCTTGAGCGTTCTTCGCAGCCAGAGCTCCTCGTGTGAAAGATTTCTATGTTCTTGCGCACAACCGAACCGGAGTATCACATAATTTGCTACGGCCATCTTTAGCTTGATGTTGCCCGTCTTTCTCTTGCCCCATACTTGCAATGTCATAGCCGTGTTTCTGAGTAGTGAATCCAGCCGCTTATATGGGTCAACAATTTCATCATGACAAACCCACACATCCTTCACCGCTTGCTCGAATCCCTCGAGCTTGGTCCAATATAGCTCGAACCTAAACCTCTTGTGCTGGCAGAAAGGGATAGAGGTAGATAGGTGTAATGGTGCATGGTCCGACACGTTAGTTGACAAAGCTTGAAGTAGGTTGTCCGTAAACATGAGCTCCCAGTCCACGGTCACTAGCACTCAATCAATCTTTGTCATCACCGGGGCATCCCTCTCATTGGTCCAAGTAAACCTCCTTCCGTGCATGTAAAGCTCTTTGAGCTCATTGTCATCTATGAACTCCCTGAATTTTCTCATGATGTGATGATTCAGGTTACTATTGTTTTTATCCGCGGCATTGGTGATCATGTTGAAGTCACCAAACACCATCCATGGCCCTGGGCAGGTGGCCCTCCGCTTTTGCAAATACGCAATAAATTGAAATTTAAGATCATCCCCTTGCGGTCCATAAACCACCAATACCCACCAAGATGAGCCATCCTTATTATGCACTAGTCCTGTCCTGAAGTTAGTGTCACGGCTTATGTTATCCACCCACATGACAGTAGTGTCCCAAGCCAGTATGACCCCACCGTGAGTATCACAAGCCGAAAGGTAATCAAACCCATCTAGAGATGGTCCGATACATTGCATCACAAGGAAACGATCAACTACATCAAGTTTTGTTTCTTGTAAGCACACTAGATTCACCCTCGCCGAGATGATAAATTCCCTCACCGCTTTCCTCTTCGCAGGGTTGTTCAATCCCCGCACGTTCCAGCATAGTACCTTAGGATTTACATCCATAGATAGCCTATGCACACGCCACACCTCCAATGATGCACCTTAAGCTGCACCCACCACTGTGCTCGGCTCCATGGACATCGCACTCCATGTTGGCATTTCTTTACCAAACAGAGCAGCTATCACCCGTACATGTTGCTCCCTCAATGGAGAGTCAAACAGCTCCTTGAGATCTGCTATGACTCCCTCATCCACTTCCATGTCCTCATGAGCCAGCCCAAGCGCCCTCATGAGCACGTTCTCAGCTTGTGTGGCTTTGGAGGATGTCGTGGCTGCCTTCCTGGATCCATGAGTGGTGCGGCGCGGCGTGAACGGCTCAGCCTCAGGACGCAAGGACGATGCTTGAACCTCCTTCAACAATGGCTGGGCAATCTTCTTAACGAGCTGCGAGCAAAACCACTTGAGATTCCCGTATGCTTATGCTTTGTGGCTAGTCGTGCCGATGCTGCATGTAGCTTGGACGAGTTGCATGTTGTTTTGCACGTCCAGAATCGCCGTATTGGCCTCCGACTGCTCAGCGTTCGCCACTTGTCCCTGGCCAATTGTCTCCTATGGCCCAGCTGATCACATCTCCAGCATGAGTGGCTCCAGTGAGTATTGACAAACAACCAGATCTTCTGTGCCACCAACCCGAGCACCAGGAGCTCGAATCGAATCCCCATCAGCCACGTTGCATGCGACAGTGCTCAAATTGTCCTCACCCTCCTTGGCCCCTGCGCCCAGTGGGGCAGAGAGGCCACAATCCTCTCCCATCCTCCGAGGCCTCGCTGTCGGACTCATCATGCGCCCCGAATCCACTGCAGGCACTTCCCCATCGATGGGGACAGGAGCCACCTCCCCTCCTGCCGGAGGCGTGGGGAACGAGGCCACCTCTGCACCTAGTCCCACCTCAGCAGCTTCTGCATTGGATCGGGGGTTAGCCTCAACACCTGGAGTCCCTGCTGCTGCTTCTTCATTGGCACGGACCGCAACCACCACATCCATTGGCCTGCATGGCATGTCACCCTTCTCAACACCTGACTGTGTCACGTCTGCCCATGGGCCCGTCCCCACTTCCTGATTC
Organism: Aegilops bicornis; assembly: GCA_021605145.1. Lineage (NCBI taxonomy): Eukaryota > Viridiplantae > Streptophyta > Magnoliopsida > Poales > Poaceae > Aegilops > Aegilops bicornis. The sequence continues at coordinate 483,526,841 of CM038673.1, read as the reverse complement.
GCAGCCAGAGCATTTGTCACTTGTGGCGACGTGCGCTCCCTGTTCAAAATTGAACCGCCCCAACAGTTGTCTCCCTTATCCTTCCATGCTGATGGTCAATTCAGTCAAAAGCTGACTTGCATAGCGTCAACCTCTCCTGGAACCTGGTGGGCTGTACCCTGGCCCCACCAACTGGCAAACTGTTGCCTCCATTGGTGGGATTCTCCATGCCCGCTGGGACTGGTTGTGATCCTCACCGGCAGCGAGCCTCTGACCCCCTGCCACACCATCAGCTCCGACACTAGCCCCAGATCCGCCACGGCGGTCGCCCACGCCAAACCGCCATCCCAGCCTTCTGGTAGTCGCACCTCCGGCACCACCAAAGTCCATGTCTTCCTCCAGCAGCCCGCTCTGCCCACTGCCCGAAGAACCACCCGTGAACCAAGGCTCCTATGCTTCCGTGTAGTCCGTCACTGAGTCCAGATGGATCAACATCTTGTGCTGAAGCAACTGTGGCTCGAACGGCGGCTGTCGGTGTCAAAACCGGCGGATCTCGGGTAGGGGGTCCCGAACTGTGCGTCTAGGCGGATGGTAACATGAGACAAGGGACACGATGTTTTTACCCAGGTTCGGGCCCTCTCGATGGAGGTAAAACCCTACTCCTACTTGATTAATATTGATGATATGGGTAGTACAAGAGTTGATCTACCACGAGATCAGAGAGGCTAAACCCTGGAAGCTAGCCTATGGTATGATTGTTGTTCGCCTCTGGGACTAAAACCCTCCGGTTTATAGAGGCACCAAAGAGGGTTAGGGTTACACAGAGTCGGTTACAATGGTAGGAGATATGCATATCCGTATCGCCAAGCTTGCCTTCCATGCCAAGGAAAGTCCCATCCGGACACGGGACGAAGTCTTCAATCTTGTATCTTCATAGTCCAGGAGTCCGACCAAAGGTCATAGTCCAGCTGTCCGGACACCCCCTAATCTAGGACTCCCTCAGTAGCCCCTGAACCAGGCTTCAATGACGACGAGTCCGGTGCGTAGATTGTCTTCGGCATTGCAAGGCGGGTTCCTCCTTCGAATACTTCATAGAAGATTTTGAACACAAGGATAGAGTCCGGCTCTGCAAAATAAGTTCCACATACCACCGTAGAGAATACTATTTACACAAACTCAATCTCTGGCGGCGTATTCCAGCGTGACATCACACTGCAGCCAAGCCTTTATTCAATCGTTTTCACTATCCCACCTCAGCGCGTTTAGCGAGGCGATTTCCTTGGCACGTCTTGTCAAAGCAGAGATCGTGTCCCCTTATTCCGGGATTCTCATTAATACGGGCATGGGTAACCCACCCGCGCCATTGATTACGGCGCTTGGCAGATAAGCGAGTTTTATCAGGCCGGTGGGGACGCATAGCTTTGTCCGTCCATATAAAGGGATAAGGATCCACTTTTTCACACACGCCTTCTTCCTCCTTTGCTCATCCATTTCCGCGCACTTGAGCTCTAGCGCCCAAGTCCGCACATCCCACCTCAACCTTCTCCAACTATATCCGGAGCGGGAGGCAAGTGGATGGCCTCCTCCGTGACGGAGGGGCACATCAAAAAGCTGCGAAAGGCCGGATACTTGTCCGACGACATCGCGCATCGGCTCCCCGACAAGGGGCAGCTCATCCCCACCCCCAGGCCCCATGAGAGGGTGGTGTTCCTCCCCCCACTTCCTCCGCGGACTAGGTTTTCCACTTCACCCATTTGTCCGGGGGCTCATGTTCTACTACGACCTAGATTTCCATGATCTGGCCCCAAATTTCATCCTCAACATCTCGGCATACATCGTCGTGTGTGAGGCCTTCCTCTGCATCCAGCCCCACTTCGGCTTATGGCTGAAGACCTTCAATGTCAAGCTGAAGGTAGTGGGCGGGCGCCAAGCGGAGTGCGGAGGTGCCATGGTGGGCAAGATGGCCAACGTCCTATGGCTTGAGGGCTCCTTCGTGGAGACCATAAATGGGTGGTAATCGGGGTTGTTCTACATCACCGAGCCGCGCGACTCTAAATGGGCAGCGGCCCCCGAATTCCAATCTGGCTTCCCTACACGGCTCACCTCATGGAAAGAGACGGGCCTGACGTGGGGTAATTCGGAAGAGCTGACCGGACTCCAAACCTGCGTCCAAACACAGTGGACAAGAAGCTCAAGCTAGTCAACGTAGTCCAGGTTATTCTCATCGGTCGGATCCTCCCAAGAAAGCAACGGGCCTTCAACTTTTGGGAGTATGATCCGCACAACACCGAACCTTGAGCCGCTATTTGACACTACGTGCGAAGATGCAGAAGGTGCTGTTCAAGGGCGCCGAGGCTCCCGCATCCGCCATCAAGATCGCGGATTCAGCTCGCGACATCAAGCCAGCGAGGTAAGCTATTTTACCCTTTATGGGACTCTTTTTCATAGTTTGACTCTATGCAGGATCTAAAACTCCCTCACCTTTGACAGATCGGCGGAAGACGTCCGGACAGGTTGACCGTCCGGCTCCCTTGCCGAAGACTCCAGCGGACGCCCTTGATTGGGCTGCTGGTTCCGACACCTTACGTGGTGCCGGAGAAGAAGGCCAAGAAGAAGGCCACGGAACTCAAGGAGTTCCGGCGCCAGTGTTGTCGGACTCATCGTCCGATGACTCCGAGGCGGACTCCTCCCGCGAAGACGAGGAGGAGGAAAAAGAGGCCTCTCCCCCAGCGGGAGGAGAGAAGAAAAGGAAGGACGCCCCAACCGGGGAGGCCGGAGGGTCCAAGAAGGGAAGGACCCTTCGTCCGGACTACACCACCAACGTCGACGATGACGAATAGGGGTGGCCACCGAGGACCAAGCCCCTGGCGAAATCGTAAGTGTCCGGACACCAGAATAACTCATGGCGTTCCATTTGTCGCACAACATCTTTTAACGCCGAATATAACCATGCAGCCCGCCCAAGGACGGGCTCGACGCTTTGACGAGTGCTCCCTGGATTCGTCGGATGTGAATAGCACCTCACTTCCGACCGCCTCGTCTCCTCCCGCCGCGGATGACGCCGAAGCCCAAAAAAGCCCTCCAGGAAATTGAGGCGATGAAGAAGATAGCGGCGGGTAAGGCATTCTTTATGCAAAGCAAGCATGTGAAAGTGAATTATCTGTTACTTACCCGAATCCGGAGCTCTCCAGGAGCATTCACAGATCTGCCCCGCAGTGTGTCCGATGCTGCCGCATTCTACCGAGCCGAGGAGGGAAGCTCGACGGAGAAGGTGTTCTGGTCTCAGTATGCTGAGGCCGGACACCCGGTGCCCTTAAGCGACCAGTTGAAGCAGATGGTCGAGCTCCATAAGGTGGCCGAACAAGCCATGAAGGGCCTCATAGTTCGGCTGTGGCCTAAGGAAGCCATGCACAGGAGCTACTTCGGGCTGGTGAGGCGGCTGGTGGACGCCTGTCCATGGGTTGAAGTCGTCAAGCGCTCCGTCTGCATCGAAGGTGCCCGTTGGGCCCTTGCCCGTGCTAAGGTGCACTGGGGCAAGATGGATGCTGAGAAGCTTGTGACGGACGGACCACCACCGGGAAAGGAGCATCACAAGCCTGAAATGTATTATGAGGGCATCCTGAAGGGTGCCCGCCTTATAGCGGGTGAATGCTCCAAAGATGTAATTTTTTAGTAGACTCGCATTTGTTATCCTGTACGCTGAAAACATGTTCATATGCGCTAATCAACACTTTTGAATTTAAAATATTACCTTCTGTGTGGCCATTTATTAAATTTGAGAGATGGTGAGTCGTCGGCTTCAGCCCCCATGCCATGAGTGCTGGGGTGTTCGGGATAAACTTGAGCGCTCTTGTTCCCATTCTTGGGTCCTTCGAGGGAGGCGCTCACCACACCGCACAAGGCAACCGGACTATAATGCTTGAACACTCTCACTTAGCCATAGAATTCTATAATTTTAAATTTAGTGAAGCCCCTGGTATTCGAAGACCGATTTGGGCGCTATCCACGCCTAGGCCGACAATGCCGACTCCTCGCTCTAAGCGGCATAAGTCTTTAGGGACTTGAAAACCTCTCGAGCAATGACCGGCTCTCGCCCTATCATGACGGTCAGTTTTAGCTTTCTCCACCGAGGTGCTTAACCCAGCTCAACCGGGCACAATCGCAGTGGTTCTCCCAGCTACCTTAGCCGATATAACGGAACATAAGGTACCAAAACATGGGAGCCGCAAACCCAACTATTGACCCAAGACATGATTCAGAGCCGATGCATATAATGCTATAAGTTCGGGGTGCCGCACTTGTGAAAGTGTTCGGACTTATCACACCATATTGTGGGGTACTTAAGCCCCTGGTGTATTGCCCGTACCAAAGTGTACGGTTGCACAATGTCATAACTGAACATATATATATATATAAAAAAGGAATTCAATAATAGGCAGAAGCTATGGATTGTTTATTCAAAAGGGTTGCAGTAAGAGCAGAACGATACAAATAGTGGGATAAGCAAGGGACGGGACTTTAACATGTCCCCCTCCAAGGGTAAGCTGCAGGATGGTATGTAAAACAGGTATACTGCTCGTAAAAGAGACCACCTGGACACTCGACGCAGCAGCTTTACGCTTCCTGTTGCATCGTGTGTTCGGCGATTCTATCACGGACAGGCTTCGTGAGAACGGAGTCCTGAAAGTAAAAAGAAAGAAGAAAAGAAAAGAATGACACAATCGGAGCCCCTGGTGCGGTTGAGCCGCATTCTGGCATGCCGTGGTCGTGCCCTCCCTTGCCCATGGTATTTCCAGAGCGTAATTATGTAATGCCAGAGTAATCGGGTTTCGCAATTTCGCGAGGGCTGGGGTTTGGGCCGCATTGCTATGCATGCTCGGAACGTGCCAGGCGGTCTTGTTGTAGGTTACTTAGGGCGCGCTTGACGGTGTCCGGACGTTTAATAGCCGGACTCGAGAATTGCCTTAAGAGGCTGCTTTGTACTTCCGCTGCGAGGGCCGCCGTATGCTCCTCCGTTCGGAGAGAGCGTTCGGTGTTTCCATTGACCGTAGTGACTCCTCGAGGACCTGGCATCTTGAGCTTGAGATATGCGTAGTGCGGCACCGCATTGAACTTTGCAAATGCGGTTCGTCCGAGCAGTGCATGATAGCCGTTGTGGAACGAGACTATGTAGAAGATTAACTCCTCGCGTCGGAAGTTATCCGGGGATCCGAAGACCACTTCAAGTGTAACTGAGCCTGTACCGTTGGCCTCTACACCTGGTATGACGCCTTTAAAGGTCGTCTTCGTGGGTTTAATCCTTGCTGGGTCTATGCCCATTTAGCGCACTGTATCCTGATAAAGTAGGTTCAGGCTGCTGCCGCTGTCCATTAGGACTCTAGTGAGGTGAAATCCGTCAATGATTGGGTCTAGAACCAATGCGGCGAATCCGCCATGGTGGATGCTAGTGGGTGGTCCTTCGATCAAAAGTGATCGGGCAGAAGACCACGGGTTGAACTTTGGGGCGACCGCTCCATCGCATATACGCCCCTTAGTGCACGCTTCCGCTCCCTTTTGGGTATGTGGGTTGCGTATATCATGTTCACCGTCCGCACTTGTGGGGGAAGCCCTTCTATCCTCTATTGTTCGGGCGGCCGGGCTCCTCCTCGTCATCGCTATGCAGCCCCTTGTCATTGTTTTCAGCATTTAACTTGCTCGCTTGCTTGAACACCCAACAATCCCTCGCCGGTGTGGTTGGTTTTCGGGGTGCCGTGTATCCGCACGAGCGATCGAGTATTCGGTCCAAATTGGACGGGCCCGGAGTATTTCTTTTAAATTGCTTTTTCCACGACCGGTTTAGAGCCTCTGAATCCGGCATTGACCGCCGTATCCTCAAGCATTGTCGCTGCACGCGGCGCTTGTGCTTGTTGCGACGCGACCTGCCATTGCTGTCCTTGGTATCCGAATTACCAGGGCTCTTGGTCATGTTGTTACTACGAGCTAGCCAGTTGTCTTCTCCCGCGCAAAAGCGGGTCATGAGTGTTGTGAGAGCTGCCATGGAATTCGGCTTTTCTTGTCCTAGTTGCCGGGCAAGCCACTCGTCGCGGATGCTGCGTTTGAAGGCTGCAAGGGCCTCTGCATCCGGACAGTCGATGATTTGATTTTTCTTGGTTAGGAACCGTGTCCAGAATTGTCTGTCCGATTCCTCTGGCTGCTGGATTATGTGGCTTAGGTCAGCGACGTCTGGTGGTCGCACATATGTGCCCTGGAAATTGTCGAGGAATGCGGCTTCCAGGTCTTCCCAACAACCAATTGACTCTGCTGGCAAGCTGTTAAGCCAATGCCGGGCTGGTCCTTTAAGCTTGAGTGGGAGGTATTTGATGGTGTGTAGATTATCACCGCGTGCCATGTGGATGTGAAGGAGATAGTCCTTGATCCAAACCGCAGGATCTGTTGTGCCATCGTATGATTCAATGTTTACGGGTTTGAAACCCTCAGGGATTTGATGATCCATCACTTCATCTGTGAAGCATAGTGGGTGTGTGGCGCCTCTGTATTGGGCTATATCACGACGCCACTCAAATGAGCTTTGTCTACTGTGTTCGACCTGGCCGGAGTTGCCATATCCGGTGTGACGGTTATCGTCACATGTCGTGGGGCGCCCACGCGATCCGTAGATCGATCTTGTTTGCCTTGCCTTGTCCTCCAATATATCTCGCAGGTCTGGCGCATTTCCCCGCGCCTTGGTATTTTTTGAGCGGCGCCGGGGTGCGGCTTGAGTTGAGGGCCGAGAGGCCTCTCTGTCGCGGCCACGAGGTGGCCGGTCAGCCGTATCATGCGCTGGTGATGTAGGTTTGGGTGCTTCCTCCTCTAATCGGGGTAGCAGCCTGCGTTTTGGGTAGCTCTTGGAGGGGCGCTCAAGTTCATACTCTTCGGCTGCAAGGACTTCAGTCCATCTGTCAGCTAGAAAGTATTGGTCAGCTCTAAGCTGTTGCTGCTTTTTCTTGAGGCTGCTTGTCGTGGCCATAAGCATGCGTTTGAAACGCTCTTGTTCGACGGGATCCTCGGGCACGACGAATTCGTCGTCGTCGAGGTTTGCCTCATCTTCGGAGGGAGGCATGTAATTATCGTCCTCTACCTCTCTTTCTGCCGCTCTCTCATGAGGGCTGGCTTCTCCATCCTCCCGCGCTGAATCCCGCTGGAGGGTTGTCTTCGCACTGCCCGCGGTGTTATTGTCTCCGTGCGGAATCACCGCTTTTCTTTGTGGCGGGTTTTAGAGCGGGCGCCACCGACGCCGGGCGCTTAGGCTGTTTCTTGGAGGGGTCATCCTCCGCTGTTCCATCGCCATTCCCATCTTTTCGGATGTCCACCATGTATATGTCGTATGACGAGGTGGCCTTCCAGTGACCTGTGGGTGCTGGTTCTTGATCGTCTCCTGCATTGTCGTCCATACCGTCGATGTCTTCGGAGTCGAAGTCGAGCATGTCGGTTAAATCATCGACAGTAGCTACGAAGTGGGTGGTGGGTGGGCTTTGAATTTCTTCGTCGTCCGCTTTTAACCTTCCTGACCATAATCCGGCCAGGGCTCTCCTGATAAAGAGAGAGACTTTAGCGAATTCAGGATGTCGCCAAAGGGCGAGTGCTGAAAGATGTCCGCGGTAGTGAATTCCATGATCAGCGCCCATTCAGATTCGATTGGCGGGGGCGCGGAAGGCTCGGAGTCCGGAGAGGAGTCCGGCACCTTGGAGTCACGAGCTTCGCAAAGGACAGGGTAGGTGTATGGCTCAATCGCCGTAGAGATCGCAGCCCCCGAGGCGGTGTCCAGCCACCCGTCCTCGATCGGCGCAGTCGGCTCCGAGCTAAAGGTCGGAGCGGACACTGGTGCGGCCTCCAGGACACTGTTCGGCGGCAGAGCTAGATCATGCCCTCGTGATAAAGGCAGCGCTTGGCTCAGGCTCGAACCCGTCGAAGATCAAGTATCCGCGGACGTCAGCCTTGTAGTTCAAATTTCCAAAACTGACCTGGTAGCCAAGGGCGTAGCTTTCAATCTGCTCCAGATGGCCAAGCGAATTGGCCCGCAGTGCAAAGCCGCCGAATACGAAAATTTGTTTGGGGAGAAAAGTCTCACCCTGGAGCGCATCATTGTTGATGATCGGAGGAGCCATCGGGCCTAAAGATGATGACAAAGAGGAACTCTCAATGAAAGCACCAATGTCGGTGTCAAAACCGGCGGATCTCGGGTAGGGGGTCCCGAACTGTGCGTCTAGGCGGATGGTAACAGGAGACAAGGGACACATTGTTTTTACCCAGGTTCGGGCCCTCTCGATGGAGGTGAAACCCTACTCCTGCTTGATTAATATGGATGATATGGGTAGTACAAGAGTAGATCTACCACGAGATCAGAGAGGCTAAACCCTAGAAGCTAGCCTATGGTATGGTTGTTGTTCGTCCTACGGACTAAAACCCTCCGGTTTATATAGGCACCGAAGAGGGTTAGGGTTACACAGAGTCGGTTACAATGGTAGGAGATCTACATATCCGTATCGCCAAGCTTGCCTTCCACGCCAAGGAAAGTCCCATCCGGACACGGGACGAAGTCTTCAATCATGTATCTTCATAGTCCAGGAGTCCGGCCAAAGGTCATAGTCCGGCTGTCCGGACACCCCCTAATCCAGGACTCCCTCAGCGGCGCTTCCCTGGACGGCTCTGGCACCGCCAGCCATCTGCGCGTGGGAATGGTCTCCGGGTCCATGGTCCATGTCGACAACCAAAACAATGACAAGTCCTCCCTTGAGCTTGTCTCCGACGCCACGCCATCCACCAAGCATGCCGAGCCGAGCAGCTCCTCGGCAACCCCACGCTCCCAGGCATGCGGGGGTATGCCCTCGATCTCCAGCTGCACCTTGAATTTCATGACAGCATGCACAGCCTGGGACTGCCGACTCCACTGCCTGAAGAACAAGCGGACACCCCTGAACTCTAGCTCCGGCTGCCTTCCGACGCAGTTCCGGTGCTCCTGTCGCTCAAAGACCACCAGGAAGTCTTCCGGTCTGTGCTTGTGCACAGAAACCCGCTCTAACAAGATGCCTAGTCTAGCCTCAAGAGCCTGCAGCACGAACTCTGGCGAGATGTGAAAGCACAAGTGCTCCCTGGGTGGTTTTGGTAATTAATGTCAACATATCTCATGTTGGACTAATGCTTTCATCTAGTATATTTCAGACAAGTTCAATAGATGGAGTGGCGTGGACAATAGGATATGGAACCCCTTCAAGTTGCTAAGGATAAAGGATTGGCTCAAGCTCAAAACCTCAAGACTCTACATTTTACTTTTAGTGATCCAAGATCACATTGGGTCCATAGGAAAGCCAATACTATTAAAAGGGGATGAGGTGTTGCTTAATGGCTTGCTTGCTCAAAGTGCTTAGTGATATGCTCCAAAACCCTCAACCACTTTCTCATATCCACATATGTCCCAAACCAAAAGTCAAACTCGGCCCCACCAAAACTTTCTATCCAGCGCCACCGAGTTCACTTGACATAGCCACTGCCACAAACCCTAGTCAATTCGGTCTCACCGATGGGATCCCGGTCTCATCGAGATGGGCTTGCAAACTCTCTGGTTCCTGTTGCAATAAATTCGTTCTTACCGAGTTTTATAATCGGTCTCACCGAGTTTGCTTGACCAACTCTCTAGTTAGCCTATTACCAAAATCGGTCCCATCAAGTTTGTGTAATCAGTCAAACCGTTTACCCTAACCCTAGCACATTGGTCCCACCGAGTTGATCATGTCGGTCCCACCGAAATGCCTAACGGTCACATTATGAACTGAATCGGTCCGACTGAGTTTTCTGATTCGGTCCCACCAAGTTTGGTGATTTGTGTGTAACGGTTAGATTTTGTGTGGAGGCTATATATACCCCTCCACCCACTCTTCATTCGTGAGGAGAGACATCAGAACATGCCTATACTTCCAGCATACATATTCTGAGAGAGAACCACACACTCATGTGTTGAGGTCAAGATATTCCATTCCAACCACATAAAGCTTGATCTCTAGCCTTCTACAACTTGCTTTCCACTCAAATCATCTTTCCACCAAATCCAAATCTGTGAGAGAGAGTTGAGTGTTGGGGAGACTATCATTTGAAGCACAAGAGCAAGGAGTTCACCATCTATTACCTTTTGGAGAGTGGTGTCTCCTAGATTGGTTAGGTGTCACTTGGGAGCCTCCTTCAAGATTGTGGAGTTGAACAAGGAGTTTGTACGGGCAAGGAGATCGCCTACTTCGTGAAGATCTATCCTAGTGAGGCAAGTCCTTCGTGGACGATGGCCATGGTGGGATAGACAAGGTTGCTTCTTCATGGACCCTTCCTGGGTGGAGCCCTCTGTGGACTCGCGCAACCGTTACCCTTCGTGGATTGAAGTCTCCATCAACGTGTATGTACGGTAGCACCACCTATCGGAACCACGCCAAAAATCTCCATGTCTCCAATTGCGTTTGCACACTCCAATCCCATCCCTTTACATTCTTGCAAATTGCTTGCTTTACTTTCCGCTGCTCATATACTCTTGTCATGCTTGCTTGATATGTATTGTGAATGTTTAAACTTGTGCTAAAACTCCACCTCAACTTAAAAGAAATTTAAAAACTGTAACTTTTATTGCTAAGAGTCTATTCACCCCCCCCCCCCCTCTAGACACCTCTTCTCAATCCTTTCAATTGGTATCAGAGCTTTGGTCTCCATTGCTTTGGTTTAAACACCTTTGGAGGAAGATGGATGAGTCTACGTTGGGGAGTCTTAGACATAGAGTGCCTATTCTTGATGGAGAGTACTTTCATGAGTGGAAAAATGAGATGCTTGAGATTTTCAATGAATATCACTTGAACAAGTACATTACTAGTCCTTGCATTCCCCCTAGTGATCCTTTGCATCCCACTCTCGATGAGGATCTTGACATGATTTGCAATCTTAGAACTATCAATCTTATTGTTAGAGGATTGCCCAAAAATTTGATTGCTAGCTTACCTGCTCTTGATTGTGCTTACACTAAATGGAGATTTCTAAAGGAACGATTCCCAAATTATTCCTCGAAAAATCTAGATGAGATTCTCCATAAATATATTGCCTTGAATAGAATGAGTACTAGTGATCCTAAGTTTGATGAGTGCCTGTTTGAGCTTCGTGATCTCATGCGTGCCAAAGGAGATGTTGGAATTATTAGCAATATCATTTCCGAAGTCATTAGAATCCATAGAGATGAACATTGTTATGGTCATACTTCTAATGGATCACCTTCTCTAGGAAATGATCAATTACAAGACGATGTTGAACATGGATACTATGATGAGGATGACGATAGTGACTTTGATCTCGATGAGTCTATGAGACACTTTGGTCTTATGGCTAATCTTCGCGGCTACATGGCTGGAGGAAAGGAATGGGTCCTTGATAGTGGATGTACTGATCATATGACCGAAGATAAGGATATGTTTCCTGAGCTTGCTGAAAATGACGACCCTCGGAAGTGTTGGAAATATGCCCTAGAGGCAATAATAAATTAGTTATTATTATATTTCCTTGTTCATGATAATCGTTTATTATCCATGCTATAATTGTATTGATAGGCAACTCAGATACATGTGTGGGTACATAGACAACACCATGTCCCTAGTAAGCCTCTAGTTGACTAGCTCGTTGATCAATAGATTGTTACAGCTTTCACGACCATGGACATTGGATGTCGTTGATAACGTGATCACATCATTAGCGTAATGATGTGATGGACAAGACCCAATCCTAAGCCTAGCACAAAGATCGTATAGTTCAGTATGCTAAAGCTTTTCTAATGTCAAGTATCTTTTCCTTAGACCATGAGATTGTGCAACTCCGGATACCGTAGGAATGCTTTGGGTGTACCAAACGTCACAACGTAACTAGGTGGCTATAAAGGTGCACTACGGTATCTCCGAAAGTGTTTGTTGGGTTGGCACGAATCGAGACTGGATTTGTCACTCCGTGTGACGGAGAGGTATCTCTGGGCCCACTCCGTAGGACATCATCATAATGTGCACAATGTGACCAAGGGGTTGATCACGAGGTGATGTGTTACGGAACGAGTAAAGAGACTTGCCGGTAACGAGATTGAACAAGGTATCGGCATACCGACGATCGAATCTCGGGCAAGTACAATACCGCTAGACAAAGGGAATTGAATACGGGATTGATTGAGTCCTTGACATCGTGGTTCATCCGATGAGATCATCGTGGAATATGTGGGAGCCAACATGGGTATCCAGATCCCGCTGTTGGTTATTGACCGGAGAACGTCTCGGTCATGTCAGCATGGTTCCCGAACCCGTAGGGTCTACACACTTAAGGTTCGATGACGCTAGGGTTATAAAGGAAGTTTGTATGTGGTTACCGAATGTTGTTCGGAGTCACGGATGAGATACCAGACGTCACGAGGAGTTCCGTAATGGTCAGGAGGTAAAGATTAATATATGTGAAGTCCTGTTTTGGTCAACGGAAAAGTTTTAGAGTTGATCGGTAGCGTCTGGGACCACCGGAGGGTCCCGGGTCCACCAAGTGGGGCCAACGGCCCCAGAGGGCTGCATGGGCCAAGTGTGGGAGGGGACCAGCCCCAGGTGGGCTGGTGCGCCCCCCCACCAGGGCCCAAGGCGCCTAGGGTTTGGGGAGGGGCGCCCCACCTAGCTTGGGGGGCAAGTTTCCCCCTCTCCCCCCCTTGGCCACCACCCTAGATGGGTTTGGGGCCGCCGCACCCCAAGGGGTGGGAACCCAAGAGGCGCACCTCCCTCTCCCCTATATATACTTGAGGACTTTGGGGCTGCCAACACATGAGTTTTGTCCTCTCCATGGCGCAGCCCTGCCTCTCTCCCTCCTTCACTCCCGGTGCTTGGCGAAGCCTCGCAGATTGCCACGCCTCCACCACCACGCTGTTGTGCTGCTGCTGTTGGACGGAGTCTTCCTCAACCTCTCCCTCTCTCCTTGCTGGATCAAGGCATGGGAGACGCCACCGGGCTGCACGTGTGTTGAACGCGGAGGTGCCGTCTGCTCGCACTAGGATCTCCGGTGATTTGGATCACGACGAGTACGACTCCTTCAACCCCGTTCACTTGAACGCTTCCGCTTAGCGATCTACAAGGGTATGTAGATGCACTCTCCTTCCCTTCGTTGCTGGTTTCTCCTTAGATAGATCTTGGTGACACGTAGGAAAATTTTGAATTTCTGCTACGTTCGCCAACAGTGGTATCAAAGCTAGGTCTATTGCGTAGATTCTATGCACGAGTAGAACACAAGTTGTTGTGGGCGTTGATTGTGTTCAATATGCTTACCGTTACTAGTCCAATCTTGTTTCGACGGTATTGTGGGATGAAGCGGCCCGGACCGACCTTACACGTACACTTACGTGAGACAGGTTCCACCGACCGACATGCACTTGTTGCATAAGGTGGCTAGCGGGTGCCGCCTCTCCCACTTTAGTCGGATCGGATTCGATGAAAAGGGTCCTTATGAAGGGTAAATAGCAATTGACATATCACGCTTTTGGTTTTATGAGGTAAGAAACGTTCTTGCTAGAAACCCATAGCAGCCACGTAAAACATGCAAACAACAATTAGAGGACGTCTAACTTGTTTTTGCGAGGTATGCTATGTGATGTGATATGGCCAAGAAGAATGTGATGAATGATATGTGATGTATGAGATTGATCATGTTCTTGTAATAGGAATCACGACTTGCATGTCGATGAGTATGACAACCGCAGGAGCCATAGGAGTTGTCTTAATTTATTGTATGACCTCGTGTGTCATTGAACAACGCCATGTAATTACTTTACTTTATTGCTAACCGGTAGCCATAGTAGTAGAAGTAATAAGTTGGCGAGACAACTTCATGGATACACGATGATGGAGATCATGATGATGGAGATCATGGTGTCATGCCGGTGATGATGATGATCATGGAGCCCCGAAGATGGAGATCAAATAGAGCAAAATGATATTGGCCATATCATGTCACTATTTGATTGCATGTGATGTTTATCATGTTTATACATTTTATTTGCTTAGAACGATGGTAGTAAATAAGATGATCCCGCATTAAAATTTCAAGAAAGTGTTCCACCTAACTGTGCACCGTTGCAAAAGTTCGTCGTTCGGAAGCACCACATGATGATCGGGTGTGATAGATTCTTACGTTCACATACAACGGGTGTAAGCCAGATTTACACACGCGAAACACTTAGGTTAACTTGACGAGCCTAGCATGTACGACATGGCCTCGAACACAAGAGACCGAAAGGTCGAGCATGAGTCGTATGGAGGATACGATCAACATGAAGATGTTCATCGATGATGACTAGTCCGTCTCACGTGATGATCGGACACGGCCTAGTTGACTCGGATCATGTAATCACTTAGATGACTAGAGGATGTCTATCTGAGTGGGAGTTCATGAGATGAACTTAATTATCCCGAACATAGTCAAAAGATCTTTGCAAATTATGTCGTAAGCTCGCACTTTAGTTCCACTGCTTTTAGATATGTTCCTAGAGAAAATATAGTTGAAAGTTGATGATGGCGATTATACGGACAGAAGAAAGCTTATGTCCTTAATGCACCGCTCGATTGTGTTGAACCCCAAACGCCGCCCTGTGGATGTTGCGTAACATCGGACATACACGCTTTTGATAATTGCGTGATAGTTCGCTTAAACGGTTTAGAGTTGAGGCACCAAAGACGCGTTTTTCAAACGTCATGAACATATGAGATGTTTCGAGGGCTGAAATTGGGATTTCGTGCTCGTGCCCACGCCAAGAGGTATAAGACCTCCGATGATTTTCTTAGCCTGCAAACTAAGGGATAAAAGCTCAATCGTTGAGCTTGTGCTCGCATTGTCCGAGTGCAACAATCACTTGAATCGAGGGAGTTGATCTTCCGATGAGATAGTGATGTTTCTCCAAAGTCATTGCCACCAAGCTGCTAGAGCTTCGTGATGAACTATAACATATCGTGATAGATGATCCTTGAAATATTCACGATGTTTGACACATGAAAGTAGAAGTCAAGAAGGAGCATCAATTGTTGATGGTTAATGAAACCACTTGTTTCAAGAAGGGCAAGGGCAAGAAGGGATACTTCATGAAACGGCAAATCAATTGCTGCTCTAGTGAAGAAACCCAAGGTTAAACCCAAACTCGAGACTAAGTGCTTCTGCAATGAGGGAACAGACACTAAAGTAGAACTACCCTAGATACTTGGTAGATGAGAAGGCTGGCAAGGTCGATAAAAGTCTATTGGATATACATTATGTTAATGTGTACTTTACTAGTACTCCTAGAAGCACCAGGGTATTAAATACCGGTTCGGTTGCTAAGTGTTAGTAACTCGAAATAAAAGCTACGGAATAAATGGAGACTAGCTAAAGGTGAGCTGACGATATGTGTTGGAAGTGTTTCCAAGGTTGATGTGATCAAGCATCGCATCGCTCCCTCTACCATCGAGATTGGTGTTAGACCTAAATAATTTTATTTGGTGTTTCATGTTGAGCATAGACATGATTGGATTATGTCTATCACAATACGGTTATTCATTTAAGGAGAATAATGGTTACTCTGTTTATTTGAATGATACCTTCAATGGTCTTGCACCTAAAGGAATGGTTTATTGAATCTCGAGCATAGTAATACACATTTTCATGCCAAAAGATATAAGATAGTAATGATGGTACGACTTACTTGTGGCACTACCATGTAAGTCATATTGGTATAAAACGCATGAAGAAGCTCCATGTTGATGGATCTTTGGACTCACTCGTTTTGAAAAGTTTGAGACATGCGAACCATGTCTATTGGTGTATACGCATGAAGAAACTCCATGCAGATGGATCGTTTGGACTCACTTGATTTTGAATCACTTGAGATATGCAAATCATACCACATGGGCAAGATGACCTGAAAAGCCTCATTTTCGGAAGATGGAACAAGATAGCGACTTGTTGGAAATAACACATTTTGATGTGTGTAGTCCAATGAGTCTTTGAGGCATGCAAAGTGAATATCGTTATGTTCTTACTTCACGTATGATTCGAGTAGATGTTGAGTATATTTACTTGATGAAACACAAGTCTGAATTATTGAATGGTTCAAGTAATTTCAGAGTGAAGTTGAAGATCATTGTGACAAGAGGATAAAATGTCTATGATATGATCATAGAGATGAGTATCTGAGTTACGAGCTTTGGCACGCAATTAAGACATTGTGGAAATTGTTTCACAATTAATACCGCCTGGAACACCATAGTGTGATGGTGTGTCCGAACATCATAGTTGCACCCTATTGGATATGGTGCGTACCATGATGTCTCTTATTGAATTACCACTATCATTCATGGGTTAGGCATTAGAGACAACCGCACTCACTTTAATAGGGCACCACGTAATTCCGTTGAGATGACACCGTGAGAACTATGGTTTAGAGAAACCTAAGCTGTCGTTTCTTGAAAGTTTGGGGCTGCGACGCTTATGTGAAAAAGTTTCATCGTGATAAGCTCCAACCCAAAACGGATAAATGCATCTTCATAGGATACCCAAAATGGTTGGGTATACCTCCTAATTCAGATCCGGAAGCAAAAGTGATTGTTTCTAGAAACGGGACCTTTCTCGAGGAAAAGTTTCTCTCGAAAGAATTGAGTGGGAGGATGGTGGAGACTTGATGAGGTTACTGAACCGTCACTTCAACAAGTGTGTAGCAGGGCACAGGAAGTTGTTCCTGTGGCGCCTACACCAATTGAAGTAGAAGCTTATGATAGTGATCATGAAGTTTTGGATCAAGTCACTACTGCACCTCGTAGGGGGACAAGGATGCGTGCTACTTCAGAGTGGTACAGTAATCCTGTCTTGAAGGTCATGTTGCTAGACAACAATGAACCTACGAGCTATGGGGAAGCGATGGTGGGCTCATATTTCGACAAATGGTTAGAAGCCATGAAATCTGAGATAGGATCCATGTATCAGAACAAAGCATGGACTTTGGTGGACTTGCCCGATGATCGGCAAGCCATTGAGATAAATGGATCTTTAAGAAGAAGATGGATGTGGACGGTAATGTCACCGTCTATGAAGCTCGACTTGTGGCGAAGAGTTTTTCACAAGTTCAAGGAGTTGACTATGATGAGATTTTCTCATCCGTAGCGATGCTTAAGTCCGCCGGAATCATGTTAGCATTAGCTGCATTTATGAAATCCGGCAGATGGATGTCAAAGCGAGTTTCCTTACCAGTCTTCGTAAGGAAAGGTTGTATGTGATACAATCAGAAAGTTTTTGTCGATCCAAAGGATGCTAAAAGGTATGCTGGCTCCAACGATCCTTCTAAGGACTAGAGTAAGCATCTCGGAGTTGGAATGTGCGCTTTGATGAGATGATCAAAGATTTTGGGTTTATACAAAGTTTATGAGAAACTTGTATTTCCAAAGAAGTGAGTGGGAGCACTATAGAATTTCTGATGAGTATATGTTGTTAACATATTGTTGATCAGAAATGATGTAGAATTTCTGGAAAGCATATAGGGTTGTTTGAAAAGTGTTTTTCAATGGAAAACCTGGATTAGGATGCTTGAACAATAAGCATCAAGATCTATAAGATAGATCAAAATGTTTAATAATACTTTCAAATGAGCACATACCTTGACATAATCTTGAAGGTGTTCAAGATGGATCAGTCAAAGAAGGAGTTCTTGCCTGAGTTGTAAGGTATGAAGTTAAGAGTTAAAACTCGACCACAGCAGAAAAGAGAGAAAGGACGAAGGTCATCCCCTATGCCTTAGATGTAGGCTCTACAGTATGCTATGCTGTGTACCGCACCTGATGTGTGCCTTGCTACATATCTGGCAAGAGGGTACAAAGGTGATCAAGGAGTGGATCACCAGATAGCGATCAAAATTATCCTTAGAGGAATAAGGATATGTTTCTCGGTTATGGAGGTGATAAAGAGTTCGACGTAAAGAGTTTCGTCGATGCAAGCTTTAACACCTATCCGGATAGCTCTGAGTAGAGATACCGGATACGTATAATGGAGCAACAATTTGGAATAGTGTGGAACGTGGTAGCAGCATCTACAATATGACATAAAGTTTTGCAAAATACATAGGGATCTGAATATTGCGTAATTCGCTGACTACAACCTCTCTCACAAGCATAAACATGATCAAACCCAGAACTCATTGAGTGTTAATCACATAGTGATGTGAACTAGATTATTGATTCTAGTAAACTCTTTGGATGTTGGTCACATGGCGATGTGACCTGTGAGTGTTGGAAATATGCCCTAGAGGCAATAATAAATTAGTTATTATTATATTTCCTTGTTCATGATAATCGTTTATTATCCATGCTATAATTGTATTGATAGGAAACTCAGATACATGTGTGGGTACATAGACAACACCATGTCCCTAGTAAGCCTCTAGTTGACTAGCTCGTTGATCAATAGATGGTTACAGCTTTCGACCATGGACATTGGATGTCGTTGATAACGGGATCACATCATTAGCAGAATGATGTGATGGACAAGACCCAATCCTAAGCCTAGCACAAAGATCGTATAGTTCGTATGCTAAAGCTTTTCTAATGTCAAGTATCTTTTCCTTAGACCATGAGATTGTGCAACTCCCGGATACCGTAGGAATGCTTTGGGTGTACCAAACGTCACAACGTAACTAGGTGGCTATAAAGGTGCACTACAGGTATCTCCGAAAGTGTTTGTTGGGTTGGCACGAATCGAGACTGGGATTTGTCACTCCGTGTGACGGAGAGGTATCTCTCGCCCACCCGTAGGACATCATCATAATGTGCACAATGTGACCAAGGGGTTGATCATGGGATGATGTGTTACGGAACGAGTAAAGAGACTTGCCGGTAACGAGATTGAACAAGGTATCGGCATACCGCCGATCGAATCTCGGGCAAGTACAATACCGCTAGACAAAGGGAATTGTATACGGGATTGATTGAGTCCTTGACATCATGGTTCATCCGATGAGATCATCATGGAACATGTGGGAGCCAACATGGTATCTAGATCCCGCTGTTGGTTATTGACCAGAGAACGTCTCGGTCATGTCTGCATGGTTCCCGAACCCGTAGGGTCTACACACTTAAGGTTCGATGACACTAGGGTTATAAAGGAAGTTTGTATGTGGTTATCGAATGTTGTTCGGAGTCCCGGATGAGATCCCGGACGTCACGAGGAGTTCCGGAATGGTCCGGAGGTAAAGATTTATATATGGGAAGTCCTGTTTTGGTCACCAGAAAAGTTTCGGATTTTATCGGTAACGTACCGGGACCACCGGGAGGGTCCCGGGGGTCCACCAAGTGGGGCCACCAGCCCCGGAGGGCTGCATGGGCCAAGTGTGGGAGGGGACCAGCCCCAGGTGGGTTGCTGCGCCCCCCCCCCCCCACAAGGGCCCAAGGGGCCTAGGGTTTGGGGAGGGGGCGCCCCACCTAGCTTGGGGGGCAAGTTTCCCCCTCTCCCCCTTGGCCGCCACCCTAGATGGGTTTGGGGCTGCCGCACCCCTTGGGGTGGAAACCCTAGAGGGGCGCACCCTCCCTCTCCCTATATATACTTGAGGACTTTGGGGCTGCCAACACATGAGTTTTGTCCTCTCCATGGTGCAGCCCCTGCCTCTCTCCTCCTCCTCTCCCATGGTGCTTGGCGAAGCCCTGCGCAGATTGCCACACCTCCACCACCACCACGCCACAGTGCTGTTGTTGGACGGAGTCTTCCTCAACCTCTCCTCTCTCCTTGCTGGACCAAGGCATGGGAGACGCCACCGGCTGCACGTGTGTTGAACGCGGAGGTGCCGTCTGCTCGGCACTAGGATCTCCGGTGATTTGGATCACGACGAAGCACGACTCCTTCAACCCCTGCTTCACTTGAACGCTGTCGCTTAGCGATCTACAAGGGTATGTAGATGCACTCTCCTTCCCCTCGTTGCTGGTTTCTCCTTAGATAGATCTTGGTGACACGTAGGAAAATTTTGAATTTCTGCTACGTTCCCCAACAGGAAGTATGTCACTTTTGGTGATAACTCAAAGGGTAAGGTGATTGGCCTTGGTAAGGTGGCCATCTCACATGATAGATCCATACAAAATGTTATGCTCGTTGAATCTCTGGGCTACAATTTACTTTCCGTATCTAGACTTGCTGACTTTGGTTTCAATGTCCTATTCACTGAAGTAGATTGCCAAGTGTTTCGTAGAGATAATCATAAAATGGTCTTTACCGGTATACGTAGAGGTGATCTTTACATTGTTGACTTCACTAAAAAGGCTCAATCTAGAACTTGTTTAATTGCAAAATCTTCAAAAGGTTGGTTGTGGCATAGAAGGTTAGGTCATATGGGCATGCAAAATCTTGATAAGCTTATTAAAGGTGAGCATATCCTTGGAGTAAAAGATGTTATATTTGACAATGATAGATTGTGCAGTGCTTGTCAAGCAGCAAAACAAGTAGGAGGAAGTCACCCCGTGAAGAACATCGTGACCACGAGAAGATCGCTCGAGCTACTTCATATGGATCTTTTTGGTCCCAATGCCTACAAAAGTCCCAGTGGTAACTCATTTGGTCTAGTCATAGTCGATGATTTTTCAAGATTTACGTGGGTGTTCTTTCTTGATGATAAATCGCAGGTCCAAAAGATCTTCAAGAACTTCGCTAGGAAGGCCCAAAGTCAATTTGAAGTGAAGATCAAGAAGGTTCGCAGCGACAAAGGAACGGAGTTCAAGAACACAAATGTGGATACCTTTCTTGACAAAGAAGGGATTTCACACGAGTTCTCGGCTACGTACACGCCTCAACAAAATGGAGTTGTTGAGAGGAAGAACCGAACTCTTATCGAAACGGCGAGAATGATGCTTGATGAGTACAAGAATCCAAAACACTTTTGGGAGGAAGCGGTTGAGACAGCTTGTCATGCAACAAGTCGCTTGTATCTTCACAAGCTACTCGGCAAGACGGCATACGAGCTCCTCACTGGTAACAAACCCCAAGTTGGATACTTTCGAGTATATGGCTCAAAGTGTTACATTCTTGATAAGCATCGTCGTTCTAAATTTGGTCCTAAATCTCATGAGGGTTTCCTACTTGGTTATGGCTCAGACTCTCACACTTACCGTGTCTACAACAATTTCACCCGAAAGGTTGAAGAGACGGTAGATGTGAAGTTTGATGAATCTAATGGCTCGCAAGTAGAGCAATTGCCAATTGACGTAGGAGACAAAGACCCTTCGGAAGCTATCTAAGACTTGTCTATTGGCAAGATTCGTCCAACGGAGGTGAAGGAGAGTACCTCATCCGTCCAAGTGGAAGCTTCTACCTCACGACAAGGTGAACCAAGAGTTGACATGGAAGCATCCACAAGTGGGACACATCAAGATGAAGAAAACGAGGAAGTACACCAAGATGAACCTCATCAACCTC
Organism: Aegilops bicornis; assembly: GCA_021605145.1. Taxonomy (NCBI): domain Eukaryota; kingdom Viridiplantae; phylum Streptophyta; class Magnoliopsida; order Poales; family Poaceae; genus Aegilops; species Aegilops bicornis. Next base: position 483,505,388 of record CM038673.1, on the reverse strand, counting down.
CTTCTCCACCACAACGAGAGAATGACAACGTCAACAATGAAGAAGGCCAAGAAGAAGAACAAGATGATGAACAAGATGTTCCACCCCGACCCAAGCAAAATCTCTCACGAGTTCGAGCAAGAGTCTCAAGGGACCATCCCATCGAACAAATCTTCAATGATATTCAAACCGGAGAATCACTCGCTCTAAAACTCGTTTGGCTAACTTTTGTGAACATTATTCATTCATCACTAGCATTGAACTTATGAAGGTTGAAGAAGCATTGGAAGATCCGGATTGGATAAACGCCATGCATGAAGAGCTACACAACTTTGAGAGAAATCAAGTGTGGACATTGGTCGAGAAGCCCGACAACAACCACAACATCATTGGTACCAAATGGGTGTTTCGCAAAAAGCAAGACGAAGATGGTCAAGTAGTCCGCAACAAAGCATGTCTCGTCGCCCAAGGCTACACTCAAGTTGAAGGTACGGACTACGGTGAGACATATGCCCCTGTTGCTAGACTTGAGTCCATCCGGATCTTACTTGCCTATGCAAATCACCATGATATTACCTTGTACCAAATGGACAATAAAGTGCCTTTCTAAATGGTGAAATTGAGGAGGAAGTTTATGTTAAACAACCTCCCGGCTTTGTCAATCCTAAGAAACCCGACCATGTTTACAAACTTCACAAAGCTCTTTATGGTCTTAAACAAGCTCCTAGAGCGTGGTATAAATGCCTGACCAAGTTCCTTATTGAAAAAGGCTTTGAGATTTGAAAAATAGATTCTACACTTTTTACTAAAAGGGTTAATGGAGAATTATTTGTGTGCCAAATTTATGTTGATGATATCATATTTTGGTTCGACTAACCCTCATTTTAGTGAAAAGTTTGGAAAGCTAATGTCAAAGAAGTTTGAGATGTCTATGATGAGTGAACTCAAGTTCTTTCTTGGTTTGAAAATCAAGCAAACTAAGGAAGGCACCTTTGTTTCTCAAACAAAGTACACCAAGGACTTATTCAAGAAGTTCAACATGCAAGAAAGCAAAGGTATGAAAACTCCCATGCCTACTAGTGGACATCTTGATTTGACCAAGGATGGCAAATCGGTTGACCAAAAGGTTTACCGCTCTATGATTGGTTCATTGTTATATCTATGTGCCTCCTGTCCCGACATTATGCTAAGTGTGTGCATGTGTGCATGATATCAAGCGGCCCCAAAACAATGTCATCTTAAGGCTGTGAAAAGGATAGTGAGATACTTAATACATACACCAAATTTTGGCATTTGGTATCCTAAGAGGTCCTCTATTGATCTTGTTGGCTATTCCGACTCGGACTATGCCGGAGACAAGGTTGATAGAAAATCCACTTCGGGTACTTGTCAATTTCTTGGTAGATCTCTTGTATATTGGTCCTCCAAGAAACAAAACTCGGTATCCTTATCCACCGCCGAAGCGGAATACATTGTCACGGTTCATGTTGTGCTCAGTTACTTTGGATGACCCAAACTCTTAAGGATTATGGGATCTATGTGAAACACGTTCCATTGCTTTGTGACAATGAGAGTGCTATTAAGATTGCTCACAATCCTGTGCAACATTCTCGAACTAAGCATATTGAAGTTCATCATCATTTCATTCGATATCATGTTGCTAAAGGGGACATTGATCTTAAGCATGTTCGTACCGATAAGCAACTGGCGGATATATTCACCAAACTTCTTGATGAGAAAGTATATTGACGTTTGAGAGGTGAATTGAACATCATTGACGCTTCAAACTTGGAGTAGGAACTCCATGTGGATACATGCAAGGCATGAGCCTTTGACTAATCCTTGACTCTTCTCTTATGATGATCATCATATGTCTTGGATACATTTGTACCCTTGCATGCTATCTAACCCTTGTAGGTACTTGGATGAATCTAAATCCATGAGATTGCAACTCACTCACATCTTGAGCAATCTCTACATCACCAAGTCTCTACACCATGGTAGTTGAAGACAAGGAAGCATGAAACCCTTAACATATCCTTTGACGAATTATATATATCAAATTTCATTTGGTATCAAACTTCACGATTGTCATGTTGGATACACAAGTGATCTTCCTTGCAAGACTAACCCATGTAGGTAGATGAACTCAACTACAAGTGGTGCTCCCACCCATTGATGCGCTACATCAACCTTGAGAACTCCATGCAAGTTCAACTACATGATCAAGTTCAACACCACCACCCAAGGTATGTTATTCCATCTTAGAGAAGCTTTACTCCAAGTCATGGGTCAAAGCAGCTCAACAAGATGCGAATACATCAAAAGCTTAAACGAAAAATGGTAACCCCATTTTGAGCTTAAACGATGAGTATGACTTATGATCAAGTGCTCTCACTTTACTCCTTAGTCAATATACTCTAACATAGGTGACTTTGTCACCGCCCAATTCTAGATGAAGTTCTCTAGTGTTTCTCTGAGTTCTTGCACTTGTTCCTTGCATTTTTGTTCCCCTTCCCTTTATCATAAAAAAAACTTCATCTAGATTTTCTTTTCTCTGATTTTGTTCTGCATTTCTTTGCATCCAATTCATTGCAAATCCTTCAGTTAATTCCTTGCAAATCTTTGAGAGATCTTATTTGCCTAGTGAGCTAAGGTGACTATTGCTCTTTCTCTGTGTTGAACTCGGTCACACCGGTTTGTTACTTTCGGTCCAACCGAACTATTTCGGTGCAACCGAAGACCACAATTCGGTGTCACCGGTTTCACTGCAAAGAAGACATTTGCCACTTGTTTCTGCACTTTTGTTCCAGCTCCACTCAATGATTCTTGTCCTCTACCAGCATCACATTTTACATAGCTGCCTTGCTCTGTGACTCAAGGACCAAACCTATTTTGACTCACACTCCAGAAGATTCCTTCTTGGAAATTGATGTCAAAGGGGGAGAGAGATCACATCAAAGCTTAATCCTTCAAAAGGGGGAGAGAATACTTCAAAAGGGGGAGAGAGGAATCACTTGCCCGAGATGCTTGGTGTTCAAGAGTGATACATCCATTTTGCATCATGCTTTTATATCGATATTTATTGCACTATGGGCTGTTATTACACGTTATGTCACAATACTTATGCCTATTCTCTCTTATTTTACAAGGTTTACACAAGGAGGGAGAATGCCAAAGAATGGAATTCTCAATGGAAAAGGAGCAAATATTAGAGACCTATTCTGCACAACTCCAAAAGTCCTGAAACTCCACGAAAGTCATTTTTGGAAATAAAAAAAAATATTGAGCGGAAGAAGTACACCAGAGGGGACCCACCTGGCCACGAGGGTGGGGGGCGAGCCCTACCCCCCAGGACGCGCCCCCTGCCTCGAGGGCCCCCTGTTGGCTCTCCGATGGCCATCTTCTGCTATATGAGGTCTTTCGTCGAGAAAAAAATCATGAGCAACCTTTCGGGATGAGACTCCGCCGCCACGAGGCGGAACCTTGACGGAACCAATCTAGGGCTCCGGCAGAGCTGTTTGTCGGGGATACTTCCCTGCGGGAGGGGGAAATCACCGCCATCGTCATCACCAACGCTCCTCTCATTGGGAGAGGGCAATCTCCATCAACATCTTCACCAGCACCAACTCCTCTCAAAACCCTAGTTCATCTCTTGTATCCAATTCTTGTCTCCAAGTCCGGAATTTGTACGAGTAGGTTGCTAGTAGTGTTGATTACTCCTTGTAGTTGATGCTAGTTGGTTTATTTGGTGGAAGATCATATGTTCAGATCCTTTATGCATATTAATACCCCTCTAATTATGAACATGAATATGCTTTGTGAGTAGTTACATTTGTTCCTGAGGACATGGGAGAAGTCTTGCTATTAGTAGTCATGTGAATTTGGTATTCGTTCGATATTTTGATGAGATGTATGTTGTCTAGCCTCTAATAGTGTTATGTGAACATCGACTACATAACAATTCACCATTATTTGGGCCTAGAGGAAGGAATTGGGAAGTAATAAGTAGATGATGGGTTGCTAGAGTGACAGAAGCTTAAACCCTAGTTTATGCGTTGCTTCATAAGGGGCTGATTTGGATCCATATGTTTCATGCTATGGTTAGGTTTACCTTAATACTTTTGTTGTAGTTGCGGATGCTTGCAATAGAGGTTAATAATAAGTGGGATGCTTGTTCAAGTAAGAAAAGCACCCAAGCACCGGTCCACCCACATATCAAATTATCAAAGTACCAAACGCGAATCATATGAACGTGATGAAAACTAGCTTGACGATATTCCCATGTGTCCTGGAGCGCTTTTCCTTATATAAGAGTTTGTCCAGGCTTGTCCTTTGCTACAAAAAGGATTGGGCCACCTTGCTGCACTTTATTTACTTTTGTTACTTGTCGCCGTTACAAATTATCTTATCACAAAACTATCTGTTACCGCTTATTTCAAGATTTCTGCAGAGAATACCTTGCTGAAAACCGCTTATCATTTCCTTCTGCTCCTCGTTGGGTTCGACACTCTTACTTATCGAAAGGACTACGATAGATCCCCTATACTTGTGGGTCATCAGGACTCTTTTCTGGCGCCGTTGCCGGGGATAGAAGCGCCTTTGGTAGGTGGAATTTGGTAAGGAAAAATTTATATAGTGTGCTGAAATTTACTGTCACTTGTTACTATAGAAAGTAATCCTCTGAGGGGCTTGTTCAGGGTATCTTCACCGACCAAGAGAGCAAAGAATTGCTCCTCAACCTACTGAACCTACTAAAATGAAAATGTTCCTTTTGAAGTTCCTTCGGTATGTTAGAAAAACTGCTAGATAATCCTTTTGTAGGAGATGGAACAAAGCATCCTGATGAGCACCTAATATATGTGGATGAAGTTTGTGGATTATTTAAGCTTGCAGGTATACCCGATGATGTTGTTAAGAAGAAGGTCTTCCCTTTATCTTTGAAGGGAGATGTATCGACATGGTACAGGCTATGTGATGACACGGGATCATGGAACTATAAATGAATGAAATTGGAATTTCATCAGAAGTATTATCCTATGCATCTTGTTCATCGTGATCGCAATTATATATACAATTTTTGGCCTCGCGAAGGAGAAAGCATCGCTCAAGCTTGGGGGAGGCTTAAATCAATGTTATATTCATGCCTCAATCATGAGCTCCCAAGAGAAATAAATTTCAAAGTTTTTATGCTCGGCTTTCTCATAATAATCAAACCATGCTCGATACTTCTTGTGCTGGCTCTTTTATGATGAAGACTATTGAATTCAAATGGAATTTATTGGATAGAATTAAATGCAACTCTGAAGATTGGGATCTCGACGAAGGTAAGGAGTCAGGTATGACACCTAAGTTTGATTGTGTTAAATCTTTTATGGATACCGATGTTTTCCGCAAATTTAGCACTAAATATGGACTTGACTCTGAGGTAGTAGCTTCTTTCTGTGAATCTTTTGCTACTTATGTTGATCTCCCCAAGGAGAAGTGGTTTAAATATCATCCTCCCATAGAAGTAAAAGTAGATGCACCTACTAAAGTGGAAGAAAAGACTGTCACTTATAATGATCCTATTGTTCCTACTTCTTATGTTGAGAAACCACCTTTCCCTGTTAGAATAAAGGATCATGCTAAAGCTTCAACTGTGGTTTGTAAAAGCAATATTAGAACTTATACACCTCCTGAGCAAATTAAAGTTGAACCTAACATTGCTATTGTTAAAGATCTCTTGGCTGATAATATTGATGGGCATGTTATTCTTTTCTGCGGTGAAACTGCTAGAATTGCCAAACCTTGTGCTAAAGATAAACATAGACCTGTGGTAGGAGTGCCTATTATTTATGTTAAAATAGGAGATCATTGTTATCATGGATTATGTGATATGGGTGCTAGTGCTAGTGTTATACCTATTGCCTTATACAACGAAATTAAGCATGATATTGCACCTGCTGAGTTAGAAGATATTGATGTCACAATTAAGCTTGCCAATAGAGATACTATTTCACCAATGGGAATTGTTAGAGATGTTGAAGTTTTGTGTGGGAAAACTAAATATCCTGCTGATTTTCTTGTTCTTAGTTCCCCACAAGATAGCTTTTGTCCCATTATTTTTGGTAGACCCTTCTTGAACACTGTCAATGCTAGAATAGACTGTGAAAAGAATGTTGTTACTATTGGCTTCGGTGATATGATTCATGAGTTTAATTTCTCTAAATTTAGTAGACAACATCGTGAAGAAGAATTGCCTAGTAAGGATGAAATTGTTGGTCTTGCTTCTATTGCCGTACCTCCTAGTGATCCTTTAGAACAATATTTGCTAGACCATGAAAATGATATGTTTATGAATGAAAGAAGGGAAATAGATGAAGTATTCTTTAAATAGGAACCTATTTTGAAACACAATTTGCCTGTCAAAATCCAAGGGGATCCTCCTCCACCCAAGGGTGGTCCCGTGTTTGAGCTTAAACCGTTGCCTCATACTCTTAAATATGCTTATCTTGATGAAAAGAAGATATATCCTGTTATTATCAGTGCTAACCTTTCAGAGCATGAAGAAGAAAGATTATTGAAAACTCTGAAGAAACACCGTGCTGCTATTGGATATACTCTTGATGATCTTAAGGGCATTAGTCCCACTCTATGTCAACATAAAATAAATATGGAAGAAGATGCCAAACCTGTTCATGATCATCAACGAAGGTTGAATCCTAAGATGAAAGAAGTGGTAAGAAAATAAATACTAAAGCTTCTGGAGGCAGGTATAATTTATCCCGTTGCTGATAGTCAGTGGGTAAGTCATGTCCATTGTGTCCCTAAGAAGGGAGGTATTACTGTTGTTCCTAATGATAAAGATGAATTGATTCCACAAAGAATTATTACAGGTTATAGGATGGTAATTGATTTCCGCAAATTAAATAAAGAAACTAAGAAAGATCATTACCCCTCACCTTTTATCGATCAAATTCTAGAAAGATTATGCAAACATACACACTATTGCTTCCTAGATGGTTATTCTGGTTTCTCTCAAATACCTGTGTCAGCTAATGATCAATCAAAGACTACTTTTACCTGCCCTTTTGGTACTTTTTCTTATAGACATATGCCTTTTGGTTTATGTAATGCACCTGCTACCTTTCAAAGATGCATGATGGCTATATTCTCTGACTTTTGTGAAAAGATTTATGAGGTCTTCATGGACGACTTTTCCGTCTATGGATCCTCTTTTGATGATTGCTTGAGCAACCTTGATCGAGTTTTGCAGAGATGTGAAGAAACTAATCTTGTCTTGAATTGGGAAAAGTGCCACTTTATGGTTAATGAAGGTATTGTCTTGGGGCATAAAGTTTCTGAAAGAGGTATTGAAGTTGATAAGGCCAAGGTTGATGCTATTGAAAAGATGCCATGTCCCAAGGACATCAAAGGTATAAGAAGTTTCCATGGTCACGCCAGATTTTATAGGAGGTTCATTAAGAACTTCTCAAAGATTTCTCGGCCTCTGACTAATTTATTACAAAAAGATATACCATTTGTCTTTGATAATGATTGTGTAGAAGCATTTGAAATACTTAAGAAAGAATTGATCTCTGCACCTATTGTTCAGCCACCTGATTGGAATTTACCCTTTGAAATTATGTGTGATGCTAGTGACTATGCTGTAGGTGTTGTTCTAGGGCAAAGAGTTGATAAGAAATTAAATGTTATCCATTATGCTAGTAAGACTCTAGACAATGCTCAAAGAAATTATGCTACTACTGAAAAGAAATTCTTAGCAGTTGTATTTACCTGTGATAAGTTCAGACCTTATATTGTTGATTCTAAAGTAACTATTCACACTGATCATGTTGCTATTAAATATCTTATGGAAAAGAAAGATGCTAAACCTAGACTTATTAGATGGGTTCTCTTGCTAAAAAATTTTGATTTGCATATTGTTGATAGAAAAGGAGCTGAGAACCCCGTTGAAGACAACTTGTCTAGGTTAGAAAATGTTCTCGATGACCCACTACCTATTGATGATAGCTTTCCTGATGAGCAATTGAATGTCATAAGTACTTCTTGTAGTACTCCTTGGTATGCTGATTATGCTAATTACATCGCTATAAATTTATACCACCTAGTTTCACATACCAACAAAAGAAAAAGTTTTTCTATGATTTGAGACATTACTTTTGGGATGACCCACATCTTTATAAAGAAGGAGTAGGTGGTGTTATTAGATCGCTGTGTACCGAGCATGAACAGGAACAAATCCTACGCAAGTGTCACTCGAAGCTTATGGAGGACACCACGCTGGAGATAGAACTGCACATAAGGTATTGCAATCTGGTTTTTGTTGGCCTACTCTCTTCAAGGATGCCCATAAGTTTTTCTTATCTTGTGATGAATGTCAAAGGATTGGTAATATTAGTAAACGTCAGGAAATGCCTATGAATTATTCACTTGTTATTGAACCATTTGATGTTTGGGGCTTTGATTATATGGGACCTTTTCCTGCCTCTAATAGATATACACATATTTTAGTTGATGTTGATTATGTTACTAAGTGGGTAGAAGCTATTCCAACTAGTAGTGTTGATCATAACACTTCTATTAAAATGCTTAAAGAAGTTATTTTTCCGAGGTTTGGAGTCCCTAGATATTTAATGACTGATGGTGGTTCACACTTTATTCATGGTGCTTTCCGAAAAATGCTTGCTAAATATGATGTTAATCATAGAATTGCATCTACTTATCACCCGCAGTCTATTGGTCAAGTAGAATTGAGCAATAGAGAGCTCAAATTAATTTTGCAAAAGACTGTCAATAGGTCTAGAAAGAATTGGTCCAAGAAACTTGATGATGCATTATGGGCTTATAGAACTGCATATAAAAATCCTATGGGTATGTCTCCGTATAAGATGGTTTATGGAAAAGCATGTCACTTACCTCTCGAACTAGAACATAAGGCATATTGGGCTATTAAAGAGCTCAACTATGATTTCAAACTTGCCGGTGAGAAGAGGTTATTTGATATTAGCTCACTTGATGAATGGAGAACCCAAGCTTATGAAAATGCCAAGTTGTTTAAAGAAAAAGTTAAAAGATGGCATGACAAAAGGATACAAAAGTGTGAGTTTAATGTAGGTGATTATGTATTGCTATACAACTCTCGTTTAAGATTTTTTGCAAGAAAACTTCTCTCTAAATGGGAAGGCCCCTACGTTATCGAGGAGGTCTATCGTTCCGGTGCCATAAAAATCAACAACTTAGAAGGCACAAATCCAAAGGTGCTAAACGGTCAAAGAATCAAACATTATATCTCAGGTAATCCTATAAATGTTGAAACCAATGTTATTGAAACCGTGACCCCGGAGGAATACATAAAGGACACTTTCCGGAACGTTTCAGACTCCGAAAAGGAATAGGTATGTGGTACGAAAGTAAACCGACTCCAAAACAGTTTTTAAGGCAATATTTCTCTGTTTTGGAATATTTAGAAAAATAGAAAAATAAGTAGCAGTCCGGGAAGGACACGAGGGCCCCACGAGGGTGGAGGGCGCGCCTACCCCGGCGCGCCCCTACCTCGTGGGCACCTCGCAGCCTTCCGGACCGCTTTTGCACGATACATATTTTGGTCGGTAAAAAATCATTATATAATCTCCCGAAGGTTTTGACTCCTGTATCACGCAAATATCCTATGTTCTTGTTTCGAGCTGTTTTTCTGACAGATCTAGATTATCATGACGTCCCCAAGTGCCTCCAAGGACTAGTTCTTCGAGAAGGTCATTAACCCTTACCTTGCGGAGGTGCTGCGACACCCTCAAACCATTGAGATGCGTGATGGGTTGCTGCACATCCGCGATGCTGAGGGACCGAAGGGGACCGAAAGCGTGGAGACGAGGCTCAAGCAAAGGAGCGACAAGTTTTCAAGTGCCGAGGATGGTGGAACGTGGACTCAACTCTAACCACATGATGATCGTGGAGTTCACCGTAAACCACAAGTCGGATGCTGACAACATCAGGGAGGCCATCTTCAAGCTTCATGAGAAGATCGAGCACCTTCAAGCCCAAATCTATGACCTGCAAAACCAAAACTGTGAGTTTGGCTGCAGATTTGAGGATCCCGGAGACTCGATCATCCTTCTATGATGGTGAGCCTATGCCTTGGAAGATGGACGACAAGCCTGCATCATCAACAACACCTCCACCTTCTTCACCAACAACAAAGAAGGAGACACAATCACATGGGTATGGGCACTCCCCTTGGTAACTGCCAAGCTTGGGGGTGGTGCCCCGGTATCGTATCACAATCACATCTCCTATCTTTACCGTTTTTCTTAGTTCGATCCTATTAGTAGTATCTTGATCTAGTAGAATAAAGTTTATAGCATGATCTAGTTTTGAGTTTTTGCTTTATGATCTCTCTATGTAACCGAGTACGTGAGCTATATAATAAAGATTAGTGTTGAGTCAAGGGCTCGATTATTTTGCCATGATTTTGAGTGAATAAAAGAAAAGAGAAAAAGAATAAAAAGAAACAAAGAGATCATATTGATCTTATCGAGAGTAATGACTTCACATAGAAAGAGTATGATGATTAAAAGTTGTTGGGAGTTGACAAACATAGCTTTGGTCATCGTTGCAATTAATAGGAAGTAATAAGGAAAGAGAGGTTTCACATATAAATATATTATCATGGACATCTTTTATGATTGGGTGCACTCATTAAAATATGACATGCTAAAGAGTTGATGTTGGACAAGGAAGACAACGTAATGGGTTATGTTTTCTTATATCCGAGATAAAGTATATTGTCATGGATCATCCAACATGTTGAGCTTGCCTTTCCCCTCATGTTAGCTAAATTCTCAAAGACCAAGTAGAGATACTACTTGTGCTTCCAAAAACCCTTAAACCAGTTTTGCCATGAGAGTCCACCATACCTACCTATGGATTGAGTAAGATCCTTCAAGTAAGTTTTCATCGGTGCAAGCAATAAAAAATGCTCTCTAAATATTTATGAATTATTAGTGTGGGAGAAAATAAGCTTTATACGATCTTGTGATGTGGAAGAAATAAAAGCGATGGACTACATAATAAAGGTTCATATCACAAGGGGCAATATAAAGTGACGTTCTTTCGCATTAAGATTTTGTGCATCCAATCATAAAAGCGCATGGCAACCTCTGCTTCCCTCTGCAAAGGGCCTATCTTTTACTATTATCCTCTACCTTATGCAAGAATCATGGTGATCTTCACCTTTCCTTTTTACATTTTATCCTTTGGCAAGCACACTGTGTTGGAAAGATCCTGATAGATATATCTAATTGGATGTAGGGGAGCATGCGTTATTATTGTTGACATTACCCTTGAGGTAAAAGGTTGGGAGGCGAAACTATAAGCCCCTATCTTTCTCTATGTTCGATTAAAACTCCGTAACCACAAGTATTGCGTGAGTGTTAGCAATTATGAAAGACTAAATGATAGTTGAGTATGTGGACTTGCTATTAAGCTCTGACATAGGCTCTTTCTGATGTTATGATAAATTGCAATTGCTTCAATGACTGAGATTATAGTTTGTTAGTTCTCAATAAAGTTTATGATTCGTACTTTTGCATTGTGAATGAATTATTACTTGAGCATAAGTAATCATATGACAATATTCATCTATGTTGCTGTTATGAGAATAATCATGATGCCTTCATGTCAGTATTTTATTTTTATCGACACCTCTACCTCTAAACATGGGGACATATTTATTATTATCGGCTTTCGCTTGAGGACAAGCGAGGTCTAAGGTTGGGGGAGTTGATACGTCCATTTTGCATCATGCTTTTATATCGATATTTATTGCATTATGGGCTCTTATTACACGTTATGTCACAATACTTATGCCTATTCTCTCTTATTTTACAAGGTTTACATAAGGAGGGAGAATGCCAAGAGTCGGAATTCGGGTCGGAAAAGGATCAAATATTAGAGACCTATTCTCGCACAACTCCAAAAGTCCCAAACTCCATGAAAGTCATTTTTGGAAATAATAAAAAATATTGAGCGGACGAAGTACACCGTAGGGGACCCACCTGCCACGAGGGTGGGGCGCGCCCTACCCCCTGTATGCGCCTGCCTCGTGGGCCCCCTGTTGGCTCTGCGATTGCCATCTTCTGCTATATGAGGTCTTTCGTCGAGAAAAAAATCATAAGCAACCATTTGGGACGAGACTGAAGGAAATATGCCCTAGAGGCAATAATAAAGTTATTATTTATTCCTTATATCATGATAAATGTTTATTATTCATGCTAGAATTGTATTAACCGTAAACATAATGCATGTGTGAATACATAGACAAACAGAGTGTCACTAGCATGCCTCTACTTGACTAGCTCGTTGATCAAAGATGGTTATGTTTCCTAACCATAGACATGAGTTGTCATTTGATTAACGGGATCACATCATTAGGAGAATGATGTGATTGACATGACCCATTCCGTTAGCTTAGCACACGATTGTTTAGTATGTTGCTATTGCTTTCTTCATGACTTATACATGTTCCTATGACTATGAGATTATGCAACTCTCGTTTACCGGAGGAACACTTTGTGTGCTACCAAACGTCACAATGTAACTAGGTGAGTATAAAGGTGCTCTACAGGTGTCTCCGAAGGTACTTGTTGGGTTGGCGTATTTCGAGATTAGGATTTGTCACTCCGATTGTCGGAGAGGTATCTCTGGGCCCTCTCGGTAATGCACATCACTTAAGCCTTGCAAGCATTGCAACTAATGAGTTAGTTATGGATGATGTATTACTTAACGAGTAAAGAGACTTCTGCTTAACGAGATTGAACTAGGTATTGAGATACCGACGATCGAATCTCGGGCAAGTAACATACCGATGACAAAGGGAACAACGTATGTTGTTATGCGGTCTGACCGATAAAGATCTTCATAGAATATGTGGGAGCCAATATGAGCATCCAGGTTCCACTATTGGTTATTAACCGGAGACGTGTCTCGGTCATGTCTACATAGTTCTCGAACCCGTAGGGTCCGCATGCTTAACGTTACAATGACAGTTATATTATGAGTTTATATGTTTTGATGTACCAAAGGTTGTTCGGAGTCCCGGATGTGATCACGGACATGACGAGGAGTCTCGAAATGGTAGAGACATGAAGATTGATATATTGGAAGCCTATGTTTGGATATCGGAAGTGTTTCGGGTGAAATCGGGATTTTTCCGGAGTACCGGGAGGTTACCGGAACCCCCCGAGAACTTAATGGGCCTTAGTGGGCCTTGGTGGAAGAGAGGAGAGGAGGCCAGGGCAGGGCCGCGCGCCCCTCCCCCCCAGTCCGAATAGGACAAGGAGAGGGGGGCGGCGCCCCCCTTTCCTTCCTCCCCTCCACCTCTTCCCCCCTCTCTCCTAGTCCAACATGGAAAAGGGGGGGAGTCCTACTCCCGGTAGGAGTAGGACTCCTCTGGCGCGCCTCTCCCCTTGGCCGACCGCACCCCCCTCCCTTTCTCCTTTATATACGGGGGCAGGGGGCACCCCATAGACACAACAATTGATCATTGATCTCTTAGCCGTGTGCGGTGCCCCCCTCCACCATAGTCCACCTCGATAATATCAGAAGCGGTGCTTAGGCGAAGCCCTGCGTCGGTAGAACATCAACATCGTCACCACGCCGTCGTGCTGATGAAACTCTCCCTCAACACTCGGCTGGTTCGGAGTTCGAGGGACGTCATCGGGCTGAACGTGTGCTGAACTCGGAGGTGCCGTGCGTTCGGTACTTGATCGGTCGGATCGTGAATACGTATGACTACATCAACCGCATTGTGCTAACGCTTCCGCTTTCGGTCTACGAGGGTACGTGGACAACACTCTCCCCTCTCGTTGCTATGCATCACCATGATCTTGCGTGTGTGTAGGAATTTTTTTGAAATTACTACGTTGCCCAACAAAGGGCATCCGAGCCAGGTTTTATGCGTTGATGTTATATGCACGAGTAGAACACAAGTGAGTTGTGGGCGATATAAGTCATACCGCTTACCAAAGATGTCATACTTTTGGTTCTACGTTATTGTTGGATGAAGCGGCCCGGACCGACATTACGCCAGACGCTTACGCCGAGACTGGTTCTACCGATGTGCTTTGCACAGGTGGCTGGCCGGTGTCGGTTTCTCCAACTTTAGTTGAACTGAGTGTATACGCCCGTCCTGCGAAGGTTAAAACAGCACCAACTTGACAAACTATCATTGTGGTTTTGATGCGAGGTAAGAATGGTTCTTGCTAAGCCCGTAGCAGCCACGTAAACTTGCAACAACAAAGTAGAGGACGCCTAACTTGTTTTTGCAGGCATGTTGTGATGTGATATGCTCAAGACATGATGCTAAATTTTATTGTATGAGATGATCATGTTTTGTAACCGAGTTATCGGCAACTGGCAGGAGCCATATGGTTGTCGCTTTATTGTATGCAATGCAATCTCCCTGTAATGCTTTACTTTATCACTAAGCGGTAGCGGTAGTCGTAGAAGCATAAGATTGGCGAGACGACAACGATGCTACGATGGAGATCAAGGTGTCGCGCCGGTGACGATGGTGATCATGACGGTGCTTCGAAGATGGAGATCACAAGCACAAGATGATGATGGCCATATCATATCACTTATATTGATTGCATGTGATGTTTATCTTTTATGCATCTTATCTTGCTTTGATTGACGGTAGCATTATAAGATGATCTCTCACTAAATTTCAAGATAAAAGTGTTCTCCCGAGTATGCACCGTTGCCAAAGTTCGCCGTGCCTGCATACACCACGTGATGATCGGGTGTGATAAGCTCTCGTCCATCTACAACGGGTGCAAGCCAGTTTTGCACACACACGTAATACTCGGGTTAAACTTGACGAGCCTAGCATATGCAGATATGGCCTCTAACACGGAGACCGAAAGGTCGGCGTGAATCATATAGTAGATATGATCAACATAGTGATGTTCACCATTGAAAGCTACTCCATTTCACGTGATGATCGGTTATGGTTTAGTTGATTTGGATCACGTGATCACTTAGAGGATTAGAGGGATGTCTTTCTAAGTGGGAGTTCTTAAGTAATATGATTAATTGAACTTAAAATTATCATGAACTTAGTACCTGATAGTATATTGCTTGTCTATGTTGATTGTAGATAGATGGCCCGTCTTTGTTGTTCCGCTGAATTTTAATGTGTTCCTTGAGAAAGCAAAGTTGAAAGATGATGGTAGCAATTACACGGATCGGGTCCGTAATTTGAGGATTATCCTCATTGCTGCACGTAAGAATTAAGGCCCCGGAAGCACCTCTGGGTGTCAGCCTCGCTGCAGGAGCAACTCCGGATGTTATGAACGTCCGCGTAGCAAAGTCGATGACTACTCAATAGTTCAAAGGTGCCATGCTTTACGACTTAGAACCGGGACTTCAACGATGTTTTGAACGTCATGGAGCATATGAGATGTTCCAGGAGTTGAATTTAATATTTCAAGCAAATGCCCGGATTGAGAGACATGAAGTCTCCAATAAGTTCTATAGCTGCAAGATGGAGGAGAATAGTTCACAAGGAGCATATACTCAAGATGTCCGGGTATAATAATCACTTGATTCAACTGAGTTAATCTTCCGGATGATAGCGTCATTGATGTAATTCTCCAATCATCGCCACCAAGCTACAAGAGCTTTGTGATGAACTATAACATGCAAGGGATGGATAAGACGATTCCCGAGCTCTTCACAATGCTAAAGGCTGCGGAGGTAGAAATCAAGAAGGAGCATCAAGTGTTGATGGTCAACAAGACCACTAGTTTCAAGAAAAAGGTCAAAGGGAAGAAGAAGGGGAACTTCAAGAAGAAAAGCAAGCAAGTTGTTGCTCAGGAGAAGAAACCCAAGTCTGGACCTAAGCCTGAAACTGAGTGCTTCTACTGCAAGGCATTAGTCATCGGAAGCGGAACTGCCCCAAGTATTTGGCAGATAAGAAGGATGGCTAGGTGAACAAAGGTATATGTAATATACATGTTATTGATGTGTACCTAACTAGAGCTCACAGTAGCACCTGGGTATTTGATACTGGTTCTGTTGCTAATATTTGCAACTCGAAACAGGGACTACAGATTAAGCAAACACTGGCCAAGGACGAGGTGGCGATGCACGTGGGAAATGGTTCCAAAGTCGATGTGATCGCGGTCGGCACGCTACCTCTACATCTACCTTCGGGATTAGTTTTAGACCTAAATAATTGTTATTTGGTGCCAGCGTTGAGCATGAACATTATATCTGGACCTTGTTTGATACGAGACGGTTATTCATTTAAATCAGAGAATAATGGTTGTTCTATTTATATGAGTAATATCTTTTATGGTCATGCACCCTTGAAGAGTGGTCTATTTTTGATGAATCTCGATAGTAGTGATACACGTATTCATAATGTTGAAACCAAAAGATTCAAAGTTCATAATGATAGTGCAACTTATTTGTGGCACTGCCGTTTAGGTCATATCAGTGTAAAGCACATGAAGAAACTCCATACTGATGGACTTTTGGAACCACTTGATTATGAATCACTTGGTACTTGCGAACCGTGCCTCATGGGCAAGATGACTAAAACGCCGTTCTCCCTACTACGGAGAGAGCAACAGATTTGTTGGAAATCATACATACAGATGTATGTGGTCCGATGAATGTTGAGGCTCGTGGCGGATATCGTTATTTTCTCACCTTCACAGATGATTTAAGCAGATATGGGTATATCTACTTAATGAAGCATAAGTCTGAAACAATTGAAAAGTCCAAAGAATTTCAGAGTGAAGTTGAAAATCATCGTAAAAAGAAAATAAAGTTTCTACGATCTGATCGTGGAGGAGAATATTTGAGTTACAAGTTTGGTCTACATTTGAAACAATACGGAATAGTTTCGCAACTCACGCCACCCAGAACACCACATCATAATGGTGTGTCCGAACGTCGTAATCGTACTTTACTAGATATGGTGCGATCTATGATGTCTCTTACTGATTTACCGCTATCATTTTTGGGGTTATGCTTTAGAGACGGCCGCATTCACGTTAAATAGGGCACCATCAAAATCCGTTGAGATGACGCCTTATGAACTGTGGTTTGGCAAGAAACCAAAGTTGTTGTTTCTGAAAGTTTGGGGCTGCGATGCTTATGTGAAAAAGCTTCAACCTGATAAGCTCGAACCCAAATCGGAGAAATGTGTCTTCATAGGATACCCAAAGGAGATCATGGGTACACCTTCTATCACAGATCCAAGGCAAGACATTCGTTGCTAAGAATGGATCCTTTCTAGAGAAGGAGTTTCTCTCGAAAGAAGTGAGTGGGAGGAAAGTAGAACTTGATGAGGTAACTGTGTCGGCTCCCTTATTGGAAAGTAGTTCATCACAGAAACTGGTTTCTGTGACACCTACACCAATTAGTGAGGAAGTTAATGATGATGATCATGGAACTTCAGATCAAGTTATTACTGAACCTCGTAGATCAACCAGAGTAAGATCCGCACTAGAGTGGTACGGTAATCCTGTTCTGGAAGTCATGCTACTAGATCATGATGAACCTACGAACAATGAAGAAGCGATGGTGAGCCCATATTCCGCAAAATGGCTTGAGGCCATGAAATCTGAGATGGGATCCATGTATGAGAACAAAGTGTGGACTTTGGTTGACTTGCCTGATGATCGGCAAGCAATTGAGAATAAATGGATCTTCAAGAAGAAGACTGACGCTGACGGTAATGTTACTGTCTGCAAAGCTCGACTTGTTGCAAAAGGTTTTCGACAAGTTCAAGGGATTGACTACGATGCGACCTTATCACCCATAGCGATGCTTAAGTCTGTCTGAATCATGTTAGCGATTGCCGCATTTTATGATTATGAAATTTGGCAGATGGATGTCAGAACTGCATTCCTGAATGGATTTCTGGAAGAAGAGTTGTATATGATGCAACCGGAAGGTTTTGTCAATCCTAAGGGAGCTAACAAAGTGTGCAAGCTCCAGCGATCCATTTATGGACTGGTGCAAGCCTCTCGGAGTTGGAATAAACGCTTTGATAGTGTGATCAAAGCTTTTGGTTTTGTACAGACTTTCGGAGAAGCCTGTATTTACAAGAAAGTGAGTGGGAACTCTGTAGCATTTCTGATATTATATGTGGATGACATATTACTGATTGGAAATGATATAGAATTTCTGGATAGCATAAAGGGATACTTGAATAAGAGTTTTTCAATGAAAGACCTCGGTGAAGCTGCTTACATATTGGGCATTAAGATCTATAGTGATAGATCAAGACGCTTAATTGGACTTTCACAAAGCACATACCTTGACAAAGTTTTGAAGAAGTTCAAAATGGATCAAGCAAAGAAAGGGTTCTTGCCTGTGTTACAAGGTGTGAAGTTGAGTAAGACTCAATGCCCGACCACCGCAGAAGATAGAGAGAAAATGAAAGATGTTCCCTATGCTTCAGCCATAGGCTCTATCATGTATGCAATGTTGTGTACCAGACCTGATGTGTGCCTTGCTATAAGTCTAGCAGGGAGGTACCAAAGTAATCCAGGAGTGGATCACTGGACAACGGTAAAGAACATCCTGAAGTACCTGAAAAGGACTAAGGATATGTTTCTCGTATATGGAGGTGACAAAGAGCTCATCATAAATGGTTACGTTGATGCAAGCTTTGACACTGATCCGGACGATTCTAAATCGCAAACCGGATACGTGTTTACGTTAAACGGTGGAGCTGTCAGTTGGTGCAGTTCTAAACAAAGCATCGTGGCGGGATCTACGTGTGAAGCGGAGTACATAGCTGCTTCGGAAGCAGCAAATGAAGGAGTCTGGATGAATGAGTTCATATCCGATCTAGGTGTCATACCTAGTGCATCGGGTCTAATGAAAATCTTTTGTGACAATACTAGAGCAATTGCCTTAGCGAAGGAATCCAGATTTCACAAGAGAACCAAGCACATCAAGAGATGCTTCAATTCCATCCGGGATCTAGTCCAGGTGGGAGACATAGAAATTTGCAAGATACATACGAATCTGAATGTTGCAGACTCGTTGACTAAGCCTCTTCCACGAGCAAAACATGATCAGCACCAAGGCTCCATGGGTGTTAGAATCATTATTGTGTATTCTAGATTATTGACTCTAGTGCAAGTGGGAGACTGGAGGAAATATGCCCTAGAGGCAATAATAAAGTTATTATTTATTTCCTTATATCATGATAAATGTTTATTATTCATGCTAGAATTGTATTAACCGGAAACATAATGCATGTGTGAATACATAGACAAACAGAGTGTCACTAGTATGCCTCTACTTGACTAGCTCAAAGATGGTTATGTTTCCTAACCATAGACATGAGTTGTCATTTGATTAACGAGATCACATCATTAGGAGAATGATGTGATTGATATGACCCATTCCGTTAGCTTAGCACACGATCGTTTAGTATGTTGCTATTTCTTTCTTCATGACTTATACATGTTCCTATGACTATGAGATTATGCAACTCGCTAATCGGAGGAACACTTTGTGTGCTACCAAACGTCACAATGTAACTGGGTGAGTATAAAGGTGCTCTCAGGTGTCTCCGAAGGTACTTGTTGGGTTGGCGTATTTCGAGATTAGGATTTGTCACTCCGATTGCTCCGGAGAGATATCTCTGGGCCCTCTCGGTAATGCACATCACTTAAGCCTTGCAAGCATTGCAACTAATGATATAGGTGTAGTATGATGTATTACGGAACGAGTAAAGAGACTTGCCGGTAACGAGATTGAACTAGGTATTGAGATACCGACGATCGAATCTCTGGCAAGTAACATACCGATGACAAAGGGAACAACGTATGTTGTTATGCGGTCTGACCGATAAAGATCTTCGTAGAATATGTGGGAGCCAATATGAGCATCCAGGTTCCGCTATTGGTTATTGACCGGAGATGTGTCTCGGTCATGTCTACATAGTTCTCGAACCCGTAGGGTCCGCACGCTTAACGTTATGATGACAGTTATATTATAAGTTTATATGTTTTGATGTACCGAAGGTTGTTCGGAGTCCCGGATGTGATCACGGACATGACGAGGAGTCTCGAAATGGTAGAGACATGAAGATTGATATATTGGAAGCCTATGTTTGGATATCGGAAGTGTTCCGGGTGAAATCGGGATTTTTCCGGAGTACCGGGAGGTTACCGGAACCCCCCGGGAACTTAATGGGCCTTAGTGGGCCTTGGTGGAAGAGAGGTGAGGAGGCCAGGGCAGGGCCGCGCGCCCCTCCCCCCCAGTTTGAATAGGACAAGGAGAGGGGGCGCCTCTTCCTTCCTCCCTCCACCTCTTCCCCTCTCTCTCCTAGTCCAACATGGAAAAGGGGGGAGTCCTACTCCCGGTAGGAGTAGGACTCCTCCGGCGCGCCTCTCCCCTTGGCCGGCCGCACCCCCCTGATACGTCTCCGTCGTCTCTATAATCTTTGATTGTTCCATGCCAATATTATTCACTTTCATATACTTTTTGGCAACTTTTTATATTATTTTTGGGACTAACATATTGATCCAAAGGCTCAAAGGCCAGCCTCGCCTATTGCATGTTTTATGTTTCGCAGAATATCCATATCAAACGTAGTCCAAACGGGATAAAAACGTACGGAGCTTATTTTTGGAAAATATGGAAAATTCCGGAAGAAAAATCCACCCGAGACGGTGCTCGAGGTGGTCACGAGGTAGGGGGGCGCGCCCCTACCCTCGTGAGCCCACCGTAAGGCGGTTGATGCTCTTCTTTTGCCGCAAGAAAGCTAATATTCGGGAAAAAAAATCACAGCGAAGGTTTCAGGCCAATCGGAGTTACGGATCTCCATATATACGCGGAACGGTAAAACAGAGCCGTAATGTAACACGTAAATGCAGAGATAGATCCAATCTCGGAGGGGCTCTCGCCCCTCCCAAGCCATGGGCGCCAAGGAACAGAGGGGAAACCCTTCTCCCATCTAGGACGAAGGTCAAGGAAGAAGAAGAAGGAGGGGTGCTCTCTCCCCCTCGCGTCCGGTGGCGCCGAACGCCGCCGGGGCCATCATCATCACCGCGATCTACACCAACACCTCCGCCATCTTCACCAACATCTCCATCACCTTCCCTCTATCTACAGCGGTCCGCTCTCCCAGTAACCCGCTGTACCCTCTACTTGAACATGGTGCTTTATGCTTCATATTATTATCCAATGATGTGTTGCCATCCTATGATGTCTGAGTAGATTTTCGTTGTCCTATCGGTGGTTGATGAATTGCTATGATTGATTTAATTTTCTTGTGGTTATGTTGCTGTCTTTTGGTGCCCATCATATGAGCGCGCGTGTGGATCACAGCATAGGGTTAGTTGTATGTTGATAGGACTATGTATTGGAGGGCAAGAGTGACAGAAGCTTCAACCTAGCATAGAAATTGATGCATACGGATTGAAGGGGGACCAATATATCTTAATGCTATGGTTGGGTTTTACCTTAATGAACGTTAGTAGTTGCGGATGCTTGCTAATAGTTCCAATCATAAGTGCATAGAATTCCAAGTAAGGGATGACATGCTAGCAAAGTGGCCTCTCCCACATAATACTTGCTATCGGTCTAGTAAAGTAGTCAATTGCTTAAGGGACAATTTCGCCACACCTACCATCACTCTTCCACACTCACTATATTTACTTTAGTTGTGTCTTTATCTTAACAGCCCCTAGTTTTATTTTCGTGCTTTTTAGTTTCTTGCAAGCCTATCCGAAAACTCCTACAAAGTACTTCTAGTTTTATACTTGTTCTAGGTAAAGTAAACGTCAAGCGTGCGTAGAGTTGTATCGGTGGTCGATAGAACTTGAGGGAATATTTGTTCTACCTTTAGCTCCTCGTTGGGTTCGACACTCTTACTTATCGAAAATTGTTGCGATCCCCTATACTCGTGGGTTATCAAGACCTTTTTCTAGCGCCGTTGCCGGGGAGCAATAGCGTGGGGTGAATATTCTCGTGTGTGCTTGTTTGCTTTATCACTAAGTAATTTTTATTTGTTGTTCTTAGTTGTTTTCTATCTTTAGTTATGGGTAGGAAACGTAAAATACCAAAAAAAATAGTTGTACCTACTGCTCCAATGGTTGAAGAACCACTCAAAATCTATCGCACCATCAAGCTTTTACTTGGATCATCTTCGATCCCTTTGTGCTCAGGTCTTTGAAACCCCAACTAGCTTAGTTGAGGGCAAATCTTTAGATGAGCATGCTTGTTATGCGAAAGTATAATCGTATATCTGAAAAAGGGAAACTATTATGGGATCAAATTCAACGTTTGCAATGCTATGCTTGGAATTTATGCTATTATTATGATTTTACTTGTTGTTCTGAAAACCCTAGGAAACACCTTCCCTACCAATGTGAGTTTATTGATAATGGAATCTTATCCTCGTATGCTAAGGGTGTTTATAATTACTATGATAACAAATTGAAGAATTTGTTGCTTTTAAGGGTGCTTACGAAATTGCTTCTTTGATTAAAAAGTATGGTGCTACTCTTTACGAATCTGAAATTTTTTCCATACTTAAATATTGCTATGATAATTATGCTTCTAATCCTTATGTTAAACCATATATTGAGAACTACTCCGTTGTCTAAGAAGAGACTAATATTTTGCAGGAAGCTATGGAAGAAGAAATTGATGAAACTGTGAGCTCATTGGATGAAAAAGATGATGAGGAGAGCGAAGAACAAAAGGAGGAAGAGCGGATTAGCTACCCGTGCACACCTTCTAATGAGAGTAAATCTTCAACTCATACATTGTTTAATTCCCTTCGTGCTTACCGAAGGATGATTGCTCTGATGACTATTATGATCCCGTTGATTCTCTTGAAATATCCCTTTTTGATGATGCTTGCTATGCTTGTGGCCAAGATGCCAATATGAATTATGCTTATGGAGATGAACTTGCTATAGTTCCTTATGTTATGAATGAAATTGTTGCTATTGCACCCACGCATGATAGTCCTATTATCTTTTTGAATTCTCCCGACTACACTATATCGGAGAAGTTTGCACTTATTAAGGATTACATTGATGGGTTGACTTTTACCATTGCACATGATGATTTTGATGAATATAATATGCATGTGCTTGCTGCTCCTACTTGCAATTATTATGAAAGAGGAACTCTATCTCCACCTCTCTATGTTTCCCACACGATAGAATTGCAAGAAACTTCTTATACTATGCATTGGCCTTTACTTGGTGTGCATGAATTGTTCTTTTATGACATGCCGATGCATAGGAAGAGAGTTAGACTTCGTTGTTGCATGATATATGTTACTTTGTGCTCACTACTAAATTACAAATCATTGTTAATTAAAATTGGCTTTGATATACCTTGGGATCCGGGTGTATTCGCTACTTGAGAACTATATGCCTAGCTTAATGGCTGTAAAGAAAGCGCTGCCAGGGAGACAACCCGGAAGTTTTAGATAGTCATTTATTTCTGTTGAGTGCTTTCATATAGTTTAAAAACAACAAAAATAAAGAGGGGAACCCAAAACTTTTTCAAAAAGAGAAGTGGAAGTGAGAGAGACGAGCATTGTGAAAGTGGGGAACGTCCTTAAACTTGTTCAGGCTCATGGGAACTTTGTGAATCTTAATTATAGAAAATTTTAAATAAAAATAATTATCCCCTTGTACAATTCCATTGTATTATAAAAATGATGTGCCAAGGTTTTCCTTTAGGATGTTTACGATGCTTGTTGGTTTGTGCGGTGCAGGACAGAAACTTTGTCTGTAGTGCGTGAATTTTAATTTTTTACAGGAACGTCAAATGGTTCTGATTCTTTTTGCACTGTCTTTCTGTACAAATTTTTTATTTTTCCTAATTGTGGCAGAATTTTTAAAGTATCAGAAGTATGGTGAATGTTCAGATTTCTACAGACTGTTCTGTTTTAGACAGATTCTGTTTTTGATGCATAGTTTGCTTGTTTTGATGAAACTATCAATTTATATCAGTGGATTTAGCCATGAAAAAGTTATGTTACAGTAGACATAATGCAAAAACAAAACATGAATTGTTTGCAACAGTACTTAGAGTAGTGATTTGATTTATTATACTAACGGATCTTACCGAGTTTTCTGTTGAAGTTTTGTGTGGATGTAGTGTCTAATCGAGGATGTTTCGATGTGAGAAGAAGGAAGAGAGGCAAGAGCTCAAGCTTGGGGATGCCCGAGGCACCCCAAGTAAATATTCAAGGAGACTCAAGCGTCTAAGCTTGGGGATGCTGGGGAGACATCCCCTCTTTCTTCAACAAGTATCGGTATGTTTCGGATTCGTTTCGTTCATGCATTATGTGCAAGTCTTGGAGCGTCTTTTGCAATTAGGTTTTTATTTTTATTTTATGCACCATGCTGGTATGAGATGGTCCTTGGTTGATTTATAGAATGCTCTATGCACTTCACTTATATCTTTTGAGTATGGCTTTATAGAATGCTTCATGTGCTTCACTTATATCATTTGAAGCTTGGATTGCATGTTTCTCTTTACATAGACAACCGCCATTTTTAGAATGCTCTTTTGCTTCACTTATATTTGTTAGAGCTTGGGCATATCTTTTGTAGAAAGAATTAAACTCTCTTGCTTCACTTATATCTTTTTAGAGTGATGACAGGAATTGGTCATTCACATGGTTAGTCATAAAATCCTACATAAACTTGTAGATCGCTGAATATGATATGCTTGATTCCTTGCAATAGTTTTGCGATATAAAGATGGTGATATTAGAGTTATGCTAGTGGGTGGTTGTGGATTGTAGAGACACTTGTGTTGAGGTTTGCAAGTCCCGTAGCATGCACGTATGGTAAACTGCTAGTGACAAATTTGAAGCATGGGGTGTTTCTTTGATTGTCTTCCTTATGAGTGGCGGTCGGGGACGAGCGATGGTCTTTTCCTACCAATCTATCCCCCTAGGGGCATGCATAGCAGTACTTTGCTTCAGGGCTAATAAAATTTTGCAATAAGTATATGAGTTCTTTATGACTAATGTGAGTCCATGGATTATACGCACTCTCACCCTTCCATCATTGCTAGCCTCTTCGGTACCATGCATTGCCCTTTCTCACCTCGAGAGTTGGTGCAAACTTCACCGGTGCATCCAAACCCCGTGATATGATACGCCTGTCACACATAAGCCTCATTATATCTTCCTCAAAACAGCCACCATACCTACCTATCATGGCATTTCCATAGCCATTCCGAGATATATTGCCATGCAACTTCCATCATCATCATATTCATGACTTGAGCATTCATTGTCATATTGCTTTGCATGATCGTAAGATAGCTAGCATGATGTTTTCATGGCTTGTCCTTTTTTATGTCATTGCTACGCTTAGATCATTGCACATCCCGCACATCACGCGTGACATTCATATAGAGTCATATCTTTGTTCTAGATATCGAGTTGTAATATCGAGTTGTAAGTAAATAAAAGTGTGATGATCATCATTATTAGAGCATTGCCCAAGTGAGGAAAGGATGATGGAGACTATGATTCCCCCACAAGTCGGGATGAGACTCCGGACAAAAAAATAAAAATAATAAAAATAATAAAAAAAGAGAGGCAAAAAAAAGAGAAGGCCCAAAAAAAGAGAAAATAAAAAAATGAGAAAAAGAGAGAAGGGTGTCAGGGCAGGCTGATCTGACCCACGAACACCTATGGGACCGGCGGACCGAGCCCCTTTCGATTCGGCGGGGGTGGAGGTCGACGAAGAGCAGATCGAGGCGAAGCACACGAGAGGTTTACCCAGCCGGAGCTCTCCGAGAGATAACACTCCTACTCTTTGCATGTCTGAGTGTATTTGGTTCTTGCTCAGGAGCGTTGAGTGTTATAGTACACACAAGCTGCTAACGAGACCGAGCGTGTCTGGCTTCGAACCTCCCGAACCCCCTCTACGTTGCACATGGGCCTCCTTTTATATGCTCAAGGGGTCTCCGACAGGTGGCAACGTAGACAAGGGTAAAAATGGAAAAGGAGTGGTTGGTACAGCTACTTGTACAGTGTACAGTGTTTCATACCTAACCCTGACGGCAGGGGACAAAGGCATTAAATGCCCGTCTACGTCGGGATGAGACTCCGGACAAAAAAAAAAAAAGAGAGGCAAAAAAAAGAGAAGGCCCAAAAAAAGAGAAAATAAAAAAATGAGAAAAAGAGAGAAGGGTGTCAGGGCAGGCTGATCTGACCCACGAACACCTATGGGACCGGCGGACCGAGCCCCTTTCAGTTCGGCGGGGGGTGGAGGTCGCACGAAGAGCAGATCGAGGCGAAGCACACGAGAGGTTTACCCAGCTTCGGAGCTCTCCGGAGAGATAACACTCCTACTGCTGCATGTCTGAGTGTATTTGGTTCTTGCTCAGGAGCGTTGAGTGTTATAGTACACACAAGCTGCTAACGAGACCGAGCGTGTCTAGCTTCGAACCTCCCGAACCCCCTCTACGTTGCACATGGGCCTCCTTTTATATGCTCAAGGGTCTCCGACGTGTGGCAACGTAGACAAGGGTAAAATGGAAAAGGAGTGGTTGGTACAGCTACTTGTACAAAGGTCAGATGTTTCATACCTAACCCCGACGGCAGGGACAAAGGCATTAAATGCCCGTCTCACGCCGCCTCTAACGGTGCAAACAGGGACCGTCGGGGACGCCACCGCCGCCACGATGGCAAACTTGTCGGCGCCGCTACACTCAAGATCACCGGGTCTGCAGCCTCTTGCCACGCTGCACAGAAAGGTCCTGTATGCGACACGTTAGCGGATGTGCCTTTGGAGCGCAGTACAGTGGTGGTTCGCCGAGGCAAGCGCCTTGCCGCGGTTGTTGTCTTGTCGCGTCCGGAAGCTTGTCGCTCACCGGGCCTTCCCGGCAAGCTCCTCTTGCCGGGGCCTTGTCTTGTAGGTGCCTTGGGTGGCCTTCCCGGCAAGCTCCTCTTGCCGGGGCCTTGTCCCCTTGGATTGAATACTTTGTTCTTGAATGGCTCCAAAGGAACCACGGAGGACCTTGGCGGTCACCCGGTAAGCCCTGCCATGAGGGCTGCAGAATCGCCTGCACAAGTTCGGGATACTAGGGTACCCTACTCTAGTACACCGGCAGAGCCCCGGCCTGGGCTACACACTGCAGTGTCGGCCATTGGGCTGTGCCCAAAACAGGCACGCGCGGCCTGGGTCACACCATAACTCACCCCGGACCCACCACGCCCTCCATGAACGG
Organism: Aegilops bicornis; assembly: GCA_021605145.1. NCBI lineage: Eukaryota > Viridiplantae > Streptophyta > Magnoliopsida > Poales > Poaceae > Aegilops > Aegilops bicornis. The sequence continues at coordinate 483,478,145 of CM038673.1, read as the reverse complement.
CACGCGTCGAATGCGGCGTCGTGTGAGAGATCGTGGGCGAGATCGTGGGTGGTTTCTTTATTCGGAAAAACGGAACGTTCGCCTCCCTCTTTATAAGCGAGAAACAGGCAGTCCGCCCATCTCGCCAGTTGCTGTCCCATCTCGAAAAAACCTCCGCTGCTCCCCCCTTCTTCCCAAGGCTGAAAGGAGAGCAGCGCTCCGCCCCCCATCACCACCAGCATCACCAACGCCGTCGATCTCCCTCACCACCTCCGCCATGGCTCGAAGCCGACAAGGGAAGGCCGTGAAGTCGGCCGAGGCGCAGCTTCTTGGGCGCCGAAGGAGCGGGCAATCTTCCCCAGCTCGCCGGGAGCCGAGGGAGAACTACTACCTCTTCCGTCGACGGAGACGCGAGCGCATCCAGCGCACGAAGGTACTTCCAAATTGCTGCTGAACTAGCTCGAAAGGATATCCCTTCTTCAAGCGCTCTTCTTCTCTGGGCACGCCCGCCTTTCTCTGAATTTTCAGACATCATGAACACCTATGGGTTACGCCTCCTTGATTTCACCCCCAACGATGTTACGACCATGGCAGTTTTCGCACATCTCTGCGAAAACTTTGTCGGAGTCCATCCAAACGTAGCTCTTTTTCCGCCACTTCTTTATGCCCCGAGTTGAGAGAGGGAGCCTCTTCTTGGGAGGAATCGCTTGGATCTCGAGGATCGGCAAGAAGGAAGCCTATCTGGAGGGAGAGCTCCATAGCAAATGGGAGGAATGGAGGGCGGATTGGTGCTGGATTGTCGAGGAGAACCCGCAGTCGTTTACCGCCCAGCGCCAAACCCCAATAGTGCACGGCAACGATTGGAGCAACGTGGCCCCGGAAGATGCTAGGCTGAAGATTGCAGTCACCCGAATCCTTCGCCTTAGACTTGCCGGGCTCACCGTAGGCACCGTTGGCGCAGACTTTCTTCGCCGCCAGACGCCCCTTGCGAGAGAGGACGAGACCCGCTGGGAGTTTCGTGAACGCGAAAGATATCATGAGGCTGCGCCCAGGCCTCAACTTCAACTTCACCGTCTTGAAATTGACGCGATGCTCTTGGAGCTGTTCAAGCCCGATCGATCATCCAGAAATGTTTAGGTTGCCGAGGCGTCGTTCCGTTGTGCAACAATTCCTCGCTTGACCGCATCCATGCAATGATGCCGTTGTCGCGACTCGCATGGAATTGTCCCAACTTGGCAAGAGCCCTGCATATGGCGTCGTCGTGGTTCTTTGTGATCTGGTAGAAATGTCGGTCCGCCCCGATGAACAGAGGGGCCTCACCCGTGACACCACCGATGATGAGATGCAACGCATCGTCACCAGGCTGGAAGAAGCGGCAGCAGCCGCTGCCACGGGCGAGTTCGGATTCACCGTGGAGGACGCAGAGGCAGCAGAGGCGGCAGGCCTTGTCGAGCGAAGGGAGTTTGCCGGCGAGGAGGAGCTTGCCGAGCCTGAGGCTGAGTTGAGCGAGCCCGCCGAGGGCGCCTCCCCACCTTCAAACAGCTTGCATGGCCGGAGCCCCGGCTCCACCAGAAAGCGTCTTCGCAAGCGGAGCGTGGCGGGAAGTGGCAGCGGGCCAACAGCGCCGCGGCCTTGGCAGCCGCGCTCCACCGCGGCAAGCACTGTTGCCGCGGGAGCACCTCACGCCGCTGCGGCAACTGGAGCGGGGCCCTCGCAGACCACCGGTTCTGCGCCCGCCAAGCGGCCAAGGGAACCTACTCCTCCGCCTCGTCGTACTGGAGGCGGGCCAGAATTTGATCTCTCCGCGCTCAGCTCCGACGAGGAAGAAGAAGGGTAAGATTCTTTGCTGCATTTGTAGTTCTTCAGCTTGTTGCTTTGTCTTGTATCTGATTTGCTTCACTCCGAACCCATTCCTTTTCAGGACGCTGGCCCAGAGAGTGTCGAAGAGGGCCAAGACCCCGGTGATTATCGTCGAGGACGAACCCACTGCGACAGCAGGAGGCGCGTCCGAGACCACCTTGCCGGACGCGGCAACTCTTCCTCAAAGCAGCCCCCAGCGCAGCCCCCCAACAGTAAGTATATGGTCTACTTCTTGCTGTTAGGCGTGCATGGGTGCTCTTTCTTTGCCGATATCCGATCGTTGATTTGTGTAGGAGCAGAGCAGCCTCATACGCTTCGACTACACCGCCAAGGGAGGATTCCCCGGCGAGGGAGCGTTCTCCGGCAAGAGATACTTCTCCGGCAAGAGGCAGTTCTCCGGCAAGGGACGGCACCAGCGATCCCCTTGCGGCGGAGACCATGACCGCAGACCCTGGCACAGGTAATCCCTTGTGTTCTTCTTCTTCTGATTTTCTCTTTGAATATTCGCTTGACTTTTCTTCATTTTCGTCAAATCCATCCGCCACAGAGCCAATGGAGACCGAGGCCGCGGCGAGAGGACGCCAAGGCAATCGACGACGCCACGCCATCGGAGAAGAAGCTGGCGCTTAACGAGCCCGGCCGCCGAAGAGGCCGCCAAAGCTGCCGCAGAAGCCGGGCGAGGGTCCGGCGATCGACCGACGGCCCGAGGCCGCAGGAGCGCCAGCGCCACGCCGACCACCGATCCCTCCGCCGCTGCCGCAGCTGGCTTCAAGAGCCCCAGCCCAGCGCCTATTTGAAGGCCGGCGATGGCGTCTTCATCAAGCTCCCATGGGAGTCGAGCTCCAGGGCGCCGGCCGAAGGAGAAACTTTTGATGAAGAGCTGCTCGCCTCCGCTGGACTGACGCTGTTGTCGCTCTACCGTGCCCGAGGAGGAGCAGCTGCTGCGGAAGCTGTTGTCGCTCTACCGTGCCCGACAAGCCAAGCTGGAATCCCGGGAAGCGCTTGTCGCGAAGGCGGGAGCAGACATCGAGAAGCGCGCGGAGGAGCTCCGGGGCCTCAACCAGGAAGCTCTCCGGACCTTGGCAGAGGAGCGGGAGCAACTCGCCGAGGACCGCAAAGCCTTCCTCCTCGAGAAGGCTGAAGCTGCAGAGGAACAATGACTTGCCGCCGAGAAGCTGTCTGCGCAGGAAGGCGAGTTGGCGCAGCGGAAGGTTAATCTTGACAGCCACGAGGAGGATCTTGCCATGCGCGAGCAAACATTTGGCGGGGCTCTCAAGGAAGCAAAGGATGCTGCCGCAGCTGCCGAGGCCGCCAAGAAGGAGCTGGAGACGAAGGTGGCGCAGTTGGAGGCCAATCTCAAGGAGAGCGGCGAGGAGCTTGCTGCACTCAAGCACGAGCGCGAGAAGGACGCCTACACTCTTGGCAAGCTGCAGGGCCGTCTCGCCGAGAGGAGCAAGGAGCTCCACGCCAAGGACTCCAACGCAGATCTTGAGTTGAAGCTGACTACTTTGACTCAGACGCTGGACGGCGCCAGGGAGCGGGAGGTGGCCTTGAAGGAGAAGATCAAGGCCGACGAAGCGCTGGCCGCGAAGTCTTCTTGCCGCCGCCTGCAATACCTTTAAGGAGAATTTGGAGCACCGGGCCGAGGGTCTCGTGGATGTTGCTGCAGCCATCGACGAGGAGTTAGGCGCAGGGTATGGTGGATCTTGGATATTGCGCCGATGAGCACCTGCTACCCAGCGCCAAGCTTAGCTTGTTCTTCAAGGGCGTGGTGTCGGCCCTCCAGCGACTCAGGGAAGAAGTCCCAAACCAGCTGGCCGAGGAGTCGCGCCAGATCTGCTGGAGCTCTTCAAAAGGTGCTGATGAAGGTGGCCTTCCGCAATCCAGGCCTCAACCTCACCAACGTCATCAAGTCCTTGCCGCCGGATGCTGATGTGGAGGCGCTCAAGACCCCTGTCGCACCCATCGTGGACAGGGTGAGCTGGATCAAGAGGGTTGAGGGCGATCGCGTAGATTAGGCCGCCCGCTTTCTCTTTTTCTTGCCGCTGCTAGTCATGTTATGAGAAACATCTATTAGTGCTGCGACAAGCTGTCTTGTAATATAACTCTATTTCGGGTAGCAATTGCTATGTTATTTCCTTTACTTGATTCCTTCCTTTGTATGTTTTTGCCCTACGCTTTTAGGGAACTTGTCGGCGCAGGCACCTGGGCATGGCCTGAAGTCTTGGGACGTCGTGACTTCTTTGGCGGTGCCGCTCCGACAAGTAACCTTGTCGCAACTAGTCGCAGCTCACTTAAGTTGTTGAGCGGACTCGAAACAAAGTAAGGCGCAACTAGCTACGAGTTGGTTCCTCCACAAGACAGGTTTTCCATACAAAGTACGGTCGTTCGAGGAAGATAACTTAAAATTTTTAAAGCTGATTGCTCAAACTTTAGCAACTTAGCTTAGTTTTTCTGTCGTTTGCTTCCCGGTAAGGCGAAACTTCCTTGAGCGACGCTTGGTCCACACCATTATCTTCTCGCTTCCCCCGGGCAATCTTGTGGGCGATGGTACCTTCCTTTCTTTGATTAATTGAAATAATTGAAAATAAAGATATGGAGCCTTATGGCTCGTTATTGCTTACCGGGGGTAGGTGCTGCACAAAGTGTCAGATAACGCATGCAAAATAGAAGTAAAAAGCATGAAATTGACAAGATGTGCGAAGCACGCTAGCTTTACTTATGCACGGGGTCTGCGCCCGGCTTTGTACAAAGGATTACATGCAACAGCGGCAAGACTTGTACAAAAGGTGGTTGCCGGAATAGGTTCCGGCAACCGCTACCACGGGTAAAACTTACGAAGATGCTCAATGTTCAAGGAGTTGCTCACCGAATTCCATCTTGGTCTCAAAGCGGACAGCGCCAGCCTAGTGACTCGTTTCACCCGGTAAGGGCCTTCCCACTTCAAGGCCAACTTGTTGGAATTCTTGGCGGACTGAATGCAATCAAGAACAAGGTCGCCTTCCTCGAGACTTCTGGCATTAACTTTGGCTATGGTAGCGGCGCAAAGCTTGTCGGTATCGAGCAGCTCAGACAAGCCTAAAGACGATCCTCCTCAAGGAGCAACGTCATCTTGTCGCAGCCGCTCTTGCTCAAGCTCATCATAAGTGAGCACTCGAGGTGATCCGTGATACGAGTTCCGTGGGGAGAACTGCCTCTGCTCCATAGACTAGAGTGAAAGGTGTCCGCCAAGGCTCGATTTGGCGTCGTCTGATCGACCAAAGAACCACCAAAGCTCCTCAATCCGATTTCTTCCGCACTTGTGCAGCTCGTCGAAAGTTCTGGTCTTGAGCCAGCGTAGCACTTCAAAGATTCGCCCTCTCCGCTTGATCACATTTCTGATGAGCAATGTGGTTAAGCGGAACCTTGGCGCCAAGATCTTGGACGTCTTGCATGAAGGTGCGGCTCGTGAATTGCGTCTTGTTGTTGGTGATGATCCCGTTAGGGATTCCAAACGGCAAGCAATCGACCAAGAACTTGATCGCCGATCAGGTTGTCACCTTCCTCATCGCTTCCACTTCCGCCACTTTGTGAACTTGTCGATTGCAACGCATAAGTACTCAAAGCCCCGACAGCTTCGGGAAAGGGGCCGAGGATGTCGAGCCCTGCACCAAAAATGGCCGTGATAAAGGGATCGCTTGGAGAGCTTGAGCCGGGCCGGTGTATCTGCTTGGAATGGAACTGCACGCTTCACACTTGGTTACTTGTGCAGTTGCATCACGGAGGGCTGTCGTCCAAAAGAAACCTTGCCGAACGCTTTGCGGCAAGTGCTCGCGCCAATGTGGTGACCACATATGCCTCCATGTATCTCTCGCCAACAGATTTTGTCCGCCTTCCCGGTGAATACACTTCAATTTCACACCGTTGAGTCTTCTTACATGCAGGTGTGTTGTCGACAAACCGGTACATACTTGACCGCCGGGCTACTCTTTCGCTTCTTCTTGCTCTTCGGAAGTTCTCACGTCAAGGAAATGGACAATCTGCTGCGCCCATCTTTGGAGCTTGCGGCTCGACAACAAGGACTAAAGGCACATCTGCTGCTGCGGGAACATCCGCTTCTCTGGCGAGAATCTGCGACTCGGTAGGAGCTTGACGTTCCTGCAAGCCTGCGAGCAAAACTTGTCGGGAGCGTCTCGCTTCAACGAAACAAACCCTAGGGCTTGTCGGAGCAGACCGCTCCTCAAGATCAAGGTGTTGATCTTGGGGACTTTCTTGGCGGCGGCTTCGGGAGCTCTGCGGAAAATAGTCACCAGAAATCAACTTCCTCTTCTTGCTCTGTCCGGTTGATGGTGTTACAGACGGTTGAGTCAGCTTGAGCACAAAAATCCTCGGTTCCATTGTGTAACTTAAGTGCGGCGCACTTCGACAAAGCCATCAAGAATGTCGCTCGAGCTCTTGGAATGTATTCCATCCATGTAGGCCGTCAAAGTGCTCTTCTAGCTTTCTCACTTCATCAACATAAGCTTCCATCAACGGACTCGATAATTCTTATTCACTTGGCGGATGACAAGTCGTGAGTCACCCCCGACAATGAGCTTCTTGATCCCAAGGTCTATCATGCGATCTCGAGACCGGCAAGCAAACCTTCATACTACATCGTATTGTTTGTTGCTTGCTCCTTGGGAAAGTGCATCTAGACTACGTACTTGAGGTGCTCTCCGGTGGGTGCAACAAGTAGCACGCTCAAGACCAGCGCCTTGCAGCGAGAAGGCACCATCAAAGTACATCAGCCACTCTTTGCTTGCTTCCTTGACGGGATGCTCGTTTGGAATTTCTTCATCTTGTGTTGGCGTCCATTCTGCTATGAACTCCACCAATGCTCTGCTTTGGATAGTTGAAGTGCTCTCAAACTTGAGGCCAAAGCTTGACAGTTCCAAAGGCCCACTCGACAATCCCGCCTGTTGCCTCTGGATTTTGCAAGATCCTTTTCAGCCGGAAAACGAGTGACGATCGTGATCTCATGTGCACGAAGTAATGGCGCAGCTTTCTCGAGGCCATGAGGAGGCCGAAAAGCAATTTCTGCACACCAGAGTACCTTGACCTAGCCCCTGCAGAAGGGAACCGACAAAGTAAACCGGGCGCTGCACCATTCTTTTCTCGCACCTTCTCATGCGTCTGCAGATCCATCCTTGTCGGGACCAAAGCTTGCCGGTGAAGCCCCACCTTTCGTCATTTGGATGCATCTGCCATGGTTGCTAGCTCATCATCCGCCTCCCTCTCCGCTACTAACGCAGCACTAACCACTTGATTGGTTGCCGCTATATATAGCAGCAACTTCTCTTGTGGCCTAGGTGCGACAAGTGTTGGAGTGGAGGATAGGTATCTCTTCAAGTCCTGCAGCGCAGCCTCCGCTTTCAGAGTCCATCTCATCGGACCTGCCTTTTTCAAGATTTTGAAAAATGGCAGGGCGCGCTCAGCAGACCTAGAGATAAACCTGCTGAGAGCAGCTACACGCAATCGCAAGTCTTCGTACATCCTTGACGCGCTTTGGTGCTTCATGCGCTCAATGGCCTTGATCTTGTCGGGATTGGCTTCAATTCCCCGGCCGAGAGATTTAAGAACCCGAGAAGCTTGCGGAAGGGACTCCAAACACACACTTCTCGTGGTTGAGCTTGAGGTTGATCTTGCGCAGATTTGCAAAGGTTTTGTCCAAATCTTGAATCAGAGTCGCCTTGTCCTTGCTTTTGACCACTATGTCATCCATGTAGGCTTCCACATTTCTGTGCATTTGCGGCTCAAAAGCGTCATGGACTACTCTTGCAAATGTTGAACCAGCATTCTTTAATCCGAAAGGCATCCGTACGAAACAAGATATGTGCCACATGGGGTGATGAATGCGGTCTTCTCCTCATCCTCTTACGCCATGAAGATCTGATGATATCTCGAGTATGGATCCAGAAATGAAAGCAAATCACATCCGGCCGTGGAGTCAACAATTTGGTCGATGCGCGGCAAGGGAAATGGGTCTTCGGGACAAGCTTTATTGACATCGGTAAAGTCGATACAAAGCCTCCATTTCCCGCTTGCCTTGCGTACAACTTCTGAGATTGGCCAACCACGTGGGATGGAGCACTCCTCGACAAGGCCTGCTGCTTCCAATTTCTTGATTTCTTCGCAATGAATTCTTGGCGCCCACCGCTTGCTTCCCCGACTTTTCGCTTGACGGGCCGGCGTGAGGACAAACGGCAAGATGGTGCTCAATTACTTTCACAGGAACACCGGGGATGTCGACGGTTGCCACGCAAACACGCCGACGTTTCGCCCAGGAAAGCAACGAGCGCCTTCCTATTTAGGGTCGAGAGTGGCATCGATGGTGAAGGTACCACCGGTGCCGTCCTCCTTGGCGGACACCTTCTTGGTCTCTCGTGGAGCTGCCATCGTCTTCTTACACTTGTCGGTGGAGCTCGATGGTGCGTCCTCGACGGTAGCGCAGACTCAAGAGGTGCGCTTGCCGGAGTGGGCATCGAGCTCTTGCCGGACTTGGTCTTCTTCTTCCCCGGGAGCTTCGGCAAGTGGCTTGCAATCTGTTGCGTACCGCCGCTTCCTTGTGAGATCTTGTCGGCGCAGATAAGAGCATCCTTCTTGTCGCCAGGGACAGAGATGACACTTATCGGGCCTGGCATCTTCAAAGAAGTTGTATGCATAGTGAGAGGCTGCCATGAATTTGGCGAAAGTCTTTGGACGGCCAAGTATCCCATTGTAAGGCAATGGAAAGTCAAGAACGCCAAAAGTGACCCTCTCGATCCTGAAGTTCAACTCGCTACCAAATGTCACCGCAACGTGATCTTTCCTTCGCTTGCTCCTTCCCGGATTGATTCCTTGGAATGTGCCGGTCTCTTCGAGCTTCGCCATCGTGGATCCGGAGTTTCGGAGCACCGCGGAGGAGATCAGGTTCAAGCCGCCCCGCCGTCAACTAGCATCTTAGTGACCTTGAGGTTGCGGATAGTTGGTGAAACCAACATCGGCAAGCACCCGACCGCAGCTTATGCGATCGTGGTGGTCCTCAATATCAAAGATGATAGGCGTGCTGGACTATTTCAGAGGTTTGCGTGACTCGACGGATGGTTCTGCTGCATTGACTTCCCGCATCCACTGCTTGAGCTGGCGGTGTGAAGTATGCATAGAAGCACCGCCGTCAACGCACAGGACCTCTGTGGCTTTCTGGAACTCCTGCTCATCGGTCTCGTCATCATCCATGTCTTCATCATCGTCGTCATCTTCATACTTGTCGCGGACGCGGGGAGGCCTGTCTCCTTGCCGCTGCTTGGCCTTGCCGCGGCGTCCTCCTCGGCCGGGACGTTTCTTGCTAGCTCCTCCAGCACCTTCCTGGGCCTTCTCCTTATCGCGTCGTTCAGATTCAGCCTTCTCGCTGCTCGACAAGCTGTTCGACCTTTTGCAGCTCTGGAGGTCATGGCCCTTGGTGCGATGGATCTTGCGATCTTGTTTGTTGGAGCCGTCCTGCTTGTCGGCGACCACCACAGCCTGGCAGTTGGTGCCAGCGGCAACCTCCTTGCCGGAGCTACCAACTTTGGCTTTCTTGGCGCCACCTCCATCGCCGGACTGCTCAACAACTAGCACATCTTTGCCTTTCTTCTTCCTATTGTTCCGCCGCCGGTTTTTCCTTGCCGGGGCGGTCTCCTCACTATCAGATCCTCCCGCTTCAAGATTCTCTCCGGGAGCCTCCTCCCTTCCTCAAAGACATGCACACTTGTCGGCCAGGCATATAGCTCATCGACGTCTCGATCTTGCACATCGCCATCTCCTCCCGCATCTCGCGGTTTCGCGCGCTCGATGGAACGTGCCGATTACCGCGGCAGGTGGACATCTGGATGTTGTGCCGTCAGACGCTGAATCTTCGAATGTACTTGCGCAGGGGCTCTCCTTCCTTCTCGGGCGGCAGATGAAGGTCGCTTTCTTGGCCATGAGGCTTGTGGCCGCCGTAAAGGCGCCGACAAACCGATGGCATAGATCTGCCCAAGAGGATATGGAGTTGTCCGGCAAGTGCATGAGCCAGATCTCGACATTGGGCTAGAGCACCGGAAGTAGTTGGCGGGATCTTGTCGCCTCGCCCCGGCAGCTTGCACCGCGATGGTGTAGATGCCGAGGAACTCCGACGGATGCGTCTTGCCGTCGTACTTCTCTCGCACGTCGGCTTGAAATTCTTCTTGCCGGGACTCTTTGGACTTGCCGCAGCTCACGAGTGAACGCAGGCAACCTATCACAGACGGCAAGTCGCTCGTTCTCTCGGGCGCATGCATGTCGACGAGGGCCCGGCGCTGTCGGACGCTGCCGCTTCTCTTCGGGCGCTCGATGCGAAGTTCGAAGCGTCTTCTTGCTATCGTTCGTGAAGAACTTGGCGCTGATCGCGACGAGCTCGTGGATCCGGCGATGCGGTGGAGTCATTTGTCGAGGTGGATCCGGCGAGTGGGCGATCTTGGCCTTCGGGCGGAGAGTGCATGGTGGTTGCACCCCCACTGGTTTAAATCGCCATCGCTCGTGGTCCGCAGTCCTGCCGCGGCAGCGATGCACTCGGCTGCCGCGGGCGTCGCCGTTGGCAAAGCCGATGAGACTGGATGGTGGCCCTCCATTCATCGACCTTGTCGGCTGTTGGAGGGTAATCTAGAGCGATTGTGCTCTCGCCAAAGCTTCTGCTGGAGTGGTGGGTGGCGATGGCGAACGGCGCGAGGAGCGGATATGCTCGGACTTCTAACTATGTTAGAAGGAGCAAGATCCCGTCCAGCGATGCCTGTTTCGCCGCGCCAAAGATGTTGGCGTGCATGCTGGTCTTGAGCATCCCGAGATCCACCAGCTCGATCTTGGTCCAACGAGCGTATGGCGTTGTGGATACCATGACGCTGTCGGTCCCGCGCCTCCTGAGACGGGCGTGGTGCATGTACGGACGCCGAGGTTTGCGCAGCCTTGTCCTTGGACTTGGCAGCACCGTGGACTCCCCCATCGACGTCCATTCTTCCGCCGGCGTCTACCCCACCACCCGTTTGCTCCGGCGGCGGTGGGTTCGACGCGGATGGAACATCTGCCGCCGAAGCCTTCTTCTTCGGTGGCATGTCTATGAAGATGATGAAGATCTAGCTCGTGTGGACGCCGGATCAGGTTCACACAATCTCGACGTCCCCTACCTGGCGCGCCAAAGATGTCGGGCAGCCGATCTCGACCCACGAACACCTATGGGACCGGCGGACCGAGCCCCTTTCGGTTCAAGCGGAGGTCGCACGAAGAGCGGATCGAGGCGAAGCACACGAGAGGTTTACCCAGCTTGGAGCTCTTCCGGAGAGATAACACTCCTACTGCTGCATGTCTGAGTGTATTTGGTTCTTGCTCAGGAGCGCTGAGTGTTACAGTACACACAAGCTGCTAACGAGACCGAGCGTGTCTCGCTTCGAACCTCCCGAACCCTCTCTATGTTGCACATGGGCCTCCTTTTATATGCTCAAGGGGTCTCCGACAGGTGGCAACGTAGACAAGGGTAAAAATGGAAAATGAGTGGTTGGTACAGCTACCATGCAAAGGTGTACGATGTTTCATACCTAACCCGACGGCAGGGACAAAGGCATTAAATGCCCGTCTTCACGCCGCCCTAACAAAGGCAAACAGGGACCGTCAGGACGCCACCGCCGCCACGATGGCAAACTTGTCGGCCCGCTTGCCACCTCGCACCGGGTGCACAGCTCTTGCCACGCTGCGCTGGAAAGGTCCCAGGCGACACGTTAGCGGATGTCTTTGGAGCCGCAGTCTGAGTGGTGGTTCGCGCATGGCAAGCGCCTTGCCGCGGTTGTTATCTTGTCGCGTCCGGAAGCTTGTCGCTCACCGGGCCTTCCCGGCAAGCTCCTCTTGCCGGGGCCTTGTCTTGTAGGTGCCTTGTCTTGTAGGTGCCTTGGGTGGCCTTCCCGGCAAGCTCCTCTTGCCGGGGCCTTGTCCCCTTGGCTTGAATACTTTGTTCTTGAATGGCTCCAAAGGAACCACGGAGGACCTTGGCGGTCACCCTAAGCCCCTGCCATGAGGGCTGCAACTGCCCGTGCACAAGTTCGGGATACTAGGGTACCCCTACTCTAGTACACCGACAAAGGGGCAATGTTACTATCCTTTTACCACACTTGTGCTTCAAAGTAGAACCATGTTATTCATATAGAGAGTCTCTTGAGTTATCACTTTCATATACTAGTGGGAATTTTCATTATAGAACTTGGCTTTTATATTCCAACGATGGGCTTCCTCAAATGCCCTAGGTCTTCATGAGCAAGCAAGTTGATGCACACCCACTTAGTTTCTTTTGTTGAGCTTTCATACACTTATAGCTCTTAGTGCATCCGTTGCATGGCAATCCCTACTCCTCGCATTGACATCAATTGATGGGCATCTCCATAGCCCGTTGATTAGCCGCGTCGATGTGAGACTTTCTCCTTTTGTCTTCTCCACATAACCTCCACCATTATATTCTATTCCACCTATAGTGCTATATCCATGGCTTGCGCTCATGTATTGCGTGAGGGTTGAAAAGGTCAAGCGTTAAAAAGTATGAACCAATTGCTCGGCTTGTCATCGGGGTTGTGCATGATGGGGGCATTTTGCCTGACGAAAATGAAGCATGGCCAAACTGTATGATTTTGTAGGGATAAGCTTGCTTTGGCCTTGTTGTTTTGAAAAGACATGATTGCTTCATTGGTACGCTCGAAGTATTATTTTTTTTATGTCAAATGATAGACTATTGCTTTGAATCACTCGTGTCTTAATATTCATGCCAAGATTAGACATATGATCAAGATTATGCTAGGTAGCATTCCACATCAAAAATTATCTTTTTTATCATTTACCTACTCGAGGACGAGCAGGAATTAAGCTTGGGGATGCTGATACGTCTCCGTCAGATCTATAATTTTGATTGTTCCATGCCAATATTATTCACTTTCATATACTTTTTGGCAACTTTTTATATTATTTTTGGGACAATCATATTGATCCAAAGGCCAGTGCCGCCTCGTCTGCATGTTTTATGTTTCAGAGAATATCCATATCAAACGGAGTCCAAACGGGATAAAAACGGACGGAGCTTATTTTTGGAAAATATGGAAAATTCCGGAAGAAAATCCACGCGAGACGGTGCCCGAGGTGGTCACGAGGTAGGGGGGCGCGCCCCTACCCTCGTGAGCCCACCGTAAGGCGGTTGATGCTCTTCTTTTGCCGCAAGAAAGCTAATATTCAGAAAAAAATCAAAGCGAAGTTTTCAGGCCAATCGGAGTTACGGATCTCCATATATACGCGAAACGGTGAAACAGAGCCAAAACAGAACGCAGAAACAGAGAGATAGATCCAATCTCGGAGGGTCTCTCGCCCCTCCCAAGCCATGGGAGCCAAGGAACAGAGGGGAAACCCTTCTCCCATCTAGGGAGAAGGTCAAGGAAGAAGAAGAAGGAGGTGGCTCTCTCCCCTCGGTTACAGTGGCGGAGCAGCCGTCACGGGGCCATCATCATCACCATGATCTACACCAACACCTCCGCCATCTTCACCAACATCTCCATCACCTTCCCCTCTATCTACAGCGGTCCACTCTCCCGCAACCCGCTGTACCCTCTACTTGAACATGGTGCTTTATGCTTCATATTATTATCCAATGATGTGTTGCCATCCTATGATGTCTGAGTAGATTTTCGTTGTCCTATTGGTGGTTGATGAATTACTATGATTGATTTAATTTGCTTGTGGTTATGTTGCTGTCCTTTGGTGCCCATCATATGAGCTGCCATGGATCACACCATAGGGTTAGTTGTATGTTGATAGGACTATGTATTGGAGGGCAAGAGTGATGTAAGCTTCAACCTAGCATAGAAATTGATGCATACGGGATTGAAGGGGGACCAATATATCTTAATGCTATGGTTGGGTTTTACCTTAATGAACGTGAGTAGTTGCGGATGCTTGCTAATAGTTCCAATCATAAGTGCATATAATTCCAAGTAAGGGATGACATACTAGCAGTGGCCTCTCCCACATAATACTTGCTATCGGTCTAGTAAAGTAGTCAATTGCTTAAGGGACAATTTCGCCACACCTACCATCACTCTTCCACACCCGCTATATTTACTTTAGTTGTGTCTTTACCTTAACAGCCCCTAGTTTTATTTTCGTGCTTTTTACTTTCTTGCAAGCCTATCCGAAAACTCCTACAAAGTACTTCTAGTTTTATACTTGTTCTAGGTAAAGTAAACGTCAAGCGTGCGTAGAGTTGTATCGGTGGTCGATAGAACTTGAGGGAATATTTGTTCTACCTTTAGCTCCTCATTGGGTTCGACACTCTTACTTATCGAAAACTGTTGCGATCCCCTATACTTGTGGGTTATCACCCCCCTTGCTCCTTTATATACGGGGGCAGGGGGGCACCCCGTAGACACAACAATTGATCATTGATCTCTTAGCCGTGTGCGGTGCCCCCCTCCACCATAGTACACCTCGATAATACTGTAGCGGTGCTTAGGCGAAGCCCTGCATCAGTAGAACATCAACATCGTCCACGACGTCGTCTTGGCGAAACTCTCTCTCAACACTCGGCTGGATCGGAGTTCGAGGGACGCCATCGGGCTGAACGTGTCTTGAACTTCGGAGGTGCCGTGCATTCGGTACTTGATCGGTCGGATCGTGAAGACGTACGACTACATCAACCGCGTTGTGCTAACGCTTCCGCTTTCGGTCTACGAGGGTACGTAGACAACACTCTCCCCTCTCATTGCTATGCATTACCATGATCTTGCGTGTGCGTAGGATTTTTTTGGAATTACTACGTTCCCCAACAGAGACTCCGCCGCCACGAGGCGGAACCTTGGCGGAACCAATCTAGGGCTCCGGCAGAATCGCTGCTGGGATACTTCCCTCGGAGGGGAAATCATCGCCATCGTCATCACCAACGCTCCTCTCATCGGGAGAGGGCAATCTCCATCAACATCTTCACCAAAGACCATCTCCTCTCAAAACCATAGTTCATCTCTTGTATCCAATTCTTGTCTCCAAGTCGGGGATTGGTACTAGTAGGTTGCTAGTAGTGTTGATTACTCCTTGTAGTTGATGCTAGTTGGTTTATTTGGTGGAAGATCATATGTTCAGATCCTTTATGCATATTAATACCCCTCTGATTATGAACATGAATATGCTTTGTGAGTAGTTACGTTTGTTCCTGAGGACATGAGAGAAGTCTTACTATTAGTAGTCGTGTGAATTTGGTATTCGTTCGATATTTTGATGAGATGTATGTTGTCTAGCCTCTAGTGGTGTTATGTGAACGTCGACTACATAACACTTCACCATTATTTGGGCCTAGAGGAAGGCATTGGGAAGTAATAAGTAGATGATGGGTTGCTAGAGTGATGTAGCTTAAACCCTAGTTTATGCGTTGCTTCATAAGGGCTGATTTGGATCCATATGTTTCATGCTATGGTTAGGTTTACCTTAATACTTTTGTTGTAGTTGCGGATGCTTGCAATAGAGGTTAATCATAAGTGGGATGCTTGTTCAAGTAAGAACAGCACCCAAGCACCGTCCACCCACATATCAAATTATCAAAGTACCGAACGCGAATCATATGAACGTGATGAAAACTAGCTTGACGATATTCCATGTGTCCTCGGGAGCGCTTTTCCTTATATAAGAGTTTGTCCAGGCTTGTCCTTTGCTACAAAAAGGATTAGGCCACCTTGCTGCACTTTATTTACTTTTGTTACTTGTTGCTCGCTACAAATGATCTTATCACAAAACTATCTGTTACCGCTTATTTCAGTACTTGCAGAGAATACCTTGTTGAAAACCGCTTATCATTTCCTTCTGCTCCTCGTTGGGTTCGACACCCTTACTTATCGAAAGGACTACGATAGATCCCCTATACTTGTGGGTCATCAAAGAGGAGAGAAGTCACATGTCTCTAAGAGGGGAAAGACATGATTATGTTGTCTGATCTATTTTTGCTCTGATTTTGTTTCCCTACTTTCTCCCATTATCCAATATAAGATTCAGGGAGAGAAAGACTGCTAGGGAAGGAAGTCCTTAAATTCATTGCATATCTTTTACCTTTGGGAACATGTTTGTATTCAATAGAGTACCCAGTACTCACTCTCTACATGTTATCCCAATCTTGGTACTCTTGTGGCTCTTTTGTTTGCTCTGTCTAGTAGATGTATCTGTGTTATCTAACCTTATTTACTCAGGTTCATCCCTTCCTAAGCTAGCTCAAGACCACAAGGTAAGTATATGCATCACACTCATGTGCATGAAGATTTCTTGCTTGTGTACATATTGTCTGCAAGAAGGAATCATGAACATGAAGTTACACTTCATATATTCATATCATCTGCTCTGATGCATATAGCCAAGATACATGTAACACATTGCCTCCTCTGTCATGGTTATGCATTCACATGCTTTTACGTTCCATATTAACATGATTGCATACATGTAGGGGGAGCCTATGCATGTTACATGTCCTTCCAAAGCTTTACTTATTATTCTCTTTATCTTTATCTAAAGCTTTGATGTATGTTGTCATCAATTACCAAAAAGGGGGAGATTGAAAGCACAAGTGCTCCCTGGGTGGTTTTGGTAATTAATGAACATATCTCATGTTGGACTAATGCTTTCATCTAGTATATTTCAGACAAGTTCAACAAATGGAGTGGCGTGGACAAGAGGATATGGAACCCCTTCAAGTTGCTAAGGATAAATGATTGGCTGAAGCTCAAAAGCTCAAGACTCTACAATTTACTTTTAGTGATCCAAGATCATTGAGTCCATAGGAAAGCCAATACTATTAAAAGGGGATGAGGTGTTGCTTAATGGCTTGCTCGCTCAAAGTGCTTAGTGATATGCTCCAAAACCCTCCACTTTCTCATATCCACATATGTCCCAAACCAAAAGTCAAACTCGGCCCCATCGAAACTTTCTATCCGGCGCCACCGAGTTCACTTGACATAGCCACTGCCACAAACCCTAGTCAATTCGGTCTCACCGAGATGGGCTTGCAAACTCTCTGGTTCCTGTTGCAATAATTCGGTCTTACCGAGTTCTGTAATCGGTCTCACCGAGTTTGCTTGACCAACTCTCTAGTTAGCCTATTACCAAAATCGGTCCCACCAAGTTTGTGTAATCGGTCAAACCGAGATGAGGTTTTACCCTAACCCTAGCACATCGGTCCCACCGAGTTGATCATATCGGTCCCATCGAAATGCCTAACGGTCACATTATGAACTGAATCAGTCCGACCGAGTTTTCTGATTCGGTCCCACCGAGTTTGGTGATTTGTGTGTAACGGTTAGATTTCGTGTGGAGGCTATATATACCCCTCCACCCACTCTTCATTCGTGAGGAGAGCCATCAAAACATGGCTACACTTCCAGCATACATATCCTGAGAGAGAACCACCTACTCATGTGTTGAGGTCAAGATATTCCATTCCAACCACATAAAGCTTGATCTCTAGCCTTCTCCAACTTGTTTTCCACTCAAATCATCTTTCCACCAAATCCAAATCTGTGTGAGAGAGAGTTGAGTGTTGGGGAGACTATCATTTGAAGCACAAGAGCAAGGAGTTCATCATCAACACACCATCTATTACCTTTTGGAGAGTGGTGTCTCCTAGATTGGTTAGATGTCACTTGGGAGCCTCCGTCAAGATTGTGGAGTTGAACCAAGGAGTTTGTACGGATAAGGAGATCGCCTACTTCATGAAGATCTACCCTAGTGAGGCAAGTCCTTCGTGGGTGATGGCCATGGTGGGATAGACAAGGTTGCTTCTTCGTGGACCCTTCGTGGGTGGAGCCCTCCGTGGACTCGCGCAACCGTTACCCTTCGTGGGTTGAAATCTCCATCAACGTGGATGTACGATAGCATCACCTATCGGAACCACGCCAAAATTCTCCGTGTCTCCCATTGTGTTTGCACACTTCAATCCCATCCCTTTACATTCTTGAAAATTGCATGCTTTACTTTCCGCTGCTCATATACTCTTGTCATGCTTGCTTGATATGTATTGTGAATGTTTAAACTTGTGCTAAAACTCCACCTCAATTTAAAGAAATTTAAAACCTGCAACTTTTCTTGCCAAGAGTCTATTCACCCCCCTCTAGACACCTCTTCTCGATCCTTTCAAGATGCCTCTGCGCGCACCTCCGACGTACGCAACCATCGCGAACCGCAGGCGCCTCTCCAGATCGTCCATCGTGTTCGTGCGCCTGACCACGCATAACTCCGAAGCCTCCATCTCCAAATCAGTCTGCATGTTGAGCCGCGGGGCTGTCAGCATAGGCCACACCGGCGGCGCCGCCCCGTCCGACGGAGGGGGAGGCGTAGGAGTCCGAGCCATCTGCCCGCGAAGCGCATCCAACCCAGCACCCGAAGCAGAAGCCGACTGCCTTGCCACCTTGGCCGCCGCCTCACGCCGGAGCTTCTCCATCGGAGATGGGCTGCGAGGGCGCTTGCAGTCCCTGGAGCCATGCCCGGGAAGGCCACACTGAAAGCACACGATGTCGTTCGTGCAATCCTTCAAGAAGTGGCGTTTCGCCAAGCAGCGGAAGCACTTGTCCCGCATGTCCGGCGAGATCTCCCTGTGACCGGCCTGGCGAGACGCAAACCGCCGTCACCGCCGCAGCCGCCGCGAGGTCCCGTCCCATCCGGCGCTTCCACAGGGTCTTCTTCGTGGCCGGCACTGGATGCCAATCATCCAGCCACCGACACAAGATCGCCTCTGCGCCAGGGGCCGGCGGGGCCTCGTCCAGATTCCGAGCGGCAGACCGCTCCGAGTACGACGAGATACCCAGCCCAGAAACCACCGGACGCTCCCGCGCCGTGGGGAACGACGAACCCACCGAGGCCGGACTGCTCGCCATGGGGAAAGAGGGGGAAGGGTCGAGGGAAGAGATCTCCGCTGACAGGGGAGAGCCGGAGAGAGAGAGAGGCTGGTGGCCGCCGGGGCCGGAGAGGCCGACGGCGGGTGGGTGGCCGCCGGGGCCGGAGTGGCCGTCGGCAGGTTTGTGGACGCCTTGGCGTCGGGTGACGTCTTGTGGGCTCGCTCTGGCTCCGCTCCCTTACCTTGACTAGCGTGACTACCTGCTGTCCCACCTATGGTGCATTTTATACTCTTAGAAAAATTTGGAACTTCTTATTTTCTTCGAGGTCAATATTCACAGAAAAGAAAAACTCAGCACCGCAGCCAGAAGCGACCCACGATTGGCACGACGGTGGTCTGTCCCACCTGTCAGCGGCGGAGCAGCGCACCTTCACACCGGTGACAACGCGCGTGGCTTGCAGGAAGACCACGGCCGCAGCAGCCTCTCTGCTCTCTCGCGTCTCAACCCCTCTCCCTCTCCGACGATTCGAAGCCACTTCCGATGCCGGCGATCGCCTGCGGCGCCTGCGCGGCTGCCTCCCCCTCCTCCGCCCACGCCCGTAGCCCTCCGCCGCCTTCAGGGAGCTTCCGGAAGCTCGTCTCGCCCACCCCCAGGCGGCTAGGGCACCGGCTCGCCGCTCCCATGGCCTCCACCGTTGACTCGCCCGGCAGCTCCTCCGACTTCGCCAAGCGCATGGACCGCGCCTGGCTCATCTCCAAGGTGCGCGCCTGAATCGCTGCTCCAATTTTATCTCCGCGTTGATGCTTGCTTATCGATGCCTTAACTGAAATAGGCAAATTGTGGCGAATTTCTCGCGCGAATCTGCTCAATTAAACACTCCTTTTGGAAAACTTTGTTGGTTGTCTGATAAATTCAGTGGCGCAAGATTCCAGGATTCATATAGTTTGTTGATGGTGTTGAATGGCGAACTCTGTATTTGGAATAACTGGTTCAGTTGAGCTTGCTGCACCTCTGCAACTACTTATTAAATACCGCAGTAATAAGTGCAATACTAGGACTTATTTCTAACAAAGTTTTGACAAGTGCCTGTGTACTTGTATATTGTTAGATGTGTATAGCCCTTTTTCGGTTCATCCCCATTGTATAAGGGGTTTTCTGCACTTTACCACATATGTATATGTAATGGCCTTTGGCCCTCAGTGAATACTAGTTTCTGTTTGTCCAACATGGTATCAGATGTTAGGTTCCCCTCTCTCCCGCACGCTGCAACTCCGTGCTAACTCCTCCCCCGATTCGTCCCGTTCAGGCCGCTGTTGCACCTGGCCCTCCTCGTCGCGGATCCGGCCGATCCGCCCACTGCCAGGTCCGGCCCGGTCGTCGCCGCCTCCTGACTGGCCGGTCGTCCTCGCCCCAAGCTCTGCTCGGCCTCCTCGCCCATGATCCCGGCCCGGCTCTCCTCGCCCGGATCCGGCCGCCCGGCCCTCCTCTCCGCGGATCCGGCCGCCCGGCTTGCTCCATTGCCGAGGCTCGGCCAGCCCGGCGCCGCCTCTCTGCCCTCCTCGTCAGCGGATCCGCCACCCGACTCTTTCACCGCTACGAGCTCGGTCGGCCGCGCCGCCTCCTGCCGGCCGGCCGCCCGCCTGCTCGCTTAGCCTTCCTCGCCTCGGATCCGGCCAGGGCCTGCTTGTCCCGTACTCGGCCGGCCCTCGCTCGGTCGCTCGTACAGAGCGCTCCTACTCTCATTCGGCTTGGCTGATGCTCGGGCTGGTTGACCCCGTGTAGTTGTCATCGGTAAAAAAAAGTGAGCTCGTCATGTCTTTGTCAGGCTATGTGGCTGTTCCTCGGTGCTGGTGATCTTTGATGGCACCAACTATGTTGAGTTTGTGGGTTTCATGCGCATCCACATGCGCGGTCTTCTCCTGTGGGGCGTTCTCTCTGGCGAGCTTCCCTGTCCGCCTTGCCCTGTTACTCCTGTGGCTCCTATCCACGCGGTGCGCTGTTCTTCTTCTTGATACTTCTCGGTGATCGGGATACAACCAAGGTCTTTGGCGATCTTTGCGATTGATGCTTATAATCGGCGGTATCCGCCTACTCGGATGCTCTTTACATTTAACGGGATGATCTGTGCTTACACTCAATGGTGCAATGATGATGCTCGAGTCAGCCGCCGTTCTCACCGCGAGTGTCTTACCTCGATTTTGCGTCCCGAGTTCATGGGTCTCGATCTTGTTGCTGCGATGTGGTCCTATCTTTGTCGGTGATATCGGCCATCTGGTGATGCTCTCTACTTATCGTAGTGCGTCGAGCACGCTCTTGACGGTGACTCTTACATTGATGAGTTCTACTCCACGAGCTACGCCATCTGGTGTCAGCTTGACTCTCTTACGACAGTTGTTTGTGGTACTTGCCGTTGTTGCCAGACTGTGCGGTCAGACTTGGAGTTTCATCGCCTCCATGAGTTCTTATTTCGCCTTCGTCCCGAGTTTGAGCCTCGGCGTGCTCACCTGCTTGCTCGTGGTCGTGTTCCTTTTTCGGAGGTGCTTGCAGAGCTTCGTGCTGAGGAGACACGCCTTCGTTCTGCTGGTCTGCTTGTGGTTCCCACTGTTCTTGCTGCCCGAGCTCCTGTGTCGTTTGTGTCGTCTGCTTGCCTCACCACTCCACCGCTCCTGCCCACACCTCCAGGGGGCGGGTTATCCTCCTCCTTCAGGAGAGGGTCGGTCAGCCACAGACACCTTTTTGGCTCTGCAATGTGCCAGTCACCCAGAGTCTAATTGTCACAAGAAGCGGAAAGACCTGAAGCGCTCTTCTTCTAGTGGGACTCGTGCGTCTTCCTCGACTTCGTCGCTCACTGACCAGGATATTGTGCGGCTCAAGCGCATGTTGGCTTCCTCTGGTTCTCCCTCGACGGGTTCTGTTGCCGCTGTGACTGCTAGCACCACTCCGCCCCCGCCGGAGCCTACTCAGTCAGGTACATCCTCGTGGGTTCTGGATTCTGGAGCTTCTTTTCATATGTCTTCTGATTCTTCTGCTTTATCATCTCTTCAACCTTTTGATTTTCCTCTTAATGTTCTCACTGCCGATGGCACACCTCTTCCTGTTACTAGTCGTGGCATCCTTTCCACTTCGTCCTTTTCGGTTCCTAGTGTTTCTCATGTTCCTCATCTTACCATGAATCTCTTTTCCGCTGCCCAACTTACTGATTCTGGCTGTCGTGTCATTCTTGATGCCGACTATTGTTCTGTTCAGGATTGTCGCACTTAGGCTCTGGTTGGCGCTGGCCCTCGGCGCCGTGAGTCTGAGGGCCTTTGGGAGGTTGACTGGCTCCGTGTTCCTTCCGCTGCTACCACATATGCCAGCTCACATGCTCTAGCTGCCTCTTCTTCTGCGTCCTTCCAGCAGTGGCATCATCGACTTGGTCACATCTGTGGCTCTCGCTTGTCCTCATTAGTACACCAAGGCGTCTTAGGGTCTGTCTCTGGTGATGTTTCATTGTATTGTGATGGTTGTAGGCTTGACAAACAGACTCAGTTACCTTATCCTACCAGTGAGTCTGTATCTCAGCGTCCTTTTGACTTAGTTCATTCTGATGTATGGGGTCCTACTCCTGCTGACTCCAAAGGGGGTCATCGCTACTATGTTCTGTTTATTGATGATTTCTCTCGCTACACTTGGCTTTATTGTATGAAATCTCGCAGCGAGGTTCTCCACATATACAAGCGTTTTCTTTGCCATGGTTCGCACTCAATTTTCCACGCTTTGTCAGTATCTTAGTCTTGACTCGGTGGAGAGTATATCTCTCACATGTTGCGTGGCTTTCTTGCGGGCAGGTACTCTTGCCCAATTCTCTTGCCACGGTGCCCATGCTCGAGAATGGCGTTCTTTGAGCATAAACATCGCCATTTGCTTGAGACGGTGGGCGATGATGATCGCCGCCTCTCTTCCACCCCATTTTTGGGCTGAGGCCGTTTCCGCATCCACCCACCTCATCAACATTCAGCCATCGGCTGCCTTGAAGGGTGGTATTCTTATGGAGCGTCTCTCTAGTCGCTCTTCGGACTACTCTGCTCTTCGTATGTTTGGATGCGTGTGCTATGTTCTTCTTGCTCCGCGAGAACGAACCAAGTTGACTGCTCAGTCAGTTGAGTGTGCTTTCCTTGGCTACAGTGATGAGCACAAGGGCTATCGCTGTTGGGATCCTGTTGGTCGCCGACTTCGCATTTCGCGTGATGTGACTTTTGATGAGTCTCGTTCTTACTATCCGCGTCCCTCCTCGAGCTTTTCCGTGGAAGATATCTCTTTCTTTCTCCTTCCCGACACATCGCCCTCTGTGCCTCCTGTTCTTCCCTCTCCCCCGATGAGTCTCCCTACACCACCGGTACCACCATCCCCTCCCTCCTCCTCTCCCTCGTCATCTCCCTCCCCACCCTCCTCCCTAGTCTTTCGCCCTCACTCCCCTTTTCCTCTCCACTACACTCGTCGTCCTCGTGCTGTGGATGATCCTACTGATGTGCCCTCTACTTCCGGTGCACCTCCTCTCACGCCTCCACCGGTCCACAACCTTCACGTTAGGCCTTGTCCCCCACCTGATCGCTATTCTCCTGACCGGTATGGTTTTTCTGCCATTGCTGAGCCCACCACCTATCGGGCTGCCATGACTTGGCCTGAATGGCAGCTTGCGATGGCCGAGGAGCTTGTGGCGCTTGAGTGCAATGGCACGTGGGATCTGGTTTCTCCTTCTTCTGGTGTTCGTCCCATCACGTGCAAGTGGGTCTATAAGATTAAGACTTGCTTCGATGGTTCTCTTGAGCGTTACAAAGCTCGTCTTGTGGCTCGTGGCTTTCAGCAGGAACAGGGGCGTGATTATGACGAGACTTTCGCTCCTGTGGCTAACATGACCACTGTCCGCACTCTCCTTGCTGTGGCTTCTGTTCGTCATTGGCCTGTGTCTCAGCCTGACATTTAGAACGCCTTTCTCAATGGCGAGTTGCGTGTGGAGGTTTATATGCAGCCACCACCAAGGTACTATGCTCCTGATGATCTGTAGACTTCGCCACTCCCCTATGGTCTTAAACAGGCCCCTCGCGCCTGGTTCGAGCGCTTCGCCTTTGTGGTGACTGCCGCTGGTTTCTTGCCCAGTGATCATGATCCCGCGTTGTTTGTTCACACGTCTCCTCGTGGTCGGACTCTTCTCCTTCTCTATGTTGATGACATGATCATCACTGGTGACGACTCTGACTATATTGCCTTTGTTAAGGCCCGCCTTCGCGACCAGATCCTCATGACTGATCTTGGTTCACTTCGATATTTTCTTGGGATTGAGATCTCCTCGACCTCTGATGGCTTTTAAATCTCCAAGGAAAATTATATTCAGGATCTTCTTGCTTGTGCTACTCTTGGTGATGAGCGCACTGTTGTGACTCCTATGGAGCTCAACGTTCAGCTTCGTGCCTCTGACGGTGACCCTCTTCCTAATCCCACTCGCTATGGTCACCTCGTTGGCAGCCTTGTTTACCTTGCCGTTACGCGTCCCAACATCTCCTATCCTGTTCACATACTGAGTCAGTTTGTTTCAGCACACACCTCTGTCCACTATAGTCATCTCCTCCGTGTTCTCCGATATCTTCGTGGCACGATCTCTCATCGCCTTTTCTTTCCCCGCTCCAGCTCTCTTGAGCTCCAGGCCTACTCTGATGCTACATGGGCTAGTGATCCCTCTGATCGACGCTCGCTGTATGCTTACTGTGTCTTTCTTGGTGGCTCTCTCATTGCCTGGAAGACAAAGAAACAGACTGTCGTTTCTCGCTCGAGTACAGAGACTGAGTTGCGAGCCATGGCTATGTTGACGGCTGAGGTGATCTGGTTACGGTGGTTACTTGAGGATTTTGGTGTGTCTGCTAGTACCTCGACTCCCTTCTTGTCGACAAGATGCGGTGCTATCAAGATTATTGCGGCGTGACCGGTGAAGCATGAGCTCACCAAGCACATCGGTGTGGATGCCCACTTTGTGCGTCTTCTTTGTGCGAGATCAGACTCTCGCTCTTCACTATGTGCCCTCTGAGTTACAGTTGGCGGACTTCTTCACGAAGGCACGGACTCGAGCGCAACATAGTTTTCTTCTCTCCAAACTCAGTGTTGTTGATCCACCATGAGTTTGAGGGGGGGGGGGGGGGTGTTAGATGTGTATAGCCCCTTTTCGGTTCATCCCCATTGTATAAGGGGTTTTCTGCACTTTACCACACATGTATATGTAATGGCCTTTGGCCCTCAGTGAATACTAGTTGTTGTTTGTCCAACATATATGTTGAGTATATAGGCAATTGTTCGACTAATTTAATCCATAGATAAATCACTAGCATGGCATTGACAGAATTAACGACATACTGATTCTGATCAAGACGAGCACGATACTATGCAAACAGTACACACATCTAAACATAATGCTATTACTACTAATACGAAAATGAACAGGAGCGGGATAAACGTGTTATACCCTCCAGTAGGCCAGGCAGAAGCCGCGGAGCTGCCTTCTTGTCGGTAAATCTGAGAATGGTTTCATACTTAAACCATACTTGAACCATACCCATACATGTCTCTCTCAAAACCATACTTGAACCATACCCGTTTAATGCCATTTTCAGCCCAACCAAAACTAAACCCTCTATTTTTTTTCCAACCAAACCAATTTAAACCCAATACATAACCGTGGGTTTAAACCAAATACATAACTATGGGTTTGCTTCAATGTATATATGATTGCACAAATCGACATGTCAAAAAGCAAATGACATAGAAAAGGCATAAGTGCATCTACAACAGTTTGGGAACAAAGTTATCGTTGAGATACGGTCAACACACAACAAGTGTCAAAAAGACAATGCCCACGACTGAAAAAGCTCACTGACAAGTGTATTAAAACCAATTGCTTAGCTAAAGCACAAGCAAACACATTCGATTTGCATGTGGTGTTTTCCCGTAATACAGAATTACATAGTGCATCGCAGCATGTACGTGGATCAAAGATACTCGTTGTCGATGCGTAGTTGCTTATTGCACATAACCAATGCCCAGAAACCGGTTTGGACCCATAGTTTATAGCCGTTAATAACCAAACTATTTAAGCCCATAACCAACTATACCCAAATTGGTTTCTTTACATACCCAAACCAAAACCAAACTAAAAAAGATTCAGCCCAATAAAACCTGAACCAATCAAACCTAAAGCAAGAACCGAACCGTTTCACCCAGTTTTTTAATAACCATTCTCAGGTTTACTTGTCGGCCTCGAGCTTCTCGGTGGCGAGGCGGTCGGCTTCGGTCTGAGACATGGTATTGACGAAGACGACACGGATGTAGAGGAAGTAGCGGATCGGAGGCGAGCAGTTGCGTGGTCGCTTCCCAAAAACCTATTCGCCCCTCTCCCGCATGTGATCCGAGAGGCGGGGTTTCAGAGACACTCTCCGTCGGCCGTGTCTGCCATGACGGGATGGAGTCACCGCGCCGAAGCGACAAAGGAACGACGGTGGGCGTAGCGCGTGGAGTAGATGTGATCTATTTGTGGCAGCTAGGGTTAGGAGACACCTCAAGCGCAGCTGCGTGGAGAGACGTGGGCTCGACCCACGTCTGAGTCCGTGACAACCCACGATCAGACGTCTCAGATCGTGGCCCAGCTATCAGAAAACTCTCCATTACTGACTAGCAAAAATAAGCGCATAGCTGTGAGCTCGGCTCGGCTCATTCCCGCAACCCGCGGCACGTCGTGACGAGGCGTGGAGAGGCGGGTGGCGGAGGAGTGTGCGAGGGCCTCTTCTCTTCTCAAGCTCCAATAGCATGTGGAAGAGAAACCCTTATAAGGAGGTCCAACTCCTCCATCTTCTGAGATGGGACCAAACTTCCCACTACACCTAGTGCCACTAAACCCACATGGGCCCTTAGAGATTTTCAGAAGTTGTTAGATGGGCCCTAGGCTATATTTGGATTTACACAAAAAAGATTTTTCATCGAAAAGAGGTCTATGAAGACTTTTGGGAAAACGTCGACGTTTGCTGGCTTATTTGGCAAAGAAAAATAGAGTACGTTATAAGAAATTAATCGGTCAGTTGAATATTCGGGAGCAGTAATTTATGCCTGGGGCCCATCTAACAATTTCTAAAAATCTCTAAGGGCCCATGTGGGTTTAGTGGCACTAGGTGTAGTGGGAAGTTTGGTCCCACCCCGGAAGATGGAGAGGAGTTGGACCTTCTTATAAGGGTTTCTCTTCCACATGCTATTTGAGCTTGAGAAGAGAAGATGCCCTCACGCACTCCTCCTCCGCCGCCCGCCTCACCACGCCACGCCTCGCCACGACGTGCCGCAGGTTGCGGGAATGAGCCGAGCCGAGCTCACACCTATGCGCTTATTTTTGCCAGTCAGTAGCGGAGAGTTTTTTGACAGCTGGACCACGATATGAGACGTCGGATTGTGGATTGTCACGGACTCGGACGTGGGTCGAGCCCACGTCTCTCCATGCGGTTGCGCCTATATAAGTGTGAGGTGTCTCCTAACCCTAGCCGCCACGAACAAATCACATCTGCTCCACGCGCTACGCCCACCGTCGTTCCTTTGTTGCTGTCGCCGCCGGTGATTCCATCCGGTCCGCCGCGTACAAGGTCAACGGGAGAGCAGATCTCCGAAACCCCGCCTTTCCGGATCCTGTACGGGAGAGGGGCGAATAGGTTTTTGGGAAGCCACCGCATGATCGCCGCCCGATCCGCCATTTTCTACATCCGCGCTGCCTTCGCCAACACCATGTCTCGCATCAAGCCGACTGCCCGCCGCCGAGAAGCTCGAGGCCGACAAGAAGGCAGCTGCCACCGCCGCCGCGGCTTCTGCCTGGCCTACTGGAGGGTATAACACGTTTATCCCGCTCCTGTTTATTTTCGTATTAGCAGTACTAGCATTATGTGTAGATGTGTCTACTGTTTGCATAGTATCGTGCTTGTCTAGATTAGAATCAGTATGTTGTTAATTCTGTCAATGCCATGCTAGTGATTTATCTATGGATTAAATTAGTCAAAAAATTGCCTATTTACTCAACAGTATACGCTTCGTGGGAAAGTTCTCAGATGTTGATCTGCTTCAAACACGTTAGTTTGGGAACTTGGGATCCCCTGCTAGTTTTGTTTGTTGAGGTGAATGAAGTGCTTGCAGACACTGTTGCCCCTAAAGCTGTCAGCATTTTGGAGTGCATGCATCAGACATAGTAGTGATTCTGTTAGAATGAGCTGTTCCACACAATCACCAAATGTGTATGTACTTTATGTGAGCTTTGAACAGCTTGATTCTGCATTGCTAGTTACAACTACTTATCCATGTTGTAAAGAGGTACTAATTGATCAGTCGTGTAGTTCTGCATAGGGCGGTAGTGTAGTGGTAGGCTTATTGCGGTTGTTCCATTTTGAATCATGTATTCTACCAGGTCCTTCTGAAATAAAAGGCGGATGTTCCAGGAATACAACTATAGAGGAGTGCTTATATCCTTTCTCACTGTTCTGTGAACTAATTCTTTTTCTTAATGGATTTTAAATTTTCTTTTGAACGGTTCGAGTCCTGCAAACAGCCTCTTGCAGAAATGCATGGAAAGGCTGCGTACAAAAGACCCAAAGTGGTCGGACCCTTCTCTGGACCCTGCGCAAGCTGGAGCTACATGCACCGAGCTGTCCTAACGGTTCTGTGCACTAATTCTAAAGCACCTGTCATTCATTAATGCTAAGGGTAGATTAATAACTTAAACAGAAGGCTTAAGAATTTCTCGCGCGAACGTACTGAATTAAATACTCCTTTTGGAAAACTTGGTTAGGTTTTCCCATACATTCGTTTGGCGCAAGAGTTCAGGATTCGTATATTTTGTTGATGGTGTTGGCTGGTGAACTCTGTATTTGGAATCATTGGTTCAATTAAGCTTGCTGCACCTCTGCAACTAATAAATACCGCAGTAATAAGTTCAATAGGACTTATTTCTAACAAAGTTTTGACAAGTGCATGTTTACTTGCACACACTTCGTGGGAAAGTTCAGATATTGATCTGCTTCAAACATGTTAGTTGGGAACTTGGGATCCATTGTTAGGTTTGTTTATTAGGGTGAATGAAGCGTTTGCAGACACTGTTGGCCCTAGCTCTCAGAATTGTGGAGTGCATGTATCACACATAGTAGTGATTCTAGAAAACTGAACTGTTTCACACAATCACCAAATGTGTATGTAGTATGTACTTTGTGTGAGCTACTGAGCTTTGAACAGCTTGATTCTGTATGAGTAGTTGCAACTAGTTATCCATGTAGTAACTAAAGAGGTACTAACTGCTAACTCACATAGTTTTGCAGAGGGCGGTAGTGTAGTGGTAGGCGTCCATCTTGAATCATGTATTCTAACAGGAATCCTTCTCAAAGTATATGCTTGCAGATTCTGTTAATATAATGGACAACGATCTAGTTTGACATGATGGACCAGGAAACAGGAGTGCCACAGTTTGTTCACATCTTGTCTAAAACTGGAGCTAGGGAACAAGTATGATGTAGGTTCTTTTGAACGGGTATATGATGTAGGTTGTACATTGTTTTAATATGCTTGAGGAGAAATATATGGTTGTTTACTTGCATTTGTCTTGCATAAAAGGCAACCAGGATAAGTGTTATGGTTTCTTGTAGTTCCATCTTGTGATTCTGGTAATAGGAAAACAAAGTCAAACTGCAGCGCGGTTACACAATTTTTCATTCTTCTTACAGCATTACCCTTTTGCTGTAATCTTACATTCATGTTGTGGTGATATGCAGCAACCAAGTCCGACTTCTTGTTCATCTTGTCAATCCACTGGCGATGTGGAGTGCAGATGGTGTGCAGGCACGGGCTTCTTTATCCTTGGCAACAATATGTTGTGTGAAGTACCCTCGAAAAATACAAGATGTGTGATTTGCTCTGGAAAGGTAGTGTAACTTCGAGTCTATAACTTGTTCTATGTCGTACATGATCAAATCCTGCATTTGCATTTGATGTCATGACTATTTCATGTGAAAAAAAACAGTAAAATGTTTGATATTGATACAAAATTTTACCTGACTAGATGGTAGTAGTATGTTACTCCCTCCGCCCCAAAATAAGTGACTCGACTTTGTACTAACTTTGTACGGAGGGAGTATATTATTGTAGCACACATTACATATTCATTTGATTTCAGGGCTTTTCACGTTGCGCTGATTGCAAAGGAACTGGGTTTCGCGCCAAGTGGCTTGAAGAGCCCCCTGTTGACAAATGAACAGCAGAAGTCAACCATAAACTTTACTATTTTACAGTAAACCTGGCAACTGTATGTACCTCTGTCCAAATTCCTCTGTTTGTAAACGATGGCACAGTAATCATTTTGTGATCGCGTCGGTTCCATCGATGGGGGTGAAATAGTGTCAGTTTTTCAATATATCTTTTGTGTAAGAATGTGAATAATGTTTCTAGCTCCTGTCCCATCACATCCCTCTAACCAAATGCCACCTTGTTCTCTGAAGCAGAGCTTGATCTGTTGCTGCAGAGGGTGTTTCGGAATTTTCGCATCAATGATTTCAACTTGTTTTAGTTCATTTTCCCCTTCCCCTCATAAATTACCAATCTGGGAAATATTCATGGATGACAAATGACATTATCAATTGGAGCTTTTGTCTGTTTAGGGGTTTTCCAATGGTGCAGCAATATTTATCTATTTTTGTTGTGATGTTTGCACACAATCTCTGTACAAAAATGTAAAACGTTTCTTGGTTTTGCTTAGGGCATAAAAAACTTCTTACATTTTGTTACGGAAGAGTATTTTGGAAGTAATTCATGCTCCGCTTTATCTCTCTGTGCCTGCGAGGGGATGATGTCGAAGCAGTACTGTGTCCGGAGTAGTTTAGCGGTCTAGGTGTACAGAGGGAGCTGGGGTACAACGGAAGCAGAGGACCAAAGGCTTGCCGGACCCTCTTCCTCCTGGTGCTACCCTTGTATGGATGCAAGTGGCAACTGGCAAGGCACAAGGCCAGACTCCCAACAACAACAAAGCTTGCTACTCGCTATCCTTTAGGGCCTCTTTGATGCACAGGATTTCAGAAAGGCATTAATAAGAAAAATATAGGATCGCAAAGTCAAACCCACCTGAATCCTAGAAGATTGAATTGGCAACACAGGGAAAACAAAATTAAATCTTTCCAAGAGGTCAGGGTCAATGAAAATTTCCATATGAAATATACTGTAGTATTCCTTATCCTTAGGAAAGAAATGATACAATCCTATGAATCAAACAACCTATACAGAAAAAAATCCTAAGGATTCAAATCCTCAAAAATCCTATGATCAAGAGGCCCTTACAGAAGCTTGTTGGTCGTGCTCTCTTGGATTGTTCCAGTGCCCTTTCAGCAGCGGGGTTGCATACACGATCCAAAGCGGCTGCAGAAATCATTCCTGTTTTTTGTTTTTGTTTTTAGCAATCCATTTTGTTGCATATGTGTTCCTTGTTCCTTGCATCTTTGTTACCTGCAACTATAGTTTCTAAGTGTTGCATTGTTACAACTTATAGTTTTTATTTGACCATTTGTGTATGTTGCATATGGATGGGGATTAATTGCAGGTCGACAAATCTGTTGTGGTTGTGTTGAAGGGATTGGCAGCTAGCTTTGCCAAATCATCTTTCTCTCTTGTTGTGATTCTTTTGTGGCTGTTACGTAAGTTCTCATCGGGAGTTCGTCTATTTCATTCTTGATGCCATGCACGCTTATGTTGTGTGTCACGATATCGGCTCTGGAAGTTGTTGTGCATATGAAGGGGGTATATCAGAGTTCAGCACTACTAGGAAATGCCAAAATACCGTTAGGTTGATCTTCTAGATCCGCGGTATTTCCTAGGGAAGTAAAAAAACTGTGGTTACTCGTGGATTTACTACCTTGACTAGTAAATCAAGTCCTCCTATAGCTGTTTGCTGGCAGAATTATTAGTTGGCATTGGCAGCGCCTCTTAAACCTGTGCATTAGAGCCAAGTATGCAAATCACAATGTTTCTATCAGCCCTATGCTTGTTGTTTTCCCTTTTGAAGGGAATGAAGCTGTCCAAAAGATCTAAACGGATAACATTCTGAAATATAAACCACCAAGTTATTTTGTTGTCGTTTTGCTATGGAGAAACCATATTCTTGTCCTCGGACATTTTGGCCTTTATCCGTCTCGTGCGCTGAGTAATTTACTTTTACTTCATATTGCGGCTCTGTGAGGCCATCAAACTCATGTGTAGAAAACCTATGGTAAGCAATAGTAGAGGCGAAAAATTCATGTATAAAAAACCAAGGTGGCTTATTGATGTATCCCTCCTTTTATCTTTTCTGTTGGGCTCACTTGGCTATGCAGGAGCGACGGTTTCAGCAGTTAAGACAAAAGGTGCCAAGGTTTGGACTTTTGAACCATACAACGCAGATCCTCCAAATGGAAGTGACCAAAGCTATTGTTTTTTAGTCTTTGCAATTGATAGAACTTACGGTGCAAAACAAAAGGACAAATTGATTGGAGTTGTATGAATTGATGTGGACTTGTATGGCATACTTGGCCTTTAGCTATTTGGTGTTTATACAGCATGCATGCAAAGGAATGATTTAGCATATTCCATTCACAAAAATAATATTGTTGGCTGTAATTTAACATCCGTGAAATGGCCTTGAAAACAATATTTCCTTGTGCCCTGAGAAGACCAATTTCCGTTATATGACTTACCTTGATAACTCTGCAAAATTCTTGCTTGCTTCCAACTGTGCTGTGCTGCAGTTGGAATCACTATGACTTGTGCCATCTAATGATTGATTAGAACTTGCAAAAGGAAGCATGGAGATGAAGAAAAAGGAGAAGGAAAAATACTCCATACTGATCGGACCTGGAGTTTTTGCACCCGGGCTCATTCTTCCAGAGAAAGCTGGTTATGTTTTCACAGCCCCTCCTTCGTCTACAAGTTGAGGTAAATGATCAAGCATCCCTACTCGCTCAAGCGAAATATAAGACTTTTAATTTACCATTGCTTTTGTTTTTGAGGCTGCAATAGAGATATGGATGAAAAGGATGTCCACTATGGGAGATTTTCCACCCAACCAGTACACATCGAAATGCTCAACCAATACGTGGGATCCAATTGCTTGTCATTTAGGAATCTTGAGATGTTGTCGGAATTTGTGTTAGCATACTGTAAATAGCGATGCAGGATTGGATCTGCGTCTGGGGTTCATTTGCTCTGTCCAGATCAGCAATGACAAACACCACTAGTCCACGGGTCATGGCACGTCATCTATTTCTTTTAGATGGTGGCACGTCATCTGGAGTATGATATGATGATAGTCCAGTAGATGCAGGAGGGGCGCCTAAAAACGCCACTGACAGAAAAAGTTCTGTTGTGGAGCAATTTAATTGTCAACACTTCTCGAAGGCGCATACGGCAGATGATCGGAGAAAATCCGCCAAGTCGATAAATATCAGGTAGCTCCATTCATGTTTTTTTTCCTACACTACAAGTCATATCAACAAGGAGAAAATGCAGCAGCTGTTCTCGCTGAGTTCATGGTCTTAAAGCTAACATGGAACTTTTAGGAAAAACAAGGAGGGAAGGAATACACTGAACTTGGTAGTCAAAATAAATACGCCTTATATTTCTGAACGAAGGAAGCATTATACAGAAAATTTTAAAGGTCTCACTCGCATTATTATCTTAAAGTAATGGAGGCCCATGCCACGGCATTGCCAAAGTACTGCTTGAAATCAAGCTCAGTCAGCTTAACCGTACGTGCGACTTTTCTTCTCCCCATCTAGTTTTTTCAGCTGGGCAAAGCCATGGGCATGGTCCTGAACGAGCGTTTACGCGGTACAGGTATTTGTCAAATCAAAATAAGGAGGCGGATTTGCGGCCCGTCCAGCAGCTTCTGAAGTTAAGTACGCGGAGACAATATGCTTTGCACAGTTGCGCTACACATGGCGTGACGCCGAGACCTCCGGCGTCATTTTTCGTGTGATGGATACGCAGATCGGCATCACTGCAGAAGATATCAAGTGGTAGTGGTACTGCGGTTGTGGCGTCATGGCTGGTAATGCATCGGTTCGAAGGCAGGGGGTTGATCATGACTACCGACGGTCGGAATTCAGTTGGGAGCTGATCAATTCTGCCATAAATTATGGCCCATATTCTCCGGTGGAAAACGATCGCTCCATGGTGTCCAATCCCATTGCCCAATAAATGGAGCGCCATGCCAAGGAATTTGTTTTCTTTTGCGTGAGAATGTTGTACATTTGATGTCGAATAATATGCCTAGAAATCAGCTGTATGTTTTTTTTTGAAAGAGTGAATTCCACCCTTTATACTCCCTAAAATGCCGTTTGTGACATTGTTTACCTTGTTTAGAAAAATTCCTCCAAAACACCCCATTAAAAAAAATCCCGTTTTATCAGGTGTGTTCCACCGTCATGGGCGTGTTCGGGAGCCCTCCACAACCTCAAACTCCTCAACTCCACAGCCCCAAACCAGTAGCCAGCTTCTCGATAAAAATCCTGGAGTTTAGTGATCGTTCGGCAACGCAGCTTCTTCGCTCGATCGACCCTCCCAGGCCGGAAGCCCATTTAGGCTCATTGTGGCCCAATCGGATGGGATAATGGGTGGCCTGTGAGCCCGTTTGGGCTCAAAATCGCCACCACCCCGCCTTCCTCCTCGTCACCAACCACCAAGGCGCCGCCTCCTTTACCCGACCACCACCGTGGCGACTCCACGCAGCGAGAAGGCGGGGTGTGGAGCTTGGGGTCACCATGCGGTGAGCAGCGGCAATGGCAGCTGCAGGAGGGGCGGGGTGGAGGAGTCGTTGGGAAGAGGAGCTCGGGGTCGTGGCCACGGGATGAGAGCAACGACGAGCTGCAGCTACAGGAGAGGATCTCGGGGTCATGGCGGCGACGCTCGACAGAGGACGGAGGCCAGCTGGTAGCGGCGGTTGCGGCGGCGGCCGGTTCCCATGGCGGCGGCGACTAATTCCCATGGCAACGAGGGGAATAGAGATGAGACCAGAGGATGTTCCGGGATGCACTCGAACCGGTACCTCCTACCGTCACTTGGCGGTGGCAGGAGGGGGTAATTAATTCCATGCAACTCTCGCTTCTTCATTTCGGAGGAGCCCGGTTTTCCCAGCTCCGCGACTCCTTCGATTTTGCACTTCGCTTGTAGCCAGCTTCCCACGCCCATAACCACGAATTGAATCGTTCGGTTGCACTCCACACCTGGAGTTGTGGAGTTGAGAAGCGGGAGGGCTCCCGAACACGCCCGAGTCGAATCAGTCTTCACTTCCGAGGCGCATTCATGCAATGCGTGTCCGACACGACACATGGCATGGGCTGACATGGTTCAGCATGACCAGGCCACGATACACGGCCCCAAGTTGAACGAGAGAATGTCCAGTGATACCAACTCTTACATGCTTCCATGCTAGCCTTTAAAAAAATCAGTTTGAAATGTTTCAAAAAGATTCTAATTTTTTCACACGGAATGTATCTACAACCCTTGGAAATTTCAGGTTCAAATTTGAAATACACATTGAGAAACAAAGAGAAAAATCCGGATGGTGAATAGTGTCAATTTGCTTTTGTCATTTTGTGACACTATTCATGTTAGATTTGTCACTTTTGTTTCTCAGCGTGTATTTCAAATTTGGATCTGATTTTTAAGGGGTTGTAGACACATACCTGAAAATTCACAAAATACCAGAATTATTTGACACATTTAAAATTGATTCTTCAAAGTTGGTATCATGGAAGCATTTAAGATGTGGTATCACCTGACACCACCCTTTTTCTAGTTCGTCGCGCCGTAGTTCAGGGAGCATAGGAGAATGGTAGAGTGGGCAAAGGTCATGACGCATGGGTGATTGTTGGAGGAAGAACTCAAGTGAGGTATGATAATTCCTTCTCCTCCTTGCTAAAGTACCCTATGTCGGCTTGTAGTTTTCTTTCGCATGAGAATGTTATACCTTTTATGTCTAATTTACATACAAATGATCTGTATGGATTATCTCCACTACTTTTAAAAGAGCGAAGTAGAATTTTCCTACAACCATCAAAACAAGTGTGTACACAGGACAACCATAACTCACAAATCTAATCCATTAGGTCAAATCTAAGAGCTCATAATAATCCATTAGGTCAAATCTAGAACCTCATATCCAATTCATTAGGTCAAATCCATCAGGCCAAGGAATTTGTTTTCTTTCACGTGAAAATGTTGTACATTTCATGTCTAATATGCCTAGAAATGATCTACATGGATCTATTAATTTTCAAAGAGTGAATTCCACCCTTTATTCCCTAAAATGCAGTTTCTGACACCATCTACCTCATTCAGCTTAAACTCCTCCAAAACACCCCATTTAAGGAATTTCGTTCTATCAAGTGTGTCTCATGGTCATTCCTAAGTGGGGAGTTGAATAAGTCTCCAATTCAGAGGCGCATTCATGTGAGGCGTGTCTGACACGACACGCGACATGGGCCTATATGGTTCAGCCTGACCAAGTCACACTATAGGCCCCAAGCTGCACACCCTCTTACAAGTTTCGTCACGTGGTAACCTAGGGAGGATAGAGAATGGTAGGGTCGGCCAAGGTCATGATGCATGGGTGATTGTCGGAGGAAGAACACACTCGCGGGTATGATAATTCCTTCTCCTCCCGCTAGCAAGTGCCCTTCATTGGCTTGTAGTTTTGTTTTGCATGTAAATGTTATACATATTATGCCTAGTATGCCTAGAAATGATATGTACGGATTTTTTAAGAGTGAATTCCACACTTTCACCCCCTAAGATGCATTTTGTGACACTATTTACCTCGTTTAGTATACATTTGTTTTGGTTTCATCCTTTAATGTTTTGCACCATTCTATCAAGTGGGTACCATCATTAACCCTAAGTGTAGAGTTGAATCACTCTCCTGTTCAGAGGCACATTCATGTAAGGTGTGTCCGACACAGTGTATGTCATGGGTCGACATAGTTCCACTCTACATTATTGCACTACGTGGCCCAAGTCGTAGGCCCTCTTCCTTGTTTCATCGTGTGGTAGGGAGCA
The DNA here is from genome assembly GCA_021605145.1 of Aegilops bicornis. Taxonomy (NCBI): domain Eukaryota; kingdom Viridiplantae; phylum Streptophyta; class Magnoliopsida; order Poales; family Poaceae; genus Aegilops; species Aegilops bicornis. Next base: position 483,441,318 of record CM038673.1, on the reverse strand, counting down.
AAGGTGAACTGGGGGATGGGAGGAATGGGAGGAAGGGAATGACATGCGAGTGATTGCCGAAGGAAGAATGTGCACACAAGGACAATAATTCCTTCTCCTCCTTGCTATCAAGTGCCCTACCATGTCGGCTTTTAGTTTAGGGTCGCTTCAGCACTGGTCGTTATAGTTGCTTACTCCCAGGCCACACAATAGTTGTCGCTACTTTCGCTTCCAAATCTCTAGCTCACATGTATGGAGAGAGGACGGTCTCAGATGTGATTTGGACCAAGTCAAGGGGTGCCAGTTTGGCTTAACCATGTTGCCTTCCACCCCATCAACCCCGTCGCACGCGTGTCAGAGGAATATAATGTGCCACCTATCCATGTGAGGCTGATAGTTAGGCCCATCTGAAAGGGGCATAACTTGTTAAGAGGTAAAATTGGAACAAACTTGCTTGAATTGGGCATTCCAGTTCTCCTAAATAAGGTAAAAGTGTCACAAATTTAATCTTAAAGGGTTAAAATTGGAATCACCTCTTTTTGAAAGGAAATGTTTACTATCTTCGTTACGCCATGAAAACAACAACTAAAATAAAGGAACAACTCTTACATGTAATACACACGCCCTGCAACAAGGATTTTTTATCTCTCAAAGGCATCTCTCCACAACAACACTAACTAGTTGTCTTGCATGTTTCTCCACCTCATCGATGAGCATCCTCTAGATAGAAACAGGACACTAAGCAAAGGCATACCCTAGACGATCTACATACAATCGCCATGTGGCTTTTAGCGACCGCAATAAAAGATGTACTTTAGAACGAATCGACTACACCAATAAAGGGAACCAAGCGAGGAATGCCAAAACGCACTGGCATCATGGCCCAATGTTGCCGCTTTAGCAAAGCCACACCAATGAACAAGCCAAACCACCAAGTGCAACAACCAACATGCTTGACTAGCCAGTTTTGGTACTCAACATCGAGAAGATCCATGTATGACCGACGTGAGTCCCTTTGCGTCATCAAATAGACAAAATCCATACGTTATTATTCTTGTCACAGTGCCCAGGAGTTTTAAAACATCAAATGCCGACTGATCTCGAATCAAAAGATCACTTGAATTTGGTAGTTTAGATAGGTGGACTGTCACCCTTATCGGGCGTGGGTATGAAATAATTTAGGAGCAAGTTATGTTGACTAAAGGAAGCCACCCAATTTTGAAGGAATGACTCTCCCCCTTCAGCGTTAGGCTGATCGGATTTAGTGATTAGAATGCACTTATGGACGTGTAGCATGTGCACTTGCACAATGCCCCCCTTTTTTACAAGCGTCAATTCATTAAATAATACTCCAATAATAAAAATAAAACAATACAATGGTGAATTATCTAAACATTGCCGTTTGCAAGTTTAAGATGCATGTCTTGAAGATAAAAACTCTTAGAGAAATTTGCAAAATAGATATGCTTGTCAAATATATCTCAGTGTTGCTCCTGTTTTTACTTCCTACGGAGCCTAATTTCTTGTCTCTAGTCCGGCCTTAGCTTTGATCGTACGTCCTGTTAGGAATGAGTCCATTTCTAGGTCATATAGGGAGGTGGGGATGCCATGGCGCTCGAGGGTGGGATGCACTAGTGCTGCCGTTAGGCGGTAGTGACATTGCACCCGTGAGCCAAAAATATGATTATGGCTTCGCTACATTAAGGCGGTAGTGATTGCGTGAGGGACAATAAGGCACCAATGCCAAGCCACAGTTTGGTACGAGTGAAGAAAGGATGCAATTATGGTTTAGACAAGAGCTGTCCTCCTAAAAAATCACTTCAGAGCAATGTAGTCTCCGTCGACATGGCTTTCACGACAATTTTCTTACGCGTTTAATACAACAAAAATAGTGTAGCACAATTCATTGACAACATTCGTTCTGTTCTGTTCTGCAAGAACATTCTGTTTTTTTGGGGGGTTTATTCTCCCGGCCCATTAGAAGTTACAACTACTCAAAAATGCCATCGAACCTTGAGATGCTTGCTAAAAAATGCCATTAGATATCTAAAAAATGCCATTGTTCCGTTGGATGTTTGCTCAAAAATGCCATTAGACATTGTTAATTTCACGTCAAACCCGTTGACCATGTTATATGACAAAAATAAGGCTAGACCCGCACATCGGTTCTCTCTATCTCATAATGATAAGTGTGGCCCCACTTGTCAGGAGTAAACAAGCGAATAATTTTACAGGAAAATAAGAACACTGTTGGGATCAAGTAGGCCCCACACTTTATTGTAGTGAGATAAAGGGAGAGCTGTCATGGTGGTCTATAGGTATTTATGTCATTATAACATGGCAAAAGATATTTGAGATCATAATAATGGTATCCAGGGGCATTTTTGAGCATGTGTCTAACGAAGCGATGGCATTTTGAGCTGTTGAAATTCCCTGATTTTTTATTGATAGTAATTAGTACTGCAGCAATTAGAAAAGTGATAATGGGTGGGCCAAAATTTGAAAAATAGGAAGGACACTATGTACAACGGCGTCCAGGCTAGACGCTATTGTGAATGACGTCCATAGCTGGGCGCTATTATAAACTGCGTCCAGTTATGTGGTTCGATCAGGTGCTCTTATTTAACTATACTAAGAGTATTTCCTCTAATAGATTTAATACGTGGGTTTTAGATATTTTGTGATGGTGGTAAGGCATCGATAACTAATCATTGTAACACCCATTTGTACCATTCTAGCATAATTTTCTTTTGCCAAATTAGACGTAAAATCTGTTGGGGAACGTAGCAGAAATTCAAAATTTTCCTACGTGTCACCAAGATCTATCTATGGAGAAACTAGCAACGAGGGAAGGAGAGTGCATCTACATACCCTTGTAGATCGCTAAGCGGAAGCGTTCATGAGAACGGGGTTGAAGGAGTCGTACTCGTCGTGATCCAAATCACCGGAGATCCTAGTGCCGAGCAGACGGCACCTCCACGTTCAACACACGTGACAGCCGGTGGCGTCTCACGCCTTGATCCAGCAAGGAGAGAGGGAGAGGTTGAGGAAGACTCCATCCAGCAGCAACACAACGGCATGGTGGTGATGGAGGAGCGTGGCAATCCCGCAGGGCTTCGCCAAGCACCAAGGGAGAGGAGGAGGAGAAGAACTTTGGAGAGAGGGAGGGGCTGCACCAAAGGCAAAAGGTGTGTTTGAGAGGCCCTCCTACCCCACTATATATAGGGATCCCAAGGGGGTGCGCCAGCCCCTAGGAGATCCAATCTCCAAGGCGGCGGCCGGGAGGAGTCCTTCCCCAAGGCACCTAGGAGGTGCCTTCCCCTTATGGGAATCTTCCTTTAGGGTTTCCCCTTCACCCTAGGCGCATGGGCCCTAGGGAAGTGGCGCCCAGCCCACTTTGGGCTGGATCCCTTCTCACCTCAGCCCATGGGACCCTCCGGGATAGGTGGCCCCACCGGTGGACCCCGGGACCCTTCCGGTGGTCCCAGACAATACCGATGACCCAAACTTGTCCCGATGGCGAAGCAGGACTTCATATAAATAAATCTTTACATCCCGACCATTACGGAACTCCTCGCGACCTCCGGCATCTCATCCTGGAATCAGAACAACATTCTGTAAACACATACAAGCTTCCTTTATAACCCTAAGCGTCGCCAAACATTAAGTGTGTAGAACCTACTGGTTCGGGAGACATGTAGACATGACCGAGACGTTCTCCGGTCAATAACCAACAGCGGGATCTGGATACCCATGTTGGCTCCCACATGTTCCACGATGATCTCATCGGATGAAACACGATGTCAAGGACTCAATCAATCCCGTATACAATTCCCTTTGTCTAGCGGTATTGTACTTGCCCGAGATTCGATCGTCGGTATCCCGATACCTTGTTCAATCTCATTTCCGGCAAGGCTCTTTACTCGTTCCGTAACACATCATCCCGTGATCAACCCCTTGGTCACGTTGTGCACATTATGATGATGTCCTACCGAGTGGGCCCAGAGATACCTCTCCGTTTACACGGAGTGACAAATCCCAGTCTCGATTCGTGCCAACCCAACAGACACTTTCGGAGATACCTGTAATGCACCTTTATAGCCACCCAATTACGTTGTGACGTTTGGTACACCCAAAGCATTCCTACGGTATCCGGAGTTGCACAATCTCATGGTCTAAGGAAAAGATACTTGACATTTAGAAAAGCTTTAGCATCTGAACTACGATCTTTGTGATAGGCTTAGGATTGGGTCTTGTCCATCACATCATTCTACTAATGATGTGATCCCGTTATCAATGACATCCAATGTCCATGGTTAGGAAACCGTAACCATCTGTTGATCAACGAGCTAGTCAATAGAGGCTTACTAGGGACATGGTGTTGTCTATGTATCCACACATGTATCTCAGTTACCTTTCAATACAATTATAGCATGGATAATAAACGATTATCATGAACAAGGAAATATAATAATAATAACTAATTTATTATTGCCTCTAGGGCATATTTCCAACAGTCTCCCACTTGCACTAGAGTCAATAATCTAGTTCACATCGTCATGTGATTAACAGCGATAGGTCACATCGCCATGTGACCAACACCCAAAGAGTTCACTAGTGTCGTAAACTAGTTCACATCATCATGTGATTTAGACTCAATGAGTTACGAGGTTTGATCATGTTTTGCTTGTGAGAGAGGTTTTAGTCAGCGGGTTTTAGTCAACGGGTCTGAACCTTTCAGATCCGTGTGTACTTCGCAATTCTCTATGTCATATTGTAAATGCTGCTTCCACGCTCCACTTGGAGCTATTCCAAATGGTTGCTCCACTATGCGTATCCGGTTTGCTACTCAGAGTCACTCGGATAGGTGTTATAGCTTGCATCGACGTAACCCTTTACGCCGAACTCTTTATCACCTCCATAATCGAAACATGTCCTTATTTACTCCAAGGACAATTTTGACCGCTGTCCAATGATCCATTCCTGGATCATTCTTGTACCCCTTGACCGACTCATGGCAAGGCACACTTCCGGTGCGGTACACAGCATAGCATACTATAGAGCCTATGTCTGAAGCATAGGGGACGACCTTCGTCCTTTCTCTCTCTTCTGCCGTGGTCGAGCTTTAACTCTTAACTTCATACCTTACATCTCAGGCAAGAACTCCTTCTTTGACTGATCCATCTTGAACACTTTCAAGATCATGTCAAGGTATATGCTCATTTGAAAGTACCATTAAGCATTTTTGATCTATCCTTATAGATCTTGATGCTCAATGTTCAAGTAGCTTAATCCGGGTTTTCTATTGAAAAACATCTTTCAAATAACCCTATATGCTTTCCAGAATTCTACATCATTTCGATCATCAATATGTCAACAACATATACTCATCGAAATTCTATAGTGCTCCTACTCACTTCTTTGGAAATACAAGTTTCTCATAAACTTTGTATAAACCCAAAATCTTTGATCATCTCATCAAAGCGCACATTCCAACTCCGAGATGCTTACTCCGGTCCTTAGAAAGGATCATTTGGAGCTAGCATACCTTTTAGCGTCCTTAGGATCGACAAAACTTTTACGATTGTATCACATACAACCTTTCCTTACGTAAACTGGTAAAGAAACTCGTTTTGACATCCATCTCCCTGATTTCATAAATGCAGCTAATGCTAACATGATTCCGACAGACTTAAGCATCGCTACGGATGAGAAAATCTCATCGTAGTCAACTCCTTGAACTTGTGAAAAACTTTTCGCCACAAGTCGAGCTTCATAGACGGTGACATTACCGTCCACGTCCGTCTTCTTCTTAAAAGATCCATTCATCTCAATGGCTTGCCGATCAACGGGCAAGTCCACCAAAGTCCATGCTTTGTTATGATACATGGATCCTATCTCGGATTTCATGGCTTCTAACCATTTGTCAGAATATGGGCCCACCATCGCTTCTCCATCGCTCGTACGTTCATTGTTGTCTAGCAACATGACCTTCAAGACAGGATTGCGTACCACTCAAGTAGTACGCATCCTTGTCACCCTCACGAATGCGTTAGTGACTTGATCCAAAACTTCATGATCATTATCATAAGCTTCTACTTCAATTGGTGTAGGTGCCACGGAACAACTTCACGTGTCACCTGCTACACACTAGTTGAAGTGACGGTTCAATAACCTCATCAAGTCTCTACCATCCTCCCACTCAACTTTCCGAAAAAAACTTTTCCTCGAGAAACGACTCGATTCAAGAAACAATCCCTATTGCTTTCGGATCTGAATTAGGAGGTATACCCAACTGTTTTGGGTGTCCTATGAAGATGCATTTTATCCGCTTTGGGTTCGAGCTTATCAACCTGAAACTTTTTCACATAAGCGTCATAGCCCCAAACTTTTAAGAAAGCGACAACTTAGGTTTCTCCAAGCGGTGTCGTCTCAACGGAATTACGTGGTGCCCCATTAAAGTGAGTGCGGTTGTCTCTAATGCCTAACCCATGAGCGATAGTGGAAATTCGATAAGAGACATCATGGTACGCACCATATCCAATAAGGTGCAACTATGATGTTCGGACACACCATCACACTATGGTGTTCCGGTGCGGTATTAATTGTGAAACAATTTGCACAATGTCTTAATTGTGTGCCAAAACTCGTAACTCAGATATTCATCTCTATGATCATATCATAGACATTCTATCCTCTTGTCACGAAGATCTTAAACTTCACTCTGAAATTATTTGAACCATTCAATAATTCAGACTTGTGTTTCATCAAGTAAATATACTCAACATCTACCCGAATCATCTGTGAAGTAAGAACATAACGATATTCACTGCATGCCTCAGCACTCATTGGACTGCACACATCAAAATGTGTTACTTCCACAAGTTGCTATCTTGTTCCATCTTACTGAAACCGAGGCTTTTCAGTCATCTTGCCCATGTGGTATGATTTGCATGTCTCAAGTGATTCAAAATCAAGTGAGTCCAAAGCGGTCCATCTGCATGGAGTTTCTTCATGCGTATACACCAATAGACATGGTTTGCATGTCTCAAACTTTTCAAAACGTGTGAGTCCAAAGATCCATCAACATGGAGCTTCTTCATGCGTTTTATACCAATATGACTTACATGGCAGTGCCACAAGTAAGTGGTACTATCATTACTATCTTATGCCTTTGGCATGAAAATGTGTATCACTATGATCGAGATTCAATAAACCATTTCTTTAGGTGCAAGACCATTGAAGGTGTTATTCAAATAAATAGAGTAACCATTATTCTCCTTAAATGAATAACCGTATTGCGATAGACATAATCCAATCATGTATATGCTCAACGCAAACACCAAATAACAATTATTTAGGTTTAGCACCAGTCTCGATGGTAGAGGGAGCGGGCGATGCTTGATCACATCAACCTTGGAAACACTTCCAACGCATATAGTCAGCTTACCTTTAGCTAGTCTCTGTTTATTCCGTAGCCTTTATTTCGAGTTACTAACACTTAGCAACCGAACCGGTATCCAATACCCTGGTGCTACTAGGAGTGCTAGTAAAGTACACATTAACATAATGCATATCCAATATACTTCTATCGACCTTGCCAGCCTTCTCATCTACCAAGTATCTAGGGTAATTCTGCTCCAGTGGCTGTTCCCCTTATTATAGAAGCACTTAGTCTCGGGTTTGGGTTCAACCTTGGGTTTCTTCACTATTGCAGCAGCTGATTTGCCGTTTCATGAAGTATCCCTTCTTGCCCTTGCCCTTCTTGAAGCTAGTGGTTTCACCAACCATCAACAATTGATGCTCCTTCTTGACTTCTACTTTCGTGATGTCAAACAACGCGAATACCTCAAGGGATCATTATATCTATCCCTGATATGTTATAGTTCATCACGAAGCTCTAGCAGTTTGGTGGTAATGACTTTGGAGAAACATCACTTTCTCATCTGGAAGATCAACTCCCACTCAATTCAAGTGATTGTTGTACTCAGACAATCTGAGCACAAGCTCAATGATTGAGCTTTTCTCCCTTAGTTTGCAGGCTAAGAAATCGTCGGAGGTCTCATACCTCTTGACGTGGGCACGAGCCTGAAATCCAATTTCATCCCTCAAAACATCTCATGTTCCGTGATGTTTCGAAAAACGTCTTTGGTGCCTCAACTCTAAACCGTTTAACTGAACTATCATGTAGTTATCAAAACGTGTATGTCCGATGTTCGCAACATCCACAAACGACGTTTGGGGTTCAAAGACACCGAGCGGTGCATTAAGGACATAAGCTATCTATTGTCCGCATAATAATCGCTCATCACAACTTTCAACTATATTTTCTCTAGGAACATATCTAAGCAGTGGAACTAAAGCGCGAGCTTACGACATAATTTGCAAAAGGTCTTTTGACTATGTTCAAGATAATTAAGTTCATCTTATGAATTCCCACTCGAGATAGACATCCCTCTGGTCATCTAAGTGATTACATGATCCGAGTCAACTAGGCCGTGTCCGATCATCACGTGAGACGGACTAGTCAACATCGGTGAACATCTTCATGTTGATCGTATCTACTATACGACTCATGCTCGACCTTTCGGTCTCTGTGTTCCTGAGGCCATGTCTGTACATGCTAGGCTCGTCAAGTTAACCCCAAGTGTTTTTTGCTGTGTAAATCTGTCTTACACCCATTGTATGTGAACGTAAGAATCCATCACACGCGATAATCACGTTGTGCTTAGAAGCGACGAATGTAGCAACGGTGCACAGTCGGGGAGAACACTTCTTGAAATTTGTGTAAGGGATCATCTTATTTACTACCGTCGTTCTAAGTAAACAAGATGCATAAACATAATAAACATCACATGCAATTATATAGTAGTGACATGATATGGCCAATATCATATTGCTCCTTTTGATCTCCATCTTGAGGCTCCATGATCATCATTGTCACCGGCATGACACCATGATCTCCATCATCATGATCTCCATCATCGTGTCTCCATGAAGTTGTCTCGCCAACTTATTACTTCTACTACTATGGCTACCGGTTAGCAATAAAGTAAAGTAATTACATGGCGTTGTTTAATGACACGCAGGTCATACAATAAATAAAGACAACTCCTATGGCTCCTGCGGTTGTCATACTCATCGACATGCAAGTCGTGAATCCTATTACAAGAACATGATCAATCTCATACATCACATATCATTCATCACATTCTTCTTGGCCATATCACATCACATAGCATACCCTGCAAAAACAAGTTAGGCGTCCTCTAATTGTTGTTTGCATGTTTTACGTGGCTGCTATGGGTTTCTAGCAAGAACGTTTCTTACCTCGCAAAACCACAACGTGATATGCCAATTGCTATTTACCCTTCATAAGGACCCTTTTCATCGAATCCGTTCAGACTAAAGTGGGAGGCGGCACCCGCTAGCCACCTTATGCACCAAGTGCATGTCGATTCGGTGGAACTTTGTCTCACGTAAAATGCGTGTAAGGTCGGTCCGGGCCGCTTCATCCCACAATACCGTCGAAACAAGATTGGACTAGTAACGGTAAGCATATTGAACAAAATCAACGCCCACAACTACTTTGTGTTCTACTCGTGCAAAGAATCTACATAATAGACCTAGCTCATGATGCCACTGTTGGGGAGCGTGGCAGAAATTCAAAATTTTCCTACGTGTCACCAAGATCTATCTATGGAGAAACTAGCAACGAGGGAAGGAGAGTGCATCTACATACCCTTGTAGATCGCTAAGCGGAAGCGTTCATGAGAACGGGGTTGAAGGAGTCGTGCTGTCGTGATCCAAATCACCGGAGATCCTAGTGCCGAGCAGACGGCACCTCCGCGTTCAACACACGTACAGCCGGTGGCGTCTCCCACGCCTTGATCCAGCAAGGAGAGAGGGAGAGGTTGAGGAAGACTCCATCCAGCAGCAACACAACGGCATGGTGGTGATGGAGGAGCGTGGCAATCCCGCAGGGCTTCGCCAAGCACCAAGGGAGAGGAGGAGGAGAAGAACTTGGGAGAGAGGGAGGGGCTGCACCAAAGGCAAAAGGTGTGTTTGAGAGGCCCTCCTACCCCACTATATATAGGGATCCCAAGGGGGGGGGTGCGCCAGCCCCTAGGAGATCCAATCTCCAAGGCGGCGGCCGGGAGGAGTCCTTCCCCAAGGCACCTAGGAGGTGCCTTCCCTTATGGGAATCTTCCTTTAGGGTTTCCCCTTCACCCTAGGCGCATGGGCCCTAGGGAAGTGGCGCCCAGCCCACTTTGGGCTGGATCCTTCTCACCTCAGCCCATGGGACCCTCCGGGATAGGTGGCCCCACCGGTGGACCCGGGACCCTTCCGGTGGTCCCAGACAATACCGATGACCTCGAAACTTGTCCCGATGGCGAAACAGGACTTCCTATATATAAATCTTTACCTCCGGACCATTCCGGAACTCCTCGCGACGTCCGGATCTCATCCGGACTCCGAACAACATTCGGTAACCACATACAAGCTTCCTTTATAACCCTAAGCGTCGCCAGACCTTAAGTGTGTAGACCCTACGGGTTCGGGAGACATGTAGACATGACCGAGGCGTTCTCCGGTCAATAACCAACAGCGGGATCTGGATACCCATGTTGGCTCCCACATGTTCCACGATGATCTCATCGGATGAAACACGATGTCAAGGACTCAATCAATCCCGTATACAATTCCCTTTGTCTAGCGGTATTGTACTTGCCCGAGATTCGATCGTCGGTATCCCGATAGCTTGTTCAATCTCGTTTCCGGCAAGGCTCTTTACTCGTTCCGTAACACATCATCCCATGATCAACCCCTTGGTCACATTGTGCACATTATGATGATGTCCTACCGAGTGGGCCCAGAGATACCTCTCCGTTTACACGGAGTGACAAATCCAGTCTCGATTCGTGCCAACCCAACAGATACTTTCGGAGATACCTGTAATGCACCTTTATAGCCACCCGATTCGTTGTGACGTTTGGTACACCCAAAGCATTCCTACGGTATCCGGAGTTGCACATTCTCATGGTCTAAGGAAAAGATACTTGACATTTAGAAAAGCTTTAGCATACGAACTACGATCTTTGTGATAGGCTTAGGATTGGGTCTTGTCCATCACATCATTCTACTAATGATGTGATCCCGTTATCAATGACATCCAATGTCCATGGTTAGGAAACCGTAACCATCTGTTGATCAACGAGCTAGTCAATAGAGGCTTACTAGGGACATGGTGTTGTCTATGTATCCACACATGTATCTGAGTTTCCTTTCAATACAATTATAGCATGGATAATAAACGATTATCATGAACAAGGAAATATAATAATAATAACTAATTTATTATTGCCTCTAGGGCATATTTCCAACAAAATCGTCTTACAACACTTGAATGTATGTATTTCTAACTCATTAGCTATCAAAACTGTCGGAAGCAAGTCTAGTTATGCATTCTACACTTGTGACTTAATTGCTTTCTGGGCTGCCTTGAGGGCGAAAGCCTCCAGCGATTCAACCATGGACAGTGTGCTCCGGTACACTCCTTTGCAACTAAGAAAACAACTCGAGTGGTGAGCTAGTCAGGAGACCTCCCCTCTTTCCCCTCTCCCATATGGGTCGCCCCCTCGAGCTACCGGAGGCTAACCCTAGCCATCGTCATTGGGGTTCCCCCTCCCCCTCTCCCTCCTCCATAGTTGTTGCCAGAGGGCACGTTCGCCCCGTCAGCGTAGGCAGCGGCAGGGATGTTTTCTGTTCCATGCACAGGAGGTCAAGCGCGGCCCAGTTCGGGCAGGCATGGACGCCACGTTGGACAATGGGCGCGGCGGTGAAGCGGCCACAAACAGCGTCGTGGCGGCGGCGTGACGGCTAGCGGGCGGTGCGGGCTACAGACGACGCCCCCTGCCATGGGCATGCAGGCGGCATGGTGTCCGGTGTTCGGCGACCAATGGTGGTCTCGGAGGCAGAGAGTGCATGCCAGAGGGTAATTAGTGTATGGCTTGCGCAAGGCCTACGGTGGCGGCAGCCATGGACGTCGTTACCCTTCTGAAGGCGGCGTTGTGGCTACTCTCCTCCTTTGTTTGCTCCAAGTGAAAACCATGATCTTTTTGGATCAGCGGTGGCGGTGCTTCAGTGTCGTACCCTTCCTAAAGGCACTGTCTTGGAGTCCACGGTTCGTCAGGCGCAACATCGTTTCTTTGTGACGCCTCTGTCGAGCACTTCGACCGCTTCACGCAGAACTCTCTTTGTATTCTTGTTGCGAGCTTGAAGTGGGTTGTGGTGGTATCGCCGGTTTTTTTTTTGCATTGTTGTGTGCTGTCCCGGGTGTATGTGGTGTGGTGCGAGTTGTATATGCATCGAGCTGTATGATAGTTGCTTTATCTATAAAGCGGGATGCGAGCCTTTTTCGATAGAAAACAACTTGAGTTCACGGCAACATGCACAAATATTCACGCATAAATTCACAACACATCCACTCACACGGTTGCGCATGCCTAGTGTAGGAGAGCAAGAAGGGTGATAGAAGGATCATGATGATGTGTTAGTAGTCAGTGTTGTTAGAGATGACTCCGAGCATAATAGGGAAGAGGTAGGGGCGGTCCTTCCTGAGGAGGATATGACTGCTGGAGTTGGACAGGTGGGGCCCCGGCGGCAAGGGGGTTCAGCGGATCACCATTGCAAGCGAGGCACGACAATGGGAATTGGCAAAGAGGGATAACAGTGAGCGAAAGGAGGGTGGTGCGTTGCTGGAGCGCCATTTTTGGCGGGCTAGAGGTGACGGAGTCTAGCTTTGGTCCTGTGGAGGTGGCTCAGGGTACAAGTCGAAGGCCGGAGGTAGTCAGGCGGGGTCTGGTCGAACCAAACAGTGGACGTTGTTTATAAGAGCGTCCAGCCTTGGACGTTGTTCGTACTGGCGTCCAGCCTTGGACGCTGTTATTCCTAGCGTCCTTCCTATTTTTCAAATTTATGATTAATGTTTATTAGTTTTAGAATTACTGGAATATGAATTATCAAAATCAAAATTTCGGTGAAATTTCTAATGACAAAACTGAGTAGTGAGACACAACCGATGGCATAAATGATAAAAACTTTTTTTTAATAAAAGCGTCAACGGTGCATTTAGTAAATCCATACTCCCACTGTGCTTGAAATGAGGAGTAATAATTACAAAGTTTGTAAGAAAAAGATGCCTATATTCGCCCGGACGAAAACATTTAGAACTTTGAATTCCAAAATTCAGATAACTGAGCAGTAGTATCACCCGCAAAAAAAAAAGAGTAGTACTATAAAACTAGGTGCGTTGAGATTTGGGGCACCGGCAGCGCAAACACCAGCGCTAGACCCTGGAAGTAGCTAGCGACAAGCGGAGGCCGCTCCGGGGCGGCCAATCAGATCAGGGAGAAGATTTCCCTTTCTGTCCGAGCGGCGAGGGGAGCGCCGGCTGACCCCTCTTCCTCCTGTGCGCTCATTTGGCGCTTGCCCTGCGCTCCAAAACCTCAACCAATTTGCGCTGCCGCCCCTCCCCTCCTCCTCCGCCTCCCCGCACGCAGACCCGTCCATCTTTAAAACGGCCACCCTCCCCGTGCCACCATAGTTGGCCACCCAACCTGCCTCCCACCCCCACCCACCCACCCACCCACACGCAGCAGCAGCAGCGCAAAGGCAAAGCCCCGCAAGAACTCTGCCGCCGCCGCCGCCGCGGCGGCGAACAGCAACGCCATCGCCAGCGCCGACGCGGGGGCGGAGGTGCGCGCCAAGCCCAAGAAGCGCACGCGGAAGAGCGTGCCCCGCGAGTCCCCCTCCCAGCGCAGCTCCGTCCACCGCGGCGTCACACGGTAAGCTCCCTCGCTCCCTCGCTAGTCACGTCCCAACCGAACGCGCCGCCGGCAGCCACGCTAACCGAACCGAACGGCCGGATCGCAGGCACCGGTGGACGGGGAGGTTCGAGGCGCACCTGTGGGACAAGAACAGCTGGAACGAGTCGCAGAACAAGAAGGGCAAGCAAGGTAATTAACCAGCCAGCCCGCTAGCTAATCTCACTCCACTGGCTCCGTGATTAGTCGACTGGTTAATCCACCGCATCTCGATTCCTGACGATTTTTCCCCGCCTGTCTGCTGCTGTTGTTGTTGGTGCATGCAGTTTACCTCGGTGAGGCTCCCGAGTCACGGCCTTGGCATGAGACGGCCGGCCCGATCTCCACCACTGCCCCTCGTCATTTTCCTCGCCGTTAAAAAGAATTATACAGAGAGTTTTACTCGGCCGAGCTAACCAACGTCGTCGTCGTTGCTGCAGGGGCGTATGACGAGGAGGAGGCCGCGGCCCGGGCGTACGACCTGGCGGCATTGAAGTACTGGGGCCCCGACACCATCCTCAACTTCCCGGTAGGCTACCCGCCCGGCCTGTACCGCACGATATTTACTCGCTGCACATTCTAGTCCACCCGTACCACTACCACTGCCGCTACCGCCAGCACAGGAGTAGAAGCTTGTAGTTAGTATTTGAGGCTCTTTTTTTTCCTTTTTTTCTTCGAGAACTTCGTCATACTTGATACTGTCGGTTGGCATGCCTCGGAGGTCGAATTCGGCGGTCTATTGCGGACAAAGAATTGAAAATCATCTGTCGGCCGGCATTCATTGTAGAGCGCAAATTCCATGCTAGAAACCGGTGTTTATGTTTTGGACGGACAGATTTTACGAGTTGATTGTTCAATTATCACTGTGTGGAATTTCCTTCATTTTTTTAAATAAACTGAGTTGTACATGTTTTTTCTGATTATACTTGCCATGTCGCATCTGCGTGGTTGAATTTTTTTAAAGAAAAATAAGTTGTTGAGCTCTTAATTTGTTTGCAGCTGTCTATATACGAAGAGGAGTTGAAAGAAATGGAGGGACAATCGAGGGAAGAGTATATTGGATCACTCAGGAGGTAATGACTATCAAATAGTATAACGATTTTCTTTCTGAATCTTGCTCTCCCTTCAATCATATTGTTTAACAAAAATAAATATTGATGTCCACATGATATTTTTCTCACAGGAAAAGCAGTGGGTTCTCACGAGGGGTCTCCAAGTACCGTGGAGTCGCAAGGTAACATCATCTGTAACATCTAGCTAGATTTCTCCACTATCTGAACGGGATTTTATCGGATGTCCCCGAACGGACATCTGAACGGGATTTTAAACAACATGAGGGTAACTTGATTTTGAAAGACAAAACTCACATATATGTATTCATTCACAACAAAAACTTACAGGCATCATCACAACGGGAGATGGGAGGCCCGGATCGGCCGTGTGTTTGGCAACAAGTACCTCTACCTCGGCACCTACGGTACGTACTTTACCTTATTAAATTATACTCCCTCTCACGTGTAAAAAAAATTATACTCCCTCTATCTTATGGTATAAGAGCGTTTTTTACATTACACAGTGTAAAAAACGCTATATTATGGGATGAAGGAAGTAATTACTTTCTTCCAAAATGTGTTGTCACAAAAAAACTTTCTTCCAAAATGTCATGTCTCTTTAGCGAAACCACAAAATACAAGCAGCTAGTACCATCACAACGGCCTCAGTAAATGGCTTGTACTCTCTCAGTTTGGAATTACTTGTCTCGGAAATGGATGTATCTAGAACTAAAATACGTCTAGATACATCCATTATCTTGACAATAATTCAGCGAAATCTTACATTTTGACTCATAAATCTTTTTTTTTTGCGGAATGGCTCATAAAATCTTCAACCGTACGTACATAGATGGTGAGTGAGACTATTCATGAAAGCCAAATCTGAGTCGTACTAGCGGTGTACCGCAGCCTACACTTCTAAGTCCTAGAGCAGTACCACATGGGCACACGGTGGCGATTAGGCACAAGCTTGACCATCATAATCCAAGTTATATAGTTATATTAGCTTGACCAGATAGTTGGCCAACTAATTCGTACACTCTGTGGCTGAAATGCCTGCTAATGCTAATCAGGTGTACTACGATTTGGCCGCAATTAAATGTTGGGTACAATCACTGTTCCTCATCACAGTTACATCCTCTGTGATGGTGATGCAAACCGATCGAAGAGGCTGCCGGTGCAAGGAGCCGAGGCGTGTTCGCTTTTAACAGCGCACAAGTTTCATATGAATTCGAGCGTGATATGTCGCGTCTCCAATGTGATCTTGGCAAGAAGAACCACCACCTAGAGAACACATGCACAAAAACATTTTCACATGTCGTCGACAGTACCTTCCGGTTGTAGGTTCGTCCCCACGGTTTAAATCCACATAATGAAAATTATAGGCGTGGTGGTCTTAGATCCAAGTAGTTGAGCAAGCAATGGCAGAGCAGAGATGAGGTCTCGGCAGTTCCAATTCCGGTTAGTTGGGGATTTGATGCCATGACTCAATGAGCTCGACCCCAGCAACGCCGTACTTCAACTTCCAGCGGTCCAAAGTCAGCACTGTTCACACCGCAGAAGTTCAGTTGCACTTGCACCTAGACCTGATTGTGATCGATCAGTGATGCACCGCAGGATTGTAGGGTTGTTTAGAATCGCAATTCTGTTATACGGTTGCACCACAGGATTGTAGGGTTGTTTAGGATCGCAATTCTGTATTACGGTTCTATGACTTTACAATTCAAACTAATTCATTTGATTCTATAATTTTGGTTAGTAAAATTTATGTTTCTACGATCCTTGTAGTTCAGATTGGGAGATTCTACGATTTACGATTCTACCATCTGAGCTTCGATCTGACTCAAAGCCACGATTGTGACTGCCTTAATTGTAGCGTTCTTTTTTCAACGAAAAATGCTGCGTCGTTTAATAAGCGATCTAATTGTCGGACGATGTGCGCAGCCACGCAGGAGGAGGCGGCGATGGCGTACGACATGGCCGCGATCGAGTACCGCGGCCTCAACGCGGTCACCAACTTCGACCTCAGCCGCTACATTAAGTGGCTCCGCCCGGGCGCCGCCGACGTGGCTGGCGCCGCCGGCCGGAGCGCGCACCCGATGCTGGCCAGCCTGGCGGCGCAGGAGCTCCCCGCGATCGACCTCGACGCCATGGCGTTCCAGCACGACCTCCACCAGCAGGGCATGGAGGACGGCATGGCCGCGGAGGCGGCCGCGGCCGCCGCGGGGACGGCGCAGTTCCCGCTGCTGCCGGCCAGGGCGTCCACGCTCGGCCACACCCCGACCACGTCCGCGCTCAGCCTGCTGCTGCAGTCGCCCAAGTTCAAGGAGATGATCGAGCGGACGTCGGCCGCCGAGAGCAGCACCACCACGTCCTCGTCCTCCATGTCCACGCCGCCGCCGCCGCAGGCCACCAGGGACGACGGCGCCTCGCCGCAGTGCAGTTTCCCGGAGGACATTCAGACCTTCTTCGGCAGCGACGACGGCGTGGCCTACACCGACGTCGACGGCCTCTTCTTCGGGGACATGTCCGCCTACGCGTCGCCGGCGTTCCAGTTCGAGCTGGACTTGTGATCGCGGCGGCGTACGTACGTAGAATGATGCGCGCCATTGATTGGTTTCTTCCAACGGGGCTGGGGGATTTTGTCAATAGGATAATCAGGGGGAGAAGAAACGAAGACAGAGCAAGATAACAGGGAATTGTTACGGTGCAGCTAGTGAGGACTGAGAATTATTTAAAGATTATTTATTGTTTTGTCCTTCTTTTGGTATAATCAGGGGTATAGCGTAAGCAAGAGAGATTGTTTCATTTGTTTCAGGATCCTTGACATTCAAAATAAGGAGCTAATATATACGTATATTCACATGAGTTCTGTTTTAAAGAAGATTCATCCATTTTGAACTATTTAAAGTTCAAGATTTGTTCTGAGTCAATCTTCTTAATATTTGACCAATTGGGTAGAAACATGTGCTAATATATATATAACATCAAACATTTGTACAGCCAAAATAAGGAGCTAATATATACGTATATTCACATGAGTTCAGTTTTAAAGAAGATTCATCCATTTGAACTATTTAAAGTTCAAGATTTAATCTAAGTCAAACTTCTTGATATTTGACCAATTGGGTAGAAACATGTGCTAATATATTATTTTTTTTCAAAATGGAGGCAAAGATTGCCTCATCTATTAATTAAGTAGAAGAAAATTGCCTAGTTAATTACGGGAAACCGGGCAAAAACCGGAACAACAAGGGCCAAGCCCACTCCCATAGACTAAACAACACAGGGCAAAGCCCACTCTTATCGACGACAAGTCGACCTGCGGCCAGACAACGCAACTCCAACTCTGGCGGAGAACTCAGAAGAACAAAACCAGGCACGACTGGCGCCACGGAAGATCGCCGAGCAGGCCACCTCTGACCGATCATCGTACACCACAGGCCCGCCGCGCGGACCGACTCCACAAAGAACAAGCAAACCGAGGCAAAACCGTGGATACGCCGGAGAAGAGCCGACTACCGCAACCATTACCGCGTTGCCGACATTGCTCCCACCATCATCGTTGCCGCAGGAGTCTGGTCGCCTAATATATAACATGTGCTAGTATATAACATCAAACATTTGTAATTTTCTTTTTCTTTAAGGGCGTGTTTGCAAAGACTTATGATACTTCATGGAGTATATGGCCTCAGGCCTTTTCGTAAAAAAGAAAAAAAGTACAACATCAAGTATATGTAGTGCACATATACGATTTATAATGAGTCTAATAAAATAATTTTCTGTTATAAACGTTGATATTGTTTTCATATATTTGATCAAACCTAAAAAAAACTATTTAGAATAAATGTAGAACATCATATAGTTCGAAACCGATTTAGTAGATAAGGCTATTTTTGCTGAACTATTCGCAAATGCCTTGACCTTCGTGCTCTTGACCATGACTACGTTTGAACCCCAATATTTGCAAGAGCGGTAGAGCACTGAAGAAGCGCAGATAGTTGGTACAGCACAAGGCCACCTTATTAAGATCGCAAGGAAGGAGGCTGGTTGGTTTAATGTCAACATTTGGCAAAACTAAAAGTTACCAAAATAGACATACTTCATGAACCCCATGATCCTGAGCAGCCTAGCTGTAAGTAGGGACGATCGTGGGTGCAACCTTCGGCTAGTAATCACGGGCGAGCACGTACGCGGCTCCAAGTTGCGGACGGACGGAGGGTCCTGGCTCGCTCATATCGCATCGGCATGTGCCGGGCATGTATGGCTCTGTCAGTGCAACGGCGACCACGGCGTCAATGTGTCCGCTGTGGATCTCGTCTCGGGGGACAGGGAATGTGCTCGCTGTCAGGCCAGAACGAGGCTCCAACGGCACGGCAGGGAAAACAAGAAGTCGTGGCTGGAAGGTCGCCGCCGCCTCGCTGGCGGCCTGTCCTGGCGTACGGTCGGTGGCCGGGACCTGGCCGGCCGGCCGGCGCTCTGCCGGCGTACGCATTGCGCGGTAGGGGTCGGGGAAGGAGGCGTGCGATTTCGTCCTTGGTCGCCGGGACTCTTGGCTGCTGGGAACATGTCGCGGGAGACGGGTTACGTTTTCGAACGTATCGTCGCCTTGTCAGCACTCGGTTGGTGCTCGGTCCGGTGGCGGCTCAATGGCGCCGGATCGGTTTTGTCTCTGGCGCCGCCCGAGTGCGTGGCTACGTTGTGGCCGGTGGCGGAGGAAGCGAAGGAGGGGTGCGCTCGTGCTCTTGTCTCGTCTCGGCGCTGGGGACTCGCCAATAGAAACACGATACGAGGATGAAATGGATAACGAAATCCCCCGCCAAAAGAAAAAAAAAACATGACGATATCCTATATACTTGAATAGTTCATCCTCACTGACTCCATTTCTCTTGATATCCAACTATGCCATCTCACCACCTCCTTAGAAAAGAAAAACCTATGCCATCTCACCATACCACCATGCATGACCTAAATACTTGTTCCCCACTAACTCCAGTTGTCTTACCATGCAAATATGTCACCTCATCATGCCATCATACATGGTAATCCTCTGTCTGGCTTTATTAGCCTCCCTAATATTTTTGGTCAAACTTTGACAATCTACGTATTTAACTAACAAAATATGAAGTATTCCCCTAAAAAATGAAGTATATGCGGCAAAAAAGTGTAAAGTTGAATTTGTAATCAAAATGGTTTCCAATGATATAATTTTGTGACATATATTTTATATTTATTAGTTACATCTAGTCAAACTTTACCCCAAAATATAATAAACCTGCACAGATGAAGTACTCACATTAATAAATAGTAGTAAATTATATGTAAATTATAAAATAAGCAAATAAAATAGTAAATTATATGTCAATTCAATTCACATATTGTAGCCTAAATACCAACGTTTCATAGAAACAAATCCCATTGAGATAATTTTAACTAATTCCAGCAGCAACGCGCGGGATATTATCTCTAGTCACTAGTTTTTTTAGAAACGTTGTACCTTATTCATGCTCATAATAATTACAGGTATACTGATTTTGACCTAAGATCTAAGAAAATACAAAGTAACTCCTATGAGTAGGAATTACAATGAAATCTCTTGAAAACACCATCTTTGCAGTATCAATCTCTGTTCAAAGAAATACACCAAGAACTTCGATAAAGAGGCTGCAATTGGACTGGAGCAACGAACAGTACCAATAATGGTTTTTGAAAGCATCTTCAGTCGCCCATCAAAAAAGATGGGAAGCCTTGATCTATGAACGTACTAGGGCTGAGGATGATCCCCTAGAAATGCAGGCCGTCGAATCACTATATCTTCATCATGGTGTCAATGAAAGATTTCACCTCGACAAAGAATAAGACCAACAAAAAAAGATTGACACAACAACATAAACTCATTAGATCAGAATAATCGGATCTGCGAGGACAGAAAACTCTCTAACCTCATGGAACCGTCAAAAGAACTAGATAAAAGTTATCTTCACAAAACTATGATGATCACTAGACATTGACGAAGAACATAAATGTTTTAAAGATCCGAGATCCCCCACCTCTTTACGTCAAGATGACACCTGGAGGTGAGGAGACCAAGATTTCTCAGATGGGGCGGCAGCGGCAGCATGAGAACGGGAGATCCTAACTATCTGTGTGCATCTCTAGTCACTAGTTATGGTGCAGAATAAGTTATAGTGACTGTTGGGCCGTTTTCTCGCGCGTTTGGGTTGGTTGGGCCAGCCTCCTCCCCCATTCTTATTTGTACTTCTCATGCATACGGTTTTAGTGAGTGGCCTGAAAGGCCAGACCTCCTAGTCAGCGCCTTAAGCACCAGCTAGGGAACCAGCGCTCAGGCGTCACGCACAACTGAGCCAGTTCAAGAATTTGAACCAGTTCGCTCAACGGTTTGACTTTCTTCATTCTCCTTTTTTTTTGCGGGGGACTTTCTTCGTTCTCTAACCAGCTGACGCGCCGCTGACCGAGCTTCTCGGTCCCGATAAATTGCATGCGGACGCTGCGGGTGCTGACATCCCCCTGGCGTACCCCGCGCCCGTCCGTCCTATCGCCTGTCCGACCGACACCGCGTGCGCGGATGGGGCGGGCTCTCCTCCTGCGCCCTGCGCGGGGGCGAACGGCTGCGTTACTCCCCCCGACCCACCCCCATCTACCACCATCACTGTTGCAGGAGGGGCGGCCAGCCCTTACAAGCAGGCGCTCCTCTCCCCCGTCGCTAAACCCCCTCCCTCCAGCCCTCTCCCTCCTCAGCCGCCGTTCTCCCTCCACGGCTGTTTCCGTTGCCTCTCCATCCGCCACTACGTCAAGGATTGCCGTGACCCTGTTCGGTGCCGGCGGTGCCGCGTGTCTGGTCACCGCGCCTCGACCCCCCGTTGTGCCATGGCTCCCAAACCCCGTCCCACCCCTCCTAAGGCTGCGTCCTTCCCCGGCCGCTCGGCCCCGGACCACCCCGCCCCCCAAGCCCGTCGTCAGTCCACGCCCTACCCGCGCGCGCGCCCACCCGCTCCCTCGACGCGTGCCGCGTCCATCCCGCCATGGCGCCTGGAGGTGGGCGAGTCCAGCTCCACCCCCTCCTCTACGGTGAGCAGGCTCTGACCCGCCGTTGTGCGGCCACAGAAGGGGAGGTAGCGACGCTGAAGTCTCCATGGCCGGCTGCCGTGGCTGCGCCTCCCCCGCGCCCCCGTGACATCACCATCTCCGGGGTCGTCAGTTCTCCGCCCCTTCACCGCCAGGCGCATTGGTGCAGCGCGGGGCCCCGGACTCTCCGGCCCCGGTGGCTGCCTCGGCCGGCATTCCCCCCGAGCTGCTGCGGTTCCGCGACCGCGCTTCCTCCTCGTCTGAGTCGAGGGTTTCCCTCCGCTCCGCCTCCTCTGTGTCGTCGGGGAACTCGCTTCCGTCTGTCATCGCGGACTCCGAGCGCCCGGATGCTGTGGAGGTGTTCATGCCGGAGGGCGACTACGCGGCTGCGGAGCGCCTCGCGGTGGTGGTCATCGTCCCCCCCAATGCCTTCCACAACGACACCCTCGCGGTGCAGGCCGCCGTGCTCGACAACCTCGGTCACCTTCTCCCGGAGGTGGTTCCGTCGTCCGTCGGCGCCATGTACCTGCGCTTTGCGTCTTGGGAGGACCGGAGGGAGGCTCTCCGTCGCCAGCCTTTCATGCACGAGGGAGCACGCATCGACCTCTTCCCTGAGGAGGAGTACGACCGTGTCTCCCCCCGTCTAGACGTGTGCGCGGTGCTGGCCGCCACCGGATTTCCAGCGGAGTTCATCAACCCCACCTGCATCCCTGCCATGTTCTCGGGGTTCGGCAGGGTGCTGGAGATCGACCCGCTGGTTCTCTCCGGCAGGGAGCTGGCCTCGGTTCGCGTCGTGGTCCTGCTAAAAACCCGCGGAGCGTGCCTTGCGACGTCTGGCCTCTGGGCGGCCGATGGGGGACGCGCATTGTCGCGGTTCGCCCCGTCCGTGCGTGGACGGCTCCTTTTCGGCTGACGGGACCTACGTCCCTTTCTTCGCCGAGCCGCCTCCTCCGTTCGCGCACAATCGGGCGGTCCTTCTTGGGCAGCCAGTGGGCGCGCGGGCTGGGGGCCCCGTTCCCATGCACGTTGGCCGCCGCGGGGGCGGACTCCAGCTCTCCTCCTTGTTGCGGCTCTTGGGTGCCCCCCATTGTTCGGCGTGCGCTTCTGACGCCTCCACTGCTCCTCCCTCGGGCGCAGCTCGCCGCCTGCGTTGCCGCGGGTTCGCCGGGGCGGGCGTCCGTGTCCAGTGGCCGCTCTTCCGTGTCGCTGGTGGAGATCGTGGAGCCTCCGGCGACCATGGTCGAGCCACTCCCGCGCGTCGCCGGAGCGCACGGATCGCCCGGGACGAGCCATCCAAGTGGATGGGCATGGAGGAAAGAGCCATGCGGCTGCGGGCCCTTCGTGACGCTCTCTCTGGCTGTTCGCCTCGCCTCAAGTCTAAGGTGGCGACAGACAAGATGCTCGACGGCGTCCTCAAGCCGCTGAACTCCGTGGAGGCGGCTGCTCTGCGCGCGTCGGTGGCCATCCCGCGCGCTCCGGTGGCCTCACCTGCTGATGATTAGGGTGCCTCCCTGTGTCAGCTCCGGTTTCCGTCGCGCGGCTGCGCCTACCCCCCCCCCCCCCGTCGCGGCTAGCATCGTTAGGATGCATGGGCGGCATACTACAACGTCTGTGCTGCGCCACCCTGCCGTTTACTTCCTTTATTTCTGTTCTTCTAATCATGACTTGTCGCTGAGGTCGTGTGATGGCCGTTCTGTTGTCGGTGCCCTGTTATGTAATGGATAATCCTCCCCGCGTTAAGTTCTCTTTCTTGTGCTGGAATGTGCAAGGGCTCGGGGACGTCGACAAGTGCGACGTGGTCCGAGACTCTATTAACGCGGTGGATCCTGTGGTCGCTTGTATTCAGGAGACCAAGTTGTCGGAGTTGCCTATGTCTAAAGCTCGCTCGCTCCTTCCTTCTCGCCTTGACACTTTCATGGTCAAGGACGCCGAGGGGAGTCGAGGAGGGATGGTAACGGCTTGGAACAGCCGTGTCTTTTCGCTCACTTCCTCCTCGACGTCTCGCTTCTCTCTCACTTCTAACCTGGCCTCTACGACGAGCGCCCTCTCTTTCACGATCACCAACATATATGCGCCTGCTGATCATGCCTTGACAGCTGATTTCGTTGATGATCTCATCACGGTTGCCGAAGGCGTCTCGGGGCCGTGGCTCCTGCTTTGGGGATTTCAACCTGATCCGGTTTCCTCATGAGAAGAACAACGATCGGTTCGACGCCCCGCGCGCGGCAACTTTCAACTCTCTGATCAACACCCTTGCTCTCCATGAGCTTGCTCTGTCCGATCGTCGGTTTACCTGGACAAACAAACGCGACCCCCCCACTCTGGCTCGCCTGGACTGGGTCTTCTTTGACTCCGCCTGGGACACGGCCTTCCCAGACTCGGCTTTGTCGTCCCGTCCCCGCCCTACCTCGGATCACGCTCCCCTGGTGGTGGAGGCGGCGACCAATGTTCCGGCATCCTCGCGTTTCTTCTTCGAGAGTTCCTGGCTCCGCAATCCTCAATTCCTTCCCTTCACTCTCCCCTCCTGGTCTAGTGTTGGTGACGGGTGGTGTGCTGCGGGGTCCCTGGCGGCTCGCAAGAAACGGTTCAGGGGCTCGGCCAAGGTTTGGAAAAGATTGCACAAATTTATTCCGACTTTTGATAATGACTGCAAATTCCTGATTGACTTGGTGGACTTCTGGGAAGAATGCCGCCCCTTGACCTTTGATGAGTTGCAGCTCCGAGGCGACTCCAGGCTAGCACTAGCCGACTCGATCAGGCGCCAGAGCTCGTACTGGAAGCAGCGTGGTAAGTGCAAGGCGGTCTGCAAGGGAGATGAGAACACTAGTTTCTTCCACGCGAGCGCCTCCAATCGTCGCCGAGCTAACATGATCCATGCCCTGGACGTGGGCGGGGTGATGGTGCTCGACCACGCTGGGAAGGCGGAGGCGCTGCTCTCCTTCTACTCCGAGCTGCTGGGGAGGGCGCGTCCCTCCGTCTGGCGGTTCAATCTGGCTGGCCTCTACCGCGTCGCCACTCGGGTTGACGCGGCTGCCCTGGAGGCGCCGTTCTCGCCCGACGAGATCAAGGATGCGGCCGGGCTGCTCGATCGGTCTAGCGCGCCCGGGCCGGACGGCCTCGGCCCCGCTTTCTACCAGGCCGCCTGGGACACCGTCTCCGGGGACCTCCAGCGCCTCTTCGCCGCGGTCCACGCCGGGACCGCGAACCTCGACGCCATCAACCGGGCGTACATCGCCCTTCTGCCCAAGGGCGTGGGCGTTCCCACGCCCGGTGCCTTCCGACCCGTCTCCCTCCAAAACGGGGACGTCAAGATCCTGTGCCGTGGGCTCACCTCGAGGCTGCAGCTGCAGATCGGGGGCATCATCGACGTCGACCAGTCCGGGTTCCTGGCGGGGAGAAGCATCTCCGAAAATTTCGTGTGCGCCGCCGAGGTGATCCAGTGCTGCCACCGGCGCAAAGCCCCCGCCCTCGTGTTCAAGCTCGACTTCGCCAAGGCGTTCGACTCGGTCGATTGGGGGGCGCTCCAGCGCATTCTCGAGGTGCGCGGCTTCCCCGCCGGATGGTGCGCTTGGATGGACTTGATCTTTCGGTCCTCCCGGTCGGCGGTTCTCCTTAACGGTGTCTTGGGGAGGTGGTTCTGATGCGCCCTTGAGCTGCGCCGAGGAGATCCGAGCTCGCCCTACCTCTTCCTTATTGTCGTCGACGTCCTGCAACAGATGATCCGGCAAGACGGCGAGCTCCGCCACCCGCTGGTGGAGGGTGCCCCCCCTTTGGTGCTCCAGTACGCCGACGACACGTTGGTCATCCTCAGGGCGGAGCGTGGCGCGGCGGTCCGCCTTCGCCGCATCCTCGACGATTTCGCGGCCGCGACGGGGCTGGACATAAACTTCTCCAGGAGCACGCTTGTCCCCATGCACGTGCCTCCGAAAGCGTTGGAGGAGGCCGTTGGCGTGCTCGGCTGCGCCGTCCAGGGCTTCCCGCAGGCCTATCTCGGGCTTCCGCTGTCGTGGGAAAAGCTCACCTTCGCCGACTTCCTCCCCATGCTTGCGAAGGTGGACAAGTACCTGGCAGGCTGGCGGGCTCGGCTCCTCGCCCCTGCCGGGCGGCTGGTGCTGCTCAACGCGGCGCTGGATGCCCTCCTGACGTACGCGATGGCGGCCATGCTCCTTCCTCCGGTGGTGCTCAAAAGGCTGGACTCGCTGCGCCGCGCCTTCCTCTAGAGTGGTGCCGACCGTGCCACCGGCGCGCAATGCCTCGTGGCCTGGGAGCGGGTTTGCCGAACCAAGGAGGAGGGGGGGGCTCGGCGTTCGGGACCTTGCAACGCAAAACCGGAGCCTGTTGATCAAGATGTTGCACCGTCTCCACGCGGCTCCCACGTCCTCGCGATGGGCGGCGTGGGTATGGGCGGGGCTGGACGGGCACTCCCTACTGTCGGCTTCGGGCTTCAGGTCGGCCGGCGAGCACGCCCGGGCGTTGGCCAAGATGTTGCCGCTCTACCGGAGCCTGACGACGGTGGAGGTACGGGACGGGCGGCGGACGTCCATCTGGTTTGATCACTGGCTGCCGTGCGGGGCAGTCTCGGCAGCCTTCCCTGCCCTTCTTTCGCACGCCACGGACACGGAGGCCACTATGTGGCAGGTGCGCGCCCGCGGCCTCGACCGGGTGCTAGTACCCAGGCTCACCACCGTCGGGGGAGCCGAGCGGGGTGCCCTCCTGGCGTTGCTAGCTGAGGTACAAGAGACCCCTGGCGACGACGAACGCTACCCTGTGCTGTGCCCGGGCGTGGGATGGGGCGTCGCTACGTATGCCGTCTACGCCCTACAACGCTTCGGCGGCACGCCGGCCTCCTTCGCGGACTTCATTTGGGGGTGCGCCGCGCCGTCCCGTGTCCGGTTCTTCGGGTGGCTCCTTGTGCAGCGGAGGATCCACACGAGAGATGTCCTGCTCCGGAAGACTATTGTGGCGGCTGCGGAAGCCTCCTGCCCCATCTGCGCATGTGTCGTCGAGACGGCGGATCACCTGATCTTCGCTTGCCCCTTTGCCCGCTCGTTCTGGCTGGCCGTGGGCGTGGAGGTGGTCGGGAGGAGTTACCATGTTGGAGCGCTCCAGGACGTGGACGTGAGGGAGGCGGCTGGTGATGTTGCCCATGCCTCCTTCACCCTCCTTTGCTGTTGGCAGCTGTGGAAGCATAGAAATGCCGTGGTGTTCCAAGGCGCCCGGCCTTCCCTGTCCCGTTTGCTTGGGTGCTGCCGGGAAGATACGGTCCTTCGGAAAGGCCGTTTGAAAGTGGCCGACCGGGCGTGTATAGATAGGTGGCTCCGCGCGTTCTCTCGGGCGGTTTAGCGTTAGTGCTCTTTGGCCTGGCGTTTGTGCTGCCCCCCCCCCTCTCTCTTTTCTCATCGCTCTCCATCTCTCTCCCACGCATGTATGAAACCCTGCCCCTTCATAGGGGTGTGACGCAATAGAAAAAAGAAAAAGATTCAGGTGGTCGGCTTCGCCCTCCCCCGGTGACCTTCAAAAAAAAAAACCAGCTGACTGATCGAACACTAACCGTTGATCATTGAATCTTGACTTTCATTTAAAAAAAGGCACACATTTGAATAAGGTTCATGAATTTATAAAGAAAATCATTAATTTGAAGAATCTTCACAAGTTTGAAAAAGATCACTAATTTGGATAAGTTCACAAAATTTGAAAATAATAATCATGGATTCGAAAAAGTTTGTAAATTCTAAAAAATTTCACGAACCTAGGAAAAGTTCATAGATTTGAAAAAAGATCCAGAATTTGGAATTTGTTTAGTGGATTTGAGAAATGTTCAGAAGATATTTTTTTAAAAATCACCATTTTCTAAAATAATCCCAAATTTGGAAAAAGCTCCTAAGAATTTTTATAAAATTTCGTAGATTTTAAAAAGGTCCATGAAGTTTGGAAAGTTCATACATTTGAAAAAAGTTCATGAATTTTTAAAATAACACTAATTTGAAAAAAGGAATGGGTTTGAAAAATGTTCGCGAATCTGAAAGAAAAAAACGGATTCGAGAAAAGTTCATGGATTTAGAAAAAGATTGCGGCTTTGCGGAACGTACTGGATTTTTTTTAAGAAAATGTTCACATATTTTAAAAAAAGTTCAAAACTTCAGCAAATGTTTAGAGATTTCAATTGGTAGCGTATGGGTGGATACAACCCCATACTCATAGAAACTTTTTACACCCACCCATTTCAATGGCATGGGCACCCATACCCATTAATTAAGGCGCACGAGAAGTGCATCAAACTAGCTATGCCACGTGGTGCATGCTGGTTTGGCGCTGTGAGAAACTTCATAAAAAAATTTAGAGATTAATTTTGAAAGATGAAGTGAGATTTTTTCTGTTTTTCTTTTTGAGAAAAGTTTTTATGCTTTTTCTTTTTTCTTTTTGAGATGGATGTGATATGATAGTTTTTAAAATTTTGAGATGTAGGTGAGATTTTTTTTTGCTGTAAGATGGAGAAACGCGCACATAGCTTCCTCTCAAGCGGACCGCAATGACGGGCCCACAATAGGTTTCCAGTGGACAAACTATATAGCATTTGCATTTTGAAAAGGTAGAGAAATTAGCCTGAAATTCAAGTGATGTTGGCAAGCAGTCTAGTAATAACGCGGGCTCCTCTAGTGGGTGGACTCTTCGACGCGGCAAGGGAGTACGAGCAACAGTTGGTGTAATTCTGACAAAGTGGGTGGCAGCGATGGAAACTAGGGCTCGTGGGATCGAGCGTTGGACAATAGTCCAGTGACGATAAGTCAAGATTTCATTGTTTTGAGGAGGCACATAGGACATAATAGGAGTGACGAGTTGGTGGTTGTGTGCCTATGAGCCGCGGCTGGTTTAGGGTTGGGCTGTAAGAGTTGGATGTTGACCCCACATGTATAGGAGTTATTTTCATTTATTAATTTTTTGAGTGTCCATTGAATTACCCATGGGTGTAATTCCGTACCATTACCCTATTCATATATTTTGCGGATACTCCTATTACCATGGGTACAAAATCTTGTCATGCCTTGCCCATGCCAATTTTTTCACCCCCGGGCAAAACTGCCATCCCTACAAATGTTTATGAATCTGAAAATATCTTCACAAATTCAAGAAAAGCTCATGATTTTTATTTTTATTTTTTGAATTTTAAAAAAGGGAAAAGAAGAAAGAAATAATAAAAAATAAAAGGAAAAAGAAAAAAGAAAAATAAAAAAGAAAAACCATACAAAATAGTCCTAGGAAAAACCACTGCAATTTTTTGGTGAAACCTTCTAGAAGTTTTCTAAAACTGATCGAGACAAAAAGCATGACCGGCCGACATATTTTTTTTAGAAACACATGTAACTTTATTGATACTCATAACAATTATAGGTACACTAATTTGAACCTAAGATCCAAGAAAATACAGAGTAACTCCTATGACTAAGAATTACAATGAAATCTCCTGTAGTCACCTTCTTCACGATGTTATACTTCAAAGACTTCGGTAAAGAGGTTACAATTAGACTGGAGCAATGATGTTATCACTCTTTCACCCGCACAAAAATTACTGATAATGATTTTGAAAGCGCCTTGAGTCGCCCATCTAAAAAGATGGGAAGCCTTGATCGATGAACGTACCTGGGCCGGGGATGATCCCCTAGAAGTGCAGGCCGGCCAGAACGTACGTGTGCGGCTTACGTAGGGAATGAAAAGAAAGTTAAATTTCTGCTCGAAGAAATACTTTAAAGACTTCGGTAAAGAGGCTACAATTAAACTGGAGCAACGATGTTATCACTCTTTCACCCGCACAAAAATTACTGATAATGGTTTTTGAAAGCGCCTTGAGTCGCCCATCTAAAAAGATGGGAAGCCTTGATCAATGAACGTACCTGGGCCAGGGATGATCCCCTAGAAATGCAGGCCGACCAGAACGTACGTGTGCGGCTTACGTAGGGAATGAAAAGAAAGTTAAATGGGCCGAGGCCTAGGTCGAGACGGGGTGTGCGTTGGTTTGCACATACAACTAAAGCAACGCTTAAGGCGCGGAATAGGAGTTGGCACCAGTTCCACCATCCATATTCTTCGTTCCGCACACTCCTTCCCTGTCTTGGTTCTAACCCATTTGAGGTTATTTTTTTCCTTCTTGGTTTTCCTATCAGCACTATTTATTATTTTTATTGCATTTTTTGTGAGAATTTATTTATTGCATGTTATTCCAAAGGGGCAGTCCTGGAGATTCATGATGGGACCAATGGCCGCTATAGTCCTATTATAAGAGAGAGCGGCATAAAAGCATAAGTTTAGTAGCTGCAACTTTGCTTTTGAAATCTGAGCCTCTAATACCGAGGTTCACAAAATCACAATCTTGCCAAGTTTTCACATTCTTTTGAACAATGGCTAGGACAATCGCATGACCTAGATTGTATCCCGATGTTCATTTTTGTTGATCAATAAAGTGTGGCAACTTCTAAAAAAATGTTAGGCCAAAATTCTTGCGTATGTATGTAATCCTTCTGTAAACTAATGTAAGAGCGTTTAGATCACTAAAATAGTGATCTAAACACTCTTATATTAGTTTACGGAGGGAGTATGTATGTATGTGATATGTTAATTTCATACCCATGTAATGCACTAGTTTTGTGAAATAAAAATAAAATTGAGAGGGGATATCCCAAGCCTCGATGTTGGTTGGTGCACGCAATCAGTTCCACATATGATTTTGAGCAACCGGTAGGAGCATTGCATTTTCCTTAAAGGAGAGGAACACGTGGTATGTACATGTTTAAGGAGAACATGCCAAAACCCCCGGTAAAACCATCTCTCGCCTTGCTCCTCTTCGTCGGAGATGGCGATGACCTCCCATCGACCACACACTCCGCGAAGATCCCCCGCTCCGCCTCCACAAGCTCGAGGTACTGGCGAGGTCCAAATTATTATGAATGCATAGCAAGTTTGTAGAATTGGTTGTTTGTTTCATAATACTCCCTCCGTCTGAAAAAACTTGTCCCAAGTTTGTCCATCAAACGGATGTATCTAGCACTAACTTGGTGCTAGATACATTTATTCGAGGGACAAGCTTTTTCGGACTGAGGGAATACTGCGAATGCATCTGGTTGTTTGTTTCAAGTGGACATGGAAACATTTGCAAGTTCTCAATTTCTTTTAGCCCAGCAGACGAGCTATGTTTTCATGTTGCGTACTGTACGATAGCCCATCTATGTTCAATGAACCTTGTTTCTTCTAGCAGTACTGAATAAATACTGACTAGTGGCAAGTGAACATTCCTTGACTTGGAAAACGAAGTCGAGCGAGAGAACATAGCACAAATGGAGGCTCGGCTGGAATGCAGTACAGTACATATATAGAGTGCGCCTCTGACGGAATCAACCAGCCCATAGTAAGTACAGTAGATCCACACACGCGTCTTGTTCGCGTGAAGAGGCAACTTGCACAGCACCCAATCGGGAGAGAGGTTTCTGTCGCCGGCCAATGTGACGAGACCTCGACTGATCAGCCGTATATACTAGTGGTTTTCGCTATTAAGCAGGTTGGCAGAATTCTTATTAGCCGTCAATTTTAACTTTTAAGTCTTCTCTATCTTTTAACATGTGTTCTACGTTTGATTCTGATTCTTATCCATGTGCAAATGGCGTTGATTCCCGGATTCCAGGTATGAACAAACAAACGCACCCGTCAGAGTTATACTACCCGCACGCATGAAAATTGAAAATATGTGTGTTTTTAGGATAAATTGAAAAGATGTTATCCTCTTGCAAGCCGGGTTTGGTATGAGATTTACTACTTGCAGTATGAATGCAGCCGGCCGGATCAGGCCTCGTTCTCTCGGAACGCGGTATACGTATGAAAGCAGTGACCTCGTTTCCACTTGGCTCAAGTTGCTGCAGCGGGAGCCCACCTTTTCTTCAAGTACTTCTACACAATTCGGCTATGAAAGTCTTTCATTGAGAAGCTAGGTCTCACGCACATGGATACATTCGAGTGGCTTATGGACGATTCCATCTACCTGTGGTGGAACAAGAGAACCGACAACCGTAACCCTAACCGGTATGCTATGGCCTCCCTCATCATGCTCGTCTCATGGACCATTTGAAATGAAAGAAATGCAAGGGTGTTCCTCCACAAGAGTGCGCGACCAACCATCCTACTCATCGCCATCGTTGAGGAGGCCAAGTTTTGGATGACCGCGTGCGCAAAGAAAATAGAAAATATTTTTCTGGGCGAGTAATTGCCATGCTGAATTTGTGGGTATGTTATAAATCTCTAAACTCTATTCTCTCTTTCTTTAAGGCCTGTTCGGAGTCCCTCCGGCTCCGCGACTCCGGTTCTGGAGCAGACAGAGCAGTAACTTAAAATGTTGGAGCGAGCAAACAGTAGCTTCACAAATTCTGGTATTTCAAGGAGCCGGTGGTTTGCCGAACATGCCCATAATAGATGAGGCGAATTGTATGTCTACGTTTCGAAAAAAAAAGTTGCTGCAGCATCATTTGCCAGTTGTTAGTCCAAACGTTATTCATTGGAAGAACTTGGAAAGGAAGAGCTTTAAATCCGTTGACTGTTCTCTTGTGTTCTTCCCAACTAGAGGGAGCGTCCGATCTGAACATATTCAGATGACACTACGTATGTTATGGAAACATATCCAGACAAGTACCACTGAACTGGAATTTCCCAATTGGGCTAGATTGCGGCCAGATTCGGCAATATGAGAGCATCTCCAGCCACGCTCCCAACACGTCCTCTCAGGCCACTTTTTCAGCGCCGCGTCAAAAAAACG
This sequence comes from Aegilops bicornis, assembly GCA_021605145.1. Taxonomy (NCBI): domain Eukaryota; kingdom Viridiplantae; phylum Streptophyta; class Magnoliopsida; order Poales; family Poaceae; genus Aegilops; species Aegilops bicornis. The sequence goes on along the minus strand of CM038673.1, from coordinate 483,408,544 downwards.
CCCCAGTCGTGCCCCAGGACGATAAAAATCGCCGGTTCGGCCCTTTTTTTCGCTTGGCGGTCACAGGCCGAACCCGACGCACTGGGGGCAATTGGGGGCTCCGGCGCAAGGGAAAAGCGCGGCTGGCCTACACCGTCAGGTGAAAAGTCAAGGTTTTCTTCCCAGACTCGCCTCTCACCCCCCGCGCCCTCGGCCGCCACTAGCTATATCCCGGCGCCGCCCGCCGCCCTTCACCGCTAGATAGCCATTCCCCGCCGAAAAAATAGCAGAGCTTCGCCGCGACAGCCCCTCCAACAGCAGCTGGGCGTTTTCGGCCGCCGCTTCCGGCCGCGGAGGGGCAGTTTAGCGGCGGGTACACGCCCATCGGGCGCAAGGTGTTCGGCGATTTTCCTGCCTCGGCGATGGACTCGGACGGCTAGGAAGCGCTCGCCGCGCTGCTGGAGGAGGAAGCCGAGGCCGACGTCCAGGAAGAAGAGCATCTCATGGTGCTCGCCGCCCTCGCCCAGTTGCTGGCGAGTAATGAAAAGCCGCGGCGAGGTGGCTCGGCGCCGGGGCGGGTGAAAGCAAAGAACCGGCATCTTCTCGAAGGCTACTGCATGCTCTACTCCGACTACTTCGCCGATGCTCCACTTCACGGCGAGAAAACATTTCGGCGCCGTTATCGGATGAGCCGAAAGCTCTTCCTCAGGATTGTGAATTCCATCCGGGAGTTCGACCACTACTTCAAGTGCAAGATGGATTGCATCGGCGCCCTTGGATTCACCTCCATCCAGATGTGCACGACAGCGATGAGGATGCTTGCATACGGAGCTCCCGGTGATTCACTCGACGATTATGGGCGCATGGCCGAGTCCACCAGCATAGAGTGTTTCTACAAGTTCTATCGGACAGTGGTGGCAGTGTTTGGGCCGCAATAATTGAGAACACCCAATGCGGAAGACACTGCTCGGATCCTAGCACAGAATGCAGCAAGAGGATTTCCTGGGATGCTTGGAAGCATCGACTACATGCATTGAAAATGAAAGAATTGCCCATTTGCTTGGCAGGGGATGTACAAAGGCGCCAAAAGCGGTTGCGATGTCGTGCTTGAGGCGGTGGCCACAGGACCTCTGGATTTGGCACTCCTTCTTTGGTATGCCAGAACTCACAATGATATCAACGTGCTCTGATTGCTCCTGTCTTTGCCAAGCTTGTTGAAGGTCATTCTCCTCCGGTGAACTTCGAGATCAATGGGCGGCACTACAACAAGGGGTACTATCTAGCTGATGGCATCTATCCAAGATGGTCGACATTTGTGAAGACGATCTCAAACCCTGTTCCAGGCAAGAACGCCTGGTTTGCGAAGATTCAGGAGGCTTGCAGGAAGGATGTCGAGCGGGCATTTGGTGTGCTCCAATCTCGATTTACTGTTGTCCGGTAACCTGGTTGAAAGATCAAATGTGGGAGATTATGACTTGTTGTGTCATCTTGCACAACATGATCATCGAGAGCGAGCAAGAAGACCCAGTGTTTGACACTAAACCATACTACAGACAGGGTCCTCTAGCTGAAGTTGATCACCAGCTACCGACAACCTGGACTGCCTATCTCAGTATGCGTCAGGAGATCCGAGACCCACAGGTGCATCATCAACTGCAGAAAGATCTGATTGAGCACCTATGGAGGCTCAAGGGGGACGCCGGGCGCGACGTGTGATGAAATATGTGTTTTTATTTGTTGAACTATATAATTTGTATTGAACTATTTTGTTGAAGTATTTAATTTTTCTGTGATGAAATATGGGATAAGGAAAAAATTGTGTTGATAACTGAACGCCGAGACACAGCGAACCACGCCGAATATGGGCCTATTCTCGCCCATATGGGCCCTTTATTCGCCGAAATGGGGCTGGAAAGTGGGCCAATTCGGCCTTTGAGAGGCGGTAGAGGCGGCCTGGTATAAAACCGCCCCCAGCGCCCGATTGTATCATTGGCTCGCCCCAGGCGATTTTTATGTGTCCTGGGGGCAGCGGTGGAGATGCTCGAACTTGGAGAATCTCGGTCGTTCTAAGGAAAATGCTCATTTAGTCATAGGTACATGATACGTCTCCAACGTATCTATAATTTTTGATTGCTCCATGCTATATTATCTATTGTTTTGTACTATATTGGGCTTTATTTTTCACTCTTATATTACTTTTGGGACTAAACTATTAACCGGAGGCCCAGCCCAGAATTGCTGATTTTTTTGCCTATTTCAGTGTTTCGAATAAACGGAATATCAAACGGAGTCCAAACGGAATGAAACCTTCGGGAACGTGATTTTCTCATCAGATAAGATCCAGGAGACTTGGACCCTCCGTCAAGAAAGCCACGAGGCGGCCACGAGGTGGGCGCCCCTCTAGGCGCGCCCCGCCTCATGGGCCCCCGAGGCTCCACCGACGTACTTCTTCCTCCTATATATACCTCGTACCCCAACAGATCGAGATCACGGAGCCAAAAACCTAATTCCACCGTCGCAACTTTACGTATCCACGAGATCCCATCTTGGGGCCTGTTCGAGCTCCATGGGAAGGGATTCCACCATGGAGGGCTTCTACATCAACATCATAGCCTCTCCGATGAAGTGTGAGTAGTTTACCTCGAGACCTTCGGGTCCACAGTTAGTAGCTAGATGGCTTCTTCTCTCTTTTGGATCTCAATACAATGTTCTCCCCCTCTCTCGTGGAGATCTATTCGATGTAATCTTCCTTTTGCGGTGTGTTTGTTGAGATCGATGAATTGTGGGTTTATGATCAAGATTATCTATGACCAATATTTGAATCTCCTCTGAATTCTTTTATGTATGATTGAGTTATCTTTGCAAGTCTCTTCGAATTATCCATTTGGTTTGGCCAACTAGATTGGTAGTTCTTGCAATGGGAGAAGTGTTTAGCTTTGGGTTCAATCTTGCGGTGTCCTTACCCAAAGGATGTAAAGGGTTGCAAGGCACGTATTGTATTGTTGCCATCGAGGATAACAAGATGGGGTATTTATCATATTGCATGAATTTATTCCTATATATCATGTCATCTTGCTTAAGGCGTTACTCTGTTTTCGTTAACTTAATACTCTAGATGCATCTTTGGATAGCGGTCGATGAGTGAAGTAATAGTAGTAGATGCGAGCGAGTCGGTCTACTTGTCTCGGACGTGATGCCTATATACATGATCATACCTAGATATTCTCATAACTATGCTCAATTCTGTCAATTGCTCAACAGTAATTCGTTCACCCACCGTAAAATACTTATGCTCTTGAGAGAAGCCACTAGTGAAATCTATGGTCCCCGAGTCTATTTTCATCATATTAATCTTCCTACGCTTTATTATTGATTTGCACTTTACTTTGCCTTTTTATTTTACTTTGCATCTTTATACCAAAAATACCAAAAATATTATCTATCATCTCTATCAGATCTCACTCTTGTAAGTGACCGTGAAGGGATTGACAACCCCTATTCGCGTTGGTTGTGAGGAGTTATTTGCTTTGTGTAGGTACGAGGGACTTGCGTGTGGCCTCCCTCTTGGATTGATACCTTGGTTCTCAAAAGCGAGGGAAATCTTGGCCTTCTACTGCTGCATCATCCTCTCCTCTTTGGGGAAAACCAACGCAAGCTCAAGGCGTAGCAAGAAGGATTTACGGCGCCGTTGTCGGGATTCTACATAAAGCCAACATACCAAGTACCCATCACAATCCCTTATCTCTCGCATTACATTATTCACCATTTGCCTCTCGTTTTTCTCTCCCCCACTTCACCCTTGCCGTTTTATTTGCCCTCTCTTTCCCAATCTCCTCCTCTCTTTCCGTTTGCCTTTTTCTCGTTCGCTTGTTTGCTCGTGTGTTGGATTGCTTGCTTGTCACTATGGCTCAAGATAATACCAAATTGTGTGACTTTACCAATACCAACGATTTCCTTAGCACTCTGATTGCTCCTCTTGCCAATACTGAATCGTGTGAAATCAATGATGCTTTATTGAATCTTGTTATGAAAGATCAATTCACGGCCTTCCCAAGTGAAGATGCCGCTACTCATCTAAATAGCTTCGTAGATTTGTGTGATATGCAAAAGAAGAAAGATGTTGACAATGATGTTGTTAAATTGAAGCTATTTCCTTTTTCGCTTAGAAATCATGCTAAAGCTTGGTTTTCATCTTTGCCTAAAAATAGTATTGATTCTTGGAACAAGTGCAAAGATGCTTTTATCTCTAAGTATTTTCCTCCCGCTAAGATCATCTCTCTTAGGAACAATATTATGAATTTTAAGCAACTTGATCATGAACATGTTGCACAAGCTTGGGAGAGAATGAAATTAATGATACGTAATTGCCCTACTCATGGTTTGAATTTGTGGATGATTATACAAAAAAATTATGCCGAATTGAATTTTGCTTCTAGAAACCTTTTAGATTCGGCTGCGGGAGGCACTTTTATGGAAATCACTTTAGGAGATGCTACTAAACTCCTAGATAATATTATGGTTAATTATTCTCAATGGCACACTGAAAGATCTACTAATAAAAAGTGCATGCGATAGAAGAAATCAATGTTTTGAGTGGAAAGATGGATGAACTTATGAAATTATTTGCTACTAAGGGTGTTTCTTCTGATCCTAATGATATGCCTTTGTCTACTTTTATTGAGAATAATAATGAATCTATGGATGTGAATTTTGTTGGTAGGAATAATTTTGGTAACAACGCTTATAGAGGGAATTTTAATCCTAGGCCTTATCCTAGTAATCCTTCTAATAATTATGGAAATTCCTATAACAACTCTTATGGAAATTTTAATAAGATGCCCTCTGAATTTGAGAATAGAGTTAAAGAGTTTATGAATTCACAAAAGAATTTTAATGCTTTACTTGAAGAGAAATTACTTAAAGTTGATGAATTGGCTAGGAACGTTGATAGAATTTCTCTTGATGTTGATTGTTTAAAGCTTAGATCTATTCCTCCTAAGCATGATATCAATGAGTCTCTCAAAACCATGAGAATTTCCATTGATGAGTGCAAGGAAAGAACCGCTAGGATGCATGCTATGAAAGATGCCTTTATTAAAGCGTGTTCTTCCAATTTCCATGAAAATCAAGATGAAGATCTAAAAGTTATTGATGTGTCTCCTATCAAATCCTTGTTTTGCAATATGAATCTTGATAATGATGAGATTGAATATGAGTCACCTTTACCTAGGGCGCCTTCTAAAAATTCGGAGCTTTTAGAGTATGATGTTAAAATTGATAAAAGTGGGATTGAAGAAACTAAAACTTTAGATGTTGCTAAACCCACTATTTTGGATTTCAAGGAATTTAATTATGAAAGTTGTTCTTTAATTGATTGTATTTCCTTGTTACAATCCGTGCTAAATTCTCCGCAGGCTTATAGTCAAAATAAAGCGTTTACTAAACATATCGTTGATGCCTTGATGCAATCTTATGAGGAAAAACTTGAGTTGGAAGTCTCCATCCCTAGAAAACTTTATGATGAGTGGGAACCAACTACTAAAATTAAGATTAATGATCATGAATTTTATGCTTTATGTGATTTGGGTGCTAGTGTTTCCACTATTCCCAAAACTTTGTGTGATTTGCTAGATTTCCATGATTTTGATGAATGCTCTCTAAACTTGCACCTTGCGGATTCCACTATTAAGAAACCTATGGGAAGAATTAATGATGTTATTATTGTTGCAAATAGGAATTATGTGCCCGTAGACTTTATCGTTCTTGATAAAGATTGCAATCCTTCATGTCCTATTATTCTTGGTAGACCTTTCCTTAGAACGATTGGTGCAATTATTGATGTGAAGGAAGGGAATATTAGATTCTAATTCCCATTAAATAAAGGCATGGAACACTTCCCTAGGAAGAAGATAAAATTACCATATGAATATTATGAGAGCCACTTATGGATTGCCCACCAAAGATGGTAATACCTAAATCTATTCTCGCTTTTATGCCTAGCTAGGGGCGTTAAACTATAGCGCTTGTTGGGAGGCAACCCAATTTTATTTTTAGTTTTTTGTTTTTGTTTCTGTTTAGGAATAAATAATCTATCTACCTTCTGTTTAGATGTGGTTTTATGCTTTAATTAGTGTTTGTGCCAAGTTAAACCTATAGGATCTTCTTGGATAATAGTTATTTGATCTTGCTGTAATTTCTAGAAACTTTCGGTTCACGAAAACAATTGTTAACAATAACCAGAACATGATAAAATAGTTATTCCAATTTCTGCTGATCAATAGACAAATTTCCTAGGGCGTCCTATTTTGGCTGAATTTTTGGAGTTCCAGAAGTTTGCGTTAGTAATAGATTACTACAGACTGTTCTGTTTTTGACAGATTCTGTTTTTCGTGTGTTGTTTCCTTATTTTGATGAATCTATGGATAGTAAAATAATTTATGATCCATAGAGAAGTTGGAATACAGTAGGTTTAACACCAATATAAATAAATAATGAGTTCATTACAGTACCTTGAAGTGGTCTTTTGTTTTCTTTCGCTAACGGAGCTTACAAGATTTCTGTTGAGTTTCGTGTTGTGAAGTTTTCAAGTTTTGGGTGATTTTTTTTATGGATTATGGAGCAAGGAGTGGCAAGAGCCTAAGCTTGGGGATGCCCATGGCACCCCCAAGATAATCCAAGGACACCAAAGAGTCAAAGCTTGGAGATGCCCCGAAAGGCATCCCCTCTTTCGTCCACTTCCAACGGTAACTTTACTTGGAGCTATATTTTTATTCACCACATGATATGTGTTTTGCTTGGAGCGTCTTGTATTATTTGTGTCTTTGCTTGTTATTTTACCACTATCATCCTTGCTGTACACACCTTTTGAGAGAGCCATACATGAATTGGAATTTGTTAGAATACTCTATGTGCTTCACTTATATCTTTTGAGCTTGATAGTTTTGCTCTATGTGTTTCACTTATATCTTTTGAGCTTGATAGTTTTGCTCTAGTACTTCACTTATATCTTTTAGAGCACGGTGGTGGATTTGTTTTATAGAAACTATTGATCTCTCATGCTTCACTTAGATTATTTTGAGAGTCTTAAATAGCATGGTAACTTGCTTAATAATAATATGCTTGGTATTCAAGATTTGTAGATCTTTCTTTTGAGTGCGTTGAATACTAAGAAAAGTTTGATGCTTGATAAATGTTTTGAGATATGAAGGTGATAATATTAGAGTCATGCTAGTTGGGTAATTGTGAATTTGAGAAATACTTGTGTTAAAGTTTGTGATTCCCGTAGCATGCACGTATGGTGAACCGTTATGTGATGAAGTCGGAGCATGATTTATTTATTGATTGTCTTCCTTATGAGTGGCGGTCGGGGACGAGCGATGGTCTTTTCCTACCAATCTATCCCCCTAGGAGCATGCACATAATACTTTGCTTTGATAACTTGTAGATTTTTAAAATAAGTATATGAGTTCTTTATGACTAATGTTGAGTACATGGATTATACACATTTTTCTCACCCTTCCACCATTGCTAGCCTCTCTAATACCGCGCACTTTTCGCCGGTATCATACACCCACCATATACCTTCCTCAAAACAGCCACCATACCTACCTATCATGGCATTTTCATAGCCATTCCGAGATATATTGCCATGCAACTTTCCACCGTTCCGTTTATTATGACACGCTCCATCATTGTCCTATTGCTTAGCATGATCATTTAGTTGACATCGTATTTGTGGCAAAGCCATCGTTCATAATTCTTTCATACATGTCATTTATGAATCATTGCATATCCCGGTACACCGCCGGAGGCATACACATAGAGTCATATTTTGTTCTAAGTATCGAGTTGTAATTGTTGAGTTGTAAGAAAAATAAAAGTGTGATGATCATTATTTTTAGAGCATTGTCCCAAGTGAGGAAGGGATGATGGAGACTATGATTCCCCCATAAGTCGGGATGAGACTCCGGACGAAAAATAAAAAAAGAAAAGAAAAGAAAGGAGGCCATAAAAAAGAGAAAAGGCCCAAATAAAAAAAAGAGAGAAAAAGAGAGAAGGGACAATGTTACTATCCTTTTACCACACTTGTGCTTCAAAGTAGCACCATGATCTTTATGATAGAGAGTCTCTCGTTTGTCACTTTCATATACTAGTGGGAATTTTTCATTATAGAACTTGGCTTGTATATTCCAATGATGGGCTTCCTCAAAATGCCCTAGGTCTTCATGAGCAAGCGAGTTGGATGCACACCCACTTAGTTTCTTTTGTTGAGCTTTCATATGCTTATAGCTCTAGTGCATCCGTTGCATGGCAATCCATACTCACTCACATTGATATCTATTGATGGGCATCTCCATAGCCCGTTGATACGCCTAGTTGATGTGAGACTATCTTCTCCTTTTTGTCTTCTCCACAACCACCATTCTATTCCACATATATTGCTATATCCATGGCTCACGCTCATGTATTGCGTGAAGATTGAAAAAGTTTTGAAAATGTCAAAAGTATGAAACAATTGCTTGGCTTGTCATCGGGGTTGTGCATGATTTAAATACTTTGTGTGGTGAAGATAGAGCATAGCCAGACTATATGATTTTGCAGGGATAACTTTCTTTAGCCATGTTATTTTGAGAAGACATGATTGCTTTGTTAGTATGCTTGAAGTATTATTATTTTTATGTCAATATGAACTTTTGTCTTTAATCTTTCGGATCTGAATATTCATACCACAATTAAGAAGAATTACATTGAAATTATGCCAAGTAGCACTCCGCATCAAAAATTATCTTTTTATCATTTACCTACTCGAGGACGAGCAGGAATTAAGCTTGGGGATGCCTGATACGTCTCCAACGTATCTATAATTTTTGATTGCTCCATGCTATATTTCTATTGTTTTGGACTATACTGGGATTTATTTTTCCACTTTTATATTACTTTTGGGATTAACCTATTAACCGGAGGCCCAACCCAGAATTGCTGTTTTTTTTTTGCCTATTTCAGTGTTTCGAAGAAACGAAATATCAAACGGAGTCCAAACGAAATGAAACCTTCGGGAACGTGATTTTCTCATTAGATAAGATCCAGGAGACTTGGACCCTCCGTCAAGAAAGCCACGAGGTGGCCACGAGGGTGGAGGGCGCCCCCCTAGGGCGCGCCCCCCTGCCTCATGGGCCCCCCCGAGGCTCCACCGACGTACTTCTTCCTCCTATATATACCTACGTACCCCCAACAGACCAGATACGGAGCCAAAAACCTAATTTCACCACCGCAACTTTCTGTATCAACGAGATCCCATCTTGGGGCCTGTTCCGGAGCTCCGCCGGAAGGGGGTTCCACCACGGAGGGCTTCTACATCAACATCATAGCCTCTCCGATGAAGTGTGAGTAGTTTACCTCAGACCTTCGGGTCCATAGTTAGTAGCTAGATGGCTTCTTCTCTCTTTTGGATCTCAATACAATGTTCTCCCCCTCTCTCGTGGAGATCTATTCGATGTAATCTTCCTTTTGCGGTGTGTTTGTTGAGACCGATGAATTGTGGGTTTATGATCAAGATTATCTATGAACAATATTTGAATCTCCTATGAATTCTTTTATGTATGATTGAGTTATCTTTGCAAGTCTCTTCGAATTATCCGTTTGGTTTGGCCAACTAGATTGGTAGTTCTTGCAATGGGAGAAGTGTTTAGCTTTGGGTTCAATCTTGCGGTGTCCTTACCAAAGGATGTAAAGGGTTGCAAGGCACGTATTGTATTGTTGCCATCGAGGATAACAAGATGGGGTATTTATCATATTGCATGAATTTATTCCTCTACATCATGTCATCTTGCTTAAGGCGTTACTCTGTTTTCATTAATTTAACGCTCTAGATGCATACTGGATAGCGGTCGATGAGTGGAGTAATAGTAGTAGATGCAGGCAGGAGTCGGTATACTTGTCTCGGACGTGATGCCTATATACATGATCATACCTAGATATTCTCATAATTATGCTCAATTCATCAATTGCTCAACAGTAATTTGTTCACCCACCGTAAAATACTTATGCTCTTGAGAGAAGCCACTAGTGAAATCTATGGCCCCCAGGTCTATTTTCATCATATTAATCTTCCTACGCTTTATTATTGCTTTGCTCTTACTTTGCCTTTTTATTTTGCTTTGCATCTTTATACCAAAAATACCAAAAATATTATCTATCATCTCTATCAGATCTCACTCTCGTAAGTGACCGTGAAGGGATTGACAATCCCTATTCGCGTTGGTTGCGAGGTGTTATTTGCTTTGTGTAGGTGTGAGGGACTTCATGCGTGGCCTCCTCTTTGGATTGATACCTTGGTTCTCAAAAACTGAGGGAAATACTTACGCTACTCTGCTGCATCATCCTCTCCTCTTCGGGGAAAACCAACGCAAGCTCAAGATGTAGCAGTACATCTGAACCCTGTTTACTGGAGTGGACAAATATATAGCTCAACGTATTCGGATAGGGATATGTGCACTCTTGTGAGCTATATGGAACACGAGAAATGATATGATTTTTAACGGGACAAACTTCACTAACTTTTTTCAGGTCATCTACAGAGCTACAGCTTGGATCCGTATGTGGTTGTTACTCACTCATGCGGATTTCAGGGAGCCTTTGGATATTGGTTGCAACCGCTGGGAGACAGTAGCACGGGCTATCTTTAGCCGATTTGGATGGCGACTTAATAATACACTACTAGGAAAAAGGCTACTAGCAGCGCGGGTAAAATGGCTACTAACAGCGCGGGTACCCGCGCTACTAGTATCGCGCTGCAGCTAATAGTTAGTAGTAGCGCGGGGTAAACCCACGCTACTACTAACATTTTACTAGTAGCGCGGATGTTACCCGCGCTACTACTAACGAAATAGTAGTAGCGCGTCTATAGTACCACACGCTACTAGTATCCTGAATACTAGTAACGCTCCATTTCACCCCCACGCTACTACTAACTAATTAGGAATTAAAAATTCCATCAATTCCATTTTATGCATACAATTCTAACAACTAAAACAAGCCCAGATTTGTAATAAACCAGCAACATTACACATGATTCCAAATCGAAGATTTATAGTAAACCAGGAGCATTAGAGCATGTCCATACATCTACACTTATTGCCTAGTCACTTATTCCCAGCTAGTGCAAACACAATTGAAAGCAAACAAAAATGCATAAAAACACCAAACAGTGGCATTCTATCCCTCCAAATGATTTGCTCCCTCTCCATCCTTGCAATCATCTTCTTCTCCCTTATGTGCTTCTCCCATTTATGAATCCAAGATTTCTGTAAAAAGCAAAGAACAAATAAAACTAAATTTCAGTTGACATATATTTCCTTGCATGTTGTGTTGTACAGTAGCTACGGGAATAAATATACGAAAACAAAAAAGTGAGTGATTTCTATTAACAAGAGATCGCCTATGTAATAGCTACAAACAAATGAAATTAATGTCTAGATAATACATATTGCCGACCAAGCCTAGATGAACTATATATTGCCAGGTAATAGGACCTATCTAATTTTCACATTAATTGCCTTTAGTTTTCTTCAAAACTAAATATACTTAAACTTAGATCATTTCATATAGATGTTCAAAGGATAATACGGCTAAAAGAATCCAATTTCTTTGTTTTTTAAGTAGTTTAAAAGGAAAGCATTAACACATAATAGAAATGATTATCTGCCATAGGGTGATGCTGGACAGCTAAAAAAGCTCACAACCCATCAGATCAATTGCTCGATAGGACAGCACAAATCTTATAGGATGATTTTCCAAAACTAAAGCAGACCAACAAGGACAAACAATGGCCCATCAGACCACTTGCTGTGAACTATAAGAACATTATTTCACCTCCTCATATGGTACTACTAAACTCGCAATGAACATCGACACTTAATTAATTTGTAGTCCCCCCTCAACAAGTGTGAGTTGTAATTAATTGACTGCAGCAGCATTGGTAGTCTCAACAAAATAAAACAGCGGACTTTCGTAGCAACACTATCAACGCCATCCCTTCAAGCGTAATAAGTAGGAAAACATCGTGATCCCTTAAGGAGAACTTCCCATATCGCTCGTGTTCAACAACTAATTCTATGTGTTTCATTGGTAGTCAACATCAGTATTATATTTTTATTCTATCTCAGATATACCAGGATAGCAGGGTTACCTTTGCTTCCTTAACAGGAATGTGCAAGGCAAGAAGTGAAGATGCTGCGTCTGCATTCAGTAAATGAGATAAAAGTTGATACTCTTGATAGCCAATATCCATTCTTACTTGTAATATTACAGATAAATAACTGACAAATGATCTTAATATTAATCAGATACCACTTTCTAAGGTGCAAACATCTAAGGAAACTTAGTTTGTGCTAATCGTGGAAGCGATCAACAACTGTTTATCTTCCTACATCAATTTGGACAGTTAACAGTAAGCAAAGATAGCATTATAATCCCAGCCAACTACGATATAACTAGAAAAAATGATGAAAACAAGAAGACTGTCCAACCAATTGACTACAATTATTGAGGAGCTGCATGGAGAGTGCTAGTATTAAAATCGGGCTTGCAATCTAGGCTCGATCGAAACTGAAACTGAAATCGGCCTTGCAATCTAGGCTCCTCCACCTTTCACAGCGGTGGAGCAAACTGAAATTGAAATCGGCCTTGCAATCTACTACAAACCCTCTACAAAATTCGTATTGAAACTTTTTTTAAAACAACCTCTACAAGGCCGTAAACTGGCATACGAAAACAATGCGCTCAGGATACTAACTTTCGGGACAGCAAACTAAAAAGATGGCTGCTCTCAAACCATACATCCAAACGAGGCAAATAAATACTCTACGGAAATCTTGGAACTTGCTTTACAAATTTCATATAGAGGCAACTCGAAATTCTGAGAATAACTAACTCATTTTTCACCTAGAAGCTGGCTGTCCAGATTTGACAGTGCAGTTTTTAAGTGAACAAGATTCTTATCTGAAAAAAGTAGCACCCAACAACATGCAGATAGACATGTAACTAAATTATGCAACTGAACTTTTAGCAGGAAGCAAGCACTCACCAAAATTCAGACAGGCATGTAACTAACTTCTGTAATAACTGAATTTAGCAGAAAGTAGCACCCAACAAAATTCAGATAGGCATGTAACTAAATTCTACAACTGAATTTCTAGCAACAAGGAAGCACCCAAGCAAAATTCAGATAGGCATTATACTAGATTCTGCAATGCAATGTTTATCTTACTCGTAAGCGAGCAGGTATCCACCAAAATTCAGTCTGACAGCTACATGTAACCAAAATTCAGACATACTACATGTAACCCAAATTCTTCGACAAATTAACTTGTAACCACCAAATTCAGACAAGCAAGCAACCAAATCAATTGGGTCATCAGTGAGTCACCTGCAGCACGACGGAGTTGCTGACATCGGCGTATCTGACAGCGAGGTTGAGCGACATACAACGGGCGGGGGCCATGGCGTAGCACCTGGTGCGGCCCCTCTCGACCTTGCCGAGCTTGTCGAGGTTGAGCACGACGACCATGGTGAGCATGGCGGCGACGCCGGCGCCGAGGGAGTGGCCCGTGAAGGTGAGCGTGTAGGCGGGGTACCGGTCGAGGAGGTCCCGGAGCAAGTCGCACTCCCTGTCGAGCACCCAGCCGATGGCGCGGAGGAAGCCGTTAGGGACGTAGCCGCCGCCGTCGAGCGGCGCTTGCCGAGGCGGTTGTTGAGGAGCAGCGTGAGTCGGACTTCAGCGGCGAGGTTGAGGCCGCAGCCGAAAGCACGGCGTCGGCGTCTGCGCGTGGTCGAGGTAGACGAGGTAGGGCGTGACCCGCCCGTGTCGGCGTAGGCGCGGCGCGCACGATGTTTGAGGGGTCGAGGAGGAGGGGTGGCGCGCGAGGAGGTCGGGCGGGCGAAGTTGGCCATGACGAGGCGGCACATCCCGGCACGGGCACGGTCGGGCGGGCGGGCGGCGTGGCCCCTGTGGCGCTGTCGTGGTGGCCGGAGTGGACGCACCGCTTCCACGCCTCGCGCGGGCGCCTGATCTGAGCGCTGCGCGATTCGCGGGAGGGGTGTGGGAGGAGGAGGGCACCGACCTTGCCGGAGCGGGTGGGTCGCGCGCGCCGGCGCCGCGGGCGGTGAGGGGAGGGGGTGCTCGCTCAGGCTCAGCGGAGAGGAGGAAGGGAGCCGACTGCTCTCCTTCCTCGGGCCTGCCTGGATCGAGCATCGCCATGGGGCGGATCTCGCGTGTGAACGTGGGACGCAGCGGGTGGGTCGCAGCGGCTCTGTCCATGGCAGTGGCTGCTGGTGAGGTGGGGCGCACCTGCGGTGGGGTTGAGGGAGAGGAGGTCGTCGGAGTCGGCGATGGCGATTGGGTTGGTTGGGGGAATCGTGGGGAGTGGAGGAGAAACACAGAGACAAAGGCGGAGGAGGGGTGAGAGGCGGAGGTGGCGGCGGCAAGGAGATCAGTTAGCAGTAGCGTTGGGTTTATACCCCAAGCTAACCCAACGCTACTACTATGGCATGTCCCGGGTGCACGATGAAGACCACTTAGTAGTAGCGTGTGATATATAACCCGCGCTACTACTATCAAGTTAGTAGTAGCGTGGGTTTATAACCCGCGCTACTACTATGGCTGGTCTCGAGAGGCATGGTGAAAATCACTTAGTAGTAGCGAGGGTTATAAACCCGCGCTACTACTATCAACTTAGTAGTAGCGGCGTTATAAACACGCGCTACTAGTAAGTAGCAGTAGCGAGGGGTATAAACCTACGCTACTAGTAAATGTCTGCCTATAAGTTTTCCCCAAGTAGTGATAGGCTAGGTGTGTAGGCATCGTAATCTATTCTTGATTGCCGGATGTGGAGCGTTTTCGCCGAATGTGGCACGTTGCAGACTTATTTTTTTTTCTATTTGCTCGGACTATGAGCAGCATTGAAACTTAATAATATGGTCGTATGCATCTATCGGTGCAGAGGCCGGAGGTTTTCCTCCTTTTCAAAAAAAACATCTAAACCCTGTAACCTTATATTGTCAATTAATGTAGGTTTAAAAAAAGTACTAACTTGCACTGTTAATTTATTGCTTCATTTGTCATTTTTGTATGGATCCCATGCAATCTAATGTAGTTGTTAAAATTTTACATGTATACTATTATTGTATTCATCCTCTACGTGCATGACTCATTTTTATTTTACTTAGTGAGACCTATAATGTGTATATTTCAATCATGTAAGGCTATATGATTCAAATGATCATAAATTTTCTTCTAGCCATTCCAGTGCATATATAAGGCCACCCGCTACTCTGCCGCAGTTGGTACTATGCACGCTGTTATAGTGAGGGAGTTACGAACGGATAACCTAAGACCATGGACCCAAGTGAAGCGGTTACCAACATCGAGAAAGCGAGAGGGGAGTACTGGATGCACGTTATACTGCCTCATGGACTTCTACCTCGGTCAAAGTAATTGTCACTAAAATGATATAAAACAATGATGACGTGGAGGGCTTACATGTATTTGATGACATGGAGGAATTGCACGTGGATTAAAATGGAGTGTGGAGGCTTGCATGCGATAATCCTGAGTTATTTACTCAAAACCACCACATTATGGTCTAGGGTAACAGATCGGTACCACATTTGAGGCAGTGCACAAAAAACACCAACAATGGGGCTAATCTGTAACGCGGAGCACTGATTCTTCATTTTAGCCTAGAAAACAGCGAATTCGACAGGTGGGTCCCGCCTGTCGGACTGACGTGGCGCGTGTTGACAGACGCCGTTAGACGGCGAGAGACGGCCGTTTCGGCGCGCCCGTCTACTAGGTCAAGCCGTTCCCCCCGTCGATTCAGTCCACCCCTCGATTCAGTCCTTCCCCGCTCCGCTCCGATGGCGACCAGCTCCGGCGGCGACGGCGCACACGGAGTCGACGGAAGCGGCGACGGCGCACTCATCGGCGAGGGCGGTGGTACTACTCCAGGGCAGAAGCGGCTGCGCTCGCAATGCGGAGTCATCGACCCCACTCTCGGCCCCCACACCGATGGCGACTGCGACCTAGATCCAGAGTCGGCCGCGGCGGCGGGCCTGTCGCTTGAGCCTGGTACCGAGGAAGCAGCTTCGCAGATTGGTCCCGAGGATGTGCTCCCGTTCACCCCATCTTCAGCTAGGTAATCTGAATCTTTCAAAAATATGTTCTTTCAATCTTTCCTTACTACTGGATCTGTTTTATACATTGAACAAAGATTCTAGTTCTGAATATTGATTTGTTAGTCATTTAGAAGTGATTGTAGTCCTGAATATTCATCGAATATCACATCTTCAGTCAGGGTTCAGTTATGTTAGTAGTACTGTAGGGTTCTGAATTTTTGGAGAAAATCACACTGTAGTGTTCATTTATGTTATTGTCATGTTACTACAATTGACTTGGTAATTTGGTTACACTGCATTGTAATGGTGAGCTATATTAGGCCTGAAGATATTCATTTGTCTATGCTAGTAATGTTAGTACTAATTTGATGGTTCTAAATTTTTTGAATAGTGCATTGTAATGGTCAGATATAATGGTCAGTTATGTTGATCCAACTGACTTGTTAATATTCATTTGTGTGTCTATTTTAGGCTTGAAGATTTATGGTCAATCTATTTCCAGTTTCCTGGGAAGAAGTATGTTGTTGTTAAGATGTCTGAAAGAGAAATCACTTATGGTAGTTTGGTCAATGTAATGGTCACCAATGGATACTGTAAGGATGACAGTCTTTGCTACTTGAAAGAGGAAGATATAGGGCTGCAAGGTGTTTGTGTCATTAAAGGCAACATTGAAGTAGTTCGCATGTTGAGAGAATTTGAGAGCACCCAGGCATTGTCACTGACAGTTATAAAGGGAAAGGTAGTTATTGAACCACCAATTGGAGAAGATCAAGATGCACAACAAATAGATGCAGAGCTAGCTGTTGTCTTTGCTGTTGCTGAATCAGGTGTTGTGCACAAATCAGTTCCTCCTAACTGTCAGTTACATCTTGGGACACAGGAAACTGTAATTTTTTTGCCACTCAAATCAGTTCCTCCTAACTGTTAGTTACATCTTGGGACACAACTTAACACCGAAGTAAGTGTCAATTATGCTGATTTTTAGTTTGATTCAGATGAGGAGGACAATGCAGTTAGTGAGGAAGAAATTCCTGTAGGAGAAGAAGAAGATGACTCAGATTCAAGCAGTGATGAAGAATTTGTAGTTGATGTGGACCTCTTAGCTGCAGGAGAAGAAGAAGATGACTCAGATTCAGTGCAGTATGTGGAAGAACAGAGTGCAAAGAGGAGGAAAGAGGAACATGAGCTAGATGAAACTATTGCTGACATAAAGAGGAAGAGAGCTGAATACATGGCTGGTACACACTGTGAGGGGGACACATATCCTGAAGATATATATGACATGGACCAGGAAAAACATGATGAGGAGGCCCAAGAGATCCCAGTTCCTGAGCCTATTAAGAAGAAGGCAAAGAGGCCAGGTCCTACAAGTAGGTCCCACTCAAGTGCTGGGCCAACCATTAATCCTGATTGGCTTCCATCTTCAGAAGAGGAATATACATGCTTTGAAGCAGATGATGATGGCAATGAACCAATGTCCTTTGTTATCAGCTCTGGCAGAAGGAGTAGAGCTAATAAAAGACCACCTAGGGTCTGGTATGATGAGAACAGGATGCATCCAGAACAACAATTCCAGCTCAAGCAAAGCAGACATCTAGGATGGCTACTATAACATGTGGGAACTGCAAGCTGCAAGGACACAAGTACACAAGTTGTCCAAAGCCATTGAGGCCTGATCTGCAAATCAGGAGGAACAAGCACATGGTATTTTCATTTTGAAATTACTTGAGTGTTCATTTCTATTGACTGATCATTATAAAGTTGTTTAATTTTTTAATTACAGGCAAACAGGACTATATCTGAATGGCACCATGGTGCAGCTTCATCAGCTACTGGAAGTGATAGGGGTGCACCATCATCATCTACTACAAACTCCTCTCCTGCTGCTGCAAGAGGTGCAAAGACTAGTTCATCTGCTG
Organism: Aegilops bicornis; assembly: GCA_021605145.1. NCBI lineage: Eukaryota > Viridiplantae > Streptophyta > Magnoliopsida > Poales > Poaceae > Aegilops > Aegilops bicornis. The sequence continues at coordinate 483,390,473 of CM038673.1, read as the reverse complement.
CAAGGGGTGCTAGTTCATCTGCTGCTGCTGGAAGGGGAGCAAGGTCTGCTACTACTCCTGGAAGGGGTGCTAGTTCTTCACCTACTGCTGGGAGAGGTGCAAGATCTTCCACTACTGCTGGAAGGGGTGCAAAAAGGTTCAAGCCTCCAAGAAGTTCTGCAAAAGCTTCTACTAGCCAGCCTGCAGGCAGAAGGTCAAAGAGGACAAAGTACATGAGCAAGAGGATGGAGGGGTACTTCTATGCCAGTGGGAACTACTAAATGCTCAAATTTGAAGTCTGCATCCAAGTGCATGTGTGCTAAATCAGGCATTACATCACTTTATTTATGACATCATGAACCTATGTATGGCACTCAGAACCTATGTTTGTTAAACCTATGTATGGAGTTGTGAACCTATGTATGGCACTTTGAAGTTATCTATGTTTATCTCCTGCTGTTAAAATTCTGTGCAAATATATGTTGTGTGCAAAATAAATTTTGAGCAAAAAAGATCTGTGCAATATATGTTCTGTGCAAAGTAAATGGTAACAGATCATGGCAAAACAACCACAAACATTTAGAATATATTTTCTGTGCAAATAGTATGGAAAAACAACCACAAAACATTTAGAATATATGTTCCGTGCAAATATTATGGCAAAACAACTACAAACATTTCATTTGATACAAACAAAATACATTAATAAGCAGGACATTGATCCAAAGATGCAATGATAATAAGTTGGACATTAGTTCTTGGGAGTACACAGCACAAGTCTTCAGAGTACACAACACAAGTCTTGGACATAAAGATACATAAAGCATTACAGCTTATTAAGTGCATAAGAGCACATTCAAATCAACTGCAGTGCTACCCTAAACCACACCACAATACATACTTAAAAATCATCACATATCTCCTTCAACTTCTTGATCTTGTCCTTGTACCCATGTTTCTGTTTGAGCAGATCTGCAATCATGTACTCCAGTTTTTTTCTCTCTTGTTTCAGCTTGGTCTCTCTCTGTCACAACTTGGTCTCTCTCTACCACTAGCTGGTCCCTCTCTTTCTCTGCCTTTGCCCTAAGTACCTGATGAAGATTGGTACAACCATGGTCTGCCAGCTTCTTCTTCTCCATCTCCTCTTTGAGATCACTTAGAGCCAACCTAGCATTGCTCAACTCTGTGATAGCATCCTCCTTGTCAGCAACCATTTTAGCAAAGTCCAGTTTGAAAAACCTCAGATCTTCCTCTTTTCTCCAACTAGTTTGAAATTTCTTTCAGCAAGCTCAACATTTTCTTTTAGCCTGTCCTTGATATCTTTGTCATACATGCTCCACAATTCAGTGAGGGTGAACTGCATAGCCACTGACCACTCTGGGTCTATCCACTCGAGATAATTGCACTTTAGTTCTGCCTATAATTAAATAAATATGTTCTCAATAAGAAATTGTATGAAATGTGCACAAATTATATAATACTGTATGAAATTGTAGTTTAGTTCTTTCCACCCAAATGTGCACACTCTGTAGTTTTTGTTCTATCCACTGAATTGTAGTTCAATTATATCCACTGAATTTTAGTTTAGTTCTATCCACTGAATTATATTCTATGCATCAATTGGTGCCTAAATCAAATATTACATCATTAATTAATAGATATATTCTCAAAATTGTATGCACAAATTATGGGCAGAACCAATTATAACAGCATATATAATTTTTTTCCATCTATAAGATTGTATATGCATAGATTATGAGCAACAACTATTACATCAACTGAAGCAACAGAAGCAACATCTATCCAGGAACAAATCTTTGATACACAAAATTGGAGTACTGACAAGTGAATGGAGCATAAACTAACTAAGCTAATCTACTTACACTACTAACCAACATACCTTCTCCTCAGCACACGCAAGAAAACGTTTGCATTTGTCCACAGATTCAAATGCAACAAGCCTGACGCAAGGTTCTTGATGCAAACAACGGGACGACATGTCGTAAGCAATTCCACTCCATTCATAGCAAGAGATAGTCCTAGGAAGCTAACTAGCACACAAATTGCACAAATCAGCGACCTGGTAAAAAATCCCCAAATGATGAACCTTAACCCTAGCGGGATGAACCCTAATCCGTGGGGGAGGCGAGAGGCGAACACGCATACCTGGCTAGTGACTTCTTCGCCGTCCGAAGAAGAGCTCGAGGACTGGTCGCTCCAAGAAACCATGGCGGAGCGGCGAAAGGCGGCGAGTCGACAGTGGCGGCGCCGGCGGTGGTCGGGGTCGAGAGAGAGGACAGCGAGAGTGATGGACTGGCTGGTCTGGTTCGAACACCGACCGGTGCCGACCACTTAAACGGGCGCGCCGAAACGGCCGTCTCTCGCCGTCTAACGGCGTCCGTCAACACGCGCCACGTCAGCCCGACAGGCGGGACCCACTTGTCGGATTCGCTGTTTTCTGGGCTAAAACGCAGCGTCAATGCTCCGTGTTACGGATTAGCCCCATTGTTGGTGATTTTTTGTGCCCTGCCTCAAATGTGGTACTGATCTGTTACCCTAGCCCATAATGTGATGGTTTCAGGTAAATAACTCCGATAATCCTACATCTACGTTAAGCTACGAAATGATCTACGTAAACTGCCTAATCACTACTATCGCCCCCGCCTCCCCCCCCCCCCCCTTATTTTCAGGTGGGTGGGGCCCCTTCCTCCCCCTTGTCCAATCCTAGTTACCCACGTTGCATTACGTAAGATACATATTTGATTTACGTAAGTGTAGCATTGCCCCGCTTGCATGTGCTGGAAAATGCAATATGCTGGCCTTGCACCCAGTGGCGGAGCCACCGCCCGACTAGCCCGGTTCGTTTAGCTTCTGTTCAAACAGCCGCATCATCGATCGACTTTTTTTGTGTGATAATAACGGGAATTTATTCATATCGTGAAGATACCAATTATATCTAGCCTCTGCACTAACAAGATATGAAAGACATCAAGGATGCACAAAGCTAAAAACAAAAATATAAAAGAGAGAAATATAAAAATAGACCGGCAACGAGTGGAGGTTGGTCTAGGCGCGCGGACGCAAGCGGAGGCGGGCTGGAGTGCATCCATCCATCCACCCGAGATTCCGAGGAACAACTTGCATCATCGGCTGCTTGTCCCGTCTTCATAATTAGATGAGATTAATATACTTTTTTTGCGGGGGGAGATTAATATACTTATTTTGAGGTCATAGCATGGGGAATTGGTCATTGGGAGTGATTATCACTTTATGTGCTTAGCCCTTCATTTAGGGGTTTGTTTTAGATAGTTGATGCTAATTTCAAACTTCAAATTATGAAATTTGAGAGACCCGGGTTTTTGGCTCTGAAATGTGAGTGTTGTGCAATCATTTTCACTACATCATTAATGTGGATTTGTGATTTGAAATTTTGATGGTACTTTATATGTTGTGCATTCGAACACCCGATTTTGGTTTCCAGATTAGACACTTGGGCTCAAATTTGCCCGGGCTTCACAAAAGTTCTGGCTCCGGCCACTGCTTGCACCCACTTGATAATATGGAGAACTTCCATGCACTTGATGATATGAAGCGCTCAGAACATCTACAGCCGGTGTCCTCAAATCCTCTTCAACGTCTGCACCTAGACAGTGATAGAACATGTGAGAGAAGAAAAAGGTAACCCAATCGGACCCCACATACCTTTCATGTACGTTCGGGCTGTCCGCGAACCCTCATATTGAAACCAAATGCAAGGAGGCTATGGGCGCTCGCGAACGTGACCGGACACGATGCCGTCCACCCTAGACCACCTTTTCTCTTTGTTTTTTTTTCTTTCTCTCTCTTCATCTTCACCAATCACATGTAAGTGACCCGACATATAAATATATAAATGAGAAAATGTGAAGTGCATGGACGGATAAATAAAGGCTCAAAACAGACAAACCCCCATATTGATCGGGCGCGTCCGCCGATGTCTAAGGGACAAGATTTGTTCATTATGGCTGTAGAAGCTCTTACGTGTGCCCCAAAATAAGATAAATGGAGAACTCTTCAAGGAGCAATTTCAAATTTATGTCGATTAGTGTTCTTTATTCTTCATGTGATGGTCTTGATCTTCATTGGTCTCAGGCTGCTAATTATTACTTCCAAGACAAATGAGAAAGCCGACAATTTCTTTAACCCGGAGAGCCAAAAAAAAGAAGTGCACAGAGATCTTGAACGGCTCTTCGAGTTGACAAAGTATCCTTCACAAGACCATGATCAGAGGGCTGCTGACTAATATGGCGACCAAGACGACCCGTCCGGCTCCGTAAAAAACTTGCCGTACCGATCATATCATTTCGTACGTGCTGCAAAGTTGGTCGCATGCATGATCAACCAGAGAAAATATATCGGTTCTTCTAGGCTGCCGATGAATGCTGCATTGGTCGTGTCAGACCAAGAATTCAACCATGCATGCTCGACCATCCAAAACGAAGTCTCTCCAAAAGCGTGCATGCATTCGCCATCGATATTTTTAATCCAGTATTCACCATTGATTCGCTCCTCGTGTTTACGTACTCCCCTTCTCCCGACCGGCCTCTATAAATGCCAGCGCTTGTCGCCAGCTGATCACACACTACAGCCAATCCTACTCATTTGCAAAGCGCTATAAGCTCAGCCCTGCTTGGTCTAGCTTCTCCTTCCTGTTGCAAGAACTGATCCGGTAGTCCGCCATGAAGATCGTGGCAGCCGATGATCAGCCAAGGAGGAGCAGGAGGTATGCGCTGCTGCTGGCGGCGCGGGACTCGGAGTACGTGCTCAAGGTGTACGGCGGCTACTTCAACGTCTTCGTGAGTGCCTTCGGCGGCGGCGGTGGCGAAGACGGCGAGACGTGGGACATGTTCCGGGCGGTGGACGGGGAGCTCCCCGACCTGGACGACATCGGACGATACGACGGCTTCGTCATCAGCGGCAGCCCTTATGACGCGTACGCCGACGAGCTGTGGAAACTGCGGTTGTGCCTCCTCGTCCGGGAGGCCGTCGCCGCCCGGAAGCGCGTCCTCGGCATCTGCTTCGGCCACCAGGTGGTATGCCGCGCTCTGGGCGGCCGCGTCGGGAAAGCCAGGAGGGGCGGGTGGGACATCGGCATCCGGGAGGTGTCCATTGCGGCAACGCTGCCGCCGTGGAGGTTCCTCGACGCGCTGCAGGACCTGCCCCAGTACGCCAAGATCACCGAGTGCCACCAGGATGAGGTCTGGGAGGCGCCGCTGGGCGCCGACGTGCTGGCGTCATCGGACAAGACCGGTGTGGAGATGTTCTGCGTCGGCGACCACGTGCTGGGCATCCAGGGCCACCCGGAGTACACCGGCGACATACTCCTCAGCCTCGTCGACCGCCTCTCCACCAGCCAAGCCATCACCGTGAGTGCTTCCCTCTAGCTATGTTGCCATCGTTCTTCCATGATACTATCTGATTTGCCACTTTGCACATTGCAGGTGTCGTTCGCTGAGGACGTGAAGAGGCAGCTGAAGGCTACTAGCCCTGACAGGGAGTTCTGGCTCAACCTCTGCAAAACTTTCCTCAAGGCTGAAGAATTGTACTAGCATGGTGCAGATGTATGATCATAAATAAACCATCTACTGACACAAGCGGCGTGGTGTTAATACCAGATGATTATCTGCATTATTGGATTGGACAAAGCTTGGTCGTCAGATTATGTGCAGACTCATACAGGTTATTGTTGTTATATACATCTATCTTTTTGACCAAATGTTGTACATTTCTTTTTTGAGAGAGAGAAAATAAAAATGTTGTACAGTTATGAGACAGGGACAGAAAGATTCAAGGACAATCAGACGGTATGCTGACTTTTGGTTCTTATTTTGGGAATCCCGTTTGGCCGCGGCATATAAATTTATGAAAAAGCTAACTGGCGATCATTCGCAGAGAGGGTATGGCGTTTCAAATGTTTTTCTTGGCAGTTTTAGTTGTATTAGGGCGACAGTTTTTTCAATGGAAAACGCTTGCCTTCAGCCGGCGGATCGCAGACGAGCGATTCGCCGCCTTCTCTGTATGTGTACTCGTGTCTTTACGTCTCTCTCTCTCTCTGCAACACCATGTCTATTGCAATTGCTTTCCACAACAACAGCCATATTGCAGAAAATGAAGACGGGAAAAAATACAAATATTTTGTGCAAAATTGTGTGTTGCGAATTTTTTCCCACAACAACACCCATATTGCAAAAATAGTGAAGCAAAAAAATTCTGCAACATCACCTATGTTGCACAAATGCGATGCAAAACTTGTACGAACACGAACATTCATAAAACTAGATGATGCCCCGCACGTTGTTGCGGGGATATTCCGCAACATTTTTCAGTGATAGTCAACGCGTGAAATAAGAACATTTTGAATAATAATATACGAGCTAAAACTAGTAAAGTATTTATTAAATATAAATAACATAATGAAATGAAAATTATCATGTATGTTGGCATGTAGGGGTGAGTCTTTTCTCGTATATGTTGCATGATGTTGTGACATGCTTACATGTTGATAGAAATAGGTTAGTGGAAGTGTGCCTTTTTTCCATTCATGTTGTGTGATGAGGTGGCATGCTTGCATGTTAAGAGAAATAGGTTGGTGGGGGCTAGTTATTTAGATATAGAAGATGTCAAACATACAACATAGACTAATGTGTGCCGGATAAGCTTACGAAATACATCTCTAATTTTTTTTTGCAAGAAAACTTTCAATCTATTCATCTTCAATCATGACAGTATAATGAACAGCAGAAATAATAAAATTACATCCAAGTCCCTAGACTACCTAGTGACGACTACAGGCACTAAAGCTAGCCGAAGGCGCGCCGCCGACATTGCCTCTCCCTCGCTGAAACCGTACGAAACTTATTGTAGTAGACAGTCGGGACCTCGTCGTGCTACGACTGCAAAGGACCGGCGCACCAGAATATCAATCACTGCCGATGAAGAAATGTGTAGATCGGAAGGATTCAACGTGAAGACGCACCAACATAAACGGACAAAGACCGAGTCCGAGTAGATCCACGAAACACTTTCACAGACTGAATCCATGAGATCCGCCAGAGACACACCTCCACACGCTCTCGGACGATGCTAGATGCACCACTGGGACGGGGGCTACACAGGGAGAACCTTGTTCCATCTTCAAGAAGCCGCCACTATTTCGTCTTTCTGAAAAGGACAAAAACGCTAGCAAAACTCAAAGAAACGTCTAAAAAGAAACCCTCCCGCTGACAGTGGTCGGGATGCTTCCGCCTCTAACGCCCTAGAGCCATCGGAGACGAAGCGGACCGGCGGCGCCAACGAAAGGAGGATGAACCCTAGGCTATTTTGGAGAGGTGGTGGAGGCTGGGTGAAGAGGCTGCATGGTACTTTTTTCTTTGTTTTCTCCTCTTACTCTTGTTCTTCTTCTGTAATTGTCGTCCCTAAGTGGTTGGCAATAAAATAGCTTGGGTCCTTCTCGTCTAGACCTGCTTCTAGAAAAAAAAGTTCTAAAAAGAGAAGAGCATGGTACTTCAAGAACAGACGAGTAGAAAGAAGAACACACTGAATGGTTTCAGCACAATGCTACCGTCTTACTAGACACTTGTTTCAGCTAGCCACAGTTCATCGAAATATATGTACCTCCAAAACAGTCCCATGGAAACATGTATACTGTTTTTCGTTTAGAGCATTTATAGTCGGACTGGTCAAATCCGACCCTTCAAACGTCCGCGGATGCACCTGGGCGCGTCTGTGGACACTGACCGATCAAGCCTTAAATTTTCCTTCTCACAACCGGACACCTCAACTACCGTAAATTAAATCCATACAAACTCATGGAACTACGTAACGGTGCATTACATACATCGTCCGGCTACTACATCACTAACATGCCATCGGCCTACCAAAATTTGGCAAGTTTCGCCATAGTGAAGAAGATCATCCACCGCTGACCTTGCCCTTCTCGGCGCCCTTGCCGTCCTTGTACCGGAAGTACCGGTTGAAGACGCAGTTGGGATTGAGCCAGATCTGCTCGTCGCCGGAGCTGTCCAACCCGTCGCAGTGCTCTTTCTCCGCCTTGGGCGGCAGTCCGGCCATTGCACGGACCGCCCGATTCTTCTCTCGGGCGAGGGCATGCGTGTTCCTCCGCTGCCGTGTATTTACACCGCGGGCACGAATGGCTTCCTCCTCTATGGCAGCACGCTGCCGCATCAGCACCTCCGCCTCTGCCATGTCGGCAGTGAGGCAGGCCTCCGCTGCCCTTTTCCTCTCCTTCCCATGGCGGGCATACCGGGACTCATACTTCGTAGGTCTGATGATGGGGAAGGGGAGATTTGAAGGCTCCCGGGACCGCGATGATCTAGCCCTGGAGGATCCGAGCACCCGATGCGCCGACGCTATGGAGTCGCGCCGAACAGATCCTGCCGTCTGCCAGGCGCTGTCCTCCCTGGAGAGGCGAGTGCAATCCGGATGGCCATTGCCTCCTCCAACCCCCACGTGATGACACCCCAGTCGATGGATCCGGACTGGTTGGAGTCAGATCCGCTGTCCGCCATGCCAGAGAAGGCAGGAGATCGCCGGGCGGGAGCATGGGGAGCGGAGTGGAGTGGAGTGGGGTGAATTGGCTAGGGTTTGGTCCGGCGAGCGGATGAGGAGAAATATATGTGGGATCGGGTGGGCTAGCGACGACGTGGTGGACGCGCCTGGGGGTCCTACATCCGCTCCATATTTGAACTAGATAGGAGGGGTGCCGGTCAGCCCGGGCGTTTGAGTCTGGGTCGCATTTTCGTGACGGGTCAGTGACCGAGCCGTCCGCCCGGACCGGATGTTTGAGGCGGGTGTTGTAGATGCTCTTCCAATACAAATATGTGTGTACTGATATATGAGCGTGAATATATGAAATACACAAACAAATTTCTTAATTTTGACGCAGATCAGTATCCCATAATCTGCATGTCCCCGTCCTTGCGTGCCATAAATTCCCTCCACTTACATATATGTGCTCTGAAATAATACAAATTAGATCGAAAACGCGCCTTGGCACGAGGGAACCGGTTACAATGTTATGACCAAATAGGTAATGCACAATTTAGTAGGAAATCAGGTTTAGCGTACGTATTCAAACATGGTAACAAAGTAAAAGGAATAAGCTCTTATTCATATGTAATAGTAGCAAAAACATCATCGAGTTCAACATTGTCATGAGACTACAAGGCAGCATTCAGTTTAGTGCCTTCGTGAGACCACAAAAGGTAACAACTTGTCATTAATTTCGGTACTAAGAGCGCGAACATGAGAGAGGAAGTACTAAGAGAAGGTACACAATAAAAAGGTAAAAATTACGTAGTCATAGCTATTAGGCATACTAATAAGTTGCTTCATTCGGCTGCCTTATCGATCAACTTCATAGGCGGCACCTCACATTAACATGATGAAGGCAATCCGTTAGATACATGGCACAGAACGATTCATGTGTATACAATGCACTTTGCGATTTTGTACCCTAGACTTTTAAAGCGTATATGGATAGTGAACGATAGTTTCCCCTTTTAGTCCTGAAGGCAAAGAAAGACTCATATCCGTTATTCTTTGATCCCTACCACCTTACAAAGTCTGATCAATTGGTTGTTATTGTGGCCCTCTTATCCATAGGAAAATGTTCCAGAGTAGGCCTGGGAATGAGCTCAGGATGGAAAAGACTTCCAATTTTGTTGAAGGTGCTAAATACTTGCAGTTAATAAACAACAGTCCACACACTCAAAAAATACCCATTTAATGATTTTCACTAAAATTATCACTACAAATTTTCAGCAAGTATACAATATAATAGAAATACAAAACATGATACAAACTTTATGCTCTGCATGGGAAGCACTAATTTAGAAGACATGGGAATGTTTAGTTTTAAATCATATATATTAGTTATAACGAATGAGATAATCCACCTCCGGTTGATATAATAATATGCTAAGGAATAACATCTAAAACTATAATAATATTCTTAGTTGTATGATAATCCTGCTGGTACAAACTATGATAGTTGGGATAATAACCTTGGTGTTTTCGTATGAAAAAAAACACCAACAATCATGAGGCCCTTAAGGATTCTGTTCCTCGCTTCAAAAATGAAAATTGTGTCTTACAGTTAAAAGTCTCCAGGTTTGTTACGGTGTAAAGTTATTATGTAGCAGAAGTCTGAACTCATCTATTATTTACGCTGACAATAAAATCAACATAGTTACATAATACTAAAGTGCATCCTTAGAACAAAAATAACAGGGAGATCTTAATGCCTATAAAAATGGAAATGACACCATTGAATAGACAAACTAATATATATTATTTGGAAATGTGGCTTTATATGGTCATAAAATAATAATTAATTCAGAGTAGTAAATAGATGTCAGAGGATCCTAATTCTAGAGTCTGTACTCCAAATACCAACAATGGCTTTTTCAGCAAAGTTGTAACATAATAAGGTAATGAGGTAGCATGAGAGTATGATTAATTCAGAGCAATATGAATGGAATAATCCCTGAAGACAGTCATTAGTACAGAGCAAATATGATGAACATTAATTCGGAGCTAACCTTCCAGAATATGATCCTGTTCCATCTCATGCAGTACCTTCTTTGCTGCAGTTATGCGACGCTGTAGTTTCTTCTTTTCGTTCCAATCCTGTAACATAAAATAGAAACGGTTTATTTGAAAGAACACAACAAACAACAAAAAAGTAGCTCGGATCATTGCATCAATCTTGGTTATAACCTAAAGCAAGACATTTCAATCACATATGCTCATCGAAAGAACTGTTACATGAGATCCATCTATCATCTACAATAGTCAGGAATCTGCTACTGTTGGTATCAACATTATAGCTCTTTGGATCAGACATGTTTTTTTAAGTGCAAGTTATGTACCATAAAAGAGATCATCGCATGCAATAAAAGGATGGCGCGGACCTAACCATTGCACACCTTTCTTTCTTTGATTTCTCAAAACATGTGTTGACCTCAAGAAGACCCTTTGGTGGTGCAATCCACATCTCTCTACTCTCCATATCAACATGAGGCACCAGTATCTTCATCATGACTATAAGGCAGAACAATGCATGACTATAAGGCATAAAAATTTCGGTGCGTTCATAAGACCACAAAAAATAGCCATCATCAATTCAACATTTGTATGAGAAGCAAGACATCATCAAGTTCAACATGGTCATTGAATTACAAGGCCACATCAAGTTCAGGGTGTTCATGAGACCACAAAAGCTAATCACTTGACACTACATTCAGTACTAAGAGCATAAACATGTGATAGCAAGTACTAAGAGTAGGAGCATTATAAGATGCACTTGAGACATACAAAACTTGGAAGTGTCTTTTCTTTTCATAGGTACATAGCCTTTAGTATATCTCAACCAAAACAAATAAAACAATCTCCTAAAAGAATGTTCTACTGACAGAATGGGTATAGTAAAGTCTCACCGGCACATTGATACAGAATCATCTTGTTACAAAAGAGGAAAGGCACAATCACCACTTGACCAATGTCCACGATTTTGTCTGTTAATCAATCACACCTACAATGAAGGTATTGCAGATCTATAAGACATCAACTGTCTACTTACATAAAGCTGGGTAGGATTATGCATTTGACCTGTCAAAAGGGAAAAATAAATCAGTGGACTTTTAATAAGGCAAGTCATTCAAAACATAACAATTTTTTAGGTGATAAACTCTTGCAGCCAACCACCCTCCTCTGTATATCCTAAGGCATCAGTTACTCATTCTAGTAGTAGAGAGGACCATCATATTTAAGCTGGGTATATGCCTTCTTTACAAAAACCATATTCATTCCTAAAAAATAATGCCATATTCCCAATATTTATACTAAGAATTTCTAAATAAACAGTAAATGGTTGATAAGGTAATCACACACGTGCATTAAAGAAACAAATTAATTAGTAAACAGAAAAGTATTACCACAGAGTGAGTGTATGAGTAAAACTGGGTGTCAGCAAGACAAGATTAACATAGAGTTGGTATACATACTTTACGATCTTTTTTTGATCAGCATGCCCATCCTGTGCAAAATATGCCATTAATCAAGTTCCCCAAGAAAGCCCCAATGCCGTAACCCACTGGTGTGTAGAAGGCAAACTCTGGATCAATCACTTGAGTGAAATCTGTGGTCACCATGATTGAACCAGTATGGGAATCTCCATGAATCAGAGCCTGGGCTCTCTCAATAAACCTGCAGTCCAAACTTCACATAAGAAACACAACATACGCATCACCAACCAATCTGCATAAATTCAGAGACAGTTGCTTACATTTATTTCAATTCAGCAATTTCCACTTGAACCCATCATCCTCTCGAACAGCTACAGCGTCAAGAAGAGGCGAATCCCAGCAAGTGTATTTAGAGGCCATGTATGGATCCGAGAACACAACCTGCTCCATGAGCCTGCACATCTCCACGTTCTCACGGTACCGAGCAACTGCAATTCAATCATAGCATAACAATTAAGATATGTCAGCAGGTTTACTCTGTCCCCCTTTTATAGGTAGAAGAATTCAGCGGAGTAAGGTAGGCTGAAACATCATTTTTTTTGAAACGGAGGCATAAGATTTGCCTCATCAATTAAATAAGAAGAGAATAGAGTTTAGAGTTTTACAACACCCACAGGTATGGCATGGCAATTACTCGCCCACAAAGATATCTCCTAATTTCTTTGCGTCCGCGGTCACCCAAAGCTTGGCCTCATAGACGATGGCGGTGAGAAGAATGGTCGTTGGCGCACTCTTATGACGAAACACCCGTGCATTTCTTTCATTCCAAATGGTCCAGGAGACAAGCATGGTGAGAGAGGCCAAAGCTTGCCGGTTGGGTTTATGATTGTCGATTCTCTTATCCCACCATTCGTAGACGGATTCATCCGTGTGCCACTCGGATGTATCTATGTGCGCGAGACCAAGCCTCTCAATGAGAGACTTCCATATCCGAATTGTAAAGCGGCACTTGAAGAAAATGTGGGCACCCATTTCTTGCTCCCTATTGCAAAGTTTGCAGAGGCCACAATTTGGCCAACCTCGTCGCTATAAACGATCGGTGGTCCAAATCCTATCTTGTAATACCAACCACGCAAAGAATTTAACCTTTGGAGGTGCCCATGCCTTCCAAACCATACGGTCCAAGGGGGAAAGAGTCAAGCCTAGGAATTGAGCCTTATACGTAGTGACCGCCGTGTATATCCCGTCATTCGCGTGCTTCCAGATGATGGTATCTTCGGTTTTCTCATGAAGGTGGACATCATTCAGGAGCATCCAAAGAGTGAAAAATTCCCGAATGTGGGCTGCGGTTACAACCGCGACTTGGATGATCTTGAGTATCCAAGCGTTCCCCTTGAGGGCCTCACGGACCTTCCAACTCTTTCTTTTCGAGGCCTCGAAGATGAGCGGTGCAATATCCTTAGGTTTGCGACCAAGGAGCCACGGGGAGTCCCAAAAGGCGTTTTGTAACCATCTCCCACCGTGATAGTCGTAGAAGCATAGAAAAACTCGAAGTCCTCGATAAAGGCAGGGTTTCCTGTGCCAACCCATAATTTGCGGGGTTCGTTCCATTCATACCACAACCATCGAAGCCGCAAAGCACATGCGAATTTGTCGGTGTTGAGCACCCCCAGGCCACCGTATTCTTTTGGTCTACAAACCACCTTCCAGTTGACCTTGCATTTGGCTCCCGTTGTCTTGTCCGCACTGGACCAAAGGAAAGCCCTCTCAATTTTGTTAAGGCTATCGAGGGAGCCCTGAGGCACGACGAGGGGCGTGATGGAGAACACCGCTTGGGAGGAGATGACCGACCTAACAAGAGTCGTACGGCCGATGGTAGTGATGTTTTGGCCCTCCCAGGAAACCAATTTGACATAACAGAGTAATGTGTTTCATCATGTCAAGATTAGCAACGCCTTTTGTAGTTATCATTCTCCCACTTAATTGACTCTATAAGAATCCAGTATCTTGCAGGCAATAGCACACAACTACAAAATTTCGACAACTATTATTGGTCTCAAATGTTGATAATCTCTACATGTAAAGTATATCGGTAATGCAAAATATATCAAGGAAATATTGATAGGCTATTATTTGTCGGTGGAAAAGGATGCTCATCTAAAAAGAGTTTACTTACAATGCAAAGCCAAAAATAACATCAGGAAGTGCTAATCCTAGCTTGAAACCACAAAAATAATAAATTGAAGCTTAAAATTACTACAAGTATGAGTAGTCGGGCTACTTGTTGGAACATTCAAAGATACTAATACATCTTAACTATATGTTGGCACTGCAAGATACTTGAGAGCATGGCATTTCACTACAAAGATGCGTATTTGTCTATTATACTCCCTATTATGTCTCACGATATTGTTTCCATTGAGCAGGCAGAGGAACCAATGGATAATAAGTTATTTAAAGATTTCATATGATCACCTTGGATAAAAGGCACAATACTGAAAACAAAAATGTAAATCAAACTAATAATTAGAATTCATAAATATTGGTCGGAATTCATAATTCAAGAATTAAGAGAAACGCATGCCGGAGCAGGAATTACCGCAGGTAGTTTTCCTAAATCTATGTATACTTAGCACCCATGTAGTAAAATACTAAAAATGTTGACCGGTCCCTCCACAATTTGTAATCAAAATGGACATCTAAGAGGACCCATCCTAGCCACCATGGCACTGGTTTGTTTGGTAGCATTTGACAGACAAAAGAAATACCTGTGTAGACCAACACATGTCCCACTGTGGAACACAAAGGGAACTACCAAACAAAATTAAGCAAGGCAACAAAAGCCTCTCCTCCAAAGAGAACGGCAGCCTGGTCTCTCAGGATCAATACGAGAAACCAAAAAAAGATAGACCACCAACCAAGACACAGGAAATCACCTAGGCTTTAATAAAAAAAACCTACACCTGCCATGGAAAAAATCATGCACATGAATATTGTTGACGAATCGAATGGACAGAAAGAATAGAGGGTTAAAGAAAGGAAGGTTAAAGAGAGGAGGGCTAAACTTGCAGATTCATGGACGTAGCTATGGCAAGAAGGCCACCACGAGCACAAACTGGACGCTGGCATGTACGAGAATTCGAGGAACGGGAGACAGCAACAATCCTGCAAAAAAAATCCGACGCACAATCAATGGAAAAATGAAAAGCCAGAACTGAAGGAGACCACCAGCACCTCTAGGCAGGGGAACGTATCACTTGGCCATCAGCGAAGTGGCTGTACTGGGGAGCACCGGTGCCATGTCGCCCTGGGCCTCCTCGCGCTCATGGGAAGACGTGGAGGTGGAGGAAGCGGGAGGAGAGGCGCAGGATCTCGGGCTCGATGCGCGCGATCTCGACATCAGAGTCGTCCTCCACGGGTGGTGGTTCTCCTTCTCACCCCTGCACATGGGCGCGCGGTGCGGTGGCAGCCGGCGGCGGGGACGGCAGCGGGGGAGGGAGGGGCGGGCGGCTCTAATGTTTGGAGGGAGGGAGAGAGGCGAGGGGTTGTCCTTCTCGGCGTTCTCGCGCTCCGGGGACGGGAGGTGGTTCTCCTTCTCAACCCTGTGCACGGGCGTGCGGTGCGGCGGCCGGCGGCGGGGACGGCGGCGGGCAGGGAGGCGCGAGCGGCCCTAGGGTTTGGAGGGAGGGAGAGACGCGGGGCAGGAGGAAGAGGAGAGGGAGCGGCGCAAGTGCGGAAGGAGCGACGACCCCGTGGTCACCCTGTCGATTTGGATATTTTTTCCAGCCATATGAAATGACGAAAATGCCCTTGGCGTGGCACTGTAATTACGCGCGGTGGCACGAACTTGAGCGCACTATTCATTGTAGCAGTGATCGCGTTTGATCCGACGGACAGAGTCGCTCCCGAGCGAGATCCTACTGCTGGAAACGCATCAAGAAACCGATCCGACGATCGAGACTCGCTGAGCTCTGAGAACGCCTGCTATGCTTATTTCTGGATGGAGAACTCTTCAAGCAGCAGTTTCATTTTTTACGTCGATTGTTGTACTATGTTCTTCGTGTGAGGAATGGGGGACTTAATCTCTCCATTGGTCTCAGGCTGCTAATTATTACTTGCAAAACAAATGAGAAAGCTCGACTTTTTTAACGTGGAGAGCAAAGCAAGTGCATGGAGATCTTAAATGGCTCTTTGACAAAGTCTCCTCCTCAACACCATGTCAGACGACTAGCAAAAAAACACCATGTCAGACGGCTGCTGACTAATATGGCGACCCAAGACGACCCGTCCGGCTCCGTAGAAAGCTCCTCCACAACACCATGTCATATGTGTACTGATCATATATCATATAGTGGTAGTACAAAATTGGTCGCATGCATGATCGACCTGAGAAAATGTCGGCTCTTCTAGGCTGCCGATGGATGTTGTGTTGGTCATGTCAGACAAAGAATTTCAACCATGCATGGTCGTCCATCCGAAAAGGAGTCGGGTCTCCCCAAAGCGTGCTTGTTGTCGCCATTGATTCTCTCCTCGTGTTTACGTACTCCCATTCTCTCCAGCTTCCGACCGGCCTCTATAAATGCCAGCGATCGTCTCCAGCCGATAACACACAGTCGACAGCCAATCCTACTCATTAGCAAAGCGCTATAAGCTCAGCCGGTCAGCCCTGCTTGGTCTAGCCTTCTCCTTCCTGCTGCAAGAACTGATCCGGTAGTCCGCCATGAAGATCGTGGCAGCCGATGATCAGCCAAGGAGGAGCAGGAGGTACGCGCTGCTGCTGGCGGCGCGGGACTCGGAGTACGTGCTCAAGGCCTACGGAGGCTACTTCAACGTCTTCGTGAGTGCATTCGGCGGTGGCGGTGGCAAAGACAGCGACGTCTGCGAGACGTGGGACATGTTCCGGGCGGTGGACGGGGAGCTCCCCGACCTGGACGACATCGGACGATACGACGGCTTCGTCATCAGCGGCAGCCCTTACGACGCGTACGCCGACGAGCTGTGGATACTGCGGCTGTGCCTCCTCATCCAGGAGGCCGTCGCCGCCCGGAAGCGCGTCCTCGGCATCTGCTTCGGCCACCAGGTGATATGCCGCGCTCTGGGCGGCCGCGTCGGGAAGGCCAGGAGGGGCGGGTGGGACATCGGCATCCGGGAGGTGGCCATTGCGGCAACGCTGCCGCCGTGGAGGTTCCTCGACGCGCTGCAGGACCTGCCCCAGTACGCCAAGATCACCGAGTGCCACCAGGATGAGGTCTGGGAGGCGCCGCTGGGCGCCGACGTGCTGGCGTCATCGGACAAGACCGGTGTGGAGATGTTCTGCGTCGGCGACCACGTGCTGGGCATCCAGGGCCACCCGGAGTACACCGGCGACATACTCCTCAGCCTCGTCGACCGCCTCTCCACCAGCCAAGCCATCACCGTGAGTGCTTCCTCTAGCTATGTGGTGCATGATTCCATCGTTCTTCCATGATAGGATCTGATTTGCTACTTTGCACGTTGCAGGTGCCGTTCGCCGAGGAAGTGAAGAGGCAGCTGGAGGCTACTAGCGCTGACAGGGAGTTCTGGCTCAACCTCTGCAAAAGTTTCCTCAAGACTGAAGAATTATAGACACGCATATATGGTCATAAATAAACCATCTACTGGCACGTAGTACTAGCAGCGTGGTCTTATATTGGATTAAACAAAGCTTGGTAGTCAGATTATGTGCAGACTCATGTAGATTGTTGTTGTCATCTACTCCCTCCGTTCCAAAATAGATGATCTAACTTTATAATAATTTTGTATCAAAGTTAATACAAAATTAAGTCATCTATTTTGGAACGGAGGGAGTACTTCTCAAAATGGTCGTACATTTTCGAAGGGAGGGAATATCTTTTTATACTTAAAATGTTGTCATTATCAGGTAGGGACAGAAAAAATCAAGAACAAGTAGACCGGACGCTGACTTTTGGTTCATATATTTTGGGAATCCCGCTTGGACGCAGCTTGAAAATTATGGCCACAAAATGAATCTAGCTAGCGGGATGGTTATTTCCTGTTTACTACTACCTCTGTATTAAAATATAAGATGTTTATTAGTTTTGCATAGTGCATAAAAACCATCTTACAATTGTTATGGACGGAGTACTTCCGAGTGAGATGATGTGCTGAACTAAGACCAGGAAATTCGCTACTAGCTTGTGAACGAAAGCAAAGTAATTCACTCTTTGACGCGGAAACTGCCTCCCGGGTCGCTCTGGTGACTCCGAAGTGTAGAAAGTATAGTGCCACATAGACTTCTACTTCAGTCAAAGTAATTGTCGCTTAAACGATAGTAATATATATATAAATTGATGATGTGGAGGGCTTAAATGTACTTGATGATGTGCAGGGATTACATGTGCAAGGAAATTGAGTGTGAATGCTTGCATGTGTTGGAAAATGGAATATGTAGGGCTTGCATGCACTTGATAACTAGATGATGCCGCGTGAATTGGTTGATGTTGATGAAAATTTAGATTGATAACATGAGAAACAAAATTAAAATGGACCGACTAATGACTAGGTGACTGCAAAATTATTTTGGGTCAGACACTTTCTCATTTGCCATTATTTCTGATCAAGCCAACACAAAACAACCATATATAACAAAAGTTGACTAACCAAAATTGTAGTTCAATCGATTTCCCTCGGATAGCCTTACTCAAGCATTTTGATTCAGTCGGCGTGATGCCAGCCCATAGCAATAGCCTAGAATCATGATCCCTCCATCAACCAATTTCCTTTTGTCCTTTGTCTCTCTTTGTCGGCTAAGAAGTACGCATGATTCACAAGCCTCTCGATCCCCTGCCCGTGAGAAATAAAATTAGTAGAACATGAGTTATTTAGCACCTTCTTTTGCGGGGACGAGTACTGGACTACCTAATTAAGTGATTAGGGCTTGTAGTTATCGTTTGGTGTAGTACTACAGTTCAATTGTATGTATTTCTTAGTTGTGTACAGTTCAATAGTTGTGCTCTACCTCATGATTATCTGCGACTCATTTATTGATTTCAACTATATGGTTCTAGACGTAAGATTTTTTTTTCTAGTTTTGTCACATCTAATCATGTTGCTACTATCAAATTCGCATCAATTTTTGTAGTATGGTATCAACCAAAACTGAACGATAGAGTTATTTGTACCATATTAACCAAAGTACCATAGTTGTACTTACCAGATAACTGTATTTGACGAACCGTACTAACAAATTAGGCGGACGCTCGGGGCTACAAATAATGGCATAATTTGCGCACAATTTACACCAAAAATCACAGTTTTATATTATGCAAGAATAAGCACATAATAATGGAAATTTTACATAAAAGATTTTTTGGGAGGAAACGAATTAGGGGCATTGGTATTACCCTTTAAGAATGAAGAAAACTAAAAAAATGAACAAAATAACCACAAATTTGCGTACAATTTACACATAAATAGCCCTTTTTATAATATGCAAGAATACACATATAATAGTGGGATTTTTAGAAAAAGGAAGTTTTCTAAGACATAATGAATTAGTGGCATCGGTAATACCCTTTAAGAAGAAAGAGAATAAGAACATTATTCATACATAATTTACCTAGAAATTGCGCTTTTTTATAAAATGAAAGATTAAGCATATAGTAATAGAGTTTTCACAAAAGAGGAGAGTTTCCTAAGAATGAATGAATTAGTCGCATTGGTATTACTTTTATGAGGAAAAAAATAAAAATAACAAATACATTTGCACACAATGTACGTAAAATTGTATTTTTTTTAAATATGTATAAGTATATAATAGTGGAATTTTTTTCCAAAGAAGGAATGAATTTGTGGCACTTGTATTACCCTTAAAGAAGCAAGAAAAAGAAACAAAACTAAAAAGAATCAAAATAATGAAGTTCTCTCAGAAATAATAAATTAGTGGCATTATTATTACCCTTTGAGAAGAAACATAATTAAAAAACTAAACAAAAATGAAAATTTTGGACACGATTACATATAAATTATTTTTATAATATGCAAGTATAAGCATATAATAATGGAATTTTTGTAAAAAAAAGGGAAGTTTCGTTAGAGGGAATAAACTAATAGCATTGGCATTTCCTCAAAGAAGAAACAAAATAAAATAAAGCCTAAGAAATCAAAAATAGAGAAATTTTATAATAAAGAAATAATTAGTGACATTGGTATTACCCTTGAAAAAGAAGAAAGGGAAACAAAACGAAAACAAATAATGACAAAATATGCAAAATTGAATAGAAAATTCTTTTTATAATATGCAAGTATACGCATATAATAAATGAATTTTCACACAAAGAGTTTCCTAAGAATGAATGAATTTGTGGCATTGGTATTACAATTAAGGAAGAAACAAAATGAAATTAAAAAACATATAAATAATGAAGTTTTCTAAGAAAGATTGAAGTAGTAGCAATGGCATTATCATTCAAGAAGAAATTAAATTAAATCAAAATATAAAGTTTTCTAAAGAAGAATGAACTACTGGTATTGGTATTACTCTCTAAGTATAAACAATAAAAATATAAAAATAATTGAAATAATGAATTAATGGCAATTGTATTATCTTTAAGAAGAAGAAAATTATATAAAAACAAAAAAACAAAATAATGATGTTTTCAATGGAAGAATGAATTAGTAGCATTGCTATTATCCTTTAAGAAAAAGAAATAAAAAAGGTATTAGTGGAAAATAACAAAAACAATTTGCACAAAATCTACACAGGAATTACGCTTTTTACATCATTTGCAAGTATAAGAATATAATAGTGGATTTTCACAAAAAAGTAGCTTTGGTATTATGATTAAGGAGGAAGGAAAATGAAACGAAAACTTAAAAAAATGAAAATATGAAGTTTTCTAATAAAGATTGAATTAGTTGCAATAGCATTACCCTTTAAAAATAAATAAAATGAAAGAAAAACCAAATTGAAATAATGAAGTTTTCTTAGGAAGAATGAACTAGTGGTATTCGTATTACCCTTTAAGAAAAAAAACCAAAAAATAAAAAATCAAATAATGAAATTTATAAGGAAGAATGAATTAATGAAAATTGTATTACCCATTAAGAAGAAAATTATATAAAAACTATAATTTCAAAATGATGAAGTTTTATATGGAATAATGAATTAGTAGCATGGTATTACCCTTTAATAAAAATAAAATAAAAAACATGTTCGTGGAAAATAATGACAAAATTTGCACAAAATTTACAAAGGAATTACATTTTTTTAATATGCATGTATAAGGATATAATGATGGGATCATCACGAAAATGAAATTTCCGAAGAATGAATGAATTAGTGGCATTGGTATTACCATTAAAGAAGAAATAAAATGTAATTAAAACTCAAAAATTAAAAAATAATGAAATTTTCTAAGAAATAAGGAATTTGTTGTAATGGTATTACCCTTTTAGAAGAAAGAAAATGGAATAAAAAATAAATCAAAATAGTAAATTTTTAGGAAGAATGAATTAGTTGTATTGGTATTACTCTATAAGAAGAAAGAAAATATAAAATCTAAATAATGAAATTTTGTAAGGAACAACAAATTAATAACAATGGTACTACCCTTTAAGAGGAAAGAAAATAAACTAAACTAAAACAAAATAAAACTAATAAAGTTTTGTCGGGAAGAATGAATTAGTGGCGTTGGTATTAACCTTTAAGAAAAATAAATGAAGAAAGCATGACGAAAAGATTTACATCAAAATTGCGCAGCTGACAATATGCAAGAGCATATAAGAGTGGAATTTTCACAAAGAAGAAATTTCACAAGGAAGAAATGAATAGTGGAATTGGTATTACCCTTGAAGAACAAAGAAAATGAAATAAAGCAAATTCAAAATAATGATGTTTTCTAAGAAGAAATGAATTAGTGGCATTGTTATTACCCTTAAAGAACAAAGAAAAGGAAATAAAAATGATGTTTTCTAAGTAAAAATGAAATAGTGGCATTTTTTTCTTTAAGAAGAAACAAAGTAGGAATAAAAATAAAAAATCCTGTACACAACTTTGCACTAAAATTTCAGTTTTTTAAGATGCATAGAATAGGCATATAATAGTCCAATTTTCACACTCTATTATGGTTCACACGCTCATTGTACAACACTTGCATGAGTACATTTAAAACTCACTTAACCTCACAAAAATATGCATAAGAAAAAAATGGAAAACTTGATAAAAAAACAAAAGCAAAAATGAATAAAAATAGAAAAACTGAGAAAAAATGAAGGAAGGGAGGGAAGGGCTTGGTCGCACAGCTAACTGAGCTTCAGCGCATGAACCAATTGACTAGCCCAAAACTGATTTCACTAAAAATTCCTCGCCAAAAACAAGATTTACCATACAAAAGAAAGAAACACAAATCTTGGAGTAGCAATCAACAGCCAGAAATTTTGACTGATGCAAATTCAATTTTCAGGCGACTTGCAGGTAGCTAAAATGAAACTAAAACTATTTATGACTTATAATATTTGATTATGTATAGTTGTAACAATATTTATTGAATATAAGTATAATATAATTGAATGGAAAACATTTTTCCATGCATAACTGAATGTTGTGATGGATATTTTCGCATGCATAATTACATGTTGAGGTGGGACTTATCACATAGAGTACATAAGTATATGCTGACACGGAATGCTTGTATGTATTTATTTATTTTTTGAAAAAGAAGAAGTGGATATAGGATACGGTGCTTACATCCACTTGATGATATGAAGTGTTTGCATATATGTGCTCCAAAATAAGACAAACGGAGAACTCTTCAACGAGCAGTTTCAATTTTACGTCGATTCGTGTTCTTCGTTCTTCGTATGAGGGTATTGGTCTCCATTGGTCTCAGGCTGCTAATTATTACTTCCAAAACAAATGAGGAAGCCGACGATTTCTTTAACGCGGAGAGCCAAAAAAAAGTGCACAGAGATCTTGAACGGCATTTTGACAAAAGTCTCCCCCCACAAAACCATGATCAGACGGCTGCTGACTAATATGGCTACCAATACCAAGACGACCTCCGTAAAAAGCTTGCCGTACCGATCATATCATTTCGTGCTGCAAAGTTGGTCGCATGCATGATCGACCAGAGAAAATATGTATTGGCCGTCTGATCGGTTCTTCTAGGCTGCCGATGGAATTTGCATTGGTCATGTCAGACCAAGAATTCAACCATGCAAAAAGAAGTCTCTCCAAAGCGTGCGCGTATTCCCAAAGCGTGCTTGTTGTCGCCATTGATTCACTCCTCGTGTTCACGTACTCCCCTTCTCCCGACCGGCCTCTATAAATGCCAGCGCTTGTCGCCAGCTGATCACACACCACAGCCAATCCTACTCACATTTGCAAAGCGCGCACTATAAGCTCAGCTCAGCTTGATCTAGCCTACCTTCTTCCTGCTGCAAGAACCGGTCCGATAATCCGCCATGAAGATTGTGGCAGCTGACGAGCCAAGGACGAGCAGGAGGTACGCACTGCTGCTGGCGGCCCGGGACTCGGAGTACGTGCTCAAGGTGTACGGCGGCTACTTCAACGTCTTCGTGAGTGCGTTTGGCTCTGGCGGCGACGGCGACGGCAACGGCGACGTCTGCGAGACGTGGGACATGTTCCGGGCGGTGGACGGCGAGCTCCCCGACCTGGACGACGTCGGACGATACGACGGCTTCGTCATAAGCGGCAGCCCTTATGACGCGTACGCCGACGAGCTGTGGATACTGCGGCTGTGTCTCCTTGTCCAGGAGGCCGTCGCCGCCCGAAAGCGCGTCCTCGGCATCTGCTTCGGCCACCAGGTGGTATGCCGCGCTCTCGGCGGCCGCGTCGGGAAGGCCAGGAGAGGCGGGTGGGACATCGGTATCCGGGAGGTGGCCATGGCGGCGACGCTGCCGCCGTGCAGGTTCCTCGACGCGTTGCAGGACCTGCCTCGGTACGCCAAGATCACCGAGTGCCACCAGGACGAGGTCTGGGAGGCGCCGCCGGGCGCCGACGTGCTGGCGTCATCGGACAAGACCGGCGTGGAGATGTTCTGCGTCGGCGACCACGTGTTGGGCATCCAGGGCCACCCGGAGTACACCGGCGACATACTCCTGAGCCTCGTCGACCGCCTCTCCACCAGCCAATCCATCACCGTGAGTGCTTCCCTCTAGCTATGTGGTGCATATGCGCCATTGTTATAGGATCTGATTTGCCAGTTTGCACGTTGCAGGTGTCGTTCGCTGAGGACGTGAAGAGGCAGCTGGAGGCTACTAGCGCTGACAGGGAGTTCTGGCTCAACCTCTGCAAAAGTTTTCTCAACACTGAAGAATCATACTACTAGCTTCGTGCACATATATGATCCTAAATAAACCATCTACTGGCACTAGCGGCGTGGTGTTAATGCCAGATGACAACCTGCAGTATTGGATTGAACAAAGCATGGTCGTCAGATTACGTGCAGACCCATGCAAATTGTTGTTGTTACATCTATCCTTTTGATACGTATAACATGTTGTCGTTAACAGGCAGGGGCGGAAAATTTTAAGGACAAGCAGACCGGGTGCTGACCTTTGGTTCCTGTTTTAGGAATCCCTCTTGGACGCAGCATAGAAAATTATTTGCTGTTTATTTTAGAGTGAGATGGTGTGCTGAAGTAAGACCATGAAATTATGTCCAACCATGTATGATCGAGTCTGGATTATGACCTCTTTGTTTCTTTTTCCTGTCTAAGGCTGCTTGTCTTTTTTTATCCGCTGAGAAGGCTGCTTGCTTTCTGCACTCAACCGGCCATATTTCTTCAGTTTAACAGGGTCCAAACTGACCGCGTTTTTCAGGATAGTTTTGACGATACTCGTATCATACGTTGCAATTGTAAGAATATCATTGCAAGCATGCATGAAACTTGTCAAAATACCACCGCCAACACGAAAATTGTTAAAATACTACTGCAAAAAAGAAACGTACAAGAATACCACTATACACCGTTGTGGTCATTTTACCATTCTAACAAAGGGTAGATGCGATTAACCAAGGTCAATTTGAAATGCTACCAAGGTCTAAACAGACTATAAGTTCATATTTTTTAAACCCCGGCCGCTTTATTACTTTACAAGAGAGATACAGCGTTCATCAGCCACCTTACAATTGATGTCGGTGGCTCCTCTAGCCGCGTTGGCAGCGGCATCGAGGCCGCTGGCCTATCTAACTCATGAGAGAATATATTTGTCGTCCTTAGGCAACGAAAGAAAGAAGCCGAAGTATAACCTAGGGAAAGGACACCATAATTCATATAAATAGTAGTCGTTTATGAGGCAGTGAAGCCCCCTTCATCGTGTTTATGACCTCCATGCTATCTGATTCTTCCACCACTAAGTTCTGGATCCCGAGTTGTTGTGCTAGAATTGGACCATGTCTAAGAGCATATGCCTACGTCATCGCCGCGTCTGCCACATGCTCAAGGATATCACTGGAAGCAGGAATGGATCCTCCTCTGTCATCCCAAAGAACTGCACTCACAACACCATTAAAATTGTTTGGGTAATGTGGCGTCGACATTGAGTTTAACATAACCCTCGCTGGTCTTATCCATCCCCTTATCTAGATTCCGGTACTCTTCTGCCTCGAATAATTCATCTTGAATTTGACGACTGACATGCAACCCTGATTGAGAGATAAAGCAAAGTTAGCCAAATTGTAAGCCTAGTACTTGGAGCTCCTTCCTTTATGGATGATCTGACATGATGAAAAAGTCGTCAAGCAAACTTAGATCTCTCAATAATAGCCCATGCAAACCACCCGACCCGCCCTGAATGCCAGACACTAAAGTCTTAGCAGAGTGGTAGGATCAGAGACGCCATTGAAGACCAACTTTGACGCTCCTATGTAGACACTGTTATGATCACAGCATACAGTGCCAGTAACTCCCTTCTCCCCATGTCTGACTTACATCTCCATCTAATGATTTTCACCATATTCCGTGGAGGCAATACCCAACTTGACCATATCCGAGAGAGAGAGAGATTGAGTTGGTGCACCGTGAGTTGATGGCTTCACTAAGGCAACAAGTTCTACTCTATAGTTGTTGGTGAAGCTTTGCATCAACATTAGGCTTTAGAATTCACCATCGTGAATTGCCCTTCTGCTCATCATCTATATGAGCCATAGAATAACCACCAATCTGGTAAAGTCGGCATGTGAGAATGAAGCAATAATGGCGAAGAGCCACTATTTGGCATTTGGTTCCATCGGGGCGCACATATGATCGGCCAGGACTTCACTTGAGAGTGCCCACATCGTGACATCGATCACTCTAGAACCAATAACGCCATGAGTCTTCAGCACCACACAGAGAGGAGCAACTTGAGGATGACACGTTTTGGATAGGCCCTAAAGGAGAAAAACACACCGATCGACAAAGAGATTAACGAAGAGATGGACTCCATAGACAAACAGTCCAATGTCACATTGACGCAACCCAAGTAGTCCACTCCCACAAGGATACACATGTAAGAAACCACCGCCAACTACAAAAATATTCACGCGCACAAAAAAAAGAAACTGCTGCCAAAGGAAAACATGTACATGTGAAATTTTAGAATCACTCTTTTTTTGTCTGGGTAGCATACGCATTTGACAGTGCCCAAAACATTGCGTCCCACTGCTTTGCGCCACTACCAGTGATGTACAAGAAATTCATCACACAGGAACATGAAAAACACTCGTTTACATCATCTTGTGCCAAAAACGATGTTCCAACCACCAACATGTGATGTATATGGAAAAAAAACTCAGCCGTGAAGAAAAATAAAGGCCATTTAGGGCACACCTTTACATCGCTAATTGGAGCAACAACCATTGCAGTGATGTAAAATTTTCTCTCTCCTACCCTATAGTGAAATTCATCACCTGTTGGACATACTCTTACCCACAGCATAGGGTCGAAACGGATGAGCCCCGGACTGTGTTACATGAGAAAAGAAGATTGAGTGAAGTATAACTATTCTGCGCAGAGCATAACTACTTGATCAAATGTCAACGACGAGTAAATTCTGCATGAATGTCCTTTTCTCGAGAGGAGCCCTTGAATGTCTAAGATATATGTGATCCATGAACTATGTTCATGTTCATACTTTAGCAGACACCCAAGAGGTCAAGGTCTTGTTAAAAAGGAAAAAGAGGTCAAGGCTGTCCAGGGTTGTTCTCTTAAATAGTTAGGCCTTGTCCCCTGAATGAAACACCACTTCATTGTGGGGGTTCCTGGAAGCATTATTAGGGCAACTCCAACGCGTCGACACAAACAGACGCGGATTTTATCCGTTTGGGTCGGTGTTTTGGGTGGTGTTCGCCCCCATCCTTGTTTGGGTGGTCAATGTGCCCAACGGGGGGACGCATTTTCTTCCACACGACCGGTTTGCAGCCAATTTGTGAACTTCTTCGTATACATATGAACACATTGCCAAAGTTTGCAAAATTCATAACCAAATAATTGTACAACCGAATAAAAATCTCGTACTTGACAAGTCAAATGAAATTTAAATTCTCACAAATACATTTAAAAGAAAAGAGTCGATACATCTATTGGTTGCCAAGATGAGCCCATATATGCTCAACCAAATAATCTTGTAGTTGAATGTGAGTTTCTCAATCACGCATTTCGTGATGAAATTGAGTGAACTGTGCAAATGTTGCCGCTCCTCCGTGATAGTGCAAGCTTTCACATGGCCCTATATTGCCCCTGCCAGGCAGATGAACAGTCTTCCACTTCCAATGCATACAATCTATGCTACCAAGCATCCTTGAAAAGCCCCTATCTGCATTGATCTGCAGCAGTTGGCTCTCTCCAGTACTCTTTGCCAAGCACTGCTACCACAATCTTGCAGAACCAGTACATGGATTATAGGCACATGGACTCACTCATGCGGACATACTCATCAATAAGATCAACGGGTGTTCCATATGCAAGCATCTGAATAGCTGCAGTGCATTTCTCTTCAGAGAAGAAGCCAACATTTCCCAGGGCATCCTCCTTGCATATGAAATAATCATTGTACGCAACAACCCCCTCCCGAATACGATTAAACACACGTCTAACCATCCGGAAGTGGCGCCAAAATAGGTTGTGTCTAAAGAGTGGGGAAGTGGACTTGAAGTAGTCTTCCCATAGTAGGCAATGGTCACTCTCTCTGTCGCGATTCAACGCCGGAGCATGGCCCGGGATCGTTCCCCTAAACATCGGAGGCCTCCTAGCGAATATGGTCATGGACTACCAAAGTAGCAACCACAAACTCCTCATCATTTGAATCGCAAATGAAGTTGTTGAAAAAGTACTCATCTCCGCTATCCATCTGTATGTTGCGGACGAAACGTTGAACACCTTGCGGGCATGGTGGAAGAAGCCGGCCGGTGAAGAGCCATGCGCCTTTCCCAGACCAAGCAGCACGCCCTCGGCATGGCGGCGACCGCCGAGTGAGGACACCGGGCTTGGAGCATTGCCAGCAGCAGCGAAGGCAAGGGGGTGGCGTGGCTGTGGGGGTACTATGACGGTGGTGAAAATAGGCCACCAACATCGGCAAGAGCGGTTGTCCTCGGGTGTGGCATGCTGCTGGGGGGTGTGGATGCGGGAACAAGCCGGAACAGGGCAACAACGATGAGGATGGGGTGGTTGGGTGCCATGATTGTAGACGGGAGAGGAGGAGAATGGCCAATGTGCCACCGGCTGCCAGGCCAAGCAAAGCACAAGGGCGGACGTCGCGCATCCGCACGGGCACAAACCCGTCCCAAATTTGAACACAAACAGAATTAAGAATTGGTCATTTCGTGCGCAGGTATGAATGTTTAAATTATCTACAGAGACCCAGACCCAGAGAACTGAATTAAGATTTGGTCATTTCGTGCGCAGGTATGAATGTTTAAATTGTCTGCAGAGACCCAGACCCAGAGAACTGAATTAAGAATTGGTCATTTCGTGCGCAGGTATGAATGTTTAAATTGTGTGCAGAGACCCAGAGAACTAAGTCCCACGTGACGAGCCTTTTGGAATTTCTACAGTGAGAGAACGGAATTTGATTAAGTTCTGTATATATGTCCAAATGGGAAATTGAATATAAAAAAGTGAAAGATGCACCAGCCGGGAATCGAACCCGGGTCTGTACCGTGGCAGGGTACTATTCTACCACTAGACCACTGGTGCCTTGATGCGCGATTGCTTTGAAAGGCCTAACAGTTTCATTCCCTGTAATCTTTTCACTAGAAACAAGACAGTGCTATGTATCCATGTACGGAGTATATTTCAGTTCAAGTGTTGACCTTTTTAATACGTACGGAAGTGATAAACTCATCAGTTATCTAGTGTTCCATGTATTTTGAGTTCAGTGATAGTTCTAGGCACGTGTAGGAGACGAAGGGAAGACGCCAGCGTGTCATAAAGAAAGACAGAAAGTGGTAAACTCAATTCAGCAGAGCTACTCTAACATGGCACATAAATCAGCAGGAACCAACTAATTCAGAGAAAATTAACCTTAGTACAATTTTCTTTGGCTTCTCTTCTGGACAATATTCAGGACAATGTATGCAGAAGACTGACAGTACATGGACAATCCCCGCAACAACAAAAAAAAGACAATACATGGACAAGATTAGCAGAGAACTCCAACGTTTGATTGAACATAGAAGTTGCAACATCATCCTCCCCACAAGAGCATTGGCGACAGACATAATACATACTACCAACCTAGATAGACTCTTTTGCTCACTATGGCAGACGCAGCAGACCATCTAGAGCATTATTCAGCAGGAGCGATGACAGAAAAATAGTAAAAGATATAGTACGCTTTGCCGGTCACCCGGCCAGCTGCTTAACCGAAACTACCATAGCAGGACACCATCTCAGAGACTTCAGACGTCTCTGGAACCGCAGATTTCTCTTCAGGCAGCAGCGACATCTTTCACGGCCACCTTCTTCTCCACTCCCCAGACGCACCCCTGCTCGCCCTGCGCGGCCGTCTCCATCCCGTCGCTGCTCCAGCCATCATCCAAGGTCGACCTCGGTGACACGGCACCAGGGGCAACCGCACTGAAGCTCTGGTACATGAGCAGGCCACCGCCCGGAAGCTCCTGCTCGACGAGATCGTCGCACAGGTAGGAGCAGACCTCCGCACCGGCCGCCCATGATTTGGCGAAGCCGTGGCCACCGAAGATGGTAACAGCGACGGAGAAGTCTGACGGGCGGAAGCACGACAGCACCCTCTTGATCAGGTCACTGTAGACCAGGGAGCCAGGGTTGAAGTTCATCGCTTCATAGCTCGCGTAGCTGAAGCCCTCCTCGGGAGTGACGTGGATCGTGGAGGCCGCCGGCCCGCAGACGCCATTCATCGAGTAGCCGCACGGGTCGAAGTCGAAGTCGCAGATCTCCATCTCGGGGATGATAGCAGAGATCCCCGAGACCTTGGTCATCTCCTTGGACGAGGAGCAGCCGCCGTCGGTAGAGTTCTTGAAGAACACCGCGGCCTTCCCGACGTCCAGCCCAGTCATGCACATCTCGAGCGTCACCATGGGCTGCTCAGGCTCCTCAGTGGCGTAGTAGACGTGCCACATCTTCTTAGGCCTGAACGCATCACCCATCACATATGCATTGCCACCTGACTTGAGGCCACCAAAGAAGCCGTTCAGCACGGACACCTCCTCCGAGAAGCTGCGGTGCGGCGCCGGCTGCGCGCCGGGGAAGATGAACGTCCCGCGGGAGTACTTCGCTGAAAGAAGTGGCAGCGACAGCTCCGCAGCAAGCTCCAGGATGCGGGGAATCGACAGCAGGAGCTTTGTTGTCCCACAGGTTTTGATGACAACCTTGTGGGAGTAGACAAAGAGGCTCGACTCCGACAGCACGTAAGAGTCGAACTGCTTGTTCGAGAGCTGGGACACAATGGTGCACCGTGCAAGATCGAGAAAGGAGTCGATCTGGTGGCGGGAGAGGGCGCGAAGGCCGCGGCCGCACGGGTCCGCAAAGACAGGCGCGTCGGAGAAAGTTATCTCGAGGCGCTTCTCGTAGCCCTCAAACCCAATAGGGGAAGCGGGGCAGGGCCCCAGCAGTCAGCCAAAGACATTTCCATCTGATCGGGTGCCGCGAGGAAGAAGAGAGGATGACAGAGGACAGAGGAGATCGGAGAGGACAAGCCAAGTAGCAGAGGAAGCAGCCAGCCAAGGGAGAATTATTGGACAAAAGGGAAAGGGAAATTGCAGTAAAGAAATCCTAAGCTACGTCGAGAGGCATGCGAAGGGAATATCAGGAGGGCTTGCGGGCGCACTGCAAAACAAAGATCAGACAGAAATAATTGTTAGAAACAAGAGTATCAAATGCATCAACGAGCATATTCAAATTTACATCTATGTAACTATATTGGTTAAGTCTCGTGGTGCTTACGTTGGAGTAGGCAGCAGACTGGAACTTCTTGATTCCTCCGGCCGGGCGAACGTCCTCAATCTTGTAGCCAAGGGGAGCTTCGTACATGGAATTACTACTACTAGACTTCTTGCCGGCTTTTGACATCATTAGAACATTCACACTCGTTCCTTTGTGCTGATGATGAGAGAAGAAAATAAGTTAGTGACTCAAGTAAATATTGCAGTAACATGGCATTATTATTAAGATCTGAAGAAGCAAACGCATATTGAGCTGATGAGCATAATTCATATGGTTAATACAGTAGATCTAAAGTAGCAAACACATGAGCTGATGGGCATACTTTTAGATGGTCAAAGCAATATGTTCAGACAATCATGAACCACTTGAACTAGAGACACTGCATATTCCTTAGGATTGGCCTAGAATCAATTCCATAATATTTTTAGAAGATCAAGCCTATCAATTAACTAGTACAAAATGAATTAACAATTTGGAGTGTAATGTGGGCACAGAAAAGCAGTAGCATGCGATATGTCAGCCATACTTACTCCTAGATACCAAGCACACATTTTTTTTTGTTGCATTTTTTATCTCCAGGTTTTCCTCCAGGACAAAATGTGTTATAATTCCCACTAAATGCGCAATTAAAAGACATTAAATAAAAAATCAATGCAAACCAGAGCCCGCTGGGTGAACATAATTGCGTAGCTTATTGCGGAAAAGTCGGAAGCAAGTAGTACAAATAACCAGGCATTTCCCATAAAATACGCTGCGTTTGGCAGCCTGGGAAGGTTTGACTACCATAAACAAAGACAACACAGCAGACAAAAAAAACAGAGTATGAAAGACTATAGATTCATTCACGTTTCACGGCATCATCAACAATTAAACACCAACAACAATGGACGCAGAAGCAACGTTTTCCTCGAATCCAAGCCCTCGGGAGAAGCCCTAACAAGATCAGACGCACCAAGAGATCTCTCCCAGAAATAAAGTACTAGTCCGCAAAATAATCCCACCACATCACACAGAAGAACAGGGGAGGACGAGACCCAAGAAAGAAATCGCCTGCCTGAGCAGAGCGCGATCCCCCGATGCCAAAACGGACCCCGGAGACCTAAATCGAGATCCGGAACAGAACATTGCGGGCAGGATTCGCGTACTAGTACAAAATCGCAGGGCGGTGAGGGGTGCACAAAGCGTGGGCAGGGAGGCAGGGGAACTCACGGTTCTTGGAGGGCGCGAGGAGGAAGAAGCTCTGGCTGTTGGCCTTGGGTCTCAGATCGACGGAGTTCCTAGGTTACGGGGGCACGGGCGGGCGGTTTGCTCTTTCGAGGCGATCGGCTCGAAAAGGTTTGGGTTTGTTTTCGATGGGAAGGCGTGTCGAGGCTGGGGGCTGCCACCGGCGCTATTTATAGTGGACGCGGACGATGCGGCCGGCCGAGCGGGGTAGGGAGAGGCGGTGGGAAGCGGCTACAAGTTTAGGGCCTTTTTCCGGGCTTCCGGGCCTGCTCGCTATTCCCGTCCCGTATTTTTGGGTGACAACTAAATAACTCACGTGCAAAATCTCCTGGCCGAGCAGTCATGGGACATGAGTCAACAAACATCGACGTTTCCCAAACAAAAAATCATCTCCGTCTCAAGTGTTTTTTTTTTCTTTTTTGGCCACACCTGTGAGAAATAACAGATCCTAACCTAAACTACTAGCTGAAGCGAGGGCATCGAGACTCCCCTCCTCGCCACCGGTCATCAAAGCGTCCGGCGGAGGGGAGATGAATCTACGTGCTCGCCGGCGAAGCCTGGAAGAGAGAGTTTGCTTTAGCTGCCGAGAAAAATCGAAGAAAACGCTTGAAGATAAAATCATTCTTTTCAGGTATTATTATGTACTCTTACTAAAAGTACGGTATTGAAAATGTATAGATAGATTTCTTGCAGAAAAATATATAAAGAAATGTGGTACAAATTAGGAAGAAAAGGCACAACATCCATCTAAGATATATGCATGTGTGTGGGTATTCTAGAAAAATTGATCCATTGGCCTTAGATCTACATAATATTGCCTATAAATACTCCCCGTGTTTTCGTTTACTTTGCATATTAACTATGTCCTAAGTCAAACTTTGTAAAGTTTGACCAAGTTTATGGGAAACAATCTAAACTTTCACACTAAAGATGTATATATGGTATGAAAACATATTAAAGGATAATTCTTATGGTATTGATTTGGTATTGTGGATGCTTTTTTTTATAAACTTGGTCAAAGTTTTTGAAAGTTTGACCCGACCCAAAGCTAATATGCAAAGTAAATAAAAACGGAGGGAGTATATCATACTCCTTAGACCCGCATGATTATATGTCGAACCCTAGCTGCGAGGCACTCCTCCCGTTGCATCGTCGGTCCCCCTTCTCCTCCAACAGTCTCACCGGCGTCGGGGGAGAGGAGGCATTGTGGAACTGGTGGTGAAGCTCAACTATTTCCACTTTTTCTAATAAAAACTTCGAGTAGTTCAGCGAAAAAACGGTCAACGAAAGTAGTTTGGGGTTCTTCCACATAGTTAAGGTTGTTGAATTGTCGGTGTCCTGGTCGAGGCCTCGAGGCAGCTCCGTCGATGCGTCTAGCGCGGTCAAAGGGCGCATGGATGTGTGTCTTTAGTGGATCTTCTTAGGTCTATCCGTCAGATCTGGTTGGACCGGGTCGGCTTTGGTCTCCGGCAAGTCCTTCTAATATGGTCGACGCTCGTGGTGGTTGGTGTTTTTGTGGGTACAGTCCTTTTGATCTACATTTTTTATTCATGGGCAATAGTTACTCCGGGCCTTAGCACGACAACCTTTCCGATTGTACAAGGGTTGCCCCACTCCGGTAAGAGACGGCTAATGATGGTGGCTCACCTTTGAATCGTTTCAGTGCTTGTAGTCCTTGCTAGGTGATCCATTGATCTGGTTGTAATATTTGTTTTTACTTCAGTAAATCTGTGTGCAGTTGTTACATCTTATTTATAGATCGGAAGAATTATGAAGTTAAATCTATGTACTTGTTCATAAAAAAAACTACATCTCTTATATCTAAATAATTATACTTAATTTGATTGGTCGAGATTGTATTTTTGGTATGACCCTTTTTTTGTTGGTTTTGCCCAAATTTTCCTATTAAAAAAATAGAGGGGTGTGTTAGAAATTCTAAGAAGAAAGCAATACATCCGCTCTCACACATTTTCTAATAGACATTTGATACGTCCATTTTTTATTATGTTTCAATTGTTCATTATTAGCCATGTCTTAAATATTATGTCAACTATCTTATACATTTTCCTCTGTTATTTTGCAAGTTTTAACAAAGGAGGGGAAAGTGCTAGAAAGCTATAAAAATTAAACTGCTCCATCTTATCATGCTCTTCTATTCATCATGAGTTGTCGAATTAGCTAACTTATTTTCACATGACATCGCGTTGGTAGCGTCACTCATGTAAGTCTAGTCCACATATTAGGGTTTCATGCTAACTTAATATTTGTCATTTATTGTCAGATATGTTTATGTATTTATCAATATAGCTTTGCTTTTATTCTCTCGACCAAGACATGATAACATGTCTTATTTACCTTATGTGGTAGAGGATCTCTTGTACCTTAATACTTAAATTACCCTTATGGTGTCCTTTTAAGGACCCCCCCCCCTCCCACCTCACCCCACCACCCAGGGCCGATCCTGTGATTTCGCCTGGGAAGGGGGGGGCGAAACTAGATCCAGGGCCCTTAAACTAAACATAAGAAAAATACAATAAAATATGTTGAATTGACAGCAAAAGGAAATACATTAAAAAATTCTCTCATAAGTCTCTTCTTCATTAATATGCCCCATTAATATTATCCTAATTTCTTGGATCACAATAATCTATAACAAAAACTGGTACGTTGTCAAGACTAGCAGATGATTTGAATGCCCATAATCACTCACTTTGTTATCATCCATGTTGCTGTTAACATTGTACTATGTAAAGCCCTCATCTTATGGATAACATTTGTTTATTCCTCCATAACATGTATTGGCACGTCGCTAAACTAAAAAAAAGTGATAACCCCAATAATATCTAATATATGCGTAAACAATATCTAATATACTAATTATGAATGGTCATTCGCAACAATGAAGAGGCAATGTTGATGATCATTTATAAATTTTAATGAATCATCATGGTAAAATCTTATAGGGCATGGACTACCTATATAGATGAAGATAAAAGGCATACCTCATCTTCTTTGTAACTTATATAATCGTGCATTCACGGTGTGATCTCATCTCTCGAACAGTCAACATGGTCGCATGGGAGGCAACAACGTGATGATCAGCAGCAATTCGATCCTGGTTGTACTCTACTACTCTCGTGCATTAAGGGAGTACGGTGTGATTTCATTATAATTACCTCTATTTTAATTTAATTTTCAAATTAGATTTGACTGATTTGGCTAAAGCGTTTGGAGAATGTCAAGAGAGGTCAGGGTAGACCGAATTTGACATGGGAGGAGTCTGTTAAGAGA
Source organism: Aegilops bicornis (assembly GCA_021605145.1). Classification (NCBI taxonomy): domain Eukaryota; kingdom Viridiplantae; phylum Streptophyta; class Magnoliopsida; order Poales; family Poaceae; genus Aegilops; species Aegilops bicornis. The sequence continues at coordinate 483,354,550 of CM038673.1, read as the reverse complement.
GACCTGAAGGATTAGAATATCACCAAAGAACTAGCTATGGACACGGGTGCGTGGAAGCTTGCTATCCATGTGCTAGAGCCATGAATTGGTCGCGAGATCTTATGGGTTTCACCTCTAGCCTACCCCAACTTGTTTGTGACTAAAGGCTTTGTTGTTGTTGTTGTTGTTGTTGTTGTTGTTGTTGTTGTTGTTGTTGTATTAGATTTGACTGAAAAACAAACTTCACAAAGTTTGACCAAGTTTGGTGAATTAACTAGTAGCTACGGCTAAACGAAGATGGCACTTTGGCATCTTAATTTGCGGTCGTTCCCTTTCAAGAGGGAAGTTCTTTTCTTTATGGAGAAGCTACCAGTATGTTATAACATGTCTTTGGTCCGGAGATCTCGGCGGATAAAAAAACTCTAACTATGGGTTCCATTTTCCTTGTATAAACACTAAGTAAAGTAGATGTATCCACACACAGACTCAAGGCATGTACTTAAAATTGAAATCACGGACATTAAAGAAAATTGAAAACACAGAGATTGAAGATTTAACAAGATCACTAGATGCTCCTCGCTATCAGTGAGAACATCGCCTCTCAACAAAATAACATCGTGTCTTAACAATGCATACACGACCTCGAACCCGGGTTTAATCCATGGTTCACTGGGCTACAACCAACTCAAGAACCATCCAATGAATGATGGACTCTCCCACAAGATGGGTGCAACTGGCTCCACTATGTCATTTTGCTTATCCTTCTTGCTTGTATAGGTTTCTGCTAATTTAATTTTGTTTCAAGCAACAACAACAAAATAAGAGCCACCCAGAAAAAAAGGAGAAAGCAAGAAAGTGGCATAATATTTACAGTTTTCTCCAAATCTAAACTGCAGCGTTTGACCAATTTGTTGTGAAATTAAAACCTCTTCTTTTCACTGAAAGTTCGTAAAGCCCCTGAACTCTAGCATGTCCCTTTCCTCCATAGTCCACTACTGACTCGTAAAGATTGGTGCTGGACTACCGGTGTGTGTTAAACGACTAATCACAGTACTGGTACTAATATAATTGAAGCTTATCCTCAACATCTTCCTCGAGACATTCCCGTAACTTGCACGCTTTATGCTCGGGAATTCTCAGCTTCTACAGGCTCCATGAAGGTGATGAAGCCATTAGCTGCACTAAAATATAGTGCAGTCCGCAATTATTTGCCAATCATGTTAATCTAATCTTGCCGGTTTAGCGAGGAGACTTCCATATCCAGGCTGAGCTGGTCACCACGGCCACTCCCCCGGGCTGATTATTATTCTAGAGCAATAATGTCGTTGTGGAGTATATATGCGCTCGAGTTGGATCCGATTGCACACACCACCCAGCTAGTGCTGACATGGCAGAACAAGCATGATTAGTTTTGTCGTCTTTAGTTATGAAATCTCCGGTGGTAAACTCGGTAAGTGCCTTTGTCACGCATCAGCACCTGTTCTTGTGTTATTTTAGTTCTCAATCATGCCAAAGTTGTCTTAGCCAAATGTTTACATATTATTTTAGACGCATGCACCTCGTATGCTCGGACAACTACACGACCTTGGTCTGACTTAGAGCATCCGAAAATTCGCAGGGGCACGCAAGTGCGGAAGAATGCACCTGCTCAGCCCTTTGTTTTCTTGTATATCTCCTCCCCTTGTTCTATGTAGTTTGAATTTTGGCTCTCTGTACAGTGTAAATATTCATTGATTAATGAAGAAGCAGTATGATCCTCTCCTGTTGTAATGTTGCTAAAAAGACCTTGGGGGGCCACAAGGACACCGCCAAGAGGGACATAACACACACAGACATCACCATTGCCAGCGCCGAAGCACAGAGCTTTCGTCCAAAGTCTCATCCACGCATCATCGAGGCAACACGGTTAACATGTCCATCGCCACCAAACCAGACCTCCACATTGTGATCTGAGAGTCGTCACTGCCGAAGCATGGCCACACCAAGATCCCCCGTCGCCCCGCTCCTTTCCGTGCACACAACCAAGGAGTTGGGTCACCACCACCTGCCCGCTTGCCGTAGAGTCGACCACTTGTCCCTAAGGTCTCAGATGACTCCCCATTCCCCAGAGAGAAGTACCTGACCCGATTCGGGGGTCACAGGAGAGCATAGAGCCTAATGACTCGCTCCACACCACATTGCTTATTGACACCATGGAACATGAGTACGAGGAGAAAGAAAAAGTAAGTTCACCTCGCCAGCAAGATACGGTGATGCAGAAAACTGTTAACAAAAGTGGACTTAAATTGTACTCTGATGTGGTCAAAAAATTTCCTCAGGTTGTGGAGGTGGTTGGGCAGCATGATTCTGCTTTGAAGGTGACCAGTGACTACAGGGTGGAGTCGCCTGAGATGAATGTTGAGGTGATCCCTACTCCCCTTCTAGTTGCCGAGGAGAACCTTCGCTTCAGCTTCAGGAATGTGCAGAGTAAACTGGAGCGGGTGGATGACAAGGCTATTGCCGCGGCTAAAAAGAGAGATATGGAAGGTAACTACCAATACACCAATTCTTTTGACACTTTATCTGATCCTGTTCTTATCCTTAGAGCTGTTAAAATGGGTGTAGACATTCCTGATTCTGATTTTACTAGCATTGATATCCTAAGAGAACTGGAAAAAGCTAGAAACAAATATTCCTTAGAAGAGAATAAGGATAGCATTGACTATAGCAATAATACCTTGATGTTAACTAATGGGAAGGGGGATCGGACACCTTTGGATATGAGGTGGTGTGAGGAAAATGATGTTGATGAAGAATCCTTCACTATAGTTTGATCCAGAAAGAAGAGGGAGAAGAAAACTAATGTGGTTATCTCTAGACCTGTAACTAGAAGTCAGAGAAATAGAAAAATCCCTGATAAGTACAATGGTAGCCCTACTTTGCCTCCTGGTAGGAATATCAAACAAGGAAAGAAATCTAATGTTATCAAATGAATGGCCTCTTTTGGAATTGCAGAGGAGCAGGGAAGAAAGGGATGACTACCTGCTTCTCTGACACCATAAAAGATCATTCCCTAGATTTTATTTGCCCCCAGGAGACTATGAAGAAAAACTTCACTCCTAAAAGTCTCAGGAAAATTGGTCCTATGAATAATTTTGATTGAAACTGGGTGCCTTCTAGTGGTAAAGCCGGTGGTATCCTGTGTGGTGTTAGGAAAGAAACCTTGGAAGTGGTATCTTGGATCCCTGGAAAGTTCTGTCTACAAGCAAACGTTTATGATAAAAAATCTCAAATGTATTTGGGCGATCATAATAGTCTATGGGGCAGCACATGACGAAAATAAAGATGATTTCCTTGCTGAGCTTGCCTCAATGTGTTCTCATACTCAGGTCGCTTACATAGTTGGGGGTGACTTTAATATATTACGGGAGAATGGTGATAAAAACAAAGCCATGAGCCGATCCCTTATGTAGAAAAATTCAATTCCATCATTAACTCCATGTTCCTTAGGGAAATACACATGGGTGGAGGTAAATATACGTGGACCAATAATCAAAAGCACCCTACCCTTGAATAACTTGACAGGGTGTTAATGAGCTTTGAGTGGGAGGATTTGTTCCCTCTAATTACAGTCCGTAAGCTTGTCAAAGATGTCTCTGACCATAATCCACTCTTACTTTCCTCGGGGGCGAAGAAACCTGCCACCCCACATCAGTGGGAGTTCAGATTTGAACTCAGCTGGTTGAAAGATGAGAATTTCTATGCTACGGCAAAAAGGATATGGGAACAGCCAGTCCGAGCAAAAGACCCTATAGATATCCTTAACATCAAACTGAAACGGCTCAAAAAATACTTTAAAGGGTGGGGCTCACATACCTTTGGTCATATTAGAAAAAAGAAGAAATGCATTAAAGCAGAGTTGGAAGAAATTGAACGGATGGAAGAGGAGGGACCCCTTGATCCGGAGATGTATGAGATGAAGACGTCTCTGCAAACCGAGCTCAATTACATTCTTGTTAATGAGGAGTTGTATTGGTTGCAACAATCTAACTAACGATGGCTCCTAAAAGGTGATCTCAATACTGCCTTTCGTTATCGCGTGGCAAATGAAAAAAACGCAAAAATACCATTCAGTCCTTTACTCATGGGGATGTGGTGATTGAGGGAACTACCAACCTCCTAACTCATGCCACATCATACTATAAAGATCTATTTGGGCCTGCTAGTGGAAATATCTTTCACTTATATCCTAATATGTGGTCTGAGAGTGAAAAACTCAATGCTGATGACAATATCCTCCTTGCGGGCAAATTCACGGAAGAAGAGGTGAAAAAAGCCCTTGATGGCATGGATAGTAATCGTGCACCTGGACCGGACAACATTCCAGCTGAGTTTTATAAACACTGCTGGGATTTTGTGAAAAATGATATTATGCGGCTGTTTGAGGCATTCCGTAACAATACTCTGGATGTTGCCCGTCTTATTTATGGTATCATTACCCTTATCCCTAAAATGAGTGGAGCCAAGAAAATTCAGCAGTATAGGCCGATTTGCCTCCTCCGATGTCCATACAAACTTATCACAAAAGTTTTGGACAATAGAGTGGCTATATTTGCTGACAAACTCATCAGTAAACACCAAAATGCCTTTATTAAGCATAGAAACATTATGGATGGCATCCTTACCCTCCATGAATTTCTTCATCACACGCACCGTAAAAAAGAAAGTGGGGGTGGTGCTGAAACTAGACTTGAAGAAGGCCTACGACAAAATCTATTGGGATTTCCTCCTGGATTGCCATAAGAACAGGGGCTTTGGCCCTACAGGGTGTGGCTGGGTCCAAAATATCCTTAAAAATGGGACAGTTAGTATCAAATTAAACAATGAGACAGGCCCTTATTGTGACACCCCGAGACCGATGCTCCAGAAGACTTCCATATATTCCGGGTTTCGCCGTGTGTTCCATCTGTGCCTGCCCTTTTATTTTTGCATTGCATCATGTCATCATGCCACCATATCATTAATTTTAAAACTCATCTTAATAAATTGCATAGATCTTTTGATCTATTTAAATCGAGGGAAGGTTGACTTCTCTTTATAACATATCGTCCCAATATTAGGGAGCTATATAAAATATTCCATTGTTTTGGAATCACCATAACCCACTTGCATAATAAATCCCATGCCTTTTCTGCTCCGAGTTGACCTCAAAACCTTGCCAATATTATTTCATCATTTTCCGGAGCTCCACCAAAATCCTCAACATTTTTGGCCACACCAAACCTAGTCCCAATTCAAGACCATTTGAATTATATTCAAATGACTTTGAATTTAATTCCTGCAATCTTGCCACTCCTATTTTTCTTGGACCGTGCACATTTTTGCGAGTCCGGAAAAATTATCCGCGCGTCCAACTTCTTCCCCTAACCTCCCTTTCTTTTCTTTCTTATCTTTGTTTTTTTTTCTCTTAGTGAGGGAGAGAAGAGAGCCAGCCAGCCCAGCCGGCCTCTTGGGCCTGACCAACCAGACCGGCCCGTTCCAGCCAGCCCAACTAAAGCCCCTCCTAACCCTAGCCCGACCCCCCTCCACTCGATCTCTCCTCGTCCTCCCTCCAGCGCCGCACAGCCGCATCTCTCCCTCGATCCCCATCTCTCCCTTCGATCTCCTCCCTCGTGCCCCTTCCTCCCCCCCCCCCCCGTGCCTCTCGATCCCGCTGCCCCTCATTGCCGCTCAGCCGCCCGTGATGCCCTCAAGGCCGGGAGCCTGCGCCAAGACCTCCCCGCTTTGTCTTGTCTAGGGCGAGGAGGACGACCCGCATCACCTCCTGCTCGAGCTCCGCGCGCCCTCATCGGCCTCGTCCCGCCTCTTCGTCTACTGACGACGCGCCCGCCTCCAACACCACTGGGCGGCTAACTCCGCGGCCCTCCGTCATCTGCGCCCGTGCCTGCACGCCCGCTGCCTTCTTCCAGCGCCGCCCGCGCCATCTTCTTCAGCGCTGAGCATGAGCTCGTCCGCCCGCCTCCTCTTCTTCTGTGTTCAGCAGCGCCCGCGCCGCCTCCTTCCACGCGCCATGTCCGCCCCACCTCCTCTGCTCCGCCCGTGCGATCCTCGGCACCTTCCGTCGGCCCTGCTCCTTCCCTCGCCGTCCCGACCAGCAGCAGGAAACCAGGAGCTCAAGCCCTGCCATGGCCGCCGCCCGCCGTTCGCCCGGCCGATCCAGCCGCTCTCGGCCTCTCCTCGAGCACCCGAGGCCCTGCGAGCCTCCCGCATTCGCCTCGCTGCGCCACTCATCCTTGGCGCCATGGCCTCTGCCTCCTTTGGATGACCCGTGGCTGCCGTGCCACATTGTGCGTTCTCTCCGCTGCTCGGCATCGTTGACGTCAAGACCGTGGGCGCCAAGTTCGTCTTCCACTATCATCTCTGAGGATTTCTCCAAGTACTGCACCGGACGCCAAGTACGACTACACCATGGACAACAAGGAACCCCGAAGGACTTGGATGCGCCAAGTTCCTCTTTGTCCACGATGATTACGCAAGACCCCGAGATCGACTTCGCGGACTCACAAGTACCATGACGACCGCCAAGTTCCACTACCGGTGAACGTTTTGGAATTGCCAAGTCAGACCACAACGCGAAGACCATGTACAACTACGGATCCCGTGGATTTCACCAAGTACCTCTACCGACGACCCGAACATCTACGCAACGTGTACAACTACTTCCACTACGACCCACGAGTACCACTACTTCCCTCGACGACTCGAACCGCTCCGAAAATGCACGCTCCGAAAATGCACGCTTCAAAGGTATAACCGCTGAGACGACCGCCGTGACCGAATGCATATGTTGTATGAGATGCCCGTTTGCACCGTGTCCGAAATTGTCGCTCGCTTGTTCCTCCTCGTTGCCATGCCATCTCTCGTGGGAACCCGTAACCGGAACACCCCACCATCTTGCTCAACTCGCTTCCGTCACATTTTCTTTTGCACCGATATCTCCATGAGTGATCGGAATCGAACGTTGCCGTGGCACCATTTCCGTTAATGTCGCTGCCGTGGCACCCTTTTTCGCTTCCGCCATACGACAAATGCTTCATAATGCTCTTGTCAACATTTTCATAAAATTGCTTAAAACTTGCATATGTCATCCGCATCATGATAACAACAATTAAAATGTTTAAAATTGTTGTTTGCATTAATTTGCTTAAATGCCTGGCTAAAATGATTTATTTCATAACTAAATAACCGTAGCCCTGTTTTAAATAATTTATATATGTAAATGGGGTAGAAAATGCCTAGTTTAACATGGTGTACTTACTTTGCATGTTTAACAACTCTAAAATTGTGTTTAGGGCAGAACAGTACCTAATCCATAAATATGCATATGGGGATTTCCGGAATTGTTGTTTGTTATTTCCGGCCTCATTTAAATTTGCCTAAATAGTTAGTTTACTTATACCTCACCTCTTGCCATGTTTAACAACATTTAATATTGTTGAGTACCTAACCGGGAGTGAACTAAATAATTGATGTGGTGTTTTGCATTTTGAGCTCCACTTAACCTGTAGTTTTGTTTGTGCATATTGCCATGCCATGCTATTTAAACCGGACATGCATCATACTTGGTTGCGCATCATGTCATGTTTGTGCTTGTTGGTTTACCATGTTGTTTGCTTCTTTCCGGTTTGCTTCCCTCGTTAGCTTCGGTTTCGTTCCGGAGTGGTGAGGATTCATTCGACTTCGTCCGTTTGACTTCTTCATGGACCCGTTCTTCTTCCTTATGGATTTCGGCAAGATGACCATACCCTCGAAATCACTTCTATCTTTGCTTGCTAGATGCTCGCTCTTTTGCTATGCCTATGCTACGTTGCCTATCACTTGCTTATCATGCCTCCCATATTGCCATGTCAAGCCCCTAACCATCCTTTCCTAGCAAACCGTTGTTTGGCTATGTTACCGCTTTGCTCAGCCCTCTTATAGCGTTGTTAGTTGCGGTGAAGATGAAGTCTGCTCCTTGTTGGAACATGGAGATGTTGTTCCCTGTTGGAACATGTTTACTTGTGGGGATATCACAATATATCTTATTTAATTAATGCATCTATATACTTGGTAAAGGGTGGAAGGCTCGGACTTATGCCTGGTGTTTTGTTCCACTCTTGCCGCCCTAGTTTCCGTCATATCGGTATTATGTTCCCGGATTTTGCGTCCCTAACGCGGTTGGGTGATTTATGGGACCCCTTGACAGTTCGCTTTGAATAAGACTCCTCCAAAGAAGGCCCAACATTGGTTTTAACATTTGCCACCTAAGCCTTTTTCCTTAGGTTCTGCAGACTCAAGGGTCATCTTTATTTTAACCCCCCCCCCGGACCAGTGCACCTTCGAGTGCTGGCACGAAACGGGCAGAATTCGGGGCCACCACGGGCAACTCGAGGGCTGGTTTTACTCGTAGGCTGACCTATCCGGTGTGCCACGAGACCGAGATATGTGCAGCTCCTATCAGGATTTGTCGGCACATCCGGCGGCTTTTGGTCTTGTTTTATTGCCGTCGAAATGTCTTGTTGTCCGGGATTCCGAGATCGATCGGGTCTTCCCGGTAGAAGGAATATGCTTCGTTGACCGTGAGAGCTTATAATGGGCTAAGTTGGGACACCCTGCAGGTATTATCTTTCAAAGCCGTGCCTGGTTATGAGGCGATGGGAATTTGTTAATGTCCGGTTGTAGAAAACCCGAAGTTGACCTCAAATAAAATACACATCAACCGCGTGTGTAACCGTGATGGTCTCTTCTCGGCGGAGTCCGGGAAGTGAACACGGTGTTGGAGTTATGTTTGACGTAAGTAGTTCAGGATCACTTCTTGATCGCTACTATCTTCACGACCGTGCTTTGCTTCTCTTCTCGCTCTCTTTTGCGAAGTAGCCACCATATATGCTAGTCGCTTGCTGCAGCTCCACCTTACAACTCTGTCCTTCCTATAAGCTTAAATAGTCTTGATCTCGCGGGTGTGAGATTGCTTGAGTCCCGTGACTCACAGATTCTACCAAAACAGTTGCAGGTGCCGACGACGCCAAAGGTGTGACGCAATCGAGCTCAAGTGGGAGTTCGACGAGGAACGTTGTCGTTACTATGTGTCTTTTCCCGATGATCGATGAGTGGTGCTCAGTTGGGACGATCGGGATCCGTGTAGCATTTGGGGTATCTTCTTTTATTTTGGTTCCGCAATCGGACCTTGAGTGTACTCAATGATGGATGTTTATTTACGTATTGTGTGAAGTGGCGATCGTAAGCCAACTATGTATCTCTTTCCCTTATGTATTACATGGGTTGTGTGAAGATTACTTCACTTGCGACATTGCTTTCAATGCGGTTATGCCTCTAAGTCGTGCCTCGACACGTGGGAGATATAGCCGCATCGAGGGCGTTACACTTATTTCCAAAGTCATAAAGGGGTGTGGCAAGGGGATCCGCACTCGCCCTTTCTTTTTAATATGGTCGTGGAAGCATTATCTAAGATGATACTTAACGCCCAAAAAGAAGGCTCACGATGTGCCTTGCCCGACCTGATTAATGGGGGGTAGCCATCCTTCAGTACGCCGATGACACTGTCATCTGCTTTGAACACGATAGAAAGGCTGCGGTTAATCTTAAACTTTTGCTTTACATCTTTGAGCTCATGTCTGGTCTTAAGATAAACTTCTTGAATAGTGAAATTCTTTGTCTAGGAGGAGATGATGACCTGTTAACCTTCTACTCTGATCTTTTTAATTGCCAGATTAGGCATTTTCCTATGAGATATCTAGGAGTACCTGTAAGTTTTTTCACTCTCCGAGCTCTTGACTGGAGTTTTGTGGATGATAAATTCCTTAGATGTTTTGAATCCTGGATTGGTAATGCGGCATCCTCTGGGGGAAGATTGACCCTCCTTAATTCTTCTCTTACTGGTATCATTTATTACTACATGTCTATGTTTATGCTTCCTAAGAAGATCATTGAAAAGCTGGACAAGCACAGGAAAAAGTTTTTTTGGCAAGAGACTGATGGTCGAAGAAGATACCACTTAGTTAAATGGTCTAGAATATGTAGATCAAAAAATAAAGGGGGATTGGGAGTTAAAGACCTCCATAGACAAAATATCAGCCTTCTCACCAAATGGTGGTGGAAACTGGAAACTCAACAAGGCCTTTGGCAAGATGTGGTTCGGGCCAAATATCTCAAAAATGATACAGTACCCTCGGTGAAAAGTAAATCTGGGGACTCCCCCATTTGGAAAGCCATTATGAAAGTGAAGGAGATATACTTGGCAGGGAGAGAGGTGATCCTGAAATCTGGGAACATCACTAGACTGTGGAGTGACGCAATTCTGGGTGAAACTCCCTTGCGAAACCAATTCACAGCCTTGTTTGGTATTTGTAACTATCAAGAGATCACGGTGGCTGATTTTAAGAAATTTGATGGCGATGACCTCTTTAGAAACACTTGCACCCCCTCTTACAGATCAGTGGAATGATCTGGTTAAGGTGGTGAATTCCTGGCCATTATCAGCAGAGCCTGACCAGATCTGTTGGGCTTTGGATAAAAAGAATAAATTCTTAACCGAATCAGTCTAAGTTTACTTAGAAAGACAGCTAGTAGGGTGCGATTACAGGTGGGTCTCGAAAGCCAAGATCCCCCTCAAAATTCAAATTTTCCTTTGGCGATTGTTCCAGGATGCTATTCTGACTAGAGAGGTCATGAAAAGGCGAAACTGGGCTAGAAATCCTAAATGTTCTTTCTGCCGAGACATTGAAACATCACAACATTTGTTCTTTACTTGTCCCGTGGCTCGGGTGGCCTGGAGGACGGTCGGATGTGTGCTGGGCACAGCATTATGCCCGAACAACATTTGGCAGTATTTCTCCTGGTGTTATGTATTCCTTCCTGATGGAGCCAGGTTTTATACTTTTGGCCTGGCAGCAGTGTGCTGGGCAATTTGGAATTGCCGCAACCAGGCTACTTTCGAACATAAACAACTTAACTCCCTTTAACGTGGTATATTCTACCTGTGGTTTTTTTGACATATTGGGCAGGTTTGATGGCTGGTGCTGATCGGGATGCAATGGAATGTGGTGCCAAGATGCTCAAGACGAACGCTTCTGCGATGATGCGAATATGTGCAGCTCCAGCCAGGGCGGCGATGGATTGATGCTTTCTTCAATTCCGCTGGGGACGGGGACCTTCCTCTCGGTCCGATCTGATGATCTTTTGCTGAACCTTCACTCCTGCGCGAGTGTGTGTCCTGCTCGCCTGTGAGCTTTGCGAACTTGGTGTTGCTGCTGGTTATCCTTTTGTGCACCAGTTGGCTGGTCTGCTACTTTAGGCTTTAGCTTGGCTTTGGGTGTTACTGGGTTTTCGCCCCACAGCGGGCTCGATGACGAGTGCTCGTGGTGGGTTTCCCAGTGGTGCTTTGAACTCGCTTTCCCCTTTCTAGTTTCCTTAAGCATGTTAGTCAGTCTAAGTTTCAGTTTGGGTGGAAGACTATATGGTGATCTGAACTATGCATTTCCGTTATGTTGAGTAATGGAAAGGGATTACGCCCGGTTAAAAAAAAAAGGTCTCCGATGAGAGACAAAGTGCGAGAAAGCATTGCGGCTTCGACGAATACGATTAACTAACTGTGCTAGACTAAGCCTACTTTTGTAATGTGATATAAGTAATATACATAAAAGCGCCAAAAAATGGGCTAGCCAAACACGATAAAGGAAAAAACAAAACTTTTAAAAAAGCCGTATTATCATGGATATATATATATATATATATATATATATATATATATATATATATATATATATAAAAGATGTTTTACATATTTTCAATATAAACTTTTTTAAGAAGGATAACCACCGACCTCTGCATCCACACAGTCATTTTAATTAACTATTAAGTAGAGTACAAACAAATGACAACTAGTGCCCGAACCATTATGAGATATGAAATAAACACCTACGACTAAGTCGATCTCTTCCGCAGCAACGCCTTCAAGAAGGAATAAACGCCCTTGTGCCATCGTCATCACGTCCGACCGGAGACAGCCTAGACAAGAATTTTCATCCTAATTGCCGCGATCAGTCAATGAAAATTGCTACAACAGCGAGTAGATAACGCCTTCAACAAGGTAATGGCTTAAGTTCATGGCCGCTGTGGCCAACCAATAAAGGTCGGAACAAGAGTGTTCATTTCGGACATAAAGTGATGTTCCAATCAGCATCTTGAAGACGAATCATTCGATAGTTGCCTTCGCCAATACTCCACGCCAGGGCGAAAGACACTAGCGTACTCCCACCTTAAACCACCGGCATGGCTGTCAGGTGTGTACGTCTGATTCACTAAAAATTTGTAACATTTTATATTTGTGAACAGAAGAAGTACAAGTTCACACATCCATCCATCCGTGGAAAAGTAATTAATTAGTCATAGTGTCACCTTAAACCAAAAAAATCAAATTCGCGGCGGCTACTTGCAAGAGGTACGCGGGGCTCGAGACAGGACGGCCACTCACTCACTCACATGTCGCACCCAGCGTGGGCGATCGATCCACCGATCGGTCGACACGGAGGCGAACAAATGTGGGAAGCTTTGGGACGAGGGCTCGATCCGTCAGAGCAGTTCCTTTCCAGCTTCGTCCCCTCCACTTTCTGCATGGAGCGCAGGAAGAAGAGCTAGCTAGTACTCCTACGTAGCAGAATCTCACGCGCAAGAACCGGTCCGAGCGGACCAGACGAGCTAGCCGAGAGGATCGTGGTAGTAGATGATAGGTCACGGGAGGGAGCTGTGCGGCTGTGCTCCGCTTGGCTTCACCCTTCACGCGCGCGGCGCCGAACGCTGCTCCGTCAGATTCGAGATCGCACGCACGGGCGAGCCAGAGCCGGAGTCGGAGGACGCGCGCGCGCGCTGACCCGGCAGATTCGGCCCGCCGCGTCAGCGTTCGTCACGGACTCGCGTGCTGTCAGGCCAACTCCACCGCACGACCCCAAACGGACGTCCGTTTTCATTCGGTCATCTGCTCGCAGGGATTCGTGCCGCCGCCTGTTTCGGATGCGGTGGCCAAGGCCCAGCACGATCAGCATCCATTTGCCCCATCCCGTCTGGCTGCGCCAAAATGCCCAAATTTGCATCAAAACGGGCGACGAATTTTATCCGCTTGAAGAGCGGGTGTTGGCAAAGTAATGTCGGCATAGAAGCGAGCGTGGCCTCTCTCCACTGTTGCAGTTCGGGTTGGGAGCACGGCCAGGAGTGACCCTCTGTCGAGGAAGCCGTTGAATATGGTCGTGAACGACCCGTCAGCCACCACAAGATTTTCATCATCCGACGACGAATCGTCCAGATGAACAAAGGAAGTGATGAAAGAAAACTCGTCTCCACCGCCCATACCTTTGATGGCAAAGGTCGAACACCTTGCGGTCGTGGTGGCGAAGAGGCCGCGATGATCACCTCGACGCAGCGGGGTGGTTGCCACGGCCATCGCCGCCTCTGGAGCTCTCGTCGGAATCGGCCTCGCCGCCGTGGTCCGTCACCGGCGATCGTGTCCCTCCGCCACCGGCAAGAAGGATTTGGCGACGGCCAAACCTCCCACGATAGACGCATCAAAACTACGGCGAAGCGCTGATGGTGGCGACCATATCGAGACGTGGTTTGGTATGGACGGCAGGGGGCTGCGCGGTGAGGAGGCGGCCGGAGAATAGGAGCGGCACCGGCGACGGGGCGGGGCGGGGAGAAAGGGGTGAAGCGTTGGGAGCGGAGGGACCGCTAGTGTCCCCGACAGGCGGGCCACGGGGGGACAAGGGCGTGCGTCGCACCCCAAACCGAACGCAAGTTTGGGCCGGGGATGAGTCAAAAAACAGACGGAATCCGGACATTTGTCTGTTTAAGGCCGCGCGCTGAGTCGTCTTTTTTATCTATTTTACTCCAAACAGACGGGGTCGAATAGGATAGGGTCGCGCGATGGAGTTGGCCTCAGACCAAGACCAGGTCAGGGCAGGGCATGGCGTGCTGCTTTGCTGCTGCTCGTCTCTCGTGATCGATCGTCGGGCGAGCAGCAACTTCATGCGTCTTCGTAGCTGGACGCCAAAATCACTGTGTGTGTTTCTACTACTAGTATAAAAAAAACACCACAATCACTGTTCCTATCTTGTTTTGCTGATGAAGTTAAGTATGATCTGACCTTTTTAAAAACTCTAGCACGACATATGATCCCTACCGATTAGTGGCGGAGCTAGGCAAAATTCTCTGAATCTATGCCTCCTCAACATAGCTCCGCCATTGCGACCAATCCTGGTGTTCCGATTCGCGTAGGCTATGCATGCGTGCCGGAAAAAGTCCATTTTAAACCTTGAACTTGTAGAGGTCCGACGAAATGAACCCCCAAGTCAAAATCCCGGTCGATTGCACCCTAAATTCTGCAATCCCGGTCTAAATCGAACCTTCGGATTATTTCCCAAACGGGGATTGCTGACGTGGATCGGGATTGGGGAGGAAACGCTCGTAGCGCCCGTGGATGGGCCAGCCCAGTTCACGTCAGCGCCTTGTTGCTTCCATTTTTTGTTTGTTAATTATTTTTTTGTTTCTCTTTACTGGTTCTGCTTTCTTTTCGTTTTTCAATTTTTTTTTATATTTATATTCTTTTCTTTTTCCTTTTTTATGATTTCTTTTTTCTATTTCCTTCGGATCATTTTCCTATTTATATTGCAAAAAAGTTCATCATGCATAATAAATTGTTCATTGTATATTAGAAATTGCTCAATGAATATAAATTTTCCCTATGTTTTTCTAGTTTGTTCAGTGGTATATTACTCTAATATTTAATGTGTATTTAAAAATGTCATCATATATTTAAAAATGTTCATTGTGTATAATTTAAAATGTTCATTGTATATTAAAAAAATGTTCAATGGATATTACAAAATTTTCAGTGCAAAATATTTGCAAATGTTCAAAAGCAGTTCGATACATAATGTTTCGCGCTGTGAATCTATCTGTTGAACTCACTAGTTCGGTTGGCAAGTTGCAGCAGCTAATAAAACGGAGGTCGCGTGTTTGAGATGCTCCCGCATAACTTTTCCGATTTTTTTCACGCCTGCTATTCAGAGCTCCAAATGGGCCGGTTTTTTATACTTCAAAATAATCTGAGCATTCAAAAAAATATTTATGGGATTTGGAAACAATGTAGAAACAATATATCTTGGCGGTTTGTTTTTCAAAATTGATTATTTTTTCAAAACAAATAAACTTTTCTGTAATTCATGAGCTTTTTCCAAAATGTTTAAAAATATTTAAAAAAAATTGCTACAGTAAACTTTCACATGTGTAATGAATTACGCGACTACAAATGTACTTATAACTTTCTCCTTGCTGTTGATCAGTAGCGCACAGTATGTCAGGTGGTTATTCATACTAGTTCGACGTTCTCATGGCGCGAGTTCGATCCTCGCTTTGAACTTTTTATGAGGTGTTTTTTTTTGCTTTTTTGGCGCGAGTACCAGGAACCGGCCCAGTGAAAGTTATGAGGTGTTTTTTTTGCTCTTTTGGCGCGAGTACCAGGAACCGGCCCAGTGAAAGTTACGAGGTCCCAGGGTGTGCACGATCATCGCTCCGAACTTTTTTTGAACCGAAAGTTATTTAAAAAAACGGCTCAGCGAAAGTTACGAGCTCCCCAGGGTGTGCGCCTTTTGGAATTGTTGTTATTCAACGAAAGAATAATTTAGCGGGCCGGCCCACCAGACGAATCCTGGTTCGAATGATGTCAAGGTTCGATTTAGACTGAGATTGCATAGTTTAGGATGCAATCGACCGGGATTTTGATTTGAGGGTTCATTTCGTCTAATCTCTACAGGTTCAAGATTTAAAATGGACTTTTTCCCATGCGCGCCATAGCCACGGTGCCAGGCACGCGCCCATGCTCCGAAGGCATATGGCTCCATTCCATAGCTGTACGCTCCTGGCTTTAATTTTCATCGTACGCGGCACACCTACCCCGCCCGCCGGCTGATTCGCGTATTTCCCTTTAATTTTCCGCTGGACGATCGCCGCTATATGCCGATCATCGGTTGACTCTTTGATCACACTACAGATCGACTTCTGGCTTCTTCCGGTTAGAGTCTACTAGTAAGCTTGCATGTGCAACGTACCTCTGAACTCCATCACATAATTATTAAAACAGTTGTATGGTTTTATATAGATTTTCATCTGCAAATTTTTCACTGAAAATAATGTTTGTTTGGGTGGAAAAAAAATCAGATCACATGAACAAATGAAGAAGGTGTAAATCTAACATATAAAAGCTGAAGAACTCATAGTCACAACGAAGGTGGCCACGTCGCCTTTAAATCGCCATGAACAGTACTCGTGCCACCGCCTGTAAATTCCGTGCCCCGCCAGGGGCATTTTAGTCATGTCACGCGCAGGCATATAAAAGGCAGCCTCCCCCGTGGAGAAGGCCTAGCCGCCGCCTCCGTCCCACTCGCCTCCCCCTCCTCGTCGCCCTCCTCTCTCTCTCTCTCTCGCTAACCCCTCTCTCTTCCCATCGCGCCGGCCGGTTTCGGCCCGGCTCCGGCCCGTCGTCTCCCATGACCCCGCCTCCTCTCCTGCCGCCGAGAAGCTCGCCGCCATGCCGGTGGGCTAGCCCACAGCGTCTGCCCGCGACCCCGCCTCCTCTCCTGCCGCGCCACGCCCGAGAAGCTTCGCCTCCGTGCCCACAAGCCTCGGATTCGGCGGGATCCGGACGAGGAGGGGTGGATGAGACGGGGAGGAGGAGGAGAGTGTGGGGGCGTCTGGGGAGGAATATCCCGCCGCCTCCTCCTCCTTCCTCCAGTTGCCGGCTCCTCTCCTCTCCGACGTCGGCCTTGTTGTCTTTGGTCGCGGGGTGTGAGGAGAGCGAGGAGAGGGAGGGGGAAGATGCATGAGGAGGAGGAGGAGGACCAGGCGGTGGGGCGCCCGCTGGATCCGAGGCGCGTGGGAGGGCAGCAGTGGCGCGTCGACCAGATCGAGAGCGACCCCGATGGAGGGGAAGGGACCGGTAGGCGTGTGCGCGGTGGCGCAAGCGTCGCCATGGCCATGGTCATCCTCCTTGGCGGGAGGAGCATGCGCCGCAGAACGGCCGGATCTGTCCAGCCTCATGTCCGTCCACCCTAGGGCGACTTCTGATTCCGGAGCTCATCACGCATGGTACCTTTTAGTCCTGTTGATTCCCTCCTCATGTGGCATGATTCATTACTACCGTGCAATATGGATCTCACCTTTTGTTGGTATTGGCTGTAGATGCAGAAACGGAAGCCTCATGAAGCCTCGATGCATTACTACTCATGCAACATGCATCTCACCTTTTGTTGGTACTGGTCAGATGCTGCGAAAACGGAACATCTGCCCCCTTTTTTGGTGCGGAGATGAGCCCCTATGGTAAATGAATCTGCGGTAGATCCACTTAATTTAATTCATTTTTGTTGCCTTTAGCCATTTATGCGGTTCTAAAAGTGACTTCACATGTGTTCATTATCTATCGGTGCAGGTATGCAAGTACAGGTCATTTTATAAGAAGGGGATGCATTATTTTCTTGTTTGTGATTCTCCGCATGTAATAGAGAAGTTTCTCCAATGTATTTCTTCCCTCGGATTGGACTGATACCAGTACCAACTGTGACTTGGCATTTTTGAGTCGTCTTGATACTTCCATAGTAATTTAACAATGTCTTTGCTGTTTTTTATGGTATCAAACTATTGCATAACATACTGATTTGCTCTCACCTAAATTAACATAGATGGTTCAGGTGACTTATCATGTTTGTCTTCGCACGAATAAATCAATAATCCTATAGTATTCTTGTTCAGTGATATTAATTACAATTTGCACCGCTCAATTTTTTTACAATTTGCAAGAGGAGAGATAAATGTGATGCACCGGCTTTTCTAATAATAGGTGCTCACTTGTTTCTAAATAATTGATCCCACCCTTTTATTATTATTCATAACTGATAGTTGTAGGTTTTACTGTTGTTCTCTGCAAAATCAGCGTGAGTGCTTGATGTTACCTCCATCACCGATGAGGCGAGGCTGCTGCTGCTGAAAAATGGTGCTGCTACCGGAGGCAGTGGAGAGGCATTCCGTGGACCAACTATGGTGTGGTTCAGATGTAAGTTTCAAGTACATCTGATGTTTGAATCTTCTTCAAAACCCAACATATCAGTTTTTGGCTTTGAATATGGAACTTCTGTTCACATGAATACATGTTGTTTATTTCCTATAAGTGTGCTTTGTTATCCATTCCAATTTACGCCATGGAGTCTCTAATATTTGTTTAATTTGAGTTTTCAGATTTAGAAATCTTTTTCTGTTTTGCTCTGTGATGAGCTCTCAAAAATTGTTTTATTTTTGTTGATTACTGGCGGTGTCATTTTAGCTAGATGGTTCCACGGAGGTCTCATTCGAACCGACGTTGTGGTTTATCCTCTTTCAATTATTAGTATTTGCTTAAAAGAAATATCAAGAAAAGGCTACTTTTAATTGGAATAATTATGCGAGAAGGCATGGTCAACTTACTCCACCACAGACTCATTTTTTGGGTGTGAAGTATAAAATAAAGATCCGAATGGCAGTAGGGTGAAGATGAGAAATATGACCAAAACAATGGAGGGAAGTAAGGATGCCTCATAGGCATGTTTTCACCGATGATAGAACAGAATAATTATCCAGGTAATATAGGTTTGTAGAGCAGCAGTGGTTTACGACATGCAGATGGCTGCAGTGTGTTGATTGAACATTACAATTTCAATGTTATGTTATTATGTGCTCACCATATTTCAATTTCAAACTTATACGATATATTTCTTCATTGTTCCGCTTACGGAAACTGAACTGCTGTTGTGTTAATATATTATATTCATCTTTAAAGGCCTTGTGGTCGGTTGCCATTGTTGTGCAGTAATTTCTACTTGAAACACTCGTCCAAATTTATGATTGGTTTCACTGGCGCTGCATGTAAGTGAGATCTACTTATTGTTCTATTGGCTTTGCTCCGATGAGTTCTTCCCCATATACCTCTTTGATGATTTTGCCACCATATGGTCGACCTGGTCTTATCAAGGTTTATCATGGTTTTCGTGGTAGTGTGACTGGCTCACAGTACATAATTGTTCCGCCTTCTCCACCAAATGTATGTGTTATGATATTTTGTAAGGCTAGGCACACCCTAGGTTGTTTAATGCTTTTGATCTAGCTTGTTATGAGATAATTAAACAATCGTGTTTATTTGCTCACGAGCAAGATGATGATTTCAAGCCAATGACTATTTGCCCTTTTAGAGTTTCTACCATTTAATTGTGTTGTTGTTTCCCTTAATAGAATATTTGCTAATGCTTAGACTACCTTGCGATTATTATTCCTATGGGCAAACAAATATATGATTATTAATATTGCATAGCTTGAACAAAAGCACATGACCTGTCTTCTGCATTGGTGGCTAAAATTGAGATACTTATGCTTGTTGATGCCTTCCCTTTGTAGTAAAATTCATGCTTCCAGCGTATGTAGACGCCTTTGGCGCCGAACTGAAGAGACGATGAAGAAAGGGGATACACAAGCTCGTTGGATCCACTCGCTGCCGCTTCATATTCAGCTCTTCACGGGCCATGACTGTCGCTATTCGTGGGCCGGGCTAAATAACATATGGGCCATCGAAATACTTATCTCCATATACGCAGTAATGTAAAGGTGTTTCTTTCTTTTTTCCTTTTGTTACTCACAAGAAAAGGTGTTTCTTTTCATTTACGTAAAAAACAAACATTTGCAAGGCACGGTTCTGTTTTTCCATTTACTATTACATTTACTTCAATTCCTCTTACGTAAACCAGTATTCATTTATTCAAAGAGCATCGTTATTTCATATTTGTGAGATAACTAAAAGGTTATTTATCTTTCTGCATGAGACATTGGCCATCCTACATGACTTAGTGCGTCATTTCCAACCTAATGTACTTACTACATATAATATATGAGCTATTCTTTTTGAACAACAATATGTTAACGCACACTCTTACACCGATTGGCTCACACTCTTACAACAATATTTGATTTCATGCTTCGTTTGCTTTCTCCTCACTGCACTATCCTCTTCAATCTCGGATAAAAAATCTCACAATGGAAGACATGGACATTGGCATCGCTCTGTGATTTACAGTTCCCAGATCAGCAGCATCAAGGACAGCAACGCCTGCCCAATGTAATCTTCTAATCACCAGTTGTAGTTCATTCATTTGTCTTTATAAACTTGGCTTTCAGTTTTGCTCCATCGCCGCTTATTTGCCTTGCTTCGTATTCTTGGAAGAGTGAATAAAAGATACATGCATAATGAAATATAGGTAGCTAGGTTCGTGGAAATTGGTCTTCCTGAACTCATCCCGATTGTTTTGAATGAGGTGAAGTTGTAGTAATCATATTTATTTCTGGACAATATTTTCCTCGGTGTTGCATTCTCGGAAAGGGTGTCGTTGGTCGTCTTTTGTTCTTTCATTGTTTCAATTGTGTAACTCTACACATGTATCTCACAATTAGTGGCGCCTACAAGAATGCCAGCCTACCTGTAACTTCTCTTATGTAGTTAAATAAAACAACTCAGGGCTTCACACTCAATCAAACTACCATGCCCAATTGAAATCCTCATTTGTCGATTCAACTATTATTTTGTCGATGTAAATTTAACCCTTACTTTGCTTGTGCAGGAGAATGACTATCCGATAGTAATTCCTTAAGCCCACATATTCGCCCGGTGCTGAAAGCTCTGGGTTACCCCTGCAACTTATTATCACAAGATATGCCCAGCGGAAAGAATCATGTGACGGTTACTTTCATTTCTTCTTTGAATTGCTCGATGGTGCACTTGTTCCAAGTTCTCTGTCAGTGCAATCTTAGATAGCTATGAAGATGTCAAGACAGTCTTTGGTATTGAAGCTATTAGATACATGGAAAATGCATATGGCAAAGAAATGAGGGACTACCACTACACTCATGTCAAGAAGCTTCAAAATCAAGTGACGACCGGGTCAAATGGCTGGTTGCATCAAATAAAACAATCAAGAAGCTGCGCAAAACATGCTACTACGATGTCGTATATGAGCTCATATTCTGCCCAAATAGAAAACACAACGACCGCTTCGGCATTTGAAAGGGCGGGATAGCAAAGGAGTTATGAAAACAGCGCTGGCAAGCATTGAAGGATCGACGCAGAGGCTACGCTACATTGCTATGAAGTTTGAGGAGCGTCGAAGCAACCGTAAATAGTTTCGGTGAGCTTTGGTCAATGTGTCCCGAACAGATGCTTCTCGTGCTTACTAAATCAGGCACCTTTTGTTTCAGACGATCGGACAAGGATCTTTTGCATTTTGGCGTACTCCAAGCAAGATATGTGTACGCTTTAGTCTTAACTTGCTGCCTCTATGCTGAAAAGTAGTGTATGATATAGTCTCACGATCTTTAAACTTTGTTGTTATCTCTGTACTCGTAAGCGGGTTATCATCTCTTCAGTATATATGTGAAGGCCTCTTCTTCCGCTATTCTTTCCAGCCACCGCTTCGTGGTGAAAAGTAATCAGTATAATGTGGTCTATGATCTTTAGATTATATTGTTCTCTCTGTAGTCAAAAGCAGTTTTTCTCTGCTATTGTTTCCTGAAAACTATGACTCAAGAAACAAGCTTCCTTTTATGCATGATTTTGCTTCAATGCTTTCATTAGAGCTTCCTGTGATAACGTCTTCCAATCACGGTGTATGCAACAAATTAAAATCAATTACATTCCTGTTTATTTTACAAACGATCATCAACAACTACTACATCTGCAGAAAGTCAATAGTACTTTCGTACATGACTTAGTGCACCATTTTCAATCTTATCTGCTCCTTTGCATATAGTACATAAGCTATTCTTTTGAAGCAACAAATATATTAATACAATCTCTCACAATAATTAGTTTACACACGGCCTTTGCGCCATGGGCGCAATGAGTCATCTAGTAATATTAAAGATCAATGGAAATCTCTACTGAACATTGGTAGTCTCATATGCTTCCCATTGAACATCATACATTCTGTGAATTACCACTGCCCTAGGCAATCCACAATCCAGCTGTCTTGATTGTGAAGATCTGATATTGCTCAGTTCATTCTCATATACATCCTAATATACATCTGCAGAATCGCAAAGTAAAAGCAGAGAGAAAGACCGAATCTGGCGACCCTAATCAGATAGAGACATGAGAGAACAACTAAAAAAACAATGAAAGATTTTAATGAATAAAATCTTATGCTTACATATCAATCCATGAGAGATAACTATATTTTTGCAAATTTTCATTACAACATTGTCGAATGTGTGATCAACAAAGACAAACTACAGTAGGCTTGTGTCATGCTTTATGATTTAACAGAGGCAGTCAACAGAGCCGAACTAATGGAGATAATTCATCTAGGTAGCTATAGGATGCATTATAATTTAATTCTCCCCCAAACATGCTTCCTATTAACTCCAAAATCTGATATTGAAATGACACAGTATTTGTCCTATCAGATTTTTTTAGACAGAGGACCATCACATTCTGAAACTGTATACTCATGCTCAACTTTTTCCAGCACAAAGACTAAGTTGTATGTGTTGAAAAGTATCAATAGGATAAAGCATGTACCTATACTAACCTTGACAACATCAATGGCCTTGTCATTCCTTCAGAACAACCATAATGAAACTATTCTTGTCTTCTCTTTCAAATTGAAAGAGATAATATACATGAACAAAGATTATTTCTGAAGATACATTGTTGCTAACACCCAGAGAGGTTATGGTCCAAATTGAGTCGAGCTGCACTGGGTCGGTGGCTGGACAAGGGTGGAGTTTCGATTTGCGGTGATGTGGCCATCGTGGTAGAGGCGAACCTCTCGTGCTAAAATGCATTATAATGTCAGGTTAGAATCGAGGATTCTAGCAGATAAAGAAGGGATGGAGAGGAGAGAGATGTCGGTCGCTACCTTCTAGGTACCGATGGATGGAGCTGCCTGCCCGAGGAGATAGGGTGGAGGAGGGCGGAGCTGGCAGCAAGGAGCACACGTCTGGCCTCGTCACGGGCTCTACATGGAATGGTTACTTAGCAAGGTTCACAAAGAAAGAATATAGAGCAAGAACAAAATCTGCTACTTACATAATGTAACACGAATCCTCTTTTATATGGATATATATAGTAGCAACCTGCCACATGTTAATATTTTGACAGAGGCTCCAACTTTGTCAGTGGTATTCTCCTCGAAAATAACCTGCAAGTCAAACAACTGCTTATGCAGTAGTATATACTCCCTATGTCTCATAATATAAGAGCGCTTTTAACACTACATTAGTGTAAAAACACTCTTATATTATGGGACGAAGAGTAGTTCTTTCTTTCCGTGTTGGAATCACAATGTGCATCAGTTGGTACAATTCTCAATGATTACCTTGATGGTGTTCATAAATGTCTCAGACGATGTTTCCATGAGCGTTAGATATAAGTTAATTCAGATAAGCAGTACCACCAACCTTCACCGAAATTCAGAGAAGCATGTACTGAATATTCATAGGATCATTTGTATAGTTGACTCATTGTATCTTTTCTCTCGGGTATAACATCTTCCATGACCAAGCTTTAGCAATGCAAATAATGTGAGCAATGACACCATGCAAGAGAAAGACACCTGAATGTTCAAATAAAATGAGGATTGCTCCTGTTGATGCATGATCATAATTACATTTGCATTGACATTAAAGTTGAGGAACAAATGCTATATCGTTGATCCAAGAGATGCTAGTTAAATGTAAATATTTCGCAGTATTACACCTAAATTTTAATGCGCAGATGCAAGAATCTCTATCTAATATTACCCTCCCCACATTAATGTGACACGGTTGCCTTTTCCCATCACTGTATATAATTTTTCATACAATCTAGCTTGCAAAACAGGTGCAAGGAACAGACTGTTTCTGTGCAATAATATTAGAAAACCTTAACCATGGCGGACATATATAAATATGTGACGAGCATTAAAATGGGAAGACAAAAAAAGGTAGTAAATTTCATGGACAAATTAACCTTTCTTCCAGTCAGTGTTGAGACATGGTCCGGTTTTGCAAATTCTCCCAATAATAAGTGAAAGTGAAGTGACTACAATATATAGGGTCCACAAATCATGGCTTCTACTCCGATTGAAATATAAATTCAATTTTCCTTCATGTACATATATTACACCGCATATATCAATGCCTAAAGGAACCACTTCACCTGAGTGAAGCTTCAATTTTAAAAAGTGGAGTTCTCGATGTCCTACAAAAACAAATCTTATCAAACAAATCAAACAAGCTCAATGGGCTAAGAAAAGAAGTCCTACAAATCAAAGACGCCAACCCTTAAAAACTCAATTGTACCAAACATCCGAAGAATTTGCTAGCTTAATAGTCAAGACCAAGCTATCAACATTTAACTACAGTTGGCAAACAATATAGACTATATATCTAGTTCACTAAAATGACCATGCATCCAGCGTTGTCGGGCTATGATTAATGACCATTTACATCAAAATTTCATAATTCTCTGCCACGCATATACACAATTAGAAGGATGAAAAAACTCAAAACAGATTATGAAGCATCTCTTGCATCAAATTGCAAGTAATTAAGCACCCTGGATGGACCCGGACGGCGGCGAGATCATTGCTCTGTCCATCTATGAACCAGACCTACGTACCACAAGGGTCTCTCTTACTCTATCCATCTCAGAGCGGCTTTAGGCGGGCACTAACATTGATTATGTAATTTCCTCAAGATAAAAGAACATTATTCTGGAATTTAATATGTCATCACTTTTTTTTGAGCTGTTAGAGCACCCGGGAGAAAAAGCTTTCAAAATGGTGGGCATTCAGTTGTAGTTTTTTTTCATGCAGATAGGCCTTCCAACTTTCCAAGAATCTTACTTTGGATTAATTACATAACATACGTACAGCGAGTCATGTTGCTGGTCTATTGAGCATAAAATTAAACTTTGTATAAAAGCAGGGTTGTTAAGCCTATTATTCTCTACAAGATTACCTTCGTAGAACTATTACACACGATCGAATTTTACGCAGTAGAACAGTGTCTAATTTCAAGCATATTGAAGTACAATTATAGGTTTTCTTTTAGTGAATATAGTGACACCATTGTTTGGTTTCAAGCTTGGGAGTTACAAAGGCATATAATCTCTCACCCGAGAAGCCATCACCGAGAGGCCTACCCATTCACAGCTCAAATTTTGACAGATTCATGAATTGCTTAAATTTGTCAAATTTCCCAGCTTAGGTCACCCGAGGCTGGGAATCCTGAAGGTTAAAGATTATTAAACCATCACAAGTCAAATAGCAGATAAATGGGAAATAAGAAAATATAGAAGTACATCAGCAGTGATTGCAGCTTCTAGTATATCAAGAAAATAATGATACCATCGTGTCACAATACATCTAAGGTCATACAGTTTGAAGAATCTAACTGGGACTTGGAAGAATTCAGCAAACTTTTATTATGAGCCAACAATTCCGTTTCAAAACACAATTGCTGAGATATATGATACTGAAAATTCCTTTCTTCAAATATCTTTCATATTTAAACTCGAAATATCTAGAAAATGAGAGCTTTGGCCTTCTTTTGATAACATGAAAGTAGCAGCTAGCAGCCATATTGCAACTCCATATTTTAGACGCTTTCAATGAATTCATAAGACATGCAAGGACCGCTCACAGTTTTGGCGACAATGTGAGCAAAGCAAGTCAGCAAGCATATAATGATTTCCAGGCTGAGAAGAGTGTAGATAGACCTGCAATATTCTTATATACGACCCTTGACCACTTATCCACTTCTCAAACAAACCATATACTAAAAGCTCGAATATAGATCATGAAAATGTTGCGATAATTCTGAACTTTGCAGTTCACAGAACACTATTAGTAGAAAGTAAGTAGTATTGTTCTGTGAGTTTAGTGAAACGGAAGCATGATTAGCATATCAAAATACCGTATTAGCCGACCATTGTATCTGGGAGAAGGACGGCGACGAGGTCTCACGTGGTCATCCGTGATCGCAGTGGATGTAAATCGCGTGGTGGTCGGTAATGAACTGGGGCGATATGGATGCACCCGATGGACGTTTTGAGCACAATACTTGATACAATAGCCTTGATCTTTGCGATACCTGTCCAAAGATGCCTTTCTATCCTGAAATCTCCAGAAAAAATCAAAATCAAAATCCGAGACAGATGGTAGCCGGTGAGGGGAACTGACCACGTGCTGCTGAAGTAAGCCTCTGCTTTTCATGTTCCGAGAGGTCGGATTTCACGCTGGTTCTAGTTATACTTGCCACCGAAAACTATTTGGTCACATATGGACATGAAGTCAAACTGATTGTCCGGGAGCTAAGTAGTTCAACACTTTTTCACCGCTAAATAGTTGAATAGCTAAGGGATATGTATATCTTATCGTTGTAAAAGTAGTTCAAAGTGATGGCCTTGTGTTCCTGTTTCTTTCTCAAATATCTATGCATGTCCAAGTCGCCAGAGCCAAAGGGAAAAACGAAAAGGAATCAAAATGCAGTCAGTTTGAGTGGTACCGACAATAGTCCGCACATCAAATTCACTACTTTTTTGGCAAACTGATTCACTATATTGATATATCCACAAAGTATAGAATTTGCAAATACAGATATACTACTAACTTCTACAATTCCGTCACAACAAACTGTTGAACCAATATGCATACAATGTTCCTCATACCATGGAGGGGAGCACGCCTGGTCGCGGGCATCGTCATACTTGAAGTCATAGGAGAGGAGGCCGGAGCAGCGCTCCCTGCCATGGTTGTGGTGGTCGTGGAGGAACGGCTCCGGCGGCCCGCGGCTCCCATGGCGAAGGGGGCGGCAAAGTCTGCAAGCTGAAAGCGGTGGGGGCGGGAGGCTCAGCGGTGAAGGGGCGGTGTCGAGCTCAGCTCGAACTACTGAATTTAAGCTATACTTAACAGAATTGAGGGCAATTCAGAGACGAAAAGCTAGGGTTCTTGCGTGAGAAAAGGGGAAAGTTGGTTCAGCACGCCACCGACGGCTAGGGTTAATACCCAATACAATTCTACCTGTCTCAGACTAAGGGGAATAGGTGGCTTTATAGCCATTACATGAGAGAGAAAGAAGAACAGAAAGCGAGCAAAGCACATGGCTTGTCGGAAAAGCTACAGGACCCCATCGCAGCCGTTGGATCAACAATGTACGCCTGGAGATCGCTTCAGCTGGCGAACCGGTACGAAGGCCTGTGAGCCGCTAGATTGACGATCGACGACCTGGAACACTTCTGGCACGCTGGAAACAGGGGATGACCAAGGCTGGGCCTAACAATACCCCCCGGTTGAGCTCGTGCTTGTCCTCAAGCACGAAAGGAAGGAAAAACCTTCTGAATGAACGCCGAATCTTCCCATGTTGCCTCTTCCACTGGCAAATTCACCCACTTCACTAACCATCTGACCGCAGGAATGCTGATTTTGCCCTGAGGACGAGGAATGAGTTTCCGTTCCAATATGGCTTCCGGTTCCACCTTAATAACACCATCAGGACCAACAAGCGGAAGGTAACGAGAGGGCACCACCGAAGGGCCAATATGTTTCTTCAATTGACTGACATGGAAGGTGTTATGCAGCATACAGCCCTCTGGTAACAGCAGCTTGTATGCATGATTACCAATTCTCTCCAACACTCGAAAGGGGCCATAAAACTTAGAGTGAAGCTTCAGATGCCGGTGTAAACTCAGTGAAGTGTGCCTGTACGGCTGCAGCTTGAGATAAACCATGTCCCCAACAGAGAATTCCCTTTCCTTTCTCTTCTTATCAGCATAATACTTCATCCTCTCTTGTGCTTTAAGGAGATTATTTTTAATTATCTCCAATGCCACTTCCCTGTTCTGAAGCAAGTTGTCACTATCTTCACAAATAGAATCTGGCAGGGCTGATTCTGCCACCATTGGGGGTGGAAAGCCATAGAGGGCTTGGAATGGTGTCATTTGCAAAGCAGTGTGGAATGAGGTGTTGTACCACCACTCAGCTAAAGCCAGCCAACTATGCCACTTCCTTGGTTGCTGAAAACACATGCATCTCAGATAATTTTCAAGACACTGGTTCACCCTTTCAGTCTGGCCATCAGATTGTGGATGATGACTAGTGCTCATGTGTAACTTGATCTTCAGTGATTTGAATAGTTGCTGCCACAAGTGACTAGTAAAGATCCTGTCCCTGTCAGTGACTATGACCAAGGGCATGCCATGCAATTTAAAGATGTTATCAGAGAAAGCTCTAGCCACTGTTTGCACTGTTATAGGGTGATGCATAGCTACAAAATGAGAATATTTTGTAAACCTATCAACCACCACCATAATCAAATTATTGTTCTCAGAAGTGGGCAATCCCTCCACAAAATCCATGCTTATATGGGCCCAAGCAAAGTCAGGTACAGGTAAAGGCTCTAGGAGGCCAGGGTAAGGTGAGTGCTCTGCTTTGTTCAACTGGCAAACTGGGCAAGCTTTAACAAAAGCAATAACATCCTGTTTCATTCCCCGCCAAAGTGAAATATCAATTTCACCACATGGTATGTAGCTCTCTCACCTGAATGACCTCCCAATTCAGAATTGTGAAAAGTCTTGAGGATATCCTGCCTCAAAGATGTGGCTGTGCCCACTACCACTTTGTTGTTAAATCTCAAAATGCCATTTTTGTAAGAGTAAGCAGTAGTGCCGTGGAGCAACCACAAAGGCACTCAAGAATCGATTCTTTTACTCTGCTATCCCCGATCAGTAGCTCTTTACCACTTCTTGTACCCAAGTAGGAGTAACATCACTAGCAGTGAGAGCAGATACCACATACTTTACCCTTGAAAGAGCATCAGCAACTCTGTTCTCCTTCCCTTTTTTATATTCCAC
The DNA here is from genome assembly GCA_021605145.1 of Aegilops bicornis. Taxonomy (NCBI): domain Eukaryota; kingdom Viridiplantae; phylum Streptophyta; class Magnoliopsida; order Poales; family Poaceae; genus Aegilops; species Aegilops bicornis. Next base: position 483,325,584 of record CM038673.1, on the reverse strand, counting down.
AGTGAAATTGTATCCTAACAACTTCAACAGTAATTTGTGCTGAATCCCTTCAGTTATCTTCTGTTCCTGAATGTATTTCAGACTTTCTTGGTCAGTTCTGATGACCAGGGCAGTTGCCAAGAAATAGTGCCTCCATTTCTTCACTGCTTCAATTATGGCAAGGGCCTCTTTATCATAAGTGGACATAGCAGCAGCCTTAGGACCAATACTCTTGCTGAAGAAAGAAATGGGCCTCCCTTCCTGCATTAACACAGCTGCTAGACCATAGCCACAAGCATCGACTTCTAGTATGAAGGGCTTAGTAAAATCAGCGATTGCTGTGACAGGGGCATTAGTCAGTTTACATTTGAGCTAGGAAGGCCTCTGTTTGCTTATCTGTCCAAGAGAAAGCATCCTTCTTTAAGCAATCAAAGAGAGGCCTACAAATTATGCCATACCCTTGAATGAACCTCCTATAATAGCCACGTAACCCCAAGAAACTTCTTAGTTCAGTGACAGTAGTGGGAGTGGGCCACTCTTGTATAGCTCTGATTTTAGAAGGGTCAGTAGACACTCCCTCTGAGCTAATTATGTGGCCCAAATATTCAACTTCCTGTTGCCCAAAAGAACACTTCTCCATTCTAGCATATAACTTGTTGGCTTGCGTAATATCAAATACACATGCCAAATGAACTTTGTGCTCTTCCAAAGAGAAACCGAACACCAATATATCATCAAAGAACACCACTACAAACTTCAAGAGGCCAAACAACAAATTCATCAATGCCTGAAAAGAGGGAGGTCCATTAGTAAGTCCAAAGGACATTACTAAATATTCAAACAAGCCCATATGAGTGGAAAATTTTGTTTTATAAATATCCTCCTCAACCATTCTGATCTGGTGATACCCATTTCTGAGATCAATTTTAGAGAAATACTTGGCTCCTTTGAGTTGATCCAACAGATCCTCAATTACTGGTATTGGGTATTTGTTTTTCACTGTGATTGCATTCAGTTTTCTATAATCTGTGCACAGTCTCCAGGTCCCATCTTTTTTCTTGACCAACAACACTGGAGAAGAAAATGGACTGGTGCTAGGCCTTATTATGCCCTTTTTAACAGTTCCAATATAATTTTCTCCAGGATTTCCTTCTGATGATGAGGAACTCTATAGGGCCTCTGATTAACCACTTTAGCTCCCTCCATCAATGGAATTCTATGGTCACAAGGTCTGCTAGGTGGCAGTCCCTGAGGTTCCTGAAATACTTTTTCATAGTCTTCCAGTAAGGGCAACAACTCTGAAGGAATTTCTTGGGCTGCAACCACTACTTCATACCTAGAAGAAGTAAACAGAAAGAAACCACAAACAGCCTGCTCCATTAACTTATCAGGATTTTCAGTATTTTCTGATATAGGAGCCAGTGGTATAGTTTCATCCACAAAAGAAATGAACTGGCCACTCTTTGCTGATATTCTCATTTCCATTTTTATGAAATCCATTTGAATGGGGCTGCACTTTTTCAACCAATCCACCCCTAATATCATATCATATCCTTTTAATTTCAATACCCTAAAAGCATCAGAAAACTTGTGGCCCTAAATTTCATAATGGCAGTCCTTAACTGAAAATTCACTCCACATCACTCCTCCACTGCAACCACCACTTTTATCTTGGGATTAGGAGTAGCTGCAACAGGCAACTTAGCAGCCATCTCAGGAGAAACAAATGTAAAAGTGCTACCACTGTCTACTAGAGCAGTAGCAGTTGTGTTGCCCACCTTCACTGTTAAAATGAAAGTGGTTTTAGCAGCTCCAATGCCCATGGCAGCATGCATTGAGACCTGCAACACTGTTTCCTCAGGGAGGGGCTCAGAATTTTCCAAGTCAGAATCATCAAAGTCTGTCACATAAATTGTTTCAGCATTGTCACTGCCCTGAGCCTGCAGTGCCTGAATTTGTGCCCTCTGACTCATCTTACAGACCTGTCTATGGCCAGGCACCCATGGTTCTCTACATTTGTAGCATACCTGATTTTGCTTAGCCTGCTGAATCACAGTATTTCTATTAGGAGCTGTATTTGTGAGTGCTTGCTTAGGCTGCTCAAATAGGACCTGTCTTTTTGGTTGAACATAAGGTCTGGTTTGCACAACCATATTTGGGGACTGGGATTTTTCCATTCTCCTAGCATACCATACTGCAGTCTGCATGTCCTTGGGTTTGAAACATTCCACATGGCTCTTAATATAGGTGCTCAACCCTGACACAAAACTAGCAACATAATAATCATCTGGAATTGCAGGATTTTCCCTTCTCATAACATTCATTAACTGTTCAAATTGCTCCACATAAGAAGATACTGTAGTTGTTTGCTGAACTGCATGGAAAGAGCTCACAATGTCACAAGCTGAGTCCAGAGAAAACCTGTCAGACAGATATGAGACAAACTTATGCCATGGGACATTGCTAGAGGCATATCCAGTTCCCCTCCACCATTGAATTGCAGGGCCCTTGAGGTAAGAAATAGCCACTTCAGTCCTGTGCTCAATTGGTGTTCGAGCAGCAAAGAAATCTTGCTCAAGGTTACGAATCCAGGATTCGTGGTCTTGTCCTTCAACTCCGAAATGTTCAATTTTGGCTGGCTTGACAAGAAGGGTATTTCTTCTTCCATCCCGAAAGCTCATCCCCTTCTATAAGCCTGATCAGCAATCTCATCTTCAGGTATCTCTTCCAGATGCACAACATTATTTGGCGTTGTGTCTTTTGCCTGACCATAGTTGGGGTGCCTATATGGTGCTTTGGGTGTACCATCTAGATGCAGCTCTTTGCCCGCATGATCCCTCAGAGTTGCAGTACCGATCGGCAAGGCAGCCCCTTTTTCGGGCATAGCTACAGAAGGAGGAGTAGGAACAGGGAATCAGGAACAGGTAGCTGCTTGGGTCGACCCGGGGCCACTTTTGGTGAATTCATCTGGTCAGGTTTTATCTGAACACTGTCTTGCCCTTCAACGCCATCCTCTTGTGCCTGCTCCGGTTCCAACATTAGACGCCTAAAGTTTTATTGAATCTTGTCGAAGTTCTTCTGCATCGTTGCGAAATTTCTGTTAACCGTTGCTTGAAACTGCTGGAAATCCTTGCGATCCTCTTCCCGCTCGTGCTGCAGCGCCTTGATGTCCAACTCGAGAGACTCGAGCTGCAACTCTGCCGTGGAGCCTGAATCAGCAGGGTCCGTCATGTTAACGCCGTCAGAGATCACCACCATAGAGGGTTGGGAGGGTGGGATGAACTTGTCGCCGCCGCCAACACCGCCACCAACGCCCGCCTCCAATGGTACACGGCGGATCCAGAGCTGGAATTTTACCACCGGAGAAATACTCTCGTGCAACCAGTCATCCTCCGACTGTACCCTTAACGCTGCCACTCCGGCCGCCGCCTGCTGCCTCCGCCGCCTGATCGGAGCTCGAAGAGGGATTTTATAGCAAAAGCAAACCTCTACGCTGCCCCAATCATCCACCGCCGCCGAGGAAAGACTGGGCTCTGATACCAATTGTCAGGCTCAGAGCTCTGAACTACTGAATTTAAGCTATACTTAACAGAATTGAGGGCAATTCAGAGACGAAAAGCTAGGGTTCTTGCGTGAGAAAAGGGGAAAGTTGGTTCAGCACGCCACCAGCGGCTAGGGTTAATACCCAATACAATTCTACCTGTCTCAGACTGAGGGGAATGGGTGGCTTTATAGCCATTACACGAGAGAGAAAGAAGAACAGAAAGCGAGCAAAGCACATGGGTTGTCGGAAAAGCTACAGGACCCCATCGCAGCCGTTGGATCAACAATGTACGCCTGGAGATCACTTCAGCTGGCGAACCGGTACGAAGGCCCGTGAGCCGCTAGATTGACGATCGACGACACAGAACACTTCTCGCACGCTGAAGCGAGGGATGACCAAGGTCGGGCTCGACAGCGGTTTTCCGGGCGTGGCGAAGGGCGGCTCCCGTGGCGAAGGGGGCGGCTCCCGTGGGGGCAGGGCAAAGGGCGGCTCTGGCGGTGGCTGACGGCCGCGGGAGGAACGACGAGGTGGCGAACTGCGCGCGGGGGAACTACCCAGGCGGGAGGAGGAGGGGGGCGAGAGTCGTGCATGCGTGCGTTGTTGGTAGATTTCTTTTTTAACAGCGGGGCAGGTTAGTGATCGGCTTAATGCGTGGCTTGTTGTGTTAAACACGGGAGGATTATTAGCCATCAGATATTGTAGATGAACGGTTAAAATTGTTTAGATCTGCCCCTCTCTTCCTTTTATAGTGGTAGTAGATGCATGTTGACTCCAAGGCTTCCAGTACGTGCGAGTGAGTCCATGCATGTTTTTTGTCTTTTTGACAAAAGAATCCACGCACGTTGAATGCCGTGCTTGATTTACGTGGATTATGTACGTTATCATCCGCGACCGATTGCTCTGCCCGTTAGTCACTTGCATGCGTACACGCGCCCCTGAATTTGAAACTAGGGTCAAGTAAACGACGACAGAAGATGCAATTTTGGACCTTCACAGCGGAAAAGATGTTGTGGTACGTACGTGCATGCGGTCAGCTGCCTGCACGTATTGCGTGGAGAAAATCAAGCTGTTGGACTCCATTTTCGGCGGGACTTGAATCTCGAACGTGGTCGATCTAACTTGATGTAGTCTTCTATACCACTATAGCACACGCAACGGGACGCCGAAATTTCGTAGGGGCACGTAGGTATTCTTTCAACCGCTCAGACATCCATCCCCTACGCTCGGCCCTATCTATCTGCCCGCTGGCAGGTAGGGGCAACTCTATGTGATTCGCTACGCTTGCTTGCGCCCCACCCTGTAAGCTGACTCTATTGCCTAGCGGTTAGCGACACTTTTCCGGTAGTACGAATCACTACGCTTCACTTCTTTCTATATGATAATATGCACCGTCAGTTGCTAATAGCATGAGAGTGAAGAACGAACGATCCTAAAAAAAGTCAGCAGTGAATGAGTCCGACTCGAGTTCGTGAGTCAAAGGCGTGGCAAGAGAGCGAGTCCGACTCGCGAACGATCCGCAAGTGAAGGACCGATCCTTTAACGCCAGTACTGTTGCGAGACCCACATAGCTCTGCCGTTGGTCTCATGCATGCTTTTAGTGCTTAAATACTATACCTCGGGTCGATGCATGAAACATGCTCCATCCAAACCACCTCCCATACTTTTCTTTTGACTTTCAAGTTTGAATCTATTATAACTTTCAATCAAAAGTTTATTTCTTGTTTTGTTTCTGTATTCGTGTTTCTTGCAATGAGTGCTTTCAAACAAGACAACTTTTGAAACATGCTCCATCCAAACCACCTCCCATACTTTTCTTTTGACTTTCAAGTTTGAATCTATTATAACTTTCAATCAAAAGTTTATTTCTTGTTTTGTTTCTGTATTCGTGTTTCTTGCAATGAGTGCTTTCAAACAAGACAACTTTTGAATACATTTTGGCATTTTTTTATCGAAGTGTCAAATATTGAAACTTGATATTCGTAATATTAAGCTTTTGCCAAGTTTCCTATGAATTAACTCAATTTATAATATTAAGGTTTTGTTAGGGTTTAGGGGTAGGGTTTAAGTTTTAGTATTTGACACTTTCTCGTTTTTAGGGCCCATGGCACACTGTAGCAAGACGGCAATTGTAGCTGAGATTTTTATTCACTCATTTTTTTGAAAACATGGGAAGATTAATTGGTTTGAAAAAATGTGAATATTTTCTCAATTTTGAATTTTTTTAAAGAAAATTATTTTGATATTGTTTTTTAAGCAAACAATTTTTGGAGTTCCATATAGTTTTTGAAAAATGCGAACAATCTTTCGATTTGCCAAACATATATTAAATATATTTTTTGGAAAATGCGATTTTTTTTATTTTTTTTATTTAGTTTGGAAACACAAACAAAATTTTAATTTCTTGAAAAAAAATTTAAAACACAATATAATTTTTTAATGCCTGAACAATTTTTTAGAAAGCAACACTTTAAAAAAATTCAACTATTTTTTACAATTTTTGAAAGAGAGAATAACAAAAACTGCGGAGGGAAATAAACAAAAAAGAAAAAAAGTGAACAAAACAAAAGAAAAATTGCAAACAAACACCGAACTAGAACCTTGTAGAAAGTTCCTAAAAGCAGTCTAAACCGAGCTAGAAGCTTTGAGAAAGTTCCTAAAACAGGGATTGGTAGAAACGTGTAGTAGGTTAAATGGGCCGGCCCATCTCGCCTTTCGTAGCTTGTTCCCTGTGAAAAATGTCGATATTTTGATGCAATGTGGGTCACATAGGATTTGCACTACGTAGGTGTGTGCATGTTTTGCTAAAAAAAAGTTGTGTGCATGTGCTAGCATAGTGGGTTTCGATGCTAGTCCTTGGCAATCTTGCATCATGGGCTGTCTGCGTACATGGGTGCCCCCCTGGATTTTGGGGGCTCGGGGCGGTCGCCCCTTCGCCCCCTTCTAAGGGTTGACGCGGCAATGATGACGACGACCATGAGCAAACATGTCTACTCGTTGCTGGCTTGGGCGGAGCATGGCAGTCAGGCGCATTGTCAACGTATTTGGTGGTGCAATGGCAATCGGTCACGAACTCATTCATGTCGGGGACCATGGTGGTGGTGGCAAAGAGATGCGGTTTGAGGACATACACAAGTCATCCCGCAGAGCTCTCGAGGGAAAACCCTAGGTTTGACTCGTGTTGGTTATACCTGACAATGGTGATATTTTTGTGTCACTAACTTGATGTATGCATTGCTCGGATATACTCGGACTTGTTCTTCAGGGTAGAAGCCTATATCTGCCTTTGGTGGTTGGATATCCGATGACGAAGAGGGGTGAGCATTGTTCCCCTTCATGAAGGCGTTGTTGTTGTTGTTGTTGAAGAAGAACCTTTCTCGTTGTCCTTGTAGTGTCGAGAGATAGTTGGTGGAGGTATGGTCGTCGTTATAGTTTTTCGATCGTCTTTGTTTTTTTCCTCGAATAGACATTTTGGTCTTGTACGACTTTGCTCTTTTCTGACATATTAGTTTTGTATGTGTGTGCCCTGGTGTTGGTTGTGTGCATCTTAACTATGCAGGGGTCGGGTATGTACTCGTTATTTTATCAAGTTGATGCTTTATTTTGAGTGAATAAATCCACCCTTTGTCGAATAAAATGAGCTTTGTCAAAAGGTGGTGGTGCCTGAAAAGCGGGTGAAGGACGTGCTCGTGACAAACGATGAGTTTTGGTGCTGTTGTTGCATGATTGGACACATCAAGTCAATACCTACACTCGCCCCCATACCATCACCTTGGCCCGCTCCCCTGCTATGCCATGCCCTTCTTCCATCTTGTGCCATCGAGGAGAAATTAAAATGGTATCAAAAGGAAGTATTTATAAAAGTTAAGTGGCAAAGGAGGAATGAAAGATCACACATTTCTCGGAGGGGGATGAACGATCGCCTTGGGAATTTGGGGGGGGGGGGGAGTGAGCGCCATCAATGGGTGGCTCGATAGCCATCCCGTCATCATGTTCACCGGGTGATTATTTATACGTGGTGTTGTGTGTACATGCCTCACCCAACTTCAAAACCCGACGTGGCACGTGGAGGAAGAAGATGAACCCCTCCCCCGCTCTGGCAGTTGGGTATGGAGCTAGCTCCATATTGGGCCTCCCCAACCTTCAAAAGTGAAGGCTACGAGGTTGTTCATGGAGCAAGCTCCATAAATTATGCCGAACAGGATCCATGTCACGATTGTGCTAGAGTACATTTTTCATGCAAAATCTTCATATTTGCATTTATTATGTCGATCTGTGCCATATGGCGTCTGCTATAGTTGCTCTTATGCATGAGTGCATTTCACTCGAAGACTGCAAAGTATGACTGAAATAGTGACTGAAATAGCTACGGAGAAGTGTGTTGGCTTTTGTGGGTCAAGAGGTACAGACCGAGTTTGACCCGCTCTTAAACACTACTAGGAGAAAGCCTAGCAGCAGCGCGGGTTCTAGGTATAGCAGTAGCGCGGGGTGCCGCGCTACTGATACGGCGCTACAACTAAACTGTAGCAGCAGCGCGTGTCTGCCCGCGCTACTGCTATACAAGCATAGTAGCAGCGAGCTGTAAGAAAGCGCGCTACTGTTAATAGCTCTAGCGCACTTTATTGGGCCGCACTACTGCTAGTGGCACGCTGCTGCTAACTTTTCTCCACTCGCTACTGTTAATTTTATTAGTTTTTATTTTTTTCTGCATATTTGTTTTGTATTTGAAGAACCTTTATACAAGAATCTTTAGCACATACAAATGTCATCATCATACACATACAAATGGCTGCGAGACCACAAATATAATCATAGCATATACATACAAATAGTCTCATCATAATCATCATACAACACAAAGTGGTCTCTCGTCATCATCTTGAAAATAGCGATACATGCAAGTCTCGAATACTTGCAACTACAACGTCATCCATCTAAACAATGATATACGCGAGAAGTGCCATTGCTATGAGTGATAGCGGAACTATGCAGTACATGAGGCGGCAGTTATGAGGCCTCTCTCGCGCTAGCCTGAACCTCAAGTAACTAGCTTGTGCTTCTTGTCTGCTTTTGAAGCCTTTATGGCTGGCGCCCGAGACCCCCTCCACTTGCGCCTGACACTCATACCATTCGTCGTACACTCCCGAAACCTTCCCTTCATACACGACATAGCACTCCTTCGCCATCAAGAATCTCGATACCTGTTAGAGATGCATCTTCATCAAGAGAATGTACGATCATATGCAACAAAAAATACTAGAGCAACACGAAAAAGAAAGGGTTAGCAACTAGATGCAACATATAGTACGCTTATACGTCTCCGTCGTATCTACTTTTTCAAACATTTTTGCCCTTGTTTTGGACTCTAACTTGTATGATTTGAATGGAACTAACCCGGACTGACGTTGTTTTCAGCAGAATTGCCATCGTGTTATCTTTGTGCCGAAACAAACGTTCTCGGAATGACCTGAAACTCCACGGAGATTATTTTTGGAAAATATAAAAAATATTGGCGAAAGAATCAAGGCCAGGGGGCCCACACCATGTCCACGAGGGTGGGAGGCACGCCTGCCCCTCGTGGCCCCCCTGGAACTCCACCGACCTCAACTCCAACTCCACATATTCATGTTCGGGGAGAAAAAAAATCAGAAAGAAGGATTCATCGTGTTTTACCATACCGAGCCGCCGCCAAGCCCTAATCTCTCTCGGCAGGGCTGATCTGGAGTCCGTTCGGGGCTCCGGAGAGGGGAATCCGTCGCCGTCGTCATCATCAACCATCCTACATCACCAATTTCATGATGCTCACCGCCGTGCGTGAGTAATTCCATCGTAGGCTTGTTGGACAGTGATGGGTTGGATGAGATTTACCATGTAATCGAGTTAGTTTTGTTAGGGTTTGATCCCTAGTATCCACTATGTTATGAGATTGATGTTGCTATGACTTTGCTATGCTTAATGCTTGTTACTAGGGCCCGAGTGCCACGATTTCAGATCTGAACCTATTATGTTTTCATGAATATATGTGAGTTCTTGATTCTATCTTGCAAGTCTATAGTCACCTACTATGTGTTATCATCCGGCAACCCCGAAGTGACAATAATCGGGACCACTCCCGGTGATGACCGTAGTTTGAGGAGTTCATGTATTCACTATGTGTTAATGCTTTGTTCTGCCACGGGAGGGTAGGACAAAAGATGCCATACAAGTTCTTTTCCATAAGCACGTATGACTATATTCGGAATACATGCCTACATTACGTTGATGAATTGGAGCTAGTTCTGTGTCACCCTATGTTATAATTGTTACATGATGAACCGCCTCCGACATAATTATCCATCTCCGATCCAATGCCTACGAGCTTTTCACATATTGTTCTTTGCTTAGTTACTTTTCCGTTGCCACTGTTACAATCACTACAAAGCTGCTACTGTTACCTTTGCCACTGTTACCGTTACTTCCATACTACTTTGCTACTAAATACTTTGCTGCAGATATTAAGTTATCCAGGTGTGGTTGAATTGACAACTCAGCTGCTAATACTTGAGAATATTCTTTGGCTCCCCTTGTGTCGAAACAATAAATTTGGGTTGAATACTCTACCCTCGAAACTGCTATGCGATCCCCTATACTTGTGGGTTATCAAGACTATTTTCTGGCGCCGTTGCCGAGGAGCATAGCTCTATTCTTTGAGTCACTTGGGATTTATATCTGCTGGTCTCTATGAAGAACATGAAAGACGCGAAAACAAAAATTTATCCCTCAACTACGAGGGGAGGTAAGGAACTGCCATCTAGCTCTGCACTTGATTCTCCTTCTGTTTTGAGTAAACTTGCGACACATAAACCTGCTTCTGCTATTAATTCTGATATGTCGCATGTTATTGATGATGCCACTTATGCTATGCATGATACTTATGATGAAACTACTTCTATGCTTGATAATACTGTGCCACTAGGTGAATTTCTTGATGAACAACTTGCTAGGGCTAGAGAGAATGAAATTATTGAAACTGATAATATTGATGAAAGTGATGATGAAGATTCTCCCCTAAATATGAATTGCCTGTTGTGCCTGAGGGTTATGTTATGGATGAAGAAACTGCTAGAGATTTTCTTGCTTGCAATGATAGAAGTGATCTTAAGAAATTATTAGCTAAGCTGAAACAAAAATCTCTGAATGCTAGAATGAAATATGATTCTGCTTATGCTACTTCACCTATCTTTGTTACTGATAAGGATTATGACTTCTCTGTCGATCCGGATATAATTACGTTGGTTGAATCTGATCCTTTCTATGGCTATGAATCTGAAACTGTTGTGGCACATTTTACTAAATTAAATGATATAGCCACCCTATTCACTAATGATGAGAAATCCCGCTACTATTATATCCTTAAAATATTTCCATTCTCATTAAAGGGTGATGCTAAGACATGGTTTAATTCTCTTGATCCTGGTTGTGTGCGTAGTCCCCAGGATATGATTTATTACTTCTCTGCTAAATATTTCCCCGCTCATAAGAAACAAGTTGCCTTAAGGAAATATATAATTTTGTGCAAATTGAAGAAGAGAGTCTCCCACAAGCTTGGGGGAGGCTTCTCCAATTACTTAATGCTTTGCCTGATCATCCTCTCAAGAAAAATGAAATATTTGATATCTTTTATAATGGACTAACCGATGTTTCCAGAGACCACCTGGATAGTTGTGCTGGTTGTGTTTTCAGGGAAAGAACAACTGATGAAGCTGAAATTCTATTGAATAATATGTTGACTAATGAAAACAATTGGACACTTCCTGAACCAACTCCTAAGCCAACTCCGAAGAAAAGGTGTGTTCTATTTCTCAGTCCTGAAGATATGCAAGAGGCAAAGAAATCTATGAAGGAAAAAGGTATAAAAGCTGAAGATGTTAAGAATTTACCTCCTGTTGAAGAAATACATGGTCTTAATTTACCGTCTGTGGAAGAAATACATGGTTTTGATCCATCACCTATTGAAGAAACACATGGTCTTGATAACCTGACACAGGTAGTAAAGATAAATTCTCTCTATAGATATGATAAAGCTGAAATCCCGCCTACTAAGTTTGCTAGCCAATGCTTAGATGAGTTTGATGACTTTATGGTTAAGCAAGAAAACTTTAATGCTTATTTTGGTAGAGAATTAAAGCGCAATGCTTATATGATTGAACACTTGAGTGATTATATGTCTAGAGTTAAAGGTGAACTTAAGCTCATTAGTAAACATGCTTCTATGGTTACCACTCAAGTAGAACAAGTACTTAAAGCTCAGAATGATTTGCTCAACAAATTGAATAGTAAGAATAATGATTTTGCTGTTAGAGTGGCTACTAGAACTGGTAAAATGACTCAGGAACCTTTGTATCCTGAAGGCCATCCTAAGAGAATTGAGCAAGATTCTCAGAGAAATAATGTAGATGCACCTAGTCCTTCTAAGAGGAAGAAAAAGAAAAATGATAGGAATTTTCATGATTCTAGTGACCCTGTTATAGACACACATGAGAATCCCAATAATATTTCTATTTCGATCTTTGAAACACAACTGCAATGAACATGAACCTAGTGATAATGTTAATGATGATGTTCATGTTGATGCTCAACCTAGCAATAACAATGATGTAGAAATTGAACCTGTTGTTGATCTTGATAACCCACAATCAAAGAATCAACGTTACGATAAGAGAGACCTTGTTGCTAGGAAGCATGGTAAAGAAAGAGAACCATGGGTTCAGAAACCCATGCCCTTTCCTCCTAAACCATCCACGAAAAAGGATGATGAGGATTTTGAGCGCTTTGCTGAAATGATTAGACCTATCTTTTTGTGTATGCGTTTGACTGATATGCTCAAAATGAATCCTTATGCTAAGTATATGAAAGAAATGAGAGAATTCCTTATTTGGCCCTTTATTAAAATCTGGTTCCCTTTTTGGCCCTAAAAATTTTATTTTTCCTTTTTTGACATAACAACTTCATTTTCTTCCTTCCTTGACACTTCATTAGTTTTTGTCATTAACACCGCCAACCGCGACTTGAAAAGTCATTTTGCCCCTGTTGTAGGACGCTGAAAAAACCAGAAAAACAAAATCCCTTTTACCGAACCGTCATGAGCCCTTCTTCTCCAGATTCCCTTCTCCTCGATCCCTAACTGGCTAACTCTACACAAGCGGCGGTCGATCCCTAATCCTCACAACATGGGCGCGAGGCTAGAAGAGCGGATGGAGGAGGGCGTGGTCGACGCCGCTACATGTGAAGGGATGGACGGCGAGGTGGAGGAAGGCCACGGCGCTGCACCGGCCTCGTCCTCGGCGACCATGGCGGGCGGGCGAAGGGCGGTCATGGCGGGATGAAGTAGGACGGCCAAGGCGTCGGGCCGAGGGCGGCCATGGCTGGGAGGTGGAGGGCGGTCAAGGCGCGACGGCCACAGATGCAAGTACTCCGCATGGCTAGAAGGGTAAGTGCCTCTCTTCTCTAGATTTCTGTTTGCTTCACCACTGCTCATATAAAAAGTGTACTTAGAGATGGACTGAAGATGCATCGGTGTACTTAGAGATGGATCTTTTGCTTTCACAGGATGGATCCAAACTCAACTTGTGTGATTCTTTTGTTCGCATATATGTGAAGCTGTACCAAATATGTGATAATTTGTGCATATGTGAACTGTATGCAGGATATGGCATCAAAATACAAGGGAGGCTCTGTCTAATTTTTTAATTAAAATTGAAGATGTTATTTGAATTAAAAATTGTTACGCAGATATGCTAAATAGCAGATTTTGTTTCATTCGGTAATATATTCCAGTTCATATTGCCATTGCTTTTGACTTCTTGTTCACAATTTTGGTCACAAAATACATCAGGTAAAATGGACTTTTCATGTCGTATTTAACGGTGTTAGTTGTCAAAACTAACGGAAATGTCACAAAGGGAACAAAATGAAGTTTGAGTGTCAAAAAAGGAAGATTTTTCTTTTTAGGGCCAAAAAGGGAACCAAATTTTAAGAGAGGGCCAAATAAGGAATTCTCTCGAAAGAAATTGTTGATACGTCTCCAACGTATCTATAATTTTTGATTGCTCCATGCTATATTATCTACTGTTTTGGACCATATTGGGCTTTATTTTACACTTCTATATTACTTTTGGGACTAACCTATTAACCGGAGGCCGAGCCCAGATTTGCTATTTTTTTTTGCCTATTTCAGAGTTTTGAAGAAACGAAATATCAAACGGAGTCCAAACGGAATGAAACCTTCGGGGACGTGATTTTCTCACCGAATATGATCCAGGAGACTTGGACCCTACGTCAAGCAATCAACAGGGAAGGCACGAGGTAAGGGGGCGCACCCTCCCCCTAGGCGCGCCCTCCACCCTCGTGGGGCCCCAGTTGCTCCACCGACGTACTTCTTCCTCCTATATATACCTACGTACCCCCGAACAATCAGATACAGAGCCAAAAACCTAATTCCACCGCCGCAACTTTCTGTATCCACGAGATCCCATCTTGGGGCCTGTTCCGGAGCTCCACCGGAAGGGGAATCCACCACGGAGGGCTTCTACATCATCATAGCCTCTCCGATGAAGTGTGAGTAGTTTACTTCAGACCTTGGCTCCATAGTTAGTAGCTAGATGGCTTCTTCTCTCTTTTGGATCTCAATACAATGTTCTCCCCTCTCTCGTGGAGATCTATTCGATGTAATCTTGTTTTTTATGTGTGTTTGTTGAGATCAATGAATTGTGGGTTTATGATCAAGACTATCTATGAGCAATATTTGAATCTTCTCTGAATTCTTTTATGTATGATTGGTTATCTTTGCAAGTCTCTTGAATTATCCGCTTGGTTTGGCCAACTAGATTGGTAGTTCTTGCAATGGGAGAAGTGCTTAGCTATGGGTTCAATCTTGCGGTGTCCTTTCCCGGATGTATAGGGCAGCAAGGCATGTATTGTATTGTTGCCATCGAGGATAACAAGATGGGGTTTTATCATATTGCATGAATTTATCCCTCTACATCATGTCATCTTGCTTAAGGCGTTACTCTGTTTTCATTAACTTAATACTCTAGATGCATGCTTTGGATAGCGGTCGATGAGTGGAGTAATAATAGTAGATGCAGGCAGGAGTCGGTCTACTTGTCTCGGACGTGATGCCTATATACATGATCATACCTAGATACTCTCATAACTATGCTCAATTTTGTTAATTGCTCAACAGTAATTCGTTCATCCACCGTAAAATACTTATGCTCTTGAGAGAAGCCACTAGTGAAATCTAGGGGCCCCGAGTCTATTCTCTATCATATTAATCTTCCGTCACTTTATTATTGCTTTGCTTTTTTTACTTTGCTTTTTATTTTAATTTGCATCTTTATACCAAAAATATTATCTATCATCTCTATCAGATCTCACTCTCGTAAGTGACCGTGAAGGGATTGACAACCCCTAAATCGCGTTGGTTGCGTTGAGCTATTTGTTTTGTGTAGGTACGAGGGACTTGCTGCGTGGCCCCCTCTTTGGATTGATACCTTGGTTCTCAAAACTGAGGGAAATACTTACGCTACTCTGCTGCATCATCCTCTCCTCTTCGGGAAATCCAACGCAAGCTCAAGACGAATCAAGAAAGATTTCTGGCGCCGTTGCCTGGGAGTCTATGCAAAAGTCAACATACCAAGTACCCATCACAATCCCTTATCTCTCGCATTACATTATTTGCCATTTGCCTCTCGTTTTCCTCTCCCCCACTTCACCCTTGCCGTTTATTCACGCTCTCTTTTTCGTTTGCCTTTCTTTGCGTTTGCTTTTTGTTTGCTCGTGTGTTAGTTTGCTTGCTTGTCGCAATGGCTCTACCTAGATTTGGTGATCTTCACCTTAAAAGGTTAGAAGAGATCGAAAGTAACGTCAGGAGTTTTGTGGTTTTGCAATTTGAGCATAATAATTTCTTCAGAAACGAGCTTAAGGAACAAAATAGTTGTATGAGTTATATGAATAAAGAGCTCGATGATATGTCTAAAGAATTTGAAGGTTTAAGATCCCAAATTTCTCGTCTTGAGAAGTTGACTACTGAAATATCTGATAAGCAAGCTACCTTAGTCAAAAAGATGGCCGCTAAACCCGATTTCCATGAAAATAAAGATGAAGATCTAAAAGTTATTGATGTGTCCCCTATCAAATCTTTGTTTTGCAATATGAATCTTGATAACGAGGAGACTGAATATGATCCACCTTTACCTAGAAGGCGTTCTAAAAATTGGAGTTCTTAGATCTTGATGCTAAAATTGATAGAAGTGGGATTAAAGAAAGTAAAACCCTAGATGTTGCTAAACCCACTATTTTGGATTTCAAGGAATTTAATTATGAAAGTTGCTCTTTAATTGATTGTATTTCCTTGTTGCAATCTGTGCTAAATTCTCCTCATGCTTATAGTCAAAATAAAGCGTTTACCAAATATATTGTTGATG
This sequence comes from Aegilops bicornis, assembly GCA_021605145.1. NCBI lineage: Eukaryota > Viridiplantae > Streptophyta > Magnoliopsida > Poales > Poaceae > Aegilops > Aegilops bicornis. The sequence goes on along the minus strand of CM038673.1, from coordinate 483,309,597 downwards.
CCTTGATGCAATCTTATGAGGAAAAACTTGAGTAGGAAGTCTCTATCCCTAGAAAACTTTATGATGAGTGGGAACCAACTATTAAAATTAAGATTAAGGATCATGAATTTTACGCTTTATGTGATTTGAGTGCTAGTGTTTCCACTATTCCCAAAACTTTGTGTGATTTGCTAGATTTCCGTGATTTTGATGATTGCTCTCTAAACTTGCACCTTGCGGATTCCACTATTAAGAAACCTATGGGAAGGATTAATGATGTTATTATTGTTGCAAATAGGAATTATGTGCCCGTAGATTTTATTGTTCTTGATATATATTGCAATCCTTTATGTCCTATTATTCTTGGTAGACCTTTCCTTAGAACGATTGGTGCAATCATTGATATGAAGGAAGGGAATATTAGATTCCAATTTCCGTTAAGGAAAGGAATGGAACACTTCCCTAGAAAGAAAAAAAATTACCATATGAGTCTATTATGAGAGCCACTTATGGATTGCCTACCAAAGATGACAATACCTAGATCTATCCTTGCTTTTATGCCTAGCTAGGGGCGTTAAACGATAGCGCTTGTTGGGAGGCAACCCAATTTATTTTATTTTATTTTTGTTTTTGTTTCTGTTTACGAATAAATAATCCATCTACCTTATGTTTATATGTGGTTTATGTTTTAATTAGTGTTTGTGCCAAGTTAAACCTATAGGATCTTCATGGATGATAGTTATTTGATCTTGCTGTAAATTCCAGAAACTTTCGGTTCAGGAAAACAATTGTTGAAAATCACCAGAACGTGATAAAATATTAATTCCAATTGCCTCTGATCAATAAACAAATTTCCTAGGTCTTCCTATTTTTTCTGAATTTTTGGAGTTCCAGAAGTGTGCGTTAGTTACAGATTACTACAGACTGTTCTGTTTTTGACAGATTCTGTTTTTCGTGTGTTGTTTGCTTATTTTGATGAATCTATGGCTAGTAAAATAGTTTATAATCCATAGAGAAGTTGGAATACAGTATTTTTAACACCAATATAAGTAAAGAATGAGTTCATTACAGTACCTTGAAGTGGTCTTTTTTTTTCTTTCGCTAACGGAGCTCACGAAATTTCTGTTGAGTTTTGTGTTGTGAAGATTTTAAGTTTTGGGTGAATTTTTTTGATGGATTATGGAACAAGGAGTGGCAAGATCCTAAGCTTGGGGATGCCCATGGCACCCCCAATATAATCCAAGGACACCAAAAAGTCAAAGCTTCGGGATACCCCCGGAAGGCATCCCCTCTTTCGTCCACTTCCATCGGTAACTTTACTTGGAGCTATATTTTTATTCACCACATAATATGTGTTTTGCTTGGAGTGTCTTGTATGATTTGAGTCTTTGTTTTTTAGTTTACCACAATCATCCTTGCTGTACACACCTTTTGAGAGGGCCATACATGAATTGGAATTTCATAGAATACTCTATGTGCTTCACTTATATCTTTTGAGCTATATAGTTTTGCCCTAGTGCTTCACTTATATCTTTTAGAGCATGGTGGTGGATTTGTTTTATAGAAACTATTGATTTCTCATACTTCACTTAGATTATTTCGAGAGTCTTAAGGTAATTTGCTTATAATAATAATATGCTTGGTATTCAAGATTTGTAAAACTTTCTTTTGAGTGCGTTGAATACTAAGAAAAGTTTGATGCTTGATAATTTTTTTGAGATATGGAGGTAGTAATATTAGAGTCATTCTAGTTGAGTAGTTGTGAATTTAAGAAATACTTGTGTTAAAGTTTGTGATTCCCGTAGCATGCACGTATGGTGAACCGTTATGTGATGAAGTCGGAGCATGATTTATTTATTGATTGTCTTCCTTATAAGTGGCGGTCGTGACGGCGATGGTCTTTTCCTACCAATCTATCCCCCTAGGAGCATGCGCGTAATACTTTGCTTTGATAACTTGTAGATTTTTGCAATAGGTATATGAGTTATTTATGACTAATGTTGAGTCCATGGATTATACGCACTTTTCTCACCCTTCCACCATTGCTAGCCTTTCTAATACCGCACACTTTTCGCCGGTATCATACACCTACCATATACCTTCTCAAAACAGCCACCATACCTACCTATTATGGCATTTCCATAGCCATTCCGAGATATATTGTCATGCAACTTTCCACCGTTCCGTTTATTATGACACGCTCCATCATTGTCATATTGCTTAGCATGATCATGTAGTTGACATCGTATTTGTGGCAAAGCCACCGTTCATAATTCTTTCATACATGTCACTCATAAATCATTGCATATCCCGGTACACCGCCGGAGGCATACACATAGAGTCATATTTTGTTCTAAGTATCGAGTTGTAATTGTTGAGTTGTAAGTTAATAAAAGTGTGATGACCATCATTTTTAGAGCATTGTCCCAAGTGAGGAAAGGATGATGGAGACTATGATTCCCCCACAAGTCGGGATGAGACTCCGAACGAAAAATTAAAAAAAAAAGAGAAAGAAAAGAGGCCATAAAAAAAAGAGAAAAGGCCCAAATAAAAAAATGAGAGAAAAAGAGAGAAAGGACAATGTTACTATCCTTTTACCACACTTGTGCTTCAAAGTAGCACCATGATCTTCATAATAGAGAGTCTCTCATTTTGTCACTTTCATATACTAGTGGGAATTTTTCATTATAGAACTTGGCTTGTATATTCCAATGATGGGCTTCCTCAAATTGCCCTAGGTCTTCGTGAGCAAGCGAGTTGGATGCACACCCACTTGGTTTCTTTTGTTGAGCTTTCATATACTTATAGCTCTAGTGCATCCGTTGCATGGCAATCCCTACTCACTCACATTGATATCTATTAATGGGCATCTCCATAGCCCGTTGATACGCCTACTTGATGTGAGACTATCTTCTCCTTTTTTGTCTTCTCCACAACCACCATCCTATTCCACATATAGTGCTATATCCATGGCTCACGCTCATGTATTGCGTGAAGATTGAAAAAGTTTTGAGTATGTCAAAAGTATGAAACAATTGCTTGGCTTGTCATCGGGGTTGTGCATGATTTAAATACTTTGTGTGGTGAAGATAGAGCATAGCCGCACTATATGATTTTGTAGGGATAACTTTCTTTGGCCATGTTATTTTGAGAAGACATGATTGCTTTGTTAGTATGCTTGAAGTATTATTATTTTTATGTCAATATTAAACTATTGTCTTGAATCTTTCGAATCTGAATGTTCATACCACAATTAAGAAAAATTACATTGAAATTATGCCACGTAGCACTCCGCATCAAAAATTCTCTTGTTATCATTTACCTACTCGAGGACGAGCAGGAATTAAGCTTGGGGATGCATGATACATCTCCAACGTATCTATAATTTTGATTGCTCCATGCTATATTATCTACTGTTTTGGACCATATTGGTCTTTATTTTACACTTTTATATTACTTTTGGGACTAACCTATTAACTGGAGGCCCAACCCAGATTTGCTGTTTTTTTTTGCCTATTTCAGAGTTTCGAAGAAACGGAATATCAAACGGAGTCCAAACGGAATGAAACCTTCGGGAACGTGGATTTTCTCACCGAATATGATCCATGAGACTTGGACCCTACGTCAAGCAATCAACAGGGAAGGCACGAGGTAGAGGGGGCGCGCCCTCCCCCCCTCCCCCCCCAAGCGCGCCCTCCACCCTCATGGGGCCCCTGTTGCTCCACCGATGTACTTCTTCCTCCTATATATACCTACATACCCCCGAACGATCAGATACGGAGCCAAAAGCCTAATTCCACCGCCGCAACTTTCTGTATCCATGAGATCCCATCTTGGGGCCTGTTCCGGAGCTCCATGGGAAGGGAATCCACCACGGAGGGCTTCTACATCATCATAGCCTCTCCGATGAAGTGTGAGTAGTTTACTTGCACCTTCGGGTCCATAGTTAGTAGCTAGATGGCTTCTTATCTCTTTTTGGATCTCAATACAATGTTCTCCCCTCTCTCGTGGAGATCTATTTGATGTAATCTTCTTCTTTTTGCGGTGTGTTTGTTGAGATCGATGAATTGGGGGTTTATGATCAAGACTATCTACGAGCAATATTTGAATCTTCTCTGAATTCTTTTATGTATGATTGGTTATCTTTGCAAGTCTCTTCGAATTATCCGTTTGGTTTGGCCAACTAGATTGGTAGTTCTTGCCATGGGAGAAGTGCTTAGCTTTGGGTTCAATCTTGCAGTGTCCTTTCCCAAAGGATGTGAAGGGCAGCAAGGCACGTATTGTATTGTTTCCATCGAGGATAACAAGATGGGGTTTTTATCATATTGCATGAATTTATCCTTCTACATCATGTCATCTTGCTTAAGGGGTTACTCTGTTTTCATTAACTTAATACTCTAGATGCATGCTGGATACGATCGATGAGTGGAGTAATAGTAGTAGATGCAGGCAGGAGTCGGTCTACTTGTCTCGAACGTGATGCCTATATACATGATCATACCTAGATACTCTCATAACTATGCTCAATTCTGTCAATTGCTCAACAGTAATTCGTTCACCCACCGTAAAATACTTATGCTCTTGAGAGAAGCCACTATCGAAATCTATGGCCCCCGGGTCTATTATCTATCATATTAATCTTCCATCACTTTATTATTGCTTTGCTTTTTTACTTTGCTTTTTATTTTACTTTGCATCTTTATACCAAAAATACCAAAAATATTATCTACCATCTCTATCATATCTCACTCTCGTAAGTGACCGTGAAGGGATTGACAACCCCTAAATCGCATTGGTCGCGTTGAGCTATTTGTTTTGTGTAGGTACAAGGGACTTGCGCGTGGCCTCCTACTGGATTGATACCTTGGTTCTCAAAAACTGAGGGAAATACTTACGCTACTCTACTGCATCATCCTCTCCTCTTTGGGAAAATCCAACGCAAGCTCAAGACATAGCAATTTTTACAAATAAAAGAAAGATATCGGAAGCTGAAATTTCCACTATGCTTGCTAATTATACTTTTAAGGGTGGAATACCAAAGAAGTTAGGAGATCCAGGAGTACTAACTATACCATGCTCCATTAAAAGGAACTATGTTGAAACTGCTTTATGTGATCTTGGAGCCGGTGTTAGTGTTATGCCTCTCTCTTTATATCGTAGACTTGACTTGAATAAGTTGACACCTACTAAAATATCTTTGCAAATGGCCGATAAATCAACTGCTATACCTGTCGGTATTTTTGAGGATGTGCCTGTTGTGGTTGCAAACGTTACTATTTAACGGATTTTGTTATTCTTGATATTCCTGAGGATGATAGTATGTCTATTATTCTTGGAAGACCCTTTTTAAATACTGCAGGTGCTATTATTGATTGCAACAAAGGCAATGTCACTTTTCATGTTAATGGTAATGAGCGTACGGTACACTTTCCGAGGAAACAATCTCAAGTCCACAGTATCAATTCTATTGGAAAAATTCCAACTATTATTATTGGAGGTTTTGAATTCCATCTTCCTACTGTCAAGAAGAAATATGATATTCTTATTGTTGGGGACGTTCATATCCCCGTTGAGGTAACCTAGTGCTATTCGAAAATTCTCCGGTTTCATGCGATTCGGAATGAGTTTGTTAACAAGACTTGATCAACCTTGTTAGTGGACTCCTTTTGATGAGCATGAGATGGATGAAGTTAGAAAGCACAACTTTCTGTACCCTCCTTTTACTTTCTGTTATTTAGAAGAAATAAAGCAAAAATAGTATTTTACATGCATTTTCTGATTTATCCGTGCAATAAAAAAATACCCCGAAAATAAAAGTTCTCCAAATGCCCCGAAATTGAAATATGATTTTTTCTGGAATATTTGAGAATATCTGGCACCGAGAACACATCATGGGGAGCAAGCACCTGGCCACGAGGGTCCAGGGCGCGCCCACCCCTACAGGGCGCGCCCCCTGCCTCGTGGGCCCATGGTGGCTCCCCTCCACTTATTCCCGCACCCACACACTCCTTCTTCCTCCCAAAAAATCACCAACCAGCTCAAACACGAGTTCTAGCTCATTTTGCTGCGATTTTCGATCTCCTTGCTCAAAGATCCATTCACAAAACTGCTTTGGGGGATTGTTCTTCGGTATGTGACTCCTCCAATGGTCCGATTAGTTTTTGTTCTAGTGCTTTATTCATTGCATATTTTTGCTGCTTAGGTGACCCTATTCTTGAGCTTGCATGTCAAATTTATCTGGTCCCAAGTAGTTCTAATGCATGATATAGTCTCTAGGCACTTGTGGGAGTAGTTGCTATCAATTTTATTGAGTTTGGTTCACTTTTATTTGAAGTTACTAAAAATTTCAGAAATTTTCAGAACATGATGAAGAGATTTTTGAGGGGTCCTTCGAGTCGAAGCTCGAAGGATAAGCAAAGTGAAGAGAAGAGAGGCCCAAATATAATCCGCCTCGCACCACGGAGGTTCGGCCGTGTGAATGGCCTTGTGATGATTTCCTGAGAGCAGCTGGGATTTATGATGATGTTTATGAGTTGGCTGAGAATGCAGGCCTCACCGACTTCCTCCGCGACCAACGCGAACAGTATCTCTTACTCACCAATATCTTTGTGCAAAATTTTCATTTCCATTCTAGGAGGTCACCATCTTTGGTGGATTTTTATTTATTTGACGAGTATAAGGAGATGCCCCTTGATAAATTTTGTGAGGTCTGCAAGTTGCCCTTTAAGGGCAGCATGGAGGAACCACATCGTGACGATGTGGATGGGTTTATTGATACCATTGCTGTAGGGGAAACGAGGAAGGTTTCCGACGCACGAATTACTAGCATACACTTTCCTGTTCTACGTTACTTTGTATTATTTGCTAGTAGATGCTTAATTGGTCGCGGAAACTATGGCAACCTTAGTGCCCCTGATATTGTTATTTTGTGCCATGCTTTGTTCCAAGATGACACATTTAGTATGGGTGCTATTGTTGCAAAACGGTTAAATCTTAACCGTACTAAGGGCCCCATCTTGGGAGGCATCTTTGCCTCGCGCCTCGCTGCATACTATAACATACCTATTAGGCATTATGAGAAAGAAGAAAAGTTGCTACCTCCTGTTTTTCTAGATTATAAGAGTATGGTAGCGCATGATTTTATTGTTAAGAATAGGGAAAAGGCGCTTAAGTACAGACTATTACTTGATAAAAAACACCCTGAGACTATTAGCTTGCCTGCTCCTTCCTTGTTTGACTTATCTGCAGGCAAGTATCTCGTTCCGCTGGCGGCCATCCACGCCTACCGGAACCCTACATCAGCTACAGAGCCAGAGCCGGAACCACAATTTGATCCTCCATGACAGTCTGATTACTAGTGGGATCCGGAGATGATTGCCAATCAGTGGCAATCCGAGGCTTCATCTCAGTACGACCCCAGTTATAACTTTGGATATCCGCCAGGCTAGCCATGGCAATAAACCAACTTAGGCCAAAAGCCTAAGCTTGGGGGAGTACGTATTTCTCACCGACATTACTTTCATGTTCACACACTCATTCCAGTTGTCTGTTCTCATACTTTTTCATGTACTATCCAGGCTAGTTTATTTTCTTTTAAGTTTTCTTCTTGTGTGTTTGAAAAAACCTTAAGAAAAACCAAAAAAATTTGTTGTAGCTTTTAGCTAGTCTACTTTCCATGCTTGTAGTAGTAGTAATTAAAAGAAAACCCAAAAAGATTTCTCGTTCTTCTTTTTGCTTGTTGGGAGCTTTCCCGTGTAAATAGTTTTATTTCTTTTCTTTTCTTTAGGGGTTGATAGGAGAAGACCATGATGAAATTGTTGAAGTGGCTCTTATATGCATTATTTTTTACTTAACCAAGAGCCCATATTGCCTTGTCTTCTCCTGTTTATTGAATGCTTGCAGATTCCAGCTTAGTCCAATGCACGTGCACTATTATTATTATACACACTGTTCGGTCGTGCAAGTGAAAGGCAATAATGACGATATATGATGGGCTGATTGAGATGAGAAAAGCTGGTATGAACTCGACCTCTCTTGTTTTTGTAAATATGATTAGTTCATCGTTCCTGATTCAGCCTATCATGAATGAACATGTTTGCAATGACAATTAGAGATTATAGTTGCTTATGCCATGCTTAATTAGCTAGGAGTTTATAATGGTTTACCTTGCATGCCAACATGCTATTAAAATGGTTGTGACGTGGTATAGTGGGGTGGTATCCTCCTTTGAATGATTCGAGTGGCTTGACTTGGCACATGTTCAAGCATGTAGTTGAAACAAAATCAACATAGCCTCCACGATATTTATGTTCATGGTGGATTATATCCTACTCATGCTTGCATTCGGTGTGTAGCGACCAGACCTCAAACAGTCTGATCTCTGTGCATAAGTGTCATCCCTGGATCGGCAATGCTGACACACACAGTACTTGAAGGTTTTATAACAGAGTAGCAATCACACACCTATTACATCGAATGTCTCAAAAGAGAACTTATTACAATAAATATGGCTTAAGGCCATCTAATACGATAACAGCGGAAGGCTTGGAAGATAAAGTGAGTCCATCAACTCCAACAACATCATTGAGTGAAAGACCACGACCTAAGGCTCCTTACTGTCAAATGCGAAAAGTCTGCAACATGATACGTTGCAGCCCGAAAACGGGTCAGCACATGGAATATGCTGGCAATGTAACACAAAAGAGTAATGAACAGAATGATGCTATTACTACATGCATATATGGCTGGTGGAGGCTGTACGGTTAATATGTTTTGCGAAAAGCCAATTTTTCCCTACCGCAAAGGAATATATTTTATTTAACTACAAAGTTGGTTGAAAACATTGAGAATGGTAAACCCCATCTAAATCCCAATTAAAAGTAATTAGGAACCCGACAAATTAATTACATAGAGTGATGAGATCCACATGATAATCCAAGAACCAGATACTCAAGATGTCCATAACCGGGGACACGGCTAACCATGATTAGTTTGTACACTCTGCAGAGGTTTGCGCACTTTTCCCCACAAGACTCGATCTCCTCCGTTGGATTTCTCGCACTACTGAGGTGTTTGAAAAGCGGATGACCGAGACCACAGTCTTTCAGAAGCGTTAGCACCTTACGATGGGTAGACAGTACCACCTACATCCCATACATCTGCTAGTCTACCACAGTAAGAGTTCACACGACTTAATCAACTATGCTAGAGCCCATAATAGCTTGTGGCTGCACACGGAAGTTTCTAGTATGAATAATCTCATGATCCCTTTGAGCCTGGGTGGCAGACCATAGGAGAATCACACGGTACCCCGGGATTTCCAAAAAAAAATACAGGCAATCACTGGATTCCCCAGGTGCCTCAGTCCACCCAGATGTGTATTTAAGTTGCCACCTTAAGTTGAACCATTAATTAACAATATCAGATCTGTCATGAATACACTCAAACCCAATCCACGTCTACGAGCATAGCATAGCAGTATAAGCATAACGTAGAAGTAACTCCCAGGGTTTGATAATAAACAGGTGAATAGGTACTACCTCAGCTACTTCCGAACCCATAATTTAATTCAGATCCTAACCATGCAATTGTTTGAGGATTGATCTAATGCAATAAAATTGGGTAGTAAAGAGGTATGATCAAAGTGTTACTTTCCTTGCTGATGATCCGTGAAATCTAGAGACTCGTAGTAGCACGCTTCGCACTACGGGTACTCTATCGCAAACAAACAAGCATACAATAAGCAATCAAGCAAGGGCACGGGTAAAACTCAAATAAGAGATCTAACCAGAAAGTTCAACTTAAGAACTCCGGTTTGCAAAAAGAATCAAATCAAACGAAGCAACAAAACTCAAACGGCGAAAGAAACAAGCTTCGTTTACTAATCTGGACTAAAGTCAAATTTTACAGTAGCAAAAACTTGTTTAAATTGGTTAAACAGAAAGAGGGTTTCGAGACGAAACTCTAGGCGCTTGAATCGCCTGATTCCGGTAAACGAGCGAAAAGTTATACTAGAACGAAAATCGGATCAGAAATCGCGATCGAAAATAATCGCGGAAAATCCGAGAAAAAGAAAAACTGACGAACAGGCTAACGAACGAATGTTCGCTGTCTGCGGTTAAACGGTGAAAACCGTTCGTTAAAACGAACGTACGAACGGGCGTTCGCTATATAACTTAACCGAAAAATAAAGAAAATAAACCGATCTAAAAAAATAAACCACGGTTCCAAAAAAAATAACTGACGGTTTTCTCACGAAAACCATGGCGGCGGCGGCGCGGCTACCTCCGGCGGATCTGGCGACGACGGTGGCGGCGGGCAGCGGCGCGGTTAGGGTTAGGGTTTCGGAGTGCGGGGCGGCCTGGCGGCGCTGGTGGGTGAGGGAGTCCTGGATTAGGGGGTATCCGGACAGCCGGACTGTGTACAACGTCCGGACTATTGAAGCGTGAAGATACAAGACTCAAGACTTCGGCCCGTGTCCGGATGGGACTTTCCTTGGCGTGGAAGGCAAGGTTGGCGATCCGGTGATTATATTTCCTTCCTTGTAACTGACTCCATGTAAACCCTAGCCCTCTCCGGTGTCTATATAAACCGGAGAGGTTGGTCCTTAGAAGGCCGATCACTATTACAATCATACCATCATAGGCTAGCCCTTAGGGTTTAGCCTCTACGATCTCATGGTAGATCTACTCTTGTACTACCCATATCATCAATATTAATCAAGCAGGAAGTAGGGTTTTACCTCCATCGAGAGGGCCCGAACCTGGGTAAACATCCGTGTCCCCTGTTTCCTGTTACCATCAGCCTTGACGCACAAATCGGGACCCCCTACCCGAGATCCGCTGGTTTTGACACCGACATTGGTGCTTTCATTGAGAGTTCCTCTGTGTCGTCGCTGTCAGGCTCGATGGCTCCTTCAATCATCATCAACGACGCTGCCCAGGGTGAGACTTTCCCCCCGGACAGATCTTCGTGTTCGGCGGCTTCGCATCAAGGGCCAACTTCGCGGCCATCTGGAGCAGATCGATAGCTTCGCCCAGCCACCGTGTCGAGTTGAAACCTGAACTATACGGCGGACATTCATGGGGACTTGATTTTCGACGGATTTGGGCCTATGCCAGGAGCACCGGACAGTCACCACGAGCACGGCTTAGACCTGCCGTCGGACGAAGCTCGGGGTATCATCCCCGTAGTATCCCTGGACCTAGATTCGGAGCAGGCTGCGCTGCCTAAGGACGGAGGGATGGACCCCGCCCCGTAGGTCACACACTCATCGGCGATGGAGCCAAACACGGGTCTTACCTCTGCGGTGGCCTGTGACTCCGAACCCCTGGATTCGTATCCGGACGTTGGTTCCAGTCCGCGCACTCCCGAGCCCGTCGGGCCAGGATGGGCTCCGGTAATGGAGTTCATCGCTGCGGATATCTTCCAGCACTCGCCCTTTGGCGACATGCTGGACTTATTAAAGTCTTTCTCTTTGTCAGGAGGCTCTTCGCCGAACTATGTCCGGCTCGAGTGGGAGGCAGGCGACGAGGGAATTCGTTGCCCACCCACCACCCACTTCATTGCCACGGTTGATGATTTAACCGAGGTACTGAACTTCGACTCGAGGACATCGACAAGATGGACGGCGATGCAGAGAAGAACATGAACCACCGCTCCTTTGGCGGTGGAAAGCCACCTCTTCTTATGATATATATATGGTGGATACTCAAGGAAACAAATGGCGATGAGGCAACGGAGGATAAAACCTCGGGAAAAAAGCAAAGAATGGGCGTCGTCGGTGCCACTCCAAGCCCCGCCACAGCAATACCAACAGCGAGAGACGAAAACAATCCGAATGGTGCCGAACAAGAATACAACCTGATCAGCCCGCCTTGAGCAGGCCGAATAGGAGGATGAGCAGGTCAGCCCGTAAGAAAAGCGACGGACGACGAATACCCGGAGGAGGACAGCTACATGCCCCCCTCCAAAGACGAGATTAGCCTCGGCGATGACGAGTTCAGCGTGCCTGAGGATCCCGTAGAGCAGGAGCGCTTCAAGTGTCGGCTTATAGCCACTGCGAGGAGCCTGAAAAAGAAGCAGCAGCAACTCCAAGCTGATCAAGACCTGCTCACAGACAGATGGACTGAAGTCCTGGCAGCCGAGGAATACGGACTTGAGCACGATACGGCTGACCGGCCACCTCGTGGCCCGGATAAAACGGCATATCAGTCCACATACCAGCCAATACCCCCACACCAACATACTATGGCCCGGGGCAACAAAGCAGGACAACCAAGATCGATCTACGGATCGTGGGGGCGCGCCTCGGCACGCGATGAGGACCGTCACGCCGGATACACCTTCAACAAGTCCGGTCGGGCCGAACATAGCCACCCAGAGCAATTCGACCTGCGTAGCCACATAGCCCGGCACAGAGGCGCCACGCACCTCCTCTGCTTCACTGATGAAGTAATGGATCATGAATTCCCAGAAGGGTTCAAACCCGTAAACATCGAATCATACGATGGCACAACAGACCCCGCAGTATGGATCGAAGATTTTCTTCTCCACATCCACATGGCCCACGGAGACGATCTACACGCCATCGAGTATCTTCCCCTTAAACTCAAAGGACCAGCCCGACACTGGCTAAATAGCCTGCCAACAAATTCCATTGGCAGCTGGGAAAACCTGGAAGACGCATTCCTCGACAACTTCCAGGGTACATATGTGCGACCACCTGATGCCGATGACTTGAGCCACATTACTCAATAGCCCGGAGAGTCAGCCAGGAAATTCTGGACTCGGTTCCTAACTAAAAAGAACCAAATAGTCGACTATCTGGACGCCGAAGCCCTGTCGGCTTTTAAGCATAATATCCGCGACGAGTGGCTCGGTAGCATGCTATGGAGGGGCGGCAACTCTTGGCTGAAATCCATGCCGGACTGGGTGGACACCACGCCGCGGCTCGAGCGCTAGTCAACAAAGCCTTCCGCACATGCTTCTATTGGCCGACGGCCCGAGCAGACGCACAGGACCTTGTCTAACATTGCGTCGGTTGCCAGCTCTTCGCCAATCAGAGTCATATGCCCCCTACCGCTCTCCAAACAATCCCCATAACTTGGCCGTTCGTGGTCTGGGGGCTGGATATGGTTGGACCCCTTAAAGGGGGAAGCCATAAGAAAAAATACTTATTGGTCATGGTGGACAAGTTCACCAAATGGATAGAAGCCAAGCCAGTTAAAACGGCCGAATCCGGACCAGTAATCGACTTCATATCCGGGGTGATACACCGATACGGTGTCCCCCATAGCATCATCACTGATAATGGCTCAAGCCGATGAAGTGAAAACTTGATGCGGCAAAATGAGCATTAAGCTTGACTATGCTTCCGTCTACCACCCCCAAACAAACGGCCAGGTCGAACGGGCAAACGGTCTCATCATGAGCGGCATCAAACCCAGACTAGTGCGGTCTTTAACAGAATCGGATACGCACTGGGTGGAGGAGCTTGACTCCGTACTCTGGGGGCTACGGACCACACCGAATCGCACCACCGGATATACACCATTTTTATGGTGTACGGTGCGGAAGCGATTACCCTGCGACATAATACATGATTAAGCCGCGGCGCATGTACGAAGAGAAGGAAGCCGAGTTAGATCGGCAGGATAACTTGGATGCCCTGGAGGAGGTGCGTGATGTCGCAAAAGCCCGTTCCGCATTCTATCAGCAGCAGGATCAACGATATCAAAGCAGAGAAGTGCGGGCCAAAACTTACAATATTGGCGAGCTCGTTCTACGCCTACTGGAGAAGAAGAAGGACAAGCTCAAACCCAAGTGGGAAGGCCCCTTCGTCATCGACCAAGTTCTCACCGGAGGAGTGTACCGCTTATGTAATGCATCCGATAACAGACTCGAGCCGAACCCATGGAACGCAGCCAGACTCCGGAGATTCTACGCCTAACGCCGAACTCAATGTTCGTCTCCTAACCCCTCCCTTTTTATTATGCTCCATCCCTTTCGCCTTTCTCGCCCCTTTTTGTCTTCACACAAAGTATTCAATACAGTGCGGATTCCCGGATCACCTCGGCCGCACTAGGTGTGTAAGCAATACCTGGGGGCTTCCTATACGGAAGCTAAAAATAATTACTCACATGGCTTTCTGCCCATCACATATGCATTCTTTTTCCAGATGTGCCTTTTCTTCACCATTATATGCATCGATATGACTTAAGATGTTGCCAAGATGGGTTGCCTGGCTCTTGTGTTTATGCCCTACGTTCCCTTTAATTCGGCTAGGGCATAAGGGGAGCACCTCTGCGATTGTTACTGCCGGTTCAGCCGGATCATGCACTCGGTGGGTGAAGCCGAAAGCTAGCTTCCTTAAGAGAATATTCGATTCGGTGAACAAAAGATGTGTTCGTTTATTACAACGTAAATCCCGAAGTCTTGTATCCTGCGCCATCGTTCGCGATCCGGGCATCTTGCGTAAATGCATGCGTACCGAGAAAGGAACCCCTAACGGAACTATTCTCCCTGGAAGATGTTTCTTACTATCCATGTAATATAACATAACTAGTTGGGTACTTGTCTGTTCAAGCACTTATGACCCCTACGCCTTGTTTCCACGCATACCCTGGTTTTGTATAACTGAGTGGGTATTCGAACACACCCCGGACTATAGGATCCGGGGGCCGAAGCGAAAAGGTCCGCCATGACAAATGATTTTAATCCAGCTAGGGGCTAATCACGCCCATTAAATTACACAGTCACTTGGACTGACTATATTCCTCCTCTATACCGTCCAACAGGCTATCTAGCTTACAATCCTGTTGAGAATACTTAGCGGCTAACGCTACCTGGTCATACACCAGACTCACGGGAATTTCTTGCCCATCGGGCCCTGCTGGTCCAACTTCGGCCATATGGTTCGGGTCCAGCTTGGTGTAGCGCGTCTTCACCATAGCCCATGCTTCTCTTGAGCCTTGCCGGCAAGCGTACACCTTCCAGAGTCGGAAGCGCCGCCGTGCTCCTTGAAGCATATTCACAAGCTCCGCCATGCCATTCGGCAGCAAGCTTGATGGCCATAAAGCCTGAGCAATACCCTGCATCACTTGCCGAGCTCGCTGCGCGATTCTGAAAAGGTCTTGCAATAAATCACTTGCGAATGCGGCATCTCCTCCTCGTATGCGACCCGTTAACATTCCTGCAAGCAAAATTCTTTCAATACACTTCCTCGCCGAACTATACTACAGTTCGTGTAGGTACTTACCGTAAATGCCGCGTCGAAGGCTCTTGTTCTCCTTCACGGAGTCCGCCAGCTGAGCGCGGAGATCTTTTAACTCCACGTCCAGCTGGACGTTGGCATATTGAAGATTGTTCTTCTCCTGCCTAACTCGCGTAAGAATGCGCTCGCCAGCCTCCAGCTGCTTTTTGAGATGCGATGCGTCCTCTCTCACGCCCTCCGGATTCACCCCGGAATTGTCTGCAGAATTTTCGGTTAGACTTGTCACATCAGCCATTTACTAACTGATGCATTTTCATGCAATTATGACAATTGTTACCAGATGAGGGCTTTTGGGGTTCCTCTAATGTGGCAACTGCGGCCCTTAGTTCGGCTTTGCATCCCTCCAGCTCCCGAGACAATTGCTCGTTCTTCTCTACAAGGACCTGTGCATAGATTGATCCTTAAAATTGTTGTTCCAACTATTTCAAGTCTCAGGGGCTACTGCTATACATACTTATCAAAATTTCTTACCCGTATGGCTTTGGTATACTGGTTTGTCGCTTGGGCAAGCCCGCCCCGAGCAGCTCGGACGTATTCGTCCGCCGAATTGAAGGCATTAAAAGCCTCTTCGGAAAAGATGTTGTTCCGGAGCACGGCCCTCCTGCGCCGGTGATTCATGGCACTCTCCACTTCGGAGTTCGTGGCCGAACAGATATCCGCATCCTCCGTCAGGGGACTATGCGGTGCTGGCCCTGTGTTTGCCTCCGCCCCCGAAGCCGGTTCCGGAACCCGACTGGTAGAGGCGTGATTGGTGGGGTCTCCGGATATAGTCCGGTTATTCCTCTTCTGCCCGGACACGAAGAAGCTGTCACATTTCAAATTCTATAATTACAGGACAGATTACTACTTTACCTACTGTGGCGGTGTGTCAACCTCACCGCCTTCCTCTTGAGCCTGCCCGATCCGGACGCCCGTTGTTGGCGAGTCCCTAGGGGCTCGGCCCCTCGCTCGACCGTCGTTTACGCAAATAGAACGACGCCTCATGGGTAAATTATAATACCTGGGAGGAGTCCTCTTCGAAGGATAGGGACTTTTAGTTCGGCTTACACGCGACGCGGGGAGCAGTCCAGGGTAGTCGACCGTAATGGCCACTAGGGCGCCATCCCAACTCGCTTGATAGAATACCCCGTTGGCAAGCTCCTCACGGTGATATCCGGATCCACTTTAAGTCCCGGATCTAGGGCCCTTCCAGGGTCCTCTGGTTGCGGGGAGGGGCTGAATATTCCTTCTACGACCCTCCTCAGTTCCTGCTCAGAAGCATTGATGCAAGTAATCTTAGCAGAAGAACGCTAGAGTAAGTAAAGCTGGGAAAAAGAATGGCAACTTACCCATGCTGGGGGGTTGTACATGGAGAATCCGTCCCGCGTTTTGATGCGAAGGAATTCCTCCTCTTCCGCTTTGTACAAATCGGACAATATCCTTGCCAAAGCGGCAGCGGAGTCCGGACCCTTACGACTGCAGCGGGAGGCATCGTCTTCCCCTTGAAATGCCACATGGGCTTCCCCCGATATTGGAGCGGTTGCACGCCTCGCCTTATGCATATCGCCATAACCTCAACTATCGTCAGTCCGGATTTGGCAAGTAACTTTATCCTGTTCATCAGGAGGAGTATTTCCCTTGTGTCCTCTTCTTGAGGGCCCCGGGGGCACCAGCTTAGGCGTGCCCTCGGCGGGGCGTTGCTGAACTTGGGGAGACCTGTCCGGACTAGATCCGGAAGGGGAACGTCGTCTATATAGAACCACTCTGAAGGCCAGTTTTTTGGTGCCTTCTCAGGAGTGCCGGACAAGTATCCGGTCTCGGCAATGCGCCATACTTCGGCCCCGCCCACTTGACATAGGGACTCCTCCTGGGTGCGGGGGACGAGGCAGAACAGCTTCCTCCATAATCCGAAGTGTGGTTCGCAGCCTAAAAACAGCTCGCAAAGGGCAACATATCCCGCTATGTGCAGAACAGAGGCAGGGGTAAAATTGTGTACCTGGAGGCCGTAGAACTCCAAGAGCCTGCGAAGAAACGGATGGATAGGAAATCCAACGCCCCTCAACAGATGCGGGATGAGGCATACACGCTCCTCTAGAGATGGATTAGGAGATCCCTCTGCTTGTTCCCCTCCGTCATAAGTGGCTATTCCAGCCCGGACGGGGACCATGAACGCCGGTGGGAGAAACCCTTGGGTTTGTAGCTCTATCAAACGGCTATGAGGAACTGAGCACTCTCCCCAATCCCCCGACTTGGAACGAGAAGGGCGAGCAGAAGAGTTGCGACGACCGGCCATGCTGGAATGGATTTTCGCGGAGCGCTCTGTTGGATGCTAGCCCTGGGATGGAGAGTGAGGTTTGGATCTGTGAATCCCCGTCCCTTCAAATAGATGGTTAACCCGGAGGATCGAGGGTGGCAAATGCAAAAATGCCTCGACTCCTCGCATTCGCTCGACACGTGGAGATGGTCATTACTGAAGCACTGAAGCCGAGGAGCACAACATGGATTGGAGGCCGGGCACTATTAAATGCATGTGTACTTTGGAGTATTCAAGAAGGAACCCGCCTTGCAATGCGAAGACAATACTGCGCGCCGGACTCATGGTCATTGAAGCCTGGTTCAGGGCTCTTGAGGAGTCCTGGATTAGGGGTATCCGACAGCCGTCTGTGTACAACGTCCGGACTATTGAAGCGTGAAGATACAAGACTCAAGACTTGACCCGTGATCCGGATGGGACTTTCCTTGGCGTGGAAGGCAAGGTTGGCGATCCGGAGATTATATTTCCTTCCTTGTAACCGACTCCATGTAAACCCTAGCCCTCTCCGGTGTCTATATAAACCGGAGAGGTTGGTCCTTAGAAGGCCGATCACAATTACAATCATACCATCATAGGCTAGCTCTTAGGGTTTAGCCTCTACGATCTCGTGGTAGATCTACTCTTGTACTACCCATATCATCAATATTAATCAAGCAGGAAGTAGGGTTTTACCTCCATCGAGAGGGCCCGAACCTGGGTAAACATCCGTGTCCCCTGTTTCCTGTTACCATCAGCCTTGACGCACAGATCGGGACCCCCTACCCGAGATCCGCCGGTTTTGACACCGACAGTGGGTGATACGTCTCCAACGTATCAATAATTTTTGATTGCTCCATGCTATATTATCTTCTGTTTTGGACATTATTGGACTTTATTATTCACTTTTATATTATTTTTTGGACTAACCTATTAACCGGAGGCCCAGCCCAGAATTGCTGTTTTTTGCCTATTTCAGAGTTCCGCAGAAAAAGAATATCAAACGGAAAGAAACCTTCGGGAACGTGATTTTTGGAACGAACATGATCCAGGAGACTTGGACCCTAAGTCAAGGAAGCTTTGAGGAAGCCACGAGTTAGGGGGGCGCGCCTACCCCCCTGGGCGTGCCCTCCACCCTCGTGTGCCCCACGTTGCTCCACCGACGTACTTCTTCCTGCTATATATACCTCGTACTCCCAAGCGATCGAATCACGGAGCCAAAACCTAATTCCACCGCCGCAACCTTCTGTACTCCATGAGATCCCATCTTGGGGCAGTTTGAGTTCATGGGAAGGGGAATCGATCACGGAGGGCTTCTACATCAACACCATAGCCCCTCCGATGAAGTGTGAGTAGTTTACCTCAGACCTTCGGGTCCATAGTTATTAGCTAGATGGATTCTTCTTTCTTTTTGGATCTCAATACAATGTTCTCCCCCTCTCTCGTGGAGATCTATTCGATGTAATCTTCTTTTTGGTGTGTTTGTTGAGACCGATGAATTGTGGGTTTATGATCAAGTTTATCTATGAACAATATTTGAATCTTCTGAATTCTTTTATGTATGATTGGTTATCTTTGCAAGTCTCTTGAATTATCAGTTTGGTTTGGCCTACTAGATTGATCTTTCTTGCAATGGGAGAAGTGCTTAGCTTTGGGTTCAATCTTGCGGTGTCCTTTCCCGGTGACAGTAGGGGCAGCAAGGCACGTATTGTATTGTTGCCATCGAGGATAACAAGATGCGTTTTTAATCATATTGCATGAATTTATCCCTCTACATCATGTCATCTTGCTTACAGGCGTTCTGTTCTTATGAACTTAATACTCTAGATGCATGCTTTGGATAGCGGTCGATGTGTGGACTAATAGTAGTAGATGCGGCGAGTCGGTCTACTTGTCTCGGACGTGATGCCTATATACATGATCATACCTAGATATTCTCATAACTATGCTCAATTCTGTCAATTGCTCAACAGCAATTTGTTCACCCACCATAAAATACTTATGCTCTTGAGAGAAGCCACTAGTGAAACCTATGGCCCCCGGGTCTATCTTCATCATATTAATCTTCCAATACTTAGTTATTTCTGTTGCTTTTTACTTTGCCTTTTATTTTACTTTTGCATCTTTATCACAAAAATACCAAAAATATTATCCTATCATATCTATCGGATCTCTCTCTAAGTAAGTATTTGTGTAGGGATTGACAACTCCTTATCGCGTTGGTTGCGAGGATTTTTTTTGTTTGTGTAGGTGCGAGGGACTTCATGGCGTAGCCTCCTCTTTGGATTGATACCTTGGTTCTCAAAAACTGAGGGAAATACTTACGCTACTTTGCTGCATCACCCTTTCCTCTTCAAGGGAAAACCAACACGGTGCTCAAGAGGTAGCAATAAGGATTTACGGCTCCGTTCTTTGGGGAGGTCTACGCAAAAGTCAACATACCAAGTACCCATCACAAACTCTTATCTCCCGCATTACATTATTCGCCATTTGCCTCTCGTTTTTCTCTCCCCCACTTCACCCTTGCCGTTTTGTTCGCCCTCTCTTTTCTGATCGCCTCTTTTTCGCTCGCTTTTTGTTTGCTCGTGTGTTGGGTTGCTTGTTTGTCATGATGGCTCAAGATAATACCAAATTGTGTGACTTTACCAATACCAACAATAATGATTTCCTTAGCACTCCGATTGCTCCTCTTACCGACATCTTGAATCTTGTGAAATCAATGCTGCTTTGTTGAATCTTGTCATGAAAGATCAATTCGCCGGCCTTCCTAGTGAAGATGCCGCTACTCATCTAAATAGCTTCGTTGATTTGTGTGCTTTGCAAAAGAAGAAATATGTTGATAATGATATTGTTAAATTCAAGCTATTTCCTTTTTCGCTTAGAGATCGTGCTAAAGCTTGGTTTTCGTCTTTGCCTAAAAATAGTATTGATTCATGGAATAAGTGCAAAGATGCTTTTATCTCTAAGTATTTTCCTCCCGCTAAGATCATCTCCCTTAGAAACGATATTATGAATTTAAAACAACTTGATCATGAACATGTTGCACAAGCTTGGGAGAGGATGAAATTAATGATACGTAATTGCCCTACTCATGGTTTGAATTTGTGGATGATTATACAAAAAATTTATGCCGGATTGAATTTTGCTTCTAGAAATCTTTTAGATTCGGCCGCGGGAGGCACTTCTATGGAAATCACTTTAGGAGAAGCTACTAAACTCCTAGATAATATTATGGTTAATTATTCTCAATGGCTCACTGAAAGATCTACTAATAAAAAAGTGCATGCGATAGAAGAAATTAATGTTTTGAATGGTAAGATGGATGAACTTATGAAATTATTTGCTACTAAGAGCGTTTCTTCTAGTCCTAATGATATGCCTTTGTCTACTTTGATTGAGAATAATAATGAATCTATGGATGTGAATTTTATTAGTAGGAATAATTTTGGTAACAACGCGTATAGAGGAAACTTTAATCCTAGGCCTTATCCTAGCAATTCCTCTAATAATTATGGTAATTCCTACAACAATTCTTATGGAAATTTTAATAAGATGCCCTCTGAATTTGAGACTAGTGTTAAAGAGTTTATGAATTCGCAAAAGAATTTCAATGCTTTGCTTGAAGAGAAATTGCTTAAAGTTGATGAATTGGCTAGGAATGTTGATAGAATTTCTCTTGATGTTGATTCTTTGCAACTGAGATATATTCCTCCTAAGCATGATATCAATGAGTCTCTCAAAGCCATGAGAATTTCCATTGATGAGTGCAAAGAAAGAACCGCTAGGATGCGTGCTAAAAAAGATTGCTTTATGAAAGCGTGTTTTCTTCAAATTTCTATGAAAATAAAGATGAAGATCTAAAAGCTATTGATGTGTCCCCTATTAAATCTTTGTTTTGCAATATGAATCTTGATAATGATGGGACTGAATACGATCCACCTTTACCTAGAAGGCGTTCCAAAAATTCGGAGTTTTTAGATCTTGATGCTAAAATTGATAAAAGTGGGATTGAAGAGAATGAAACATTAGATGTTAATATACCCACTATTTTGGATTTCAAGGAATTTAATTATGATAATTGCTCTTTGATAAATTGTATTTCCTTGTTGCAATCTGTGCTAA
This sequence comes from Aegilops bicornis, assembly GCA_021605145.1. Lineage (NCBI taxonomy): Eukaryota > Viridiplantae > Streptophyta > Magnoliopsida > Poales > Poaceae > Aegilops > Aegilops bicornis. The sequence goes on along the minus strand of CM038673.1, from coordinate 483,287,953 downwards.
ATTCTCCTCATGCTTATAGTCAAAATAAAGCCTTTACCAAACATATCGTTGATGCTTTGATGCAATCTTATGAAGAAAAACTTGAGTTGGAAGTTTCTATACCTAGGAAAATTTACGATGAGTGGGAACCTACTATTAAAATTAGGATTAAAGATCATGAATGCTATGCTTTGTGTGATTTGGGTGCTAGTGTTTCCACGATTCCAAAAACTTTGTGGATTTGCTAGGTTTCCGTGATTTTGATGATTGCTCTTTAAACTTGCACCTTGCGGTCTCCACTATTAAGAAACCTATGGGAAGAATTAATAATGTTCTTATTTTTGCAAATAGGAACTATGTGCCTGTAGAGTTTATCGTTCTTGACATAGATTGCAATCCTTCATGTCCTATTATTCTTGGTAGACCTTTTCTTAGAACGATTGGTGCAATAATTGATATGAAGGAAGGGAATATTAGATTCCAATTTCCATTAAAGAAAGGCATGGAACACTTCCCTAGGAAGAAAATAAAATTACCATATGAATCTATCATGAGAGCCACTTATGGATTGCCTACCAAAGATGGCAATACCTAGATCTATCCTCGCTTTTATGCCTAGCTAGGGGCGTTAAACGATAGCGCTTGTTGGGAGGCAACCCAATTTTATTTTTAGATTTTTTACTTTTTGCTTATGTTTAGGAATAAATATTTGTTATATCCTCTGGCTAGATGTGTTTTTATGTTTTAATTAGTGTTTGTGCCAAGTTAAACCTATAGGATCTTCTTGGATGATAGTTATTTTATCTTGCAGAAATTTCCAGAAACTTTCTGTTCACGAAAATAATTGTTAAAAATCACCAGAACGTGATAAAATATTGATTCCAATTGTTGATGATCAATAAACAAATTGCCTAGGTCTTCCTATTTTGGCTGATTTTTTGGAGTTCCATAAGTTTGCGTTAGTTACAGATTACTACAGACTGTTCTGTTTTTACAGATTCTGTTTTTCGTGTGTTGTTTGCTTATTTTGATGAATCTATGGCTAGTAAAAGAGTTTATAAACCATAGAGAAGTTGGAATACATTAGGTTTAGCACCAATATAAATAAATAATGAGTTCATTACAGTACCTTGAAGTGGTTTTTTGTTTTCTTTCGCTAACGGAGCTCACGAGATTTTCTGCTGAGTTTTGTGTTGTGAAGTTTTCAAGTTTTGAGTGAAAGATTTGATGGATTGTGGAACAAGGAGTGGAAAGAGCCTAATCTTGGGGATGCCCATGGCACCCCAAGATAATCTAAGGACACCAAAAAGCCAAAGCTTGGGGATGCCCCGGAAGGCATCCCCTCTTTAAATCTACTTCCATCGGTAACTTTACTTGGAATTATATTTTTATTCACCACATGATATGTGTTTTGCTTGGAGCGTCTTGTATGATTTGAGTCTTTGCTTTTTAGTTACCACAATCATCCTTGCTGTACACACCTTTTGAGAGACACACATGATTCAGAAATTATTAGAATACTCTATGTGCTTCACTTATATCTTGAGTTATATAGTTTTGCTCCAGTACTTCACTTATATCGTTTAGAGCACAGTGGTGGATTTGTTTTATAGAAACTTTTGATCTATCATGCTTCACTTAGATTATTTTGAGAGACTTAAATAGCATGGTAATTTGCTTAATCTTAATATGCTAGGTATTCAAGATTAGTAAAAAACTTTCTTATGAGCGAGTTGAATACTAAGAGAAGTTTGATGCTTGATGATTGTTTTGAGATATGGATGTAGTGCTATTAAAGTTGTGCTAGTTGAGTAGTTGTGAATTTGATAAATACTTGTGTTGAAGTTTGCAAGTCCCGTAGCATGCACGTATGGTAAACGTTATGTAACAAATTTGAAACATGAGGTGTTCTTTGATTGTCCTCCTTATGAGTGGCGGTCGGGGACGGCGATGGTCTTTTCCTACCAATCTATCCCCTAGGAGCATGCGCAAGTGCTTAGTTTTTGATGACTTGTAGATTTTTGCAATAAGTATGTGAGTTCTTTATGACTAATGTTGAGTCCATGGATTATACGCACTCTCACCTTTCCATCATTGCTAGCCTCTTGATCGTGCATTGCCCTTTCTCACATTGAGAGTTGGTGCAAACTTAGCGGTGCATCCAAACCCCGTGATATGATACACTCTTCACACATAAACATCCTTATATCTTCCTCAAAACAGCCACCATACCTACCTATTATGGCATTTCCATAGCCATTCCGAGATATATTGCCATGCAACTTTCCACCATACCGTTTATCATGACACGTTCATCATTGTCATATTGCTTAGCATGATTATGTAGTTGACATAGTATTTGTGGCAAAGCCACCGTTCATAATTCTTTCATACATGTCACTCTTGGTTCATTGCATATCCCGGTACACCGCCGGAGGCATTCATATAGAGTCATACTTTGTTCTAGTAACGAGTTGTAATCACTGTGTTGTAAATAAATAAAAGTGTGATGATCATCATTTCCTAGAGCATTGTCCCAAGTGAGGAATAAAAAGAGAGAGAGAAAGGCCATAAAAAAAGAGAAGGCCCAAAAAAAGCGAGAGAAAAATAGAGAAGGGACAATGTTACTATCCTTTACCACACTTGTGCTTCAAAGTAGCACCATAATCTTCATGATAGAGAGTCTCTTATTTTGTCACTTTTATATACTAGTGGGAATTTTTCATTATAGAACTTGGCTTGTATATTCCAACAATGGGCCTCCTCAAGTGCCCTAGGTCTTCGTGAGCAAGCAAGTTGGATGCACACCCACTTAGTTTCTTTTGTTGAGCTTTCATACATTTATAGCTCTAGTGCATCCGTTGCATGGCAATCCCTACTCCTTGCATTAACATCAATCGATGGGCATCTCCATAGCTCATTGATTAGCCTCGTTGATGTGAGACTTTCTCCTTTTTTGTCTTCTCCACATAACTGTGACGCCTCCGATTCAATCCTACACTAATCATACACGCAAATGTGTACGATCAAGATCAGGGACTCACGGGAAGATATCACAACACAACTCTATACACAAATCAAAATAATACAAGCTTTATATTACACGCCAGGGGCCTCGAGGGCTCGAATACATAGCTCGATACACAAGAGTCAGCGGAAGCAACAATATCTGAGTACAGACATAAGTTAAACAAGGATGCCTTAAGAAGGCAAACACAAAAGCAACAACGATCGAAGAGGAAAGGCCTCCTGCCTGGGACCTCCTAACTACTCTTGGTCTTCGGTGGCCTCCATGTAGTAGTATCCGTCGGCGGTGGCATCTGGCTCCAAGGGTCCACCATCTGTTTGCAACAACCAGAAAGAAGAAAAAAGGGGGAGCAAAGCAACCGTGAGTACTCATCCAAAGTACTCGCAAGCATCAGATCTATACTAAGTATGCATTGGTATCAAAGGAAGGGCTGTATCTGTGGACTGAACTGCAGAATGCCAGAATAGAGGGGAAGGCCTAGCCTATCGAAGACTAGCATCTTCAAGCAGCTCCAAGCATCTTGCAGCATATAGAAGAGTAAAGAAAGCAGTTTATATTTATCAAGCATGTTGTAACAATAAATGCCCAGAGATCCCTCCTCGACTCCCTGCTAGAAAGCAATCCCGGAGCCACATAACTTAAGTATCCATTTCTAATTTTATTAGATCAAGATATAAGTCTGAACGTCCATTACCGTGGACACGGTATTCGAATAAAGATCTTCCCTGCATGGGTGCACCACGTTTTCCAACACGCCCAATCACTCTGGCCGGACACACTTTTCTGGGTCAATGCCCGGCCTCGGAAGATCAACACGTCGCAGCCCGACCTAGGCTCAGCAGAGAGGTCCCCGCCGGTCTACATCCTAAGCACTCCGGGGTCTGGGCCCATCGCCCGTTGCACTCCGAGTTGTTGTGCGCAAGGGGATACCAGCACCACCCGTGAAGTGGATGGCACGATCCGGCCCGGCCACAATGCTGAACTGGACGTCTGACAAAGCTTCGGCTGATACCGCGACGTCGAGGCCCATATCTATTCTCGCGTGGTGGTTAGTGCGAAAAGGCCAAAGGCCAATTCAGAACAAATACCCAAACCATAGTGTATTGTTAGCTCGCGGAGACGAGCAGAGACTCACGATAATGTGACTCCGTCGCCCCGTCTCGAGGAAATACGACAAGGGCAAGCCCAGCCCACACGAGGGCTGCCTGACTTCCCGGCCGTGCCTCGTAATCATCTTGCGGGTGCTCTCCAGGCCCGCCCGACTTTCCCAAAGGTCTCAAGTAAGGTCAAGGTAACCGTGTGTCCAAACATCAAGGGGAAAACTCAAGGAATCACCCTTGGAGGATTCCACTCGATGTAATCATCAAGGTGAACGTAAGAGGAACCACCCTCGAGGTTCACACTTGAGGGGTTGCACGACAGAGCCGTATTGGGAATGGTGAAGGAGGAAATCACCCTCGATGACCACGACCGAATAGCTACACTAAAGAATTATCATCAGGAGTGCATTATGAGGGATCACCCTCGGCACTCGATAGTAGCTCTGCAGAGTCGAACAACTGAAGGGGCGTTATGTGATGTGCGGTGTCGGGCTCTGGTCGTCGATCATGTAGCTCGAGTAAATGCGATGATGAAGCGAGGCAATAAGGACAAGGTGGAGGTCAGCGATGGATCACTAGCCAACCTATACTAAGCGGTTTAGGGTAAGCGGTAGGTAACAATAGCGGTACAAAAGCAGGGTATGCATCAGAATAGGAGCAAACAATAACAACATCAAAATCTAATGCAAGCATGAGAGTATAGAATGGACGATATTGGGATGATCAAAGGGGGGGGCTTGCCTGGTTGCTCAGACAAGAAGAAGGGGTCATCGTCGATGTAGTTGATCACAGCGGCATCAGCAGCAGTCTCGGGGTCTACCGGGGAGAAGAGGGGGGAGAAAGCAGTAAATACATAGCAAGCAAGAGCATAACAGGACAACAGCGAGCTAGGCGTGTTCGGTAGCGGTGCTACACGCTACCGACGAAGGGGGAAAACATCCGGGAATGTTTTCCCAAAGTTTGGCATTTTCGAGCAGACGAAACGGAGGGGAAAGGTTGCATGTTTGCTATGCTAGGGGCATGTGGCGGACGAATGGACCACGTATTCAGTTTCGTCTCGTCGTTTTGAGCAACTTTCATGTACAAAGTTTTTCATCCGAGCTACGGTTAATTTACTATGATTTTTCAAAGTTTAAACAATATTCTGGATTTATTATTAATTCGAATCAAAATAGCAAAAATGCTAAGTGCACACGGTGTAGTGCACCCACAGTGCACCCAGGGGCTGACCAATGGGTCCAGGGGGTCCTAGTTGACCGATCGATGTTTGGTAGTCAAGATGAAGTCCTCCTGTCATTGACTATTTCATTAACTAACTAGTTAATTTGGTCTAATTAGGCTATTAAGCTAATTAACTTTAATTAGTTTAACTAAGAAAATTAATTAATTAATTAATTAATTATATTGATTATTTATTTATTTTTTTAATTCTTTTTTTAACACCTATTTTTTGAAAGGAAAGGGCATGGGGCCATTGTTAGTGGCCCATCTAGCCCTTTGGAGCGGTGCGCTTGGGGTAGGCGCACCTAGGCGCACATCACGCCGAGGGGCGAGGCTGTACATGACGGGCTCGCCACCCTTCCGGCAGGCCGGGGCCAGCGCGTTAGGTAGCACGGTGAGGCGGCGAGACGAGGCCTGGGCGCAGCGCGCGCTGATGGCAACAACGCAGCGTGGGCAGCGCGAGTGAGGACGACAGGCGAGGCCACACGCGCGGGAGCGGACGGAGAGTTTCAGGCGCGTCGATGGTGGCGTCCTACGGCGACGGGAGGGGGAGAGGAAGGGGATGAGGGCTCACAGGGCCCTGTAGATGTGCAAAGCCGTGCTCGGGGCAGCCGGCCGGGGGAGAGGCAGGAAGGCGACAGCGACAAGGTGACGGCGAGCGGCAACGGCGCGACGTCGGGGCAGTTCGGCGCGAGGGCGAGGAGGCGTCGGCGTTGACGGAGTACGGCGTCGCCGGGGTGGGCGCCGACGTCGAGGGGTGGGAAGGCGCAGTCACCGGGGAGAGGTGGCGGGGTCGGGACGAGGCCGACGGGGGCTGGCGTCGGGGACAGGCACCTTGGCAGCGGGCGGGCGTCAGATCGAGCGTGGGAGCGGGAGGAGGGGATCGGGGCGAGTGGCGTGTTCGGGGCGTCGCCCGATCCAGATCCCGAATCGGGGGGAGGAGAGGAGCGTGGGAGCGTGGGGGGAGTGGGGGGGTGGGGGGGGGTAGCCTGGGCGATGGGCCGGTTGGGGTAGGATGGGCCGAGGCCCATGGGGAGCCGGGGGGTTTGGCCTTCTTCTTATTTTTGATTTGCCTCTGTTTCCTATTTAAAAGAGCTGCTGAATTATTTTTGTTAAATGTGGCACCTTGCACAAAAAAAGATAGGAACAAAGTGAAGTTGCATAAAAAGTTTGGGGTCAGAAGGAGTTGGCTAACCATTTTTAGAAATTGGAAAGGCCAATTTAATTGTTGTTGGACCACAACATAAAATCATAGGGGCATTTTGGTAACTCAAATGAGGTTGGTTCCAACATGAAAAATATCCAGGGATTATTTGCCACACTTTGAACATTTTAGTTTTCATGTTTGGCAATTTGAATTTTGGACTTTGATTTGAATTTGAAATTTGAACCGGTTTCGAACCAACGCGAGTTTAACAACAGTACTCATGATGATGTGGCATCATTAGGAGGGAATTATTGTAGCTTAATTATCCGGACGTCACAATTCTCCTCCACTACAAGAAATCTCGTCCTGAGATTTAAGGGGGAGTAAGGAGGGAAATACTCCGGAAGGACGGAGCTCAAAACAAGGTAGGTACTAGGGGGCTATCTTAGTGAACATGGCATAGAGGCATCTCTCGAGTTTGAAATTTAAGAAAGTCATTGAGAGCAAGGTAAGAAGGTGCAATAAGAAGTTTTAACCGGGTAGGCAACCGTTCGTTGCCTGAAATAGAGGGTGAACGGGTTCAGAGCAATGGGAATAAGTATTGCGCCTGATACTAGAATAGATCACTAGGAAGGTGGCTCGTGATTTACGTACGAAGCCAAGTGCAAAGAATATTTCGGAGTCAAGGTTGTACAAGAGAGTCAGGTTTCGATCCTGTGGAACTGTGGGTTATGGGCCCACCATGTGGGTTAAAAGCAGGAAGGGTGCTAACATTTTGTACGGTCATGATGGTAAGGCAGGTCAGAGGATAGCCTATCAATTATGTTGCCAACAACGCTGGTACCAAGGGCGAGGGATGAAGAGAACCATTTTCCTGCTCGTTAAGACGAGGCGGACCAATAGGCAAAGTTCTTGTCCATCGGTGGCTACCAGAATGTATCAGCAATAGTAACAGGGTCTTACTGACAGAGTTGTACATCGAGGCATTTACATAAGCAGCGAATTATCACCGCTCATATATGTTACATTACAAGAAAGTTTAAACCAAATTATGGAAAGGAAAGCGTAGACTCGAATCAGTTATCGGTGTTCTCGAGTGTCTAAATACTCAGAACCCGTGGACAATTGGAATCGGCGAGAAATAATGGTTGATGAAGAACTCATAAGAGGTTCTGTAGTTCCATGATAATCTCGAGATACCAGAGGGTAATACTCAAGGGTATAGCAGAACAGAGGTTGGACGGGTGAAAAGATCTGAAGAAGACAAGTACTTCAACTTGTCCGAGAATGGGATCAAAGAATAACTATAGGGTCGGAACCACGGTTGCAAATGACCAAATATAGATACAAGATGAACTTATCACAAGGGGGTTATCATTATAATGAGAAGCTTCCCTGATAAGTTCCACATCATGTCCATGGGCATGAACACAAAGTTCAAGGTCGACTCCCACTTCTCCAATGCATAACCTTTCATTCACTGCTCATTTTAGACGAAGCCATAGTGTTGAGATTTTATCTGGCATAACACCAGTAGAGTATGACCCGTGGAAGTTTCCGGGTTCATACAGATTATGGAAGGCATAGGTTCAACCTATCAGGGTATGTTAGGAACACATACCATAAACTTTAGGAATAAATAACTCAAGCTCGGAAGTAGAGCATGGTTGACAAAAGCAGGGGATACAATCTACCAAAGGCATATGTATCCGAGGAAAAGCTCACAAGGTTACTGAATATGAAGGACCCTATTGGATAAAACCCAACAAAGGATAGGATGTGAGTATCGATACTTCACCAGAAGAAGAAAGAATGTAAGAATATCATATTATAGAAACAACTGACTATCTCAAGGCTTAAATGCAACGGAATTACGATTTCCAAAATCAAGGGATCAGGTGCAAACGCTCTGACCAAGGATGGATAAGTTGAATAGACTTAGGGCACAATCGATGGCAATCTGATTGGCCGAGAACCAGCTCATGTTTGGGAAGACGTCTGAGCTGGAAAGATAATCTATAAGGATCAACTGATGATTGAGGCATAGACATATCAAATCGAAAGACTCAAGATGATAATGACAAAGGACGTCAATGGATACTGCTAGGCATATGGAATTAACCAGAGTGTATGCAGGTAAGACCTTCTAGAGCAATAGGCGATAGAGGTCATCGAAAGCTCGGATTGAATTAATAAGTATTTTATGAAGCATAAGAATAACTGGGGATGAATGGATACTCGATAAGAGCGAGTAATTATCCGTAGGGGTATTCATGCGGCAAGGACTGCAGGGCAGTAAGCATAAAGGATCCTCGGAACATCGAAGAGTATTTCAGGACATCTTGTAATAACAAGAGCAACTGGGGATGAAGGTATGAACGACAACGTAGGTAGTTATGCATAAGGATTTATCGGTGTTAGGGATTGCAACGACGAAGGGCACAATGGTCTCGAGAAAACTTCGGAGAGTATCTTCAGAATCTTCTGGTGCACCAAGCAATCATCTGGAGTGAGGGGTTCTCCGGGAGAAAGTGTTTACGAGAACCTAGAGTTAGAGTTAACAAAATCATTTAACCCGAATAGAAGAGAGATCAGAGTCCCAGAGTATAGACGAGGAATAAAAGATCCTAATACCACCCAATGACGACGTGGGCCCGTAAGCCGCACAACCATGTTAGTAAATCAGTTTTTCAAATACCAGACTCAACTTCGGCCAAGGAGTTGGAAAGGGGGATCCTACAGGCAGTCGGCTCTCATACCAACTTGTGACGCCCCTGATTTAATCATACACTAATCATACACGCAAATGTGTACGATCAAGATCAGGTACTCACGGGAAGATATCACAACACAACTCTAGACACAAATCAAAATAATACAAGCTTTATATTACAAGCCACGGGCCTCGAGGGCTCGAATACATAGCTCGATACACAAGAGTCAGCGAAAGCAACAATATCTGAGTACAGACATAAGTTAAACAAGGATGCCTTAAGAAGGCAAACACAAAAGCAACAAAGGTCGAAGAGGCAAGGCCTCTTGCCTGGGACCTCCTAACTACTCCTGGTCTTCGGTGGCCTCCATGTAGTAGTATCCGTCGGCGGTGGCATCTGGCTCCAAGGATCCACCATGTGGTTGCAACAACCAGAAAGAAGAAAAAAGGGGGAGCAAAGCAACCGTGAGTACTCATCCAAAGTACTCACAAGCATCAGATCTATACCAAGTATCCATTGGTATCAAATGAAGGGCTGTATCTGTGGACTGAACTGCATAATGCCAGAATAGAGGGGAAGGCCTAGCCTATCAAAGACTAGCATCTTCAAGCAGCTCCAAGCATCTTGCAACATATAGAAGAGTAAAGAATAGCTGTTTATATTTATCAAGCATGTTGTAACAATAAATGCCCAGAGATCCCTCCTTGACTCCCTGCGAGAAAGCGATCCCGGAGCCACATAACTTAAGTATCCATTTCTAGTTGTATTAGATCAAGATATAAGTCTGAACGTCCATTATCGTGGACACGGTATTCGAATAAAGATCTTCCCTGCAGGGGTGCACCACGTTTTCCGACACGCCGATCACTCTGGCGGACACACTTTTCGGGTCAATGCCCGCCCTCGGAAGATCAACACGTCGCAGCCCGACCTAGGCTCAGCAGAGAGGTCCCCGCCGGTCTACATCCTAAGCACTCCGGGGTCTGGGCCCATCGCCCATTGCACTCCGGGTCGTTGTGCGCAAGGGGATACCAGAACCAGCCGTGAAGTGGATGGCACGATCCGTCTCAGCCACAATGCTGAACTGGACGTCTGACAAAGCTTCAGCTGATACCGCGACATCGAGGCCCATATCTATTCTCGCGTGGTGGTTAGTGCGAAAAGGCCAAAGGCCAATTCAGAACAAATACCCAAACCACAGTGTATTGTTAGCTCGCGGAGACGAGCAGAGACTGAGATAATGTGACCCCGTCGCCCCGTCTTGAGGAAATACGACAAGGGCAAGCCCAGCCCACACGAGGGCTGCCTGACTTCTCGGTCGTGCCTCGTAATCATCTTGCGGGTGCTCTCCGGGTCCGCCCGACTTTCCCAAATGTCTCAAGTAAGGTCAAGGTAACCGTGTGTCCAAACATCAATGGGAAAACCCAGGGAATCACCCTCGGAGGATTCCACTCGATGTAATCATCAAGGTGAACGTAAGAGGAACCACCCTCGAGGTTCACACTTGAGGGGTTGCACGACAGAGCCGTATCGGGAATGGTGAAGGAGGAAATCACCCTCGATGACCACGACCGAATAGCTACACTAGCTAATTATCATCAGGAGTGCATTATGAGGGATCACCCTCGGCACTCGATAGTAGCTCTGCAGAGTCAAACAACTAAAGGGGCGTGATGTGATGTGCGGTGTCGGGCTCTGGTCGTCGATCATGTAGCTCGAGTCGTCGATGATGAAGCAGGGGCAATAAGGACAAGGTGGAGGTCACTGATGGATCACTAGCCAACCTATACTAAGCAGTTTAGGGTAAACAGGTAGGTAACAATAGCAGGTACAAAAGCAGGCTATGCATCAGAATAGGAGCAAACAATAACAACAGCAAAATCTAATGCAAGCATGAGAGTATAGAATGGACGATATTGGGATGATCAAAGGGGGGAGCTTGCCTGGTTGCTCAAACAAGAAGAAGGGGTCGTCGTCGACGTAGTAGATCACAATGACATCGCCGCGGTCTCGGGTCTCTGAGAGAAGAGGGGGGAGAAACAGTAAATACATAGCAAGCAAGAGCATAACATGACAACAGGCAGAGCTAGACGTGTTCTAGCGCAGTGCTACACGCTACCGACGAAGGGGGAAAACATCCGGGAATGTTTTCCCGAAGTTTGGCATTTTCGGGCAGACGAAACGGAGGGGAAAGGTTGCATGTTTGCTATGCTAGGGGCGTGTGGCGGATAAACGGACCATGTATTCGGATTCGTCTCGTCGTTCTGAGCAACTTTCATGTACAAAGTTTTTGGATCCGAGCTACGGTTAATTTACTATGATTTTTCAAAGTTTAAACAATATTCTGGATTTATTATTAATTCGAATTAAAATAGCAAAAATGCTAAGTGCACCCGGTGTAGTGCATCCACAGTGCACCCAGGGGCTGACCAATGGGTCCAGGGGGTCCCAGTTGACCTGTTTGACTGGTCAACACGGGGTGCGGTCCTCCTGTCATTGACTATTTCGTTAACTAACTAGTTAATTTGGTCTAATTAGGCTATTAAGCTAATTAACTTTAATTAGTTTAACTAACCAAATTAATTAAGTTAATTAATTAATTATATTGATTAATTATTTATTTTTTAACACCTATTTTCTTGAAAGGAAAGGGGCTGTGGGGCCCGCTGTTAGTGGCCCATCTAGCCACTGGAGCGGGTGCGCTAACGGGCGCTGGGGCAGGGAGCACACATGCGCACATCACGCGAGGGGGCGAGGCCGTGGGCACGGCGGGGCTCGCTGGCCGGCCGTTTCCGGCGACAGAAGCCGGAGCGGTAGGGCGCGTTGGGTAGCGCGGGAGGGGAGGCGGCCGGAGACGAGGCCTAGGGCGCAGGCGCGGGCCATGGTGGCGAACAACGCGACCAGGGGCGCCGCGAGCGGGGTGAGGACGACAGGCGAGGCCACACGCGCGGGAGCAGACGGAGAGTTTCAGGCACGTCGGTGGTGGCGTCCTATGACGACGGGAGGGGGAGAGGAAGGGGACGAGGGCTCACAGGGCCCTGTAGATGTGCAAAGGCATGCTCGGGGCAGCCGGTCGGGGGAGAGGCTGGAAGGCGATGCCGACAAGGTAACGGCGAGCGGCAACGACGCAACGTCGGGGCAGTTTGGCGCGGGGGCGAGGAGGCGTCGGCGTTGACGGAGTCTTGCGTCGCTGGGGTGGGCGCCGGCGTCGAGGGGGTGGGAAGGCGGTCGCCAGGAGAGGCGGCGGCGTCGGGATGGGGCCGACGGGTCAAGGCGTCGGGACGGGCATCTTGGCAGCGGGCATCGATCAGCGAGGAGCGGAGGAGGAGGATCGGGCGAGTGGCGGGGTCGGGGCGTCGCCCGATGTAGATCCCGAATCGGGGGGAGGAGAGGAGCGTGGGAGCATGGGGGAAGTGGGGGGGGGGTCGGTCCATATATTTTTTGGGCGTGGGGGTTATAGCCTGGGGGTTGGGCCGGTTGGGGTGGGATGGGCCGAGGCCCATGGGGAGCCGGGCGGTTTGGCCTTCTTCTTATTTTTGATTTGCCTCTGTTTGCTATTTAAAAGAGCTACTGAATTATTTTTGTTAAATGTGGCACCTTGCACAAAAATAGATAGGAACAAAGTGAAGTTGCATAAAAAGTTTGGGGTCAGAAGGAGTTGGCTAACCAATTTTAGAAATTGGAAAGGCCAATTTAATTATTGTTGGACCACAAGATAAAATCATAGGGGCATTTTGGGAACTCAAATGAGGTTGGTTCCAACATGACAAATATCCAGGGATTATTTGCCACACTTTGAACATTTTAGTTTTCATGTTTGGCAATTTGAATTTTGGACTTTGATTTGAATTTGAAATTTGAACCGGTTTCGAACCAACGTGAGTTTAACAATAGTACTCATGATGATGTGGCATAATTAGGAGGGAATTACTGTAGCTTAATTATCCGGGCGTCACAATAACCCCCATTATCATATTATATTCCACCCATAGTGCTATGTCCATGGCTCGCGCTCATGTATTGCGTGAAGGTTTATAAGTTTCAGATTACTAAAGTATGAAACAATTGCTTGGCTTGTCATCGGGGTTGTGCATGATGAGAGCATTGTTGTGTGACGAAAATGGAGCATGACTAAACTATATGATTTTGTAGGGATGAACTTTCTTTGGCCATGTTATTTTGAGAGGACATAGTTACTTAGTTAGTACGTTTGAAGTATTATTATTTTTATGTCAATATGAACTTTTATCTTGAATCTTTCGGACCTGAATATTCATACCACAAGTAAGAAGAATTACATTGAAATTATGCCTAGTAGCACTCCGCATAAAAAATTCTGTTTTTATCATTTACCTACTCGAGGACGAGCAGGAATTAAGCTTGGGGATGCTTGATACGTCTCCAACGTATCTATAATTTTTGATTGCTCCATGCTATACTATCTTCTGTATTGGACATTATTGGGCTTTATTATTCACTTTTATATTATTTTTGGGACTAGCCTATTAACCGGAGGCCCAACCCAGAATTGTTGTTTTTTGCCTATTTCGGAGTTTTGAAGAAAAAGAATATCAAACGGAGTCCAAACGGAATGAAACCTTCGGGAACGTGATTTTTGGAACGAACATGATCCAGGAGACTTGGACCCTAAGTCAAGGAAGCTTCGAGGAAGCCACGAGGTAGGGGGTTCGCCTACCCCCTGGGCGCGCCCTCCACCCTCGTGGGCCCCATGTTGCTCCACCGACGTACTTCTTCCTCCTATATATACCTACGCACTCTGCATTTATCGAGACACGGAGCCAAAAACCTAATTCCACCGCCGCAACCTTCTGTACCCACGAATCCCAATTTGGGGCCTGTCCGGAGCTCCGCCGGAAGGGGAATCGATCACGGAGGGCTTCTACATCAACACCATAGCCCCTCCGATGAAGTGTGAGTAGTTTACCCAGACCATCAGGTCCATAGTTATTAGCTAGATGGCTTCTTCTCTCTTTTTGTATCTCAATACAATGTTCTCCCCCTCTCTTGTGGAGATCTATTCGATGTGATCTTCTTTTGCGGTGTGTTTGTTGAGACCGATGAATTGTGGGTTTATGATCAAGTTTATCTATGAAATTTTTTGAATCTTCTGAATTCTTTTATGTATGATTGGTTATCTTTCCAAGTCTCTTCGAATTATCAGTTTGGTTTGGCCTACTAGATTGATCTTTCTTGCAATGGGAGAAGTGCTTAGCTTTGGGTTCAATCTTGCGGTGTCCTTTCCCAGTGACAGTAGGGGCAGCAAGGCACGTATTGTATTGTTGCCATCGAGGATAACAAGATGGTTTTTTTATCATATTGCATGAATTTATCCCTCTACATTATGCCATCTTGCTTAAGGCGTTACTCTGTCCTTATGAACTTAATACTCTAGATGCATGCTGGATAGCGCTCGATGTGTGGAGTAATAGTAGTAGATGCAGGCAGGAGTCGGTCTACTTGTCTCAGACATGATGCCTATGTAAATGATCATACCTAGATATTCTCATAATTATGCTCAATTCTGTCAATTGCTCAACAGTAATTTGTTCACCCACCGTAAAATACTTATGCTCTTGAGAGAAGCCACTAGTGAAATCTATGGCCCCCGGGTCTATCTTCATCATATTAATCTTCCAATACTTAGTTATTTCTGTTGCTTTTTTACTTTGCCTTTTATTTTACTTTGCATCTTTATCACAAAAATACCAAAAATATTATCCTATCATATCTATCAGATCTCACTCTCGTAAGTGACTGTGTAGGGATTGACAACCCCTTATCGCGTTGGTTGCGAGGATTTATTTGTTTTGTGTAGGTGCGAGGGACTCGCGCGTAGCCTCCTACTGGATTGATACCTTGGTTCTCAAAAACAGAGGGAAATACTTACGCTACTTTGCTACATCACCCTTTCCTCTGCAAGGGAAAACCAACGCAGTGCTCAAGAGGTAGCAATGGGCTTCGGCGGCTCGGGGCGGGGTGGCTTATAAAGCCCCCCCGGGCGGAATCCCGCTCGGGTACGGCCCGTAGTCGGTTTGACTTTTTTTTAAATAATTCCGATGTGTAGATAAAGAAAGAAAAGAAATACTAAACGGACTCCAAAAATCCCGAAATAGATTTTCCCTGTCTTCCAAAAATAAGCCGGACAAGGTGGTCTCCGACAGGTGGCAACATAGGCGGGGGTACAAATGTAAAAACAGGAGTTGGTACACCTACTTGAACAGTGTACAGTGCAAAATACCTAACTCTGACTGCAAGGGACAAAAGCAATAAATGCCCGTCATTGTCGCCCAAACAGTGTAACAGAGACCGTCAGGTGCGCCTCCGCTCGCCACGATGGCGAGCCTGTCAGCGCCGCTTATCGCTGCTCTCCGCTGGCTGCACAGCCGCTCGACACGCGCGCATGGAACGGTCCCGTGGCGACACGTTGCTGGGTGAGCTGGAGCGGAGGCGGAGAGAAGTTGCATGCCGCGGCAAGCGCCTTGCCGCGGCGAATCCTTGTCGCGCCCGGAGGCTTGTCGCGCCCCGAGCCTTCCCGGCAAGCTCCTCTTGCCGGGGCCTTGTCTTCTGCGTGCACAGGTGGCCTTCCGGCAAGCTCCTCTTGCCGGGTCTTGTCTTCCGAAAGGCTGCGGAGGGTCTTGGCGGATGCCCGGCGAGGCTTGCTGCAGGGGACGCTGCGATGCCCGTGCAGACAAGTTCGGGGTACTAAGGTACCCCTACTTTAGTACACCGACAGAGCCCCGGTTCTGGGCCATACACGGTCTTGCCGGGCGCTGTTGGGCCGAGCCCAAAACAGGCACGGGCACGCGCCGGCCTGGTTCCAAACCAAACCCACTCCGTATCTGCCGCGTTCCCCCGTAACGGCACGCGTCAATTGCGGCGTCGTGGGTGAAGTGGGCGGCGTGCGGGATCGCTCCACCCGTCGCCTCAGTTCTGCATCCCCGCCACGTGGTTCCCATGCTCTTGGGGTCGCGGACGGTGGAAGTGGAAAACTGGGCCGTTACGAGCAGAGGCAGCAGGTCAGCCCCGATTCCCTGCTCTTCCTATGCCCTGATTTGTCGAGCGGGGCGGTCGAGCCCCCACCTTGCTTCCTTAAAAAGAGCGGAAGGGGAGCGCAGAAGCCCGCACTCTCCCATCTCCTCCTTTCCTCGGTTTACGCTCCCCTTTATCTCATTCGTCATGGAGAAAAGGAACCTTGGTTCTTCATCGGTGGCGGCGAGGGTCGCCGCTAGACAGCGCTCCCCTCCCAACCCCACGCCCGGGGTGGCAGAGCCAGCCACAAGAGGAAGAGGGAGGGGCGAGGTCGTGGACGAGGTCGAGGCGCTCGGGGAAGAGGCGGACGGGGCGGCGCGCCGTCTCCGCTTCCGCCGGCGGTTCCCCTCCCTGCGGCGGTCCATACAGGGGACGACCCTTGCGAGTTCTTCGTCAGGCTGCGCCGGGTGCCTCGTCGTCGTCTCCGGCTTCCAGCTCCGTTCGCGAGCGCGATGGAGTCGGATCCACCCGAGACACTGAGACTGCACATGAGGGGCTGTTGAATCAGCGGCATGCGAGTCCGTGTTGTATTCCCAGCCCCTAATGTGATGTATCTTGATCATGGGTGGAAGACGTTCACTCGCATCCACAGCCTGAGGGCGGGGTTTACCCTCCATTTTAAGAAGCGCTTCCCAGGCTATCCCTCCGGCAAGTGGCTCTCCTCTCTCGACGCGGGGAACAAAGAAATGGCGGAAGAGTGCCACGTTCGGGTGGACTCCGACAAAGTTTTCGCACAAATGTGCGAAAACGGCCATGGTCAAGATGGCGTTGGGGGTGAAATCAAGGAGGCGGAGGCTAAAGGTGTTCATTATGTCGCAAAAGAACTCGGAATACAGCGGGCAAAGACCGCAATAGAAGAAAATGACGAAGAAAGGGTACCCTGTTGGGGCCAGATCAGCGGCGGAGGCGGGGAGCACCCTCGTGCGCGGATGCGCATGTGTCTCCGTCGACGTAAAAGGTAGAAGACGTCCGCAGCTCCCGTGCGCGCCGAGCTGCGGGGAAGATGGCTCGCTCCTTGCGCAGCGCCAGCGAGCGCCGCGCCGCCGACTTGACGCCCTTCTCCTTATCGGCCTTCGGAGCCATGGCGAGGGGGGCGGAGGAGGTCGACGGCGGTGAGTGTGCTTGCGGCGAAAGGGGGGCGGGGCGCTGCTCTCTTCGCACCGGAGAAGAAGAGGGGAGCAGCGGTGGTTTCTTGACAAGACAGCAATGGCAGGGGTGGTCGGCCCACCTCTGTTTCCTCCGCTTATAAAGGGGAGGAGGGGGCGGACGTTCCGCTTATATCAATAAAGAACCCCCCACGACCGCGCCCACGATCTCTCACACGACGCCACGTCCGGTGCGTGCCGTTAGTGGGGATCGTGGTGGGTCCGGGCGAAGTTGCGACGTGGTCGAGGCGGCGTGCCGTCTGCGATTACTGGGCCTGGCCCGACAAGCGCTCGGCACCGTGTATGGCCCAGGCCCGGGGGCTCCTGCCGGTGTACTAGAGTAGGGGTACCCTAGTATCCCGAACTCGTGCACGGACAGTCGCAGCATCCCGCGGCAAGGTTTGCCTCGTCACCGCCAATATCCTCCGTGGCTCCCTTGGAGCCATTCAAGAACAAAGTATTTGATTGAGAAGACAAGGCCCCGGCAAGAGGAGCTTGCCGGGAAGGCCACTCCAGGCACGCAGAAGACAAGGCCCCGGCAAGAGGAGCTTGCCGGGAAGGCTCGGGGCGCGACAAGCCTCCGGGCGCGGCAAGGATTCGGCCGCGGCAAGGCGGCAGCTCGAGTGCTCGCTTATGATGAGCTTGAGCAAGAGTAGCTGCGACAAGATGACGCGCTGCTCCTTGAGGAGGATCGTCTTCAGGCCGCTGTGCGAGCCGCTCGCCACCAGCAAGCTCTGCGTCGCTACCATAGCCGCAGGGTTAATGCCAGAAGTCTCGAGGAAGGCGACCTTGTTCTTGGCGCGTTCAGTCCGCCAAGAATTCAAACAAGTTGACGCCAAAGTGGGAAGGCCCTTATCGGGTGAAAGCGAGTCACTAGGCCTGGCGTTGTCCGCCTTGAGACCGAAGATGGCATTCGGTGAGCAACTCTGGAACATTGAGCATCTTCGTAAGTTTTACCCATAGGGCGCGGTTGTCGGAACACGTTAAGCAACCACCTTTTGTACAAGTCTTGCCGCAGCTTGCATGTAATCCTTCGTACAAAGCCGGGCGCAGACCCCGTGCATCAGTAAAGCTCATGTGTTGCGCACAACTTGTCAAGTTCATGCTTTCATCAATTTGTTGCATGCTTTGGCTAACACTTTGTGCAGCAACCACACCCGGTAAGCAGAATCGAGCCGCTAGGCTCCATAACGTTATTTCCTCTTCTTTTTCTTTTCTCAAAGGAAAGAAGGCTCCCTCGCCACAAGTTAACCAGGGGAGGAAGAGATAATACTATGGACCAGGCACCGCTCGAGGAAGTTTCACCTCACCGTGAAGCAAGAGATAGAAAATCTAAGTTGCCAAAGTTTGAGCATTCAATTTTTAAAATTTTAAGTTATCTTCCTCGAGCGATAGTACTTTGTATGGTGAACACATGCGCGGAAGGAACCAACTTCATGGGCTGGTCGCGCCCTTACTTTGTTTCGAGTCCGCTCAACAACTTAAGTGAGCTGCGGCTAGTCGCGACAAGGTTGCTTGTCGAGGCGGCCTTGCCGGCCAGTCTTGACGTTCGCACTCGGCCTTTCATGACAAAAGTGCCCGCACCGACAAGTCCCCTAAATGCGTAAAGGCGTAAGCATTACAAAGGAAGAAATCAAGTAGAGGAAATAACATTGCATTGATCGATTGCCTAAGATAGAGTATATTACAGAATAACTTGTCGCTGATCTAACAAAGTGTTCTAAACATGATCAGCAGCGACAAGGGAGAGATAAAGTGGGCTGACCTAGTCTCTGGCAGTCGCCTCGATCCGCTTGATCTTGTTCACCTTGTCCACAATGGGTGCGACAAGGGCTTTGAGCTCCTCCACGTTGGCTTGAGGCGGCAAGGATCCGAGGGCGCCGTTAAGGTTGAGGCCCGGGTTGCGGAAGGCCACCTTCATCAACACCTTCTCGAGGGCCCCTGCACAAACCTGGCGTGACTCCTCGGCCAGCTGCTTTGGGACGTCTTCCCGGAGTCGCTGGAGGCCCGTCGCCACGCCTTTGAAGAACAAGCTGAGCTTGGCGCTGGGTTGGAGATGCTCGTCGGAGGAGTACGCAAGGTCCGCCATCCCAAGCTCCATCAACTCGTTGTGGATGTCGGCGGCGGTGTCCACAAGACCTTCGGTCCAGTGCTCCACGCTCTCCCTCAAGGTGTTACGGGCGGAGGCGGCATTCGCCATGCAGCTCCTCCTTGGCCTTGATCGCCTCCAACAAGCCCACCTCCCGCTCTCTGGCGCCATCCAACGTCTGCTTCAGAGTGGTCAGTTTCAGCTCCAGATCTGCCTTGGAATCCTTGGCGGCGTCAAGCTCCTTGGCCCTGTCAGCGAGACGGCTCTGCAGCTCGCCAAGGGTGTAGGCGTCCTTCTCGCACTCACGCTTGAGCACGGCAAGCTCTTCGCCGCTCTTCTTGAGGGTGGCCTCCAGTTGTGCCACCTTCGCCTTCAGTTCTTCCTTGGCGGCCTCGGCGGCTGCGGCAGCGTCCTTCGCTTCCTGAAGCGCCCCGCCAAGCGACTCCTCGCGCGCGGCAAGGTCCTCTTCGTGGCTGTCCAGATTGACCTTCCGCTGCGCCAGCTCGCTTTCCTGCGGCGAAGCTTCGGCAACCAGCCAGCTGCTCCTCATCACCGCGGCCTTCTCAAGGATGAAGGCGTGCGCTCTTCTGCGAAGCTGCGCCAGCAGCTTCCGCCACGTCGCGGAGGGCTTCTTTGTTGGCGCTCCGGAGCTCCTCGGCGCGCTTCTCCATGTCCGCTCCCGCCCTCGCGACGAGCGCCTCCCGGGTCTCCAACTTGGCCTGCCGGGAGCGGTAGAGCGACAGCAGCTTCTTCAGCAGCTGCTCCTCCTCAGACTCGCCGCTGCTGCTGCTTGGCGCGTCCACCAGCGTCAGCCCAGTGGAGGCGAGTAGCTCGCCGTCAAAGGTCTCGCCCTCGACCGGCGCCCTGGAGCTCGGTTCCCAGGGGAGCTTGATGAATACGCCTTCGCCGGCCCTCAGGTAGGCACCGGGCTGGGGCTCCTCAGAGCCTGACGCCGCGGCAGCGGCGGGGGAGTCGGCTGTCGGTGTAGCATTTGCCGCTCCTGCGGCCTCAGGGCCGTCAGTACGATCGCCCGACCCCTCGCCGGCCTCCGCGTCGGCAGTCTCGGTGGCCTCCTCACCAACAGGCTCGTCGGCGACGGCCTCTTCTTCCACGACGATGACCTCTTCTTCCTCGACGGTGGCCTCGTCGGTGTTGCCGCGTGTTTCCTCCTCGCCGGCGTCCTCGACCTCCAGCGGGTCTGCGTCCCGACGAAGAAGGCGATCAGCAGATGTTCAAAAAGAGAAACAAAAGAAAGCAAGCCCAAGGGAAAATTTAGTGTAAGGGAGTTACCCGCAACGGGATCCGCAGCCATGGCCTCGACCACCGGAGGGTCGCTGGCGCCGTCCTTGCCGGGTAGCCTCCCTTGCGGAGTGGCCTCCCATGCCGGGTGGCCTCCCTTGTCGGAGGGAGCTCCCTTGCCGGGAGTCCTCCCTTGGCGGCGTGGTGGCGGGCAGGATCTCGGAGGCGGCTTCCGAGCCCTCCTGATGAGGCTGCTCTGCTCCTACACAAGCACACAGTCGGATATCAACAATGAAGGAGCACCCCTGCACGCCTAATAGTAAGAAGAAAACTGCACACTTACTCCGGGGGCTGTGCTGGGGGCTGCTCTGAGGGAGGGTTGCCGGGTCCGGCAAGGCGGTCTCGGACGCGTCCCCCGTCGCCACGGGAGAATCGTCCTCAACGACGACCGTCGGGATCTTGGCCCTCTTCGCCGCTCTCTGGGCCAGCGTCCTGAAAAGGAAAGAGTCCAGAACGAAGCAAATCAGATTCAAGATAAAGCAATAAAAATTGAAGAAATACAAGCGCAAGTCTCAAGAGCTTACTCTTCGCCTTCCTCCTCGGAGCTGAGCGCGGAGAAGTCAAACTCCGGCCCGCCTCCGGTGTGATGAGGCGGGGTAGTAGGCTCTCTTGGCCGCTTGGCGGAGGCGTCGGCGGTGGCCTGAGAATATTCCGCCCCGGTTGTCGCTGCAGTGTGAGGCGCTCCCGCGGCAACCTCGCTTGCCGCGGTGGAGCGCGTCGAGCGGTGCTGCTGCTGTGGGCCGGTCTGTCGCCCCGGCTCGTCTCCACCTCTGCAGAGACGCCTCCTCGCTTGGCGGTGGGGAAGAAGCGCCCTCGGCGGGTCCACTCGTCCCGGCCTCGGGCCCGACAGGCTCGTCCTCGCCGGTGACCTCCCCTCGCTCGGCAGAGCTTGCCGCCTTCGCCGCATCCGCCTCCTCCACGGTGAACCCGAAGGCTCCAGCGGCAGCGGCTGCTGCCGCCTCCTCCACCCTGGTGGCGATCCTCGCCATCTCCGGGTCGGTGGTGTCGTGGGTGAGCCTCTTCGCCGTCGGCGCGGATCGGCACTTCTTGCAAGTCATCAAAGAATTGCTGCACGATCTCGTCGGGGGGCTCCTGCCAGGTTGGGACGATTCCGTGGGAGTCGCACAGTGGCATCATGGCGCGGATGCGGTCGAGCGCCGAGTTGTTGCACAATGGGACGACCCCTCGCGGCAACCTGAACCACTCTGGATGTTCGGGGTCGTTCTTGAACAGCTCGAGCAGCACCGAGTCCAGCTCCGTGACGGTGAAGTTCCAATTCAGGCCCGGACGCACCCTCATGATGTCCGCCGCATTCTGGAACTCCCAAGCAGGCCTCCTCCTTTCCTGCAAGGGAGCGATGCGGCGGCGAATGAAGTCTGCGCCAACTGCTCCTCACAACCCGGCAACCCCGAGGCGCAGAATTCGGGTCACAGCTATCTTCAGCTTCGCATTCTCCGGCGCCAAGTTACTCCAATCCTTGCCCCGCGCTATTGGGGTTTGGCGCACGGCGGTGAAAGGCTGTGGGTCCTCCTCTACGACCCAGCACCATTTGGCTCTCCTCCTCCCACTTGTTCCGAACTCCCCTCTAGGTAGGCCTCTTTCTTGCCGATCCTAGAGACCTGAGCTATCCCTCCGGCAAGTGGCTCTCCTCTCTCGACGCTGGGAACAAAGAAATGGCGGAAGAGTGCCACGTTGGTGGACTCCGACAAAGTTTTCGCACAAATGTGCGAAACGGCCATGGTTAAGATGGCGTTGGGGTGAAATCAAGGAGGCGGAGGCTAAAGGTGTTCATTATGTCGCAAAAGAACTTCGAATACGGCGGGCAAAGACCGCAATAGAAGAAAATGGCGAAGAAAGGGTACCTGTTGGGGCGGATCAGCGGCGGAGGCGGGAGCACCCTCGTCGCGGATGCGCACGTGTCTCAATCGACGTAAAAGGTAGAAGGCGCCCCGCAGCTCCCGTGCGCCCGAGCTGCGGGGAAGATGGCTCGCTCCTTGCACAGCGCCATGAGCAGCTGCGCCTCGGCCGACTTGACGCCTTCTCCTTATCGGCCTTGAGCCATGGCGAGGGGCGGAGGAGGTCGACGGCGGTGAGTGTGCTTGCGGCGAAAGGGGAGCGGGCGCTGCTCTTCGCACCGGAGAAGAAGAGGGGAGCGGCGGTGGTTTCTTGACAAGACAACAATGGCAGGGGTGGTCGGCCTGCCTCTGTTTCCTCCGCTTATAAAGGGGAGGAGGGGGCGGACGTTCCGCTTATACCAATAAAGAACCCCCCACGACCGCGCCCACGACCTCTCGCACGACGCCACGTCCGGTGCGTGCCGTTAGTGGGGATCGTGGTGGGTCCGGGGTCGAGGCCGCGCGTGCCCGTGCACAGTTCTGGGCCTGGCCCGACAAGCGCTCGGCACCGTAATGCCCAGGCCGGGGCTCTGCCGGTGTACTAGAGTAGGGGTACCCTAGTATCCCGAACTTCGTGCCTGCAGACGATCGCATGACGCCAGCTGCAAGGTTTGCCTCGTCACCGCCAATATCCTCCGTGGCTCCCTTGGAGCCATTCAAGAACAAAGTATTTGATTGAGAAGACAAGGCCCCGGCAAGAGGAGCTTGCCGGGAAGGCCACTCCAGGCACGCAGAAGACAAGGCCCCGGCAAGAGGAGCTTGCCGGGAAGGCTCGGGGCGCGACAAGTCTCCGGGCGCGACAAGGATTCGGCCGCGGCAAGGCGCTTGCCGCAGCATGCAACTTCTCTCCGTCTCCGCTCCGGCTCACCCAGCGACGTGTCGCCATGGGACCGTTCCGTGCGCGCGTGTCGAGCGGCTGTGCAGCCAGCGGAGAGCAGCGATAAGCGGCGCTGACAGGCTCGCCATCGTGGCGGCGGAGGCGCACTGACGGTCTCTGTTACACTGTTTGGGCGACAATGACGGGCATTTATTGCTTTTGTCCCTTGCCGTCGAGTTAGGTATTTTACGTGTACACTGTTCAAGTAGGTGTACCAACTCCTGTTTTTACATTTGTACCCCCGTCTATGTTGCCACCTGTCGGAGACCCCTTGAGCATATAAAAGGAGGCCCGAGTGCAACGTAGAGGGGGTTCGGTTCGCAAGGTTCGGCTCGTTCGGTTCATTCGACCCACTCGAGACCAGACACGCTCACGCTAGGTTTTGTAGCTCGCATTGCTCCCTAGCAAGAACACAATAGATCAAACAAGCAGCAGTAGGAGTTTTATCTCTCCGGAGAGCTCCGAAGCTGGGTAAACTGCTCGTGTGCATCACCTCGATCCGCTCTTCGTGCGATCTCCGCCCCCCTCCGAACCACAAGGGGCCTGCTCCGCCGGCCCCATAGGTGTTCGTGGGTACGATCAGCCTCCCCGACAATCACAAACTGCTACATACTCCGCAATATCCTTCTTCTTTCCGGTCCACCAGAAACAATCCTTCAAATCCAGATACATCTTGGTATTTCCTGGGTGAATCGAATATGGTGAATCATGGGCCTCTTACAGAATCAACTTCCTGATTTCTTGATCATTGGGCACATATACGCGGTCCTCAAACCATAATGTATCGTGCTCATCCTCACGAAATCCTTTAGCCTTTCCTTTACTCATTCGTTGCTTTATTTCGGCAATCTCCTTGTCCGTCTTCTGAACTTCTCTGATCTTATCCATCAAAGTAGACTGAATCTACATAGCTGCTACATATCCTCTCGGAACTATCTCCAAACATAGCTCGCGAAGGTCTTCGGCCAACTTCTTGGGTAATTCTACGGTCATGAGTGTGTTGACATGACTTTTGCGACTCAACGCATCGGCTACTATGTTAGCCTTTCCGGGATGATAATGCAATCTCATATCATAATCCTTTATGAGCTCTAACCATCTCCTCTACCTGAGATTCAGCTCCTTCTACATGAAGATATACTTCAAACTCTTGTGATCCGTGTATGCCTCACAATGGTTTCCGATGAGAAAATGTCTCCATGTCTTCAACGCATGCACTACGGCTGCTAACTCCAAATCATGTGTTTTTAACTCATGGGGTTTAAGTTGTCGTGAGGCATATGAAATAACTCTTCCCTCCTGCATAAGTACGGCTCCAAGTCCTCGACGAGAAGCGTAGCAATATAGTTCATAATCCTTGCGTTGATCTGGAAGAATCAACACTAGCGATGTAACCAAGCATTTCTTCAATTCCTGAAAACTGGCCTCACATTCCTCGGTCCAATTGAATTTGGTGTCCTTCTTCAACAACTCCGTCATGGGCTTTGCAATCTTCGAAAAATTCTCAATGAACCTCCGGTAGTATCCTGCGAGTCCAAGAAAACTCTGAATTTCTCCAACTGACATGGGTGACTCCCAATTTGTCATAGTGACAACCTTGGTGGGGTCTACTGCTATTCCTTCCCCGGATATAACATGTCCAAGAAATCCAACTTCCTTCAACCAAAACTCACACTTGCTGAACTTGGCGTATAGCTAATGTTCCCTGAGCTTCCCAAGTACCAAACGCAAATGCTCTTTATGTTCTTCTTCATTCTTCGAGTAGACCAGAATATCATCAATGAACACCACAACGAACTTATCCAAAAACTCCATAAACACCTTGTTCATCATGTTCATAAAATAGGCAGGTGCGTTAGTCAGACCAAATGACATAACGGTATACTCATACAGCCCGTACCTCGTTGTAAAGGCTATCTTAGGTATGTCTTGCTCTTGAATCTTCAGCTGGTGGTACCCTGATCGTAGATCGATCTTAGAAAACACTCTAGCTCCCTGCAGCTGGTCAAACAAATCATTGATCATCGGTAGTGGGTACTTGTTCTTGATCGTCACTTCATTCAATCCTCGATAATCAACAACCATCCTCAACGATCCATCCTTCTTCTCCACTAGAAGTACTGGTGATCCCCAAGGTGACGAACTTGGGTGAATATAACCTTTATCCAGTAACTCCTTAATCTGTTTCTTAATTTCCTCCAAATCCTTCGCGGGCATTCTATACGGCCTCTTAGATATTGGCCCTGTGCCTGGCAAAAGCTCAATCAAAAACTCAATGTCTCTATCTGGTGGCATGCCTGGCAACTCTTCTGGAAATACATACGGAAAATCCTTCACCACTGGTACTTCCTCCTGTACAACTCCTGATAAGGAATTTACTTGAGTCCTATTCAGCACATGCCGAGATACATACTTGATCCTTCTTCCTTCATGGGTGGTAAGCAAAATCGACTTACTGGCGCAATCAATGTTCCCTCCATACTTTGATAACCAATCCATGCCTAATATCACATCCAGTCCTTGTGACTCCAATACTATTAGGTCCAAGGGAAACAAGTAGTTACCAATCCTTAATGGTAACCGGTCACACCATAGGCTAGCCATATACTCTGCTCCTGGCGAGGTTACTAACATGGGTGACATAAGGGCTTGGGTTGGCAGTTTAAACTTATCCATGAATCCCCTTGATATGTATGAATGCGATGCACTGGTGTCAAAAAGTACGACTGCAGTAAATGACTTAACCAAAAACTTACCTATTACTGCACCTGGCTGGGCTTCAACCTCCTCCATGTTAATGTGGTTCACTTGTCCCCTGTTGAAAGGGTTGGGCTTCTTCCCAGAGCTTCCATTGCCATTTCCATTCTTGGCTTTAGGACATTCATTGGCGTAATGTCCGGTCTTCTGGCATTTGTAGCAAGTCACGTTTCTTAGATCCTTCTTGGCGGGTGTTGCCGGGTTGGAACGGTTCTGTCTGCTACTTCCTCCATTACCATTACCATTCTTGGGGCCACTATGATTGTGTGAACTTCCTCCATTATGAGTGTGGCCTCCATGGTTATGAACAAGTCCTCCTGAGTTCGGGGTGTAACGGGGTCTCTGCTGGGCTCCAGAATTATACTTCCCTTGTCCATACTTCCTCTTGCGGCTGTCAATTTGCTGCTGCTTCCCTTCAAGCATGAGATCTCTATCCACCAGCTCCTGGTAGTTATTGAAATTTGCCACCATCAACTGCATACTCAACTCATCATCCAGTCCTTACAGAAACTTCTCCTTCTTAGCTGCATCTGTAGCGACGTCATCTGGGGCATAACGTGCTAACTTACTAAACTCATCCACATATTGGCCAACAG
Source organism: Aegilops bicornis (assembly GCA_021605145.1). Classification (NCBI taxonomy): domain Eukaryota; kingdom Viridiplantae; phylum Streptophyta; class Magnoliopsida; order Poales; family Poaceae; genus Aegilops; species Aegilops bicornis. The sequence continues at coordinate 483,261,056 of CM038673.1, read as the reverse complement.
TGCGCCCTCCTTGGTGTAAGTTGCGAAACTCATGCTTCTTCATGGCCATAGCTCCTGCTGAAACATGGGCAGTGCAAAAAGGCTGCTGGAACTGGTCCCATGTTACAGTGTCAATAGGGTAAGTGACTATGAAATTCTCCCACCAAGATGATGCGGGTCCATCGAGCTGATGTGCGGCAAAACGCACTCTCTCCGCATCTATGCATCCTGCAGTGGTCAACTCCCTTTCAATCTTGCGAAGCCAATCATATGCAACAATCGGCTCGGTGCTCTTTGGAGAACACCGTGATTCAGCCCTAAGAAAAGCGGGCTAAGTGATCAACTGGTGGTGGTGGTGGTGGGTTGTTGTTGTTGTTGTTCCCTAGTTACGATTCTATACTAGTATACGCATCAATGCGATGCTGCTTTGGATCAATTGAGTGAGCTCCGGTGGGAAAGCAAATCCATTGTCGCGTCTCGGAGGCATCTGCTGGGTTTAGAAAAGATGAGAAAACAGAATAGAATGAGGTCTAGAGGGAAAACACTACCCATATGCATATGAGACAAACACAAACATATCACTCAATCAAATCAAACAAGGGCATACAATCGGTCTAGAACTATCATTACAAAATTATTTGGGCTACGCTATATACATGGTGGAATACTACTACTGATTTGGTGGTCTACTAGAGAAATTGATCGGTTGAAGACTCCATGATATCTGCTCTAGCTTCATCAACATAGTCATCATTGCTATCGTCAGGGTCCGAGTCGGTGTCGTCGATGATGATGTAGTTCTCCGGGCAAGTGGAACTGTCATCTTCTCTTCCTGGCGCAGGGTCTCCCATGAAAACTCCTAGCTTCCTGGTCAGGTCGTCATTCTTCTCCACTAGTACGACGATTTTCTCCATATAATCCTCGCGTGTAGCCTCGAGTTCTTCCTCCAGTTCTGTGATCCTTGTCATTGCTTTCTTCAAATCTGCCATGCCTGCGCACATCTGGTTCTCCTGGCATCGAATGTGCTGGTTTAACTCCTTGATGAAAGAGGCAATCGATCTATCCTTCCTGGTGTTGTTCATCTCCCATTGCTCATCTCGGTGCTCACAAATCTGATAAATAGTATCCTTGAGATCCTGGTGGTAAACTTCTCCAATGCGTCCCATGGTGATGTGAGCTGCCATACTCTTTCCTAGACTCCAGGTTGGTGCATCGAAGGAAAACTCTATGGGCTCAGTGACTGGCGTGAATGTCCTTCCTGGAACTTGAACTTGGATCATCCAGCGCTCCTCTTCTGGTAAAGTGGCGTTGTAAGTCCCGGTGAAGCTTGGTATTCCGATATTCAGGTACCTAGTAACTTCCTTCAAGTGGCGTCCAAAGGGGGTGTCTTCATCCGGTTGCATGAACTTGATCCTTGCATCCGCCATCCTAAAGAGTAGAAAATGGAGAGGAGTTAGAAATGAGAAGATAGTAGTGATCTAGGGCTTTAGCTTAGTGGTCGTGTCCTACAGTCAGCGTGTGCCCTGATACCATCTTTGTAGCGACCAGTCCTCAAACAGTCTGATCTCTGTGCATAAGTGTCATCCCTGGATCGGTAATGCTGACACACACACAGTACTTGAAGGATTTATAACAGAGTAGAAATCACACACTTATTACATCGAATGTCTCAAAGAGAACTTATTACAATAAATATGGCTTAAGGCCATCTAATACGATAACAATGAAGGCTTGGAAGATAAAGTGAGTCCATCAACTCCAACGGCATCATCGAGTGAAAGACCACGACCTAAGGCTCCTTACTGTCGTAAATGCGAAAAGTCTGCAACATGATACGTTGCAGCCCGAAAACGGGTCACCACATGGAATATGCTGGCAATGTAACACAAAAGAGTAATGAACAGAATGATGCTATCACTACATGCATGTACGACTGGTGGAGGCTGTATGGTTAATATGTTTTGCGAAAAGCCAATATTTCCCTACCGCAAAGGAATATATTTTATTTAACTACAAAGTTGGTTGAAAACATTGAGAATGGTAAACCCCATCTCAATCCCAATTAAAATTAATTAAGAACCTGACAAATTAATTATATAGAGTGATGAGATCCACATGATAATCCAAGAACCAGATACTCAAGATGTCCATAACCGGGGACACGGCTAACCATGATTAGTTTGTATACTCTGCAGAGGTTTGCGCACTTTTCCCCACAAGACTCGATCTCCTCCATTGGATTTCTCGCCCTACAGGGTGTTCGAGAAATGGATGACCGAGACACAGTCTTTCAGAAGCGTTAGCACCTTACGATGGGTAGACAGTACCACCTACATCCCCTACATCTGCTAGTCCACCACTGTAGGAGTTCACACGACTTAATCAACTATGCTAGAGCCCATAAGAGCTTGTGGCTGCACACGGAAGTTTCTAGTATGAATAATCTCATGATCCCTTTGAGACTGGGTGGCAGACGATAGGAGAATCACACGGTACCCCGAGATTTCCAAAAAAAAATACAGGCAATCACTGGATTTCCCAGGTGCCTCAATCCACCCAGATGTGTATTTAAGTTGCCACCTTAAGTTGAACCATTAATTAACAATCTCACATCTGTCATGAATACACTCAAACCCAATCCACGTCTACGAGCATAGCATAGCAGTATAAGCATAACGTAGAAGTAACTCCCAGGGTTTGATAATAAACAGGTGAATAGGTACTACCTCAGCTACTTCCCAGCCCACAATTTAATTCAGATCCTAACCATGCAATTGTTTGAGGATTGATCTAATGCAATAAAACTGGGTAGTAAAGAGGTATGATCAAAGTGTTACTTGCCTTGCTGATGATCCATGAAACCTAGAGGCTCGTAGCAGTACGCTTCGCACTCCGGGTACTCTATCGCAAACAAACAAGCATATAATAAGCAATCAAACAAGGGCACGGGTAAAACTCGAATAAGAGATCTAACCAGAAAGTTCAACTTAAGAACTCCGGTTTGCAAAAATATCCAAATCAAACGAAGCAACAAAACTCAAACGGCGAAAGAAACAAGCTTCATTTACTAATCTGGACTAAATTCAAATTTTACAGTAGCAAAAACTTGTTTAAGTTGGTTAAACAGAAAGAGGGTTTTGAGACGAAACTCTAGGCGCTTGAATCGCCTGATTCCGATAAACGAGCGAAAAGTTATACTAGAACGAAAATCGGATCAGAAATCACGATCGAAAATAACCACGGAAAATCCGAGAAAAAGAAAAACTGACGAACAGGCTAACGAACGAATGTTCGCTGTCTGCGGTTAAACGATGAAAACCGTTTGTTAAAACGAACGTACGAACGGGCGTTCGCTATATAACTAAACCGAAAAATAAATAAAATAAAACGATCAAAAAATAAACCGCGGTTGTAAAAAGACCAACGGTTTTCTCACGAAAACCGTGGCGGCGCTGACTACCTCCGGATCCAGCGGCAGCGGTGGCGTGACGGCTCCGTGGCGGCCAGCGGCATGGCGGCGTCCGTGATGGTGGCAGGTGTGGGCTGCGGCGCGCGATTAGGGTTAGGGTTTGGTAGCGGGCTGGCGGCGTAGGTGGGCTTCGGCGGCTCGGGGCGGGGCGGCTTATAAAGGCCCCCTGGGCAGAGTCCCGCTCGGGTAAGGCCAGGAGTCGGTTTGACTTTTTTTTAAAATAATTCCGACGTGCAGAAAAAGAAAGAAAAGAAATACTAAACGGACTTCAAATATCGCGAAAGAAAATTTCCCCGTCTTCTAAAAATAAGCCGGACAAGGTGAACATTTATTTGGGCCTAAAATGCAATTTTTGAAAACGCATATTTTTCCTAATTCAAATAAAATAACGATAAAACTCTGAATAAAAATCTTATTTGATTTTAATATTAAATCTCTGATATTTCTTTATTTTGAGGAAGTCATTTTATCCTCTCTCTTTTATTTTTAATAAAAGAAATATTTCAGAGAAAAATAATTAAAATCAAACGATCCTCTTTTCAAAAATTCGAGAAAAACTCGAATATGAAGATAATTGAAATCCCCAACTCTCTCCGTGGGTCCTTGAGTTGCGTGGAATTTCTAGGATCTAACCAAAATGCAATAAAATATGATATGCAATGATGATCTAATGTATAACATTCCAAATTAAAAATTTGGGATGTTACACGGTGTAAATTAATTTTAATGCATGTTCATGACTGTTATCACTCTCTAGCTGGTTGCTTCCGAGTCTTTTGATAGCCTTCATTTGTACTAAGCGGGAATACTGCTTGTGCATCCAATCCCTTAAACCCCAAAGTTATGCCATATGAGTCCACCATACCTTCCTATATGCGGTATTTACCTGTCATTCCAAGTAAATTTGTATGTGCCAAACATTAAACCTTCAAATGAAATTCTGTTTTGTATGCTGGAATAGCTCATGTATCAACTAGGGCTGTCTATATCTTCGATGCTAGGTGGGTTATTCTCAAGAGGAGTGGACTCCGCTCCTCACTCACGAGAACATGGCTGGTCACCGGGATGTCCAGTCCCATGCTTTATGCCAACCAAATCAAAATAATTGCAAACAAAACTCCCCCAGGACTGTTGTTGGTATGGACAGTACCTCGTTGTTCCGGATGGCCGTGGAGTGTGCTTGTTGGTGGTGGGGTAGTATAAACTTTACCATTCTGTTTGGGAACCGCCTAAAATGTGTGTAGCATGGAAGATATCGCCATCTCTCGGTTGTTATGTTGACAATGAAAGTATGCCGCTCAAAATATTATTTATCTCTATTTCAAAATCGAGCTCTGGCACCTCTACAAATCCCTTCTTCCCTCTACGAAGGGCCTATCTATTTACTTTTATGTTGAGTCATCATCCTCTTATTAAAAAGCACTAGTTGGAGAGCACCGCTGTCATTTGCATCCATCACTATTAATTTATATTGGGTATGACTATGACTGGATCTCTTTTACCATGAATTACAATGTCTAGTCAATCCTTGATCTTTAAAGGTGCTCAGCATTTATGTTTTGCGGTCTCAGAAAGGGCTAGCGAGATACCATCTTGTTATATCATATCATGATTGTTTTGAGAAAGTGTTTTCATCAGAGATTTGTTATTATTGCTCGCTAGTTGATTATGCCATTGATATGAGTAAACATGAGACCAAAATGTTATTGTGAATATGGTTAGTTATAATCTTTGCTGAAAACTTGAATGCTAGCTTTACATATTTACCACAACAAGAGCAAACAGAGTTTGTAAAAGTTTTTCTTTATCTCTTTCAGTTTATCAACTGAATTTCTTGAGGACAAGCAAAGGTTTAAGCTTGGGGGAGTTGATACGTCTCCGTCGTATCTACTTTTCCAAACACTTTTGCCCTTGTTTTGGACTCTAACTTGTATGATTTGAATGGAACTAACCCGGACTGATGCTGTTTTCTGCAGAATTGCCATGGTGTTATCTTTGTGCAGAAACAAACGTTCTTGGAATGACCTGAAACTCCACGGAGATTATTTTTGGAAAATATAAAAAATACTGGCGAAAGAATCAAGGCCAAGGGGCCCACACCCTATCCACGAGGGTGGGAGGCGCGCCTGCCCCCCTGGGCGCGCCCCCTGCCTCGTGGGCCCCCTGGAACTCCATCGACCTCAACTCCAACTCCATATATTCATGTTCGGGAGAAAAATATCAGAAAGAAGGATTCATCGTGTTTTACGATAAGGGGCCACCGCCAAGCCCTAATCTCTCTCGGGAGGGCTGATCTGGAGTCCGTTCGGGGCTCCGGAGAGGGGGATCCGTCGCCGTCATCATCATCAACCATCCTCCATCACCAATTTCATGATGCTCACCGCCGTGCGTGAGTAATTCCATCGTAGGCTTGCTGGACGGTGATGGGTTGGATGAGATTTACCATGTAATCGAGTTAGTTTTGTTAGGGTTTGATCCCTAGTATCCACTATGTTCGGAGATTGATGTTGCCATGACTTCGCTTATGCTTAATGCTTGTCACTAGGGCCCGAGTGCCATGATTTCAGATCTGAACCTATTATGTTTTCATGAATATATGCGAGTTCTTGATCCTATCTTGCAAGTCTATAGTCACCTACTATGAGTTATGATCCGGCAACCCAGTGACAATGATCGGGACCACTCCCGGTGATGACCGTAGTTTGAGGAGTTCATGTATTCACTATGTGTTAATGCTTTGTTCCGGTACTCTATTAAAAGGAGGCCTTAATATCCCTTAGTTTCCAATAGGACCCCGCTGACTCGGGAGGGTAGGGAAAAAGATGTCATGCAAGTTCTTTTCCATAAGCATGTATGACTATATTCGGAATACATGCCTACAATACATTGTTGAATTGGAGCTTTTTCTGTGTCACCCTATGTTATAACTATTACATGATGAACCGCATCTGACATAATTATCCATCACCGATCCAATGCCTACGAGCTTTTCACATATTGTTCTTTGCTTAGTTACTTTTCCGTTGCCACTGTTACAATCACTACAAAGTTGCTACTGTTACCTTCTCAACTGTTACCGTTACTTCCATACTACTTTGCTACTAAATACTTTGCTGCAGATATTAAGTTATCCAGGTGTGGTTGACTTGACAACTCAGCTGCTAATACTTGAGAATATTCTTTGGCTCCCCTTGTGTCGAATCAATAAATTTGGGTTGAATACTCTACCCTCGAAAACTGTTGCGATCCCCTATACTTGTGGGTTATCATACGCAAACTAGTTAACTAGAGGTACGCATGTCATCGTACCCAAACTAACAAAGTAGCGTTACGCAAGTTCGGTAGGGACCATGGACATCACAAAGTTTAATCACTACAGAATGTATACAATTTCAACCACATATCATCATCATCGGCATCGTAAATCACTAGAAGTTCCTTCCTTCCATATCATCAAGGATGGACCCTAGCTTCTTGAACAACGTGAGGTCATGACGTTGCATGCCTATGCGAGTTCGGACGTCAGCTCGCGATATAGGGCCGTGGTGGAACATCCCCTTCTCATCGATGACTTCTTTCATGATGATCATCGCAATGTCCCTTTGGATGCGAAAGAAGTCATCTCTAAGTTTATAATCCGCTTCTCTATGAGATTCTACCCACTTGCGGATATGATCATCGTTTCTGGTTGTCATACGAAGCTTTTGGTGATCCATGTTGAACTCAATCATGAGATGGAGGAGGTAGAATCCATCTTTCTTGCTTGGTTTTGGGACATGGATGCAGCAGGTTAGTTTTATGCGAGAAACCCAACTTCTTGTTCCTTTGTTTCCTGATCTGCAGGTGGCCACCCCTAATGCTGAAGCCTTGTAGAGCATCATCTAGAATATTCATTATGTGGGTGTAGTCCTTCTTCTCATAGTCTTTGGTAGGGTCGAAATACACGGCGTGGGAGACTCACGGGTAAAGAACGATAAGGACGGTAGCGCCCGTTCTTTCTTGAGGAAAAAGACACCTCAAATTATTCTTCATATGAAGGAATGATTGAAATGTACGAAAGGGTTGTCCGGAACTGACTTACTTTGGATGATAAGGCAGGAGGACAATTTCCTGGTCCTTATTCTGTACCATGAAGTTTTGGAGGTACTCCCTAGCAGTTTCACGCTCGAAGTCACCGAGACTCAAGAAAGACTCGTGCATGTAGTACGGATCCGCCACACAGATTTGCGAGACTTCTTCTCTTTTCATGACGAAGCTCATATGTAGCGCAAAAAGGCGGACGATTGTAAAATCGAGCCGCCTTGTCAGAAACATCCCAAAGATATGGTCAAACCGCAGGAAGAACACCTCCGTGGGCCGTGTGTTGATGTAGCACTTCCCCTCAGGCACACGAGCCGCGTATGTCGGATATCCTGGATCCTTCAAGGCTAGTAGGCTTTTCTCAGTCGACAACACATGGTCGTGTAGTCTCCTGAGATCCCCTGATAGTGCCTCCAGCGGTTTCGGTGGTAGCATCGGCTCACCCGTGAGATGGAACATGGCCGCACCTTTCACGGGTACACGCTCTTCAGAATCCACCGTCTGGATGCTATGTGCTCTGGCTTGTTTGGAGGCAGCTATATTCCCTGGTCTCTTCCTCTCCTTTTTCTTGGGCACACCTTCCAGACCCTTCCTTAACCCCTGCCCCAGTGTTGCCAGGCTAAGCACTGTACGACCCCCGGCTAGTTGAGCGTGTGTTGAGGCGGCATCTTCAGGCGTTCCTGCTACGACGTTCCCACAAGTATAGGGGATCGCAACAGTTTTCGAGGGTAGAGTATTCAACCCAAATTTATTGATTCGACACAAGGGGAGCCAAAGAATATTCTCAAGTATTAGCAGTTGAGTTGCCAATTCAACCACACTTGGATAACTTAGTATCTGTAGCAAAGTATTTAGTAGCAAAGTAATATGGAAGTAACGGTAACGGTAGCAAAAGTAACGGTAGCAAAGTAATATTTTTGGTGTTTTGTAGTGATTGTAACAGTAGCAACGAAAAGTAAATAAATGGAGAGCAATATGAGAAAAGCTCGTAGGCATTGGATCGGTGATGGAGAATTATGCTGGATACGGTACATCATGTAACAGTCATAACATAGGGTGACACAGAACTTGTTGGAAATATGCCCTAGAGGCAATAATAAAAGGATTATTATTGTATTTCCTGTTCATGATAATTGTCTTTTATTCATGCTATAATTGTATTATCTGGAAATCGTAATACACGTGTGAATACATAGACTACAATATGTCCCTAGTGAGCCTCTAGTTGACTAGCTCGTTGATCAATAGATAGTCATGGTTTCATGACTATGGACATTGGATGTCATTGATAACGGGATCACATCATTAGGAGAATGATGTGATGGACAAGACCCAATCCTAAGCATAGCACAAGATCGTGTAGTTCGTTTTGCTAGAGCTTTTCCAATGTCAAGTATCTTTTCCTTAGACCATGAGATCGTGTAACTCCCGGATACCGTAGGAGTGCTTTGGGTGTACCAAAGCGTCACAACGTGGCGAGTGACTATAAAGGTGCACTACAGGTATCTCCGAAAGTGTCATTGGGTTGACACGTGTCGAGACTGGATTTGTCACTCCGTATTACGGAGAGGTATCGCTGGGCCCCTTTCGGTAATGCATCATCATAATGAGCTCAAAGTGACCAAGTGTTTGGTCACAGGATCATGCATTACGGTGCGAGTAAAGTGACTTACGGTATCGAGATTGAGCGAGGTATTGGGATACCGACGATCGAATCTCGGGCAAGTAACATACCGATTGACAAAGGGAATTGTATACGGGGTTGCTTGAATCCTCGACATCATGGTTCATCCGATGAGATCATCGAGGAGCATGTAGAGCCACCATGGGTATCCAGATCCGCTGTTGGTTATTGACCCGGAGAGCCGTCTCGGTCATGTCTACATGTCTCCCGAACCCGTAGGGTCTACACATAAGGTTCGGTGGCGCTAGGGTTGTATGAATATGAGTATGCAGCAAACCGAAAGTTGTTCGAGTCCGGATGAGATCCGGACGTCATGAGGAGTTCGAGAATGGTCCGGAGGTAAATAATTATATATGGGAAGTCGAGTTTGACCGCCGGGAAAGTTTGGGGTCCACGGTATTGTCTGGGACCACGGAAGGGTCCCGGGGTCCACCGGGTGGGGCCACCTATCCCGGAGGGCCACATGGGCTGAAGTGGGAGGAACCAGCCCACTGGTGGGCTGGTGCGCCCCAGGCCCCCCTGCACCTAGGGTTGGGAACCCTAGGGAGGCGCTCCACTGGCCTTGGGGGGCACTCCACCCCCCTTGGCCCCCGCCCCCCTAGGAGATCCCATCTCCTAGGGCCGCCCCCCCCCTTGGGGACCCTATATATAGAGGGGAGGAGGGAGGGCAGACGCACCCTTGCACTTGGCGCCTCCCTTCCCCTTTGCTACACCTCCTCCTCCCGTAGTCGCTTGGCGAAGCCCTGCCGGAACTCTGTTGCATCCACCACCACGCCGTCGTGCTGCTGGATCTTCATCAACCTCTCCCTCCTCCTTGTTGGATCAAGGCGTGGGAGACGTCATCCGCTCCGTACGTGTGTTGAACATGGAGGTGCTTTCCGTTCGGCACTTGGTCATCGGTGATTTGGATCACGATGAGTACGACTCCCTCAACCCTGTTCTCTTGAACGCTTCCGCTCGCGATCTACAAAGGTATGTAGATGCACTCCTATCACTCATTGCTAGATGAACTCATAGATGGATCTTGGTGAAACCGTAAGAATTTTTTTATTTTCTGCAACGTTCCCCAACAGTGGCATCATGAGCTAGGTCTATGCGTAGTTCTCTATTGCACGAGTAGAACACAAATCTGTTGTGGGCGTAGATATGCACATCCCCAATAATAAGAATATCATATCTCTTTTTGACAGTAGGTAGAGGAAATTCAAAACCTCCAAAAATAATCGATGGAATTTTTCCAATGGAATTGATACTGTGGACTTGAAGTTGCTTCCTCGGAAAGTGTACCGTATGCTCATTACCATTAACATGAAAAGTGACATTGGCTTTGTTGCAATCAATAACAGCCCCTGGAGTATTCAAAAAAGGTCTTCCAAGAATAATAGACATACTATCGTCCTCGGGAATATCCAGAATAACAAAGTCCGTTAAAATAGTAACGTTTGCAACCACAAACATCCTCACAAATACCAACAGGTATAGCAGTTGATTTATTAGCCATTTGCAAAGATATTTCAGTAGGTGTCAACTTATCCAAATCAAGTCTATGACATAAAGAGAGAGGCATGACACTAACACCGGCTCCAAGATCACATAAAGCAGTTCTAACATAATTTCTTTTAATGGAGCATGGTATAGTAGGTACTCCTGGATCTCCTAGTTTCTTGGGTATTCCACCTTTAAAAGTGCAATTAGCAAGCATGGTGGAAATTTCAGCTTCCGGTATCTTTCTTTTATTAGTAACAATATCTTTCATGTACTTAGCATAAGGATTCATTTTGAGCATATCGATTAATCGCATACATAAAAGATAGGTCTAGTCATTTCAGCAAAGCGCTCAAAATCCTCATCATCCTTTTTCTTGGATGGCTTAGGAGGAAAAGGCATGGGTTTCTGAACCCAAGGTTCTCTTTCTTTACCATGTTTCCTAGCAACAAAGTCTCTCTTATCATAACGTTGATTCTTTAATTGTGGGTTATCAAGATCAACAGCAGGTTCAATTTCTACGTCATTATCGTTGCTAGGTTGAGCATCCTCATGAACATCATCATTAACATTATCACTAGGTTCATGTTCATTACCAGATTGTGTTCCAGCATCAGAAATAGAGATATCATTTGGATTCGCAGGTGGTTCAGCAATAGGTTCACTAGAAGCATGCAAAGTCCTATCATTTTTCTTTTTCTTCCTTTTAGAAGGACTAGGTGCATCAATATTATTTCTCTGAGAATCTTGTTCAATTCTCTTAGGGTGGCCTTCAGGATACGAAGGTTCCTGGGTCATTTTACCAGTTCTAGTAGCAACTCTAATAGCATAATCATTATTCTTACTATTTAATTCATTGAGCAAATCATTTTGAGCTTTAAGTACTTGTTCTACTTGAGTGGTAACCATAGAAGCATGTTTACTAATGAGTTTGAGTTCACCTTTAACATTAGCCATGTAATTACTCAAGTGTTCAAGCGTATCGGAATTGTATTTCAATTGTCTACCAAAATAAGCATTGAAGTATACTTGTTTGACAATAAAATTATCAAACTCTTCTAAGCATTGTCTAGTAGACTTATAGTGAGGAATACCACCTTCATCAAATCTACAGAGAGAATTTACCTTTACTACCTGTGTCGGGTTCTCAAGACCATGAGTTTCTTCAATAGGTGATGGATTGAGATCATATGTTTCTTCAACATGCGGTAAATTAAGACCATGTATTTCTTCAATAGGAGGTAAATTCTTAACATCTTCAACTTTAATACCTTTTTCTTTCATAGATTTCTTTGCCTCTTGCATATCTTCAGGACTGAGAAATAGAACACCTCTCTTCTTCGGAGTTGGTTTAGGAATAGGCTCAGGAATTGGCTCTGGAGCTGGCTCAGGAAGAGTCCAATTATTTTCATTTGTCAACATATTATTCAATAGAATTTCAGCTTCATCCGGTGTTCTTTCCCTGACAGCAGAACCGAACAACTATCCGTAATCTCTGGAAGCATCGGTTAGTCCATTATAAAAGATATCAAGTATTTCATTTTTATTAAGAGGATGATCAGGCAAAGCATTAAGTAATTGGAGAAGCCTCCCCCAAGCTTGTGGGAGACTCTCTTCTTCAATTTACACAAAATTATATATATCCCTCAAAGCAGCTTGTTTCTTATGAGTTGGGAAATATTTAGCAGAGAAGTAATAAATCATATCCTGGGGACTACGCAGACAACTAGGATCAAGAGAATTAAACCATATCTTAGCGTCACCCTTTAATGAGAACGGAATTATTTTTAGGATATAAAGATAGCGAGATTTCTCATCATTAGTGAACAGGGTGGCTATATCATTTAATTTAGTAAGATGTGCCACAAAAGTTTCAGATTCATAGCCATGAAAAGGATCAGATTCAACCAAAGTAATTATATCAGGATCAACAGAGAACTCATTATCCTTATCACTAACACAGATAGGTGAAGTAGCAAAAGCAGGGTCAGGTTTCATTCTAGCATTAAGACATTGCTGCTTCCATTTAGCTAATAACCTCTTGAGTTCGTACCTATCTTTGCAAGCTAAAATAGCTAGAGAAGCTTCTTTTTCAAAAACATAACCCTCAGGAACAACATGATAGTCTTCATCATCACTTTCATCAATTTTATCAGTTTCAATAATTTCTTTCTCTCTAGCCCTAGCAAGTTGTTCCTCAAGAAATTCACCAAGTGGCACAGTAGTATCAAGCATAGAAGTAGTTTCATCATAAGTATCATGCATAGCAGAAGTGGAATCATCAATAACATGCGACATATCGTAATCGAATAGCGAAACAGGTTTAGGTGTCGCAAGCTTACTCAAAAGCAGAAGGTGAATCAAGTGCAGAGCTAGATGGCAGTTCCTTACCTCCCCTCGTAGTTGAGGGATAAATTTTTGTTTTTGCGTCTTTCAAATTCTTCATAGTGACCAGCAGATATAAATCCCAAGTGACTCAAAGAATAGAGCTATGCTCCCCGACAGCAGCGCCAGAAAATAGTCTTGATAACCCACAAGTACAGGGGACCGCAACAGTTTTCGAGGCTAGAGTATTCAACCCAAATTTATTGATTCGACACAAGGGGAGCCAAAGAATATTCTCAAGTATTAGCAGCTGAGTTGTCAATTCAACCACACCTGGATAACTTAGTATCTGCAGCAAAGTATTTAGTAGCAAAGTAATATGGAAGTAACGGTAACGGTAGCAAAAGTGACGGTAGCAAAGTAATATTTTTGGTGTTTTGTAGTGATTGTAACAGTAGCAACGGAAAAGTAAATAAATGGAGAACAATATGTGAAAAGCTCGTAGGCATTGGATCGATGATGGAGAATTATGCTGGATGCGGTTCATCATGTAACAGTCATAACATAGGGTGACACATAACTAGCTCCAATTCATCAATGTAATGTAGGCATGTATTCCGAATATTGTCATACGTGCTTATGGAAAAGAACATTGCATGACATCTTTTGTCCTACCCTCCCGTGGCAGCGGGGTCCTAATGGAAACTAAGGGATATTAAGGCCTCCTTTTAATAGAGTACTGGAACAAAGCATTAACACATAGTGAATACATGAACTCCTCAAACTAGGTGACTATAGACTTGCAAGATAGGATCAAGAACTCACATATATTCATGAAAACATAATAGGTTCAGATCTGAAATCATGGCACTCGAGCCCTAGTGACAAGCATTAAGCATAGCAAAGTCATAGCAACATCAATCTCAGAACTTAGTGGATACTAGGGATCAAAACCTAACAAAACTAACTCGATTACATAATAGATCTCATCCAACCCATCACCGTCCAGCAAGCCTACGATGGAATTACTCACGCACAGCGGTGAGCATCATGAAATTGGTGATGGAGGATGGTTGATGATGACGACGGCGACGAATCCCCCTCTCCGGAGCCCCGACGGACTCTAGATCAGCCCTCCCGAGAGGTTTTAGGGCTTGGCGGCGGCTCCGTATCGTAAAACGTGATGAATCCTTCTCTCTGATTTTTTTCTCCCCGAAAGTGAATATATGGAGTTGGAGTTGAGGTCGGTGGGCGTCGGGGTCCACGACGTGAGGCGCGCCGAGGGGGCACGCCCCACCCTCGTGGACAGGGTGTGGGCCCCCACGGCGTGGATTTTTCTTCCAGATATTTTCTTATTTTCCAAATAGATGTTCCGTGGAGTTTCAGGTCATTCCGAGAACTTTTGTTTACGCACATAAATAACACCATGGAAAGTCTGCTGAAAACAACGTCAGTCCGGGTTAGTTCCATTCAAATCATGCAAGTTAGAGTCCAAAACAAGGGAAAAGTGTTTGGAAAAGTAGATACGACGGAGACGTATCAGGGCGTCGAGCTCGGCCAAAGACGAAGGCCCACCTAGCACGCCAGAGACTGAGGACGGGCTGCTATGAGCGGGTGCGAGTGCAAGAGGAGGCCCGATTGCGTGAGCAAGTGATGGTGCGGTGGTGTTGTTGTTCACGGAGTTGCCTGCGACGAAACTGGGCAACGGGAAATCATGTATCGTCTTGTTTGGATTTTCCTTCGTCCAGTTGATGATAGCCGGGACCAAGTTAGTAGCGAAATCATTTACTGCGCGATTCTGGTGCATTGACTGCCCTCTTGTAGTGACTCATTTTTCTCCTCGGCTATTTTTTTCGCGTCCTTAGTTGTTTTTTTCTCGAACGCAAGCTTCACCTTCTCGTCGATGTCCGCCTGACTAAAGTTCTTTTTCTGCTTCTTGGCCTCCGGGCCCTCGTTGTAAAACACCTCCACATGGCGCCGTCACCGGCGCCGCGCACACGACCATATTTCGAGCGCTGGCCCAAAGGGAGTCCCTTAAGTTCGTTCAAGGCCCTGTTGAGAGGGGTGTCCCACTTGAGCCTCATCGGAGAAGTAGGGCTTTCGGCTGCAAGCTGGTGTTGCTTCTCCTGCAGAAGGAATGTGAACCGTTTAGGAATGTGTAGTCGACTAAATCTGGAGCTAAATGTAAGGTGGTAAAAGAATAATTACCAGTAGTCTAATCAATCTCCTCGTGATCTCATCCATGTAAAAAACCTTCTTTTCCTTGTCCCACTTGTAGCGGGCCCTGATGAAGTCACGCTCCAAGGGGCTGGTGAACTTCGCGAAGGGGTCTGGGAGTGTCGTTTCCCAGCAACTCCCGACACTCGGTATGCCTACTATCTAGCACAAGTCATGCCAAAATTTATGAAAAATTTCGGCATGACCTTTGCTAAAAAATGGACATATCGAGCGCCTGAAGTTCACCAGAACGAAAATGAATCAACATTCCGGTGTAACACAGGCCACTCGGATCATTTTCCCTGCACATAATCATCATGTCCAAATGACATGTCCAAATTCCAAATATGACATGTCCAAAACATCACTTGTCCACATATCACATGTCCACTAAAAAACCTAGCTAAATTCATAACTAAATAGATAACCTAATTAACCTACTGCCCTAACTAAAAAATAAGTAAATTAACCAAAGAACCCTAGCTAGCAGAGAGAGGAGGAGCGGTGGGGGCTTACAGTCTTGAGGCAGGCCCGGCGGCCGAGGTTGGGAGGTCGGGGTTGGGGCCGAGGTCGAGGTCGGGGCGGAGTCGAGTCGGCGCTTGAGGCGGAGCTGGGAGTCGGGGCAGGGAGTCGGGGCTGGGAGACGGGGCAGGGCCGTGGGCGGCGTCGAGGTCGGGAGGCGGCCTTGAGCGCGATGAGGCGAGAGCTCGGCGGGGACGGGGAAGAAAGAGTAGGGATTTGGGGGAAAAGAGGCGGGATGAAGAGATAGTGGGGATTTTGGGGGGTTAAGTGGACATAGCAGTAGCGCGTTTAAACCAAACACGCTATAGCTAAGTTAGCTATAGCGGTTTTACGCAGAGAGCGCTACTGCTATTACAGGTAGCTATAGCGGTTTTATGAGGAAACCGCTACTGCTACCTTGACTAGCTATAACTCTTTTCCAGAAAAGCGCTACTGCTATAACCAGTACCTATATCAGTTTTCCTATTTGTTTCCTTCTATTTTCTTTTCCTTTATTTTCTCTCACTTTTTTTTCCCGAGAGTAGTGAATGAAGGGAAGGCGATATATATTGCATCATTTGACGGTTAAGTATGTATACAAAATAGGAACATACATATTACATCTTTGGACCCATGCATAATGGCTAAGTGTGTATACAAAATAGGAACATATATATTACATCATTTGACCGATAACATACGGTTCCTCAGTGTTGACATTTTCATTTTTGAGTGAGCTTCTTTCCCTTCTTGTTCATTGAAGAATAATTGAGCCCCTCATTGTGACTTTTCCTTTTCCATGGAGTATGATTTTTCTTAGGTAATGTACTATTGATTCTTCTTTTGACGTACACTTCATCCTCATCGTCATCTTCCCTCATTGGGTTCCCGTACTGGTCGTAGTCTTCCTCGTTGGTGACTCCATCCATTCCAATGATGTTCCTTTTGCCTCTCCTCACGACAACACGGCTGGGATTGCGCGGGTCGGTTATGAAGAAGCATTATGTCACGTGCTTAGCGTGTACCCATGGCTCGTTTTTTGCGATAGCGTTCACGGTAGCGCTCTTGGCGTCAGGTATAGTCATGGTAGTGAAATACCGGTTTTATCTTTCGACATTCTTAGCTCACCTGACACGGAACATCGTCGTGTTGTGCAGTCCAGAGTAGTCAAGCTCCCAGATCTCCTCGACCCTTCCGTAAAATCTCTCAGTGTCGCTGTTGTCGCTACCGGTCATGCATTCCATCGTCACCCCTGAGTTATGATCATCATTGTCCATATCTTTGGCCTTTGTGTATAATGTGTATCTGTTGATATCGTATGCCTGATAGGTGACAAGGTTGGGCAAGGGGCCATGTGCTAAGGCGTATATGAGCAATCCGTCCTTAGAGCCCTCCTCTAGGGGATTAGCAATAATATGCTCTTTGAAACAATGCAGGAAAGTGGAGTTGTGCTCTCTAGTAACTTCGGCGGCCGTCCTGCATACCCCCCGGTCATGATACTTCTTTGCGATAATTTCTTTGTGCAGTGCCACGAAAGGATCTACCTCGTCTAGGTGTTGTATCACTACCAAGTTTGCTTTGTCAAAGTCGTTGCGTCGATCTAAGTATGCCATGTGCAGTTCCCTGTGACCGTTGGAGTGACCTTCTCCTTCGAGCCTCCCATCGTGCTTGTTAACGAGCAAACCAACACCAACACTAGGCGGCTGGTCTGCGCCTGATACGTCTCCAACGTATCTATAATTTTTGATTGCTCCATGCTACTTTATCTATTGTTTTGGACTACAATGGGCTTTATTTTCCACTTTTATATTACTTTTGGGACTAACCTATTAACCGGAGGCCCAGCCCAGAATAGCTGTGTTTGCCTATTTGGTGTTTTGAAGAAACGGAATATCAAACGGAGTCCAAATGGAATGAAACTTTCAGGAACGTGATCTTCTCACCGGACGTGATCCAGGAGACTTGGACCCTACTCCAAGAAGTGCCAGAGGCGGTCACGAGGGTGGGGGGCGCGCCCTCCCCCTGGGCGCGCCCCCCTGCCTCGTGGGCCCCCTGACGCTCCCCGACGTACTCCTTCCTCCTATATATACCTACGTACCCCCGACAGATCAAAAAGGGAGCCAAAAACCTAATTCCACCGACGTACCTTCCTGTATCCACGAGATCCCATCTTGGGGCCTGTTCCGGAGCAACGCCGGAGGGGGCATCCACCACGGAGGGCTTCTACATCAACACCGTAGCCCCTCCGATGAAGTGTGAGTAGTTTACTTCAGACCTTCGGGTCCATATCTAGTAGCTAGATGGCTTCTTCTCTCCTTTTGGATCTCAATACAATGTTTTCCCCCTCTCTCGTGGAGATCTATTCGATGTAATCTTGTTTTTGCGGTGTGTTTGTTGAGAACGATGAATTGTGGGTTTATGATCCAACTTATCTATGGAAAATATTTGATTCTTCTCTGAATTCTTTTATGTATGATTGAGTTATCTTTGCAAGTCTCTTCGAATTATCCGTTTGGTTTGGCCAACTAGATTGGTAGTTCTTGCAATGGGAGAAGTGCTTAGATTTGGGTTCAATCTTGCGGTGTCTTTACCCAGTGACAGAAAGGGTTGCAAGGCACGTATTGTATTGTTGCCATCAAGGATAACAAGATGGGGTTTTTATCATATTGCATGAACTTATCTCTCTACATCATGTCATCTTGCTTAAGGCGTTACTCTGTTTTTAACTTAATACTCTAGATGCATGCTGGATAGCGGTCGATGAGTGAAGTAATAGTAGTAGATGCAGAATCGTTTCGATCTACTTGTCTCGGACGTGATGCCTATATACATGATCATTGCCTAGATATACTCATAACTATGCTCAATTACATCAATTGCTCAACAGTAATTTGTTCACCCACCGTAGAATATCTATGCTCTTGAGAGAAGCCACTAGTGAAACCTATGGCTCCCGGGTCTATTCTCAGCATGTCAATCTCCATCACTTTATTTACTTGCTTTTCTTTTACTTTTTAGTTTGCATATTTATACCAAAATACCAAAAATATTATCTCTATCAGATCTCACTCTCGTAAGTGACCGTGAAGGGATTGACAACCCCTAGTCGCCTTGTTTGCGAGTAGCTATCGTTTTGTGCAGGTACGAGGGACTTGCGCGTGGCCTCCTACTGGATTGATACCTTGGTTCTTAAAAACTGAGGGAAATACTTACGCTCTTGTCTTTGCATCATCGTCTCCTCTTGAGGAAAACCAGCATAAGCTCAAGGCGTAGCAAGAAGGATTTACAGGCGCCCGTTGCCGAGGAGGCTTACGCAAAAGTCAACATACCAAGTACCCATCACAATCCCTATCTCTCGCATTACATTATTTGCCATTTGCCTCTCATTTTCCTCTCCCCCACTTCACCTTGCCGTTTTATTCGCCCTCTCTTTCCCAATCTCCTCCTCTTTTTCCCCTTGCCTTTTGTTTGCTCGTGTGTTAGTTTGCTTGTTCGTCGCGGTGACTCAAGATGCTACCAAATTGTGTGACTTCACCAATACCAATAATAATGATTTCCTTAGCACTCCGATTGCTCCTCTTGCCAATACTGAATCTTGTGAAATCAACACTTCTTTGCTGAATCTTGTTATGAAAGATCAATTCGCCGGCCTTCCTAGTGAATAGCTTCGTTGATTTATGTGATATGCAAAAGAAAAAAGATGTCGATAATGATGTCGTTAAATTGAAGCTATTTCCTTTTTCACTTAGAGATCGTGCTAAAGCGTGGTTTTCATCTTTGCCTAAAAATAGTATTGATTCTTGGAACAAGTGCAAAGATGCTTTTATCTCTAAGTATTTTCCTCCCGCTAAGATTATCTCTCTTAGGAACGATATTATGAATTTTAAGCAACTTGATCATGAACATGTTGCACAAGCTTGGGAGAGAATGAAATTAATGATACGTAATTGTCCTACTCATGGTTTAAACTTGTGGATAATTATACAAACAATTTATGCCGGATTGAATTTTGCTTCTAGAAATCTTTTAGATTCGGCCGCGGGAGGCACTTTTATGGAAATCACTTTAGGAGATGCTACTAAACTCCTAGATAATATTATGGTTAATTATTCTCAATGGCATCTTGAAAGATCTACTAATAAAAAAGTGCATGCTATAGAAGAAATCAATGTTTTGAGTGGAAAGATGGATGAACTTATGAATTTATTTGCTAAGAGTGTTTCTTCTGATCCCAATGATATGCCTTTATCTACTTTCCTTGAGAATAATAATGAATATATGGATGTGAATTTTGTCGGTAGGAATACTTTTGGTAACAACGCGTATAGAGGGAATTTTAATCCTAGGCCTTATCCTAGTAATCCTTCTAACAATTATGGAAATTCCCACAACAACTCTTATGGAAATTTTAATAAGATGCCCTCTGAATTTTAGAGTAGTATTAAAGAGTTTATGAATTCACAAAAGAATTTTAATGCTTTGCTTGAAGAGAAACTGCTTAAAGTTGATGATTTGGCTAGGAACGTTGATAGAATTTCTCTCGAGATTGATTCTTTAAAGCTTAGATCTATTCCTCCTAAGCATGATATCAATGAGTCTCTCAAAGCCATGAGAATTTCCATTGATGAGTGCAAGGAAAGAGCCGCTAGGATGCGTGCTTCCAAAGATGCCTTTATTAAAGCGTGTTCTTTTAATTCCTATGAAAATCAAGATGAAGATCTAAAAGTTATTGATGTGTCCCCTATTAAATCTTTGTTTTGCAATATGAATCTTGATTAAACTTAATATGATCTTCCTTTACCTAGAAGGCGTTCTAAGAATTCGGAGTTTTTAGATCTTGATGATGAAATTGATAAAAGTGGGATTGAAAGAAATAAAAATCTAGATGTTGTTAAACCCACTATTTTGGATCTCAAGGAATTTAATTATGAAAATTTCTCTTTAATTGATTGTATTTACTTGTTGCAATCCGTGCTAAATTCTCCTCATGCTTATAGTCAAAATAAGGCTTATACCGAACACATTGTTGATGCCTTGATGCAATCTTACGAAGAAAAGCTTGAGTTGAAAATTTATATCCCTAGGAAACTACATGATGAGTGGGAACCTACTATCAAAATTAAAATTAAAAATTATGAGTTTCATGCTTTGTGTGATTTGGGTGCTGGTGTCTCTACTATTCCCAAAACTTTATGTGATTTGCTAGATTTCCGTGATTTTGATGATTGCTCGCTAAACTTGCATCTTGCGTATTCCACTATTAAAAAGCCTATGGGAAGAATTAATGATGTTCTTATTGTTGCAAATAGGAATTATGTGCCCGTAGATTTTATCGTTCTTGATATAGATTGCAATCCTTCATGTCCTATTATTCTTGGTAGACCTTTCCTTAGAACGATTGGTGCAATTATTGATATGAAGGAAGGAAATATTAGATTTCAATTCCCTTTAAAGAAGGGCATGGAACACTTTACTAGAAAGAAAATAAAATTACCATATGAATCTATCATGAGAGCCACTTATGGATTGCCTACCAAAGATGGCAATACCTAGATCTATCCTTGCTTTTATGCCTAGCTAGGGGCGTTAAACGGTAGCGCTTGTTGGGAGGCAACCCAATTTTATTTTGTGTTTTTTGTTTTTTCTTCTGCTTAGTAATAAATAATCCATCTAGCCTCTGTTTAGATATGGTTTTATCTTTTAATTAGTGTTTGTGCCAAGTTGGACCTATTGGATCTTCTTGGATGATAGTTATTTGATCTTGCTGTAATTTCCAGAATCTTTGTGCTCAGTGCCCGAATTGTTAAAAATCACCAGAACGTGATAAAATAGTGATTCCAATTTCTGCTGATCTATAAACAAATTTTCCAGGCCTTCTAATTTTGGTAGAATTTTTTGGGTTCCATAAGTTTGCGTTAGTTACAGATTACTACAGACTGTTCTGTTTTTGACAGATTCTGTTTTGCGTGTGTTGTTTGCTTATTTTGATGAATCTATGGTTAGTAAAATAGTTTATAATCCATAGAGAAGTTGGAATACAGTAGATTTAACACCAATATAAATAAAGAATGAGTTCATTACAGTACCTTAAAGTAGTCTTTTGTTTTCTTTCTCTAACGGAGCTCACGAGATTTCTATTGAGTTTTGTGTTGCGAAGTTTTCAAGTTTTGGGCGAATTCTTTTGATGGATTATGGAACAAGGAGTGGCAAGAGCCTAAGCTTGGGGATTCCCATGGCACCCCCAAGATAATCCAAGGACACCAAAAAGTCAAAGCTTGGGGATGCCCCGGAAGGCATCCCTCTTTAAATCCACTTTCATCGGTAATTTACTTGGAGCTATATTTTTATTCACCAACATGATATGTGTTTTGCTTGTAGCGTCTTGTATTATTTGAGTCTTTGCTTGTTAGTTTACCACAATCATCCTTGCTGTACACACCTTTTGAGAGAGCCATACATGATTTGAAATTTAATAGAATACTCTATGTGCTTCACTTATATCTTTTGAGCTTGATAGTTTGCTCATAGTGCTTCACTTATATCTTTTTGAGCGTGATAATTTTTGTTCTAGTGCTTCACTTAGATCTTTTAGAAACGCGGTGGTGGATTTGTTTTAAAGAAACTTGATCTCTCATGCTTCACTTAGATTATTTTGAGAGTCGTTAATAGCATGGTAATTTGCTTAATGTTAATACACTTGGTATTCAAGATATGTGAAACTTTCTTTTGAGTGCGTTGAATACTAAGATAAGTTTGATGCTTGATAATTGTTTTGAGATATGGAGGTGATAATATCAAAGTCATGCTAGTTGAGTAGTTGTGAATTTGAAAAATGCTTGTGTTGAAGTTTGTAAGTCCCGTAGCATGCATTATGGTTAAAGTTATGTAACAAATTTGAAACATGAAGTGTACACGGCTTGTGCATCCTTATGAGTGGCGGTCGGGGACGGCGATGGTCTTTTCCTACCAATCTATCCCCTAGGAGCATGCGCGTAGTACTTTATTTTGATGACTTCTAAATTTTTGCAATAAGTATATGAGTTCTTTTGACTAATGTTGAGTCCATGGATTATACGCACTTTTACCTTTCCGCCATTGCTAGCCTCTTGATGCCGTGCATTGCCCTTTCTCACATTGAGAGTTGGTGCAAACTTGGCGGTGCATCCAAACCCCGTGATATGATACACTCTATCACACATAAACCTCCTTATATCTTCCTCAAAACAGCCACCATACCTACCTATTATGGCATTTCCATAGCCATTCCGAGATATATTGCCATGCAAATTCCACCATCATCATCATGACATACCTTACTTTTGTCATATTACCATTGCATGATCATGTAGTTGACATCGTATTTGTGGCAAAGCCAACATGCATTATTTTTCATACATGTCACTCTTGATTCATTGCACCATCCCGGTACACCGCCGGAGGCATTCATATAGAGTCATATATTGTTCTAGTTTCGAGTTGTAATCCTTATGTTGTAATCAATAGAAGTGTGATGATCATCATTATTAGAGCATTGCCCAAATAAAAAAAGGGGGAGAAAGGCCAAAAAAAGGAAGGCCCAAAAAAAAGAAAAGGGCAATGCTAATATCTCTTTTTCCACACTTGTGCTTCAAAGTAGCACCATGTTCTTCATGTAGTGAATCTCATATATTGTGCTTCAAAGTAGCACCATGTTCTTCATGTAGTGAGTCTCATATATTGTGCTTCAAAGTAGCACCTTGTTTTTCATATAGTGAGTCTCATAAGTTGCCTTTCTATACTAGTGGGAATTTTTCGTTATAGAACTTGGCTTGTGTATTCCTACGATGGGCTTCCTCAAATGCCCTAGGTCTTCATGAGCAAGCAAGTTGGATGCACAGCCACTAGTTTTCTTTTTGTTGAGCATTCATAGCTATAGTGCATCTGTTGCATGGCAATCCCTACTCCTCATGTTGACATCAATTGATGGGCATCTCCATAGCCCGTTGATTATCCTCGTCAATGTGAGATTTTCTCCTTTTTGTCTTCTCCACACAATCCCCATCATCATATTCTATTCCACCCATAGTGCTATATCCATGGCTCACGCTCATGTATTGCGTGAAGGTTGAAAAAGTTTAAGATTATTTAAGTATGAAACAATTGCTTGGCTTGTCATCGGGGTTATAGAAGTTGGGAACATCTATGTGTGACAAAAATGAAGCGTAGCCTAACAATATGCTTTTGTAGGGATGAACTTTCTTTGGCCATGCTATTTTGAGAAGACATAATTATTTTGATTAGTATGCTTGAAGTATTATTATTTTTATGTCAATATGAAATTTTGTCTTGAATCTTTCGGATCTGAATATTCATATCACAATTAAGAAGATTTACATTGAAATTATGCCAAAGTATCACTCCGCATCAAAAATTCTCTTTTTATCATTTGCCTACTCGAGGGGCGAGCAGAATTAAGCTTGGGGATGCACGATACGTCTCCAACGTATCTATAATTTTGATTGCTCCATGCTACTTTATCTATTGTTTTGGACTATAATGGGCTTTATTTTCCACTTTTATATTACTTTTGGGACTAACCTATTAACCGGAGGCCCAGCCCAATTGCTGTTTTTGCCTATTTCAAAGTGTTTCAAAGAAAGCAGAATATCAAACGGAGTCCAAGCGGAATGAAACCTTGGGCGTGATCTTCTCACCGAGCGTGATCCGGAGACTTGGACCCTACTCCAAGAAGTGCGAGGCGGTCACGAGGTGGGGCGCGCCCTCCCCCAGGCGCGCCCACGCCTCGTGGGCCCCGATGCTCCACCGGCGTACTCCTTCCTCCTATATATACCTCGTGCACTCGACAGATCAAAAGGAGCCAAAAACCTAATTCCACCGCCGTACCTTCCTGTATCCACGAGATCCCATCTTGGGGCCTGTTAAGCACTCCATGGGGGGCATCCACCACGGAAGGCTTCTACATCAACACCATAGCCCCTCCGATGAAGTGTGAGTAGTTTACTTCAGACCTTCGGGTCCATAGCTAGTAGCAAGATGGCTTCTTCTCTCTTTTTGGATCTCAATACAATGTTCTCCCCCTCTCTCGTGGAGATCTATTCGATGTAATCTTATTTTTGCGGTGTGTTTGTTGAGACCGATGAATTGTGGGTTTATGATCCAACTTATCTATGGAAAATATTTGATTCTTCTCTGAATTCTTTTATGTATGATTGAGTTATCTTTGCAAGTCTCTTCGAATTATCCGTTTGGTTTGGCCAACTAGATTGGTAGTTCTTGCAATGGGAGAAGTGCTTTGCTTTGGGCTCAATCTTGCGGTGTCCTTACCCAGTGACAGAAAGGGTTGCAAGGCACGTATTGTATTGTTGCCATCGAGGATAACAAGATGGGTTTTTTATCATATTGCATGAATTTATCCCTCTACATCATGTCATCTTGCTTAAGGCGTTACTCTGTTTTTAACTTAATACTCTAGATGCATGCTGGATAGCGGTCGATGAGTGGAGTAATAGTAGTAGATGCAGAATCATTTCGATCTAATTGTCTCGGACGTGATGCCTATATACATGATCATTGCCTAGATATACTCATAAGTATGCTCAATTCTGTTAATTGCTCAACAGTAATTTGTTCACCCACCGTAGAATATCTATGCTCTTGAGAGAAGCCACTAGTGAAACCTATTCTCATCATATCAATCTCCATCACTTTATTTACTTGCTTTGCTTTTACTTTTTAGTTTGCATCTTTATACCAAAATACCAAAAATATTATCTCTATCATATCTCACTCTCGTAAGTGACCGTGAAGGGATTGACAACCCCTAATCGCATTGGTTGCGAGTAGCTATCGTTTTGTGCAGGTACGAGGGACTTGCGCGTGGCCTCCTACTGGATTGATACCTCAGTTCTCAAAAACTGAGGTAAATACTTACGCTATTGTGCTGCATCATCCTCTCCTCTTCGGGGAAAACCAACGCAAGCTCAAGACGTAGCAGCGCCATATAGAAAATTCTCGCAGAAAGAGATGCACTCTTGTGTCAGATAGCCCTGGATGATGCTTCCATCCGTACGGGACATCTTACGAACGAATCCTTTGATGATCTGATGTCTACTACACAACCTTCTTCTTGTAGACGTTGTTGGGCCTCCAAGTGCAGAGATTTGTAGGACAGTAGCAAATTTCCCTCAAGTGGATGACCTAAGGTTTATCAATCCGTGGGAGGTGTAGGATGAAGATGGTTTCTCTCAAGCAACCCTGCAACCAAATAACAAAGAGTCTCTTGTGTCCCCAACACACCCAATACAATGGTAAATTGTATAGGTGCACTAGTTCGGCGAAGAGATGGTGATACAAGTGCAATATGGATGGTAGATATAGTTATTTGTAATCTTAAATAATAAAAACAGCAAGGTAACTAATGATAAAAGTGAGCACAAAGCGGTATTGCAATGATAGGAAACAAGGCCTAGGGTTCATACTTTCACTAGTGCAAGTTCTCTGAACAATAATAACATAATTGGATCATATAACTATCCCTCAACATGCAACAAAGAGTCACTCCAAAGTCACTAATAGCGGAGAACGAACGAAGATATTATGGTAGGGTACGAAACCACCTCAAAGTTATTCTTTCCAATCAATCCGTTGGGCTATTCCTATAAGTGTCACAAACAGCCCTAGAGTTCATACTAGAATAACACCTTAAGACCAAAATCAACCAAAACCCTAATGTCACCTAGATACTCCAATGTCACCTTAAGTATCCGTGGGTATGATTATACGATATGCATCACACAATCTCAGATTCATCTATTCAACCAACACATAGAACCTCAAAGAGTGCCCCAAAGTTTCTACCGGAGAATCACGAAGAAAGCGTGTGCCAACCCCTATGCATAGGTTCATGGCGGAACCCATAAGTTGATCACCAAAACATACATCAAGTGAATCACGTGATATCCCATTGTCACCACAGATCACGCACGGCAAGACATACATCAAGTGTTCTCAAATCTTTAAAGACTCAATCCGATAAGATAACTTCAAAGGAAAACTCAATTCATTACAAGAGAGTAGAGGGGAGAAGAAACATAAGATCCAACTATAATAGCAAAGCTCATAATACATCAAGATCGTGCCAAATCAAGAACACGAGAGAGAGAGAGATCAAACATATAGCTACTGGTACATTCCCTCGGCCATGAACTACTCCCTGCTCGTCATGGAGAGCGGCGGGATGATGAAGATGGCCACTGGTGAAGGTTCCCCCCTCCGGCAGGGTGCCGGAACAGGATCCCGATTGGTTTTTGGTGGCTACAGAGGCTTGCGGTGGCGGAACTCCTGATCTATCTTCCGTTCTGGAAGTTTTACGATATGTAGGTATATATGGAGTGCGAAGTGCGTCGGTGGAGCTTGGGGCCCCCCACGAGGCAGAAGCGCGCCCCACCCTCGTGGCCAGCTCCGTATCTTCGGCGTAGATTCCAAGTCTATCCGGTGGCTTTCCTTCCAAAAATAACTTCTCCAGTTGATTTACGTTCCGTTTCGACTCCGTCGATATTCCTTTTCCTCAAAACACTGAAATAGGCATAAAACAGCAAATCTGGGCTGGGCCTCCGGTTAATAGGTTAGTCCCAAAAATAATATAAAAGTGGAAAATAAAGCCCAATATTGCCCAAAATAGTAGATAATATAGCATGGAGCAATCAAAAATTATAGATACGTTGGAGACGTATCAAGCATCCCCAAGCTTAATTCCTGCTCATCCTCGAGTAGGTAAATGATAAAAAAGATAATTTTTGATGTGGAATGCTAGTTGGCATAATTTAAATGTAATCCTTCTTACTTGTGATATGAATATTCCGATCCGAAAGATTCAAGACAAAAGTTCATATTGACATAAAAATAATTATACTTCAAGCATACTAACTAAGCAATTATGTCTTCTCAAAATAACATGGCCAAAGAAATTTATCCCTACAAAATCATATGGTCTGGCTATGCTCCATTTTCCCCACACAAAATATTTAAATCATGCACAACCCCGATGACAAGCCAAGCAATTGTTTCATACTTTTGACATTCTCAAACTTTTTCAATCTTCATGCAATACATGAGCGTGAGCCATGGACATAGCACTATAGGTGGAATAGAATGGTGGTTGTGGAGAAGAAAAAAAGGAGAAAATAGTCTCACATCAACTAGGCGTATCAACGGGCTATGGAGATGCCCATCAATAGATATCAATGTGAGTGAGTAGGGATTGCCATGCAACGGATGCACTAGAGCTATAAGTATATGAAAGCTCAACAAAAGAAACTAAGTGGGTGTGCATCCAACTCGCTTGCTCACGAAGACCTAGGGCATTTTGAGGAAGCCCATCATTGTAATATACAAGCCAAGTTCTATAATGAAAAATGCCCACTAGTATATGAAAGTGACAACATAGGAGACTCTCTATCATGAAGATCATGGTGCTACTTTGAAGCACAAGTGTGGTAAAAGGATAGTAGCATTGTCCCTTCTCTCTTTTTCTCTAATTTTTTTATTGGGACTTTTCTCTTTTTTTATGGCCTCTTTTTTTCATTTTCATTTTTTTATTTTTCCTCCGGAGTATCATCCCGACTTATGGGGGAATCATAGTCTCCATCATCCTTTCCTCACTTGGGACAATGCTCTAAAAATGATGATCATCACACTTTTATTTTTATTACAACTCAACAATTACAACTCGATACTTAGAACAAAATATGACTCTATATGAATGCCTCCGTGGTGTACCGGCATGTGCAATGACTCATGAGCGACATGTATGAAAGAATTATGAACGATGGCTTTGCCATAAATACGATGTCAACTACATGATGATGCAAAGCAATATGACAATGATGAAGCGTGTCATAAGAACGGAACGGTGGAAAGTTGCATGGCAATATTATCTCGGAATGGCTATGGAAATGCCATGATAGGTAGATATGGTGGCTGTTTTGAGGAAGGTATATGGTGGGTGTATGATACCGGCGAAAGGTGTGCGGTATTTAGAGAGGCTAGCAATGGTGGAAGGAAGGAAAAGTGCGTATAATCCATGGACTCAACATTAGTCATAAAGAACTCATATACTTATTGCAAAAATCTAGAAGTTATCAAAGCAAAGTATTACGCGCATGCTCCTAGGGGGATAGATTGGTAGGAAAAGACCATCGCTCGTCCCCGAATGCCACTCATAAGGAAGACAATCAATAAATAAATCATGCTCCGACTTCATCACATAACGGTTCACCATACGTGCATGCTACGGGAATCACAAACTTTGACACAAGTATTTCTCAAATTCACAACCACTCAACTAGCATGACTCTAATATCACCATCTTCATATCTCAAAACAATCATCAAGCATCAAACTTCTCTTAGTATTCAACACACTCATAAGAATTCTTACAAATCTTGTATGCTTAGCATATTAGGATTATTTAAGAAAATTACCATGCTATTTAAGACTCTCAAAATAATATAAGTGAAGCATGATAGTTCATCTATTTCTTAAAAATAAAAGTATCACCATGCTCTAAAAGCTATAAGTGATGCACTAGAGCAAATGACAAACTACTCCGAAACATATAAGTGAAGATCAATGAGTAGTCGAATAATTATACAACTATGTGAAGACTCTCCCATTTAATAATTTCAGATCTTGGTATTTTATTCAAACAGCAAGCAAAGCTAAATAAAATGACATTGCAAGGATAGCACAACTCATGTGAAGAAGCAAAAACTTAGGCTCAACCGATACTAACCGATAGTTGTTGAAGAAGAAAGGTGGGATGCCTACGGGGCATCCCCAAGCTTAGATGCTTGAGACTTCTTGAAATATTATCTTGGGGTGCCTTGGGCATCCCCAAGCTTGAACTTTTGTGTCTCCCTAATTCCTCTCATATCATGGTTTCTCTTTTTATCAAAAGCTTCATACACACCAAACTCAACAAGAACTCGTGAGATAGGTTAGTATAAACCAATGCAAAACCTTATCACTTTCTACTGTAACAAATCACTAATATTATTATTCAACATTGCATACTAAATGCCTCTGCATATTTAATACTCCTATCCTCAAATAGAATCATTAAACAAGCAAACATATGCAAACAATGCAAACAATGCAAACATAACAGCAATCTGCCAAAACAGTACAGTCTGTAAAGAATGCAAGAGTATCAATACTTCCCTGACTCCAAAAATTATGAAATAAAATCCCCACTGTAGTAAATTTATCAGAGCTCATTATGCATAAGGTTTCAACATTATATCATTCTCTGACTTTTCTAGGGAATTTTTGCAACAGCGGTAAACTTTCTGTTTTCAAACAGCAACATGTATACTAGCAAAATAAGCATGGCAAAGGCTATCCTTGACTTTTTTATTGAAACTAAAGATGCAAAAAATTATTCTAAACAACAGAGAGCTAAAACTAACAAAATAAAATGATGCTCCAAGAAAAACACATATCATGTGGTGAATAAAAATATAGCTCCAAGTAAAGTTACCGATGAACGAAGACGAAAGAGGGGATGCCATCCGGGGCATCCCCAAGCCTAGGCTCTTGGTTGTCCTTGAATATTACCTTGGGGTGCCTCGGGCATCCCCAAGCTTAGGCTCTTGCCACTCCTTATTCCATAGTCCATCGAATCTTTACCCAAAACTTGAAAACTTCACAACACAAAACTTAACAGAAAACTCGTGAGCTCCATTAACGAAAGAAAACAAAACACCACTTCATGGTACTGTAATGAACTCATTATTTATTATATTGGTGTTAAACCAACTGTATTCCAACTTCTCTATGGTTTATAAACTATTTTACTAGCCATAGATTCATCAAAATAAGCAAACAACACAATGAAAACAGAATCTGTCAAAAACAGAATAGTCTGTAGTAATCTGTAACTAACGCAAACTTCTGGACCTCCAAAAATTCTAAAATAAATTGGTGGACCTGAGGAAAATAATAAAATAAATATCACTTTCCAGTAAAAAGTTGAAGCTAATCTCGTGAGTGCTATAGTTTCTGTTTTTTACAGCATGATCATAAAGACTTCACCCAAGTCTTCCCAAAGGTTCTACTTGGCACAAACACTAATTAAAACACAAAACCATATATAAACAGAAGCTAGATGGATTATTTATTACTAAACAGAACCAAAAAGCAAGAAACTAAAATAAAATTGGGTTGCCTCCCAACAAGCGCTATCGTTTAACGCCCCTAGCTAGGCATGATGATTCCAATGATGCTCATATAAGAGATAAGAAATGAAACACAAAGAGAGCATCATGAAGAATATGACTAGCACATTTAAGTCTAACCCACTTCCTATTCATAAGGATTTTTTGAGCAAACAACTTATGGGAACAATAATCAACTAGCATAGGAAGGCAAAACAAGCATAACTTCAAAACATTAAGCACATAGAGAGGAAACTTGATATTATTGCAATTCCTACAAGCATATGTTCCTCCCTCATAATAATTTTCAGTAGCATCATGAATGAATTCAAAAATATAACCAGCACCTAAAGCATTCTTTTCATGATCTACTTGCATAGAATTTTTATTACTCTCCACATAAGCAAATTTCTTCTCATGAATAATAGTGGGAGCAAACTCAACAAAATAACTATCATATGATTGAAAATTAAGATCAAGATGACAAGTTTCATGGTTATCATTATTCTTTATAGCATACGTGATCACAATAATCATCATAGATAGGAGGCATGCTTTCATCATAGTAAATTTGCTCATCAAAGCTTGGAGTACAAAAAATATCATCTTCATCAAACATAGCTTCCCCAAGCTTGTGGCTTTGCATATCATTAGCATCATGGATATTCAAGGAATTCATACTAACAACATTGCGATCATGCTCATCATTCAAAGATTTAGTGCCAAACATTTTATAGCATTCTTCTTCTAACACTTTGGCACAATTTTCCATTCCATCATACTCACGAAAGACATTAAAAAGATGAAGCGTATGAGACAAACTTAATTCCATTTTTTTGTAATTTTCTTTTATAAACTAGACTAGTGCTAAAACAAGAAACAAAAAGATTCGATTGCAAGATCTAAAGATATACCTTCAAGCACTAACCTCCCCGGCAACGGGGCCACAAAAGTGCTTGATGTCTACTACACAACCTTCTTATTGTAGACGTTGTTGGGCCTCCAAGTGCAGAGGTTTGTAGGACAGTAGCAAATTTCCCTCAAGTGGATGACCTAAGGTTTATCAATCCGTGGGAGGCGTAGGATGAAGATGGTCTCTCTCAAGCAACCCTGCAACCAAATAACAAAGAGTCTCTTGTGTCCCCAACACCGAATACAATGGTAAATTGTATAGGTGCACTAGTTCGGCGAAGAGATGGTGATACAAGTGCAATATGGATGGTAGATACAGGTATTTGTAATCTGAAATAATAAAAACAGCAAGGTAACTAATGATAAAAGTGAGCACAAACGGTATTGCAATGAAAGGAAACAAGGCCTAGGGTTCATACTTTCACTAGTGCAAGTTCTCTCAACAATAATAACATAATTGGATCATATAACTATCCCTCAAGATACAATAAAGAGTCACTCCAAAGTCACTAATAGCGGAGAATGAACGAAGAGATTATGGTAGGGTACGAAACCACCTCAAAGTTATTCTTTCCAATCAATTCGTTGGGCTATTCCTATAAGTGTCACAAACAGCCCTAGAGTTCATACTAGAATAACACCTTAAGACACAAATCAACCAAAACCCTAATGTCACCTAGATACTCCAATGTCACCTCAAGTATCCGTGGGTATGATTATACGATATGCATCACACAATCTCAGATTCATCTATTCAACCAACACATAGAACCTCAAAGAGTGCCCCAAAGTTTCTACCGGAGAATCACGGCGAAAACGTGTGCCAACCCCTATGCATAGGTTCATGGGCGGAACCCGCAAGTTGATCACCAAAACATACATCAAGTGAATCACGTGATATCCCATTATCACCACAGATACGCATGGCAAGACATACATCAAGTGTTCTCAAATCTTTAAAGACTCAATCCGATAAGATAACTTCAAAGGAAAACTCAATTCATTACAAGAGAGTAGAGGGGGAGAAGAAACATAAGATCCAACTATAATAGCAAAGCTCGCGATACATCAAGATCGTGCCAAATCAAGAACAAGAGAGAGAGAGAGAGAGAGAGATCAAACACATAGCTACTGATACATACCCTCGGCCCCGAGGGTGAACTACTCCCTCCTCGTCATGGAGAGCGCCGGGATGATGAAGATGGCCACGGTGAAGGTTCCCCCTCTGGCGGTCTTGCGGAGCAGGGTCCCGATTGGTTTTGGTGGCTCTGAGAGGCTTGCAGTGGCGGAACTCCCGATCTATCTTACATTACGGAAGTTTTACGATACGTAGGTATATATGGAGTGCAGAAGTGCGTCGGTGGAGCTTGGGGGCCCACGAGGCGAAGTGCATACAGGGGTGGGCGCGCCACCACCCTCGTGGCCAGCTCCCGTATCTTCTGACGAAGAGTCCAAGTCTATCTGGTGGCTTTCCTTCCAAAAATAACTTCTCCAGTTGATTTCGTTCCGTTCGACTCCGTCTGATATTCCTTTTCCTCGAAACACTGAAATAGGCATAAAACAGCAAATCTGGGCTGGGCCTCCGGTTAATAGGTTAGTCCCAAAAATAATATAAAAGTGAAAAATAAAGCCCAATATTGCCCAAAACAGTAGATAATATAGCATGGAGCAATCAAAAATTATAGATACGTTGGAGACGTATCATGATCCCATTCATCCTCTCAAACGGCATCATGTTGTGCAAGAATGACGACCCCAGGTCTATTATGTCATCCACAATATGGACACACAGATGCACCATGACGTCAAAGAACGGGCGGGAAGTACATCTCAAGCTCATTCATTATCACAACGATCTCTTCCTGTAGCCTTCGGAGCTGCTTCACACTGATCGACTGTCACATCCCCAGTTCTGGTAATGCTTAGTGCTTGCATTAGAGTGTTGCATCATGTTTACTTTTCCAGAAAACTTGAAATGGGGGATTGATCAAACCCTAGCACCAGATCAAATCAAATAGGTTCAACATAATTTTTTTTCCAATGAACCTGAAATGCCCTTATAAAATGTTCATCACCTCTGCCTTGGTCTTAAACCACTGTCAAAAGTGATGCACAAATTTCCAGGACACATAAGGTCACTGAATTAAATCATATGGTATTTTCATTTGGGCATTTAAATACTATAAATTATTTTAAATGCTCAATTAATCATAAACTAAAATGTTTCCTGTTGGTTATATTCCAAACAGTGGCATTGAGCAGTTTTATGATTTTTGGATCTGTTTTAGTATTTTTAGTAAAGCCGCAAAGATTACAGAAAATTAGAAAACAGAAATAAAAGAGAGAGGCTCACACTGGGCCACTTACAGCGAGCCACACTGGCAGCCAGTGGCCAGCCCACTGGCGGCCCAGCCCACCGAGGCAGCCTCGTCTTCTACCTCTTGCCAATGGCGGAGGAGAAAGGCTGGGCCGCGCCTTGCTGCCACCTCCTGCCTGCCTAGCTGCCCCTCGTCACCTGGGCGCCTCCCTTGACGCCACGCAGCCCTCTCGACTCTCTCTCACTCTCCCGACCACGTCCCCTCCTCTGTCTGCTCCTCTCTCCACCGAGCAGGCCGTCGCCACCGTCGCCGTTAAATCGTGGCCACCGACCTCCCACGCCAAGCCGGCTAGCCCACGAGCACCGCCTCGGCTGCAGCGCACCTCTCGCCTTGATCCCACGAGCCACAGCGCCTTGAAGAGGCGCCTTTGAGCTCGTCTCCTACCTCGGACTTCGCCGGTCATTGTCGCCGATTCGTTGAACTCCGGTCGCCTCCGCCCGGCCGACCACCTCTTCCTCTCCACTGTGAGCTCCTACGCCTCCCCTCTCTCTCCCCGTGCTCGATTTCACCGCGTAGCCGTCGCCTCTGTCGATCCCGAGAACCCTTCGCCGCCGGTTGTGTCGCCGTCGTGGCTAGAGCTCACGCACGTCGCGTTTGAGCATACCACCATGCTCAGCGCGATGCCAAAAGCCCAAAACCCCCACCCACCGCTCCTGCCGTTTGCTGTAGCGTCATTTCCGCCGACGCCCGAACTCCGGCCGCCGCCGCGAGCTCCGTTCCGGTGATCTCCGGCAACCCCAGGGCCTCCCTCCACCTCCGTTGGATGCGGCCGAGTGCCAGCTTTCCAACGGGACCGCCCGCGGCCCAAGCAGCCTCATGTAGGTGAAACCCGAGCCACTCCGGTGCACACCCGCATGGATTTGGTCGCCGGCGATCACACGCCGGTGGTGATGATGTGGCATCGTCATTAGGTACTTATTACCAACTTAATTACCCCCTGACCCACTGACACACGGGCCCCACGCCCTTAGTTAACCACAGTTTAAATTCCTGTTTAGTTTTAACTAATCACCATGGTCCCACGCGTCAGCGTTGACCATGCTGATGTGGCCCTTGACCGACCCCACACGTCAGTGACCAAGCCAGCAATGTGACACTGACCGGTGGACCCCACACGTCAGGTTTGACCAGGACCCGCCCTTTGACCAGCTGATGCAAGCATGATACACTGCTGATGTCATAAATACGTTTACTGGGATTTTCTTGTTTAGAAATAATTAGGAAATTCCATAAAATGTCCTAAACTTCTAAAAATCATAGAAAATCAACCCTAACTCCAAATCAAACAAGTTATATATGAAAAATGATCAGAAAAATTCAAGGAATCCATCTGTACAATTTTCATGCATGTTTGAACAATGTTTGTCCTCTGTTTTCGACAAAACAAATAAAGGGCATTTAAATAATCATATATGGAGTTGGAATTTGAATCATGTATTCAAACCAACTTCATTTAAATCATAGCTAGATGCATTAGCCCAAATCACAGCATATTGCCATGTCATGATCATGCATCATATTGTGGCATTGCATTGATTGTGTTCTTTCTCAGTTGCCGGTGTTTGTCCCCTCTCGATAGACGTGGTTTCGACGATGAGTTCGATGACACCGATGAAGAGCTATAATATCTTCAGGAGTGCCAGGCAAGCAAAACCCCCTTGTTCATTCCGATACAATCCTACTCTCTCGCTGCTGCTCTCTTTTACTGCAATAGGACAACAACGATTCATACATTACTTGCATGATGGCTGAACCCCTTATCCTCTGCATGACTGTCATTTCCACGGTAAATAGATGAAACCCACTAGCATGAGTAGGAGTTGTTTGAGCCTGTTGTGCCTACTCATTCATGCTTGTTTTTCATGCACACTCTTTGCTTAGAGTTGAGTCAGGTCGGATTCATCGGGGATGAATCGGAGGTGTGTGAACATGTCCTTCTGTTGAGAGCTAAGTGTGTGAACACGATTTGGTAGCGGTGAGAGGCCATGTAGGAGTACATGGTGGGTTGTCTCATTGCAGCCGTCCTCAGGAACTGAGTTCTGTGTTTGTGATCCATGAAACAGTTACTACCACACATTGGGTTCCGGTAACTCCACCTCTCTCGGCTTATTAATCGCCTCGATCTTTGTCCAGGAGTTGCAACTAGTTTCTGGTGTTTGTAGGATATGTGTTGGGGGCCATGCATAGCGCTGACCCTAGGGGTGGGCTATGTTGCGGTAGATACACCATGGCACGGTGTACTGGGCGCCCGTTTGGTGTCTCGGGAACCCTGCTCACATCGTTTGGGGCCGTGAGCGACACCCCGGCCGGATCTCCTTGCGGATGGAACCCGAATAGGCGATAAACCTGGATGAGAGACTTGTGTGGTTAGTCAGGTCGTGGCCGACTCCCTCGCCAAGCTTCCGCTTGAAGGTTGCCGAGATACACGACGTGTACATGGTGGTAAGTGGCGAGAGCGTGTGTGAAGAAGTACACCCCTGCAGGGTTAATATGATCTAGTTCAAATAGCCGTGTCTGCGGTAAAGGACTTATGGGTTGCCTATAACAGTTCATAGACAAGTGAAAGTGGATACCCTAAAATGCGCAAGATAAGCGTGAGTGCTATGGATGGCGTTCTCGTAGGAAGACGGGATCGGATCCATAGTGGTGTATTGATATGGTGAATATGTGGACTCGTGTGCGCAACCTTAAAAGAGTTACTTGCGATGCGTAGTTCAGGATAGCCACCGAGTCAAAGCTGGCTTGCTGGTCAAACTCCACCACCCCTTTTGTTGATAATGATGCATATGTAGTTAGTTCTGATGTAAGTCTTGCTGAGTACATTTGTACTCACGTTTGCTTATTTTATGTTTTGCAGAGAGATGTCAATCTTGCTAGTAGTTCCATGTGGACTTCGACGTTTAGCTTCATACCTTAGCTATGATCTTGTGCCCTCGGCAGGATTTGGTAGGTAGTCCGGCTTCTCAGCCTTT
Organism: Aegilops bicornis; assembly: GCA_021605145.1. Taxonomy (NCBI): domain Eukaryota; kingdom Viridiplantae; phylum Streptophyta; class Magnoliopsida; order Poales; family Poaceae; genus Aegilops; species Aegilops bicornis. The sequence goes on along the minus strand of CM038673.1, from coordinate 483,223,839 downwards.
TTCATTTGTAGATGTCTGTACTCAGACATGTTAAGCTTCCGCGTGTGCTTTGACTTGTATGCTCTGAATGTTGGGTCATGAGACCCATGTTTGTAATATCTCGCTCCTCGGAGCCTAATGAATAAATACTTGAGTTGTAGAGTCATGTTGTGATGCATGTTGTATTTACACATATCGAGCATATTGTGTGTATGTTTGAAATGCATGGTATGTGTGGGATCCGACAATCTAGTTGTTTATCCTTGGCAGCCTCTCATATGGGGAAATGTAGTCTAGTGCTTCCTGAACGATAGTAGTCCGCTACAACCTGGTTCACGGGAGTCCTGCTAGCCCAGCACTACTGCTCTGGACACTTGACTAGCCGGCATGTGTTTCACTTCGTTCCTGTGTCTGTCCCTTCGGGGAAATGCCACGCAGTGACATCCGGAGTCCTGCCTAGCACCTTTCTGACCCGGGTTCCCGGAGTCCTGTTAGCCAGTGCTACTGACCGGATTCACAGCTGGCGACCGACATGCTCGATGTGATTCATGTATGCCTGTCCCCATGGGTTAGTGCCGCTTTGGGTTCCACGACTAGCCATGTCGGCCGGGTTCTCTGTCATATGGATGCTAGCAACACTATCATATCGTGAGCCAAAAGGCTAAACGGTCCCGGGCCATGGTAAGGCGACACCCGTGGGAATACCGTGTGTGAGGCCGCAAAGTGATATGATGTGTTACCAGCTAGATCGATGTGACTTGGAATCGGGGTCCTGACATCAACTTTCGAGAGATGACGTTGAAAAAGTTGCAGAGACCAATAAGCGTGTCATGGGCGTGCTTGTCCATTATCCCTCTAAGGGCAACAGGTAGTATCTGCGTCATCATCACATGACAGTCATGGGACTTCATCCCGCTGAACCTTTTCTTGTCCGTGTCTAGATATCTACTTATCTTGCCACGATAACGAACTAACTTTGACTCGGTAAGGCACTTAAAGAATTGATCGATCTCAGCCTGACTTAAGGTGAAGCAAGATGGGGGGCAATAATCCTCTTACTTTACTTTCTTGCCCTTCTTCTCCCGTGCCTCTGTCTCCGTCTCTGTCTCGTCTGACTTTTTATGAGGCGGCATGTGCAGATCTTCCCTAATATTCAAATCTTGCAAGTCTTTTCTTGCCTTCGGCCCATCCTTGGTCTTATCCGGCATGTTCATCAGTGTCGAGAGCAAGCTCTCACAGACATTCTTACAGATATGCATTTGATCAAGGCAATGAGGTGTATCGAGTTTGTGCCAGTACTCCAAGTCCCAGAACACAGACCTCGTCTTCCATACCTTCAGCAGCGGCTCCGATACCTTTTTCATAGTCTTTCCTGGTGCGGGGCACTGTTCCCAGTTTTTCAACAACTCATTGATTTCGGTGCTGCTCCGCTAACGTGGAGGTCCTCGATGCTCAGCGTGACCATTGAATAGATCTCCACGGTTTCTCCATGGGTCGTCCGGTTCGAGCCATCTTCGGTGCCCCATGTACACGATTTTCTCAGACCCGCCATATTTCCTTGACGTTAGCTGCTGAGACATCGTATCATCCATGCACCGCGTGATTCCGCAATATCCATGGCTCACCTGGCCTGCGATATATCAGTAACCGAGATAGTCGTGCACCGTCGTGATCAGCGCGGCTCTCATGTAGAAATACTCGCCTTTGCTGGCGTCCGATGTCTTGGCCGGTGTTTTCCATAACATGTCTAACTCCTCTTGAAGTAGCCCCAGATACAGATTAATATTATTTCCTTGTTGAAAGGACATGCGGTGCCCCCATGTGTGGTTTTGGTAATTGATGACATTCTCTATGGACTAATGGTTGCATTGAGTTATATTTGAAGGATTTGTCCATAGGCACTTCTTGAAGTCCATGTGTTGGTTTCAAGGAGTTTATGTGTTGATCAAGGTGCTATTAAGGAATTATCCAAAGATTGGTCATGTGAGAGTTGAGCCTATTGCAAGCATGTCTTGAAAAATAAGATTGTGTGATCATTCATGCTTACCTTCAAGGCATCATCCAGATGAAGAGAGTTGGAAAGGTTCAAGGTTGATCAAGACTAAGTCAAGAGTGAATCAAGTTGATCAAATCACAAAGTAGAAGATTTACCGAGAGGGATCAAGTGATCCCATGGTATGGTAAGCATTGTCCATTACGCTTTGTGTACTAACCCATAGTCTTCGTGAGAGTTCTTTGTGGGGTTAGGTTGCGGTGTGCACGTTCAAGTGATGCATCACGAAGAGATCAAGTTCTTGAAGATTGTCGTCCATTGTGGTGACAATGGACTTGTGAAGATGTGCCGAAAAGTGGCTCACCCATAATGGAGTATGGGGGAGCAATCTACTAATCTTCACCGAGCCAACGCAATCAAGAAAGGTGGTCCTACTTGAGGAAGTCAAGATCGTCTACATCTAGCTCAAGTGGACTTTGTGCAAGGCAAAGGTTTGGCCTTGATAGGTTCTCTATTTTACCGGTCTCATGGTGGTAGTTGGGAGACCGGGTTATAGGATCGATGGTCGTACTATCAAGGGGGGCTCTCGATGAGTAGCTTGATCGTATCATTCGTAGAGAGCTCAAACCATTGCATCCTTGCATCATATTTCTTGGTTCTTGTTTGGTTCTCTTTGTGAGATTTGGAGCTTATGGTCATCTTCTTGACAAGCTCGAGTTCGTCGAAAATGGAGTTCACATGCTTCTTCTATTGCGTTTTCGGTGTTGGAGGTTTTACATGTCTTATTCGAAGAAGGGTTCTCACCATTTTCTTATGGGCCTTTTCTAATGTGTTAACCCTTGTCGCTAGGTTTCCAACAAACTTGGTTTCGTTGAATTCGGAGTCCGTTTACAGAAGTCGTGTCAGTTTTGGTGTCCTTATAAAAGTTGCAGCGGTACTACCGCTCGTGGGAGTGGTATTGCTGCTCTTGGGAGCGGTACTACCGCTTGGAGCAGTACTACCGCGACTACTTCCGTGGCTACTTCTGCTCCGGACCAAAAACTCGTCACAACTCCAGCGGTGGTAGGCACGGATGTATTTTTTTAGTACCGCTCGCAAGCAGTAGTACCGCTACCTTTGAGGTAGTACTGCTACCCCTAGCGGTAGTATCGCTCTGTGCGGGCTGTGAGCATAACGGTTGGATTTTTTCCCACCTATAAAAGGGGGTCTTCTTCCCCAATGAACCTTATCCTTTAAGCTCGTGTTCTTCCCCCATTGTTGACCTTCTTCGAGCTTGCTATCTCTCAATCCCTCCATGGATTATTGCTAGTTTCTGGGGGAAAAGAGAGAGGAGATCTAGATCCACATTTCCACCAATCACTTTCTCCTCTATGTGAGGGGAACCCCTTGGATCTGGATCTTGGAGTTATTGGTGTTCTCCTTCTTGTTCTTCCTCTCATTTTCCTCCCTAGCATTAGTTGCTTTGGTGGGATTTGGGACTTGGGCACTCCGTGTGCCCTTGCCATTGCATTTGGTGCATCAGTTTGAGTTCTCCATGGTGATACGTGGAAGTTACAAGTTGAGAAGCTTAGTACTCTTGGGTGCTTGGTACCCTTGAGCTTGTTCCTCTTGGGTGCTTGGGCGCCCTAGACGGTTGGTGGTGTTCGGAGCTCAATCATTATGGTGCAATGCTCCGGGCAAGCGTCGGGGTCTCCAATTAGGTTGTGGAGATTGCCCCAAGCAATTTGACGGGTACCGGTGACCGCCCCCAAGGGTTGCCAAAGTGTACGGGTTCGGTGACCGCCCCCAAGGGTTGCCATTTGTACGGGTTCGGTGACCGCCCTCAAGGGTCCCTTAGTGGAATCGCGGCATCTTGCATTGTGCAAGGGTGTGAGGAGATTACGGTGGCCCCAGTGGCTTCTTGGGGAGCATTGTGCCTCCACACCGCTCCAAACGGAGATTAGCATCCGCAAGGGTGTGAACTTCAGGATACATCTCGTCTCCGCGTGCCTCGGTTATCTCTTACCCGAGCCCTTTACTTATGCACTTTGCTTTGTGTTAGCCATATTATTTCTTGTCATATATCTTGCTGTCACCTAGTAGTTTATCTTGCTTAGCATAAGTTGTTGGTGCACATAGGTGAGCCTAGTTGTTGTAGGTTTTGTGCTTGACAAATTAACCGCTAGGTTTATTCCGCATTTGTTCAAGCCTAAACCGTAATTATTTTAAAGCGCCTATTCACCCCCCTCTAGGTGACATCCTCGATCTTTCAATTGGTATCAGAGCCTCGTCTCTCCTTTTAGGGCTTAACCGCCTAGAGAGTAAGGATGTCCACTAGGGGTTTAGGATTCTCTGACACTCTTAGTTTTGATGGCACACATTTTGATGTTTGGGTAATTCGCATGCTTAATCTCTTTAGGGTCATGGATCCAAATTTAGAGCGAATTGTAGATATGGGGTTTTCTCCTCCAAAGGATCCCCAAAGATTATCTTTAGAGGACTAGAAAAACTCTTATCTCAATGCTCAAGCTTCTAATTTGCTTTTCGATGCTTTGAGCAATGCAGTTATATTTCAACTCGTGTCGTTTCGGGATGTTCATGAGTTGTGGACAAAGCTTCAAGATAAATATGTTGTGTCCAAGATTTGTGGGGATGTTTGTTCTCCGTGCACCTCCGGCCGTGTTGCCTTCTCAACTTCTTCTACTTCACCTACATGTGGATTGCCACAAGGTAATGCTATGGTGAGTAGTGTTGGTCATTGCAATGATGATAGTATGCTTGTTCTTGGTGATCCTTCATCATTATCTTATTGCAATGGTCTTTCTTTGGAATTTAACACTTCGAGCACCTTACATGTTTCACATGCTTGTGTTGATAGTCCTTGCATGTCATGTAGAAATTGCTTGCTCAAATCTCATGATGATATGCTTGCTATGACTTGTTGCCATGATAAAAATGTATCTATTTCCTCGAGTTGTTGTGCTAACAATGTAGAGGAAACTCAACACTCCAAGGAACAAGATGTGGTCTTAAATGGTGCTTCAAGGGATCCTACGCCATCATCTATTGCTTTATGCCTTATGGCTAAGTCTTCAAAGGTATCTCCTACTTTGAACGCCAATATGTCTCTTGATGATGATATTAATGCTAATGATGATGAGGATAACGATGAAGAGAATGATAATGTTGCCTCCTTAAAAATTAAGGGGGGAATCGTCTTTAAAGCTCTTCGTAAAAATAAAATGTAACATCCCAAAGTTTCAATTTCGAATTTTATACATTAGATCATCATTGCATATCATATTTTATTGCATTTTGGTTTGGTCCTAGAAATTCTACGCAACTCAAGGACCCACAGAGAGAGTTGGGGTTTTCATTATTTTCATATTTGAGTTTTTCTCGAATTTTGAAAAGAGGATCGTTTGATTTTAATTATCTTCTCTTCGAATATTTCTTTTATAAAAATAAAAGAGAGAGGATAAAATGACTTCCTCAAAAAAAAAGAAATATCGGAGATTTGATGTTAAAATCAAATAAGATTTTTTATTCAGAGTTTTATCGCTACTTTATTTGAATTAGGAAAAATATGTGTATTTCAAGATTGCATTTTAGGACCAAATAAATGTTCACCTTGTCCGGCCTATTTTTAGAGGACAGGGAAAATTTATTTCAGGATTTTTGGAGTCCGTTTAGTATTTCTTTTATTTGTTTCTCTGTGCGGAGTATTTAAAAAAACGCCAACCGACTTAACGAGCCGTGTCCGACCCGGACACTGCGCCTTTAAGAGCCGGGAGGCCCGAGCCGCAGCCCCAGCCCAGCCCCCCGAAACCCTAGCGCCGCCAGCCGACCCAACCATGAAGTCGCCCGCCGCCCGGCCATTGCGAGTTCTTGCCGCCTTGCCCATGACCCGTCCGAGGTAGCCGCCCGATCCGCCGCCAATTTTCGCCGAAAAAACCGAACGGTTTTTTTCGAAACCCTAGATTCGTTTTTATTTAGATCGGTTCGTTTTTTTTCTGGTTTAGTTATTTAGTGAACGCCCGTTCGTACGTTCGTTTTAACAAATAGTTTTCACCATTTAGCCGCAGACAGCGAACGTTCGTTCGTTAGCCTGTTCGTCAGTTTTTCTTTTTCTCGGATTTTCCGCGATTATTTTCGATCGTGATTTCTGATCCTATTTTCGTTTTAGTTTATCTTTTCACTCGTTTATCGGAATCAGGCGATTCAAGCGCCTAGAGTTTCGTCCCAAGCCTTCTTTCTATTTAACCAACTTAAACAAGATTTTGCTACTATAAAATTTGGCTTTAATCCAGATTAGTAAACGAAGCTTGTTTCTTTCGCCGTTTGAGTTTTGTTGCTTAGTTTGATTTGATTCTTTTTGCAAACCGTAGTTCTTAAGTTGAACTTTCTGGTTAGATCTCTTATTTGAGTTTTACCCGTGCCCTTGCTTGATTGCTTATTGTATGCTTGTTTGTTTGCGATAGAGTACCCGTAGTGCGAAGCGTGCTACTACGAGTCTCTAGGTTTCGCGGATCATCAGCAAGGCAAGTAACACTTTGATCATCCCCTCTTTACTACCCAGTTTATTGCATTAGATCAATCCTCAAACAATTTCATGGTTAGGATCTGTATTAAATTGTGGGTTGGGAAGTAGTTGAAGTAGTAGCTATTCACCTGTTCATTATCAAACCTTTGGGAGTTACTTCTACGTTGCTTGTACTGCTATGCTATGCTCGTAGACGTGGATTGGGTTCGAGTGTATTCATGACAGTTGTGAATATTGTTAATTAATGGTTTACTTAAGGTGGCAACTTTAATACACATCTGGGTGGATTGAGGCACCTGAGGAATCCAGTGATTTCTTGTATTTTTTGGAAATCCTGATGTACCGTGTGATTCTCCTATGGACTGCCACCCATGCTCAAAGGGATCATGAGATTATTCATGCTAGAAACTTCCGTGTGCAGCCACAAGCCATTATGGGCTCTGGCATAGTTGATTAAGTCGTGTGAACTCTTACAGTGGTAGACTAGCGGATGTAGGGGATGTAGGTGGTCTTGTCTACCCATCGTAAGGTCTTGGCGCTTACGAAGACTGTGTCTCGGTCATCCGTTTCTCAAACACCATGTAGTGCGAGAAATCCAACGGAGGAGATCGAGTCTTATGGGGAAAAGTGCGCAAACCTCTGCAGAGTGTACAAACTGATCATGGTTAGCCGTGTCCCCGGTTATGGACATCTTGAGTATCTAGTTCTTGGATTATCATGTGGATCTCATCATTCTTAATTACAAAATTTTATTGGGTTATTTAATTACTTTTTAATTGGGATTGAGATGGGGTTTACCATTCTCAATGTTTAACAAACACCATGATAGTTAAATAAAATATATTCCTTTTGTTGTAGGAAAAAATTGGCTTTTCGCAAAACATATTTGTAGCGACCAGACCTCAAACAGTCTGATCTCTGTGCATCGGTGTCATCCCTGGATCAGTAATGCTGACACGCATAGTACTTGAAGGATTTATAACAGAGTAACAATCACACACTTATTACAACGAATGTCTCAAAAGAGAACTTATTACAATAAATATTGCTTAAGGAAATCTAATAACGATAACAGCGGAAGGCTTGGAAGATAAGCGAGTCCATCAACTCCAACGACATCACTGCGTAAAGCCAATTTTTCCCTACTGCAAAGGAATAAATTTTATTTAACTATCATGGTAGTTGTTAAACATTGAGAATGGCTGACAACATTCTCAATCCTAATTAGGCATCAAAATTAAAAACCCAACAATATTAATTAGAGTAACATGATGAGATTCACATGATAATCCAAGTACTAGATACTCAAGATGTCCATAACTGGGGACACGGCTTACCATGATTAGTTTGATACACTCTGCAGAGGGTTGCTCACTTTTCCCCACAATACTCGATCTCCTCCATTGGGATTTCTCGCACTAAATGCTGTTTGAGAAACGGATGACCGAGACATAGTCTTTCAGAAGTGCTAGCACCTTACGAACGGGTAGACCGTACCAACCTACATCCGCTACATCTGCTAGTCTACCACTGTAAGAGTTCGCACGACTTAGTCAACTACGCTAGAGCCCATAGTAGCTTGTGGCTGCACAGGGAAGTTTCTAGCATGAATAATCTCATGATCCCTTTGAGCCTAGGTGGCGGTCCAAAAAAAGCAGGCAATCTGGAAAACCCAGTACCTCAATCCACCCGGATGTGTGTTTAAGTTGCCACCTTAAATAAACCATTAATTAAAATCTCACATCTGTCATGGATACACTCACCCAATCCACGTCTACTAGCATAGCATGGCAATATAAGCAAACGTAGAAGTAACTCCCAAGGGTTTGATAATAAAACATGTAATAGGTACTACCTCAACTATTTTCCCAAAACCCACAATTTAATTAGATCCTAATCATGCAATGTTTGAGGATTGGTCTAATGCATAAAAACTGGGTATGAAAAAGGGGTATGATCAAAGTGTTACTTGCCTTGCTGATGATCCGTGAAACCTAGAGACTCAAAGTAGCAAGCGGCGCACTCCGGGTACTCTATCGCAAACAAACAAGCACACAATAAGTACTCATATAATGCACAGGTAAAACTCAAATAAAAGATCTAACCAGAAAGTTCTACTTAAGAACTCCGATTTTCAAAAAGAATCAACTCGAACGAAGCAACGAAAGTCAAACGGCGAAAGAAACAAGCTTCGTTTTACTAATCTGGACCTAAGTCAAATTTTACAGAGGGAAAAACTTGTTTGAGTTGATTATTCGGAAAGAGGGTTTCAAGACGAAACTCTAGGCGCTTGAATCGCCTGATTCCGATAAACGAGCGAAAAGTTATACTAGATCGAACATCGGATCTGAAATCACGATCAGAAAATCACGGAATAAATCCGAGAAAAAGAAAAACGACAAACAGCTTAACGAACGAACGTTCGTTATCTGGATCTAAATGATGAACGCGTTCTTTAAAACGAACGAACGAGCGAACGCTCGCTATATAACCTAAACTGAAAAACGATCTAATAAAAAAACGGATCTAAAAAAACCGAACAAAAACCGGCGAAAACCGAACGGTTTTCTAGGAAAACCGGCGGCGAGGTCAACCTCGTCGGCTCGGGCGCGGCGGCTTCAATGGACGCTGGCGGCGGCGGGCAGGCGGCAGGCGAGGCGGCGGCGGGCTGCGAGGCGAGGCCCGGCTTATAAAGCCCGCCGGCGGTGTCCGCTCGAATGCGACCCAAGGTCGATTCCAGTTTTTTTAAATTAATTACGCGCAGAAAAACTAACGAAAGAAATACTAAATGGACTCCAAAAATCCCGAAATAAAATTTCCCCGGCTTCTAAAATCAAGCCGGACAAGAAGAACATTTATTTGGGGCCTAAATGCAATTTTGAAAAACACGCATTTTTCCTAAATTCAAATAAAATAGCGAGAAAATCCAAATATTGATTTTTTATTAAATCTTCATTATTCCTTTATTTTGGAAAGTCATTTTATTCCCTCTCTCATATTTTAAAAATCGAAATAATTGAAGATAAAATAAATAAAATCAAATGATCCTTTTTTCAAAATTTGAGACAACTCAAATATGAAAATAACGAAATCTCCAATTCTCTCCTTGGGTCTTTGAGTTGCGTGAAATTTCTAGGATCGAGCCAAAATGCAATAAAATATGATATGCAAGTGATGATCTATGTATAACATTCCGAATTGAAAATTTGGGATGCTACAAACCTACCCCCCTTAAGATGAATCCCGCCCTCGAGATTCGGGTCGGCTAGAAAATAGGCGAGGGTGGTCCTTCAGCAGATCTTCCACTTGCTCCCAGGTGGCTTCATCCTCGGTGTCGTGACTCCACTGAACTTTGCAAAACTTAATAACCTTGCTGCGGGTGACTCGACTGGCATACTCGAGAATTTTGACAGGTTTCTCCTCGTAAGTCAAATCACTTCCCAACTGAATAGCTTCCAGTGGCACAGTATCCCTTAGCGGTATATCAGCCATCTCTGCGTGGCACTTCTTCAACTGAGAAACGTGGAACACGTCGTGAACTCCTGACAATCCTTCGGGCACTTCCAACTTGTAAGCAACTTCTCCCTGTCGGGGAGGCTGATCGTACCCGCGGACACCTATGGGGCGTGAGGCGAGCCCTTGTGGTTCGGAGGCGGAGATCGCACGAAGAGCGGATCGAGGCGATGCACACGAGCAGTTTACCCAGCTTCGGAGCTCTCCGGAGAGATAAAACTCCTACTGCTGCTTGGTTGATCTATTGTGTTCTTGCTAGGGAGCAATGCGAGCTACAAAACCTAGCGCGAGTGTGTCTAGTCTATGGCCAGTCGAATGAACCGAACCAGCCGAACCTTGCGAACCTCGCGAACCCCTTCTACGTTGCACTCGAGCCTCCTTTTATATGCTCAAGGGGTCTCCGACATGTGGCAACATAGGCGGGGGTACAAATGTAAAAACAGGAGTTGGTACACCTACTTGAGCGATTATGCGATTGCCAAATACCTAACTCGGCGGCAAGGGACAAAAGCAATAAATGCCCGTCATTGTCGCCCCAAGCGATTATAACAGAGACCGTCAGTGCGCCTCCGCTTCGCCACGATGGCGAGCCTGTCAGCGCCGCCTATCGCTGCCCTCCGCTGGCTGCACTGCTCGACACGCAGCGCATGGAGCGGTCCCATGGCGACACGTCATTGGGTGAGTGGAGCGCGAGCGGAGAGAAGTTGCATGCAGCGGCAAGCGCCTTGCAGCGGCCGAATCTTTGTCGCGCCGGAGGCTTGTCGCGCTCGGGCCTTCCGGCAAGCTCCTCTTGCCGGGCCTTGTCTTCAGCGTGCACAGGTGGCCTTCTCGACAAGCTCCTCTTGTCGGGGCCTTGTCTTCTCAATCTAATACTTTGTTCTTGAATGGCTCCAACGGAGCCACGGAGGATATTGGCGGTGGCGAGGCAAGCCTTGCCGCGAGGTCTTTCTGTCCGTGCACGCAGTCACGGGATACTAGGTACCCCTACTCTAGTACACCGGCAGAGCCCCGAACTGGGCGTACATGGTGCCGGCGCTTGTCGGGCCAGCCCAGGCTGTCTGCGGACACGCGGCCTCGACCACGCGTCGCAACTTCGCCCAGACCCACCACAATCCCCACTAACGGCACGCATGCGGACGTGGCGTCGTGCGAAGATCGTGGCGCGGTCGTGGGGGTTCTTTATTTATATAAGCGGGCGTCCGCCCCCTCCTCCCTTTTATAAGCGGAGGAAACAGAGGCAGGCCGACCACCCCTGCCATTGCTGTCTTGTCAAGAAACCACCGCCGCTCCCCTCTTCTTCTCCGGTGCGAAGAGAGCAGCGCCCCGCCCCCTTTCGCCGCAAGCACACTCACTGCCGTCGGCCTCCTCCGCCCCCCGCCATGGCTCCAAAGGCGACAAGGAGAAGGCGTCAAGTCGGCCGGCGCGGCGGCTCACGGCGCTGCGCAGGCGAAACCATCTTCCCCCGCAGCTCGGCGCACGGGAGCTGCGGGGCGTCTTCTACCTTTTACGGTCGACGGAGACTCGTGCGCATCCGCCGCGAGGGTGCTCCGCCTCACGCCCGCTGAACTGGATTCGATCTGCTCGAGCTGTTCAAGAACGACCCGAACATCCAAAGTGGTTCAGGTTGCGCGAAGTCGTCCCATTGTGCAACAACTTCGGCGCTCGACCGCATCCGCGCCATGATGCCACTGTCACGACTCCCACGGAATCGTCCCAACATGGCGAGAGCCCCGGCGAGATCGTGCAGCAATTCTTGATGACTTAGAAGAAGTGCCGATCCGCGCCGAAGAGCGAAGAGGCTCACCCGCGACACCACCGACCAGGAGATGGCGAGATCGCCACCGAGGTGGAGGAGGCGGCAGCAGCCGCTGCTGGAGCCTTCGGGTTCACCGTGGAGGAGGCGGGCGCGGCGAAGCGGCAAGCTGCCGAGCGAGGGAGGTCGCCGGCGAGGAGGGCGAGCTTGTCGAGCCCGAGGCCAGGTCGAGTGGACCCGCCGAGGGCGCTTCTTCCCCACCGCCAAGCGACTTGCCGCCCGGTGAGCCCGGCTCCGCCAAGGAGGCGTCTCCACGAAGTTGGAGACGAGCCGGGCGACAGACCGGCCCACAAGCAGCGCCGCTCGGCCGCGCTCCACCGCAGCAAGCGAGGTTGCCGCGAGCGCCACACTGCAGCGACAACCGGGCGGAATCTTCTCAAGCCACCGCCGACGCCTCCGCTTAAGCGGCCAAGAGCCCACTCCCCCGCCTCATCGCACCGGAGGCGGGCCGGAGTTTGACTTCTCCGCGCTCAGCTCCGAGGAGGAAGGCGAAGAGTAAGCTTCTCGAGATTGTACTTGTATTTCTTCAATTTTTATTGCTTCATCTTAAATCTGATTTGCTTCGTTCTGGACTCTTTTCTTTTCAGGACGCTGGCCCAGAGAGCGGCGAAGAGGGCCAAGATCCCGACGATCGTCGTTGAGGACGATTCCCCGTGGCGGCGAGGGACGCGTCAAGACCGCCTTGCCGGACCCGGCAACCCTTCCTTCTGAGCAGCCCCAGCCACCCCGAGTAAGTGTACAGTTTTCTCCTTACTATTAGGTGTGCAGGGTGCCCTTTCTTCGTTGATTTCATTTGTTTGTTTGTGTAGGAGCGGGCAGCCTCATCAGGAGGGCTCGGAAGCCGCCTCCGAGATCCTGCCCCATTGCCACTCGCCCGCCAAGGGAGGACTCCCGGCAAGGAGCTCCCTTCGACAAGGGAGGCCACCCGGCACGGGAGGCCACTCCGGCAAGGGAGGCTACCCGGCAAGGGGCCAGGCGCCAGCGACCCTCCAGTGGTCGAGGCCATGGCTGCGGATCCCGTTGCAGGTAACTCCCTTACGCGAAAATCTCCCTTGGGCTTGCTTTCTTTTGTTTCTCTCTTTGAATATCTGCTTGACTGCTCTTTCTTCATCTGACGCAGACCCGATGGAGGTCGAGGCCGCCGGCGAGGAGGAAACGCGCGGCAACACCGATGAGGCCGCCGTCAAAGAAGAAGAGGTCGTCGTCGTGGAGGAAGAGGCCGCCGTCGCCAGGCATGGCGAGAGGCCACCGAGGCTGCCGACGCAGAGGCCGGGCGAGGATCGGGCGGTCGTCTTGTGACCACTGAGGCGCGAAGCGGCAAGCGCTTCTACCACCGACCGACTCCCCCCGCTGCCCGGCGGCGTCAGACGAGGAGCCCCACTGGTGCCTACACGAAGGCCGGCGAAGGCGTCTTCATCAAGCTTCCACAGGAACCGAGCTCCAGGCGCCCGGTCGAAGGAGACCTTCGACGGCGAGCTGCTTTCGCCTCCGTTGAGCTGGCGCTGGTGGACGCATAAGCAGCGTGGAAGTCACGAGGAGGCAGCTGAAGAAAATTGTCGCTCTACCGCACCGGCAGCCAAGTTAGAGACCCGGAAGCCCTTGTCGTGAGGGCGGAGGCGGATATGGAGAAGCGCCGAGGAGCTCCGGGCGTCAACAAAGAAGCCCTCCGTGGCGTGGCGGAAGCCTTGGGGCAGCTCGCAGAAGAGCGCACGGCCTTCATCCTTGAGAAGGCCGCAACTGATGAGGAGCAGCGGCTGGCTGCCGAGAAGCTCGCCGCGCAGGAAAGCGAGCTGGCGCAGCGGAAGGTCAATCTGGACAGCCACGAAGAGGACCTTGCCACGCGCGAGGAGTCGCTTGGCGGGCGCCAGAAGCGAAGGATCTTGCCGCAGCCGCCGAGGCCGCCAAGGAAGAATCAAGGCGAAGGTCGCTGGCTGGAGGCCACCCTCAAGAAGAGCGGCGAAGAGCTTGCCGTGCTCAAGCGTGAGTCACGAAGGGCGCCTACACCCTTGGCGAGCTGCAGAGCCGTCTCGCTGACAGGCTAAGGAGCTTAGCGCCGCCAAGGATTCCAAGGCAGATCTGGGCTGAAGCCCAGCCACTCTGAAGCGGGCGTTGGATGGCGCCAGAGAGCGGGAGGTGGGCTTGTTGGAGGCGATCAAGGCCAAGGAGGAGCTGTGGCGAATGCCGTCTCCGTCGAGAACACCTTGAGGAGGCGTGGAGCCTTTGGACCGAAGGTCTTGTGGACACCGCCGCCGACATCCACAACGAGCTGATGGAGCTGGGGATGGCGGACCTTGCGTACTCCTCCGACGAGCATCTCCAACCCAGCGCCAAGCTCAGCTTATTCTTCAAAGGCGTGGCGACGGGCCTCCAGCATCTCCGAGAAGAGGTCCCGAAACAGCTGGCCGAGGAATCACGCCAGGTCTGCGCGGGAGCCCTCGAGAAGGTGTTGATGAAAGTAGCCTTCCGCAATCCGGGCCTCAATCTTAACGGCGTCCTCCGATCCCTGCCGCTCGAAGCCAACGTGGAGGAGCTCAAAGCCCTTGTCGCACCCATTGTGGACAAGGTGAACGAGATCAAGCGGATTGAGGGCGACCGCGTGGACTAGGCCGCCAACCTTATCTTTCTCTTGTCGGCTGGCAGATCATGTTTAGAAAACTTTGTTAGATCAGCGACAAGTTATTCTGTAATATACTCTATCTTAGGTGAATCGATCAATGCAACATTATTTCCTCTACTTGATTTCTTCCTTTGTACGTTTCTGCCTTACGCATTTAGGGGACTCGTCGGTGCGGGCACTTTTTGCCATGAAGCGCTGATTATGGAACGTCAGACTTCTTGGCGATGCCTGCCTCCGACAAAGCAACCTTGTCGCGACTAGCCGCAGCTCACTTAAGTTGTTGAGCGGACTCGAAACAAAGTAAAGGCGCGACCAGCCCGAGTTGGTTCCTCTAACGCCACAGGTTCTCCATACAAAGTACTATCGTTCGAGGAAGATAACTTAAAAATTAAAAAATTGATTGCTCAAACTTTGGCAACTTAGCTTTTCTGTCTCTTGCTTCCCGATGAGGTGAAACTTCCTCGAGCGGTGCCTGGTGCATAGTGTTATCTCCTCCTCCCCCCTGGTTAACTTGTGCGCGAGGGAGCCTCCCTTTCTTTGAGAAAAGAAAAAGAAGAGGAAATAACGTTATGGAGCCCAGCGGCTCGATTCTGCTTACCGAGTGTGGTTGCTGCACAAAGTGTTAACCAAAACATGCAATAAATTGATGAAAGCATGAACTTGACAAGTTGTGCGCAACACATGAGCTTTTACTGATGCACGGGGTCTGCGCCCGGCTTTGTACAAAGGATTACATGCAAGCTGCGGCAAGACTTGTACAAAAGGTGGTTGCTTGAACGGGTTCCGACAACCGCACCCTATGGGTAAAACTTACGAAGATGCTCAATGTTCCAGGAGTTGCTCACGGAATGCCATCTTCGGTCTCAAAGCGGACAACGCCATGCCTAGTGACTCGTTTCACCCGATAAAGGGCCTTCCCACTTGGCGTCAACTTGTTTGAATTCTTGGCGGACTGAACGCAGCCGAAGAACAAAAGTCGCCTTCCTCGAGACTTCTGGCATTAACCCTGCGGCTATGGTAGCGGCAGAGCTTCTTTGGTAGCGGGCGGCTCGCCTGGCTTTGAAGGCGATCCTCCTCGAGGAGCAGCGGTAGCGTCATCTTGTCGCAGCTGCTCTTGCTCAAACTCATCATAAGCGAGTACTCGAGGCGATCCGTATCTGAGTTCCGTGGGGAGAACTGCCTCTGCTCCATAGACTAGAGCAAAGGGTGCACGGCGATGGCTCGATTTGGCGTCGTCTGATCGACCAAAGAACCACTGCAGCTCCTCGATCCGATTTCTTCCGCACTTGTGCAGCCTGTGGAAAGTTCTGGTCTTGAGCCAAGCAAGACTTCAGATTTGCCCTCTCTGCTTGACCGTTGCTTCTCGGGTGAGCAACAGAAAAGCAGACCTTGGCGCCAAGGTCTTGGGCGTCTTGCATGAAGGTGCGACTGCGTGAATTGTGTGCCGTTGTCGGTGATGATCCGGTTAGGGATTCGAAACGACAAACAATTGACTGAAGAACTTGACCTTGTTGTCTGTCACCTTCCTCACTGCTTCCACTTCCGGCCACTTTGTGAACTTGTCGATGGCGGCGTACAAGTACTCAAAGCCCACGACAACTTCGGGGAGGGCGAGGATGTCAAGCCCAGGACGAAAATGGCCGGGATAAAGGGATCATCTGGAGAGCTTGAGCTGGTGGTGTATCTGTTTGGAATGGGAACTGCACGCTTCACACTTGGTTACTTGTGCGCTTGCATCCTGGAGGGCTGTCGGCGGAAGAAACCTGTAGGAAAGCTTTGCTTGCGGCAAGTGCTCTTCTTGCCAATGTGGTGACCACATATGCCTCCATGTATCTCTGCCAACAGCTTACATCCATCTTCCACAGGAATACACTTCAATTTCACACCGTTGAGTCTTCTTACATGCAGTATCTTTGTCGACAAACTGGTACATACTTGACCGCCGGGCTACTCTTTCCGCTTCTTCTTGCTCTTCGGAAGTTCTCTTGTCTGAAGGAAATGGACAATCTGCTGCGCCCATCTTTGGAGCTTATGGCTCGACAACAAGGACTAAAGGCACATCTGCTGCTGCGGGAACATCAGCTTCCATGGCAAGAGCTGCGGCCTGCCGAGCTAGATGCTCCCCGACAAGCTTGCCGAAGCAAGACTTGTCGGGGCGTCTGCTTCAACGAAACAAACCACAGGGCTGTCGGAGCGGCGCTCGTCGGCCTTTGTTGGTGTTGATCTTGGGGACCTTTTGCAACGACGGCTTCGGGAAGCTCTGTGGAAAATAGTCACCGGAGGCCAACTTCCTCTTCTTGCTTTGTCCTGTTGATGGTGTTACGGTTGGTTGAGTCAGCTTGAGCACGAAAATCCACTGGTTCCACAGCAACTTAAGTGCGGCGCACTTTGACAGCCGTCGGCAATATCATTACGAGCTCTTGGAACATGTTCCATTTGCATGCCGTCAAAGTGCTCTTCTAGCTTCCTCACTTCATCGGCGTAGGCTTCCATCAGCGGACTCTGGTAATCTTTGTTCACTTGGCGGACGACGAGTTGCGAGTCACCCACGACAATAAGCTTCTTGATCCCAAGGTCCATCATGCGATCCTGAGACCGGCAAGCAAACCTTCATACTCTGCAGTATTGTTTGTCGCTTGCTCCTTGGGAAAGTGCATCCGGGCGACATACTTGAGGTGCTCTCCGGTGGGTGCGATAAGCAACGCCGGGCACCGGGCGCCTTTGCAGCGAGAAGGCACCATCAAAGTACATCAGCCACTCTTTGCTTGCTTCTTTGGCGGGAATGCTCGTCTCCGAATCTCTTCATCCGTGTTGGCGTCCATTACGCTATGAATTACGCAATGCTACGCTTTGGATAGTCGATGTGCTTTCAAACTTGAGACCAAAGCTTGACAGCTCCGGTGCCCACTCGACAATCCCGCCTGCCGCTTCTGGATTCTGCGGTATCCTCTTGAAAAGCAGTGACAACTGTGACCTCATGTGCTTGGAAGTAATGGCGCAGCTTTCTCGAGGCCATGAGGACGCCGAAAAGCAATTTTGCACACGTAGTACCTTGATCTAGCCCCTGCGGAGGAACTGACAAAGTAGATTGGGCGCTGCACCATCCTTTTCTGCATCTGTTCTTGTGTCGCCGCGGATTCATCCTTGTCGGGACCAGAGCTTGTCGGCGTAGCCCCCTGCTTGTCGCGGGATGTGCCTGCCGTGGTTGCTGGCTCATCGTCCGCCTCCCTCTCCGCCACTAACGCAGCACTAACCACTTGATTGGTTGCCGCTATATATAGCAGCAACTTCTCTTGTGGCTTAGGTGCGACAAGTGTTGGAGTGGAGGACATGTATCTCTTCAAGTCCTGCAGCGCAGCCTCCGCTTCGAGTCCATTTCATTGGACCTGCCTTTTTCAAAATCTTGAAAAATGGCGAGGCGCTCAACAGAACCTAGAAATAAACTTCTTTGAGAGCAGCCACGCATAACCGGCAAGCCTTCGTACATCCTTGACGCGCTTTGGTGCTTCAATCTGCTCAATGGCCTTGATCTTGTCGGGATTAGCTTCAATCCCTCATTTGAGACCACGAAGAACCCGAGAAGCTTGCGGAAGGGACTCCAAACACGCACTTCTCGGGGTTGAGCTTGAGGTTGATCTTGCAGATTTGCAAAGGTCTCGTCAAATCTTGAACCAAAGTTGCTTTGTCCTTGCTTTTGACCACTATGTCATCCATGTAGGCTTCTACATTTACGTGCATTTGCGGCTCAAAAGCGTCATGGACTACCCTTGCAAATGTTGAACCAGCATTCTTCAAACCGAAAGGCATCCGTATGAAAGCAGTATGTGCCACATGGTGTGATGAATGCGGTCTTCTCTTCATCTTCTTCAGCCATGAAGATACGATGGTATCCTGAGTATGCATCAAGAAACGAAGCAAATCACATCCAGCCGTGGAGTCAACAATCTGGTCGATGCGCGGCAAGGGAAATGGATCTTTGGGACAAGCTTTATTAACATCCGTGAAGTCAATACAAAGCCTCCATTTCCCATTTGCTTTCTTGCGACTACGAGGATTGGCCAACCACGTGGGATGGAGCACTCCTCGACAAGGCCTCTTGCTTCCGGTTTCTTGATCTCTTCGCCATGAATTCTTGGTGCTCCACTGCTTGCTTCCTGACTTTTTGCTTGACGGGCCGCGCATGAGGACAAACGGCCAGGCGGTGCTCAATCACTTCCCTGGGAACACCGGGGATGTCAGACGGTTGCCATGCAAACACGTCGACATTCGCCCGAAGGAAAGCAACGAGCGCGCCTTCCTATTTAGGGTCGTGAGAGGCACGCGATGGTGAAGGTACCACCGATGCCGTCCTCCTTGGCGGGCACCTTCTTGGTCTTCGGCGGAGCCACCATCTTCTTGCACTTGCCGGTGGAGCTCGATGGTGCGTCCTCGACGGTAGCGCAGCACTCCGAAGAGGTGCGCTTGCTGGAGTGAGCATCAGAGCCCTTGCCGGACTTGGACTTGGTCTTCTTCCCCCCGGGAGCTTCAGCGGCAAGTGTTGGGCAGTCTGTCGCGGCTGCTGCATCCCGGTAGATCTTGTCGGCACAGATAAGGGCATCCTTCTTGTCGCCATGGACGGAGATGACGCTTATCGGGCTGGCATCTTGAGTAGATTGTAGGCGTAGTGAGAGGCTGCCATTAACTTGGCGAGTCTTTGGGCGGCCAAGTATCCCATTGTAAGGCAATGGGAAATCGGCAACGTCGAATGTAACCCTCTCGATCCTGAAGTTCAGCTCGGCGCCAAATGTGACCGCAACGTAATCTTCCCCTTCGCTTGCTCCTTCCCGGATTGATTCCTTGGAAGGTTTCGGTCTCTTCGAGCTCATTGTCGAGGATTTGAAGCTTCGGAGCACGCGGAGGAGATCGATTCAAGCCGGCCCGCCGTCAACTAACATTTTGTGACCTTGAGGTTGCGGATGGTTGGTGAGACCAACATCGGCAAGCACCCGACCGCGATCCTGCAGTCGGTGGTCCTCAATATAAAAATGATAGGCGTCTTTGGACCACTTCAGAGGCTTGCGTGACTCTACGGATGGTTCCGCTGCATTGACCTCCCGCATCCATTGCTTGAGTTGGCGGTGGGAGGTATGCAGGGAAGCACCTCCGTCAACGCAGAGAACCTCTGTGGCTTTCTGAAACTCCTGCTCGTCAGCGTCGTCGTCCTCCATATCTTCGTCGTCGTCATCATCTTCATCCTTGTCGCGGCCGCGGGGAGGTCGATCTCCTTGCCGCTGCTTGGCTTTGCCGCGGCGTCCTCCCCGGCCGGGACGTTTCTTGCTTGCTCCTCCAGCACCTTCACAGGCCTTCTCCTTGTCGCGCGCTGCGTACTCAGCTCTCTGCTGTTCGACGAGCTGCTCGACCTTCTTGCAGCTCTGGAGATCGTGGCCCTTAGTGCGGTGGATCTTCTGTCTTGCTTGTCGGAGCTGTCACATTGTCGGCGGCCGCCACCGGCCCGGTGGTTGGCGTCGTGACAACCTCCTTGCCGGAGCCACCAGCCTTGGCGTTCTTGTCGCCGCCTCCGTTGCGGACTGCTCGGCAGCTAAGCACTTCTCTGCTTTTCTTCTTCCTGTTGCCTGCGCGGCCCTTCTTTGCCGGGCGGTGTCCTCCTTGTCGAGATCCTGCTTCGCATTCTCTCACAGGAGTCTTCTCCCTTCCTCGGTAGCGTGCACACTTGTCGGCCAAGGCGTACAGCTTCGTGGCGTCCTTGACTTTGCACATCGCCATCTCCTCCCTCATCCTGCGGTTCCGCACATTACGATGAAATCTGGCGATCACCACGGCAGGGTGGACGTCTGAGATGTTGTAGTGCACGGCTGAATCTCCTGAATGAACTTGCGCAGGACTCTCCTTCCTTCTGGGCGAGCAAGTGAAGGTCACTCTCTTGGCCATGAGGTTTGTGGCCACACTGTGAAAGGCGCCAACAAAGCGATGGCACAGATCTGCCCAAGAGGATATGGAGCTGTCCGGCAAGTGCATGAGCCAAGATCGGCGTTGGGTTTGAGCACGAGCGGGAAGTAGTTGGCGAGGATCTTGTCGTCCCGTCCCCCCGCAGCCTGCACCGCGATGGTGTAGATGCTGAGGAACTCCGACGGATGCGTCCTGCCATCATATTTCTCCGGCACGTCTGGTTTGAAGTTTTTCTGGCTGGGCCACTGGACTTGCCGCAGCTCACGAGTGAGCAGCGAGGGCAACCTACGCGTCTGACGGCAAGTCGCTGGCCCCTCCGGCGTGCACATGTCAGCTGAAGGCCCAGCGCTTGTCGGATCGACGTCGCGCTTCTCTTGGCGCTTCGATGCGAAGTTCGGCGTCCTCTTGTTGTCGCTCATGAAGAACCTGGCTCTGATCGCGGCGAGCTCGCGGATCCGACGACGCAGTGGAGTCGCTGTAGAGGTGGATCCGGTGAGTCGGCGATCTTGGCCTTCTTGGCGGAGAGTGCACAGTGGTTGCACCTCCGACAGTCTCGTCGCCACCGGCTCGTGCCTTGTCGTCTCGCCGCGGCAACGATGGGGTTGGTTGCCGCGGGGCGTCGCCGTTGGCAAAGCCGATGAGGCTCTGGATAGTGGCCCTCCACTCGTCGACTTTGTCGGCCGTTGAAGGGTAGTCGAGGAGCAGCTAAGCTCTCGCCAGAGCTTCTGCTGGAGTAGTGGGCGGCATTGGAGAACGGTGCGCGGAGCGGGACACGCTCAGACTTCTAACTACGTTAAAAGGAGCAGCACCCCGTCCGGGCGACCGTATCTCACTCGTGCCAGCATGTTGGCGCGCATGCTGGTCTTGAGGGTCTCGATCCAACGAACGTATGGCGTTGTGAACGCCATGACGTTGTTGGTCCCAGCGTCTCTGAGATGGGCGCGGGGATGCGCGAACGCCGAGGTTTGCGGTGCCTTGTCCTTGGACTTGGCAACGTCGCGAACACCTGCCGTCGGCGCCCGTTCCTCCGCCCAATCTGCCCCACCACCCGTTTGCTGCGGTGAGGGTGGAGTGCAGCCTTGACGGCTCTGCTGCCGCCAAGCCTTCTTCTTCGGTGGCATGTTGAGGAAGATGTTGATGACGCTGCTTGTGTGAATGCTTTGGATCAGATTCACACGGCCTCGACGCCTACCTACGGGCGCGCCAAAGATGTCGGGGAGGCTGATCGCATCATGGACACCTATGGGGCCGGCGGGCAGGCCCTTGTGGTTCGGAGGGGGCGGAGATCGCCTGAAGAGCGGATCGAGGCGATGCACACGAGCAGTTTACCCAGCTTCGGAGCTCTCGGAGAGATAAAACTCCTCTGCTGCTTGTTTGATCTATTGTGTTCTTGCTAGGGAGCAATGCGAGCTACAAAACCTAGCGCGAGTGTGTCTAGTCTATGGCCATTCGAATGAACCGAACCAGCCGAACCTTGCGAACCTCGCGAACCCCTTCTACGTTGCACTCGGGCCTCCTTTTATATGCTCAAGGGGTCTCCGACAGGTGGCAACATAGGCGGGGGTACAAATGTAAAAACAGGAGTTGGTACACCTACTTGAACGATTATGCAGTGCCAAATACCTAACTCGACGGCAAGGGACAAAAGCAATAAATGCCCGTCATTGTCGCCAAAGCGATTAACAGAGACCGTCAGTGCGCCTCCGCTTCGCCACGATGGCGAGCTTTGTCGGCGCCGCTTATTGCTGCTCTCCGCTGGCTGCCGCAACGCTCGACACGCGCATGGAGCGGTCCCATGGCGACACGTCATTGGGTGAGCTGGAGTGGAGACGGAGAGAAGTTGCATGCAGCGCAAGCGCCTTGCAGCGGCCTAATCTTGTCGCGCCCGGAGGCTTGTCGCGCTCGGGCCTTCCCGGCAAGCTCCTCTTGCGGGGCCTTGTCTTCTGCGTGCACAGGTGGCCTTCCCGACAAGCCCCTCTTGTCGGGGCCTTGTCTTCTCAATCTAATACTTTGTTCTTGAATGGCTCCAAAGGAGCCACGGAGGATCTTAGCGGTGGCGAGGCAAGCCTTGCAGCGGTGGTGTCAGAATCGTCTGGCACGAGTGCACGGGATACTAGGGTACCCCTACTCTAGTACACCGACACTCCCATGCGCTCCAAAACTCTGTATGGCCCCACAAAACGTGGCGCTAACTTTCTTTAAACCCCAAAGCGCTTAACTCCTCGAAGTGGTGATACTCAAAGATAGACTCCATCCCCGACTTTGAAAACTGTCTCCTTGCGTTTTGAATCCGCATAGCTCTTCTGTCTAGACTGGGCTACCTTGAGCCTATCACGAATCAACTTCACCTTCTGTTCAGACTCCTAAATCAAATCTGGTCCAAACAACTGGCGGTCTCCAACTTCATCCCACAACAGGAGGGTTCTACACCACCTTCCGTACAAGGCTTCGAAAGGGGCCATCTTCAAACTGGTTTGATAGCTGTTGTTATAAGAAAACTCCGCATATGGCAAGTTGTCATCCCAACTTGATCCATAATCCAATGCACATGCTCTCAGCATATCCTCCAAAATCTGATTGACTCTCGGTGCATCCATCGATCTGCGGATGAAAAGTCATCTTGAACTCTAGCTTTGGTTCCCAAAGTTTCGCAACCGATTCCAAAACTTTGAGGTGAATTGGGTTCCTCTATACGATCTGATACTCCTCGGAACTCCATGTAGACATACGATCCTGGTCATGTATATCTTAGCCAACTTGTCACTGCTGTAGGTAGTCTTCACTGGGATGAAATGAGCTACCTTAGTCAAACGATCGACTACAACCCAAATCGAGTCATAGCCTGAACGAGTCCTGGGCAATCCCGTGATAAAATCCATGCCTAACTTTTCCCACTTCCATTAAGGTATTGGCAATGGCTGTAACAATCCTGCCGGCTTCTGATGCTCTGCCTTCACTCTCTGACATACATCACAAACTGCTACAAACTCTGCAATATCCTTCTTCATTCCGGTCCACCAGAATGTGTCTTTCAAATCCAGGTACATCTTGGTATTTCCTGGGTGAATCGAATACGGCGAATCATGGGCCTCTTGCAAAATCAACTTCCTGATCTCCGGATCACTAGGCACGTAAACGCGGTCCTCAAACCATAGGGTATCATGCTCATCCTCACGAAATCCCTTAGCTTTTCCCTTGCTCATTTTCTCCTTAATATAGGCAATCTCCTTATCAGTCTTCTGAGCTTCTCTGATCTTATCCATCAATGTAGACTGTATCTTCAATGCTGCTACATAGCCTCTCGGAACTATCTCCAAACATAGCTCTTGAAATTCCTCGGCTAACTCCTTTGGTAACCCTCCGGTCATTAGTGTGTTGACATGGCTCTTGCGGCTCAACGCATCTGCTACTACGTTAGCCTTTCCAGGGTGATAATGCAATCTCATATCATAATCCTTGATGAGATCCAACCATCTCCTTTGCCTGAGATTCAACTCCTTCTACGTGAAGATGTATTTCAAACTCTTGTGATCCGTGTACACCTCACAATGGTTTCGAATGAGAAAATGTCTCCAAGTCATCAATGCGTGCACTACGACTGCTAACTCCAAATCATGTGTAGCATAATTCAACTCATGGGGCTTAAGCTGTCGTGAAGCATACGAAACAACTCTTCCCTCCCGCATAAGCACTGCTCCAAGTCCTCGACGTGAAGCGTCGCAATACACCTCATAATCCTTGCGCTGATTTGGCAGAATCAACACTGGGGAGGTAACCAAACGTTTCTTCAACTCTTGGAAACTAGCCTCACATTCCTCAGTCCAATTGAACTTGGTATCCTTCTTTAATAACTCCGTCATAGGCTTCGCAATCTTCGAGAAATTCTCAATGAATCTCCGGTAGTATCCTGCCAGTCCAAGAAAACTCCGGATCTCTCCAACAGTTGTTGGTGCTTCCCAGTTTGTCACAGTGACAACTTTAGTGGGATCTACTGCTATTCCTTCTCCGGATATAACATGTCCGAGGAATCCAACTTCTTTCAACCAAAAATCACATTTGCTGAACTTGGCATATAGCTGATGTTCCCTGAGCTTCTCAAGTACCAAACGCAAATGTTCCTTATGCTCTTCTTCATTCTTCGAGTAGACCAAAATATCATCAATGAACACCACGACGAACTTATCCAAAAACTCCATAAACACCTTGTTCATCATGTTCATGAAATAGGCGGGTGCGTTAGTCAGACCAAATGACATAACGGTATACTCATACAACCCATACCTGGTGGTAAAAGCCGTCTTAGGTATATCCTTCTCTCGAATCTTTAGCTGATGGTATCCTGATCGCAAATCGATCTTGGAAAATACCTTAGCTCCTTGCAATTGGTCAAACAAATCGTTGATCATCGGCAACGGGTACTTGTTCTTAATGAACACTTCATTCAATCCTCGATAATCAACAACCATTCTCAATGATCCATCCTTCTTCTCCACTAGAAGTACTGGCGATCCCCAAGGCGAAGAACTTGGGCGAATAAAACCTTTATCCAGTAACTCCTTAATTTTCTTTTTAATTTCTTCCAAATCCTGTGCGGGCATCCGGTACGGTCTCTTAGATATCGGCCCTGTGCCTGGCAACAACTCAATAAAAAATTCAATGTCTCTATATGGTGGCATGCCTGACAACTCTTCTGGGAACACGTCCGGGTAATCCTTCACTACGGGTACTTCATCCTGCACAACTCCTGATAAGGAATTTACTTGTGTCCTCCTCGGCTCATGCCGTGACACATACTGGATTTTTCTTCCTTCTGGGGTGGTAAGCAAAATCGACTTACTGGCGCAATCAATGTTCCCTCCATACTTTGATAACCAATCCATGCCTAATATCACATCCAATCCTTGTGATTCCAAGACTATTAGGTCCGAGGGAAACACATAGTTACCAATCCTTAATGGTAATCGATTACACCACAACTGGCCATATATTCTGCTCCAGGCGAAGTTACTAGCATGGGTGACCTAAGGGCTTGGGTTGGCAATTTATACTTATCCACAAATCCCCTTGATATGTATGAATACGATGCACCAGTATCAAAAAGAACAACTGCAGTAAATGTCTTAACCAAAAACTTACCTATTAGTGTATCTAGCTGAGCTTCAACCTCCTCCACGGTAACGTGGTTCACCTGTCCCCTGTTGAAAGGGTTTGGCTTCTTCCCTGAGCTTCCATTGCCATTTCCATTCTGGGCTTCGGGACATTCATTTGCATAACGTCGAGTCTTCTGGCACTTAAAACAAGTGACTTGGCTCAGGTCTCTCTTGGCTGGGGTTGGCGGGTTGGTGCAGTTTTGTCCATTGCTTCCTCCATTCCCGTTTTCATTCTTGGAACCATTATGATTGTGCGAGCTACCTCCTCCATGGGTATGCTGAAATTGTCCTCCCGGTTTTGGGTAAAGCATAGCTTCTGCTGAGCTCCAGAGTTGTACTTCCCCTGTCCATACTTCCTCTTGCGGTTGTCAATCTGTTGCTGCTTCCCTTCAATCATAAGAGCATGGTCTACCAACTCCTGGTAGTTATTGAAGGTTGCTACCATCAACTGCATGCTCAACTCATCATTCAGTCCTTCCAGAAACTTTTCCTGGTTAGCTGCATCTGTAGCAACGACATCCGGGGCATAACGTGCTAACTTACTAAAGTCCTCCACATACTGGCTTACAGTACGTCCTCCTTGGCGTAAGTTGCGAAATTCACGCTTCTTCATGGCCATAGCTCCTGCTGAAACGTGTGCAGTACGGAAAGCTTGTTGAAACTGATCCCATGTGAATGTGTCAATAGGGTGTGTGGCTGTGTAATTCTCCCACCATGATGCTGCGGGTCCATCAAGCTGATGTGCGGCAAAACGCACTCTCTCCACATCCATGCATCCTGCAGTTGTCAGCTCCCTTCCAACCTTGCGGAGCCAATCATCTGCAACAATCGGCTCGGTGCTACTGGAAAACACCGGCGGATTTAGCCTCAAGAAACGGGTCAAATGGTCAACAGGTGTTGGTGGTGGCGGGTTGTTGTTGTTGTTGTTGTTGTTGTTGTTGTTGTTGTTGTTGTTGTTGTTGTTGTTGTTGTTGTTGTTGTTGCCTTGGTTGCATGCGGTGTTTGAATCAAGGCATTCTGCTACTGAATCAACTGAGTGATCTCCGGTGGGAAAACAAATCCGTTGTCGCGTCTCGGAGGCATCTGAGGGTGTATCTTCATCCGGTTGTGTGAACTTGTTCCTTGCATCCGCCATCCTAAAAGAGTAGAAAATATGAGGAGTCAGAAATGAGAAGAAAGAGTAGTGATCTAGGGCTTTAGCTTAGTGGCCGTGTCCTACAGTCGATGTGTATTTCGATACCATCTTGTAGCGACCATACCTCAAACGATCGATCTCGTGCATCGGTGTCATCCACGGATCGATGTCTTGACACGCATACGATGCTTGAAGGATTTATAACAGAGTAGCAATCACACACTTATTACAACGAATGTCTCAAAAGAGAACTTATTACAATAAATATGGCTTAAGGCCATCTAATAACGATAACAATGGAAGGCTTGGAAGATAAGCGAGTCCATCAACTCCAACGACATCATCGAGTATAGAACCACGAGCTAAGGCACCTTACTGGAAATCGTCGGAGAAGTCTGCAACATGAGCGTTGCAGCCAAAACGGGTCAAGACATGGAATATCTTTGGCAATGTAACACATAGAGAGCAATATGAAAGAGTAATGCTATACTACATGCATATATGGCTGGTGGAAAGCTCTACGGTTACAGTTTTGCGTAAAGCCAATTTTCCCCTACTGCAAAGGAATAAATTTTATTTTACTATCATGGTAGTTGTTAAATATTGAGAATGGTTGACAACATTCTCAATCCCAACTACGCATCAACATTAAAAACCCAACAATATTAATTAGAGTAACATGATGAGATTCACATGATAATCCAAGTACTAGATACTCAAGATGTCCATAACCGGGGACACAGCTAACCATGATTCGTTTGATACACTCTGTAGAGGTTTGCGCACTTTTCCCCACAAGACTCGATCTCCTCCGTTGGGATTTCTCGCACTACTTGGTGTTTGAGAAACAGATGACCGAGACATAGTCTTTCAGAAGTGCCAGCACCTTACGAACGGGTAGACCGTACCAACCTACATCCCCTACATCTGCTAGTCTACCACTGTAAGAGTTCGCATAACTTAGTAAACTATGCTAGAGCCCATAGTATCTTGTGGCTGCACACGGAAGTTTCTAGCATGAATAATCTCATGATCCCTTTGAGCCTGGGTGGCGGTCCAAAAAGAAACAGGCAATCCTGGAATACCCAGGTACCTCAATCCATCCAGATGTGTGTTTAAGTTGCCACCTTAAATAAACCATTAATTAAAATCTCACATCTGTCATGGATACACTCACCCAATCCACGTCTACTAGCATAGCATGGCAATATAAGCAAACGTAGAAGTAACTCCCAAGGGTTTGATAATAAAACAGGTAATAGGTACTACCTCAACTACTTTCTCAAAACCCACAATTTAATTAGATCCTAATCATGCAATGTTTGAGGATTGGTCTAATGCATAAAAACTGGGTATGAAAAAGGGGTATGATCAAAGTGTTACTTGCCTTGCTGATGATTCGTGAAACCTAGAGACTCAAAGTAGCAAGTGGCGCACTACGGGTACTCTATCGCAAACAAACAAGTACACAATAAGTACTCATCCAATGCACAGGTAAAACTCAAATAAAAGATCTAACCAGAAAGTTCAACTAAGAACTCCGGTTCGCAAAAAGAATCAACTCGAACGAAGCAACGAAAGTCAAACAACGAAAGAAACAAACTGCGTTTTACTAATCTGCACCTAAGTCAAATTTTACAGAGGCAAAAACTTGTTTGAGTTGATTATTCGGAAAGAGGGTTTCGAGACGAAACTCTAGGCGCTTGAATCGCCTGATTCCGATAAACGAGCGAAAAGTTATACTAGATCAAAAAATCGGATCTGAAATCGTAATCGCAAAATCGCGGAATAAATCCGAGAAAAAGAAAAACAACGAACAGCTTAACGAACGAACGTTCGTTATCTGGACTTAAACGATGAACGCGTTCGTTAAAACGAAAGAACGAGCGAACGCTCGCTATTTAACCTAAACCAAAAAAAAACCGATCTAATAAAAAAAGCGGATCTAAAAAAACCAAACAAAAAACTGGCGAAAACAGAACGGTTTTCTAGGAAAAACCGGCGGCGGGGCAGGGTCAACCTCGTCGGCTCGGGCGGCGGGACGGGTGGCGGCGGCGGCTCCAGCTGATGGCGTGGGCGTAGTGGCGATGGCAATGGCCCAAGCGGCAGGCGGCGGTGGCTCGGGCGGCCGAGGCGGGCTGGGCGGCGGTCTTTGCAGGCGAGGGGCATTATAAAAGCCCCAGGCGGTGTCCCGCTCGGGTACGGCCCAATGTCGGTTCCAGTTTTTTTAAAAAAATTAATTACGCGCAGAAAAACTAACGAAAGAAATACTAAACAGACTCCAAAAATCCTGAAATAAAATTTCCCCGGCTTCTAAAATCAAGTCGGACAAGAACAACATTTATTTGGGGCCTAAATGCAAGTTTGGAAAACGCGCATTTTTCCTAAATTCAAATAAAATAGCGAAAAACTCCAAATAAAAATCTTATTTGATTTTTGTTATTAAATCTTCATTACTCATTTATTTTGGGAAAGTCATTTTATTCCCTCTCTCATATTTTGACAATAGAAATAATTGAAGATAAAATAAATAAAATCAAATGATCCTTTTTTCAAAATTTGGGACAACTCAAATATGAAAATAACGAAATCTCCAACTCTCTCCGTGGGTCTTTGAGTTGCGTGAAATTTCTAGGATCGAGCCAAAATGCAATAAAATATGATATGCAAGTGATGATATATGTATTACATTCCAAATTGAAAATTTGGGATGTTACAATATTAACCATACAACCTCCACCAGCCATATATGCACGTAGTGATAGCATTATTCTGTTCATTACTCTTCTGTGTTACATTGCCAGCATATTCCATGTGCTGACCCGTTTTCGGGCTGCAACGTATCATGTTGCAGACTTTTCAGACAACGAGTAAGGAGCCTTAGGTCATGGTCTTTCACTCAATGATGCCGTTGGAGTTGATGGACTCACTTGATATTCCAAGCCTTCCGCTGTTATCATATTAGATGGCCTTAAGCCATATTTATTGTAATAAGTTCTCTTTTGAGACATTCGATGTAATAAGTGTGTGATTGCTACCCTGTTATAAATCCTTCAAGTATTGTGCGTGTCAGCATTACCGATCCAGGGATGACACTGATGCCTGAAGATCGACTGTTTGAGGTCTAGTCGCTACAAGATGGTATCAGAGCACACGCTGACTGTAGGACACGACCATTAAGCTAAAGCCCTAGATCACTACTCTCTTCTCATTTCTGACTCCTCTCCATTTTCTACTCCTTAGGATGGCAGATGCAAGGATCAAGTTCACGCAACCGGATGAAGACACCCCTTTTGGACGCCACTTGAAGGAACTTACTAGGTACCTGAACATTGGAATACCAAGCTTCACAGGGACTTACAATGCCACTTTACAAGAAGAGGAGCGCGGGATGATTCAAGTTCAATTTCCAGGAAGGACATTCACACCAGTCACTGAGCCCATAGAGTTTTCCTTTGATGCACCAACCTGGAGTCTAGGAAAGAGTATGGCAGCTCACATTACCATGGATGCATTGGAGAAGTTTAACACAATGATCTCAAGGATACAATCTACCAGATTTGTGGGCGCCGAGATGAGCAATGGGAGATAATCAGCACCAGGAAGGATAGATCGATTGCAGCTTTCATCCAGGAGTTAAACCAGCACATTCGACACCGGAGAACCGGATGTCTTGTAGCATGACAGATTTGAAGAAGGCAATGACAAGGATCACGGAGCTGGAGGAAGAACTCAAGGCTACACGCAAAGAATATGAGGAGGAAATTGTCGTACTAGTGGAGAAGAATGACGACCTGACGAGGAAGATCAGAGTTTTCATGGGAGACCCCGCGCCAGGAGGAGAAGATGAGAATTCCACTTGCCCGGAGAACTACATCATCATCGACGACATTGACTCGGACCCTGACGATAGCGGTGATGACTATGTTGATGAAGCTGGAGCAAATATCATGGAGTCTTCGACCGATCAATTTTTCTAGTCAAACACCATATCAGTAGTATTATTCCATCATGTATACAGTATAGTCCGAGCACTTATGTAACGATATTTCTAGACCGATTGTATGCCCTTGTTTGATTTGATTGAGTGATATGTTTGTGTTTGTCTCATGTGCATATGGGTAGTGTTTTCCCCCTAGACCTCATTCTACTCTGTTTTCTCATCTTTTCTAAACCCAGCAGATGCCACCAAGACGCGACAATGGATTTGCTTTCCCACTGGAGCTCACTGAGTTGATCCAGCAGTAGAATGCATTGATGCAGATACTAGTCCAGAATCAGAACCAGGGGAACAACAACAACAACAACCCACCACCACCACCACTAGTTGATCACTTAGCCCGTTTTCTTAGGCTGAATCCACCGGTGTTCTCCAGTAGCACCGAGCCGATTGTTGCAGATGATTGGCTCCGCAAGATTGAAAGTGAGTTGACTACTGTAGGATGCACAGATGCGGAGAGAGTGCGTTTTGCCGCACATCAACTAAATGGACCTGCAACATCATGGTGGGAGAATTTCATAGTCACTTACCCCATTGACACTGTGACATGGGACCAGTTCCAGCAAGGTTTTCGCACTGCCCATGTATCAACAGGAGCTATGGCCATGAATAAGCGTGAGTTTTGCAACTTACGCCAAGGAGGGTGCACTGTTGGCCAGTATGTGGATGACTTTAGTAAGTTAGCACGTTATGCCCCAGGAAACGTCGCTACAGATGCAGCTAAGAAGGAGAAGTTTCTGGAAGGACTGAATGATGAGCTGGGCATGCAGTTAATGGTGGAGAATTTCAATAACTACCAGGTGTTGGTGGATAGAGCCCTCATGCTAGAAGGGAAGCAGCAGCAGATTGACAGCCGCAAGAGGAAGTATGGATAAGGGAAGTATAATTCTGGAGCTCAGCAGAGACCCCGGTTCACCCCGAACTTGGGAGGAGTTGTTCATAACCATGGAGGCCACACTCATAATGGAGGAAGTTCGCACAACCATAGTGGCCCCAAGAATGGGAATGGTAATGGAGGAAGCAACGGACAGAACCGTTCCAACCCGGTAACACCCGCCAAGAAGGATCTAAGTCACATTACTTGCTACAAGTGCTAGAAGACCGGACATTACGCCAATGAATGTCCTGAAGCTAAGAATTGAAACGACAATGGAAGCTCTGGGAAGAAGCCCAGCCCTTTCACCAGGGGACAAGTGAACCACGTTAATGTGGAGGAGGTTGAAGCCCAGCCAGATGCAGTAATAGGTAAGTTTTTGGTTAAGTCATTTACTGCAGTAATACTTTTTGATACTGGTGCATCGCATTCATACATATCAAGGGGATTCGTGGATAAGTTTAAACTGCCAACCCAAGCCCTTAGATCACCCATGTTAGTAACCTCGCCAGGAGCAGAGTATATGGCTAGCCTATGGTGTGATCGGTTACCATTAAGGATTGGTAACTACCTGTTCCCCTCAGACCTAATAGTATTGGAGTCACAAGGATTGGATGTGATATTAGGCATGGATTGGTTATCGAAGTATGGATGGAACATTGATTGTGCCAGTAAGTCGATCTTACTCACCACCCCAGAAGGAAGAAGGATCAAGTATGTATCCCGACATGTGTCGAATAGGACTCAAGTAAATTACTTATCAGGAGTTGTACAGGAGGAAGTACCAGTGGTGAAGGATTTTCCGGATATATTTCCAGAAGAGTTGCCAGGCATGCCACCGGATAGAGACATTGAGTTTTTGATTGAGCTTTTGCCAGGCACAGGGCCAATATCTAAGAGACCATCCATAATGCCCGCAAACGATTTGGAGGAAGTTAAGAAGCAGATTAAGGAGTTACTGGATAAAGGTTATATTAGCCCAAGTTCGTCCCCTTGGGGATCCCCAGTACTTCTAGTGAAGAAGAAGGATGGATCGTTAAGGATGGTTGTTGATTATCGAGGATTGAATGAGGTGACGATCAAGAACAAGTACCCACTACCGATGATCAATGATTACTTTGACCAGCTGCAAGGAGCTAAGTGTTTTCCAAGATCGATCTGCAATCAGGGTATCACCAGCTGAAGATTCGAGAATAGGATATACCTAAGACAACTTTTACCACGAGTTACAGGCTATACGAGTATACCGTTATGTCATTTGGTCTGACTACCACACCTGCTTATTTCATGAACATGATGAACAAGGTGCCACCAAAGTTGTCACTATGACAAATTGGGAGTCACCCACGTCAGTTGGCGAGATCCGGAGTTTTCTTGGACTCGTATGATTCTACCAGAGGTTCATCGAAAATTTCTCAAAGATTGCGAAGCCCATGGCGGAATTGTTGAAGAAGGACACTAAGTTTAAATGGACTGAGGAATGTGAGGCCAGTTTTCAGGAGTTAAAGAGACGCTTGGTTACATCACCAGTGGTGATACTGCCAGATCAACGCAAGGATTACGAAGTGTATTGCGACGCTTCTCGTCGAGGACTTGGAGCCGTACTTATGCAGGAGGGAAGAGTTGTTTCATATGCGTCACGACAGCTTAAACCCCATGAGTTAAGTTATGCTACGCATGATTTGGAGTTAGCAGACGTAGTGCATGCGTTGAAGACATGGAGACATTTTCTCATCGGAAACCATTGTGAGGTATAGACGGATCACAAGAGTTTGAAGTATATCTTCACGCAGAAGGAGTTGAACCTCAGGCAGAGGAGATGGTTAGAACTCATTAAGGATTATGATATGAGATTGCATTATCATCCTGGAAAGGCTAACGTAGTAGCCGATGCGTTGAGCCGCAAAAGTCATGTCAAGACACTCATGACCGGAGAATTACCCAAGGAGTTGGCAGATGACCTTCGCGAGCTATGTTTGGAGATAGTTCCGAGAGGTTATGTAGCAGCATTGGAGATTAAATCTACCTTGATGGATCAGATCAGAGAAGCTCAGAAGACGGACAAGGAGATTGCCGATATAAAGGAAAGGATGAGTAAAGGAAAGGCTAAAGGATTTCGTGAGGATGAGCATGATACCTTATGGTTTGAGGACCGCGTATATGTGCCAAATGATCAGGAGATCAGGAAGCTGATTTTGCAAGAGGCCCATGATTCGCCATATTCGATTCACCTAGGAAATACCAAGATGTATCTGGATTTGAAGGATAGTTTCTGGTGGACTGGAATGAAGAAGAATATTACGGAGTATGTAGCAGTTTGTGATGTATGTCAGAGAGTGAAGGCAGAGCATGAAAAGCCAGCAGGATTACTACAACCGTTGTCGATACCCGAATGGAAGTGGGACAAGCTAGGCATGGATTTTATCATGGGATTACCCAGGACTCGTTCAGGTTATGACTCGATATGGGTTGTAGTCGATCGTTTGACGAAAGTAGCTCATTTCATCCTAGTAAAGACCACTTACACCAGTGCTAAGTTGGCAAAGATATACATGACCAGGATCATATGTCTGCATGGACTTCCAAGGACGATTGTATTAGAC
Source organism: Aegilops bicornis (assembly GCA_021605145.1). Taxonomy (NCBI): domain Eukaryota; kingdom Viridiplantae; phylum Streptophyta; class Magnoliopsida; order Poales; family Poaceae; genus Aegilops; species Aegilops bicornis. Next base: position 483,189,694 of record CM038673.1, on the reverse strand, counting down.
AGAGGAACCCAGTTCACCTCAAAGTTTTGGAATCAGTTGCATGAAACTTTGGGAACCAGGCTAGAGTTCAAGATGCTGACTTTTCACCCATGAGACAGATGGACAGACTGAGAGAGTCAATCAGATTCTGGAGGACATGTTGAGAGCTTGTGCACTAAACTATGGATCTAGTTGGGACGATAATTTGCCTTACACAGAGTTCTCTTATAACAACAGTTATCAAGCCAGTTTGAAGATGGCCCCTTTCAAAGCACTGTACGGAAGGAGGTGCAGAACACCGTTGTTGTGGGACGAAGTTGGAGACCGACAGTTGTTTGGACCAGATTTGATTAAAGAGTCTGAAGAGAAGGTTAAGCTGATTCGTGATAGACTCAAGGTAGCCCAGTCGAGCGAGAAGAGTTCTGTGATTCTAAATGCAAGGAGACAGTTTACGAAGTTGGAGACAGAGTGTATCTTCGTGTATCCCCACTTCGAGGAGTGAAGCGCTTTGGAGTTAAGGGAAAGTTAGCACCACGTTTTGTGGGACCATACAAAGTTTTGGAACATATGGGAGAAGTTGCTTACAAGTTGGAATTGCCCGAAGGATTGTCCGAAGTTCACGATGTGTTCCACGTTTCTCAGTTGAAGAAGTGCCACGCAGAGATGGCTGATATTCCTGTGAGAGATACAGTGCCGCTGGAAGCTATACAGTTGGATAGCGATTTGACCTACGTGGAGAAGCCAGTCAGGATTCTCGACTTTGCCAGTCGTGTCACACGCAACAAGGTTATCAAATTTTGCAAAGTTCAGTGGAGCCACCATACCGAGGATGAAGCCACCTGGGAACGAGAGGAAGACCTACATAAAGATCACCCACACCTATTTTCTAGCCAACCCGAATCTCGAGGGCGAGATTCATCTTAAGGGGGATAGGTTTGTAACATCCCAAATTTTCAATTTGGAATGTTATACATTAGATCATCATTGCATATCATATTTTATTGCATTTTGGTTTGGTCCTAGAAATTCTACGCAACTCAAGGACCCATGGAGAGAGTTGGGGATTTCATTATTTTCATATTCGAGTTTTTCTCGAATTTTGAAAAGAGGATCGTTGGTTTCTAATTATTTTCTCTTTGAATATATCTTTTATAAAAATAAAAGAAAGAGGATTTTTGGAGTCCGTTTAGTATTTATTTTATTTGTTTTTCTGCGTAGAGTATTTTAAAAAAACGCCAACCAACTTAACGGGTCGTGTCCGACCCGGACACTGCGCCCTGCTGGCCTTTAATAGCCGGGAGGCCCGAGCCGCAGCTGTCTATGTCAAAACCGGCGGATCTAGGGTAGGGGGTCCTGAACTGTGCGTCTAAGGCGGATGGTAACAGGAGGCGGGGGACACAATGTTTACCCAGGTTCGGGCCCTCTCGATGGAGGTAATACCCTACTTCCTGCTTGATTGATCTTGATGATATGAGTATTACAAGAGTTGATCTATCACGAGATCTTAGAGGCTAAAACCTAGAAGCTAGCCTATGGTTACGATTGTTCTTGTCCTACGGACTAAACCCTCCGGTTTATATAGACACCGGAGGGCTAGGAATTACAGAGTTGGTTACAAGGGAGGAGATCTACATATCCGAATTGCCAAGCTTGCCTTCCACGTCAAGGAGAGTCCCATCCAGACACGGGACGAAGTCTTCAATCTTGTATCTTCATAGTCCAACAGTCCGGCCAAAGGATATAGTCCGGCTGTCCGAGGACCCCCTAATCCGGGACTCCCTCAGTAGCCCCCGAACCAGGCTTCAATGACGATGAGTCCCACACGCAGATTGTCTTCGGGATTGCATGGCGGGTTCTTCTCCAAATTCTGAGTACCTGTCGAGTAGTGTCTGGCTTCCCATGAATGTTGCACTCCTCGGCTTTTACGCCTAATAATGGCTATCCTCCACGTGTCGAGCGAATGCGAGAAGTCGGGGCATTTTTACACTTGCCACCCTAACCATGTAAGTAAACCGTCTATTTAAAGAGATGGGGATCACACCATTCTCCCACAGCGAGCATCCATCGGAGAGCGCCAGAAAATATCCATCCCATCATGGCCGGCCATCGTAGCTCCTCCTCTCGCTCCCGCAGTCCCAAGCCAGGCAATTGGAAGAAGTGCTCCGTTCCCCACTGCCAATTAGTAGAGTTACAGACCCAGCGGTTTCTCCCTCCTGCGTATATGGTCCCCGTCTGAGCCGGATTAGCCACTTACAATGGCGGGGAGCAAGCAGAGAGCTTTCCCAACCCATCCATGGGGGAGCGGGTATGCCTTGTTCCTTATTTATTGAGGGGACTCGGATTTCCAATCCATTCGTTCCTCCGCGAACTCCTGGAGTTCTACAGCCGACATCTGCATAACCTTACTCCCACCTCCATTTTACACATCGCTGGCTACGTCGCCCTTTGCGAGCTGTCTTTGGGCTGCGAAGCTCATTTCGAGCTATGGAAGAGGCTATTCCGCCTCGTACCCCGTACTCAGGAGGGGCCAATATATCAAGTGGGCGGAGCCGAGATATGGCGCATCGCCGGGACCGGATACCTATCTGGTACTCCGAAGAAGATGTCCGAAGACTGGCCTTCAGAGTGGTTTTATATGGAGGACGTCCCCCTTCCGGACCCTATTCGGATGGGCCTTCCTGAGTTTAGCAACGCCCTTTTGAAGAAACGCCGCAGTTGGCGCCCTCGGAGACCCAGGAGAAAGATAACGGAGAAGTCCTTTACCTGATGGACCGGATAAAAACGCTGGCCAAATCAGGATTGACATAATCGAGGTTATATCAATATGTATAATGCAGGGGGTGCAGCCACTTCAGTATCGGGGACAACCCATGTGGCACTTCAATGGAGAAGACGATGCCACCCGCTGCGGTCGTAAGGGACTGGTCTCCGTCACTGCTTTAGCGAAAATACTGTCCGATTTATATAAAGGAGAGGAAGAGGAGTTCATCCGCATTATGCCACGGGATGGATTCTCCATGTACAACCCCCCAAGCTGGGTGAGCTGCTACCTTTTACTCCTAACCTTACCGCATTTTTCGTCATAGGTATTTACCTTGCTATTTCATAGCAGGAACTACGAAAAGTTGTGAGGGAGGTCCACAGCCCGCCTCCACAACCAAAGGACCCTGACCGGGCCCTCGACCCCGGACTCGAAGAAGATCCGGACACATTTGTGGAGCTCATCGACAGGATGTTCTATCAATTAAGCCGCGACGGTGCCTTGGTGGCCATCATAGCCGATTATCCTGGTCTACTCCCTGTGTTGCATGTAAGTAAAACCGGAGTCCCAACTTCCGAGAAGGATCCCTTTTTTCGCACTTGACCTACCACACACATATGGTGTCTTACAGGGAAGGTCTTCGGGACGCCATGCCGAACCCGCATTGACTCACCAACAAGGGGCACCGAAACCGGGTAGGCTTAAAAGGAAGGATGTCAGGACTGAGACGCCGTCGCATAGGTACGATAAAGAACCCCGCTCCGTGGTTGTCGTCTTTTAAAATGTAACAATGTCCATGTTTCTTAGCAGAAAAAACGCTCGTTGGACCATATACGGAGAGCCTGCCGGCCACGCCTCTACCAACCAGGCTCCAGAGCCGGACTTAGAGGCATACGCTAACGTGGGGCCAATACCGGATGTCCCTCCTACAGAGGATGCGGATAGGCTGTCCGCCATGAATTCTGAAGTGGAGAGTGCCATGAATCACATGCGTCGCCAGGCCGTACTCCGCGACGCTTGTTTCTCTCAAGAGGCGTTCGATGCCTTCAACTCAGGAGACGCGTACATCCGAGCTGCTCAGAATGGCCTGGCCAGAGCGACGGACCAGTATGTAAAAGATATACGGGTAAGAAAATCTGATAATTATGTATACCGGTAGCCCCTGAGACTTGAAACAGTTGGCACAACTGATTTAAGGAACATTATATGCGTAGGTTCTTACGGAGAAGAATACCCAGTTGTCTCAAGAGCTGGAGGAATGCAAAGCCCAGCTACGGGCGCGATTGCGGAATGGAGGAGTCCAAGAAGGCCCCATCTGGTAATACTTGTCGTGATCGAGAATGAAATGACATGTACCAGTTAGTATTCGGCATGCATGCAAATCTAACAATAGATTCTGCAGATAATCTTGGAGTGAATCCGAAGATCGTTCGAGGGGATGAGCAACTTGCTCAACGACAGCTAGAGGCTGGCGAGCGCGTGCTTACACGGGTTAGGCGGGACAAAAATGATCTCCAAGATGCCAATACCCGGCTGGGCGTTGAACTGAAAGATGTTCGAGCCCAGCTTGCTGACTCCGTCTAAGAGGCTTCGACGCGGCATTTTTAGTAAGTGCTTGAACGAACTTTTATAGAGTTCGACGAAGAAACCGGCTAACAGAGTTATATCTGTAGGTATGCTGACAGGTCGTCCCGAAGAGGAGATGCCCAGATCTGCGGGCGATCTTATGTAAGAGTCTCTGGCTGCCGCGAACAAGTTCGGCAGGTGATGCAGGGAATTGCCCAGGCCTTGTGGCCATCCGCCTCCCTGCCAGGAGGCACGGGGGAGCTGATAGAGATGCTCAAGGGAGCGCGGCGGCGCTTCCGATTATGGAAGATACCGGCCTGCTGACAAGGTGCAAGGGAAGCCTGGGCCATGGTGAAGACGCGCTGTACCAAGGCTGACCCGAATCACATGGCTGAGGTCGGACCTGTAGGGTCTGATGGGAAAGAGATCCCCGTTAGTCTGGTATATGACCAGGTAAAATTAGCCGCAAAGTATTCCCAACAGGATTGTAGGCTATATAGCCTTTTGGATGGAATAGAAGAAGAATATAGTCAGTCTAAGTGAACATGTACTTCAATGACATATTTTGTCCCTAGCCGGATTGTAAATCATTTTTCATGTCGGACCTTTTAACCCGACCTCCGGACCCGACAGTCAAGTGTATCCGAATACCCGCCGATTATGTAAAACTGGGGTATGCGTGGAAACCAGGCGTAGGGGTCATAAGTGCTTGAACAGACAAGTACCCAACTAGCTATGTTATATTACATGGATAGTAAGAAACATCTTCCAGGGAGAATAGTTCCGTTAAGGGTTCCTTTCCTTGGGTACACATGCATTAACGTGCATGTCCGAACTGCGAAAAGAGACGCAGGATATAAACATCTGGGGGCATGTACTACAATAAATAAAAGTCATCTTTTGTTCGCCGACCGAATATTCTCTTAAGAACGCTAGCTTTCGGCTTCATCCAGTCTGAGGTACACATCCGGCTGAACCGGCAGTAACGATCGCAGAGGTGCTCCCCTTATGCCCTAGCCGAATTAACGGGAACGTAAGGCATAAACACAAGAGCCAGGCAACCCAGCTTGGCCAAAACTTAAGTCATATCGATGCATATAATGGTGAAGAAAAGGTACATGTGGAAAAGTAACACATGTGCGGGGGCAAAAAGCCCAGAACATAATTATATTAGGCTTCTGTATAAGAAGCCCCCAGGTATAATGAGCACGCCTAGCGCGTCAAGATTGTGTAGTCAGGACACATTCTAACCTTTTAAGCCTATTAAGAAAAAGGGAAGAAAGAAAGAAAGAAAGAAAAGACAGATTTCGGATATATAAAAAAATTGACGGAGGTAAGGAGACGAACACATAGTCCGGCACTAGGCGTAGAACCTTCGGAGTCTGGCTGTGTTCCATGGGTTTGGCTCGAGTCGATTGTCCGATGCATCCCGCAGACGGTACGCTCCGCCGGTCAGACCTTGGTCGATAATGAAGGGACCTTCCCATTTGGGCTTGAGCTTGTTATTTTTCTTCTCCGGTAGGAGTAGAACTAGTTCGCCAACGTTATAAGTTTTGGCCCGTACTTCTCTGCTTTGATACCGTCGAGCCTCACTACAAAAAAAACACTTCCGTGATGATACGTGTTTGTCACAGTAGGTCGCGTTTTTTGTCATGCATGTACATCCATGACAAATTTATGACAGAATCAAGATAGAGTAGAAGTGTTCCATGACATTACCAAAATTATCATCACGGAAGTGTCCACTTCCATGACGATAAATCGCGTCCTGAAGTGCTTTTCGTCAAGGGTGGCCGACACGTGGCATCCACCGTAACGGAACGCCATTAAACTATTGGGTCGGGTTTTGGATCCGATAACCCGTTAACAGCCCCGACCAGTGGGGATTTTCCATGTGTAAAATCATCATTGGCTGGAGGAAACACGTGTCGACTCATCGTTGGGACAGATGTCATCCACTCATTGGACAGAAGGCGCCTATGATACGTCGACACATGGCACGGCCCAACAGAGGCCCATTCCTGTGAAAAGGCCGGCCCGTTTGACTTGGTCAAAAGGTGGCGGGCCGACCCATGGAAAGCCTGTTAATGGCATGTTCGCATATAGCCCATTTATGGCCCGCTAACCCAAGGCCCATTACGCCCTATCCGAATTAGGCCCAGTAGCGTCATCTGGACCATCCAATATGATTCCAGCCGTTTTCGCCGGCCCATGTATGGCCCATGGCGTCTTCGGCCCATATGAGGCCCTATGTAACTCTTGACCTATTAACGGCCCGTGGTGAAATCGGCCCGCAATGAACGATGTATCACTTTACACCCATTAACGGCCCATGGTGGCGGCCCGTAATGAACAGTATATCACTTTATACCCATTAAGGGCCCGTTATTTAGTTGGGCCGTTTCCAGCAAATATTATCTTTCGGCCTTCTCAGAGCCCATTTATTCTTGGGCTCATTTCCAGCATTCGTTTACTTACGGCCCGTTACTGTCATTTTCTGCTTGTGGTCCAAATTCAGCACGTGGTTACATCGGCCCGTTTGTGGTCCGTTAATACGTTGGGCCGTTTCCATAGCGTCATCAAATACGGCCTATTAACGATGGCCCGTTATGGTCATACGGCCCGTATAAGGCCCATTGATGATACGACCCGTAGAAGCCCCATTGTTTCTACGGACCGTAGAAGGCCCATTGTTTCTACGGCCTATAGAAGGCCCATTGTTTCTACGGCCCGTAGAAGGTCTACTGTTTCTACTTCCCGTAGAAGGCCCACTGTTTCTACGACCCGTAGGAGGCCAAGTGTCACTACAGTAAATATTAGCCCATGGTTATTGTGGCCTAGTTTTAAAAAGAACTGCACTGACTACAAGCAAACAAATAAACAAGACAACAAGGAAATAAATAAGCAAGCAACTTATGCTAGGCTATCACATTTATTACACATATTACATCCTTTGGGCATCAAAGTTCGCCACCGGTGCAAATATAGGGAACAAAGCAACATATCATATCTGATGGTTGTCAAAGTTGGCGACCAAGCGCAAATAAACGCCGCAACAAAACAAATCCAGAACCAAAACCACTTCAGAAGATCTCAAGAAACAATATCCTGGTACCCATAATGCTGGCAAGATGCTTAGCAAGCTTATTAACTTTCTCTTGTTTGGCGCTTAAATCCTCCAGTAACTTGTCATTGCACCGAGAAAGTATGCATCTGAATTCTGCAGGGACTTCCCCAGTCCTTCAGCTTCCCATCGCAGCACATCTGATCGATGTCTTTCAACTTGAAGTTGAGACTCAAGAAGACGAACTGATTCAGGCACCGAGTTCGAAGAGCTTGTGCCGGTGATGGTGGCGATAACTTCGAACACTACATCAAGACATGACTTTTGGGTTCCCTCACTTTATGCGTCAAGATAGTTTTTATCAGCTTTCTTGGAGACCAACAGGATGTCCTACTATCTTGAACCTTATCTGCATTACTTCCTTTACCGATTGGATAACGCGCAGTCTTGTTCTCCAATATTTTGTCCGCATTCTAAAAGAGAAACAAGCAGACACATCACATGTTTACCATGTTGTATATGAAACTCATCTTCGTAAATGAGTTCAGTAGTAAAGTGGACAGGATAACAACATGAAACAAACATATATCTATGTACCATGGTCACTTTATGGTCTATATCATTCTAGTTTTTGTTGCCAAATCAAGATAGAGACACAGTTCAAATAATATTTGTTCAAGACAAAGCGAGAATAGACAGAATATAAGTGTGGGTAACTATAGAGCAATAACAACACTTGTAATGTGCATGACATGAGAACATAACTGTTTATTCAATTGAAACTGAAATCAACATAGAGCAGGTTACAACAAAGAAACCCAGTTAAAGAAGCAGGTTTAAAACATACCTGTTGCGCCATTGGAGTTTCAATTCCATCCTTCAAATTTGAAAATAGTTGGTATGAGTAAATACATCTGATAATGCAAGAGCAAAGGAGTATGAACCATAGCTACAGTAACCTGACACGAGAACAAATCTTCTTCTCCTTTAAGCATTGAGTTGGGATTGAATTGGTGGTACTCGTGCTTTGGACAATGCAGTTCCCTTACTAACCGCTCGTGTTTGGGTGCTCTGTGGTGGAGACGGTGTTGTGTCAACTGGAACTGGGTTACTATCTGCCGGGGTTGGGGTTAGAAGGGGTGTAGCTGGTTCTCTGTCCAACTGGGTAGGGGTACAATCTGCGAGTCTGGGTTATGTGTGGTGGATCTGGTCCTTGGGCAAGTACAACCGTGGTTCTATCTGCATCAACTGGTAGCACTTTCTTTTCTGAAGACCGTGTTGTTACTCCCTTAGATACTGCCATCACGCTCTCCAATTCAAATGGTTGATAAACAAGAAAAGTAATTGAAACTATAGACATTTTATGATAGACAGGTGCAATGGATAGTGGGGAATAAAAGAGGGCATGAAATACTTCATATTTATGTTGTCTAACCAAACTGGATAGCATGACACAGTTTCACATATATGATGGCTAACTAAACAGGATAGCATGACACAATTTCACATTATGATGGCTAACTAAAAAAGATGGAAAGACATAGTTCAAAATATGAGACTATGTAAACAGGATGACATGACATAACTATATAATGTGTTTATTAAATAGGTTGGCATGCCATAATTCACATACATTCATGGATAAATTGCCATAATTCTAAATATGATGACAGTAAACACTAAACAAGATGAGATGATATAACTATATGATGTCTTTATTAAATGGGTTGCCATGCCATAATTTAGATAGATGATGTGTATGTACTATGTAAACATGATGTCATGATATAATTCAAATATATGATTTATATAGTAAGCAAGTAAGCAGATGGAAATCTATATATGATGTAAAAACTAGGAAATGCAAGACAACATGCATGACATGGGTAATATAACCCTGCCAAGTTTGAGCATAGACCTTAGGGGGGAAATAGGACTGGTCATCAGTCTCTGAATCCTCCTCTGAGGAGCTCTCAGAGCCGACAAGATGTCTACTTCAGCGGGTATCATTATGCACTTTCTGAATACCTTGTTTTCACTCCAGATACTTCCATCACCGCTTCAAATGGCTGATGCACAGGAAGAGTAGTTGAATATACAAACGTTGTCGACAAGTGGAACACGTAATACAAAAAATGATAGCATGATATAATTCACATACATGATGATTAGTAAACAACATGGCATTGCATAATTCACATATATAATGCCTTTGCAACAAGATAGCATTGTATAATTCACATATATAATGTCTTGCAACAAGATGGCAATGCATAATTCACATATATGGTAATTAGACACTGAACAGGTGGCATTCACACAAAGCATGTCTAAACTAATCAAATGGCATAGCAATGCGAGATACCATACGCACGATATGAGCAACATAACCCTGCCAAATTAGAGCATACACCTCGGGGGGGGGGGGGGAATAGGACTGGTCATCTTTCTCTGAATCCTCCTCTAAGGAGCTATCCGTAACCAGCGAGATATGCGCTTTGTCAGATAGCATAGTCTGCTTAGAAGACCTTGTTTTCACTCCAGAATTTGCCATCACCGTGTCAAATGGCTGATGCACACGCAAAGCAGTTGAATGTACTAACATTGTTGACAAATGTAATATGTAATGAAAAAAAAGGATGGCCTAATATAATTTACATATAAGATGACTGGCTAAGCAGGATGTCATTGCAAAATTCACATATATGATGCCTGGCTAAACAAGGTGGCGTTGCATAATTCACATAAACGATGAATAAACTAAGCAGATGGCATTACGCACAAAGGATGTCTAAACTAAGCGAGATGACATATTTGATGTATAAAGTAAGCAATGCAAGACACCATATGCATGATATAACCAACATCAGCATGCCAAGTTAGAGCGAAGATCTCAGGGGGTAAATAGGAGTTGTCTTCTCCTTCTGAATCCCCCTCAGAACAGATATCTTCCTCTCGATTACAATCCGAAATGCGTGGAGGGGGGGGGGGGCTGCCTTTGCGCCTACCATGGAGCGACGTCTGCATGAAATTATATTGCCACGCAAGGCTCGTCTCTTTTGCTCTACATGTTCAGTTCCATTGCTTACAATAACTGTCATGCATAGGAATAAAACATAGTGAGATTATGTAAGGAGTGCATGCGTAAATCCAGTGATGGTAGCAACCTGTGGATAGACCCAAAACCAATAATAGCGAGCGGATAATGGCTTGATTAATAAATACAGATAATGGCTTCTTTCTTTGTTTGTTTCCCACCCAACATGAAACTCATAGTAGACACCGGAGATTAACCAGATAGTAGATAGATACTATTGATAGCGGCCCCGATATGTACCCCACAACCATTTAAAAACTCAAGTTTGACCATTAGTTTGGAGCTGACTCAGAGTCTAATCGGTGAACATGATGATAAAGTAGCATGTAATATTAAGCGATGCATAACGTAAGCAGACAAGAAAGAGTGCGACCTCTCTCGCGGACCCGTGTAGTCCTCGAGGTCATCTGCTCGGTTGATGATGGTAATGCAATTTTCATGGCTGCCAGCAGCGGGGAAGAAGATCTGAGGCGGCGAAAGACAGTCCGGAGGCCGGATCCTCTGTGTCTTTGGACCCTTACATCGTTGGAGCATTTGAGCTGGGGTGGACGACGGTAGCAGAAGGAGCGGGACAAACCACGCAAGATTTTCTTTGACAACTATCTGTAAGAGAAGTAATTTTTAAGGGCTCGTTTGAATTGGAGGATTCCAACAATGCAGGGATAGGAAATAGACAGAATAGGATAGGAATGCACGTGCAAAGCAGAGAATTTAAACACAGGATTTCTGCCAATCTGGGTGTTTGATTCACAACAATTGCAAGATCACATGATGCAAAGAAGCATGGTGAGATTAAGTCAAACCACAAGAAAATGTACGGTTATAATGCTATTATGCTACTATCTCTTAGTCTTGTGCTTCATGAATAGGAATTTGAAAATGAGGACAAGTGAAAATTAAAATTCCTACGTTTTTCTTTCAAGGAGACACTAAAGGAACAAATCCATGTGCTCGATGGACAATATGTATAACATGTAGAGTAAAAAGAGATGCAACAAGTGTACAACCTCTTTGGCGAAGCCATGTCGATCTCAGCGTGATTGGGTTGGCCGGTGAGGATGCTTCGGCTGACTTTGCTGTCGGAGGAGGGGAAGAAGATCTTAGGCGTCTGCAGATGGCGCCCGAGGTACTGCTCCGCTGTGATGGAGGGTTTCGTCGTTGGAGCATCTCCGATGAGTTGTACGACGCCGAGGCTGAAGCAGGACAAGCGAGACAACGAACAACGTTAACCTGAGTGGAATTCTAATAGCATCTCCAATACATGATGTAAAATACATAACCACAAAGTGCTAGATGTAAAATACATCAGCCGCTCATCTCTGAACTTAACTGTCGAAACAGAACTTAACTGTCGAAACTGAACTTAACTGTCGAAACTGAACCTAACTGTCGAAACTGAATTTTGCTGTCGAAACTGAATTTTGATGTCAAAACTGAACGCACTAGCAAGGTGAGGCTACACGTCGGTCGACTGACTTTTTCATCTCTGGTCAGTCGATTTTGCAGCCGTTGGATACGAAATCAAGGGCCTGCGGTTCATCTTCAACCTCCACCCCCCTGAGTCGTCAGCCACCACCGGCCAAACAGCAGCTCCCCGCCGCCCGCAGCAGGCGTTGCGCCACCCCGCCCGCCCCGAAAACACTCCCCACCGCCGGTCCGCCGCCGCCCCGGCCATCCCTCTAGGCCCCCACGTGCCGAGCTTTTTCTCCGGCGATCCCCACGCCACCGCCCCGCCAACGCCCCGCCACCGCCGGCGACCACCACCCCCATCCTGAACCCTAAGATAGATAGTGGGGTACCTCTCCGGCAAGCCCCCCTCCCCGCTGCGGCTGGTTCTTCCTTCACCCTGGCGAGCCCACCCCTTGAAAATCGACTGACCCAGAATTCGATTCAGCCGACTGAAGTGTAGCCAAATCGGAGCAGCATCGCAAGCAAGAGCAAGAGCGAGAGCAGCAGCGCGAGCAAGAGCAATAGCAAGAGCAGACTAGGCAGGGGACCGAGAGGAAGAGCAGAGCAGCAGCGCGAGCGAGAGCTAAAGCAGCAACAGCTCCTACTGATGTGGACGTCGTCGTCGAGGGAGCGACGCCGTGGAGGAAGTGGCCGGCGACGCCACCGTGGATGGAGCCGTGCCGTGTCGGCTCGGGACCGAGCGCCGGCAGCACCGTGAGATCGAATCAAGAAGAAAATGCGGCGATTAGTGTACAACCTCCTTGGTGGCGCCGATTAGGCTGCAGCTTCATCCAAGGAAACGGTGATGATGATGCTCTTCCGGTGGTGCAGGTGAAGACGGCGGCGCGGGAATGGAGGTGGCGCGAAAGATGAGGGGAACATCGGGGCAGCTCCTTGGAGGTGGAGGACGGGGTGGCTGAACTGGCGGGACGATGAGATCGACGACGGATCCTCATCCGGTACGGTGGATGAGGGACGTCAAGGTGTTCTTTGTGGGCAGCGTCATCGGGGAAGAGGCTCCGGCTGGGTGGCGGACGGAGCAGGGTGTGGGGTTTCGTCGCGGGTTTTTGCGGCCTCGGTGTATGAATGGGTGGGCGGATGTGATGGCAGTGGGGAACCATGGTTTAGAGACGCGCTTGTTCGAAATGTGGGGTAAGTTACGAAAGTACCCCCACCGATTTGAGGCGGTTCTTTCGGTTCAGGGGTACCACGGGCATTTCGCGTGTCGGGATTTCACAAGAGGTGGGAGTTTTCGGGCGCGTTGTAATTTCGGAATAGCAAGGCGCGGGTTGAGATGGAGGGAGTTGTCGGAGCACAACAAGACAAAGATATATCTTAAATATTTCGGGCTAACAAGGCGCGGGTTGAAATTTTCGGACAAGCATAACGTGTACTGTACCAAATCAATGCGCACTACAAATGTCATTCAAAACTTTGAATTCATGTTATCTTCAATTAAAATATTTCACTACGTGTATAATGCATGCAACCTACTACTCAAATGAACGTTTTAGTGCATTCCAAACGTATATACTACTGCTTCAATATGAACTAAATTTGAATAAGATCTAAAGTAATGATTGTTGTGAAGTCAAAGCATTTGAATTCGTTTCTCTGTTTAATAAGATCTACAATCATCATTATTGTCAAGTTAAACCATCGTTTGTGTATTATCTTCACAGCACACCACATGATTAGTCTCGAGTTACGTATGAACTATGTGTACTATATGAACTCGAACTAGATTTTTTGAATCCACTTTATTTTGATTTCAAATCACATTACATTTCTAGCTCTAGCTAGATCTTCATAATCTAAACCATGTCTCATATGTATAATGTGTTTATCACATTATGTATGGTGCCCGGCCCCCTACGCCTACAAGTATTTAGATGTGAGTTGCAAACACCACACATTACCAAAAATTCAAATAAAATGTGAGAATGTTCGATATATAGTATTGTTTAGATTGCTCGATATTTAGTTGTAAGCTGCAAACGCCGGACATTATCACAAATTCAAATAAAATGTGAGACTGTTTGATGTATAGTATGGTTTAGATTGTTCGGCATTTAGCTGTGAGTTGCAAACGCCATGCATTATCACATTATGGTATAACATGTGCATAACATGTGTATCACCGCTATATTCACGCATGCAATGTTTAAAACACTATGATCTTCTATTCAAATATATGAATACGCTTTCATATCAAATTATGATCTTTGTTAGTCTCTTACACCCACACAATCCTCTAGCCTTTGTAGCTACCACTAACTTTCTCTCGTGCATGCACACGCCCTCCTCGCCCTCCTCCTCCCTCGGCATTCTATCCACCGGGCACATTCATTTTTTTCTTTAGGTCGTTCTCCCAGAGTCTCCACAACTCCTTTCCGACACACACCGATCGATAAACCTCTCCAGTGATGCCTCCCTACAACATACACACACAGCTTCAATCTCCTCCTTTATGTGTCCTTTCCTCGTGTCTTTCATATGGTCAGACACACATGTAAACTCTCGCCCCTCTTTTCATCGATCTCACAACCGCACACTCCTCCCCCTATCTAGCTAGTAGTTGGGCCTCCCGCACCACCTCCTAGCTCCATTCTCTCTGTCTATCCGTCTCGCTGGGCCTTATTTGCCTCTAACAAATGGACGTACACCGACCGATCTCTCGCTATACATATAGCCAGCTAGGTCCTTATAACTCGTTTTTACCCACACATCGATCGATCTACCTCATTAGTTGTGTTTCTCCCTTTTCTCCGACAAACAACAATTGATCTACCGATCTAGTTAGGTTTTCTTACCAAACACATGGTTCCCCTTCATCATCCATGGATGCGTCCCGACAGATCTATCACGCACAGGCACACACAGAAACACATCCCCACTCTTATTGATAACATTGCAGTTCCACCCTCAGTTTGTCTAGTAGGCTCCTCCCAACATCTCCGAGAAGCAACTCCATCACCCATCCAGCACTCTACCCCTCTCCCTCCCTCTCCCTCCCTCTCTCTCTCCTCTCTCTCTCTGTCCCATCATATTTCCTGTCCTTCAGTTATGTATGGATGTCGACCGATCTCCCTCAAGACATAGTTGGGTCTCTCCTTCTCAACACATATACGAGTCGTTCTACCTCTATAGTTAGGCCTCTGCCTACCCCTCCCCATCCCTCCCCCCACACACACCGATACATCAAGCGCTCTAGTCATGTCTCCCTGCCACTCACAAACTTGACATGTGCCCTCTATCGTTCCGGTTGGCCAGTCGCCCTATATCTTTGACTTGCTCACACACACACACACACACACACACACACACAAACACACACACACACACAATTTGATGGCTCTCTTCATCG
This sequence comes from Aegilops bicornis, assembly GCA_021605145.1. Classification (NCBI taxonomy): domain Eukaryota; kingdom Viridiplantae; phylum Streptophyta; class Magnoliopsida; order Poales; family Poaceae; genus Aegilops; species Aegilops bicornis. Next base: position 483,174,411 of record CM038673.1, on the reverse strand, counting down.
ATCTACTTTCCCACCCACTTGATCCTCTCTTGACTCTATCGATAGCTATGACCCCTCCCTCTCTTCTCGTGGATTGCCCGACCCTCTATATATGATATGGATAGGCCTCCATTTCACACACATTGCATGCAAAATTTTGTTTGAGATGTCATTGACACATATTCCCACAAATAATTCACGAAATCAACCCCCACCCCCACCACAAAACAAAAAACACTCACGAGCAGGTTTGTGTCTCTCACACACACCCACGTGGGTGGGGGCGTCTGCGAAGAGAAGAGGTGCATGCACGGCGCACGTACTCCGTATCTTTCCCAACCACACCCAGCGGGTACACGGTGGAGCTCATTTACGTATGAAAAAGGCAGCCCACGTGGTAATTTGGCGATGTCTTTGGTTGTCCACTTGGTGGAGGGAGGATCGTCTACCACGGCTGAACAAACAAATTGCGACTTGAAGCGTTATGTTAAATTAAAAAAAGAGGCAAACCATGTGGGGCCTACCTTAGAGGCAAGGCTCTATACACTGGAGTACTTTTGATGTGTCCCATCAACTCATGAGCAGGAGAAGCTTGCTTAGTCGCCGTCTCCCCATACCAGGCGCGGTGGCTCGCAGGATGAGGTGAAGCTTGCTCCTCCCTCGCCCATGCGAGTGGTGGCTCGCGGGACAAGGAGAAAAAGTTACTACTCCCTCCGTTTACTCCTCGTCCCTACTACCTTGGTTATAGAGATTATATCATATTGTTTGGAATATATATGTCCTTTAGTAGATTTCAATATGAACTACTAGTACATACTCCAAACACTGATGTATATACACGTATTTTAGAGTGTACATTCACTCATTTTGCTCCGTATGTAGTAGCACTCTCCCTGCGTGGTGGGCGTGCAGCAATTCATTCGGTCTCATATAGCCGTAACGATATATCTTTGCACTACCATTATTGCTCGACTTCCCGAAGAGGCGAAGAGCCATTCGCAAGGTTAATATTTTGGAGATGCCAAGCGCAAGGTTAGTAGGTGCCGCGTCATTTATAAATAATTTTTTTTCTTTAGTGGCACGTACGCAATATGATAGGTTCATATGGAGAGAAAAGTAAAACCGCTCCACTATATACATAGTCAGGATGGGCCAGCCTACACGGTTGCTTGCTGGGGTTGCTCTCATCACACTCTCTCGCACAATATGACTGTGGCCACATCTCTAACATCCCGGCGGATCACGTCCGCTTGGGGAAGGGGTGGATGCTTAGTGTAGATGCGGTGGTCGTCGCCGACGGTGAAAACCCACTGTCGGCACGTCCCTATCAGGGGTCCCCGCCGTTCTCTCTCATAAAGCCAGTGAGGTTGCCTTCATCCCTTTCTCACTTCCGCGACATGGGCAGTTGCCGCCTCCCGCCGCCCTCCTCAAGGTTGAGCTACGTCCCTCAGGTACAACTCCCTTTACAGCCGGCTTGCACCACTGCTCCAGCCGCCCACATCACTCTGTGTGGATATTTCTCTACTCTGCACATACCTGATACCTCTACTGGCATCTACGTACTATATTTGTGATGAGTTTATGTCTCATCAACTAGTCCTAGTAATCTTATTCTAATCACGCTTCTTCAATTTCTTTGCCACAGGGATGCTCATCTCGATTTTGGTGAAACTGCACAAAAAGATCTGATGGTTAAAAGGTTGCAAACTTCATTTATTAGGAAGCTCGAACGTTGCCAGCAAATTGAAGCCTGGTCAGGGTTCACGGTTCAAGGGCTAGTAATAGCTAGCCCCATTCATGCCCGGGCATTGCGGACGCGACCTCTCACTGGCGCCGCATTCATGTATCTACACAGGCTATTACTAGTAGATAATTCTTTGTAGAGATTCCACTAGGTGAACTACATACGGAACAAAATGAATGAATCTACACTTAAAATGCATCTATATACATCTGCATGTGGTTAATGGTGAAATCTCTACAAAGACTTATATTTAGGAACGGAGGAAGTACTAGTATAGTACTAGTACGTCTTGTAATTTATCAATGAGATAAATTTGTACAATGCTATGAAGCTTCCAGCTCCTGTTACATGTATCTTGCGTCCAAGGTTGCCCGTTGCAACATTTCATCAAATACAAAGGAGACTAACATGCATGCTATTGCATCTCAATGATTGACAGATTATAGCAAATATGTACTCCCTCCGTTCCAAAATAAGTGTCTCAACTTTGTGCAAACTTTAGTACAAAGTTGTACTACTACTAAAGTTGCCACTTATTTTGGAACAGAGGCAGCTAAAGAAAAAAACGATCCATGCAGTCCCTAGCCCTTGAACCGTGAACCCTGATGTAACACCCCGGATGTAACTTTCCATATTTGTAACTCCAACTCTTGCCATTTTCGGCATTGTGATATGATATTCCCTCCGAGGTTGGGTTTTTTCTTCATTTTTGCATTTTGTCCATGTCATGCATTTCATATCATGTCATCATGTGCATCTCATTTGCATACGTGTTCGTCTCATGATTTCGAGCATTTTCCCCGTTGTCCGTTTTGCAATCCGGCACTCCTATGTCCCCCGGCGTCCCCTTTTACATTTTTCCGTGAGCGGGTACTAAACTTTCTCGGAATGGACCGAGGTTTGTCAAGTGGCCTTGGTACACCACCGGTAGACCACCTGTCAAGTTTCGGGTCATTTGGAGCTCGTTTGGTACTCCAACGGTTAACCACACTCTCGCTAAGGTCTCTTTTAAGTTGCAGCCCAACACCCCTCCAAAACAGCCCAATAACCCATCTAAGTCCCTTCCATGCTCTCCGTCGTTCAATCACGATCGTGTGGACGAAAACTACACCTCATTTGGAGCTTCCTAGCTCCTTCTACCTATAAAAACACCCCTCCCCCGAAATCCCGGATCAACTCCACCCCTAACCCTAGTCCCGCTCCTCTCCGCGCCGCCGGACATGTCCGAGCCGGAGCAGACGTCATGCGCCCGCCGCGGCCAATCATGGCACGCCACGTGGGCGTGCCCACATCGCCGCCGCCCGCCAGTTCACCAGCAGCGGGGCCCCCGCCCCGGCCAGCGCCCGCCGCCCCACGCTCCAGCGAGCTGGCCGCCGCCCGCCCGCCCATGACCCTCCGCTCCGGCCGCCGCCTCCGAATCCTCTAAGTCATTTTCTGTCAGTATTTTTGTTGCAGTTTCGTCCTGCCATAACTTCGCACCCGTGGCTCCGTTTGGGGCGTATAGCATACCGTATTGTTCTCCCCGAAGAGTAGATCATTCCATTCCATTGCATCATTTTCATTTGAGCCCATCTTGATGCCCGAAATACTGTTGGAAGAGGGCTATGTGATGTTAGTTTCTGTTTCTTAACAGAACATGCATTTTTGTCATTTTTTCCATGATTGATGTGTGCATCCTATGAATTTGAGTCCTACATGTGCTTTGTAATATGCCATGCCATCTTTACAGGGGTGTATGCCATGTATTTTTGTGATCTCTGTGGTGACTAGCACAAGCATGCAAACTAGGCCTCATGATGTTGCTGATTTCAGCCCCTGTTTTGCTGATATTTTTGCTTGCTAGATGCTCGCTCTTTTGCTATGCCTATGCTACGATGCCTATCACTTGCTATATCATGCCACCCATATTGCCATATCAAACCTCTAACCATCCTTTCCTAGCAAACCGTTGATTGGCTATGTTACCGCTTTGCTCAGCCCCTCTTATAGCGTTGCTAGTTGCAGGTGAAGATGAAGTTTGTTCCTTGTTGGAACATGGAGACGTTGTTCCTTGTTGGAACATGCTTACTTATTGGGGATATCACAATATATATGCTATAATTAATGCATCTATATATTTGGTAAAGAGTGGAAGACTCGACCTTATGCTTGGTGTTTTGTTCCACTCTTGCCACCCTAGTTTCCGTCATACCGGTGTTATGTTCCTTGATTTCGCGTTCCTTACACGGTTGGGTGATTTATGGGACCCCCTTGACAGTTCGCTTTGAATAAGACTCCTCCAAAGAAGGCCCAACTTTGGTTTTACCATTTGCCACCTAAGCCTTTTTCCCCGGTTTTCGTGAGCCCGAGGGTCATCTTTATTTTAACCCCCGGACCGGTGCTCCCTCGAGTGCTGGCCCGAAACGAAAGGCATCAAGGGGCCACCTTGGGGAAACTTGAGTCTTGGTTTTACTCAGAGGATGTCTCATCCGGATGTGCCACGAGAACGAGATATGTGCAGCTCCTATCGGGATTTGTCGGCTGTCAGGCGGCTTTCTTTGGTCTTGTTTTATTGCTTTGTCGAAATGTCTTGTAGTCCGGGATTCCGAGACTGATCGGGTCTTCGGTAGAAGGAATATCCTTCGTTGACCGTGAGAGCTTATTATGGGCTAAGTTGGGACACCCCTGCAGGGTATTATCTTTCGAAAGCCATGCCCGCGGTTATGAGGCAGATGGGAATTTGTTAATGTCCGGTTGTAGAAAACCCGAAGTTGACCTTAATTAAAACACATCAACCGCATGTGTAACCGTGATGGTCTCTTCTCGGAGTCCGGGAAGTGAACACGGTGTTGGAGTTATGCTTGACGTAAGTAGTTCAGATCACTTCTTGATCGCTACTAGCTTCACGACCGTGCCTTGCTTCTCTTCTCGCTCTCTTTTGCGAGTGTAGCCACCATATATGCTAGTCGCTGTCGCAGCTCCACCTCACAACTCTGTCCTTCCTATAAGCTTAAATAGTCTTGATCTCATGGTGTGAGATTGCCGAGTCCCGTGACTCACAGATTCTACCAAAAGCAGTTGCAGTGCCGGCGATGCGGTCCAGATGGCGCCGAGCTCAACTGGAGTTCGACGAGGAACGTGGTCGTTACTATGTGTCTTTTCACGATGATCGATGAGTGGAGCCCAGTTGGGAAGATCGGGATCTGTGTAGCATTCGGGGTATCTTCTTTATTTTGGTTCCGTAGTCGGACCTTGAGTGTAATCTGAATGATGGATGTTTCTTTATGTATTGTGTGAAGTGGCGACTGTAAGCCAAATATGGATCTCTTTCCCTTATGTATTACATGGGTTGTGTGAAGATTACCTCACTTGCGACATTGCTTTCAATGCGGTTATGCCTCTAAGTCGTGCTTCGACACGTGGGAGATATAGCCGCATCGAGGGCGTGACAAGTTGGTATCAGAGCCATCCCCGACTTAGGAGCCCCCTGCTTGATTGTTTGCTGGCGTTGTTGAGTCTAGAACAAAAATGTTTTGAGTCTTAGGATTATATATATCGGAGAGTAGGATTCTTTTTACTCCCCAGTCCTTAAATCGCTCTCGTGAGGTCTCCTGACGTAGAAGTTTTGACTCTCCTCTCCTCAAATTTCACTAATTTTTTTTAGGATCACGCTGGTATCTTGGAATCGTTCCGATGGTTTTGTGACGAGAACATTGTTCTTGGTGCCTCCGACATTTAGGGGTTGTGGCGGTGTCCCGGGAGTTGAGCTCCGAGGTGTTGTCGTCACAATTTTATCGTTCTTGATTGGAATACACGAGATTTGCCGACATCGAAAATCTCTTTTGTGCGATTGTTGGTGAGATAACCCGATAACCCAATCTTGGGGCAAGCTCGAGTATTACCATGACTCGTATAACGGATGCTTTTCAAGGTCGAGGTACCACGATTTCGAAGGTTTCTTGGTTATGTGTTGACGGATGGATACAATTTGGATCTAGGTATTGTTAGTTTGGGTGATATATTTTGTGTCCCTGTATCCCCAACACCAGATTGCATAACCAGAAAGTTTCGAGTTTATAGCTGGGATTCAAGTAGCTCCTAGCATTTCTTCCCTTGGATATTTGGTTTGTGATTGGGTAATCCTTACCACTTATTTGTTCGATCGTACCTTGTTATTTTTCATCAACCCTTAATCAAGTGGCTTCTCACCTTAATGGACGTGTGATGTTAGCTTTTGGAATTCATTCGTTCATCCTTGTTCGAATGTTTATTGTGAAGACTATGTGTTGCAATTTCTATCCGTTGATTCAACTTGTCTATCTGTCTATCAAAGTGCTAACGGATGTCACCCTCTTGAGGATGGCTCCATGTAGCGTCTGAATCCGGATCGCAATGATGAGAGTCGATACCCTCCACCTCCACCTCCGCCTCCGGAGGCATGGCAAGCTATCATGGCAGCCACCAATGCCAATGCTCGAGATGATTTTGCAACTCTTGCAAGAGCGTACCCAAGGGCAAGGCAATCAAGGAAATCAAGGTCAAGGCAACAACCAGCCGCACTTTGCTACCCTCAATCAGTTCCTCGCTAATCAGCGAAGTCTTTCGGTTTACGTGGTCGAGGCCACAGACGCCGACGATTGGCTTGTGGACATCTGCAAACATTTTGAATGTAGCAATGTCGGACCTGAGGACTTTGTCAAGTTTGCTTCGTTTCAACTCAAGGACCAAGCTGCCGAAAGTGGTTTCAAGCAATACAAAGATTCCAAAGGAGGTCGTGTCATTACCAGGATGAGTTCCATGAGACTTCAAAGCTCACCACATTCAAAAGTGTTGTTGGGAGCAAGCGTGAGGAGTTCCGCAATCTCAAGCAAGGCAACATGTCCGTGTATCAATACAATATCCAGTTCGAGAAACTCGCTCGCTTTGCTAAGCAAGACATCCACGATGAAAAGAGTATGATCTATCAATTCAGAGGTGGTCTCAGAAGATCTGCAATTAGCTCTCGTGCTTTTTGAGGCGAAAAGTATGATGAATTCTACAACATGGCACCGAAGCAAGAAGATGCCCAGCTCAATTGTGAGGTTTATAAGAATAGAATCAGGGATGATGTTCAGTCTTCTTCTTCCTCTCATGTGGCAGCTAAGCAGAATATGTTCTACCTTCCTCCTCCTCCGTTCCGTCAGACTTATCAGCAGAAGAACTCAGGTGGTCGTGGATCTTCCCACCCACCCAACCCAGGCTATCAGAACAAGTCAAATTCTCAAGCTCCAAGGTCAAATGCTCCTTATGAAAGATCGTGGATGTCGCCTAGAGGGGGGGGGGGGGTGAATAGGCGCTTTAAAATAATTACGGTTTAGGCTTGAACAAATGCGGAAAAAACCTAGCGGTTAATTTGTCAAGCACAAAACCTAAAACAACTAGCCTCACCTATGCACACCAACAACTTATGCTAAGCAAGATAATCAACTATGTGATAGCAAGATATATGACAAAGAACAATATGGCTATCATAAAGTAAAGTGCATAAGTAAAGGGCTCGGGTAAGAGATAACCGAGGCACGCAGAGACGACGATGTATCCCGAAGTTCACACCCTTGCGGATGCTAATCTCCGTTTGGAGCGGTGTGGAGGCACAATGCTCCCCAAGAAGCCACTAGGGCCACCGTAATCTCCTCACGCCCTCGCACAATGCAAGATGTCGTGATTCCACTAAGGGACCCTTGAGGGCGGTCATCGAACCCGTACAAATGGCAACCCTTGAGGGCGGTCACCGAACCCGTACACTTTGGCAACCCTTGGGGCGGTCACGGTGCAGATCAAATTGCTCGGCAATCTCCACAACCTAATTGGAGACCCGACGCTTGCCCGGAGCTTTACACCACAATGATTGAGCTCCGAACACCACCAACCGTCTAGGGCGCAAAGGCACCCAAGAGGAACAAGCTCTAGGGTGCCCAAACACCCAAGAGTAATAAGCTTCTCAAACTTCACTTCCACGTATCACCGTGGAGAACTCAAACCGATGCACCAAATGCAATGGCAAGGGAACACGGAGTGCCCAAGTCCTTCTCTCCCAAATCCCACCAAAGCAACTAATGCTTGGGAGGAAAATGAGAGGAAGAACGAAGAAGAACACAAAGAACTCCAAGATCTAGATCCAAGGGGTTCCCTCACTTAGAGGAGAAAGTGATTGGTGGAAATGTGGATCTAGATCTCCTCTCTTTTCCCTCAAAAACTAGCAAGAATCCATGGAGGGATTGAGAGTTAGCAAGCTCGAAGAAGGTCAACAATGGGGGAGAACACGAGCTCAAAGGATAAGGTTCAATGGGGAAGAAGACCCCGTTTTATAGGTGGGGGAAAATCCAACCGTTATGCTCACAACCCGCAGAGCGGTAGTACCGCTTCGTCCTCACGGTACTACCGCTAGGGATCGCGGTACTACTGCTTGCGGTACAAAAATACTTCCGTACCTACCACCGCAGGACTTGGGACGAGTTTTTTGGTCCGGAGCGGTACTACCGCTGTAGGAGCCGTGGTAGTACCGCTCTGGAGCGGTAGTAAAAAATTACATCCGCTCCAATTCGCGGTAGTACCGCTGCAGCCTTTTCAGAACACCAAAACTACCATAACTTCTGCATACGGACTCCGAATTCTACGAAACCAAGTTTGTTGGAAAGCTAGAGACAAGGGCTAACACAATCTTGAGAGAAATACCAATAATAAGCAAATAACAAAAGGCCCAAAAGAAAATGTTGGAACCTTTCCTCGGAAAAGACCGGTAAAACCTCCAACACCGAAAACATCATAGAAGACGCATGCAAACTCCGTTTTCGATGAACTCAAGCTTGTAATAAAGATGACCATAAGCTCTAAGACTCACAAAGAGAACCAAACAAGAACCAAGAAACATGATGCAAGGATGCAATGGTTTGAGCTCTCGACGAACGATACGATCAAGCTACTCACTTGAGAGCCCCCCTGATAGTACGGCTATCGATCCTATAACCCGGTCTCCCAACTACCACCATGAGATCGGTAAAATAGAAAACCTATCAAGGGCAAACCTTTGCCTTGCACATGATCCACTTGAGCTAGATGATGACGATCTTGTCCTCCTCAAGATGGACCACCTTTCTTGATTGCGTTGGGTCGATGGAGACTAGATGATTGCTCCCCATACTCCACTATGGGTGAGCCACTCTTGACACATCTTCACAAGTCCATTGACACCACAATGGATGGCAAGCTTCAAGCACTTGATCTCTTCGTGATGCTCCACTTGAACTTGCACACGGCAATCTTGATGACGATCACCACTTGATGTCATCCTTTCCATGTGTTGTATGATATCTTCCTCTTGACGCAAGCCCATGGACACGTACCTAACCCCACATAGACTCTCACATAGACCATGGGTTAGTACACAAAGTGCAATGGATAAAGCTTACCATACCATGGGATCACATGATCCCTCTCGGTACATCTTCTACGCTTTGTGAGTTGATCAACTTGATTCACTCTTGACTTAGTCTTGATCAACCTTGAATCTTTCCAACTCTCTTCGTTTGGATGATGTCTTGAAGGTAAACATGAATGATCACACAATCTTCTTCTTCAAGACATGCTTGCAATAAGCTCAACACTCACACGACCAATCTTTGGATAAATCCTTAATAGCACCTTGGTCAACACATAAACTCCTTGAAACCAACACATGGACTTCAAGAAATGCCTATGGACAAATCCTTTAAATATAACTCAATGCAACCATTAGTCCATAGAGAATGTCATCAATTACCAAAACCACACATGGGGGCACCGCATGTCCTTTCACCTTATCACCGTCCGCTCTCAGAGGTGACTTGCAACAAATGTCAGCAGAAAGGTCACTATGCGAACAAGTGCTTCAACCAAAGGCGCCTTCCGCCTCCTCCTCCTGTGAGATCTTCCAGCAATGCAGTGGTCAAGCATAATCCCAAGTCTGCAAAGGTGAATATGATGAATGCAGCTCAAGCAGAGGAATCTACTGATGTGATAATGGGTAATCTCTCAGTTAATGATATTCCTGCAAAAGTCTTATTTGATGGAATATAAAGAACCTATGCTTGTGACAACCCGTGGTGAAGATAGAAGATGAAAGCCTCATCAAGACGAGGGATACCAATTAAGATGGCAAGCCTCGTAAAGATAAGCAAGAGGAAAATAATCTTCACCACATAAGAGTGCATCAAGATGCAACGAGATAAGACCCAAAGAAATAACATAAGAAAGACAAGGTGGACGTGAAAGAAAGGATATCATCTAGAGATGTAATTTCTCTCAGATGTATAAGGTTCTAGGTAGACGAAATCATGATGATATATGTCTACAAAGAAGGATGTACACCCGGCATAGTTACAACACGAAGGAATAAGATATCCAAAAGGAGTCATACATATACCAATAAGATATTTGCTTGGAAGCATAGCACATGGCTAGATTTGGTCTTATTGTATATAAATGAACTCCTACCACACAACTATCAAAGGCATCACAACTAGCAACATGAGATCATTGTTGGGATGCTTTGAGGAAGGAAACAAGTATCACAAGAAAGAATGAATTACATGCCATGATACAACCTACACAAGGTTGATGCAAGAAATGTGTGCATGAAGTAGATGATGATACTTGTTACCGAGATACCATTGGAAGGATCTAGTAGATACCAATTGAAGGTAGATGGTGGTTCATTGATGATCCTAGCTTGACTCCAATAAGCACATGGTGGAAACACCTTCCTTGTGAGTGAGTCCAGCATCCAATGCACCTCCAAATGTTCCTAGGAGAACAAGACAAACTAAACGGTACCCAAACTCATTGGGACAAAGAGTTAGAAACACCAATATACATAGGACAAACTCCACATAAATAGGTGCATATAGATATGAAAATGAATTTCATGCACCTCTCATCCAATTTGAGACTTGGTGGAGTTTCACCTATATATTGGGTCAAAGAAAGAAAGCATGCCAAATAAAATACATGAAGTAAACATGCATACTCAAAACTTTCAAGAACCGAAACCAAATGAAAACGAAATGCAAAGAAAAAGGATACCAAATAGATAAATTATCACTTGGAAGATATCATTAAAGATACATCAAGGAATGAGATATCCATTGATACACACGAAATGAAGGATGTCAAACTCCCAAAAGAGAGAATGGTTCCAAACAAACCAAGCCCTCTATAAAGTTTCATGATGGCACAAAGTACCAAAAAGAAACGGCTAACACACACTTGATAAGGATCACAAGATGAGCGTTTTAGAGAAAATAGGATAGCTCCCCGACGAGTTGTGCATTACATAGGATTTGCATTTGAATACAAAATGCACAAGGTGGGATCACCACTTTCACTATATCTAGAAAACACTAGACAAGAACAAGAAATAAACAAGATCCACAAGTGGTAGGTAAGACAAAGGGAGTTGACACAAACTTGGAAAGAGGAAAGGCAAATAAAAACAAAAGCCAATGTAAAGATGATCAATAAATTCTACCACACATAAGTGACTACCAATTGTCAAAACACAAAAAGTATATGGAAATAATTCCCGGTGGTAGATAACAAGGATATCCAACATCATCTTCACAACAAACACAAGCAAATTGCAACTTGTAGAGCTATCATGCCACCTAGGAACAAGATAATTTACAATATGAATTCTAGGTGACAATATCTCAAATGTACACATTTCTAGGCTAGTAATACACACATAGCATATTACTCCCCCATAATGTGATATCAAATAAAGATAGACAAGAGGCAATTAAAAGGATCCAACAAGAGATAATTAATGGAAAATTTAGAATTTGAATTTCTCATGAGAGATATACCACCTAGAGACTAGATAATCTTGAAATATCAATACTAGATGGTATTACTCATGTACACACATTTATAGGATTGTGAGGTGCACAAAGCACATCACTCCCCCATAATGGGATATTCCATTAATCTCTCACAAGAGCCAACTAAAAAATAAACAAGATGCAAAATGCTAAACACACAACACACATGTACATGATGTGCAAACCAACATGCACATACTTGATTTCTCAAGATAAGCAATTTTGAAGCACAACATATACAAGCACATGCAAGATACAAAACCACAACATGCTAAGGGACAAGTAACTTTTAATGTAAGCAATTTAAGCACGAGTTACCGCAAGGAGGAACATTGGATATATGATAGAAAGATAATCCGAATGACTTGGCTTGACACAATATGAATGATGAGGACCCCTTAATCTTCATAATGTAGCCAAGTCTCCAATGACCTCCAACAACACCTATTGATCAAGTTTGAGCTAGTTGGTCCCCAACCAAGTTGGGTCCTAAGAGGTTAGTCACAATAGGCTTGGCCACCCAAATGGTTCTTTTCTTGACACCACTTTGAGTACCAATAAACTTGGCAAACACATTGCCAACCTTATACTTCCCAAGAGAATAGACATCATCAATAATAATTGGGTTGCATAAGTTACCACTAGTGCATGAAGAAGCGACGTGGCCTTTCTCACAACATAAGTAGCAACGTCTACTCTTCACTTTCTTCTCAATTGATTTCTCAACAAGAGAAGCATTAACTTGAGTCTTCTTGGGAAGTGGCCTCTCTTCAACTTGAGGTTGAGCATGAGATTGAACTTGTGCCCTCTTCCCTTGTTGCTTGACACTAATGGCCTTCTTCTTCAATGGGCAAGATCTAACATGATGCCCTTCTACTTTGCACTTGAAGCAAACAATCTTGGCCGATTTCTTGACTTGTTCTTGGCCCTTCTTTTTGTTCATCTTGGACTTCTTCTTCTTATTGGAGTTGAATCCAAGTCCACCTTTGTCATTGGGGATTTTTGCACACTCAAGATATTGTTGAGTGTGGATTTCCTTCATGACTCTTTTCCAAGTCTTTCTTCAAAGAAGTGACTTGGGCCTTGAGCTCTTTGATTTCCTCTACATGGTTAGTCTCAATACAAGTACTAGAGGAAGTATAAGCTTCATTGTTAGAGCAACAAGGCAAGGAAAGCAATTCATCACAAGATGTACCAACATTGTGAGTAGATGAATTACAAGGACTAGCACATATCAATATAGCATTTTGACTAGAAGTAGTGCTAGTATCCACATGAGGCTCACTAGATGTTACCTTAGCAAGCATGGCCTCATGAGCTATCTTTAGCACATTATGGGATACTAGAAGATCATCATGAGAGCTTGTGAGCCTTACATGATTTTCTTCCAACATCCCATAATTGCTAGATAACAACTCAAGTTGAGCCCTTAGCTCAACATTCTCCTTCAATATGGATGCTTCACAAGAGATAGAGTTAGTAGCACAAGCATCAGCATTAGCAACAAGAGGAGAAGACAACTTGGCAAGCTCTTTTGAATATGAAGCTTTAAGTTGAGCATGAGACTCGGTGAGTTTGATGAGCTCACTCTTATTGACCCTTGAGCCATTTTCGAGGTGCTCAAAGTCCTCAAGGAGTTTAGCATGCACAACTTCAAGCTCCTCAATTTTAGTTTCAAAATCATTGGCCACGTCTAGAGCTCTATCACGAGATTCCCTCACTCTAGATAATTCTAGAGCAAAAGTCTCCTCAAGAGATTCCTTGGTGGTTTGTTCAAGTTCAAGAGCTTGAGAGAGGTCCGCAATCTTATTAGCGTAATCACGCTCATGACCTTCCATTTGATCAATGGTGACCTCATGCTCCTCAAGGCGAGATTCCAACTCATTAATATATTTCTTGCCCTCAATAGCAATAGACATGATTTCCATGAAGTTGGAACGAGCAATTTTATTCCTAAGAAGAGCTTTAAAATCATTTCCCCTTAATTTTTAAGGAGGCAACATCATCACTCTCTTCATCATAATCAACATCATCATCACTCTTGCCATCATCAATATCATCACAAGATATATTGGGATTCAAAGTGGGAGATACCTTTGAAACCTTGGCCATAAGGCAAAATGCAGTAGATGATGATATAGGATCCCTTGAAGCACCATTCAAGACCACATCTTGTTCCATGGAGTGTTGGGTTTCATCTACATTGTTAGCACAACAACTCGAGGAAATACATGCATTTTATCATGGCAACAAGATATAGCAAGCATATCATCATGAGATTTAGTCAAGCAATTTCTACATGATATGCAAGGACTATCAACACAAGCAAGTGAAACATTTGGAGTGCTCGAAGTGCTAAGGCCCAAAAGGCGAGCATTGCAATAATATAGTGATGAAGAATCATCCACAAAAGCACACTATCATCATTGCAATGACCGACACTACTCACCATATCATTACCTTGTGGCAAACCACATGTAGGTGAAGTAGAAGAAGTTGAGAAGACTATCTGGCTGGAGGTGGAGGGAGAACAATCATCCCTACAAATCTTGGACACGCCATATTTATCTTGAAGCTTTGTCCACAACTCATGCGCATCCGGAGCGGCATGAGTTGAAATATAACTACATTGCTCAAAGCATCGAAAAGCACATTAGAAGCTTGAGCATTGAGATAAGAGTTTTTCTCATCCTCTAAATATAATCTTTGGGGATCCTTTGGAGAAGAAAAACCCATATCTACAATTCGCTCAAAATTTGGGTCCATGACCCTAAAGAGATTAAGCATGCGAATTACCCAAACATCAAAATTTGTGCCATCGAAACTAAGAGTGACACAGAATCCTAATCCCCTAGTCGACATCTTTACTCTCTAGGCGGTTAAGCCTAACAAAGAGAGACGAGGCTCGATACCAATTGAAAGATCGTGGATGTCGCCTAGAGGGGGTGAATAAGGCGCTTTAAAATAATTACGGTTTAGGCTTGAACAAATGCGGAAAAAACCTAGCGGTTAATTTGTCAAGCACAAAACCTAAAACAACTAGGCTCACCTATGCACACCAACAACTTATGCTAAGCAAGATAATCAACTATGTGATAGCAAGATATATGACAAATAACAATATGGCTATCATAAAGTAAAGTGCATAAGTAAAGGGCTCGGGTAAGAGATAACCGAGGCACGCGGAGGCGACGATGTATCGAAGTTCACACCCTTGCGGATGCTAATCTTCGTTTGGAGCGGTGTGGAGGCACAATGCTCCCCAAGAAGCCACTAGGGCCACCGTAATCTCCTCACGCCCTCGCACAATGCAAGATGCCGTGATTCCACTAAGGGACCCTTGAGGGCGGTCATCGAACCCGTACAAATGGCAACCCTTGGGGGCGGTCACCGAACCCGTACACTTTGGCAACCCTTGGGGGCGGTCACCGGTACCCGTCAAATTGCTCGGGGCGATCTCCACAACCTAATTGGAGACCCCGACGCTTCGCCGGAGCTTTACACCACAATGATTGAGCTCCGAACACCACCAACCGTCTAGGGCGCCAAGGCACCCAAGAGGAACAAGCTCTAGGGTGCCCAAACACCCAAGAGTAATAAGCTTCTCAAACTTCACTTCCACGTATCACCGTGGAGAACTCAAACCGATGCACCAAATGCAATGGCAAGGGAACACGGAGTGCCCAAGTCCTTCTCTCCCAAATCCCACCAAAGCAACTAATGCTTGGGAGGAAAATGAGAGGAAGAACGAAGAAGAACACAAAGAACTCCAAGATCTAGATCCAAGGGGTTCCCCTCACTTAGAGGAGAAAGTGATTGGTGGAAATGTGGATCTAGATCTCCTCTCTCTTTCCCTCAAAAACTAGCAAGAATCCATGGAGGGATTGAGAGTTAGCAAGCTCGAAGAAGGTCAACAATGGGGGAGAACACGAGCTCAAAGGATAAGGTTCAATGGGGAAGAAGACCCCGTTTTATAGGTGGGGGAAAATCCAACCGTTATGCTCACAACCCGCACAGAGCGGTAGTACCGCTCGTCCTCACGGTACTACCGCTAGGGATCGCGGTACTACTGCTTGCGGTACAAAAAAAATACTTCCGTACCTACCTCCGCAGGACTTGGGACGAGTTTTTTGGTCCGGAGCGGTACTACCGCTGTAGGAGTCAGCAGTAGTACCGCTCTGGAGCGGTAGTAAAAAATTACATCCGCTCCAATTCGCGGTAGTACCACTGCAGCCTTTTCAGAACATCAAAACTACCATAACTTCTGCATACGGACTCCGAATTCTACGAAACCAAGTTTGTTGGAAAGCTAGAGACAAGGGCTAACACAATCTTGAGAGAAATACCAATAATAAGCAAATGACAAAAGGCCCAAAAGAAAATGGTGAGAACCCTTCCTCGGAAAAGACCGGTAAAACCTCCAACACCGAAAACATCATAGAAGACGCATGCAAACTCCGTTTTCGATGAACTCAAGCTTGTCATAAAGATGACCATAAGATCTAAGACTCAAAAAGAGAACCAAACAAGAACCAAGAAACATGATGCAAGGATGCAATGGTTTGAGCTCTCGACGAACGATACGATCAAGCTACTCACTTGAGAGCCCCACGATAGTACGGCTATCGATCCTATAACCCGGTCTCCCAACTACCACCATGAGATCGGTAAAATAGAAAACCTATCAAGGGCAAACCTTTGCCTTGCACATGATCCACTTGAGCTAGATGATGACGATCTTGTCCTCCTCAAGATGGACCACCTTTCTTGATTGCGTTGGGTCGATGGAGACTAGATGATTGCTCCCCATACTCCACTATGGGTGAGCCACTCTTGACACATCTTCACAAGTCCATTGACACCACAATGGATGGCAAGCTTCAAGCACTTGATCTCTTCGTGATGCTCCACTTGAACTTGCACACGGCAATCTTGATGACGATCACCACTTGATGTCATCCTTTCCATGGGTTGTATGATATCTTCCTCTTGACGCAAGCCCATGGACACATACCTAACCCCACATAGTCTCTCACATAGACCATGGGTTAGTACACAAAGTGCAATGGATAAAGCTTACCATACCATGGGATCACATGATCCCTCTCGGTACATCTTCTACGCTTTGTGAGTTGATCAACTTGATTCACTCTTGACTTAGTCTTGATCAACCTTGAATCTTTCCAACTCTCTTCGTCTGGATGATGTCTTGAAGGTAAACATGAATGATCACACAATCTTCTTCTTCAAGACATGCTTGCAATAAGCTCAACACTCACATGACCAATCTTTGGATAATTCCTTAATAGCACCTTGGTCAACACATAAACTCCTTGAAACCAACACATGGACTTCAAGAAATGCCTATGGACAAATCCTTTAAATATAACTCAATGCAACCATTAGTCCATAGAGAATGTCATCAATTACCAAAACCACACATGGGGGCACCGCATGTCCTTTCACCTTATCACCGTCCGCTCTCAGAGGTGACTTGCAACAAATGTGAGCAGAAAGGTCACTATGCGAACAAGTGCTTCAACCAAAGGCGCCTTCCGCCTCCTCCTCCTGTTAGATCTTCCAGCAATGCAGTGGTCAAGCATAGTCCCAAGTCTGCAAAGGTGAATATGATGATTGCAGCTCAAGCAGAGGAATCTACTGATGTGATAATGGGTAATCTCTCAGTTAATGATATTCCTGCAAAAGTCTTATTTGATCTTTGGTGCATCGCATTCTTTCATGTCATATCCTTTTGCATCGAAGCACAATGTTGACACGTAGATTTTGTCCAAAGTTATGCAAGTTGTTTCTCCCGAAAGCTTATGACTTCTAGTTTGATTGCTCGATGTCACTATCAAGATGGGCGACTATAGATTTCTGGCTAAACCAATTGTTCTTGGTGACTCGGATATTGATCTTATTCTCGGGATGGGTGGCTTTCTCGGCACAAAGCTTCGGCTTGATTGTGCTGCCGGAAATTCTATTAACTCACTCTTCTAATGATGTGATCATCTATGCCGCTTCGTGATGAAACCATTCGGTTGTTTTCTCTCAATGAGAAGGGCGAATTGGATGCTATCTCGCAGATTCCGATCGTTTGTGAGTACCAAGATGTCTTTCGGAAGAGCTCCCGGGTATGCCTCCGCACCGCCAGCTTGAGTTCGTTATCGATCTTGAGCCCGCATCGAACCCGTTTGCAAGCGTCCATACAAGCTTGGACCTAATGAGCTGAAGGAATTGAAGAAGCAGCTCGATGAACAAGAGCGTCTGGGTTTGATCAGACCGAGTTCATCTCCTTGGGGTCGTGGTGTTCTTTTTGTCCAGAAGAAGGATGGCACGGACCGACTTTGCGTCGATTATCGTCCATTGAACAAGAAGACAATCAAGAACAAGTATCCACTTCCAAACATCAATGAGCTTTTCGAGCAACTCAAAGGTGCTAAAGTGTTCTCCAAGCTTGACCTTCGTATGGGTTATCATCAAATTCGCATTCGTGAACAAGATATTCCCAAGACAGCATTCGAACAAGCTTTGGTTCTTATGAATATCTTGTCATGTCTTTCGGCCTTGTCAATGCTCCTCCAACATTCTCTCAAATGATGAACTTCATCTTCAACCCCTACACCAATGAATTCATCTTGGTCTATCTTGATGATATTTTGGTCTTCTCCAAGAATAAGAAGGACCATGCCAAACATTTGCGATTGGTGCTCGACAAGCTCAGAGAGTATCAATTCTATGCGAAGTTTTCCAAATGTGAATTTTGGCTTGATGAAGTGCTTTATCTTGGTCACATCATCTCCGCCAAGGGAATCGCTGTTAATCCCGAGAAGGTGTCTGCAGTTGTGAATTGGGAACCTCCTCAGAATGTCAAGCAGCTTCGCAGTTTTCTTGGACTTGCAAGCTATTGCCGAAGATTCGTTGAGAATTTCTCTAAGATTGCAAAGCCTCTTTCCAACCTCCTTCAAAAGCATGTGAAGTATGTCTGGTCTCCTGAGTGTGACGTTGCTTTCAGTACTCTCAAAGAGAAACTCGTCACAGGTCCTGTCTTGACTCCTCCTGATGAATCCAAGCCATTCGAAGTTTTCTGTGATGCTTCTCTTCAAGGTCTCGGTGCTGTGTTAATGCAAGAGAAGAAAGTTGTGGCCTATACCTCTCGTCAATTGAAGCCCAACGAAAAGAACTACCCCACTCACGATCATGAGTTGGCGGCAGTTGTCCATGCATTGATAACTTGGAGACATCTCTTGTTGGGAAGGAAAGTGGACATATTCACCGATCACAAGAGCCTCAAGTATATATTCACTCAACCCAACCTCAACCTCAGGCAAACTCGATGGGTCGAAATGATTCAAGAGTATAACCCGAGTATTGAATATACTCCAGGCAAGGCCAATGTGATTGCAGATGCTTTGAGCAGGAAGGCTTACTGCAACAGCTTAATCCTCAAGCCCTTCCAACTGGATCTTTGTGAAGCTTTCCGCAAGCTGAACCTCCAAGTTGTTCCTCAAGGCTTTCTTGCCAACCTCATAGTCTCTCCTACTTTGGAAGACCAAATTCGTGAGGCTCAACTCCTGGATACCATGGTGAAAAAGGTGAAACGTGGTATCGACAAGGTTATTTCCAAGTACAAGTGCTTCCACATTGATGATAAAGATACTCTTTTATTCGAGGACCGGATTGTGGTTCCAAAGGGTGATCTACGTAAAGTCATTATGAATGAGGCACACAATTCCCTTCTATCCATTCATCCTGGAAGTACGAAGATGTACCATGACCTCAAGCAGTCGTATTGGTGGACTCGAATGAAGCGAGAAATTTCTCAATTCGTGAATGAGTGTGATGTCTGCAGAAGAGTGAAAGAAGAACACCAACGACCAGCTGGTCTCCTCCAACCTCTTGCTATTCCAGAATGGAAGTTTGATCATATCGAGATGGACTTCGTGACTGGATTTCCTAAGTCCAAGCGTGGAAATGATGCTATCTTCGTTGTCATTGACAAGCTTACTAAAGTGGCTCATTTTCTTCCAATCAAAGAATCTATCACAGCAGCTCGGTTGGCGAGCTATACACATCCAGGATTGTCTCCTTGCATGGCATTCCACAATTGATCTCTTCGGACCGTGGCAGCATCTTTACCTCCAAGTTTTGGGATTCTTTTCGAAGGCCATGGGCACCAACATTCGTTTCAAAGACAGCTTTCCATCCTCAAACAAGTGGCCAAGTCGAGCGAGTCAATCAAATCCTCGAAGACATGCTCGGGGCTTGTGTCATTTTCTTCGGTATGAAATGGGAAGATTGTCTTCCATATGCCGAAGTTCTCCTACAACAACAGCTTCCAGCGAGTTCGGCAAGGCCCCATTCAAATTCTCTATGGCGAAAGTGTCGTACTCCTCTCAATTGGTCCGAGATGTGAACGCCAACTTCTTGGCAATGACTTGATCACAGAAGCCGAAGAAATGTGCAAAGTCATTTGTGAGAATCTCAAAGCCGCGCAATCGCGCCAGAAGAGCTATTATGATGACAAGCACCGTGATGTGGCTTTTGAAATCGGAGACCATGTCTACCTCCGCGTCTCTCCAATGAAAGGCACTCGTCGCTTCGATATGAAAGGGAAGCTTGCCCCTAGATACGTGGGTCCTTTCAAGATCATTGGCAAAAGAGGCGATCTCGCCTATCAACTTGAGCTCCCGTCCAACTTCGCGAACGTGCACGACGTGTTTCACGTGTCACAACCGCAAGTGCTTCAAGACTCCTGAGCGCACTATCAACTTCAAGAAATTGACCTCCAAGAAGATCTCTCTTATCATGAGCACCCGTTGCTATTCTTGAAGAAACCGAGCGCAAGACTCGCAACAAGTCAATCAAATTCACGAAAGTGAAGTGGTCACACCATTCCGACCGAGAAGCCACACGGGAGCGCGAGGATCACCTCCGTTCGAATATCCGGAGTTCTTTCAGTCCTAGATCTCGGGCGAGATCCTCTTGTAGTGGTGGAGTGTTGTAACACCCGGATGTAACTTTCCATATTTGTAACTCCAACTCTTGCCATTTTCGGCTTTGTGATATGATATTCCCTCTGTGGTTGGGTTTTTCTTCATTTTGCATTTTTCCATGTCATGCATTTCATATCATGTCATCATGTGCATCTCATTTGCATACGTGTTCGTCTCATGATTCCGAGCATTTTCCCCGTTGTCCGTTTTGCAATCGGGCACTCCTATGTCCCCCGGCGTCCCCTTTTACATTTTTCCGTGAGCGGGTACTAAACTTTCTCGGAATGGACCGAGGTTTATCAAGTGGCCTTGGTACACCACCGGTAGACCACCTGTCAAGTTTCGGGTCATTTGGAGCTCGTTTGGTACTCCAACGGTTAACCGCACTCTCGCAAAGGCCTCTTTTAAGTTGCAGCCCAACACCCCTCCAAAACAGCCCAATAACCCATCTAAGTCCCTTCCATGCTCTCCGTCGTTCGATCACGATCGTGTGGACGAAAACTACACCTCATTTGGAGCTTCCTAGCTCCTTCTACCTATAAAAACACCCCCTCCCCCGAAATCCCGGATCAACTCCACCCCTAACCCTAGTCCCGCTCCTCTCGCGCCCGGACACGTCCGAGCCAGGCAGACGTCCGCCGCCCGCGCCCCGACCAACAGCAGACGCCACGTGGCGTGCCCACATCGCCGCCGCCGCCCGGCCGCCCGCCCAGTCCCGCCCGGCCAGCGCCCGCCGCCCGCGCCCAGCGCTCCAGCGACCCGGCCGGCCGCAAGCCGTCATGACCCTCGGCTCGGCCGCCGCCTCCGTCGCTGCCCGGCCGCCCGAGCCCGCCCGGCCGCCCGCCTTCGCCTCGCCGCCTCGCCTCCTCCGCCCGGCGCCGCCCCACATCGCCGGCCCCGGCCCCGGCCTCGGCCTCAGATCCAAACAGACGGTTGACTTTCCCCTCCCCCGAATCCCGTCATTTTCTGTCAGTATTTTTGTTGCAGTTTCATCATGCCATAACTTTGCACCCGTGGCTCCGTTTGGGGCGTATAGCATACCGAATTGTTCAACTCGAAGAGTAGATCATTTCGTTCCATTGAATCATTTTAATTGGAGTCACATTGATGCCCGAAATGCTGTTGGAATTGGGCTATGTGATGTTAGTTTCTGTTTCTTAACAGAACTTGCACTTTTGTCATTTTTGTCATGATTGATGTGTGCATCCTATGAACTTGAGTCCTACATGTGTTTTGTAATATGCCATGCCATCTTTACAGGGGTGTATGCCATGTATTTTTGTGATCTCTGTGGTGGATAGCACAAGCATGCAAACTAGGCCTCATGATGTTGCTGATTTCAGCCCCTGTTTTGCTGATAGTTTTATGCCATGTTAACTTGATGCTACCGAGAGATCCATGCATATTTTGAGATACTTCAGTAATGATGTTTTGAACATATGGTTATGATCTATCCATCCATGCCTTTGCTTGAAATTATGGAGTGCCATAGCTTGAGTCAATCGAGCTCTACTTTTGCTATAAAATGTTTCCTGGCAGATTGTTTACATGTTATTCAATTTTGTCAAGGTTGTTGTAGTTGATCCGTGTGTGCTATGATGTTGTTCTTTCCATGTATAGTTTCTATGCCATGTCTTCTTCATGGATGTATTCTTAGATTATCATGTAATGCTCTGTAGTGAGTGCATCGAGCTCGCGAAGGTGCCTACATAATTCTGTCAATGTCATGCCATGTTTGCTGAATCTGGTAACGAAACTTGCTATATTGGCGTGGGTGCTACTATATTTTCTGATCCTTTTAGGCTTATAGTCAATAAGGGACTTTTGTTCTATGCCTTGATTAGATTCATGCCATGCCTTGTTTTGCTATTATAAGTTCCTGTAGCATGCTGTTTGCTTGCTCTGAACATTGCTTCCTGATGCTGATTCTGCCATGTTCAGTATTTTCACCAAGTCTGTGAAGCTGATACATTTTGCACTTTTGCCATGCTCGTTTGGACCTGTTATGATGTGATTTAGCCGTAGCTCAGTGTTCATCTTTTATCAAGCATCTTGAGTAGATCACTGCCATATGCTTTTACGGTACGTTTGGGTGCAGTAGCTTAATTTCTTGTTGCTTTCTATGTGGCATCATGCTGTTAATGGCAGATTTGTGCCATTCTTGTTTTGCTTGTCATTTGCAAACCGTGCATCCGATTCCGGTGATCTTTATATCGATTTCAACCGAAATCATCTCACCTTTCCAGCGGCATACTTGGTTTTCCAAGTTGATGCCTGGTTCATCATTTTCCTTCCAGAGCACGCATACGCATTGCATATTACATCTCGCATATCATGCCATGTATTGCATCATGTTGCTTGTGCATTGCACCGTGATTTATTGTGGTTCCTTTGTTTGTGTTCTTGCTTTGGGTAGAGCCGGAGAGGCAGTGCGTGAACGAGGAACCTGTTGAGAACGCTTACGAGGATCAAGCTTTCGACAACTCGAGAACTTTGCGAGCAAGATGACCATACCCTCGAAATCACTTCTATCTTTGCTTGCTAGATGCTCGCTATTTTGCTATGCCTATGCTACGATGCCTATCACTTGCTATATCATGCCACCCATATTGCCATGTCAAACCTCTAACCATCCTTTCCTAGCAAACCGTTGATTGGCTATGTTACCACTTTGCTCGGCCCTCTTATAGCGTTGCTAGTTGCGGTGAAGATGAAGTTTGTTCCTTGTTGGAACATGGAGACGTTGTTCCTTGTTGGAACATGTTTACTTGTTGGGGATATCACAATATATCTGCTATAATTAATGCATCTATATATTTGGTAAAGAGTGGAAGACTCGGCCTTATGCACAGTGTTTTGTTCCTCTTGCCACCCTAGTTTCCGTCATACGGTGTTATGTTCCTTGATTTCGCGTTCCTTACGGTTGGGTGATTTATGGGACCCCCTGACATTTCACTTTGAATTAGACTCCTCCAGCAAGGCCCAACTTTGGTTTTACCATTTGCCACCTAAGCCTTTTTCCCCCGGGTTTTCGTGAGCCCGAGGGTCATCTTTATTTTAACCCCCCCGGACCAGTGCTCCCTCGAGTGCTGGCCCGAAACGAGCAGACTGCGGGGCCACCTTGGGGAAACTTGAGTCTTGGTTTTACTCGTAGGATGTCTCATCCGGATGTGCCCTGAGAACGAGATATGTGCAGCTCCTATCGGGATTTGTCGGCTGTCGGGCGGCTTTCTTTGGTCTTGTTTTATTGCTTTGTTGAAATGTCTTGTAGTCCGGGATTCCGAGATCGATCGGGTCTTCCCGGTAGAAGGAATATCCTTCGCTGACCGTGAGAGCTTATTATGGGCTAAGTTGGGACGCCCTGCAGGTATTATGTTCCAAAGCCGTGCCCGCGGTTATGAGGCAGATGGGAATTTGTTAATGTCCGGTTGTAGAAAACCCGAAGTTGACCTTAATTAAAACACATCAACCGCGTGTGTAACCGTGATGGTCTCTTCTCGGCGGAGTCCGGGAAGTGAACACGGTGTTGGAGTTATGCTTGACGTAAGTAGTTCAGGATCACTTCTTGATCGCTACTAGCTTCACGACCGTGCCTTGCTTCTCTTCTCGCTCTCTTTTGCGAGTGTAGCCACCATATATGCTAGTCGCTTGCTGCAGCTCCACCTCACAACTTTGTCCTTCCTATAAGCTTAAATAGTCTTGATCTCGCGGGTGTGAGATTGCTGAGTCCCCGTGACTCACAGATTCTACCAAAACAGTTGCAGTGCCGACGATGCGGTCAGATGACGCAACCGAGCTCAAGTGGGAGTTCGACGAGGAACGTGGTCGTTACTATGTGTCTTTTCCTGATGATCAGTAGTGGAGCCCAGTTGGGAAGATCGGGGATCTGTGTAGCATTTGGGGTATCTTCTTTATTTTGGTTCCGTAGTCGGACCTTGAGTGTAATCTGAATGATGGATGTTTATTTATGTATTATGTGAAGTGGCATTGTAAGCCAACTATGTATCTCTTTCCCTTATGTATTACATGGGTTGTGTGAAGATTACCTCACTTGCGACATTGCTTTCAATGCGGTTATGCCTCTAAGTCGTGCTTCGACACGTGGGAGATATAGCCGCATCGAGGGTGTGACACCTGACCAGGCTTCAATTTGCTGGCAATGTTCGAGCTTCCTAATAAATGAAGTTTGCAACCTTTTAACCATCAGATCATTTTGTGCAGTTTCACCAAAATCGAGATGAGCATCCCTGTGGCAAAGAAATTGAAGAAGCGTGATTAGAATAAGATTACTAGGACTAGTTGATGAGACATAAACTCATCACAAATACAGTACGTAGAAGCCAGTAGAGGTATCAGGTATGTGCGGGGCAAAGAAGTACTCCCTCCGTCTAGGTGTGTAAGTCATCTTACTGTCAGGACCCCGATTCCAAGTCATATCGATCTAGCCGGTAACACCTCATATCACTTTGCGGCCTCACGCACGGTATTCCCACGGGTGTCGCCTTACCATGGCCCGGGACCGTTTAGCCTTTTGGCTCACGTATATGATAGTGTCGCTAGCATCCATATGACAGAGAACCCGGGCCGACATGGCTAGTCGTGAACCCAAAGCGTCACTAACCCATGGGGACAGGCATACATGAATCACATCAAGCATGTCGGTCATCAACGTGTGAATCCGGGCTGTAGCACTGGGCTAACAGGACTCCGGTATCCCGGGCTGTAGCAGGCTAGGCAGGACTCCGGATGTCACCGTGTGACATTTCCCCGAAGGGACAGACATAGGAACGAAGTGAAACACATGCCGGCCACTATGGATTCGCTCCCGTCTCCCTACGAGAACGCCATCCATAGCACTCACGCTTATCTTGCGCATTTTAGAGTATCCACTTCCACTTGTCTATGAACTATGCAAGGGGTCCAAGTTTCCATATCCGAGGAATCCGGCTATTCGAATAGATAATGATAACCCTGCGGTGTACTTCTTCACACGCTTTACGCCACTTATCGCCCTGTACACGTCATGTACCTCGGCAACCTTCAAGCGGAAGCCGGGCGAGGGAGTCGTCCCACACAAGTCTCTCGTCCAGGTTTATCGCCTATTCGGGTTCCATCCGCAAGGAGATCCGGCCGGGGTGTCGCTCACGGCCCCAAACGATGTGAGCAGGGTTCCCAAGCCCACCAACCGGGTGCCACTTGGTACATCGTGCCACTGTGCCTAGTCTGTCCCAAGCCCACCTGTACCGGGTGCCACTTGGTAGACTACTAACACTACCTACAAACACGAGAAACTAGTTGCAACTCCTGGACAGAGATCAAGTTGATTAATAAGTCAAGAGAGCTTGGAGCGCCCGGAGCCCAATGTGTGGTAGTAACTGTTCATGGATCACAAACACAGAACTCAGTTCCTAAGGACGGCTTCAATGAGACAACCCACCATGTACTCCTACATGACCTCTCACCGCTACCTTTAACAAATCGTGTTCACACACTTAGCTCTCAACAGTAGGACATGTTCACACACCTCCAATTCATCCCCTATGAATCAGACCTGACTCAACTCTAAGCAATAGCAGGCATGACAACCAAGCATGAATAAGTAGGCACATTAGGCTCAAACAACTCCTACTCATGCTAGTGGGTTTCATCTAATTACTGTGGAATGACAGGTCATGCAGAGGATAAAGGGGTTCAGCTACCACAGCAAGTAACACATGAGTCATTGTTGTCCTAATGCAGTAAAATAGAGCAGGAGCGAGAGAGTGGGATTGTATCGGAATGAACAAGGGGATTTTGCTTGCCTGGCACTTCTGAAGATAACATAGTTGTTCATTGGGGTCATTGATCACATCGTTGAAACGCGTCTATCGAGAGGGGGCAATTACCGGCAACTGAGAAGGAAACACAATCAATGCAATGCACAATATGATGCATGCTCATGACATGGCAATATGAGTGTGTTGGCCTAGTGCAACTACAACCAGATGGATTTGGGTCATTTTGAACCAAAGGTTCAATCCCAAACTCAAATTATGAATTTAAATAGTGCATTATCATGTTTCGATATAAACAGCAGGTTTAAGTTGCTTTATCATGCATGAAACCAGTACAGATGGATAGATTGGATTTTTCTGATCATTTTTCATATATAACTTATTTAATTTGGAGTTACGGTTGAATTTCTATGAATTTTAGAAGTTTGGGGTATTTTCTGAAATTTCCTGATTAAGATTAAATCCAGAAAATACTTTATTGCGTCAGCATTGCGTCTCTGTGACATCGGCAGTCAACGGAGACAGTCCAGGTCAACCTGACGCGTGGGTCCTGCATGTCAGTGACTAACTAAACTAACCTAGTTTAATTAGCACTAACCAGGGTTAAGCTAATTTAGTTTAAACCTAAACTAGATTAGTTAGCCGGGCGGGGCCCGCATGTCATGGACCCAGGGGAGGTCAACCCCTGGTCAACTGAGGCTAACTCGCCGGCGGCTCGACGCCGGCGACGATAGGTGCGGCGGAGGGGCTCGGGTTCGCGCTATAGGGCACCGTTTTGCTCGTGGTTTGCGGCTACAGCGAGCTGGAAGACTCGCGCATCTTGTGGTGGTGGCGGCAGCAGCTGCGGTGGTCGGGATCGACAGCGGCGACCAAATCGGCAGCGGCCGGAGTTCGGGTGCTCGCGGTTTTGGTGCTACGAGGCACGGCGGGGCGAACGGCCTGGTGCTACGGCCTCCTGGTGATGTGCTGAGCACGGTAACGCGCTTAGTTTCGAGCTTATGCGTCTGTGGCCATGACGGCGACATGGCCGGCGGAGCCGAGCTCTCGGCCGTGATGGCCAATAGGGTTAGGGGGCAGCTCGAGCGACATGGCTAAGGGGAGAAGGAAGAGGAGCTCACTGCGAGTGTAGCGGTGGCCTCGGAGAGCTCGGGGAAGGGCTGGTGATGGCAGGAGGTCGCCGGCGATCTCGGCGATCCGAGGAGGAAGAAGATGTCGGGAGCGGCGCCGGGGTCTTCGGTCAGCGTGGCTTGGTGAGGGGGCTGGCGACGAGGTGCAGGAGCTCGGGAGCAGCTCGGGGCATCGTCGGGACGGCGGTGGTCGCGGCAACGGCGAACGGCGGCGATGGGCGTGTTCGGTGGCGTCGTGGGAAGAGAGCAGAGGAGGGTGAAAGGTCCAGGGAGAGAGGAGAGGGGTGCACGGGGTCCAGAGCGGCACCGAGGAGGGGCTTCGAGGCGCCTCGGTGAGGCAGGCAAGCAGGGAGGAGGCGTGGCGCCTCGCGCGCGCGTGCTCTGTCTCCCTCCTCTGCCTCTTGGGCAGAGGTAGGCGATGATCGGCACAGCCAGTGGGCTGCCCAGCCGGTTTGGCCGAGTAAGTCGGCTGCCGTGTAAACTCCTCTCTTTTATTTCCATTTTCTATTTTACGTAATTGTGTTTGGCTTTAATAAAAATGCCAGGGCATTTCCAAAAATCATGAAACTGCTCAATGTCACTGTTTGGAATATTTCCAACAACAAACATTTCAGTTTGTGATTATTTGAGCATTTAAAATATTATTTAGCAATTAAATGCCCAAATGCAAATACCATATGATTTATTTCAAAAATCTGAATGGCCTACAAAATGTGCACCATTTTAGGGTGAGGTTCTAGACCAATCCAAGAATGATGAACTTTTACGAAGGCATTTTGGGTTTATTGAGAATATTTTATTTGAACCTAGTTGATTTGATGCGGTGCTAGGGTTTGAGCAATCCCCATTTCAACTTTCAAATAAATTAGACATGATGCAAGCAAGGTCAAGCAAGGGCTGATGCTGGGCTATGACAGCTCACCCCACTAAACAAGAATCTCGTCCGAGATTCAAGACGTGAGGTAAGAAGGCGGAGGGACACTAGCTAACACGATCTTGTCGATCCAATTTCCCTTCCGAAGATGTTGGTTCATTGTTCCAATTGATCTTGACGTCCTTGCTTTGGGATCTTCATCCAACACGATGGCGACAGAAAGAGACTCTATAGGAGGCGATCTCCTCGAAGATCGAGCACTCAAGATCAACTTCGTGGAATGAGATGTTGAAACATCTTGAGTTGAGGCACAAAACACATCGAGAGGGATGGAAGAACAAACAACGAGGTTTGATTACTGGGCAACAATTCCACGCTTAGAAAGATGGTGGATGGTGTCAAGGTGGGAGGAAAAATTGCCACGATCCCGTGAACGGGCACTTTGGAAGAGGTGACTCGAAGAACTACTCCCTTAGGTGGCAAAAGAATTACTTCGATCCATAGATCATTGGAACTCTTTATACCAGCCTAAAGGCAATCCTGCGATCATTTGAAAGAGTTCGAAAGAATGACATACTCGAACTAGGATGGATGATGTGGACTACCTTGTTGAAGACAACGCAATGGATGATTTTTGCTTATCATCGAAAATGGATGGGACCCATGGTAGGACCACTTTTGAGGATGATCCTGAACAAGAATTACTAAGAAGGCAGCCCATAGTGAAATGGCACAAGGACGGTGCAAGCTGGGAACGAAATGCAACTGTTGGAATGTTCCAACCATCATATCTCGCCTCGAGATTCAGATCCGATTGGTGATAGGATACTTGGACTCAGCATGTCCGAAAAGAAAGGTCGCAACACAAATCGACGAGATGATGGTGCGAGATTCTCGGGATATGAACTACGATAGCAAGCTCCAAAACATGAGCTGGTTCTGCTACACACATGTGAACATGCTGTCCTAGACAAGCATTACCACCTAGTAGTCTTATAATAAAACACTACCGAGTTTAGGTTGGGAGCCATCATCGAGGATAACGAAGTCTTGTGCATTACCATGGATTAGCACTTAACTCCTTCTCCTACGACAAATCAGTCAATGTCTTGGTGTGCTAGGAAACACATATGGAGTGGAGGCGGCCAACCTATCAAACCATAGGGCACTTCGCACGTGTATGACTAACTTGGGACGATTCCAGAGGAAACAAAACAAACCTTTCTCAGATTCATGGCGGCAACTTACACCTAAAGCACAGGAATTCGAGGAAGTCACTTCTTCCATCCAAGCATAGGCTTCATGAACGGAACACGAAGGCATTGCTTACAAAGTTTTCAACACTAGGTTGATGTTCAACATGAATCATCGGGGAGACAAAATGCTGCTGATGGGCTCAACAGCAATTCATCGGAGTTTCCATATCACTGGACTTCCACCATCATGTGAACACGGTGATAGTATTGGTCAGACCAAAAGATGTAATGGTGTATGCTCGAGGGATCAACCACGAGTAAGACAACATTACGAGCATCGTTGGTTCTGATTGACTTAAAGATAGCCCATACTCAAGTCAAAGGATTGATAAGACAATAGGTCCAAAGAACTGATCCACGAGGGACCAATCGATGAAGATATCATCTTTCTTCAACACACACTACACAAGAATATCCCTTTGGAACGAACTAAGTTAGGCAAGCTTTTATCTTCCAACTCTCCAAGTTGTTGTCTAGCTTAACCAACTAGCTCAGGGATATCCAAGACAGATTCTTGGAGAAAGGGTGGTTCACAAGAAACCAACTTGATCACGAGCTCAACATAACAGTCAGGAAACAACCCGGTAACACTTCCAAGAAGATACTTGGAGAGTCACGAACCACCGGTATGTTACTAAGCTCGAGAACAATCTTGCTTTTGAGGGCAAGACCATATGATCAAAAGAGTGAGGGATTGACACAATCCTAACTCATAGATCGAAGAGTGCACCAGAACTAAGGACTAGGTAGCACGATTAATCTTAGGATGATGATTCAATAACCAACACGCTAAGAATGAAAATATTGTCCATTTACTACCAAGCAATGAGGTTGCTAGGAGTATCGATTTCACACACCACAATTCACTAGTCGGCATTCCGGTTGCGACAACACGGAACCGAGGAATGAATAATGATGGCGGGAAGTATCACTACGTCAAGAATTCATAAAAGAAGGTGCAATTCTCATGACGTTCCTGACATAAAGTGGGTAATACTTCAGGGTAGAACAGAACAAAAGCTGAATTGGCATTTTGATCTGCGGAATACAACTGCTTTGACCCAATCCTGGATATGATGGGGTACTGGAGTTTGTTTCTCCTAGTCATTCCGGAATAGAATGGCTTGACGGACCACAAGGATAATAGGCATCGATAAACACGATCGCACACATACTCTTGACTATCAATTGATAGACGAGAGTCGAATACAACTAAAGAGGGACAACTCAAGGAACATATAATTTTCTGAGTTGTGGATGCATAGATTAGTATGTCGAGCAAAGCTCAACATTTCTTCCGGATAACCCATGCGGAGAAGGTAGAACTGGCAGAGTCACAATATAGAATGGGGAACTCATCGAAAGCGCTCTTGTCGTGAACTCTTGGTTCAAGGAACTTCCGCCATATTGGTTCATGGTATTTGAAAGAAAGAAATACCATGGACCTCGAGGACTAATGCAAAGGTTACTAATATCCTAAAGGAACTAGCAAATACTAACAAGATGAAGTAAGTAGGGTGAATCTCGGGTTCAAGAACCCAGGAATAGAATACCTACTAACTAAATTCCATCACGGAATACTTTCGAGATTGATGGCCAGAATCATCACACTGGGAACACAAAGCATTGCTAAATTACTAGGTGACTTCCTAAACACCTAGGGTCATAATAATAACTCCAACATATATGTCGAGGCAATAGAGTACCTCATTGGACCGGGTTAGTGTGCTTATTCTGACCAAAAGGACATCGGGAACGGAAAGAAAGAATTTGCAAATGCATCAGACTATTTAGAGACCTGGGATGACTCGGACAGCATAACGGCTGTAAATGCTCAAAATGATTTGAGACATCATGCAAAATGGTGGCATAACCACTCAACAACATCATATCAAGGTTTCGAGATCAACAGTTAACATACGAAAGTAATAGAAATTGAACTGGGGCTTAAAACCAACAATCTTAAAAGTCTATGGATTAGTAACACGTCATCCTGATAGATAGATGAGAAGGCCTAGTTCTTAACCCCGTAGAAGAGAAGAGGATGACTCAGATCAGAAGGCCATGAGGTATAAGGAGTAAAAAGAGTCTCACGTTCCCTTCCACAATCAATTCCTTACATAACTAAAGCATTTCTAGACACAACTTCGACCGGTTTGGCTTGGTAATCCCTGAGCAACAAAGCTCGATACCAACGCTGTCGGGACCCGATTCCAAGTCACATCGATCTAGCCGGTAACACCTCATATCACTTTGTGGACTCACGCATACGGTATTCCCACGGGTGTCGCCTTACCATGGCCGGGACCGTTTATGCCTTTTGGCTCACGTATATGATAGTGTCGCTAGCATCCATATGCCAGAGAATCTGGGCCGACATGGCTAGTCGTGAACCCAAAGCGGCACTAACCCATGGGGACAGGCATACATGAATCACATCGAGCATGTCGGTCATCAACGTGTGAATCCGGGCTGTAGCACTGGGCTAACAGGACTCCGGTATCCCGGGCTATAGCAGGCTAGGCGGGACTCCGGATGTCACCGCGTGACATTTCCCGAAGGACGAGACATAGGAATGAAGTGAAACACATGCCGGCGATCAAGTGTCCAAAGCGGTAGTCTTTGGGCCGCCAGGA
This sequence comes from Aegilops bicornis, assembly GCA_021605145.1. Classification (NCBI taxonomy): domain Eukaryota; kingdom Viridiplantae; phylum Streptophyta; class Magnoliopsida; order Poales; family Poaceae; genus Aegilops; species Aegilops bicornis. The sequence goes on along the minus strand of CM038673.1, from coordinate 483,142,150 downwards.
CTCCGGTGAACCAGGCTGTAGCGGACTACTATCGCTCAGGAAGCACTAGACTACATTTCCCCATATTAGAGGCTGCCAAGGATAAACAACTAGATTGTCGGATCCCACACATACCAAGCATTTCAAACATACACACAATATGCTCAATATGTGTAAATACAAAGATGGCATCACAACATAACTCTATGACTCAAATATTTATTCATTAGGCTCCGAGGAGCGAGATATTACAAACATGGGTCTCATGACCCAACACTCAGAGCATACAAGTCAAAGCACAAGCGGAAGCTTAACATGTCTGAGTACAAACATCTACAAATGAAAAAGGCTGGGAAGCCTGACTATCTACCAGATCCTGCCGAGGCACAAGATCGTAGCTGAGGTAACAAGCTAAACGTCGAAGTCCACGTGGAACTACTAGCGAGACTGACGTCTCTCTGCAAAACATAAAATAAGCAAACGTGAGTACAAATGTACTCAAGAAGACTTACATCGTAACTAACTACATATGCATCATTATCAACAAAGGGGTGGTGGAGTTTGACTGCGACAAGCCAGCTTTGACTCGGTGGCTATCCCTGAACTACGACTACAAGTAACTCTTTTGAGGTGGCGCTACGAGTCCACATATTCACCATATCAATACACCACTATGGATTCGCTCCCGTCTCCCTACGAGAACGCCATCCATAGCACTCATGCTTATCTTGCGCATTTTAGAGTATCCACTTCCACTTGTCTATGAACTATGCAAGGGGTCCAAGTTTCCATATCCGAGGAATCCGGCTATTCGAATAGATAATGATAACCCTGCAGGGGTGTACTTCTTCACACACGCTTTCGCCACTTATCGCCTCAGTACACGTCATGTATCTCGGCAACCTTCAAGCGGAAGCCTGGCGAGGAGTCGGCCACGACCTGACTAACCACACAAGTCTCTCGTCCAGGTTTATCGCCTATTCGGGTTCCATCCGCAAGGAGATCCGGCCGGGGTGTCGCTCACGGCCCCAAACGATGTGAGCAGGGTTCCCAAGCCCACCAACCGGGTGCCACTTGGTACATCGTGCCACTGTGCCTAGTCTGTCCCAAGCCCACCTGTACCGGGTGCCACTTGGTAGACTAGTAACACTACCTACAAACACGAGAAACTAGTTGCAACTCCTGGACAGAGATCAAGTTGATTAATAAGTCGAGAGAGCTTGGAGCGCCCGGAGCCCAATGTGTGGTAGTAACTGTTCATGGATCACAAACACAGAACTCAGTTCCTAAGGACGACTTCAATGAGACAACCCACCATGTACTCCTACATGGCCTCTCACCGCTACCTTTACCAAATCGTGTTCACACACAGCTCTCAACAGTAGGAAATGTTCACACACCTCCAATTCATCCTCGATGAATCAGACCTGACTCAACTCTAAGCAATAGCAGGCATGACAACCAAGCATGAATGAGTAGGCACATCAGGGCTCAAACAACTCCTACTCATGCTAGTGGGTTTCATCTAATTATTGTGGAATGACAGGTCATGCAGAGGATAAAGGGGTTCAGCTACCGCAGCAAGTAACACATGAGTCGTTATTGTCCTAATGCAGTAAAATAGAGCAGGAGCGAGAGAGTGGGATTGTATCGGAATGAACAAGGGGGTTTTGCTTGCCTGGCACTTCTGAAGATAGCAGTGTTCTTCATTGGGGTCATTGATCACATCGTCGAAACGCGTCTATCGAGAGGGGGCAATTACCGGCAACTGAGAAGGAAACACAATCAATGCAATGCACAATATGATGCATGCTCATGACATGGCAATATGAGTGTGTTGGCCTAGTGCAACTACAACCAGATGGATTTGGGTCATTTTGAACCAAAGGTTCAATCTCAAACTCAAATTATGAATTTAAATAGTGCATTATCATGTTTCGATATAAACAGCAGGTTTAAGTTGCTTTATCATGCATGAAACCAGTACAGATGGATAGATTGGATTTTTCTGTTCATTTTTCATATATAACTTATTTAATTTGGAGTTACCGTTGAATTTCTATGAATTTTAGAAGTTTGGGGTATTTTCTGAAATTTCCTGATTAAGATTAAATCCAGAAAATACTTTATTGCGTCAGCATTGCGTCTCTATGACGTCGGCAGTCAACAGAGACGGTCCAGGTCAACCTGACGCGTGGGTCCTGCATGTCAGTGACTAACTAAACTAACCTAGTTTAATTAGCACTAACCTAGGTTAAGCTAATTTAGTTTAAACCTAAACTAGATTAGTTATCGGGCGGGCCTGCATGTCATGGACCTGTGGAGGTCAACCCCTGGTCAATCGAGGCTAACTCGCTGGCGGCTCGACGCCGCGATTTATAGGTGCGGCGGAGGGGCTCGGGTTCGCGCTACAGGGCACCGTTTTGCTCGTGGTTTGCGGCTACAGCGAGCTGGAAGACTCGCGCATCTAGTGGTGGTGGCGGCAGCAGCTGCGGTGGTCGGGATCGACGGTGGCGACCAAATCTGCGGCGGCCGGAGTTCGGGTGCTCGCGGTTTTGGTGCTACGGGGCACGGCGGGGCGAACGGCCTGGTGCTACGGCCTCCTGGTGATGTCTTGAAACGCGATTACGCCGCTTCGATTTCGAGCTTATCGTCTGTGGCCATGACAGCGACATGGCGGCGGAGCGAGCTCTCGGCCGTGATGGCCAACGGGTTAGGGGCAGCTCGGCGACATGGCTAGGGGAGAAGGAAGAGGAGCTCACTGCGAGTGTAGCGGTGGCCTCGGAGAGCTTCGGGAAGGGCTGGTGATGGCAGGAGGTCGCCCGGCGATCTCGGTGATCCGAGGAGGAAAAGATGTCGGGAGCGGCGCCTTGGGGTCTTCAGTCGCGTGGCTCGGTGAGGGGCTGGCGGAGGTGCAGGAGCTCGGGAGCAGCTCGGGGCATCGTCAGGACGGCGGTGGTCGCGGCAACGGCGAACGACGGCGATGGGCGTGTTCGGTGGCGTCGTGGGAAGAGAGCAGAGGAGGGTGAAAGGTCCAGGGAGAGAGGAGAGGGGTGCAGGGGGTCCAGAGCGGCGCCGAGGAGGGGCTTCGAGGAGCCTCAGTGAGGCAGGCAAGCAGGGAGGAGGCGTGGCGCCTCGCCAAGCGTCTCTGTCTCCCTCCTCTCGCCCTCTTGGCAGGTAGGCGATGGCCCGGCACAACCAGGTGGGCTGCCCAGCCGGTTTGGCCAGTAAGTCGGCTGCCAGTAAACTCCTCTCTTTTTATTTCCATTTTCTATTTTACGTAATTGTGTTTGGCTTTAATAAAATGCCAGGCATTTCCAAAATCATGAAACTGCTCAATGTCACTGTTTGGAATATTTCCAACAACAAACATTTCAGTTTGTGATTATTTGAGCATTTAAAATATTATTTAGCAATTAAATGCCCAAATGCAAATACCATATGATTTAATTCAAAAATCCAGAATGGCCTACAAAAATGGGCACCATTTTAGGCTGAGGTTCTAGACCAATCCAAGAATGATGAACTTTTCTGAAGGCATTTTGGGTTTATTGGGAATATTTTATTTGAACCTAGTTGATTTGATCTGGTGCTAGGGTTTGAGCAATCCCCATTTCAACTTTCAAATAAATTAGACATGATGCAAGCAAGGTCAAGCAAGGGCTGATCTGGGTCTGTGACACTTACTTTGTGCACCGCGACCAAGACAGAAAGGAAAACAAGAAAACTTAATGTTTTTTTGCTAATTAATAGCATTGCATGCAATGAACTAACCACTGCATGTCATGTTTGGTAGCCTCAAGTCATTGAAAGCATGCACGGCCCACATCTCGTATTGGTTGATATGTCACAAAACAAGAAACGAGGAGGGAGTTAATGTACCGTGCCTATGTGTTTTGGGATTATTTGGTTTTCGTAAGGTGTCTTACACACCTAGATGGAGGGAGTAGAGAAATATCCACAGGGAGTGATGTGGGCAGCTGGAGCAGTGGTGCAAGCCGGCTGTAAAGGGAGTTGTACCTGAGGGACGTAGCTCAACCTTGAGGAGGGCGGCGGGAGGCGGCAACTGCCCACGTCGCGGCAGTGAGCAAGGGACGAAGGCAACCTCACCGGCTTTGTGAGAGAGAATGGCGGGGACCCCTGATCGGGACGTGCCGACAGTGGGTTTTCGCCGTCGGCGACGGCCACCGCATCTACACTAAGCATCCACCCCTTCCCCAAGCGGACGTGATCCGCCGGGATGTTAGAGATGTGGCCACGGTCGTTTTGTGCGAGAGAGTGTGAAGAGAGCAACCCCAACAAGCAACCGTGTAGGCTGGCCCGTCCTGACTATGTATATAGTGGAGCGGTTTCCTTTTTTCTCCATATGAACCTATCATATTGCGTACCTGCCACTTAAGAAAAAAAATTATTTATAACTGACGCGGCACCTACTAACCTTGCGCTTGGCATCTCCAAAATATTAACCTTGCGATTGGCTCTTCGCCTCTTCGGGAAGTCGAGCAATAATGGTAGTGCAGTATATATCGTTCTGGCTATATGAGACCGAATGAATTGTTGCACGTCCACCGCGTGGGCGAGGGTCGAGGGGCGAGGGAGAGTGCTACTACATACGGAGCAAAAGTGCAAGGGCGAGGGAGGAGCAAGCTTCACCTCATCCTGTGAGCCACCGCGCCCGTGGGCGGGGGAGACGGCGTACTAAGCAAGCTTCTCCTCGTTCTGCGAGTTGACGGGACACATCAAAAGTACTCTAGTGTATAGAGCCTTGCCTCTAAGGTAGGCCCCACATGGTTTGCCTCTTTTTTTAATTTAACATAATGCTTCAAGTCGCAATTTGTTTGTTCACCCGTGGTAGACGACCCTCCCTCCACCAAGTGGACAACCAGTACACGTGCCAAATTACCACATGGGCTGCCTTTTTCATACAGAAATGAGCTCCACCGTGTACCAGCGCAGGTGTGGTTGGGAAAGAGACGGGAGTACGTGCGCCGTGCATGCACCTCTTCTCTTTGTGCACGTCCCCTACCTACGTGGGTGTGTGTGAGAGATACAAACCGCGTTCGTGAGTGTTTTTTGTTTTGTGGTGGGGGTGGGGGTGGGGTGGGGGGTTGATTTCGTGAATTATTTGTGGGAATATGTGTCAATGACATCTCAAACAAATTTTTGCATGCAATGTGTGTGAAATGGAGGCCTATCCATATCATATATAGAGGGTCAGGCAATCCATGAGAAGAGAGGGAGGGGTCATAGCTATCGATAGAGTCGAAGAGAGAATCAAGTGGGTGGGTGCGAGATCGATGAAGAGAGCCATCGAAATTATGTGTGTGTGTGTGTGTGTGTGCAAGTCAAAGATATAGGGCGACTGGCCTACCGGAACGTTAGAGGGCACATGTCAAGTTTGTGAGTGGCAGGAGACATGACTAGAGCGCTTGATGTATCGGTGTGTGTGTGGGGGGGGAGGGTGGGGGAGGGGTAGGCAGAGGCCTAACTATAGAGGTAGAACGACTCGTATATGTGTTGAGAAGGAGAGACCCAGCTATGTTTCGAGGGAGATCGGTAGACATCCATACATAACTGAAGGACGGGAAATATGATGGGACAGAGAGAGAGGAGAGAGAGAGGGAGGGAGAGGGAGGGAGAGGGGTAGAGTGTTGGATGGGTGATGGAGTTGCTTCTCGGAGATGTTGGGAGGATCCTACTAGACAAACTGAGGGTGGAACTGCAATGTTATCAATAAGAGTGGGGATGTGTTTACGTGTGTGCTCATGCGTGATAGATCTGTCGGGGCGCATCCATGGATGATGAAGGGGAACCATGTGTTTGGTAAGAAAACCTAACTAGATCGGTAGATCAATTGTTGTTTAATAGGAGAAAAGGGAGAAACACAACTAATGAGGTAGATCGATCGATGTGTGGGTAAAAGCGAGTTATAAGGACCTAGCTGGCTATATGTATAGCGAGAGATCGGTCGGTGTACGTCCATTTGTTAGAGGCAAATAAGGCCCAATGAGACGGATAGACAGAGAGAATGGAGCTAGGAGGTGGTGCGGGAGGCCCAACTACTAGCTAGATAGGGGAGTGTGCGGTTGTGAGATCGATGAAAAGAGGCGAGAGTTTACATGTGTGTCGACCATATGAAAGACACGAGGAAAGGACACATAAAGGAGGAGATTGAAGCTGTGTGTGTATGCTTTGTGTGGCAGGCATCACTGAGAGGTTTATCGATCGGTGTGTCTCGGAATGGAGTTGTGGTGACTCTGGGGTAACGACCTAAAGAAAAAAAAATGAATGTGCCCGGTGGATAGAATGCCGAGGGAGGAGGAGGGCGAGGAGGGCGTGTGCATGCACGAGAGAAAGTTAGTGGTAGCTACAAAGGCTAGAGGATTGTGTGGGTGTAAGAGACTAACAAAGATCATAATTTGATATGAAAGCGTATTCATATATTTGAATAGAAGATCATAGTGTTTTAAACATTGCATGCATGAATATAGCGGTGATACACATGTTATGCACATGTTATACCATAATGTGATAATGCATGGCGTTTGCAACTCACAGCTAAATGCCGAACAATCTAAACCATACTATACATCAAACAGTCTCACATTTTATTTGAATTTGTGATAATGTCCGGCGTTTGCAGCTTACAACTAAATATTGAGCAATCTAAACAATACTATATATCAAACATTCTCACATTTTATTTGAATTTGTGGTAATGTGTGGTGTTTGCAACTCACATCTAAATACTTGTAGGCGTGAGGCGGGGCACCATACATAATGTGATAAACACATTATACACATGAGACATGGTTTAGATTATGAAGATCTAGCTAGAGCTAGAAATGTAATGTGATTTGAAATCAAAATAAAGTGAATTCAAAAAATCTAGTTCGAGTTCATATAGTACACATAGTTCATCTGTAACTCGAGACTAATCATGTGGTGTCTTTGTGAAGATAATACACAAAGCGATGGTTTATCTTGACAATAATGATGATTGTAGATCTTATTAAAACAGAGAAACGACTTCAAATGCTTTGACTTCACAACAATCATTACTGTAGATCTTATTCAAATTTAGTTCATATTGAAGCGGTAGTATATACGTTTGGAATGCACTAAAAGCGTTCATTTGAGTAGTAGGTTGCATGCATTATACACGTAGCGAAATATTTTAATTGAACATAACATGGATTCAAAGTTTTGAATGACATTTGTAGTGCGCATTGATTTGGTACAGTACACGTTAGGCTTGTCTGGAAATTTCAACCCGCGCCTTGTTAGCCCGAAATATTTAAGATATATCTTTGTCTTATTGTGCTCCGACAACTCCCTCCATCTCAACCCGCGCCTTGCTATTCCGAAATAACAACGCGCGCGAAAACTCCCACCTCCTGTGAAATCCCGACACGCGAAATGCCCGTGGTACCCCTGAACCGAAAGAACCGCCTCAAATCGGTGGGGGGTACTTTCATAACTTACCCCACATTTCGAACAAGTGCGTATCTAAACCATGGTTCCCCACTGCCATCCCATCCGCCCACCCATTCGTACACCGAGGCAGCGAAAACCCGCGACGAAACCCCACACCCTGCTCCATCCGCCACCCAGCCGGAGCCTCTTCCCCGACGACGTCGTCCACAGCAACACCTCGACGTCCCTCATCCACCATACTGGATGAGGATCCGTCGTCGATCTCATCTCCCGCCGGTTCAGCCACCCCGTCCTCCACCTCCAAGGATCTGCCCCGATGTTCCCCTCGTCTTTCGAGCCACCTCCATTCCCACACCGCCGTCTTCACCTGCACCACCGGAAGAGCATCATCATCACCGTTTCCTCGGATGAAGCTGCGGCCTAATCGCCGCCACCAAAGAGGTTGTACACTAATCGCCGCATTTTCTTCTTGATTCGATCTCATGGTGCTGCCGGCGATCGGTCCTGAGCCGACACGGCGCGGCTCCATCCACGGCAGCGTCGCCGGCCACTTCCTCCACAGCGTCGCTCCCTCGGCGGCGACGTCCACATCAGTAGGAGTTGCTTCTGCTTTAGCTCTCGCTCGCAATGCTGCTCTGCTTTTGCTCTCGGTCCCCTTCCTGGTCTGCTCTTGCTATTGCTCTTGCTCGCGCTTCTGCTCTCGCTCTTGCTCTTGCTTGCGATGCTGCTCCGATTTGGCTACACTTCAGTCGACTGAATCGACTTTTGGGTCAGTCGATTTTCAAGGGGTGGGCTCGCCGGGTGAAGGAAGAACCAGCCGCAGCGGGGAGGGGGGCTCGCCGGAGAGGTACCCCACTATCTATCTTAGGGTTCGGGGTGGGGGCGGTGGTCGTCGGTGGTGGCGGGCGTTGGCGGGCGGGGGCGTGGGGAGCGCCGAAGAAAAAGCTCCGCACGTGGGGGCCTAGAGGGATGGCCGGGCGGCGGACCGGGCGGTGGGGAGTGTTTTCTGGGCGGGCGGCGCACGCCGCCGCAGCGGCGGGGCTGTTGTTTGGCCGGTGGTGGCTGGCGTCTCAGGGGGGTGGAGGTTGAAGATGAAACGCAGGCCCTTGATTTCGTATCCAACGGCTGCAAAATCGACTGACCAGAGATGAAAAAGTCAGTTGACCGACGTGTAGCCTCACCTTGCTAGTGCGTTCAATTTCGACAGCAAAATTCAGTTTCGACAGCAAAATTCAGTTTCGACAGTTAAGTTCTGTTTCGACAGTTAAGTTCAGAGATGAGCGGCTGATGTATTTTACATCTAGCACTTTTTGGTTATGTATTTTACGTCATGTATTGGAGATGCTATTAGAATTCCACTCAGGTTAACGCTGTTCGTTGTCTCTCTTGTCCTGCTTCAGCCTCGGCGTCGTACAACTCACCAGAGCTGCTCCAACGACGAAACCCTCCATCACAGCGGAGCAGTACCTCGGGCTCCATCTCTAGACGCCTAAGATCTTCTTCCCCTCCTCCGACAGCAAAGTCAGCCGGATCATCCTCACGGGCCAACCAAATCACGCAGAGATCGACATGGCTTCACCAAAGAGGTTGTACACTTGTTGCATCTCTTTTTTACTCTACATGTTATATATATTGTCCACTGAGCACACGGATTTTTTCCTTTAGTGTCACCTTGAAACAAAAAATGTAGGAATTTTAATTTTCACTTGTCCTCCTTTTCAAATTCCTATTCATGAAGCACAAGACTAAGAGATAGTAGCATAATAGCATTATAACCGTACATTTTCTTGTGGTTTGACTTAATCTCATCATGCTTCTTTGCATCATGTGATCTTCCAATTGTTGTGAATCAAACACCCAGATTGGCAGAAATCCTGTGTTTTTAAATTCTCTGTTTTGCACGTGCATTCCTATCCTATCCATGTCTATTTCCTATCCCTGCATTGTTGGAATCCTCCAATTCAAACGAGCCCTTACAAAATTACTTCTCTTACAGATAGTTGTCAAAGAAAATCTTGCGTGGTTTGTCCCGCTCCTGCAGCGCCGTCGTCCACCCCAGCTCACCGCTCCAACGATAGAAGGGTCCAGACAGCAGGGATCCGGCCTCCGGACTGTATTTCGCCGCCTCAGATCTTCTTCCCCGCCGCTGGCAGCCATGAAAACTGCATTACCATCATCAACCGAGCAGATGACCTCGAGGACTACATGGGTCCGCAAGAGAGGTTGCTCTCTTTCATGTCTGCTTACGTTATGCATCGCTTAATATTACATGCTACTTTATCGTCCTGTTCACCGATTAGACTCTGAGTCAGCTCCAAACTAATGGTCAAACTTGAGTTTTTAAATGGTTGTGGGGTACATATCGGGCCGCTATCAATAGTATCTATCTACTATCTGGTTAATCTCCGATTATGCGCTATGAGTCTCATGTTGGGTGGGAAACAAACAGTAAAGAATCCATTATCTGTATTTTTTAACTGAAGCCATTATCTGCCTGCTATTATTGGTTTTGGGTCTATCCACAGGTTGCTACCATCACTGGATTTCTGCATGCACTCCTTACATAATCTCACTATGTTTTATTCCTATGCATGACAATTATTGTAAACAATGCAACTGAACATGTAGAGCAAAAGAGACGAGCCTTATGCGTGGCAATATAATTTCATGCAGACGTCAGCTCCATGGTAGGCGCAAAGGCAGCCCCCTCCACGCATTTCGGATTGTAATCGAGAGGAAGATATCTGCTCGAGGGGATTCGTAAGGAGAAGCTAACTCCTATTTACCCCTTGAGGTCTTCGCTCTAACTTGGCATGCTGATGTTGGTTATATCATGCATATGGTGTCTTGCATTGCTTACTTTATACATCATTTATGTCATCTACTTAGTTTAGACATCCTTTGTGCGAATGCCATCTGTTTAGTTTATTCATCGTTTATGTGAATTATGCAACGCCACCATGTTTAGCCAGGCATCATATATGTGAATTTTGCAATGTCATCCTGCTTAGCCAGTCATCTTATATGTAAATTATATCAGGCCATCCTTTTTTTTCGTTACATATTACATTTGTCATTAATGTTAGTACATTCAACTGCTCTTCGTGTGCATCAGCCATTTGACACGGTGATGGCAAATTCTGGAGTGAAAACAAGGTCTTCTGAGCAGACTATGCTATCTGACGAAGCACATATCTCGTTGGTTACAGATAGTTCCTCAGAGGAGGATTCAGAGACAGATGACCAGTCCTATTCCCCCCCCCCCCCCGAGGTTTATGCTCTAAATTGGCAGGGTTATGTTGCTCATATCGTGCGTATGGTGTCTTGCATTGCTATGCCATTTGATTAGTTTAGACATGCTTTGTGTGAATGCCACCTGTTTAGTGTCTAATTACCATATATGTGAATTATGCATTGCCATCTTGTTGCAAGACATTATATATGTGAATTATACAATGCTATCTTGTTGCAAAGGCATTATATATGTGAATTATGCAATGCCATGCTGTTTAGCCAATCATCATGTATGTGAATTATATCATGCTATCATTTTTTTGTATTATGTGTTCCATTTGTCGACAACATTTGTATATTCAACTACTCTTCCTGTGCATCAGCCATTTGAAGCGGTGATGGAAGTACCTGGAGTGAAAACAAGGTATTCAGAGCAGACAATGCTACCTGCTGAAGCAGACATCTTGCTTGCTACAGAGAGCTCCCGAGGTCTATGCTCAAACTTGGCAGGGTTATATTACCCATGTCATGCATGTTGTCTTGCATTGCTTAGTTTTTACATCATATATAGATTGCCATCTGCTTACTTACTTACTATATAAATCATATATTTGAATTATATCATGCCATCATGTTTACATAGTACATACACATCATCTATCTGAATTATGGCATGGCAACCCATTTAATAAAGACATCATATAGTTATATCATCTCATCCTGTTTAGTGTTTACAGTCACCATATTTAGAATTATGGCATTCTATCCATGAATTTATGTGAATTATGGCATGCCAACCTATTTAATAAACACATTATATAGTTATGTCATGTCATCCTGTTTACATAGTCTCATATTTTGAACTATGTCTTTCCATCTTTTTTAGTTAGCCATCATAATGTGAAATTGTGTCATGCTGTCCTCTTTAGTTAGGCATCATATATGTGAAATTGTGTCATGCTATCCTGTTTGGTTAGACAACATAAATATGAATTATTTCATGCCCTCTTTTATTCCCCACTATCCCTTGCACTTGTCTATCATACAATGTCTATACTTTCAATTACTTTTCTTGTTTATCAGCCATTTGAATTGGAGAGCGTGATGGAAGTATCTAAGGGAGTAACAACACGGTCTTCAGAAAATATAGTGCTACCAGTTGATGCAGATAGAACCATGGTTGTACTTGCCCAAGGACCAGATCCACCACACATAACCCAGACTCTCGCAGATTGTACCCCTACCCAGTTGGACAGAGAACCAGCTACACCTTCTATCCCCAACCCCGCAGATAGTAACCTGGGCCCAGTTGACAAAACACCGTCTCCACCACAGAGCACCCAAACACGAGCGGTTAGTAAGGGAACTGCAGTGCCCGAAGCACGAGGACCACCACTCCGAATCCCAACTCAATGCTTAAAGGAGAAGAAGATTTGTTCTCAGGCCAGGTTCTGTAGCTATGGTTCATACTCCTTTGCTATTGCATTACTGTATTTACTCATACCAACTATTTTCAAATTTGAAGGATGGAATTGAAACTCCAATGGCGCAACAGGTATGTTTTAAACCTGTTTCTTTAACTGGTTTGTCTTTGTAACCTGCTCTATGTTGATTTCAGTTTCAATTGAATAAACAGTTATGTTCTCATGTCATGCACATTACAAGTGTTGTTATTGCTCTATAGTTACCCACACTTATATTCTCTCTATTCTGCTTTGTCTTGAACAAATATTATTTGAACTGTGTCTGTATCTTGATTTGGCAACAAAAACTAGAATGATGTAGACCATAAAGTGACCATGGTACATAGATATATGTTTGTTTCATGTTGTTATCCTGTCCACTTTACTACCGAACTCATTTACCAAAATGAGTTTCATATACAACATGGTAAACATGTGATGTGTCTGCTTGTTTCTCTTTTAGAATGCGGACAAAATATTGGAGAAAAGTACTGCGTTATCCAATGGTAAAGGAAGTAATGTAGATAAGGTTCAAGATAGTGAGACATCCCCTGTTGGTCTCCAAGAAAGCTGATAAAAACTATCTTGACGACGGTGAGGGAACCCAAAAGTCCTGTCTTGATGTAGTGTTCGAAAGTTCTTGGCCACTCTGCAGCACAAGCTCTTGAACTCGCTTCTGAATCAGTTCGTCTTCTTGAGTCTCAACTTCAAGTTGAAAGACATCGATCGATGTCTTTGCGACAGAAGTCAAGGGTGAGGAAGTCCCTGCAGAATTCAGATACATATTTTCTGGTGCAACAGCAAGCACTGGAGGATTTAAGCGCCAAACAAGAGAAAGTTAATAAGCTTGCTAAGCATCTTGCCAGCATTATAGGTACCCATGATATTTTTTCTTGAGATCTTCTGAAGTGGTTTCTGTTCTGGATTTGTTTTGCTGCGGCGTTTATGATATCTTGCTTTGTTCCCTATATTTGCACCTTTGGTGGCGAACTTTGATGCCCAAAGTGGATGTAATATGTGTAACGGTACCGTGATAGCCTAGCATTAGTTGCTTGCTTATATATTTCCTTGTTGTCTTGTTTATTTGTTTGCTTGTAGTCAGAGCATTTCTTTTTAAAACTAGGCCACAATAACCATGGGCTAATATTCATCAGAGTGACACTGGGCCTCCTACGGGCCGTAGAAACAGTGGGCCTTCTATGGGCCGTAGAAACAGTAGACCTTCTACGGGCCGTAGAAACAGTGGGCCTTCTACGGGCCACAGAAACAATGGGGCTTCTACGGGCCGTATCATCAGTGGGCCTTATACGGGCCGTATGACCATAACGGGCCATCGTTAGTAGGCCGTATTTGATGACGCTATGAAAACGGCCCAACGTATTAACGGACCACAAACGGGCCGATGTAAACACGGGCTGAATTTGGCCCACAAGCAGAAAATGACAGTAACGGGTCGTAAGTAAACGAATGCTGAAAATGAACCCAAGAATAAATGGGCTCTGAGAAGGCCGAAAGATAACATTCTTTGAAGCGGCCCAATCAATAACGGGCCCTTAATGGGTATAAAGTGATATCTTTGTTCATTACGGGCCCGGTTTCACCACGGCCGTTAATGGTCAGAAGTGATACATCGTTCATTTGCGGGCGGTTCACCACGGGCCGTTAATAGGCCAAGAGTTACATAGGGCCTCATATGGGCCGAAAGACGTCATGGGCCATACATGGGCTAGAAGTGAAAACGGGCTGGAATCATATTGGATGGCCCAGATGACCATACTGGGCCTAATTCGGATAGGGCATAACGGGCCTTGGGTTAGCGGGCCGTAAATGGGCTATATGCGAACAGGCCGTTAACAGGCTTTCCATGGGCCGGTCCGCCACCTTTTGACCAAGTCAAACGGGCCAGCCTTTTCACAGGAATGGGCCTCTGTTGAGCCGTGCCACATGTCGACGTATCATAGGCGCCTTCTGTCCAATGAGTGGATGACATCTGTCCCAACGATAAGTCGACACGTGTTTCCTCCAGCCAATGATGATTTTACACGTGGAAAATCCCCACTGGTCGGGGCTATTAACGGGTTATCGGATCCAAAACCCGACCCGATAGCTTAACGGCGTTTCGTTACGGTGGATGCCACGTGTCGATCACCCTTGACGAAAGCACTTCTGTGACGCGCGATTTATCGTCATGGAAGTGGACACTTCCATGATGATAATTTTGGTAATGTCATGGAACACTTCTACGACAAAGACATGTATGACTATCTTGATTCTGTCATAAATTTGTCATGGATGTACATGCATGACAAAAAACACGACCTACTATGACAAACACGTATCATCAGGGAAGTGTATTTTTTTGTAGTGTTTGAATGTTCTCTATGAATTGCCAGGCCTGTGTGTTTGATTGCAATGTAAAGAAACGCTAAAAAGCTGCTCAAACTCTTTGTATTCCTTCTGTTCCTTTTTTACTTCACACATTGTGAAAGTGCATACTTTTTTGTATAAGATTGGTCAAAGTAGAGATACTTTGACTGCAGACAAAACTTGTATGCAGACTAGAAAGGACCGGAGGGAGTACATGTGAAACTGCTGCAAACGTGGTGATCACCCTGGGAATAATGCTAGTACGTATTGTTTTGCATGTTCATCCAATGCCAGTGATACAGGAATTCGAACTAATCAAAATAAATTCATTCATACACGGTCGGATTTCATATAAACATGCCGGATTTCATTACATTTCATACATTCTTCAACTAAAAAGGGGTGTTTTTGGCCGCATGCATCTCCCAGATGCAGAGGCTGGGGATCATCCTCCTTTTCGAAAAAAAACTATAAAGGGGTGTGCTGGAGGTATAATTAATTAACCGAAGCTACCCACCTATGTCCCTACCGAGCGAGCAGAAAGCTTGATGATTTAATCGCAGGTGCAATTGCGTAATCGACATGTGGCCTGTTGGGCCCACGTGTCGATCGACCAACTACACCAGCAGCTAAGTAGAAGCAGCGTTCTTCTCCAACAGCTCTCCGACTCCACGTCGCCGCCAAGAAGCTAACCAGCCGTCAATGGTCAACCCGCTTAGCTTGGCTTCAACCGAGGGTAGCAGCGGTGGCCTTACTCGACCCGAGCGGCAGCGACCTACCGTGTTCTACTCTTCCTCGTTTTACGTGGCGCGCGGCCTCGTTGGCAGCGGGGCGGGGCCTCGGCGGAGCCGGCGATGTCCTCTGTCTCGTTGCCGGCGGGCGGCGCCTCAGCGGAGCGGTGGAAATCCTCCCCCACGTTGATGGCAGGGTGGGGCCTCGGCTGAGCCGGCGATGTCCTCTGCCTCGTTGTTGGCGGGGCGGGGCCTCGGCGGAGCCGGCGGTGTCCTCTGCCTCGTTGTTGGCGCCGCGGGGCCTCGGCGGAGCAGGGCGTCGTCGACGCCAGCGGAGCGGGGACTCGTCGGAGCCGGCATTGTCCTCTGCCTCGTCCTCGGTCTCGCCAAACAGCGCCTCGCCCGCTTCATCGCCCTCTTTGCTAGCCTCTTTGTAGGCGGCCGCAGCCTCCGCCACCCGCATGCGGTACCGCTAGCGCTCGAGGCGGCCCTTACGGGCGGAGCGGTACGAGTCGAGCAGCGCCTCCTGCTCTGCCCGCTCCGTGGCGATCTGCTCCTCCGCCTGCAGGTGCTCCTGGAGGAGATGGTGGTTGTAGGCGGCGCCGGCCTGCGCCTCCTAGAACTGCTTCTCACGCATCGCCCTCACCCTGTCCATATATTGGGCACGGGCCTCGCCGATGGTCATGGTGCAATGCACCGGCGAGGATGGCGCGGAGGAGGGGGTTGGCGCCGGATCGTCTACTACCATGTTCTCCATTAGGACGTCGTCGTCCTCTGGCTGCCTGCCGGCCAGCCGGTCGGCAGCAATGGCTGCCATCTCCTTGTGGTCCGTCGTCCGCCCGTCCCGAAGAGCGCTGGAGCGAGAGGAAGCCATGGTGGGCAGTAGTGGTGTGGGCAGGAGAAAGGGAACGAATGCGGATTACTGCGGCTATGGCCGGCGCAGCAGTTTATATAGCAATGGTGGGCGGGCGGAGGGACGGACATGTAGCGCCGGAGTAGCCGCCTCAGCAACCGCGTATCATTAATGTGTGCGGCAGATGGACGGACGGACGGCACTTGTGTCGTTTGAAGGCGGGGAAATCGCCTCCACCGGGAAGCGGGGCGGCCGGTGCTGACTGTTTCGGGAGGAAAGCGCGCGCGGGCGAGGAGATGACTTTACTTGGATAGGATGACAATGGGGACCCACCAGGTCCATAGCCTCACATACGCAAGTGCCTCCTTATTTTATATATATATATATATATATATATATAACTATAATTTATTTTGCTTCCTCCTGGTTTCCTGACATCACGGTCCCACACCATTGTCAACCTATGTACTCTAGTCAATAAACGAGAGAATTGCACAAGAAGCGGTCGGCAATTTGGGACCAAGCAGCTCGAAAGCGATTTGTGTTTTTGAGGTGTGAGCACCGCAGATTTTTTCGATGTTTACCCCAGATATTAATTTTTCTCCTCTGAACAACAACGAAAACATCGCTACAGTATTAACTGGGTGGGTCAGGCCCGTCTAGCCCGAGCCGATATCCAGCCCAGATATTAATTTTTTCAAGCTGAAAATGGCTAGCCCAAATTATACTTTTTTAGGAATACCTGCAAGGTCAAGTTGTTATTCACCGCACAGCTTGGCTGCAAATCTTTCCTTGGAGGGATGCATTAGGCTTGACAAGAAAATGGGCATTAAGAAATAATAAATGGGATGTAATTATAAAAACTGGGTAGTAACTATTAAAAATGCACCAAACAGTGATTACTTTATAAAATATTATTTTTAGAATATTGAAAATTTTAATTTCATTAATTGTTGCGAGCGCAATGTTTCATCGGATTTTTACGTAATATAAATTTATATTGAAATTGTATTTAATCTGACTAGAAATTTCGGGATAAAAATATTCGGATCCCATCAAAATGTGGGAAATTTTATTGAATTCTGTTTTGAACGGTTGGTTGAAATGGGTTGTAGTTTTAACAAACTGTAAATGGGTTGTAGTAAATTCCATTAGAATTCAAAAATGGGCTACACATTCTTACAAATCTCAAATGGGCTATAAGTTCTCTGCCACACACTTCAGGCCTTACTAAGTTGACGCGTCCCCTAAAAAAACAGAGTTAACGTGTATGCAAGGCTTTGTCAACTTATAGTCGACACACGGTTCTAGCAGCAGTGGCCGTTGGATGTCCATCCAACGGATACCGTGCTTCTTCTTCAATCTCGGATATTCTAGCTGCACCCGCCCAAAAAATGATTCCTCCCCCTGACATCTAGGGCGCACCGTTTCGGAAGCTGACCTGTGGGCCTACTAAGTCGACATACCAAGGGCTTTGCCAACTTTAGTCAATAATAAACGATTCTAGCTGCTGTGACCGTACGATGTCCATCCAACGACCGTCGTGCTTCTTCAACCTCTGGTCTTCTTGCTCCAGCCACCCAAAGCAGCGCCGGTCGTGCCGCCTGCTCCTGCCTCCCGTGGCCGGCTGTGCTGCCGCGGAGGCCTCACCGCCCCCTACTACTCCCACCGCTGGCCAGGCCATCCCTAGACTCACCCACACCCCCTGTTATTCTCATGGCGACGGCAGCAGCCGAACCGGAACCCTCGTACTTCTCTCCGTGTGTGCATCCACTGCCGCGTCTTCCCCGGCTCCGCGTCATCCCCTTCCTAGGCCTCACCGTCGTCCACCGCCGTGGTATTCTCGGCGCAGCGTGGTCAACGTGGTCAAGGAACGACTTCCATCGGACGTGGACTGTACGTGGAGAGGCCGACAGCAGGGTCCACGGCAGCCGCAAGGAAGTGCCTCCTTATTACGCACAAAATAATATTCCTCCACCTGAGAGCGGGGACCCACCTGACGGGCCACCGTATTTCACGAAAAAATGATTCGCCACCGACTGCTGGGACCCACGAAGCTACATCTTCGCACGCAAGGAAGTGCGTCCGAAAAGAACGATTCGCCCCACCGCTAGGACCCACCAGCTACATCTTCGCACGCAAGAAGTGCGTCTGGGCAAAAAAACAATTCACCCCCCGACTGCTGGGACCCACCAGCTACACCTTCGCATGCAAGGAAGTGCGTCCGGGAAAAAAAACGATTCGCCCCCCTGACTGCTGGGACCCAGCAGCTACACCTTTGCACGCAAGGAAGTGCGTCCGGGCAAAAAAAATGATTCGCCCCCCTGACTGCTGGGACCCAGCAGCTACACCTGCGCACGCAAGGAAGTGCGTCCGGGCAAAAAAACAAAACGATTCGCCCCCCTGACTGCTAGGACCCACCAACTACATCTTCGCAGGCAAGGAAGTGCCTGACAGTCGGGACCCACCTGGTCGAAGCGTACGTAGCGTTGTCATCCTGGTCGCGAACGTGTACGTACATACTGGTCGATGTAGAGGCGCGCACGTGTCGTAGTAGAGGCACGCACGTAGCATGTACACGTACGTCTGGCGGCGTGGTGCAAGAAAGAAAATCTGACCCACGTATGTGTACATACGGGAGGGGTCTCGAACGCCTAGTCGAGCATACGTACGGCGAGGGCTCGTGTTCATGGGGAGGCAACGGAATGGGTCGTGTTCATGGGGAGGCAACGGAATGCGTCGTGTTCATGGGGAGGCAACGGAATGCGTCGTGTTCATCGGGAGGCAACGGAACGCGTGGGAGCCAACCGGCTTGGACGGAACAGGCGATGGAAATGAGGCCTGGCGTACCGCAGAACGGAGGAAACGACCTTGTGTTCGACCGGCCACGTTCGGAACGGGGTCCTGTTGATCGGGAGGGGTGTGGCGTACCGCAAAACGGAGGAAACGGACCTCCTACGGTCGAAACGGGGGTCCTGTTGATCGGGAGGGGTGTGGCGTACCGCAAAACGGAGGAAACAGACCTCATACAGTCGAAACGGGGGTCTTGTTGATCGGGAGGGGTGTGGCGTACCGCAAAACAGAGGAAACGGACCTCCTACGGTCGAAATGGGGGTCCTGTTCATCGGGAGGGGTGGGTACCGCAAAACGGACTCCACGGGATACTGTTCATCTCCACCGTCGACCTCCTCCAGCCTCCACGGGCTCCTGTTCATCCAGCCTCCACCGCGCTACTCCACCTGCTCGCTCAACCACCCCTCCACGGGCACCCCTCCACCGTCTACTATTCATCCAGCACTCCACACCACGGGGTCCTGTTCAACCACCCCTCCACGGCCACCCCTCCACCGTCTACTGTTCATCCAGCCCTCCACACCACGGGGTCTTGTTCATCCAGAGGCAATGCCACCACTCACTGTTCATCCAACCCCCCTCCCCACAACGCTCACTCTTCATCCAATCGATTGGCTTCAGTTAGCAGCAGTAGCGAAAGAATCGCTCCATCGGGTTCGGTTAACAGCCATCGATCGATCGCTCGGGTTCAGTAACGCGTAGCCTGCAGTGCAATCGCTCGGGTTCAGTTATAGCCCAATGCCTCACTCGGGTTCAGTTAGAGCCAATGCCTCGCACACACGCGCGTACCTGTACGAGAGAAACGCGCATCGCTTGGCCCCCGACCTCCCACCGTAACCGGCAACTCCCCGAAATTTTCCTACCCCTCGCTTCCGTCATGGACGGCCCAAAGAACGTCATGCAGCTGCGTCTCCGGCCCGCCCAGGACGAAAAGCCCATTTTTTGTCATGATTTTTTATCATAGAAGTAGGAGCCCACCACATCTATGATGATACCGGGTTCTGTCACAATTATCATCATAGAAGTGTCATATGTATGATAGTAAAAATATTCGTTCGGCCCAAAATGTCACGGATGTGTCTTTTTTTGTAGTGCCTGTTGCTGATAGAATGCGGAACGGGCTTTTGCCACGTCACGCTCCTCCTCTAGGGCATCCAAACAGTCCTGCTAATCAAGCTCGACTTCTTTCTCTTCATACATGCGCACTCGAGGTGAGTCATGAATTATGTCGCAGGGCAGTACCGCCTGTGTGCCATACACCATAAAGAACGGTGTGTATCCGGTAGTGCGATTCGGCGTGGTTTGCAGCCCCCATAGTACGGAGTGGAGCTCCTCGACCCAGTGCGTATCTGATTCCTTCAAGGATCGCACTAGTCTGGGTTTAATGCCGCTCATAATGAGACCATTTGCCCGCTCAACTTGCCCGTTTGTTTGGGGGTGATAGACAGAGGCATAATCGAGCTTAATGCCCATGTTGCCGCACCAAGTTTTTACCTCGTCGGCTGTAAAGTTGGAGCCGTTATCGGTGATGATGCTGTGGGGGACGCCGTAACGGTGTACAACCCCGGATATGAAGTCTATCACTGGTCCGGATTCGGCCGTTTTAACTGGTTTGGCTTCTATCCATTTGGTGAATTTATCCACCATGACCAATAGGTATTTTTTCTTATGCTTCCCCCTTTAAGGGGTCCGACCATATCAAGCCCCTGCACCGCAAAGGGCCAAGTAATGGGGATTGTTTGGAGAGCGGTAGGTGGCATATGGCTTTGGTTTTGCGAAAAGCCGCAACCGACGCAACGTTGAACGAGGTCCTGTATGCCTGCTCGGGCCGTCGGCCAGTAAAAACCAGTACGGAAGGCCTTGCTTACAAGGGCCCGAGCTGCGGCGTGGTGGCCGCCAAGTCCAGCACGAATTTCCGCCAAAAGCTGTCGTCCTTACTCTTCGGAGATTCATCTTTGAAGTACTCCGGTTGCGCTTTTCCTATAAAGATCTCCCCCGTGGACCTTGTAGGCTTTAGACCGCCGTACAACGCAACATGCCTCGTTTGGGTCTTAAGGGAGTTCTCGCCTAATTAGGTAGGCCAAGAAGGGTTCTGTCCACGAGGCGATGACAGCCATAATCACATGGGCCGAAGGCGTTACTTCGGTGACAGAGCCTCCGATTACGTCAGAGTGTTCGGTATCTGGTGTTGTGGCCAGGTCCGGACTGTTGTTGCTGGTCTCTCCTTCCCATACCATGGATGGCTTAAACAGCCTTTCCAAGAAGATATTAGGTGGGATAGGGTCGCGCTTAGCGCCGATGCGGGCGAGAATATCTGCCGCTTGATTTTTTTCCCTGACCACATGGTGGAATTCAAGCCCCTCGAATCGAGCTGGCATTTTGAGGACGGCGTTGCGGTAAGCCGCCATTTTTGGGTCCTTGGCGTCAAAGTCTCCATTTATTTGAGATATTGCAAGGTTCGAATCCCCACGCACCTCTAGGCGTTGAATTCCCATGGAGACTGCTATCCGGAGACCATGCAACAGGGCCTCATATTCTGCTGCATTGTTGGAGTCTGTGTATTATATTTGGAGTACGTATTGATCAGATTCTCCGGTGGGGATGTCGTGACGCCTGCCCCCAGACCAGCCAACATCTTAGAGCCGTCAAAGTGCATGATCCAATTGGAGTACGCGCCGTACTCTTTAGGGAGTTCGGCCTCTGTCCATTCGGCCACGAAGTCGGCCAGTACTTGTGACTTAATGGCTCGTCGTGGTTTGTATGTTGTGTCGAACGGGAGGAGCTCAATAGCCCATTTAGCAATCCGGCCCGTGGCATCGCGGTTATTTATTATGTCATTGAGTGGTACTTCAGAGGCTACCGTAATTGAACACTCTTTAAAGTAGTATCGTAATTTCCGAGATGCCATGAAGACCGCATATGCTATCTTTTGATAATGTGGGTACCATGATTTGCATGGAGTTTGGACAGTGGATACATAGTATACCGGCTTTTGAAGCGGGAACTTATGCCCGCCCGTCTCTCGTTCGACGACGAGCACTGCACTTACAACTTGGCATGTTGCCGCTATATATAACAGCATTGGTTCGCCGACATTTGGCGCGGCCAAGATTGGGTTAGTGGCCAAAATGGCTTTTATTTCTTCCAATCCGGCCGTGGCCGCATCCGTCCACTCGAAGTGTTCGGTGCGTCGAAGAAGGCGATAAAGGGGTAGTGCCTTTTCTCGTAATCGGGAAATAAAGCGGCTTAAGGCAGCCACACATCCAATTAATTTTTGGATTTGCTTGAGGTCTGTTGGGATAGCCAACTGTGACAGAGCTCGAATTTTAGCCGGATTTGCTTCAATTCCTCTGCTGGAGACGATGAGGACTAAGAGCTTTCCGGCAGGCACGCCGAAAACGCATTTTTTCGGATTGAGCTTGATGTCATATATTTGGAGATTGTCGAACGTGAGCCTCAAGTCGTCTATTAAGGTTTCGACGTGTCTGGTTTTGGTGACCATGTCATCTACGTATGCCTCCACTGTTTTGCCGATTTGTGTTTCCAGGCATGTCTGAATCATGCGTTGATAGGTTGCACCGGCGTTTTTGAGCCCGAAAGGCATGTTGTTAAAACAGAAGGGGCCACATGGAGTGATGAATGCCGTTGCGGCTTGATCGGACTCCGCCATCTTAATTTGATGGTATCCGAAGTATGCGTCGAGGAAACACAATGAGTCGTGTCCTGCGGTAGCGTCGATAATTTGATCGATGCGGGGGAGGGGGAAGGGATCCTTGGGGCAAGCCTTGTTAAGGTCCTTGAAATCGACACATAGGCGCCAGGATTTGTCTTTCTTTGGTACCATCACCAGGTTTGCTAGCCAGTCCGGATGTTTTATTTCTCTAATGAATCCGGCCTCAAGTAACTTGGCTAGCTCCTCTCCCATGGCTTGTCGCTTAGGCTCAGAGAAACGCCGAAGAGCCTGCTTGACCGGCTTGAATCCCTTTAGAATATTAAGGCTATGCTCGGCCAACCTGCGTGGGATTCCTGGCATGTCTGAAGGATGCCACGCGAAGATGTCTCAATTCTCGCGCAAGAACTCCCGTAGTGTGGCATCTACTGTGGGGTTTAACTGTGCCCCGATGGATGCTATTTTTGCCGGGTCCATTGGGTGGACTTGGAATTTGACTATTTCGTCCGCTGGTTTAAAAGAGGTGGACTTGGGTCTTTTGTCGAGTATCACGTCGTCCCTGTCCACTTCGGCCGCAAGGGCTTCAGATAACGCCTCGAGGGCTAGTGCGGCGGTTTTATTTTCAGCGCGGAGTGCTATCTCCGGATCACTAGCTAGAGTGATGATTCCATTAGGCCCAGACATTTTGAGCTTCATGTACCCGTAATGGGGTATAGCTTGGAAGATCGTGAACGCCTCCCGCCCCAAAAGGGTGTGGGATCCACTACTAAACGGGGCCACTTGGAATGTGATTTCTTCTGACCTATAATTCTCCGGCGTGCCGAATACCACATCTAGTGTGATTTTTCCTGCACATCGTGCCTCCCGACTAGGGATGATTCCTGTGAAAGTCGTGCTGCTTTGCTCAATGCAGCTCTTGTCTATTTCCATTTTTCAAAGGGTTTCCTCATAGATGAGGTTCAATCCACTGCCACCGTCCATGAGCACTTTAGTAAGCCGGAAGCCGTCCACAATTGGACTAAGGACCAAGGTGGCTGGCGCTCGGGTTGTTCGGAATTTAGGTTCGTCACTCGCATTGAAGGTTATAGCCGTATCGCTCCATGGATTTATTGCTGCCACGCGTGGCGTACTTCGCTAGGGCTGCGAGTGCTCGCTTACGCCTATTATTTGAGGCGAAGGTCTCGAAGACTGTCAATATTGTATTGTTATTTTCGGCGGGATGGTGCCCTGTTGTGTTGTTGATGAGGATATCCTCGCCGCTCTTGGCCACCTGCCGGAGTATCCAACATGCTCTAAGGCTATGTGTTGGCATGGTATCCACTGTACTGTGAATTTTGCATCCCTGTAGTGGGCTTTGGTTTCTTTGTAATTGGATCGGGTGACTTACGAGAGTACACCCTTTTAGTTCGGACGTGGGGTTTAGTGAGAGCCGGAGGATCCCAGAATTTTGTTTGAGTTTTCCAGGCGCTTTCCATCACACAGTACTTCTGTACTATGGCCACCAAGTCAGCAAAGTGTGCTATGTCACGGCGACTTATGGCGTTGAGGATTCCCTTGTCCGTCAAATTTTTGCAAAAGAATGAAATTGCGTCTTCCTCATGACATCCTTGACCTTGCTCATTACAAGGAGGAATCTGGCCCAATAGTGATGTACTGTCTCTTGGGGCTCTTATCTAATGTGGGAAAGATCGCTTATATCTGGGTGGGTGGGTAGATTTAGGTCCGAACCCTGACCCGATCTGAGACCCAGGGGTAGAGGAGTTTCCGAGCTTGACAGTTCGGGCTCTGAGATGTTGCCCAATAGATCTAGCCAGCTGTCTAATTCTAAGTTCAAATATTGGGCCATGTCCTCCCGTAGACTGGTATCCGGCTCGAAGAGCTCAGGAATTCGGACATAGTTCGTCCTCAAGATAGAGGAATAATTTCTGCGTTGCTCCTCCACCACCGCTATCTGATGGGTGACCGGCGGAGAATTAATCTCCCTTTGGTCGGGTTTAAGCCCGATCTGATCATAGTCCGTAGCGACTCCCAAGGTGGCGATGTGATCCAAGAGCTCATTCAGGGAAGAGAGCTCCATTGGATCCATCTGCTCAGCGAATCCCGAGCCGATGTGGAGGCTGTTTTCGATGACCCGAGAAGTCATCGTCGACGCAACGGCCGAACGGGCGGTCATGTCGAAGCCGCCTAATCGGAGGGTTTGGCCTACAGCTAGCCCCCCCCCCCCCCGAGGTGATGTTGTCCTTGATAACAAGATGAGCCATCGAGCCTTATGATGACGGCACAGTGGAACTCTCAATGAAAGCACCAATGTCGGTGTCAAACCGGCGGATCTCGTAGGGGGTCCCGAACTGTAAGCGTCTAAGGCGGATGGTAACAGGAGGCGGGGACACAATGTTTACCCAGGTTCGGGCCCTCTCGATGGAGGTAATACCCTACTTCCTGCTTGATTGATCTTGATGATATGAGTATTACAAGAGTTGATCTACCACGAGATCGTAGAGGCTAAACCCTAGAAGCTAGCCTACGGTTATGATTGTTCTTGTCCTACGGACTAAACCCTCTGGTTTATATAGACACCGGAGGGGGCTAGGGTTACACAGAGTCGGTTACAAGGGAGGAGATCTACATATACGAATTGCCAAGCTTGCCTTCCACGTCAAGGAGAGTCCCATCCGGACACGGGACGAAGTCTTCAATCTTGTATCTTCATAGTCCAACAGTCCGACCAAAGGATATAATCCGGCTGTCCGAGGACCCCCTAATCCGGGGCTCCCTCAGTGTGCATCCAACTTGCTTGCTCATGAATACCTAGGGCAATTTGAGGAAGCACATCATTGGAATATACAAGCCAAGTTCTATAATGAAAGATTCCCACTAGTATATGAAAGTGACAATATAGGAGACTCTCTATCATGAAAATCATGGTGCTACTTCGTAGCACAAGTGTGGTAAAAGGATAGTAACATTTCCCCTTCTCTCTTTTTCTCTCATTTTTTTCTTTTCTCTTTTTTGGGCCTTCTCTTTTTTGGCCTTCTCTCTTTTTTTTCCTCTCATGGGACAATGCTCTAATAATGAAGATCATCACACTTTTATTTACTTATAACTCGAAAATTACAACTCGATACTAGAACAAAATATGAATCTATGTGAATGCCTCCAGCGGTGTACCGGGATATGCAATGAATCAAGAGCGACATGTATAAAAAATGATGAAAGGTGGCTTTGCCACAAATACGATGTCAACTACATGATCATGCAAAGCAATATGACAATGATGAAACATGTCATAATAAACGGAACGGTGGAAAGTTGCATGGCAATATATCTCGGAATGGCTATGGAAATGCCATAATAGGTAGGTATGGTAGCTATTTTGAGGAAGGTATATGGTGGGTTTATGGTACCGGTGATAGTTGCGTGGCACAAGAGAGGCTAGCAATGGTGGAAGGGTGAGAGTGTGTATAATCCATGGAGTCAACATTTGACATAAAGAACTCACATACTTATTGCAAAAATCTATTAGTCATCAAAACAAAGTACTACGCGCATGCTCCTAGGGGGATGGATTGGTAGGAAAAGACCATCGCTCGTCCCCGACCGCCACTCATAAGGAAGACAATCAAAAAATATCTCATGCTCCAACTTCGTTACATAACGATTCACCATACGTGAATGCGACGGGACTCAGAAACATTAACACAAGTATTTCTAAAATTCACAACTACTCACTAGCATGACTCTAATATCACCATCTTCATATCTCAAAACAATCATAAGGAATCAAACTTGTCATAGTATTCAATGCACTTTATATGAAAGTTTTTATTATATCCCTCTTGGATGCCTATCATATTAGGACTAAATTTATAATCAAAGCAAATTACCATGTTGTTTAAGGAGTCTCAAAATAATATAAGTGAAGCATGAGTGTTCATCAATTTCTATAAAATAAAACCACCGCCATGCTCTAAAAAGATATAAGTGAAGCCCTAGAGCAAAATTGCCTAGCTCAAAAGATATAAGTGAAGCACATAGAGTATTCTAGTGAATCACGATTCATGCGTGTATCTATCAAAAGGTGTGTACAGCAAGGATGATTGTGGAAAACTAAAAGGCAAAGACTCAGATCATACAATACGCTCCAAGCAAAACACATATCATGTGGTGAATAAAAATATAGCCTCAAGTAAAGTTACCGATAGACGAAGACGAAAGAGGGGATGCCTTCTAGGGCATCCCCAAGCTTAGGCTCTTGGTTGTCCTTGAATATTACCTTGGGGTGAATTTGGAATCACCAAGCTTAGGCTCTTGCCACTCCTTATTCCATAGTCCATCAAATCCTTACCCAAAACTTGAAAACTTCACAACACAAAACTCAACAGAAAATCTCATGTGCTCCGTTAGTATAAGAAAATAAATCACCACTTTTGGTACTGTTGTGAATTCATTCTTTATTTATATTGGTGTAATATCTACTGTGTTCCAACTTTTCCATGGTTCATACCCCCCGATACTACCCATATAATCATCCAAATAAGCAAACAACACATAGAAAACAAAATCTATCAAAAACAGAACAGT
Organism: Aegilops bicornis; assembly: GCA_021605145.1. Classification (NCBI taxonomy): domain Eukaryota; kingdom Viridiplantae; phylum Streptophyta; class Magnoliopsida; order Poales; family Poaceae; genus Aegilops; species Aegilops bicornis. The sequence continues at coordinate 483,114,982 of CM038673.1, read as the reverse complement.
CTGTAGCAATATGTAACTCTCGAATACTTCTGTAACTCCATAAATTCTGAAAAAAATAGGAAGACCTAAGAAATTTGTTTATTAATATTCTGCAAAAAGAATCAAATCAAAATCACGCTTCTGTAAAAAATGAGAATTGTTTTCCTGAGCGCAAAAGTTTCTGTTTTTTAGCAAGATCAAATCAACTATCACCGTAAGCTATCCCAAAGGTCTTACTTGGGACAAACACTAATTAAAACATAAAACAACATCTAACCAGAGGCTATATGATATATTTCTTAAAAAACAGCAAGTAAAAATATTGGGTTGTCTCCCAACAAGCGCTTTTCTTTAAAGCCTTTTTAGCTAGGCATTGAGATTTCAATGATGGTCACATGAAAAACAAGAATTGAAGCACAAAAAGAGCATCATAAAACACATGACAAACACATCTAAGTCTAACATACTTCCTATGCATAGGCATTTTATAAGCAAACAAATTATCAAGACAAGTCTAGCATAAGCATGGAAGAAGAAAGAAACAATAGCAATCTCAACATGACGAGAGGTAATTTAGTAACATGAAAATTTCTACAACCATATTTTCCTCTCTCATAATAATTACATGTAGGATCATAACAAATTCAACAATATATCTATCACATAAAAAAAATTCTTCATGATCCACATGCATGCAAAGTTGACACTCTTCCGAAATAGTGGGATTATCATAAAATAAAGTCATGACCTCTCCGAACCCACTTTTATCAAAAAATTCATAAGATTGAATATTCTCCAAATATGTGGGATCTAAAGTCGACACTCTTCCAAACCCACATTCAATATTATTGTAAACATTATTATCAATCTCATATTCATCATGGGGCTTAAATAAATTTTCAAGATCATAAGAAGAATCACGCCAATCATGATCATTGCAACAAGTAGTAGACATAGCAAAATTAGCATCCCCAAGCTTAGGGTTTTGCATATCATTAACATATTTGACATTCATAGAATTTATAATAACATCATTGCAATCATGCTTTTCATTCAAAGGTCTATCATGAATCACTTCATAAAGCACTTCATCACAATTTTCAGATTCACGGATCTCAAGTAAAACTTCATAAAGATAATCTAGTGCACTCAACTCACTAGCAATTGGTTCATCATAATTGGATCTCTTAAAAATATTAGCAAGTGGATGGAGATCCATAAAACTATTAGCAAGCGAAGATGCAAGCAAAAATAAGGCACATGGTAACACAAGCAAACAAAATATCTAATGGAAGATGGGTGGATAAAAAGGCAAATATTTTCGTAAATTGTTTTAGAAGTGGGGGAGAGGAAAACGAGAGGCAAATGGTGAATAATGTAATGCAAGAGATGAGAGTTTATGATGGGTACTGGGTATGTCTTGACTTGGCGTAGATCTGCCCGGCTACTGCGCCAGAAATTCTTCCTGCTACTTCTTGAGCTTGCGTTGGTTTTTCCCTTGAAGAGGAAAGGGTGATGCAGTAAAGTAGAGATATGTATTTCCCTCAGTTTGAGAACCAAGGTATCAATCCAGTAGGAGACAACGCACAAGTCATCGAATACCTGCACAAACAATCAAACAACTTGCAAACAACGCGATAAAGGGGTTGTCAATCCCTTCACAGTCACTTGGAAAAGTGAGATATCATAGACATAGATAAAAGTAAACAAACGGTAAAGTAAATGTTTTGGTATTTTTGGTTTATAGAACGGAAAGTAAAAGATTGCAAAATAGTAGATCGGAAACTTATATGATGGAAAATAGACCTGGGGGCCATAGGTTTCACTAGAGGCTTCTCTCAAGATAGAAAATATTACGGTGGGTGAACAAATTGCTGCCGAGCAATTGATAGAAAAGTGTCGGAAAAACCGAACGGTTTTTTCGAAACCCTAGATTCGTTTTTATTTAGATCGGTTCAGTTTTTTTCCGATTTAGTTATTTGGCGAACGCCCATTCGTACGTTTGTTTTAACGAACGGTTTTCACCATTTAGCCGCAGATAGTGAACGTTCGTTCGTTAGCCTGTTCAACATTTTTTCTTTTTCTCGGATTTTCCGCGATTATTTTTGATCGCGATTTCTGATCCGATTTTCATTTTAGTTTATCTTTTCGCTCGTTTATCGGAATCAGGCGATTCAAGCTCCTAGAGTTTCGTCTCGAAGCCTTCTTTCTGTTTAACCAACTTAAACAAGATTTTGCTACTATAAAATTTGACTTTATTCCAGATTAGTAAACGAAGATTGTTTCTTTCGCCGTTTGAGTTTTGTTGCCTAGTTTGATTTGATTCTTTTTGCAAACCGGAGTTCTTAAGTTGAACTTTCTGGTTAGATCTCTTATTTGAGTTTTACCCGTGCCCTTGCTTCATTGCTTATTATTGTATGCTTGTTTGTTTGTGATAGAGTACCCGGAGTGCGAAGCGTGCTACTACGAGTCTCTAGGTTTCGCGGATCATCAGCAAGGCAAGTAACACTTTGATCATACCTCTTTACTACCCGGTTTTATTACATTAGATCAATCCTCAAACAATTGCATGGTTAGGATCTGAATTAAATTGTGGGTTGGGAAGTAGTTGAGGTAGTACCTATTCACCTGTTTATTATCAAAACTTTGGGAGTTACTTCCATGTTGCTTATACTGCTATGCTATGCTCGTAGACGTGGATTGGGTTTGAGTGTATTCATGACAGTTGTGAGTATTGTTAATTAATGGTTTACTTAATATGGCAACTTTAATACACATCTTGGTGGAATGAGGCACCTGGGGAATCCAGTGATTGCCTGTATTTTTTGGAAATCCCGGGGTACCGTGTGATTCTCCTATGGACTGCCACCAAGGCTCAAAGGGATCATGAGATTATTCATGCTAGAAACTTCCGTGTGCAGCCACTACTACAAAAAAAATACACTTCCGTGATGATACGTGTTTGTCACTGTAGGTCGCGTTTTTTGTCATGCATGTACATCCATGACAAATTTGTGACAGAATCAAGATAGTCATACCAGGTCGTCAGAGAAGTGTTCCATGACATTACCAAAATTATCATCACGGAAGTGTCCACTTCCATGACGATAAATCGCGTCACGTAAGTGCTTTTCGCCAAGGGTGACCGACACATGGCATCCACCGTAACGGAACACCGTTAAGCTATCGGGTCGGGTTTTAGATCCGATAACCCGTTAATGTTTCGACCAATGGGGATTTTCCACATGTAAAATCATCATTGGCTGGAGGAAACACATGTCGGCTCATTGTTGGGACAGATGTCATCCACTCATTGGACAGAAGGCGCCTATGATACGTCAACACGTGGACGGCCCAACAGAGGCCCATTCCTGTGAAAAGGTCGGCCCGTTTGACTTGGTCAAAAGGTGACGGGCCGGCCCATGGAAAGCCTGTTAACGGCCTGTTCACATATAGCCCATTTACAGCCCGCTAACCCAAGGCCCGTTACGCCCTATCCGAATTAGGCCCAGTAGCGTCATCTGGGCCATCCAATATGATTCCAGCCCGTTTTCACTTCTGGCCCATGTATGGCCCATGACGTCTTTCGGCCCATATGAGGACCTATGTAACTCTTGGCCTATTAACGGCCCGTGGTGAAACTGGCCCGCAATGAACAGTGTATCACTTTATACCCATTAAGGGCTCGTTATTCAGTTGGGCCGTTTCCAGCCCATGTTATCTTTCGGCCTTCTCAGAGCCCATCTATTCTTGGGCTCATTTCGAGCATTCGTTTACTTACGGTCCGTTACTGTCATTTTCTGCTTGTGGGCCAAATTCAGCCCGTGGTTACAGTCGGCCCGTTTGTGGTCCGTTAATACATTGGGCCGTTTTCATAGCATCATCAAATACAGCCTATTAACGATGGCCCATTATGGTCGGCCCATGAACGGACGATTCCAACTCTAGCCTGTTTATGACCATAATGCGGCTGTTATTGGCCCATGTTTGCAAATCGATCATACGGCCCGTATAAGGCCCATTGATGATACGCCCGTAGAAGGCCCAATGTTTCTACTGACGTGAAGGCTCATTGTTTATAGGGCCCGTAGAAGGCCCACTTTTTCTACGGCCCATAGGAGGCCCAAAGGTCACTACAAGAATATTAGCCCATGGTTATTGTGGCCTAGTTTTAAAAAAATGGTTATTGCAGCCACTAGCAAACCGTGGAAAAAGAACTGCACTGACTACAAGAAAACAAATAAACAAGACAACAAGGAAATAAATAAGCAAGCAACTTATGCTAGGCTATCACGGCTATTACACATATTACATCCATCGGGCATCAAAGTTCACCACCAAAGGCAAATATAGGGAACACAACAAAGATATAAACGCCGCAAGACAAAACAAGTCCAAAACTGAAACCACTTGAGAAGATTTCAAGAAACAATATCCTGGTACCCATAATGTCGGCAAGATGCTTGAAAGCTTATTAACTTTCTCTTGTTTGGCGCTTAAATCCTCCAAATATTGTCATTGCACAAGAAAGTACGATCTGAATTTCAGAGGACTTCCTCGGTCCTTGACTTCTTCTTGCCGCAAAGACACCGACCGATGCCTTTCATCTTGTAGCTGAGATTGAAGAAGCCAAGTGATTCAGCGTGAAGTTCAAAGAGCTTGTGCCAGCGGTACTGGCCAGTAATTCGAACACTACATCAACGCAGGACTATGGGGTTTTCTCACTGTCTACAAGATCGTTTTTATCACCTTTCTTGGAGACCAACAGGGTTATCTCACTATCTTGAACCTTATCTGCATTACTTTCTCTACCATTGCATAGTGGGGTTCTCTTCTCCAATATTCTTTTTGCATACTACAAGAGAAACAAGCAGACACATCACAGGTTTAGCTTGTAGTATACCAAACTCATTTTGGTAAACCGTTCAAGAGTAAGGTGGACAGATAACAAAGATGAAAAAACATATATCTATGTACTATGGTCACTATATTGTCCATATCATTCTAGTTTATGTTCCCTAATCAAGATAGAGACACAGTTCAACTCATATATTTTTAAGACACAACAGCATAGACAGAATATAAGTGTGAGAAACTACACAGCATTGGCAGCACTTGTAATGTGCATCACATGAGAACATGACTGTTTATACAACTTAAACTGAAATCAACATAGAGCAAGAAGTTAGAACAGCAATCTAGTTAAAGAAATAGGTTTAAAACATACCTTTTGCGCCATTGGAGTTTCAATTGGATCCTTCAAATTCGAAAGTAGTTGGTATGAGTAAATATAGTGATGCAACAACAAAGGAGTATGGACCATAGCTACGGAATCTGACCTGGGAACAGTTGCTCTTCTTCTTTAAATGTGGAGATTGGGTTAGCTATGGTGGTCTTCGTGCTTTGGGCACTGCAGTAGCTTTACAAACTGCTCGTGTGGGGGTACTCTGTGGTGGACATGGTGCTTTGTCAACTATAAGTGGGTTACTATCCGCTGGGGTTGCGGTTAGATGGGTTGTAGCTGCTTCTCTGCCCAACAATGTAAGTGTGCAATCTGGAAGAGTCTCGATTATGTGTGGTGGGGCTAGTTTGTGGGCCAGTACAACCATGGTTCTATCTGCATCGACGGGTAGCACTGTCTTTTGTGAAGAACGGGTTTTGCTCCCTTAGATACTGCCATCACCCCCTCCAATTCAAATGGCTGATAAACAAGAAAAGAAATTGAACGTACAGACATTGTATGATAGACAGATGTGGTAATTCACATATATGTTGTCAGGACCCCGATTCCAAGTCACATTGATCTAGCCGGTAACACCTCATATCACTTTGCGGCCTCATGCACGGTATTCCCACGGGTGTCGCCTTACCATGGCCCGGGACCGTTTGCTCCTTTTGGCTCACATATATGATAGTGTCGCTAGCATCCATATAACAGAGAACCCGGGCCGACATGGCTAGTCGTGAACCCAAAGCGGCACTAACCCATGGGGACAGCATACATGAATCACATCGAGCATGTCGGTCATCAACATGTGAATCCGGCTGTAGCACTGGCTATGAGGACTCCGGTAACCCGGTAGCAGGCTAGGCGGGACTCCGGATGTCACCGCGTGACATTTCCCGAAGGGGCAGACACGAGAACGAAGTGAAACACATGCCGCCGATCAAGTGTCCAGAGCAGAGTCTTTGGGCTAGCAGGACTCGATGAACCGGGCTGTAGTGGACTACTATCGCCAGAAGCACTAGACTACATTTCCCCATAAGAGAGGCTGCCAAGGATAAACAACTAGATTGTCGGATCCCACACATACCAAGCATTTCAAACATACACACAGTATGGTCGATATGTGTAAATACAACATGGCATCACAACATAACTCTACGACTCAAGTATTTATTCATTAGGCTCCGAGGAGCAAGATATTACAAACATGGGTCCCATGACCCAACATACAGAGCATACAAGCAACAAGCACAAGCGGAATCTTAACATGTCTGAGTACAGACATCTACAAATGAAAAAGGCTAAGAAGCCTGACTATCTACCAGATCCTGCCGAGGGCACAAGATTGTAGCTGAGGTATCAAGCTAAACGGCGAAGTCCACGCGGAACTACTAGCGAGACGGAAGTCTCTCTGCAAAACATAAAATAGGCAAACGTGAGTACAAATGTACTTAGCAAGACTTACATCAGAACTAACTACATATGCATCATTATCAACAAAGGGGTGGTGGGGTTTAACTGCAGCATGCCAGCTTTGACTCGGTGGCTATCCTAAACTACGACTGCAAGTAACTCTTTTGAGGTGGCGCACACGAGTCCACATATTCACCATATCAATACACCACTATGGATCCGCTCCCGTCTCCCTACGAGAACGCCATCCATAGCACTCACGCTTATCTTGCGAATTTTTGGGGTATCCACTTTCACTTGTCTATGAACTGTTATAGGCAACCCAGAAGTCCTTTACCGCAGACACGGCTATTCGAATAGATAATGTTAACCCTGTAGGGGTGTACTTCTTCACACACGCTCTCACCCCTTACCGCCGTTTACACGACATGTACTCGGCAACCTTCAAGCCGAAGCCCAGCGACGGTGTTGGCCACGACCTGACTAACCACACAAGTCTCTCGTCCAGGTTTATCGCCTATTCGGGTTCCATCTGCAAGGAGATCCGGCCGTTGTGTCGCTCACGGCCCCAAACGATGTGTGCAGGGTTCCCAAGCCCACCTCGACGGGTGGTTCTACGCTTGGTACACCGTGCCATGGTGCCTAGTCTGTCCCAAGCCCACCTGCACGGGTGCCACTTGGTAGACTATTAGCAGTACCTACAAACACCAGAAACTAGTTGCAACTCCTGGACAGAGATCAGGTTGATTAATAAGTCAAGAGGGGCACTTAAGCATTCCAATGTGTGGTAGTAACTGTTCATGGATCACAAACACAGAACTCAGTTCCTAAGGACGGCTACAATGAGACAACCCACCATGTACTCCAACATGGCCTCTCACCGCTACCTTTACCAAATCGTGTTCACACACTTAGCTCACACACAGTAGGACATGTTCACACACCTCCGATTCATCCCCGATGAATCAGACCGACTCAACTCTAAGCGATGGCGTGCATGACAAACAAGCATGAATGAGTAGGCACAACAGGCTCAAACAACTCCTACTCATGCTAGTGGGTTTCATCTATTTACCGTGGAATGACAGTCATGCAAGAGGATAAAGGGGTTCAGCTACCGCAGCAAGTAATGAGATGAATCATAGTTGTCCTAATGCAGTAAAAGAGAGCAGGAGCGAGAGAGTGGGATTATATCGTAATGAACAAGGGGTTTTGCTTGCACGGCACTTGAAGATAATATAGTTCTTCATCGGTGTCATTGATCACGCTGCCGGTACGTTGTCTACCGAGAGGGGACAAACACCGGCAAACAAGGAAGAACACAATCAATGCAATGCAACAATATGATGCATGAATGTGACATGGCAATATGATGTGATTTGGCCTAATGCAACTAGCAACACAATTAAGTGTAGTTGGTTTGAACCCTAGGTTCAAATTCAAACTCCACATATGATTATTTAAATGCCATTCATTTGATTTGTCCTAACAGTAGCTATAAGTTGTTCTAATATGCATGAAAATGGTACAGATGGATATATTGGATTTTTCTGATCATCTTTCATATATAATTTATTTCATTTGGAGTTACGGTTGAATTTCTATGATTTTTAGAAGTTTTGGGCATTTTCTGGAATTTCCTGAATTAGAATAAATCCAAAAAAGGGCATTCTTGCGTCAAATAGCGTCATGCTGACCTCAGCAGGTCAACAGAGCGGGTTCAGTCAAACTGACCGATTGGGGTCCACCGGTCGCTGATCGGGCTGATTAGTGTCGCCGACATATGGGCCCGATCAGCCAACGCCACGCGTCGGTGGGTCAATTACAGCGTGGGGCCAGTCAACGTGTGATGTGGCCATGTCAAACTGACCTGTGGGCCCATAGGGTTAGTTTAATCTAAACAGGAGATAACCCAGGGTTAGTTAGTCAGCGGGGCCCAGGTGTCAGTGGCTGCGGTGGTAATTAGTGGGTGGTTTAGACCTAATCTAATCACGCCACGTCGGTGTCGCCGGATGAAGTTGCCGGCGACCTTAAAGGACGGCGGTGGCTCGTCGGAGTTTGTCGGGGCGGCGCTACAAGCCATGGCTGGTTGCGCTGAGGGCACCAGGAGGGAGCCCGCGCTCTTGCGCATCCAGAGAGCCAAGTGGGAAGGGTTGGGGTGGAACGAGCTCGCCGGAGTCGAGCTCGTGGCGTTGGCCGGCGTTCGGGAGCAGTCGAGTACGGTGGTAGAGGGCATGGGAGGGAATCTACAGGTGGCTGCAGGTTCGTGGAGGCGCGTCGAGCACGCTGGTGTGCTCGGATACGGGCTGCAGTGCACATGGCCTCGTCTGCACCATCGCCGGCGGCGAGGAGCTCACGGCTTCGGTGGAGGGTACGACTAGGGGACGAACGAGCGAGGGAGAACAGGGGGAAAGGCGGCGTGGCTCACAGCGCGTCGTTTGGCGGTGTCAGATGGCTCGGGGAAGCACCGGAGCGAGCGAAGCGGCGAGGGGGATCTCCGGCGGCCGGGGGCGAAGATGGCGATGGCGACGGCTCCATGGGGCGCTCCAGCCTGCATGGCTCGGCGGAGAGCTTCAGAGCAAGGAGGGGGATCTCCTGCGGTTGTTGGAGAGGCGAGGGGGAGAAGGTGGCTACGGCAACGGTGTGCGGCGGCGACGGTGGTGCTCGGGCGTGAGAGAGAGTGCTAGGGAGAGGAGAGGAGGAGACTGGGGAGAGTTTGCGGGTCCGGGGGGCGCGTGGCCGCCCGCACGATCGGTAGAGGGACAAAGTGCAGGGAGGGAGGAGGTGGCGCTGGCCAAGGCAAGGTCGTCGAACGCGCCTGCCCTCCTCTGGCGGGAGGAAGACGACAGGAGGGGGGACAGGTGGGCTGGCCAAATGGGCCGCCAAAGTCAAGATAAAGGGGCCAAAGACAGAGCTGGCCGCAGGTAAGTCCAGGTAAACCTTTCTCTCTCTCTCTATTAATTGTTTATGTTTTCTATTTTGCTTTTCTGTTTTTGATTTAGTAATAATACTAAACCATTTTAAAACTCCTGAGAAAATTTGTGGGCACTTTTAAAATGTTTACTAACAGCCCTCAAATGTTTTGAAATTATTGAAGCATTTAAAATATTTATAGCCATTAAATGCTCCAATTCAAATACTTATGATTTAATCCAAAAACCTGAAATGACCTAGGGAAAATATGCACCAATTTTTGTCGAGGTTTTCACCAGTTTAAAAATGATGGACTTTTCTGAAGTCACTTTGGGTTTATTGGAAGTGATTTTATTTGAGCCTATTTGAATTCATTTGATGCTAGGGTTTGAACAATCCCCATTTCAAGTTCATTTGAAAATTTAAACATGATGCACACATAAAGGGCTAGCCTAGTGCATACCAGGACTAGGGATGTGACAACTCGCCCCCACTAACAAGAATCTCATCCTGAGATTCAAGACGTGAGGTTAAAAGTCAGAGGGGTCACAAGCTAACACGATCTTCACGATCCAACTGTCCTTCTCAAGATGTTGATTCATTGCTTCTTATTGATCCTGACGTCTTTGCTTTCTAGATCTTCATCCAACTCGATGACGTTAGAAAGAAACTCTATCGGAAGGATCATTGAAACTCTCCATACCAGGCTAAGGCAATTCACAACGATCGTTTGAAAGGGGTTCGGGGAAATGGCATACTCAGTTCGGAAAGGAAACTTTGGGTATAGAACAACTCGGCAAACGGGGGGCACATTCCAATTGATACCGAGGATATAACCTAGTGACTGAGTGTGCTCTCAAAAACTTGAGCATTTCCATGGTCATCAAGGTTTTACCAACATCCGTGCCGAGGATCCTGGCAACACATCTTACTACCATGATGAATAGTGATGGAGGATGTAGGTGCAAAGGAGGACATCACTTTCTCAGATTTTTCCTTAGCAATGCCAAAGAAGCAAATCTGGATGATCGACCGAGGGACATTTAGCACTCCGCTTCTAATGTTCTCCTTGATGTACTAGGTACCACGATCATTCTTAAAAGCATCGACATGGCCATCAAGTAAAGGTCAGACTTTGGAATACAAAGGATCCATAAGGAACAACTTCTATAATAAGTCACTCGAATTCCTCATGGAGAAGATTGGTCAACTTGCTCAATCAAGATACTACAATAATAGGTCTTCCAACTAGGTGTGTCGGCCAACATCAACCTTGCCAGAACCTATGTCATAGATCTTGGAAAAGTTCCAACTATCATATCTGCCTGAGATTCAGATCTAGCTGGTAGCAGGATATTCCAGACTCATCAAGTCTAGAAGGAAAAATGAAAGTTTGCAACACAAATCGACGAGATGACGCTATAGATTCTCAGGAAATGAACTATGATAGCAAGCTCCAGAACATGAGCTAGTTCTACTACACACATGTGAACACACTGTCGCAGACAATCATGACCACATAGTAGTCTTATAATGAAACACTACTGAGTTCAGGTGGGGAACCTTCGACAAGGATATCAAAGTCTCCACGCTGCGGAAGTCCAAAGGATTAACCTTAGAACAGACTCCGTTTTTCTTGAACAAGTCAATCAGTGGCTTGGTGTGCTAGGGATACATATAGAATGAAGGTTGCAAGTCTCTAAACCATAGAATACTTTGCACATATGCATGACTGACTTGGGATGGTTCCAGAGGAAGCAAAAACAATCTTTCTCGAACTCACGGCGGCAACTTGCACCAAATGCACGTGAATCAGAGAAAGTCACTTCTTTCATCCAACATATTCTTCACGAATGGGACATGAAGATAATGCTTATAAAAGTTTCCAACACTAGGTTGATGTTCAACATGAGTCATGGGGGAGACAAAAAGCTGCCGATGGGCTCAACAACAACTCATCGGAATTTCCATATCACTGGACTTCCGCCATCATGTGAACACGGTGATAGTATTGGTCGCACCAAAAGATGTAATGGTGTATGCTCGAGGGATCAACCACGGGTAAGACAACATTACAAATATCGTTATTCTAACTTGATTTGACGATAGCCCACACTCAAATCAAGGTTTGGACAAGACAATAGATTCAACAGCTGATCACGGGGATCAGTCGATGAAGATATCATCTTCCTTCAACACACACACACACACACACACACTCAAGGATATCCCTTAGTGATGAACTAAGTCGGACAAACTTTCATCTTCCAACTCTCCAAGTTGTTGTTTAGCTTAACCAACTAGCTCGGGGGTATCCAACACAGATTCTTGGAGAATGGGTGGTTTGGAGAAGACCAGCATGATCACGAACTCAACATAGTGGTCAGGTGACAACCTGGTAATACTTCCGAGAAGATATTTGGAACATCACGGACCACCGATATGTTACTAAGCTCGAGAACAATCTTGCTTTTCAGAGCAAGACGATATGATTAAATAAGCAAGGGATTGATCAATCCTAACTCATTGATTGAAGAGTGCACCAGAAATAGGGACTAGGTAGCACAATCTATCTTAGAATGATGATTCAATACCAACACGCTAAGAATGAGATTATTGTCCATTAACTACCAAGCAACGGGGTTGCTAGCAGTATTGATTTCACACATCACGATTCGCTTGTCGGCATTCCGGTTGCAACAACACGGGAACCGAGGAATGAATAATGATGGCGAGAAGTATCACTGCATCAAGAGTTCATAGAATAGTGTGCAATTCTCATGACAATCCTGACATAAAGAAGGTAATACTTCAAGGTAGAACCGACCAGAAGCTGAATTGGCATTTTGATCTGCGGAGCACAATTGCTTTGACCCAATCCTGGATATGGATGGGATTCTGGAGATTGTTTCTCCTAGTCATTCCGGATTAGAATGGCTTGACGGACCACAAGAGTAGTAGCATCGAGGAACACGAATGCAGAACTACTCCTGACTATCAATCGATAGACGAGGGCCAAAAAACAACTAAAGAGGGACAACTCAAAGGAACATATGATTTTCTGAGTTGTGGGTGCATAGATTAGTATGTCGAACCAAGTTCAACATTTCTTCCGGATAACCCATGCGGAAAGGTAGGACTGGCAGAGTCACAATTATGAATGGAGAACTCCTCAAGAGTACTCTGATTGTGAGCTTTTGGTTCAAGGAACTTCTGCCTTAATGGTTCATGGTATTTGGAAGAAGGAAATACCACGGACCTCGAGGACTATCGCAAAGGTTACTAATATCCTAAAGGCACGAAAGCAACACTATCAACACGAGGTAAGTAGAGTGAATCTTGGGTCAAGAACCCAGGAGTAGAATACCTACTACTAAATGGCATCACAGGATGCTTTCGAGAATAATGGCCAGAATCATCACACGAGGAACACAAAACATGGCTAAATTAGTAGGTGATACTCTAAACACCTAGGGTCATAATACTAGCTCCAGCATATATACCGAGGCAATAGAGTACCTCAACGTACCGGTTGGTGTGCTTATTCTGACAAAAAGGACATCGGGAACGGAAAGAAAGGATTTGCAAATGCATCAGACTATTTAGAGACCTGGGATGACTCGGACAAAGATAACGGTGTAAATGCTCAAAATGATTTGAGACATCCTGCAAAAATGGTGGCATAACCACTCAGAAGCACAAATCAAGGTTCCGGGACCAACTATGAACACACGGAAGTAGTAGAAACTGAACTGGGGCATAAAACCAACAATCTTAAAAGTCTATGGATTAGTAACACGTCATCCTAATAGATAGATGAGAAGCCTAGTTCTTAAACCTCAGAGAAGAGAAGAGGATGACCTGCATCGTAAGGCCATGAGGTATAAGGAGTAAAAAGAGCCTTCGTTCCCTTCCACAATCAATTCCCTTATATAACTAAAGCATTTCTAAACACAACTTCGACCGGTTTGGCTTGGTAAACCTACAGCAACAAAGCTCGATACCAAAGCTGTCAGACCCCGATTCCAAGTCACATTGATCTAGCCGGTAACACCTCATATCACTTTGCGGCCTCACGCATGGTATTCCCATGTGTCGCCTTACCATGGCCCGGGACCGTTTGGCCTTTTGGCTCACGAATATGATAGTGTCGCTAGCATCCATATAATAGAGAACCCGGGCCGACATGGCTAGTCGTGAACCCAAAGCGGCACTAACCCATGGGGACAGGCATACATGAATCACATCGAGCATGTCGGTCATCAACGTGTGAATCCGGGCTGTAGCACTGGCTAACAGGACTCCGGTAACCGGCTGTAGCGAGTTAGGCAGACTCTGGATGTCACCGCGTGACATTTCTCCGAAGGGATAGACACATGAACGAAGTGAAACACATGCCGGCCAGTCAAGTGTCCAGAGCAGTAGTGCTGGGTTAGCAGGACTCCGGTGAACCGGGCTGTAGCAGACTACTATCGCTCAGGAAGCACTAGACTACAGTTCCCCCATATGAGAGGTCACAAGGATAAACAACTAGATTGTCGGATCCCACGCATACCAAGCATTTCAAACATACACACAATATGCTCGATATGTGTAAATACAGCATGGCATCACAACATAACTCTACGACTCAAGTATTTATTCATTAGGCTCCGAGGAGTGAGATATTACAAACATGGGTCTCATGACCCAAAATACAGAGCATACAAGCAACAAGTGTCGGATCACGGGTTCTGGCAGACCCTTAAGGTTCGAACTCTGGGGTGCGCGCAGAGATCCAACCCTCCACCGTCTCGTACCTCGCCGAATCGCAGGGACCTAAACTACTACAAGAACAGCACAAGAGACGCAAGATTTATACTGGTTCGGGCCACCATCGTGGTGTAATACCCTACCCAAAGGTGTGGTGTGTGGATTGCCTCTGGGGCTGATGAAGGACAGTACAGGGAAGAACAGCCTCGCGAGGGTCTGTTCTTGGTGGAAGCGATGAACTGCTAAGTGGTGTCCCGTCCCTCTAGCTTGAGGATCGGGTCTCTCTCTCTCTCTCTCTTCGGATGCTTCTCGCTCTATTCGATCGTCCCTCTCTCCTTATGGTGGCTAGCTCTACTTATATAGACGAAGGCCCTGGGCCTCTTCCCAAATATTGAGCGGGAAGGGCGCCAACAATTGGCCATTTTGAAGGGGAACAGCGGGTACACTTATCCTGACTAAAGTTGGTCCTCGCCTGCCAAAGGCTCTGGTGATGACGCCTGCTTGGGCTCCACGATGATTGCATTCCAGCCGTTGGGGCTGGTCTTGGTCTTGTTGCACCGAAACGGATGCCTTTGCTTGATGCTCTTGCTCGCGCTTGCTCCCTTTGCACCAAAGAGGAAAGGAGGACGCTGCTGGCTGGCGCCTGACCGGGCGCCCTTGGTCGCCATGGCTTACGCCATGGGCACCTCGCGAGGTACCCCGCTTGAACTCTCCGCCTCCTCATGAGCCACTGACGAGGCCGTGGCTCGAGGAAGCTCTTGGTCGTCCGCCCCGCGAGGCTTGGCCCCTCGCGAGGGTCTTGAGCATGTGTGGATGAAGATGGGCTGTCCTGGGCCTCCTTTGAGAGCCTGTTGCAGGCCTTGAGCGAAGCAAAGTCTGGGGACCCCTGTTCCCTGTAACGCCGACAAGAGCCCCGGCCCACGGCGCGCCCGAACTTGGCCGAGCGTAGAGGCGAAGGGCAAGGCGGCGTCAAGGGCCCTAATAGCTCAAGGCCTTGGGCGACGCGTGGCGGTTGATTGGACGTGGGCGGCACTGTTCCCCCACGCCTCCTTATTCCGTGCCTTGCTAGGGCGGACACGCCGCTGCACACATCTGTTCCTCTCTCGCCGCTTATGCGCCCTTCCCTTCCTCTCGAACTCCAGTTTCCATTTCCAATCCAATCTCAAATCACCCTTCCCCTTTCGACGCCATGGCTCCGGCGAAGAAGGGGAAAGGAAGAAACCTGCCTTCGCCTTCGCTTTCGCCACGGGCCGGCGGCCTCCGCTGTCGACCCGTCGATCATACTCAATCTGGAGGGCTTGGGCAAGGTCAGTTCGGCTCTGGCCACCTCCTTCAATGAATGCGGGAGGACGACGGCCTGGCCCGCGTCCCACTTCGCCATCGACAGGACAGTCACCGAGGTCCGGTATTTCGCTGACGCCCTGTGGGCGGGGCTGGTTCCCCCTTTCTCTGATGTCTTCCATGCCGTGCTTTCCCACTATCAGATCCACATGATGCATCTGGGTCCTGAGTCCATTA
The DNA here is from genome assembly GCA_021605145.1 of Aegilops bicornis. Lineage (NCBI taxonomy): Eukaryota > Viridiplantae > Streptophyta > Magnoliopsida > Poales > Poaceae > Aegilops > Aegilops bicornis. The sequence continues at coordinate 483,099,180 of CM038673.1, read as the reverse complement.
CTCTCCTCTCGGTCTTCGCCTTCGTTTGTGAGGCAATGATGGGCATCCTTCCTTCGGTTGCCTTGTCAGCGCCACTTCTTCTCTCTCGCGCTTTGTCGACCCCACTCAATGCTCGGGCGGCGTGAGCTTCGCTGTCAGCTACCGAGACCGCGGCCTCAAGGATCGACTTCAGCTCGCCTCCGCCAAGGCTGAGTTCCGCGAGAGGTGGTTGTACGCGGACGCCTGGGTGCCCAGCCCCTCGCCATCGGAGCCAACCGCCCGCTGTCCCCACTCGGCCGGGCCGAGATGCTTTCAAGCCCTCGGCTCTTCTTCTTCGTCTGGGCGCCGTCAAGATTCCCTCGAGGTCGCTTGCTGTGACAGCCCAAGGTGGTGAAGGAGTTCCTGATGCGCCCGCATTGCTCCTCTCCAACGCCATTCCCACCGGATGTGGGCCTTCATGGCTCGGTGATCGTGATGAGGCTCCAGAAGAAGACCCGACGCCGTAAGCGCTTAAGGAAGGTGCTCCCTGTCCCGATCGGGCGATCCTAACCCGGTGGCATCCAAAGATGAAGAGGCCTTGCTGTACCTCTGCCGAATAGGGGTGATTTGGTGAACCAGATGCCTATCTTCGATGAATGGGGGCTGCGCCCGCTGGTCTCTGTGGGCCTCGCGAGAATCCCGTGGTGGTGACAGCCCTCCCGGGGCCAAGGCGGCTCCTCCTCAAGTGGCGGAGCAGGGAGGCACAAGCCCGAGGTCAAGGGACCCCACTGGGTGACAGCGCCTGGCGACGTTCAAGGTGGGGGCAACCTCGAGGCTCATGCCGCGGCTGGCCGAGGGCGGCAGCCGCCCGCAGCGCCCATGGCTGCCGAGCCCCCCGAGGCCCCTCGCCGCTTCTCTTGGCGAGGCGACTAGCGGGCGCGTCGCGTGCAGACGCCCACGCAAGCCGCCTCGACAGCTTCTCCCTCGCCAAGGCTGATCCCTGCGCCCAAATCTTGGGCCGCTCGCGTGAACTTCGAGGCCCTCCGAAGAGAAGGGAGGCCTGGGCGATGATTACCCTTGTCGCCTTTCAAGCGCAGGAAGTACTTCGCCATCGATGAGTAAGCCTTCTTCTTTCCAGCTCCCGATTCTTCTGCTGCTTGTATCGAGCCTTGCCCTGCAGCCCCTTCCCGCCGAGCTCATGGAGACGGGTGAGGAGCCGTCCTCCCCGGCTTCGCCTCCCGATCCTCGAGTGCTCCAAGCAATGAGCTCTTGTGGTGAGGGCGATCGGGAGGTGAGCCGCCCCGAGGCGCTGCGTGGCCCTCGCCTCGCGATCCTTCCTCGTGAGCCTTCCCGAGGCATAGCTAGCCTGCCAGGCTTCTCGCCTGGTCGTGGACGACGATTGGCTGAGGCGCTTCCTGCGCCCCTCGTCTGGGGATGGGCTGGCTCCAGGCCGGGCTCATGGCGCGGCGCGCCCGGCCGCCGCGAGGGTGCCAGCCCCCAGCCCCCTGCCCGGAAGGGGAGTGTTGATTCGCGGCTCCCGGCGCCCGTCTGGGGCGGTCGATGGTGTGCAGGATGTGCGCGAAGGCTGGCCGGAGCCGCCACGCCTTCGCCAAGGATTTCTTCAAGGGCGGCCGACGCGGTGAGCCTTCTTGGTGAAGAGCTTGTCGACGAAGACGCCGCGCTTTGAGGCCGAGGGCCTGCGCCGGCCGCAGAGAGGCGTGAGTCGGAGGGCGCCGCCGCTTGCGCTGCCGCCGCCGCGAAGCTTGATGACGGCGAGGCCAAGGCGTCTGGCAGCCTCTCGAGGCTCGTTCTCGGGCCGCCGAGGAGGCCCGGCAGCCGACAGCGGCGAGAGGCGGCGGAGGAGCGGGCACGGGAAGACCTGGCCCGTGCCACTCGGGCCGGAGGAGCAGCGAGCTGCGCGAGGCAGCCCTCGCGTCGATGAAGGTGGCCTCTGGCGACTGGACGAGCTCCGGAAGCGTGAAGAGGCGCCGACGCCGGCCGCCAACGCGCTGCCGAGTAACGAAAGCGCTTGGAGACGAGGGAGCGCTTAGCGGCAGGCGGAGGATGAGGTTACCGCGCGGGAAGCCCGCGCCATGGAGGAGGTCGGATGCCGAGTGAGGCGACGCCGAACCTCGAGCGCGAAGTTTGAGGAGCGGTTGGGGTTGATCAAGGCCGAGGCCGAGGGCAGGACTGCTGCCTTGAGGGCCAAACCGAGGAGGCGGCGCGGCGGGCCGACGCTCTTCAGGCCGCCTTGAGGTGGCGCGCAGAGGAGTCTACCACCTCTTAGGCCGAGGCGCCTTCTTCGCCGGGCTGTGGAGGAGGCCGAGGCTGTGGCGCGCTGCACGCGACGAGATGCGCTGGCCGCGTAATCTTGGAGCATGAGCACCGGCCCCATGCTCGCCACGCCCGGAAAGAGCTAACGTAGCCTTGGATAATATTCGCGAGGCGGCGGTAGGCCAGCAAGACGCCTGTCAACTCACGCCGCAACCTTCGCTTCTTCACCGACATGGTGGCGCTGGTGGAGGCGCCATCGGTCGTGGCCGACAGGTTGGTGGAGGAGAGGAGCCGCGCTGCTCGGGCGCCGCTTTCTCTCGTGTCTTCGGCCATCTCCGGACATGGACCCCACTTTGATTTCGATGTAGCCATCGCCCCAGTTCCCCTGTGCCGTCCGCGCGACTGGCGACTGGGTGGAAGACAACGTGGATGCCCTCGTCCGGCCTTTGCTTTCGACGACGACGGCGTGGCTGCGTGGCTGCCGACGAGGGCGGCGTGGTGAACAGCCCAGACGCCGCCGACGATCATGCAGGCATAGCGACGACGAGGCCGACGCCAAAGAACGGCTCGGGAGGTGCTCCCGAGGATGCATTGGGGATCTATCCGATCGATCATGTATTGTCCTTGCTCCATTACCCTCATGGATAGAACTCAGGTTTTGACTGATGGAGGTGAGATTATTTTGGGAGGGGAGCCCTCATGTAAAACTTGTGTTCTTCATATTAGCAGGTGTTACATCGCCCATGCGCCCGCGCCAAGTGGTAGGCTAAGCGACGCGCTAGTTGGATGGTTTACCTTTGTTTCGTACGAGCCCCGAGATAGCCTGTGGGAGGCTGAGGCGATTTGAGTGCCTGCCGATCGAATCCGTAGGACCTGCAGTACAAATCCTCCGGAGAGGATGCGGTGGCTACAGGCTGGGCTGCGCGCGAGCTTGGCCTGGCCCGGCTCACGAGGGGCTCGCGAGGGGAGGCAGCTGAGGCAGAGTCGCAACCGAAACGCGAGAAATTTGCTCGAACGAGACTAAGCACCCCTTCCCCGAATATGCGCAAATCTTAGAGCTCAAATTCAACTTAAAACCAGCAGGGGAAAACGACAGCCAGCAGAAAAACCAATGAAAGCAGAAAAAAGGCCGCGTTCGGCACCTAGTCTAGTCTTGGACGTCTTCTCACCAGCGCGGAGCTAAATGCTGCTACTGGGCGTAGGAGGGAGCCCCAGGACCTGAGGCCAGCACCCCTGAGACTCCGGGGCGTGTACAGCCCCACTCATTATTACGTGAGAGTGTCACGGGGTGGCGAGCTTCACAGGCACTGGGCCTTCTTCATGTGTACCGGCCTTGCTTCATATCGCTAGAAGAGGGCCCCGCCTTGCACCACACTCTAGTGCCACCAACGACGACCGGAAACCAGGACACCGCCAGTGGGGTAGAGCGGTCGTCAGCGGTTCCCTCGACGACCACGGGTCCTCCGCCAGGGGCAGGCCCCGAGGCACCTCCCAGCAGAGGGCCTACCTCCGAGAACGCCTTGCTCGAGCGCCGCGGTGGTGATGTCGGATCTCTGCCCCTCTCGGCAGCCCCTGCGCCCCCCTCCCGAGGGGTAGGAGAATGCGGAGCGGGCAGCCGCTCGTCGTGGCGACCTGCACCTCCTCCTCGACCTATGGTTAGCGTATGTTTGCTCTTGAGGAAGTAGCGGTACCCGATAATCGTCGCGCCCGGCGTGACCAGTGGGACCATCTCGAGACTCCTGGAAGAGCGCGGCTTCTGGCGCCTCATCCCCCCAGATTGGGCTGAGGAGCGAGTCTTGTTCTCCCTCATGCGGGTGCCCCTAGTCCATCATGTGGGGCACGTATTATTCCGGCGCCGTCATCCCAAAGGCCACGCCGTAGTGCTGAGCGTGCCTTGCTGCTCTGCTTGATGCGCCCGCCGTGGGGTGGTGGCGCGGCGGTCCACCAGGGCCGTGAGTTGCGTCGAGTCCTTCTTCTCCGCGGGCCGGGGGCGGGGGCAACCCCGCCGCCGGCCCGGCGCTGACAGCTTCGCCGGTGCTGGAGTAGCTTTGGAGCCCGCGGGCGCGCGTGGAGCCCCCGTGCGGGCCGCCCTCGGCCTGAGGTGGGATTTGGGTGCGAAGGGTGAGCCCCGAGGCGGCGGCCCAGAGCTCCGCCACTCGCTTCCAAAGAAGACGTCGCGGCCGCTCTCCAGCAGCTGCATCGCAGCAGCTCTCGGCCACCGTGAGCGCGGCCCTCGAAGTTCGCCTGCTCCCCGGGTGTACGGTGATGTGGTCGCGGCGTGGTTGGAGGCTCTTGCTGCCGACCGCGCTGTCAGAAGCGGTGTGAGAGCCGTCGAAGCTCTGTCCGCGCTGCCGCCGTGACACCGGGACCGCGAAGCTTCCTGGCACGGGTCGCCCGAGGCGAAGCGGCTCTGCGTGGGCGGGCCACACCGCCCAAGGATCTGGGTTGCCTTTGGTCGCCGGTCATGGCGGCGACGATGCAACGGGACACGAGGTGGCGTAAGGCGGATTCCACGCACTCTACCGGCGCGCGCGCCAAATGTCGGATCATGCGTTTGGCCAGACCCTTAAGGTTCGAACTCCGGGGTGCGCGGAGATCCAACCCTCCACCGCCTCGCACTCGCCCGAATCGCAGGGACCTAAACTACTATAAGAACAACACAAGAGACTTAAGATTTATACTGGTTCGGGCCACCATCGTGGTGTAATACCCTACTCCAGTGTGTGGTGTGTGGATTGCCTCTAGGGCTGATGAAGGACAAGACAGGAAGAACAAATTCGCGAGGGTCTGTTCTTGGTGGAAGCGATGAACTGCTAAGTGGTGTCCCGTCGCTCTAGCTTGAGGATCAGGTCTCTCTCTCTCTCTCTTCGGATGCTTCTCACTCTATCTGATCGTCCCTCTCTCGTTATGGTGGCTAGCTCTACTTATATAGACGAAGGCCCTGGGCCTCTTCCCAAATATTGAGCGGGAAGGGCGCCAACAATTGGCCATTTTGAAGGGGAACAGCGGGTACACTTATCCTGACTAAAGTTGGTCCTCGCCTGCCAAAGGCTCTGGTGATGACGCCTGCTTGGGCTCCACGATGACTGCATTCCAGCCGTTGGGGCTGGTCTTGGTCTTGTTGCACCGAAACGGATGCCTTTGCTTGATGCTCTTGCCTGCGCTTGCTCCCTTTGCACCAAAGAGGAAAGGAGGACGCCAGCTGGCCGGGCGCCCGATCGGGCGCCCTTGGTCGTCATGGCCTCGTCATGGGCACCTCGCGAGGTACCCCGCTTGAACTCTCCGCCTCCTCATGAGCTAGCCTGACGAGGCCGTGCTCGAGAAGCTCTTGGTCGCCCGCCTCATGAGGCTTGGCCTCGCGAGGGTCTTGAGCATGTGTGGATGAAGATGGGCTGTCCTGGGCCTCCTTTGAGCCACGCCGCAGGCCGCAGGCAGGCAAGTCTGGGGACCCCCGTTCCCAGAACGCCGACAACAAGCACAAGCGGAAGCTTAACATGTCTGAGTACAGACATCTACAAATGAAAAAGGCTGAGAAGCCTGACTATCTACTAGATCCTGCCGAGGGCACAAGATCGTAGCTGAGGTATCAAGCTAAACGTCGAAGTCCACACGGAACTACTAGTGAGACGGAAGTCTCTCTGCAAAACATAAAATAGGCAAACGTGAGTACAAATGTACTCAAGAAGACTTACATCGTAACTAACTACATATGCATCATTATCAACAAAGGGGTGGTGGGGTTTAACCGCAGCAAGCCAGCTTTGACTCGGTGGCTATCCTGAACTACATCGCAAGTAACCCTTTTGAGGTGGCGCACACGAGTCCACATATTCACCATTTCAATACACCACTATGGATCTGCTCCTGTCTTCCTACGAGAACGCCATCCATAGCACTCACGCTTATCTTGCGCATTTTAGAGTATCCACTTTCACTTGTCTATGAACTGTTATAGGCAACCCAGAAGTCCTTTTCCGCGGACACGGCTATTCGAATAGATAATGTTAACCCTGCAGGGGTGTACTTCTTCACACACACGCTCTCACCACTTACCGCCGTTTACACGACATGTACTCGACAACCTTCAAGCGGAAGCCCAGCGAGGGTGTCGGCCACGACCTGACTAACCACACAAGTCTCTCGTCCAGGTTTATCGCCTATTCGGGTTCCATCCGCAAGGAGATCCGGCCGTTGTGTCGCTCACGGCCCCAAACGATGTGTGCAGGGTTCCCAAGCCCACCTCGACGGGTGGTTCTACGCTTGGTACACCGTACACGGTGCCTAGTCTCCCCAAGCCCACATGCACGGGTGCCACTTGGTAGACTACTAACACAACCTACAAACACCAGAAACTAGTTGCAACTCCTGGACAGAGATCAGGTTGATTAATAAGTCGAGAGGGGCACTTAAGCATTCCAATGCGTGGTAGTAACTGTTCATGGATCACAAACACAGAACTCAGTTCCTAAGGACGGCTACAATGAGACAACCCACCATGTACTCCTACATGGCCTCTCACCGCTACCTTTACCAAATCGTGTTCACACACTTAGCTCACACACGATGGGACATGTTCACACACCTCCGATTCATCCCCGATGAATCGGACTGACTCAACTCTAAGCGATGGCGGGCATGACAAACAAGCATGAATGAGTAGGCACAACAGGGCTCAAACAACTCCTACTCATGCTAGTGGGTTTCATCTATTTACCGTGGAATGATAGGTCATCACGAGAGGATAAAGGGGGTTCAGTACCGCAGCAAGTAACCGATGAATCGTTGTTGTCCTAATGCAGTAAAAGAGAGCAGGAGCGAGAGAGTGGGATTATATCAGAATGAACAAGGGGGTTTTGCTTGCCTGGCACTTCTGAAGATAATATAGTTCTTCATCGGTGTCATTGATCACGTCGTCGGTACGTCGTCTACCGAGAGGGGACAAACATCGGCAAACAAGGAAGAACACAATCAATGCAATGCAACAATATGATGCATGAATGTGACATGGCAATATGATGTGATTTGGCCTAATGCAACTAGCAACACAATTAAGTGTAGTTGGTTTGAACCCAAGGTTCAAATTCAAACTCCACATATGGTTATTTAAATGCCATTCATTTGATTTGTCCTAACAGTAGCTATAAGTTGTTCTAACATGCGTGAAAATGGTACAGATGGATATATTGGATTTTTCTGATCATTTTTCATATATAATTTATTTCATTTGGAGTTACGGTTGAATTTCTATGATTTTTAGAAGTTTTGGGCATTTTCTGGAATTTCCTGAATTAGAATAAATCCAGAAAAGGGCATTACTGCGTCAGCAAAGCGTCATGCTGACCTCAGCAGGTCAACAGAGCGGGTTCAGGTCAAACCTGACCAGTGGGGTCCACTGGTCAGTGACTGGGGCTGATTAGTGTCGCTGACATATGGGCCCAGTCAACGGCCACGTCAGCTGGGTCAATTCTGGCGCGTGGGGCCAGTCAACGTGTGACGTGGCCAGGTCAAACTGACCTATGGGCCCGTAGGGTTAGTTTAATCTAAACAGGAGATAATCCAGGGTTAGTTAGTCAGCGGGGCTCAGGTATCAATGGCTGCGGTGGTAATTAGTGGGTGGTTTAGACCTAATCTAATCACGCCACGTCGGCGTCGCCTGATCAAGTTGCCAGCGACCTTAAAGGACAGCGGTGGCTCGTCGGAGTTTGTCGGGGCGGCTCTACAAGCCATGGCTGGTCGCGCTGAGGGCACCAGGAGGGAGCCCGCGCTCTTGCGCATCCAGAGAGCCAAGTGCGAGGGGCTGGGGTGGAACGAGCTCGCCCGAGTCGAGCTCGTGGCGGCGACCGGCGTTCGGGAGCAGTCGAGTACGGTGGTAGAGGGCATGGGAGGGGAATCTACTGGTGGCTGCAGGTTCGTGGAGGCGCGTCGAGCACGCTGGTGTGCTCGGATACGGGCTGCAGTGCACATGGCCTCATCTGCACCATCGCCAGCGGCGAGGAGCTCACGGCTTCGGTGGAGGGTACGACTAGGGGACGAACGAGCGAGGGAGAATAGGGGGAAAGGCGGCGTGGCTCACAGCACGTCGTTTGGCGGTGTCGGATGGCTCGGGGAAGCACCGGAGGGAGCGAAGCGGCGAGGGGGATATCCGGCGGCCGGAGGCGAAGATGGCGATGGCGACGGCTGCATGGGGCGCTCCAGCCGGCGTGGCTCGGCGGAGAGCTTCAGAGCGAGGAGGCGGATCTCCTGCGGTTGTTGGAGAGGCGAGGGGGAGACGGTGGCTACGGCAACGGCGTGCAGCGGCGACGGTGGTGCTCGGGCGTGAGAGAGAGAGCTAGGGAGAGGAGAGGAGGAGACTGGGGAGAGTGAACGGGTCCGGGGGGCGCGTGGCGTCGTCCAGACGCATCGGCGGAGGGACAGGCAGGCAGGGAGGGAGGAGGTGGCGCTGCTGGGCCGGCGTGCGCAAGGCTGGCACGCCCTGCCCTTCCAAGGGAGGAAGACGACAGGAGGGGGGGATAGGGCTGGTGGGCCAAGCCAAAGTCAAGATCTTGGGCAGCCAGAGCTGAGCTGGCCGCAGGTAAGCCCAGGTAAACCTTTCTCTCTCTCTCTCTCTATTAATTGTTTCTGTTTTCTATTTTGCTTTTCTGTTTTTGATTTAGTAATAATACTAAACCATTTTAAAACTCCTGAGAAAATTTGTGGGCACTTTTAAGATGTTTACTAACAGCCCTCAAATGTTTTCAGAATTATTGAAGCATTTAAAATATTTATAGCCATTAAATGCTCCAATTCAAATACTTACGATTTAATCCAAAAACCTGAAATGACCTAGGGAAAATATGCACCAATTTTTGTCAGAGGTTTTCACCAATTTCAAAAATGATGGACTTTTCCTGAAGTCACTTTGGGTTTATTGGAAGTGATTTTATTTGAGCCTATTTGAATTCATTTGGTGCTAGGGTTTGAACAATCCCCATATCAAATTCATTTGAAAATTTAAAGATGATGCACACATAAAGGGCTAGCCTAGTGCATACTAGGACTAGGGATGTGACATATGTTGTCTAACCAAACAGGACAGCATGACACAATTTCACATATATGATGCCTAACTAAACAGGATAGCATGACACAGTTTCAGATATATGATGGATAACTTAACAGGATATAATGGCATAATTCAACATATGATGAGTACCTAAACAGGATGACATGACAAAACTATATGATGTCTTTCTAAAATAGGTTGGGATGAAATAATTCACATACATGTTGTCTAAGTATACAGGATGGCATGATATAATTGACATAATTGATTCATATACTAAGCAGCTGGCACTCGCATGTATGATCTCTAAACTAAGCGCATAGAATTCAATATTGTGCATATGATGTCTAAACTAAGCAATGCAAGACACCATATGCATCATATGAGAAATATAAAAATTGCAACTTAGAGCATACACCTCAGGTGGGATATAGGATTGGTCATCTGTCTCTGAATCCTCCTCTAAGGAGCTCCCTGTAATCATCGAGATATATGCTTCAACAGGTACCATTGCCTGCTCTGAAGACCTTGTTTTCACTCCAGATTTTTCCATAACCGGCTCAAATGGCTGATACACATGAAGAGTAGTTCAATATACACAGATTGTCGACAAATGGAATACGTAATGAAAAGAAAAAGATGGCATGAGATAATTCACATATATGATGCCTGGCTCCATGGCGGTGCATAATTCACATATATGATAACTGGCTGAAAAACATGGCATTGCATAATTCACATATCTGATATAGAAAGCAAACAGGAGGCATTCACACAAAGCATGTCTAATCTAAGCAGATGGCATGGCAATGCAAGACACCATATGCATGATATGAGCAATATAACCCAGCCAAGTTAGAGCATGCACCTCGGGAATACGACTGGTCATCTCTCTCTGAATCCTCCTCTCGAGGAGCTATCTCAGAATCAAAGAAGAAATCTGCATCGACGTGTAGCACCGATCGCTCGTAAGACCTTGTTTTCACTCCGCATTTTCCCATGACTGACTCAAATGGCTGATGCACAGGAAGAGTAGATGAATGTATAAACATTGTTGACAAATGGAATACATTATGGAAAAAATATGGCACGATACAATTCACATATACGATGACTGGCTAAACAGGATGGCATTGCATGATTCACGTATGTGATGCCTGGCTAAAGAAGATGGCATTGCATAATTCCCATATACTCCTTCCGTTCCTAAATATTTGTCTTTTTAGAGATTTCAAATGGACTGCCACATACGGATGTATATAGACATATTTTAGAGTGTAGATTCACTCATTTTGTTCCATATGTAGTCACTTGTTGAAATCTCTAAAAAGACAAATATTTAGGAATGGTGGGAGTATGATATAAAAACCAAACAGGTGGCATTCACACAAAGCAAATCGAAACTAAGCTGATGACATATAAGATGTATAATTTAAGCAATGCAAGGCGCCATATGCATGATATGACCAACATTAGCATGCCAGGTTAGAGCAAACACCTCAGGTGGTAAACAGGCATGGTCGGCTCCTTCTGAATCTCCATGTGAACAGTTATCTTCCTCTGGAATACAATCTAGAAATGCAGGAGAGGGGGGCACTTCGCCCACCATGGAGCAGCGTCTGCATGACATTATATTCGCATGCAATGGTCTTCTCTTTTTCTCTACATGTTCAGTACGATTGTGTACAATATCTGACATGCATAATAATAAAAAATAGTTAGATTTTGTAAGGCCTAAGGGGTGCATGCAAAAATCAAGACTGATGGTAGCAAACGAGTGGATGGATCCAAAACTAATGATAGGAGGTAGATTATAGCTTCAGTTTAAAAAAGATAGACAATGGATCATCTATTGTTTGTTGCCCACCCAACATGAACCACATAGAAGACCCCAGATGAACCAGATAGTAGAAAGATAATATTCGTTGCTGGCTCGATATGAGACCCATGGGCAATTCAAAACTCAAGATTGAACGATAAAGTAGCAGGTAATAATAACCGATGTATAACGTAAGCAAAAACGAAAGAATTCGACCTATCTTATGGAACTGTCTAGTCCTCAGGTTCATCTGCTCGATCAATGATGGTAATGCAGTTAGGCGTGGCTGCCGCAACGGGAAGATGATCTCGAGGCGGCGATAGAAAGTCTGCAAGGGGATCTCTGCTGCAGCGAACGCTTCGTCGATGGTGCACCTCAGGTGGGGTGGATGACGGCACGGCAGGAGCAGGACATAACACACAGAGTTTTCTTTGAGGCCAATCTGAAAATTCAGTAAATCTGTAAGGGCTCCTTAGAATTGGAGGATTCTATAAATGCGGGGAAAGTAAAAACACAGGAATAGGATAGGAATGCACGTGCAAAATAGAGCATTTGGAAACATAGGATTTCAGTCAACCTGGGTGTTTGGCTCACATGAATTGGAAGAACAGAGGAATGGAGAAACAAAGTGATGTGACGGGTGTACAACCTCTTTGGCATAGCCTTGTGGACCTCAGCATCATTGGGTTGGACGTGGAGGATGGTGATGATGCTGGTATGACTGTCGGAGGCGGGGAAGAAGATCTGAGGCCTCTGAAATCAAGGCCGAGGGTATCGCTCACTGTGATGGACGGTTCCGTCGTTGGAGCAGCTCCGCTTAAGGTGTGTACATGACGAGGCTGAAGCATGACAAGACAGACAACTTTAATCTGAAGTGGGACCTTAATATCATCTGCAATAGATGATGTAAAATACATCACCAAAAAGTGCTAGATGTAAAACGCATCGGCCACGCCACGGCCGCTTCGACAGATGCTGTAAGTACTGTTCACTCTGAACTTAACTGAAGAAAATGAACTTCACAATAAACTGAATTTTACCGTCAAACTGATTGAACTAGTAATGAGGATTGCAATAGATGTTTAGGGCGTTCGAGCACTAGTAGCAGAGAAGCGATGATCTAAATCAAGAATGCTCGAGCAGGGACTGCACTAGCAGAGAGCAAGTCGTCAAGATAGCACCGAGAAAAGTGCTAAAGCAGCAACTCCTGTAGCTGCCGGAGGTCGTGCAGCAGCAGCAGCAGCGCAAGCGAGAGCAAGAGCAGAGCAGCAGCATGAATGAAAGCAGGAGCAGTGCAGCAGCGCGACCGACAGCAAGAACAGAGCCGCAGCGCGAGCGAGAGCCGGAGCAGCTGCAGCTAGTGCCGTTGTGGAAGTCGCCACCGAGGAAGCAACGACATGGGGGAGAGACGCCGTGGATGATGTGGCCGGCGACGGCACCGTCGATGGAGACGCCATGTCTGCTCGGTATCGAGCACCGGCAGCCCCGTGAGATCGAATAAAAGATAAAATGCAGCGGTGAGTGCAGAACCTCCTTAGTGGTGCCGAGTTGGCCTCGGCTTCATCAGAGGAGTTGGTGAGGGTGTTGCGGTTCCGGTGGGGCAGGTCAAGACGGCGCTGTGGGGATTGAGGTGGCATGATAGACGAGGCGAACGTCGGGGCATCTCCTTGGAGGTGGAGGACGGGGCGGCTGATCCGGCGGGACGACGAGATCGACAACGGATCCTCATCTGGTGCGGTGGATGACGGACGGAGAGCTGTTGCGGTGGACGACGTAGTCGGGGAAGAGTCTCCGGCTGGGCGGTGGTCAGGAGGCCGACGGAGGAGCGTGGGGTTTCGCGGGTTTTGGCGGCCTCGGTGTATGAATGGGGGGCGAAGAGGGAGGGGGGAGCCAAGCTTAGGGACACGCTAGTCCGAAATGTAGGGTAAGTTACCAGCGTACCCCCACCGGTTTTGGCACCGCGACTTGGAGTTTCATTTCCGGCTGAGGGGTAGAAGGGGATTTCAAGGTCTGCAGGCTGCGGGAGCGATTTGGATGAGAAAGGCAGTTCTCGCAAGACGCCCAAATTTCGATAACAAAGGCATAGCGGGTTGAAGAAGCGGGAGTTTCAAAGCAGGTGAGACAAAAGATACTCGAGCTTGAAAATTTCGGGATAACAAGGTGTGGATTCCTTGTTCGGCAGGACAAACTTAACATGTAAAAAAATTCATACAAGACACAAGAGAGTCATGTCCCCTTTTAGTATATTGCTATAGATGCCATTGAAAAAACTACAAGAAAAATGTAAAAAAAATCGGGAGAACAAGATTACCCTCAAGACAAGACCAAATCGATTCGCACTTCCCTCAACAACAACAGAAAACAAATCAATTTCCACCAAAGAAAGAGTAATGTCCCTTTTATATGATTAGAGATGCCATGATCTCGAATTTCAATTTTGAATCCACGTTATGTTGAATTCGAATATATCATTAGGTGACCTTGCGGTTTATAATTGATGTAGTCGTACATTTTGATCTTCCATCATATATGAACATTTTACTCCACCATGTGAACATATAGATTGTCGCTCTACCATATGGACTAAATTTGAATCAATTTTCCTTATTTGAATACGATTGTTGTCAAGTTATACAATAATTTAAATATTATCTTGATAACAAAAAGACATGCATATAGCAGTAAGCATATTTCACTATGAACTACATTTACATACGCTCTCCAATTCAAATATATGTATCCATTTTATGTTGAATTCAAATCATAGTACATTATTGGTCTAGGTAGCGAGATGTTCGGGATAATCTAAACCCTGTTTTCATACGTATAATTTTTGGCTGAATTGGGACAAGTTTTGGTATAAGCCTCTTGCAAAACCGTAGATTCTCTCAACAAGCCTCGTGGTTCCGAGAGGGAACGTGTCACCTTTGTGTGTGAAATGATATACGCTGCCTCCCCCCTGATTTTATTTATAGAGGCAACATAGAACTATATGAGTGCCCTGTTAAATTTTGGAATTATTTCGGGTTCATTTGGCCTTTTATACATTAATTGAGTTTCTGGACTTTTAATGTGCATAATCTAAATATGAATTGCATGCACATGCTCCAAAGGCACCAAAGTGGGTTGAAAAATCACATGTGTGTCCTTGGTTGAATTTCTAGGTCACGTGGAAGAAATGAGAATGAAATTCAAACATCTGGGCGTCATGACTCTGCCGAGAACATCGAGAAACTTAGATTTTAAATTCATGTAAATCCAAAACTCAGTTGGAAATCATGAAACTTGGCATGGTGTCATGTCATGGCACTAACATGTTGTGGTAAAAAATTGGGCCGATTTGGAAGCTCGTGGTTCTAAGAGGGAACGTGCCACCTTTGAGTGTGAAACGATATACGCTGCCCCGCCCTTGAGTTTCTTAACAAAGGCAACATAGAACTACATTAGTGCCATGTTAAATTTTGGAATTATTGCGGGTTCGTCTGTCGTTTTTTTCTACATTAATTGAGTTTCTGGTCATTTAATGTGCATAAGTCAAATTTGAACTACAAGCACATGCTCTCGTGCACCAAAGTTGGCTGAAAAATCACATTTGTGTCCTCGGGTGAATTTCTAGGTCCCATGCAAGAAATGAGAATAAAATTAAAACATCTGGGCATCGTGGCTCGGCCGAGAACATTGAGAAACTTGGTTTTAAAATTCTTGTAAATCCAAAACACGTCTGAAGATCATGAAACTTGGCATGGATGTCATGTCATGGTACTACCATGTTGTGGTAAAAAAATGGCCGAATAGGAACAGATTTTGGTATAAGCTTCTTGCAAACCGAAGCTTCTCTCAAGAAGGCTCGTGGTTCTCAGAGGGAATGTGTCACCTTTGAGTGTGAAATGATATACGTTGTCCCCCTTGAGTTTATTTACAAGGGCAACATAGAACTACATGAGTGACCTGTTAAATTTTGGAATTATTCCGGCTTCGTTTGGCCTTATTTACACATTAATTCAGTTTTTGGTCATTTAATGTGCATAATTCAAATTTGAACTACAAGCACGTGCTCCCGTGCACCAAAGTTGGTTGAAAAATCACATTTGTGTCCTCGGGTGAATTTCTACTCCCATGCAAAAATGAGAATAAGATTCAAACATCTGGGCATCGTGGCTCGGTCGAGAACATTGAGAAACTTGGTTTTAAAATCATGAAACTTGTCATGGTGTCATGTCATGGTAGTACCATGCCGTGGTAAAAAAATTTGGCCGAATAGGAACAAATTTTGGTATAAGCTTCTTGCAAATCGTAGCTTCTCTCAAGAAGGCTCGTGGTTCTCGGAGGGAACGTGTCACCTTTGTGTGCATAATTCAAATTTGAAATACAAGCACATGTTCCAAAGGCACCAAAGTTGGTTGAAAAATCACATGTGTGTCCTCGGGTAAATTTCTAGGTTCCATGCAAGAAATGGGAATGAAATTCAAAATTCAAGGCGTCGTGGCTGGGTTGGAAACATTGAGAAACTTAGTTTTTTAATTCCTGTAAATCCAAAACACGCATGAAAATAATGAAACTTGGCTTGGTGCCATGACATGGCACCAACATGCTGTGGTAAATTTGCAGTCCGATTTGCGAAGGTGCACACATTAACAATCAACAATGCCATTTTGGAACAAGTGTTGTCACGTTACAATCAGAAACACAAGTATTATTGAAACCGTGGGCATTCTACTTACTAGTACCATTTACGTGCCGCCACGCGTCCCCATTTTTTATTAGCTAGGAGGCGTCGTCCAGGGTAGCTATTTGAGTACGAGAGGCGTGCGATCAGACCCCTGCGCGTGCTTATCGGGAGGAGAGCCCTTTGACCTCCATCTGCCGTCCACCTCTCTCCCAAGGTCTCCATTAATGGCGCCCGAGCCTCTGTTTAATGGCGTGGCTATGTCTCACTCGACTGAGATTTAAGAGAGAGAAAAGAAAATCTGAAAGCACGGATCTTGATGTAAGATCTGACGGACCTATATAGCATCTACTGTGACTTATAGCAAGACTGATGAATATATAAGGACGATTTTTATTTTTTTGAACAAAGAAGGGCTTTCCCCTTCCGATTTTCATTACTGAAAGCCACCACAATTCACAAGAAGTTTCGCACAACTCCAGCCTAACACTAAGGACTAAAAGCTACGTACCAGATTGAAATCGCAACATCCCAAGAGGCCAACAAAGGCCAAACATCCGCGCTAGAACCCAACATTTCACAACCGACGACACAATCCACATCCTAAACCGATTATTACATCAAAAGAAACCAAGAAACTGAAGGAAGCCCAGCAGCAACTAGAACAACAGCAACGCCAGGGTCGCCACAGTAAGAGTTTTCTTCATTCCAGCCTCGCAACATTGATCTTCCACAGAAAGATAGGGACGATTAATTGTCTTACATAATTAGAAAGATAATTAAAAAAGCCGCATGCATTCTGTATGAAAATACACAAGGGCAAAAGTAGAAGGAAGACAAGGATGCGGCTCGCTGATCTCTACTTTCTTGATGCGTTCTTTGCGAGGCAGTCATGGAACTAGTCTCCGGGCGAAGCGGGCGATGAGCTCTTTCGTGTCCTCAAGACGCTGCTTGAGAACATCCACGGATTCCTCCACCAGCCTTTGGCACTCGATCTAGAGCATGTCATTCTCGTCCATAAGTTTCTTGACGATGACACCGGTCCTCTTCAACAAGGCACTGGTCTCCTCCTGCTGGTCTGCACTTCGGACGATCTTCTCCCTCAGCAGGTCGCGCTCGGCCCGGAGCCTCTCTTTTCCCTCCCTTAGTTGCCGGATGACGTTGGTAGCCTGTTCAAACGAGGCTTTCACGTTGTCATGCAACCTCGCCAAGCCGGAGATCTGATCCATCTGGCTATGGACGATCGCATGCATGCGCCTGTAACAGTCGTCGCCTACCCGCGAGAAATTTTCCCAAGCCGCCGCGGTGCGGTGGGACATCTCTGCTGCATTCATGGCGCGATGGGACATCTCTGCTGCTTCCGCGGCGCGGCCGAACCAGTCTGCTGCATCGACAGCGCGGCGGGACCTCCGTGCTGCTTCAGCGGTGCGGCGGGACCTCTGTGCTACTACTTCCACGCGGTGGGACATGTCGGCTGCTCTCGCAGCGAGGCGGGACATCTCTCGTGCTTCCGCTTCCATGCTCGCCTCTCCCTGGTGGCAATCTCTCGACCCAGAACTCACGCTGGCCATGGCAGACGCAAGGGAAGGATGCTGAATGACTTGTTTGTTTTTGTGGATGAGGATTCAAGGAGGAATGTGCAGTCTTCTTGGCATACTAGTATTTATAACCGAGTACTAATACGCTCCTGAGTGGGAAACCGTTTAGGTTATGATTGGTGTGAACAGTTTTGGAATTCAATAGCGTGGTACTAATACGCTCCTAAGTGGGAAACCGTTTAGGTTGTGATCGGTGTGAACAGGTTTGCAATTCAATATAGCGTGGAGTAATTTGGAATGTGACGAGACACAAGCTCCAAATTTATTGACGGTTCTAGTTTCGAAGTGCGGCACTATTCCCGGATGGAGTACTTCTTTTTCTACTCCCTCTTTTCCGGTTTTATAGGGCTTATCTCAAAATTTTAGTTTTTCCATTTTATAAGGCTCAATTTGGTTGTTCCCCAACACATGTTCAGATTCCAAGGTGCATTAAATCATTGCATGCAAGTATTAAGAGAAAATTGACCAATGCATGTACTTTATGCATGCATGCATTGCAATTAATGCATTGATAAACATAATTTTTTGAGAAAAGCAAGAGCATTAATTAGGTGCTTTTGCAAACTACAAAAAATATTTCACCACTCACCATAAACCGGAAAGGAGGGAGTACTGTATGCGTGCAATAATCGGCACCGCCAGATACATATCTTACGGTTAATGGGGCGTTCGACGAGGAAGCCGCGTGGTGAGCTCTAGGCTAGGCCTTTTTAGACGCATTAAAACTATCTCTCTCGGGACTTCTCATACGCACCATCGTGCCACCCACAAAACTTGTACTCTAAGTTTAGTAGTACGTTATACGGGAAGAGAAGAGGTGCCGCACGCACTTTTCGTCCTCTCACACACGCGTCTGTTTATTCTCGAAAAGGAGGATGATGACCCCGGCCTCTGCATAGTAGTCACACACGCATCTGTAGCTACGAATTGTAGTGTTCTCAACCATCCGATTGGCTCTATCATGGATGTACCTATATACTAAAACATGTCTAGATACATCTATATTTTGACAAATGGAAGGCATGTATTGTGGAACGGAGGGAGTGCTTGTCATCAAAATGGATAAAAAGGACGTATCTAGAACTAAAATACGTCTACATACATCTTCTTTTATCCATTTTGATGACAAGTAGTACTTCTTACCCAAAGGAACTTTATATCCAATAGACACAAAATATCCGTTCGATTGTTGGAAATTATCGATCCGATGTCAAGTAATTGCTGCATTGCCACCAAAACCCACTCATTTCTTAAGCTAAAGTAGACCAAGGTAATCCCTACATTAGCATATTACTAAGATAAATGAAGGCATTGTCGAAACATTTAGGGCGTGAGCTTGTCAATCTGAATGTGGAGGGACACAAGCTTAGCCCCGGCCAACAGCTTGGGCGGAACTGTCAAGAAGGTCAGCTCCTGCACGTCGACGTCGCCGGGATCCTTGCTGCTTGTCACCTCCATTTCCACCTTGACGGCGTCGGTCGTGCCTTTGGGCTCCCCCGGCGAGCCGTTCGCCCACAGCTTGGCCAAGTAGTGCGGCAGTGGGGACGCCCCCGCTCTGATGCAGACGACCGACACGATGATAGGCGCGCTGATGTCGAGCACGCCGCCTACCAAGAAAAATGCACGACAGTCCTCCTCCGCGAACAGCAAGAGCCGTGGCTCCGATAGTGGCACTTGCAGCTGGAGCACCTTGCCATACTGGATCCTGTGCACGGGCATGGGATGCGCGGTGCTGATGTGGTGGTAGACGCGGCGCGGCCTTCGAGTCAGCAGACGGGCACGGGGCATTTGCAGGGCGCGAGTGGACACACACTCTGGTGATCGGCGAGCTTGTGGTAAGTGACGTAGAGCCCACATCCTTCGTGCAGGCACTCCACCCTCACCGACAAAAGGACGGAGTCCACCGCCGTGTTCCGCACGTCGAAGCCACCGCCGCTGGCCTTCGCCGCCGCACTTGCGGCTGGTTCCGGGCGCTCGGCCAGCTGCAGCCGCGAGCCAGTGCCCTCCTTGCACCGCAGAAATCAATCCAACACATCAATCAAGAAACCTGCACCTTGCTCAATCACCTGAACGGACGAGGTGTATTCGAACCTCATACACCGGAGGCATCAAGGCGGAGGCACAAGGGCGATGGAGCACGGTGAGGTCCATCGAGACCTTAGAGAGCTCCATCGTCGGGTCCTGTTCCTGTTCGGTCTGCATGATCTCGCCCTCCGCGTGCACAACCATCTCTCGACTTGGGCTGGGGTATTACAAAGCTTACCATCACATATTTTATACTCCCTCCGTTCCTAAATGTACTTCCTCTATTCGGAATTACTTGCCTTGGAAATGGATGTATCTAGAACTAAAATACGTCTAGATACATCCATTTTCGCGACAAGTAAGGCTGGCCATAGTGGGAGTAACATAAGTAGTATCATGCACTTGGGACTCGCAAACATGCTTATGTGGCAGGCAATTAAAGAAGAGAGAGATGGTTATAGTAACATAGGTAGATACCGTAACATAATAAATATGGTGCTACTATGTGTCATGCATGGCAATAAATGGGACCATCTATGATACTACTAATCTATGATACTATGCACTATAGAGGTACTCCCTCCGTCCCATAATGTAAGACGTTTTTTGACACTACACTAGTAACGTATGCATGTTACTAGTCTAAGTTACTCCCCACTATGACCAGCCTAATTCCGAACGGAGGGAGTAAGTCTTTATAGAGATTTCACTAGGTGGACTACATACGGAGCAAAATGAATGAATCCACACTTAAAATGCATCTATATACATCCGTATGTAATTCATAATGGAATCCCTACAAAGACTTATAATTTAGGAACGGAGGGAGTACTACTTCAAGGTGCATTAAATCAACACATGCAAGTACTATCAAAAGAAGAGTCACGGCATGCATGCATGCGTTGTAATTAATGCATCAAGAACGCAAATTATTGAAATATATCGAGTGCGATTGCTTTGATGTGTCGCGTCAACTCGTACATCAACGAGAAGTTTGATTATCCTCTCCCTCGTGGACTTAATCGCACTCGCCTTTGGCTGTATGACAAGGTTGGCCACACACCGCCGGGCCCACTGTCATACACGCAAAGACAGGCGTCCCTCCTCGCCCATGAGCGTGGTGGCTGGCAAGAATAGGAGAAGCTTTCACTACACGCTCTCTCCCTCCACGCTGTGGACATGCAGCAGTTCAATCGGTGTCGATGGCCAAAAGCGCATCAGTAGTACTCCTCCAGTGTAGTAGTACACCATCATTGTTCGACTTCCCGAAGAGGCGAAGAGCCAAGCGCAGCCCGGACGCTCGTGTGGCAGTTTCATGTGTAGAGTAGTCTAGATAGCATGTAACGTGCCTGTAAGCTTAAAATCGTTGGGGCCGGCTCCATGCTATGTGGCCGTCTTGAAGTTTTTTTAAAATTAAAATAGTCTTCTGGCCCTACCTGTCACCCTGTTGATTGTAGTTTGCACGCTCATCTGGTCAAGACATGAATATATATTTTAATTTGTTTTTTTCAAAAGGGGACTCTCCGCCTCTCGTGCATCGAGCGATGCATACGGCCACATATATTTTAATTTGTGGTGGGTAAATGTTAGAGGTTGCAGCAAATATATTGTACATCAGGTCTTTCACCCAAGTTTAGAGGCAAGCATGTGGGGCCAGAGCTATGATGTGTCGCGTCAACTCAGAGAACGAGGAGAAGCTTGATTTTACTTGACGCCTTCTCCTCAAACGCCCATGCTTGTGTTGCTATAAGCGAGGACAGGCTTTTGCTTAGTAGTACTTCTACAACAAGCTATTATCCGCTTCGCGGTGGACGGACATGCAGCGATGGATTCGACCTTTGTAGAAGCGATAGTAGTAACATCATTGTTCGCCTTCTCGAAGAGGCGAAGAGCCAAGCGCAAACCGAACGCTGCGATTCTAAGAACATTGAGCACGCATATAGCCAGGCTCTTGCATCGCATAAAATTGCTATGTGAGCCCACTATTGTACTAGTACGCATACAACTACTTGCTAGTATAGCCCTGCAAACCAGAAATGAGTATTTGCCCTTCTAGAGATTTCAACAAGTGACTAGACTACACCGAGACGGAGTACATATGGAGCAAAATGAGTGAATCTGCACCGTAAATAAATACATACTAGTTTTATCGTTTTCCTCTCCGAGGTGCACAATATTGAGTATACTGACTAGTCTCTTTTTGACACGCATTTACGTTGTTGTTTTTTTTGACACAGTACAGACACAAGCGCTCATATACACACGCATACACTCACCTCTATGAACGCACACATGCACGGCACTATCATCTTGAAATTTACGAAGTCACCATAGGCACCTCGTCGTCGACGGGTCCATAGGTGCTTGAATTCCAAGGAGGAAGAGGGTAGCGTTTCCCGAGACGTTGAACGGTCAATGATGCATCCTCAATTACATGCAGAGGGAATTAATTGGAGAAGCAGACTAGAGCCAGCACGATGTGAATGCAACAGAGTTTGGACTCTCATATAATAAAGGCGCCCCACCACTCCAATCCATCTACTCCCAAGTCTCTGCGCAACACTGCTCACTCCAATCCAAGACCAAGTGACCAGAAGCCACAAGCACCTATGGAGGCGATGGACGCGAGCGGCAGTCGGCTGTGCCAAATCATCCAAGGCACCGGCCTGCGGCCCCGCACCGCGCAGCATTTCCAGATGGTGCTGGCGACTACAGGCATCGTAGCCCTCGCCGACGCCGGCTTCGCCTCTCGCATGGACGACATGATGGTCAACTCCGTCCGCAAGTTCACGGCCATCAAGAAGCGCGCGGACGACCTTGCCGTACTGCTCCAGCCCGCGCGCCCAGGCTCCTCAGTGCCTGCCACCCTCATCGGCCTACATGGTGACGAACTCTTTCAAGCCCTGGTGGCCCTGCAGGTGCCGGAGGTCGCGACGAAGAATGTGCACCTCGAGGCCGCGCTCTTCGCGCAGCGCCTCGCCATGTAAGAAACCGTCGACCTACACATCCACGTCTATGAGGAAATCGTCTACATAGGCCACTACAAGGCAAGCGAGGACAGAAAGACGTTGGCCTTCTTCCAGCGGCAGGAATCTTTGGACGCCATTGTTCAGAAGCACGTCGACCTAGCCACGAAAGCCGCTGCTACTTAGGCGCCGTTCGGTGGGCCGGCGCCCTGAGTCGAGGAGGTGGACGTCGTTGATGGATGCATCTCTTCTTCTTGCCTCCTATAACCAGCACTGCATCGCCTCGCTGCCTTAATGTTTTATTAGTATAGTACTCCCTCCGTTCCCAAATATAAGTCTTTCTAAAGATTCCAGCAAGTGACTACTACATACGGAGAAAAATGAGTGAGTCTACACTCTAAACTATGTCTTCATACATTTGTATGCTGTATTCCATTTGAACTAGTATCTAAAAAGGCTTATATTTATGAACGGAGGGAATATATGGCATTTTATTCCAAAGTAGCGTTTTCCTTTGTGAGGTGGGGCGCAGCTGAGCAAACACACCCCACCCACCCAAGGCGTCGAAGTTTAGAATTAGAAGAGAGAAACGAGGGAGGAGAGCTAGCTGTAGCAGGGACGCTGTTGTTAGACGGGACTCGTGTTTATAGAATAGGAGTACTGAGCACTCGTGCCTCTTTTTTTTGAGGGAAAAATTAGTCATATGTCTAGTACCACTAGTTGGCTGCGTGCGACCTATAGCTGTCATCACTTTAGGTCTCCTTTTCGAACCGCATGTACGCTTCACAGTACATATTTTTTCACGCATTTATCCTCCTATATGTACTCCTAGGCTATTTCCACGTGCTCCCATTCGCCATGTGGGACATAGAGCATCCGGGTCAGAGTAGTGCATGCACGACTCGGAGCATATGTCGGGGTACTTTACATTTTAGACCTCACGAATTACATGCAAACCCCCGCAGAAGAATAAATAAATCAATGAATTACTACATGAAACCGGATTATTTTCGTGGAAACCGGAGCACGTTCAGTAAATTTTGGACATCACACGTTTATAAAAATGACCGGACCTAAACCATCTAAGGGCCTCTTTGATTTTTCCCAAAAAGGGCCTCTTTGATTCGCAGGATACTGAAAACACAGGAATGGGGAAAGTATGATGGCGATGAACCGACACGAGGAGAACTCTAGCTCAGTTAGAGGTTAGAGTTAGATTCTAACCCTGAACTAACTCTAAACCAAAGAAGTGTATGGATGGCAGGGTTAGATTGACAATAAATGCTCTATCTCAATCATTTGACTACTTTGGACCCTATTTTTAGTCAGACTAAAATAAGTCCCTTGGATCCAAGCACCCTCTTGGTGTGGCCGGCTCTTCTGTGGCCTCCTCCCACTCACAATTGACATAAACGAACCATCTATACAAATCAAGCATGCAAAACATGATAATTTTTACTTTGTCCATACAAATGAGATATCCCACTTAAACATACAAGTCATCAATCAAGCTTCACAAAATAAAAAACACTTCATGAAACGAAGAATGAGCTAACTCATCACGGAAGTCGTTCACGATAGGGAGGGAGCCCGAGCCCACACACGCACCGAGGAGGAGCTCGCCATCGTCGCTCTGGAGGAAGGCTCTGAGAGCCCAAGCCCCGAACCCCTCCCGACGCCGGCCCTTGCGAGTTGAGATCGACACCGGCATGGGTAGCAGGGTCGCTTGCCGCCGACTGGGAACTTAAACTTTGGGCCTCTAGAAATAATGAAAGCTCAGAATTAAAATACCTAGAAAGGTGAACTGAATCTTTGGGCCTCTAGAAATAATGCAAGTCGAAACTGAAATACCTAGAAAGGTGAACTGAATCTTTGGGCCTCTAGAAATAATGCAAGCCTGAAACTTAAATACCTAGAAAGGTGAATCAATCTTTGGGCCTCTAGAAATAATGCAAGCACTGAAACTGAAATACCTAGAAAGGTGAATCAATCTTTGGGCCTCTATAAATAATGCAAGCTCGAGACTTAAATACCTAGAAAGGTGAATTGAATCTTTGGGCCTCTAGAAATAATGCAAGCACTGAAACTGAAATACCTAAAAAGGTGAACTGAATCATTGGGCCTCTAGAAATAATGCAAGCCTGAAACTCAAAAACCTAGAAAGGTGAACTGAATCTTTGGGCCTCAAGAAATAATGCAAGACTGAAACTCAAAAACATAGAAAGGTGAACTGAATCTTTGGGCCTCTAGAAACAATGCAAGCCTGAAATTGAAATACCTAGAAAGGTGAACTGAATCTTTGGGCCTCTACAAATAATGCAAGCCTGAAATTGAAATACCTAGAAAGGTGACCTGAATATTTGGGCCTGTAGAAAGATTTATTAGCTCCTCAAGCAGCATCAAACAATTCCATGCATGCACCACAAATCTATAGCAAGTTTGATCAGGATCTACTTTTCCAAACCAGAATTAGCTCTAGAGCAAGCAAGATCAATGATATGGTCGTGAGACAGAGAAGGAACAGACAAACTCACCCCTCTTGCGGCCTCCCTGGTAGATGCACCGCCGCTGCGCACGACAGAGGGAGAAAAACGACTGGTGAAGGGGGAGCGGGGTGACCTTCGAAGGTCGGAGGGAGAGGGAGGCCGGAGTAGGGCGGCGGAGGCCGGAAGGAGAGGGCAGCCGGAGGAGAGAGAGGGCGAGCGGCACTTGGGCGGGCGGCCCTATGGGGAACAGAGAGGAGTCGTGCGAGAGGGGGGAGCGATCTGGTGCGGGCAAGCGAGATTTTTAGGGAGGCGATGCTGGTGCGGGCAGGTGAGATTTTTTTAGTTCTCTTTTAGTGGGCCCGAGGATAACTAACCCAATTAGAACCTCTCGACCGGGCTAGTTTTTTTAGCTGGGTTAGAGAAAACTAGCTCAAACTAACCCCTCTTGTTTCGATAATTTGAGGCTATTTCAACCCAAACTAGCTCTAACTCAGGGATCCAAACAAAGAGGAGTGTTATTGTACATGCTACAAAGGTGGACCGTAGCACATTGTTTTTATGGGTATATCACCACATTGTTTTCTCTGCTGGGTTCACTTTGGGCTACCGTGGTTACATACGGCTGGTTCAACTGGCTGCCGTGGTTCGCACTCCTCCGACCGAGTAGTAGTCCTTCGTTCCTAAATATAAGTCTTCGTAGATATTTCACTGTGGACCACATACGGATGTATATAGATGCATTTTATGTGTAGATTCACTCATTTTTCTCCATATGTGGTCCATAGTGAAATCTCTCCAAAGACTTATATTTAGGAATGGAGAGAGTAGTATATATACCGCATCATTCTTTGCTCCTTCTTACTACTTCGACATGTGGGAGAGTCAGCATCCGGGTCGATGTGTCATGCACCAGATTAGAGCGCGGAACGGAAGGGGGGCATCACCCCGGTCGGAGCGCCAGTAATTCATGACTATAGTGAGTGGTCATATCGCAAGTCTTTCCAGCGATGTAGCGCCACAAATCGCACAGCCCCACTCGCTCACCCTCCTCGCCTCTCACAAACCGCCTACCCGAAAATTGTCGCAGCGTCTTTGCCCGGGAAAAGCCCGCCCTCAACTTTTAACTACGTGAAAATAGTTCGAGCTTGTTCGTTCTATATAAATACAGTACTTACTGTATGTTTATTCACCCGTGGGGTTGTTCAATGAATGGAGGGGCGGGGAGCACAAGTGAACAATACTACCTCTGTCCGGGTTTATTGGTCCCTATTGTATTTCGTGCCAAATTTTGACCATAGATTAAACTAAGAAAATGTTCATGCATGTCACCAAACATTATATTTTCCAAAACTATGTTCAAATATGAATCCAATGAGATAATTTTTCTTGACATGCATTAACATTTTGTTAGTTAAATCTTTAGTCAAAATTTGGCACAAACTATAAAAGGGACCTATAAACCAGGACGGAGGTAGTACTGTAGTAGTAAGTAGGAGTCGTAGAGTAGTCACCTTAAATAGAGAGTTTCTTTTCTTTAATGCCACATACACAAATTGAAACGCTTGTTGTGGAGATGAAAATATAATCACTCCACTATATATGGACGCAGGGGGCCTGAGCGCTTGATTTACTAGGGTTGCTCACTTCATTCTCTCATCCTCTCCAGATATAAACAAGACAGCTGTCGGCGTTCTGGGAACGGGGGTCCCCAGTCTTGCCTACCTGCGGCCTGCGGCATGGCTCGAAGGAGGCCCAGCACGGACCATCTTCATCAACGCAAGCTCAAGACCCTCGCGAGGGGCCAAGCCTCGCGGGGCGGACGACAAGGAGCTTCCTCAGGCATGGCCTCGTCGGGGCTGGCTCATGAGGAGGCGGAGAGTTCAAGGCAGGGTACCTCGCGAGGTGCCCATGACGCAAGCCATGACGACCAAGGGCGCCCGGTCGGCGCCAGCCCGCAGTTGTCCTCCTTTCCCCTTTGGTGCAAAGGGAGCAAGCGCAGCGAGAGTATCAAGCAAAGGCATCCATTTCGGTGCAACAAGACCAAGACCACCCCAGCAATTTGGAAGGGAGTCATCGTGGAGCCCAAGCAAAGGCGTCATCACCAGAGCCTTTGGCGGCGAGGACCAACTTTAGTCGAGGATAAGTGTACCCGCTGTTCCCCTTCAAAATGGCCAATTGTTGGCGCCCTTCCCGCTCAATTTTTGGGAAGAGGCCGGGGCCTTCGCCTATAAATAGGAGTAGCCACCCCAGGCAGGGAGATCCGAATCCTCATCAAGAAACCGAGTAGCTAGAGCGACCGAACCCCACCTAGCAGTTCATCGACTTTTCGCCAGAAACAGAGACCCTCGCGAGGTCTGTTCTTCCTTGTATTGTTCCTCATCGTGCCAAGAGGCAATCCACCACACCACACTGCTGGAGTAGGGTACTACACCACAATGGTGGCTCGAACCGAGATAAATCTCGTGTCTCTTGTGCTGTTCCGTTTAGTAGTTTAGGTCCCAGCGATTCGGCGAGGTGCGAGACGGTGGAGGGTTGGATCTCTGCGCGCACCCCAGTGTTCGAACCTCAAGGGTCTGCCGGAACCCGAAATCCGACATTTGGCGCGCCAAGTAGGGGTGCGCCGGAATCTGCCTTTCGTCGCCTCGTTCTTCCCCGGCCACCGCAACCATGTTCGGCGCCCGTCGAACCAGCGCCCGGCCAGCCGCCGTCACCTCCCATGTCGCCAGACAGCTCCCGTCGTGGCGCCCTCATCGTTCCCGTCACTGCCGTCAACGCCGCCGCCAGCGGCGGCGAAACGAGCAACAAGCATCGTCCCAAAGACCGTCCATGAGGCGGGGCGGCGCACGCCGCCGCCGCTCACCCCGCTGGTTCGCCGTCACCGCGCCCGTGTAGCCATGGAGGCCCGAAGCTGCACTCATCGCGGCAAACGAGCTCTGCGCTACCGCCTGCGTCGACGACGTCTATGAAGAATGGCTCGACCGAAGTCGCCCGAGCTCGTCCATGGCGAGGCGCCCGCACCGTCCGTCTCGCTGCACGCACCCGCCTCGCGGGCGATGAAACTCTCGGGCGCCTCGGCCGCCTCCTCCTCAAGAAGGCGCCTGGCCCCAAGCGCGGCCACTGGCGGAACCCGCTCCGCCAGCGCCGGCTGCAAGAGCAGCTGTCAAGAAGTTCCTCGCCCACGAGAAGCTGCCCGAGCGCTCCCGCTCCAAAGACGTCAGACCTCGCTGCCCCCCCCGGCCGCAGGGAGGCCCGCAAGATCAAGCTCTTTGTCGTCAAGGCCCCCGTGGCCACGGCGGGCTGCCGCGCCTTCACCTCCGAGCTCGCAGCGTCGCGTAGCCCGCCAAGTTCAAGCAGACCTGCCTCCTCGCTCTGACGGCACAGCTGACCCTCGGAGTTCGTCCAGCTCTACGAGCTGGGCATCGAGGCTGCCAACGGGATGAAAAGGTCATGGCGAACTGGTTTCCCATGGCGCTCAAGCACGGAGCCCGCACTGCTCCTGAATCGGCCCTGTGCACGATCTCTTCCTAGGCTGAGATGCGCACCGCTTCATCGCCAACTTCCGTGGTACTCGCGACCGCCACCGCCGTGAGCTTACATGCGCGCCGAATCAAGCAGCAGCTGGGAAACCTCGCAAAGTACATCCAGCGCTTCAACAACGCACGCCTCAAGATCCCTGTGGTAACGGAGGAGGCCATCATCTCTGCCTTCTCCGGCCCAGCGTCGCGACGTCAAGATGAAGGAGGAGCTGGCGATGCATGAAGATCTGTGCACCTCCTTGGAGCTGTTCAACTTGGCGACCAAGTGCGCCAGGGCTGAGGAGGGGCGCCTCTCCCTCCTCGAGCTACCTGCCGCGGATCCCGAAGAAAAGAAGTCCAAGGCCAAGGACGTGAAGCACAAGGGGGCTGTCGTACTCGCGGCCGAACCAGACACCAAGCGAGGCAGAGATCAGCCCGAGTCCTCCAAGGGCGGTCGATCTGCGTGTACCACGACCTCCACACCCACAACACCAATGAATGCCAAGAGCTCCGGGCCGTCAGACGCAAAGGAAGGGTCGGCAGACGCCGGAAGCGCAGCGACCGGGCTACGGCCGAGGAGGAGGAAGGAATGCAGGGGCCTGGGAAGACCGCGGCCCGCGCCAAGGGTGGCGCGATCAACCTCGCGAGGACCGTTGGCAAGACCCGCCTCGCCAGGGAGGCTGGAGGGATCAGCCTCGCGAGGATCGCCCGCAGGGGAACGCAGGCCTCCCTCCGCTGCCACCGCAGCCAAGGAGAAATGAGGACCGTCATCAGGACGAGGGGGCTGGGGGCTTCCAGGAACCGCGTGCGATCGCCTGCATCCTGGGCGGAGCTCAAGCCCCAGCCTCTCAGCGCATCTTCAAGCAGTTCGCCAATGCAGTCCTCCCCAAGCTCGAGGTCGCGCGCCCTCTCGGGTGGTCGATTGTGCGTCATCACGTTCAGCTCAGCCGGATCAGCTCAAGTCTTGGCTGCCCACGGCGGAGTTCTCCGATGCTTTGTTCCCCAATCATTAGCAACGTGCCGGTCACCAAGACCCTCATCGACGGCGGGCAGGACTCAACGTCCTATCCGTGGAAACATTCAACAATCTTCAAGTGCCTTACAGTCAGCTTCAGCCAACCAAGCCTTTCTCCGGAGTCACCGACGGCTCCACGGTCCCGATCGGGCAGGTCCGCCTTCCTGTCACCTTCAGGGCTCGCGACAACTACCACACCGAGCTCATCGACTTCGACGTCGCCCACATTCGCTTTGCCAGACAACGCCATCCTCGGGTACCCGCTGGCCAAATTCATGGCCGTAACCCACCACGGCTACAACGTCCTCAAGATGCCGAAGCGGCGGGGTCATCACGGTGCCACTGTGAAGAGAGAGACGCAGTGTGCTCCACAGGCGAGCCTTCGAGCCGCATCGCTAGAAGACCCAGACCACAGCAGCAGGAGGCCTCCCAAGGCCGCACACAAGAAGAAGAAGACATCGACCAGACCGGCTCCTCAAGAGGCAGGCCCCTTAGGGCCCGCGCCCGGCCAGGGGGAGCCTCCTTCCATCGCATAGGAAAGCACGCCCGGCGCCCTCCTCAGGCTGGGCTCGGGGGCTCTCCCCTGGAGGGCCACCGACCTCGCCAAGGTCACGAGGGAGGCGCTTGGGCACCACGTGGAGGCGTGCTTCGAAGCACGTTTCCCACAAGCAGGAGCAAGGCAAGGAGGGCCGAACCCTCAGGAGTTCGTCAGCAAGGCCATTCAGGAGCTACAGGAGTCAAGGGTCATGAGGGGCAGCCGCCGCCTACCCGCTGTGGCCCCCCATCCAGGCGAGGATGGTGGGCTGCGCGTCTGCATCGACATACCAGGGCTCAACCGAGCTGCGTCTCAAGAGCGTCGGCCCTCGCGAGTGGGGACGTTGCGAGGCCCGCCCACGCCTACGTGCGCATGCCTCACGGCCTGCTAAACGCGGTTGCTGCGCACCAAAGATCTCATGAGGGCCATCCTGGAGGCTCAGGAGGTCCTGCACGCCGCAGCCCCGGGCGGAGATGGAGATGGCCCCCAGGAGCCGCCCGGCGCCTCCGGATCCTCCCGAGGCCCCGACACTGGGGCTCATGAGGATCGGCTCCCGCAGCCCACCGAGTCTGCTACACCAACACCCCTTCGTCCCCAACATCACCAGTGACATCTTTAAGTTTTGTTCCTGGCTGGGGCGCCTTGAGGCTGCATTATTCCCAGGCCGCGTGGGTCCGTCCCTGCGGCATGTATCCCTTTTATTCCATGTCATTAGCCTATCCTATTGGGGGCGCCCCTCGGGCTGCATCATCCCCAAGCCGCTCGGGCTTGTCCCAGCGGCATGTATCCTTCTTACGTTTTCCTTAGGATTATGCTCTCGCTCCACCATGCTTGTTATTTGGTGTCTTTTCCTGGGTGACGGAATCTTGCACGTTAAAGGGGGGGTGCCTAAGCATCGCGACTCAGGGCTCCTACCGGCTCTCCGGCCCTCACCCTCTGGTCTTGTCCATGGCATCGCGACCTGGCTTGCCAATGACGGCTGAGACCAGCCCGAGAGCCGGGACCCGAGGACGTAGAGTTTCATCATCTAGCCCAGGTTGCGCGTTAAAGGGGGGGTGCCTGAGCATCACGACTCAGGGCTCCTACCGGCTCTCCGGCCCTCACCCTCTGGTCTTGTCCATGGCATCGCGACCTCACTTGCCCGGTGACGGTGAGACCAGCCCGAGAGCCGGGACCCGAGGACGTGGGAGTTGCTACATCTAACCCAGCTTATGCGTTAAAGGGGGTGCCTGAGCATCGCGACTCAGGTCTCCTACCGGCTCTCCGACCCTCACCCTCTGGTCTTGTCCATGACATCGCGACCTGGCTTGCCAGCGACGGCTGAGACCAGCTCGAGAGCCGGGGCCCGAAGACGTAGAGCACTGACATCTGGCCAAATTTGCAGGAACACACTCGAAGACAAGGCCCGAGCCAAAGAACCCGCCTTGAGGTAGGGCCCCGTGAGCCCTGGCCGCTCACGGGTACCCCAACACACCTCGCGAGGCCTCTCGCGTCTCTCCCAAGCAACTAATGGCAGAACTAACGATCGCCACGGCGAGCTCTTGTTCCTTTTGTGGTGAACCTGCAGGGTCCCTCCAAGGAGCACGAAACGACCTCGCCACGCAATCTCTCGTCGGCCTAGGCACGGACCTAGCACCGCACCAGGAAGCATTGTCCTGACCCTCGAGATAAGTCACCCCCCGGACACACTAGTTATCGCAACACCATCCCCACACTCAATGCAACCCTGTGTTAGCAACGTCGCTCTCCTTTCTCACCGAATGATGGCTGCTTGAGCGCCAAGGGGACCCCCGAGCATCGCGACTCGTGGGCTCTTACGGACCTCGGGCCGCTCACCTCCAGCCTTGACCACGGCATCGCGACACAGCATACCAGCGGCGGCTGAAGCCGCCTTTGGGACTGGACCTGTCGGCAGAGCATCATGCCCTCGTGAGGACTGAAAGGAGGAAACTGAGCTAGAACGGAATGAGCATCTCGCACTGCTTCATAAAAAGGATTATATTGACGGATGGAGCTGCAAACATCTTACAAGCCCCCGTGGGGTATATTCTTGGCCCCTCGCAGGAACAAAAGGCGCGCATCCTAAGGAATCCTAACTACAGGGGGCATCGCGGCAGATGCCATCATCAACAATGGGCCACCGGTCGGCGCCAACCCCATCCAGATCGGGGCGGCGACGACTGACGAGCCCGCCCTGCCCGGGAGCGGGCGCAGGCTCGGAGGCTCGTACCGCCGCCGTCTCCAGCGTCGCGAAGAGCTCAGCGGAGCAGCTGGATCCTCCGGCGCCGTCGCTGAGGAGCGGCCAAGGGGCGATCGGCGGCTCTGTCTCACCACGGCAGGACCCCGACCACCTCTCCTGGGGCAGCACTCCAGCCGACGACCCTCCGCGTCGAAGACCTTGAAGGACACCACCGAAGCACCATCGTACTCCAGGTGGATCGTGAGGGCGCCCCTCGTCCTGCAGACCCGGGCGACCTCGCCCCAGCCTCGAGTCATGAAGACCTTGCCAAGGGCAACTACCGCGACCTCTGCCCCGGTCGCGAGGGTGCTGCAGCGGCGTCTTTGCAGCCCGAGTCCTGTGGGTTCCCCTGCCGGACGGAGGCGAAGAAAGAAGGAAGACGAATCCAAGATTTAGGAGGCGTGGCGACGTGAAGCACGAACTCCCGGCAGGAGCCCACGGCGTGGACTCCAGGGGGGAAGACGGACACCTTCGTGACCCATCGGCGATGTCGGCGGCGTCGCTTGTGGCGCCCGGCGTCGCCTCCTTCAGGGCCGCCAATGTGCGCGTACAAGGGAAGAGGGAACCCTGGTGGCGGCCGCTCGCACCAGGGCATGGGCGCCTCCTGGCGAGCGCTCTTGCCCTGACACCTCTTGAGGAGCCTTTCCCTTCTCTTCCGTGGAGAACCGGCGGATCGGAGCCATGGCAACCAAACGAAACGAGGAGGAGGAGAAGTAGAAGGATAGACTGGAAGGGCGCGCGCCGTTCCGTACTTATAGCCGGCGAAGGCCAACCGTCGGCCTCCACGGTCACCGGTAATCATGACCAACTCTGCATGCAGGGAATTGTCGAATCTGGGTGGTTACCGAGGCATCGTGGGGAAGCAGTGCGCACGCGTCCAATCAACCGCCACGCGTCGCCCAAGGCCGCAGGCTGTTAGGGCCCGCGACGCTTTGCACTTGCCCTTTCGCCTCTCTGCTCGGCCAAGTTCGGGCGCGTCATGGGCCCGGGGGCTACTGTCGGCGTTCTGGAACGGGGGTCCCCAGACTTGCCTGCCTGCGGCGTGCGGCGTGGCTCGAAGGAGGCCCAGCATGGCCCGTCTTCATCAACGCAAGATCAAGACCCTCGCGAGGGGCCAGGCCTCGCGGGGCGGACGACAAGGAGCTTCCTCAGGCACGGCCTCGTCAGGCTGGCTCATGAGGAGGCGGAGAGTTCAAGGCAGGGTACCTCGCGAGGTGCCCATGACGCAAGCCATGACGACCAAGGGCGCCGATCGAGCGCCGACCAAGAAGTGTCCTCCTTTCCCCTTTGGTGCAAAGGGAGCAAGCGCAGCGAGTATCAAGCAAAGGCATCCATTTCGTGCAACAAGACCAAGACCACCCCAACGGTGGAAGGGAGTCATCGTGGAGCCCAAGCGGCGTCATCACGGAGCCTTTGGCGGCGAGGACCAACTTTAGTCAGGATAAGTGTACCCGTTGTTCCCCTTCAAAATGGCCAATTGTTGGCGCCCTTCCCGCTCAATTTTTGGGAAGAGGCCGGGGCCTTCGCCTATAAATAGGAGTAGCCACCCCCAGGGCAGGGAGATCCGAATCCTCATCAAGAAACCAGTAGCTAGAGCGACTGAACCCCACCTAGCAGTTCATCGCACTCGCCAAGAACAGACCCTCGCGAGGCTGTTCTTCCTTGTATTGTTCCTCATCAGGCCAAGAGGCAATCCACCACACCACACCTTTGGAGTAGGGTATTACACCACAATGGTGGCCTGAACCAGTATAAATCTCATGTCTCTTGTGCTGTTCCGTTTAGTAGTTTAGGTCCCAGCGATTCGGTGAGGTCAGAGACGGTGGAGGGTTGGATCTCCGCGCACCCCAAAGGTTCGAACCTCAAGGGTCTGCCGAACCCGAAATCCGACAACAAATGATAGCGACATTTTCTCTCTGCTCACCGCTGGTCACAGATCCGGCGGATCCCTTCGCCGGTGTGTGTAGAGGACTAAAGGTGCATCGTTCACGCGGTCATCGCCGCCGAGGAGGAAACCCACAGCTGCGGAGGGGCCCGATCCTCTGCCGTGTCGTTCTCTCGACACGGCGCCCGGCTCGGGAGGTCCTCCGACCCTTCTTCCTCCCTATTTGTATTGTCCGCAGATCCGACCTGCCGCCGCCAACATCCGGCGACCCTCGGTATAAGTTCTTGAAGCGGCCTTGCTCTACCGCCTGACTCCCCATGTGTCTGCATGTGCATCTTTTTCTACTCCCATCAGCTCTTCCAAAGCCACCTAAATTTTTAGTATTATTAGAGGTAAAGCTGCTTCATGCATTCGAATCTAGGGCTTTGTTCAAACAATGAAGAAAGGGGGGAAAGTTGTAGCATGAATCTAGGACTTGATTCAAAGAGGAAATAATATGGTGAAAGTAGTAGAGGCGGATACCCAACCGGTCTCTTGGTTGAAAAGGGAAATAATGGGAAAATGCGTACAAACTGGATAAGGAACAGATCTATTATTGGTTGAAAAAGGATAGAAAGTGGCGGCTGGTGGACAAGTCAGCAGTATGTCCAGGATTAGATTTGCTGCCATCACATAGTAAAAGGTCTCCGAGGATTAGATTTGCTGCCCTCACATAGTAAAAGCTCTCGTGATTAGATTTGCTGCCCTCACATAGTAAAAGGTCTCAGATTAGATTTGTTGCCCTCACATAGTAAAAGGTCTCGAGGATTAGATTTGCTGCCCTCACATAGTAAAAGGTCTCCAGGATTAGATTTGCTGCCCTCACATAGTAAAAGGTCTCTAGGATTAGGTTTGCTGCCCTCACATAGCGTGAACAAGCTCGGCATCACCACTTTATGCCTCCTTGTAGGTACATTGTCTTTGATGCGTCCACTGTCGCATGTCCTTATACCAACCTTTTGCCCTTGTTAATGTAAGGGCGCATGTAAAATGAAGTGATCACACTGTTACCTTAGGGACATGTATAACCAATGTTATTGTTAATCTAATGCCTCTAGTGATAAGATGCAATTAAACTGTGTTACAAATGGCACTCCTGCTGTTTTCCCCAGTATGATAAGTAAGTTGCTCCTTTACGCTGTTGAGTGTCCTGGTGTCCCCACGGTCCCATGCCCTTAAACCAACTCGTTAGCTGCTGTTGATTTACTGTGTCTGGTAAACAAGCAATGCCACCATTAAAGTAATCCCATATCTGAGGAATCTCATTGTTGATCGTAATGCTTCGGTAACATGAAGCATTGCCGACGCTTAAAATTTCTACTGTCCTTGCGTGATTGCCATGAACATAATTAAGATGCTTCTTTTCATTTTGTATATGTTTTGTATGTTCTTATTGACCAGCAACTATTTACTTTCTATCATTTTGTGCACATAGGGATATCCATTTCACCTTGTTGCTATTGTGACCTTTCGGTGAACTGCACAAAACACTTTTTTGTAATGAGTGTCTTGTGCAGTTCAACTCAAATGTCACGTGGGCAACATCTCCCAATTTTGGTGGAACTGCACAAAATGGTGATTGGAGTTTCCAAAATCTCCTTCAAGTTCTGCTGGTAATCTCGTGCAACATTTTATTAGCCTTTGCAAGATGGAGCAAATCCTTTGTCACCACAATGGCACTTTATTTTAGTGGAACTGCACAAAAGGATAAGAAAATTATAGTTGCACCTTACATGAGCCAGACAACCAACCTTAATGTTCCTCAATTTTAGTGCAAGTACTAAAGAAGAACCTGCCAGCTCACAAGAGCAAGTACTTCTTGCTAGCTGAATGATGTAATCTTTGCTTCATTTCAGGTGAACCGCAGAAAAAGGCGCATGAATTGAATCATGGAACTCCAGGCAGACCTCATCCTAGTGGAGCTGGAGGTTGAGTTCAAGGAGGCCGCTAGTAAAGCGAAATCATGCTCTCCTTTCTCCTTGTTTGTGCTATGCAAACATGCTGTGCAAATGGGAATACTTAACTATAGATGTTGTGACGGTCAAGAGCATTCGCCAAGTTCTTCGATAGTATGACATGGCTAGCCAAGATGGATTTAATCCCGATATTCACTTTATCAAAACACTCTAATGGGTTGGTTCTGAATCTTGCAAGCTGGGAATCAATGAGATGTGTAGGCATCTTTGTTGTACTTATTATTTGAATCTTATTTGTTGTTTCTGAATCTTGCAAGCTGGGAATCAATGAGATGTGTAGGCATCTTTGTTGTACTTATTATTTGGATCTTATTTGTTGGTTACGAATCTTGCAAGCTGGGAATCAATGAGATGTGTAGGCATCTTTGTTGTACTTATTATTTGGATCTTATTTGTTGGTTCTGAATCTTGCAAGCTGGGAAACACGACATGATGATGCAGAGGACATCAACCATAACAAACAGTTCAAACTTGGTAGTATTATCTTTGTGAAAGTGCGACAAATGTGCTGATCGTGTGCATCCTGAGAATAATAATTCTAATTGTTGTGCATGTTGATCTCGTGGCACTGATAGAACGAGCCAATGCATTGCTTTTTTTAAGTATAAATTTCTATTAAAGCTAATTAAATTTAAGTAAAGTGACCACTAACTCCTGTTATTACGGTACCAATACTGAGACCGCTCGTGAACCGGCGTGTGGCGAGTAGGTTTCTTAATGGAGGCGTTTGAATGCGCCGAGGGTGCATCTTCTGCCGGGCGTGCAGCGGATGAGGGAGGGTAATGCTGTTGTCGCTGTACACACTCAGCTTCTTGTTGAATCCAGTTCCCCAAGAGCTAAAAAGCGAACTGCCGCCGCCTACACACTCGTTCACTCGAAGAGACTCCAATGGAGATCCGGGGTGAGCTGCTGGATATGACTTCAGCAAGGAGTTAGTTCGCCGTTCAGTCCTATGGCTGCACCAAGTTGAATGTGATGTACACCAACGATACGGACTCGGTGAAGCTCTGCCGCCTCGATCCTATGGCTGCACCAGTTCGGAGCATTCGCCTGTTTCATCAAGAACGCCGATCGCACCTTCGCTACGGTGGAGAGAAAGAAGAACACGACGATCCAGCCATCTGGTGCAACAAGCTTGTCGACATCCGTAAGCAATACAAGATCATCGACAGCAGGCGGAGAAGGACTCCGTGGTTGACCTCGCTGACACCATCATCGACCCATGATACGCCAACATGAAGGAAGACGACCTGAACACGTGGGAGGTACCTCTGAATCTAGCCTACATAACCTACGCTGCCAAGGACGCATACGCATGCTACGACATGTACAGGCAGATCTTGGACATGAGGGCGTGTCTGCTTCCCGTAACCGACGAGTACACGGACAGCCGCACACCCATTAACCCGATTGCTTTTTTAGTGGCTATTTGCTTATGTATGTAAACTAGTTCACTTGTCCATAAAAAAAACTAGTTCACTCGGCTGCCGTGCTTTAAATCTCCTTCCTCCCAACATATTCCTATCCTCAGGTGGACCCAGCAGGTCTCTGAATTTTCTCCCACTTTCTTTTTCGATGTAAACTGAGTTTTCTCCCGGTATTTTCCCCTAGAACCAACTCAACTGTCCCACGTCTAGCCTAAAAAATAATAATACCCCACGTACTATTAACTCATCAAATGAAATGATATTTTATTTCGTAAGTTGAAAGTTCTTACAAAATAATAATAATAATTGTTTATATATAACTTGCCAAGTTAACTCCTAGTGATTGCGTACATAAGCTTGCAAAGATTTTCTTGACGTGCAATCATGTGTTTATGTTTTATAACATTTCTCCGTCTAGCCCAACATGATATTTTCACCCAGCCCAGCAAGTCCATGATTTCGAGAAAAATGCAAATGGGATTTAAACGGACTGCATAGATGCTACATCATTGTTTCACCCAGCCCACCAAATGGACTAAAAACAAATGGATCGGGTGACATGTGGGCGATGGGTCGAAGTTTAAGAAGGCATTGGATTTACATCCAACGGCCGACATTCATCTTCAATCTCTCGTCTTCTTCCCCACTGCCGAACTGCTCGCTCCAGCCTTCAAGGCGTCCCAAGCGTTGTTTCTTGCGCTCCTCGTCAAACGCTACCCGTCGACGGCCGTGCCATCCCTCCACTCCGCACCTCCTGTTATTCTCTGCCGAGTGTAGGCCCACCCCTTTTGAACCAGTCAAGTTTCCCACTCCTCTCCGTCTGCGACTCCACCGCCGCGTCTTCCCCATCTCCGGGTCATTCCATGCAGGGCCTTGCCGTCGTCCACCGCCTCGGCGCTTTCGGCGCGGCGTGGTCAACATACGAGAGTCATCAGAAGAGGACTATACATGGAGAGCCTGACGGCTGGGACCCACGAGGTCCATGGTTGCACGCAAGGAAAGTTCCTCCTTATTACACACTATACATGCACTGTACGTGGGAAGGGCTTATGTATTTCGCGAAAAAAATGTCCCCCCCGCTGACAGGTCGGACCCACCAGCTATATCTTCGCACGCAAGGAAGTGCCTCCTTATTACGCACCAAAAAATGAATACCCCCTGCTAGCTGGACCCACCATAGTCGGTGGCTGACTTGTGGGCCTAATAAGTTGACGAGGACGGAGGGCTTTGTCAACTTAGTCAATATGAATGATTCTAGCTCCAGTGACCGTACGATGTCCATCCAACGGCCATAGTGCTTCTTCAACCTCTGGTCTTCTTGCTCCACCGCCCAAAGCAAAGATCGGTCGTGCAGCGTGCTCCGCCTCTCGTGGCCGGGTGTGATGCCGCGTGAGGCCTCACCGCCCCTACTACTCCCAACGCTAGCCTGTGGTATCCCTCTACTCACCCACACCCCCTGTTATTCTGCGGCAACAGCAGCCTCACGCCGCACCCGAACCAGTGAACCCTCGTACTCCTCTCCGTGTGGGCATCCACTGTCGCGTCTTCCCCGGCTCCATGTCGTCCCCTTCCTAGGCCTCGCCGTCGTCAACCGCCTTGGTGCTCTCAGCGCAGCGTGGACAATGTGGTCAACGACCGACTTCCATCGGAAGAGTACTGTACGTGGAGAGGCTGATAGCTGGGTCCAAGGCCACAGCCCAGTTTTTTTGTGATTTGCCAAGTAAGTCGCTTTGTCAGGCCTGTTGGGCTGCAAATCTTTCAAGACGAGGAGAGCTTCATTAATTCGGCCGAGAAAATGGCCTATCAATAATGAGAAATGGGTTGTACATTTTTAAAACACATCAAACCGGCAATTAGTTTCAAATATCTTTTTTTCATTTTGAGATTTTAAATTACATTATTTTTTATGCGTGGAGAATTTGTTGGATTTTATATTGATATACATTTATTTTTAAATCAGTTTGAATGTGAGTCGAAATTTCGGGATTAAAAACAGTTCGTAGCATAGAAATATGCAAAATTACGTATAATTTTTTAACCATGGGCACAATATGGGCTGTAATGCTAACAAAAAGAATATGAGCTCCAAAAAAACCTAAGAATTAGCAAATGGGCTGTAAATTATTAGAAATAATGGCAGATGGGTTGTATGCTGTTTTCCACAGATTTGAGGCTTTCCTAAAAAAAGGTTGACACACAAGCGTTGGATCGTTGGATGTCCATCCAACGGCCGTCGTCTTCATCAATCTCTGCTCTTCTGCTCGGCCGCTCAAACAAGCGCCGGCGGGACTGCCTGCTCCCTCCTCCCCGCGGCCGATTGTGCTGCCGCGCAGGCCTCACCGCCCCACCGTACTCCCATCGCTGGCCTAGCCATCCCTCTACTCACCACACCTGCTGTTATTCTCCGGCGACGGCAGACGAACCAGTAAACCCTCGTACAGTCGTACTCCCCTCCGCGTGGGAAACAACTGCCGAGTCTTCCCTGCCTCCATGTCGTTCCCTTCCTAGGCCTCGCCGTCGTCCACCGCCCTGGAACTCTCGGCCCGGCCTGGTCAACATGGTCAACGACCGACATGCATCTGAAGTGGATTGTATGTGGAGAGGCCGACAGCTGGGTCCATGGCCGCACGCAAGGAAATGCCTCCTTATTACGCGCAAAATAATGATTCCTCCACCTGACATCAGGGACCCACTGAAAGGGCCTCTCAGATTTCGCGAAAAAATGTTACCATCACGATACTCGCACCCACCAGCTATATCTTCGCACGCAAGGAAGTGCCTCCTTATTACGCACAAAAAATGAATACTCCCCACATTAGCTGGGACCCGGTATAGTGGCAGGCTAACTTGTGGGCCTACTAAGTTGACGGGACGGAGGGTTTTGTCAACTTAGTCAATATGCACGATTCTAGCTCCGGTGGACCGTCGATGTCCATCCAACGGCCGTAGTGCTTCTTCAACCTCTGGTCTTCTTGCTCCGACCTCCCAAACCAGCGCCACGGTCGTGCCTCGTGCTCCACGCCTCCGTGGCGGCCGCGATGCGGCGGAGGCCTCACCGCCCCTACTACTACCACCGCTGGCGGGCCATCCCTCTACTCACCCACACCCTCGTTATTCTCATGCGGCGGCAGCCTCACACCGTAGTGAACCAGTGAACCCTCGTACTCCTCTACGCGTGGCATCCACTGCCGCGTCTTCCCCGGCTCCGCGTCGTCCCCTTCCTAGGCCTCGTCGTTGTCCATCGCCCTTGTGCTCTCGGCGCGGCATGGTCAACGTGGTCAAGGAATGGCTTCCATTGGATGTGGACTGTACGTGGAGAGGCTGACAGCTGGGTCCATGGCCGCAGCAAGGAAGTGCCTCCTTATTACGCGCAAAATAATTATTCCTCCACCTGACAGCAGGGACCGACCGGACGGGCCACCGTATTTCACGATAAAAACATGTCCCCCTCACTTCTGGGACGCACCAGCTACATCTTCGAACGCAAGGAAGTGCGTCCGCAAAAAACGATTCGCCCCCCATTGCTGGGACCCACCAGCTACATCTTCGCAGCAAGGAAGTGCACGGCGGTCGGGACCCACCTGGTCGAAGCGTCGTGGGGTTGTCATTCTGGTCGCGAACGTGTACGTACATCTACCGGTCGTTGTAGAGGCGCCGCACGCAGTCGTAGTAGAGGCGCCGCATGTAGCATGTACACGCGTCGTCTGGCGGCAAGGGTGCAAGAAAGAAAATCTGACCCGCGTCGTACATACGGGCAGGGTCTCGAACGCCTATCGTGCATATGTACATGGCTGGGCCAGACGGAGAAACAGCGTCGTCGTCGTGTTCATGGGGAGCCAACCGGCTGGGTCGGAACGGAATGTGTGGTCGTGTTCATCGGGAGGGCTTGGACGGAACAGGCGATGGAAACGAGGCCTGGCGTACCGCACAACGGAGGAAACGGCCTTGTGTTCGATCGGCCACGTTCGAAACAGGATCCTGTTGATCGGGAGGGGCCTGGCGTACCGCACAACGAGGAAACGGTCCTCGTACGGTCGAAACGGGGGTCCTGTTAATCGGGAGGGGTGTGGCGTACCACAAAACGGATGAAACGGACCTGTGTTGGAGCGCTACGGTCGAAACGGGGGTCCTGTTCATCGGGAGGGGTGTGGCGTACCGCAAAACGGGACTCCATGGGATACTGTTCATCTCCACCGTCGACCTCCTCCAGCCTCCACGGGCTACCGTCGACCTCCTCCAGCCTCCACGGGCTCTTGTTCATCCAGCCTCCACCGCGCGCTACTCCATCGGCTATTGTTCAACCACCCTCCACGGGCACCCCTCCACCGCTCATCGCTCATCCAGCCCTCCACACCACGGGTCCTGTTCAACCACCCCTCCACGGCCACCCCTCCATCGTCTCATCGCTCATCCAGCCCTCCACACCACGGGTCCTGTTCATCCAGAGGCAACGCCACCGCCATCGCTCATCCAACCCCCCCATAGCGCTCACTGTTCATCCGATCGATCGGCTTCAGTTAGCAGCAGTAGCAAAGGAATCACTCCATCGGGTTTAATTAACAGCCATCGATTGACCGCTTCCGGGTTCGATGTAGCGTAACTGCAACTGTCGCCGGGTTCGATTAGAGCCCAACGCCTCGCCGGGTTCGATTAGAGCCAACGCCTACCGCACACACGCAGCGTCGTATGAGAAAGCAGCGCATCGCTCGGCCCCGACCTCCCACCATAACCGCAACTCGCCGAAATTTTCCTCCCTCGCTTCTACCACGGTTTTTCCGTCATGGACGGCCCAAAGAATGTCATGCAGCTGCGTCTCCGGCCCGCCAGACGAAAAGCCCATTTTCCGTCATGATTTTTTGTCATAGAAGTAGGAGCCCACCACATCTATGATGATACCGGGTTTTGTCACAATTATCATCATAGAAGTGTCATATGTATGACAGAAAAAAATTCGTTTCGCCCAAAATGTCACGGATGTGTCTTTTTTTTGTAGTGCACAAGCCATTATGGGCTCTGGCATAGTTGATTAAGTCGTGTGGACTCTTACAGTGGTAGACTAGAAGATGTAGGGGATGTAGGTGGTACTGTCTACCCATCG
Source organism: Aegilops bicornis (assembly GCA_021605145.1). Classification (NCBI taxonomy): domain Eukaryota; kingdom Viridiplantae; phylum Streptophyta; class Magnoliopsida; order Poales; family Poaceae; genus Aegilops; species Aegilops bicornis. Next base: position 483,056,617 of record CM038673.1, on the reverse strand, counting down.
TAAGGTGCTAACGCTTCTGAAAGACTGTGTCTCAGTCATCCATTTCTCAAACACCATGTAGTGCGAGAAATCCAACGGAGGAGATCGAGTCTTGTGGGGAAAAGTGTGCAAACCTCTGCAGAGTGTACAAACTAATCATGGTTAGCTGTGTCCCCGGTTATGGACATCTTGAGTATATGGTTCTTGGATTATCATGTGGATCTCATCATTCTTAATTATAAAATTTGATTGGGTTATTTAATTACTTTTTAATTGGGATTGAGATGGGGTTTACCATTGTCAATGTTTAACAACCACCATGATAGTTAAATAAAATATATTCCTTTTGTTGTGGGGGAAAATTGGCTTTTCGCAAAACATATTAACCATGGAGCCTCCACCAGCCATATATGCATGTAATGATAGCATTATTCTGTTCATTACTCTTTTGTGTTACATTGCCAGCATATTCCATGTGCTGACCCGTTTTCGGGCTGCAACGTATCATGTTGCAGACTTTCCAGACGACGAGTAAGGAGCCTTAGGTCGTGGTCTTTCACTCAGTGATGCCGTTGGAGTTGATGGACTCACTTTATCTTCCAAGCCTTCCGATGTTATCGTATTAGATGGCCTTAAGCCATATTTATTGTAATAAGTTCTCTTTTGAGACATTCGATGTAATAAGTGTGTGATTGCTACTCTGTTATGAATCCTTCAAGTATTGTGCGTGTCAGCATTACCGATCCAGGGATGACACTTATGCACAGAGATCAGACTGTTTGAGGTCTGGTCGCTACATAAAATTGCTTGTTCCAACTTCATGGAAATCATGTCCATTGCCATTGAGGGCAAGAATTATATTGAGGAGTTGGAATCTCATCTTGAGGAGCATGAGGTCACCATTGAGAAACTGGAAGGTCATGAGCGTGATTACGCTAATGAGATTGCAGACCTCTCTCAAGCTCTTGAACTTGAACAAACCACCAAGGAAACTCTTGAGGAGACTTTTGCTCTAGAACTATCTAGAGTGAAGGAATCTCATGATAGAGCTCTTGAGGTGGCCAATGATTTTGAAACTAAAAATGATAAGCTTGAAGTTGTGCATGCTAAACTCCTTGAGGACTTTGGCACCTCGAAAATGGCTCAAGGGTCATTAAGAGTGAGCTCATCAAACTCATCAAGTCTCATGCACAACTTAAAGCTTCATATTCAAAAGAGCTTGCCAAGTTGCCTTCTCCTCTTGCTATTATTGATGGTGCTTGTGCTACTAACTCTATTACTTGTGAAGCATCCATTTTGAAGGAGAATGTTGAGCTTCGGGCTCAACTTGAGTTGCTATCTAGCAATTATGGAAAATTGGAAGAAATCCATGAAAAGCTCTCAAGCTCTCATGATGATCTTCTAGTATCCCATAATGTGCTAAAGATAGCTCATGAGGCCATGATTTCTAAGGTAACATCTAGTGAGCCTCATGTGGATACTAGCACTACTTCTAGTCAAAATGCTATTTTGCCATGTGCTAGTCCTTGTAATTCATCTACTCACAATGTTGGTACATCTTGTGATGAATTGCTTTCCTTGCCGTGTTGCTCTAACGATGAAGCTTATACTTCCTCTAGTACTTGTGTTGAGACTAACCATGTAGAGGAAATCAAAGAGCTCAAGGCCCAAGTCACTTATTTGAAGAAAGACTTGGAAAAGTGTCATGAAGGGAAATTCATACTCAACAATATCTTGAGTGTGCAAAAATCCCCCAATGACAAAGGTGGACTTGGATTTAACTCCAATAAGAAGAAGAAGTCCAAGAGATACAAGAAAAAGGGCCAAGAACAACTCAAGAATTCAGCCAAGATTATTTGCTTCAAGTGCAAAGTAGAAGGGCATCATGTTAGATCTTGCCCATTGATGAAGAAGCCCATTAGTGACAAGCAGCAAGGGAAGCAGCCACAAGTTCACTCTCATGCTCAACCTCAAGTTGAAGAAAGGCCTCTTCCCAAGAAAACTCAAGCTAATGCTTCTCAAGTTGAGAAATCAAGTGAGAAGAAAGTGAAGAGTAGACGTTGCTACCTATGTCGTGAGAAAGGTCACCTCGCTTCTTCATGCACTAGTGGTAACTTATCCAACCCAATTATTATTGATGATATCTATTCTCATGGGAAGGATAAGAGGTTGGCAATGTGTTTGCCAAAGTTGTTGGTACTCAAGGTGGTGTCAAGAAAAGAACCATTTGGGTAGCCAAGCCTATTGTGACTAACCTCTTAGGACCCAACTTGGTTGGGGACCAACAATCTCAAACTTGATCAATAGGTGTTGTTGGAGGGCATTGGAGACTTGGCTACATTATGAAGAATTACTAGACCATGACGACATGTGTTACCGCGCCCGTCCTTTATGTAAATATAGGCGAAGTTATGATGAACTTCTTTTGTAACAATATATAATAGATGTACTGGTTCTTAGGAGGATAATATAGATGAAATTTTCTTCATTTACGATCTAGAATATTGATATCTTAGGAAGGATAGTATAGATGAACTTTTCTCAGCAGGACAAATACAATTGTAAAGTTTAGTTACCAAACCTTGAGATCGTAATTGTGTTCTAAACTTCTAATACCATAGGAGTTTCAGTTGCATCGCCACAATATTAATTGTAATGTTAGAAGACAAATCCATGGGTGACGCATGATCAGCCTTCAGAGATCTCCGTGGGTGTCAAAAGTGTAAAGACATAAATCACTTGTCCAATTATATAAATGGTCATTGGTTGGTTGTTATGCCAACTCAAGAACTTTTTATGACAAATCTTATCAGCGGTTAATAGATGGGTTAGCAAATCTATATTTCAAAGTGGTGATATGTCGCACTAAAAGAGAAGGATAGTGAGCTCGTTCTACATATAGTGTGTGGGATATGCAAGTACAGAACTTAGAATTCTTTGGTTGTAGGCAACTAAGGACTTGATCATGCTACGGAGTTGCAAGCTCACGAAATCATTTGAGCGGGAACCGGGGGAACGGGGCTCAACCTGTGGTTCCCGTCCAAGGATGAGATGCAAGTGCATGTGTCAGCTAGCTACAGTGACATTCATTGCTATTATATGTAATCTCACTGCAGAACTCATGAGTTGGCACATATCCCTAGGCATTGGTTTCAAAATCGACCCTATCTAGAGGTCGAGTCGGGGTCCTATAATCTCTACAACTTTAGTTGGGCATCATGCACTTGTTGAAATATATTGCCCACCGCCCTTCATCAGTTCAGACTTTTGGATGAGTTAGCTGGAGCATGAATTCAATAGCACTAAAACATATTAATGCTAGATTGTACCAGGTGAAACATACTAAATCTTCAAGAACCATTAAATCTTGGAAAATAGTTACAAAAGACATCAAAGTTGTTTGGTACAAATTATCAACAGTGGAACTGAACAGACAATAAAGCAAATTGGTATATGTCACTCTACGAGCAGGGCATGGTAAATCCAGGCGCATGTAGAAACTCACAATGGAGAAACTAGATTTAATGGAATAACTTGTTTTTGAGGTTCCTGATGTAAAACTTGAGATAGTTCTTCATGTTCCTTCATGCTTTTATTTTCACATTGAAAATTCTATGACATCATAATTATCGTTTCTTGTTAAAGTTGTGCCAATAATTACGCATGAAGTACAACATAAATATCATTGAATACTCTTGTTAGCCTGTACATTTTTCTTCAGGTCAGATCACTCACCAAAACACAAACCTATCACAAAAGCCTACATTTTGATCCATGTCATTGACAATATGTAAGAACTCAATGAGGCCACATTAATCATTTGGACTTGCATAGGTTTCCCTCTAACTTGTAAAAATCTGAGCATTCGGTTCACCATCACCTACAGATGACTCAAGTCATACATAGGAAGTTAAGTGAGATATGAAAGCATCTTGAACAAAGTTAGAAAAAAGAATTAGTTGTAAACTATGCAATACTACTTCTTGTATCTTGTTCTTCCCTTACCTTGATGTTCGGCTCATGAGATATGAAAATATCTTGTACAAAGTTAGACAAAAGAAGTGTTGCAAACAATGATATACTACTTTTTCCTTGTCCTTGCCTTGCCTTCATGTTCGGATCTTAAACCTGGAGATTCATCTGTATATTTACATTGACAGCTTGGGCTGCGGCACTTCTTTTCCTCTTGATACAACAACCAGATGGAGCAATCTGCGAACATTGTGAGGAGAAAGTGGAGCGCACAGACGAGGGAGCGGTGTGGGATTGGACACGCCAACAAGAGGTGCATGAGCTGCGGCTGCGCTGATCCGTGATGGTTAGGGTTAGCGAGAGAGAGAGAGAGAGAGAGAGAGAGAGAGAGGAGAGAGAGAGAGAGATCTGGTGCACAACAGATCTCACCTGGAAGGGGAAGGCACTTCATCGCTACCGCCGCCTGTGGAGTTACATAATTCACCTAGAAGGGGGGAGGCACTTCACCGGCACCGCCACCCAAGCATGGTTAGCATGAGGAGGCGCTGAGAGGGAGACAGAGAGAGAAGTCGAAAGGAAGGAAGGAGGGCGTCGAGTGAAGGGAGCCCGGTGGCTAGCTCGTTCCTTGTTTCTCGTTAGTTTAAAAAATGGGCCTCCCGAGAGAAGGAGGGCCAAATTAACCACGTGAATGCAATTTTGCTGCGGGAGCAGCTGCCGCAGCCTGTTAGCGATCCTTATTAGCGAACGGAGCTAGATTAGGCGGGATTCACATCTGATCTGACGGTCATAAAGTCTCAAAAGTAACAATCGGACAACTAGGAATGTTGATGGCCTGAGAGGGCTGGAAAAGTGCTCGGTTATAATGTCTTTAAAAGGGGTCTTCACCATTCGTATTGTCTCAAGCCAAGTCAGTTGGGTTATCAAGTTTCTATACTATATCCAATGTTCCTCCTTTCGGTAACTTGTACTTAAATTGCTTACATTGAAAGTTACTTGCCCCTTTGCATGTTTTGGTTTTGTTCCTTGCATGTGTTTGTATATGTTGTGTCTCCAAATTTCTATCTTGAGTAATCAGGTATGTGTATGTTGGTTTGCACTTCATGTACATGTGTGTTGTTCGTTGAGCCTTTGTGCATATTGCTTGTATTTTAGTTGGCTCTTGTGAGAGATTAATGGAATATCCCATTGTGGGGGAGTGATGTGCTTTGTGCACCTCACAATCCTATAAATGTGTGTACATGAGTAATACCATCTAGTATTGATATTACAAGATTATCTAGTCGCTATGTGGTATGTCTTCTCATGAGAAATTCAAATTCTAAATAGTCCATCAATTATCTCTTGTTGGATTCCCTTATTGCCTCTTGTTAAGTTTTTTTTGGTATCACATTATGGGGGAGTAATATGCTATGTGCATATTTCAAGTCTAGAAAATGTGTTCATTTGAGATATTGTCACCTAGAATTGATATTGTAAATTATCTTGTCCCTAGGTGGCATGTTAGCTCTACAAGTTGCAATTTGCTTTTGTCTGGTGTGAAGATGATGTTGGATATCCTTGCTATCTACCAACGGGAATTATTTCCAAATACTTCTTGTCTTTTGACAATTTGTACTCACTTATGTGTGTAGAAATTGTTGATCATCTTCATGTTGGCATTTTCTTCTTATTGCCTTATCTCTTACCAAGGAATGTATCAACTCCCTTTATCTTCCATACCACTTATGGATCTTGTTTAGTGTTTTCTAGATATAGTGAAAGTGGTGATCCCACCTTGTGCACTTTGTATTCAAATGCAAATTCTCTATAATGCACTAGTCTTGGGGGAGCTATCCTATTTTCTATAAAACACTCATCTTGTGATCATTATCAAGTGTGTGTTGGTGGTAGGCAAGCCGTTTTATTTTTGGTACTTTGTGCCATCATGAAACTTTGTAGAGAGCTTGGTTTGTTTGGAACCATCCTCTCTTTTGGGAGTTTGATATCTTTTATTTAGTGTGTATCAATGAATATCTCATTCCTCAATGTATCTGTTATGGATATCCTCCAAGTGATGATTTATTAATTTGGTATCTTTTCTTCACTTGGCATTTCTTTGTCAATTGGTATCGGTTCTTGAAAGTCTTGAGCATGCATATTAACTTCATGTAGTTTCTTTGGCATGTTTTCTTTCTTTGACCCAATATATAGGGGAAACTCCACCAAGTCTCAAATTGGATGAGATGTGCATGAAATTCATTTTCATATCTATATGCACATATTTTTGTGGAGTTTGTCCTATGTATTGTTGGTTCTCTAAATCTTTGGTCCCAATGAGTTTGGGTACCATTTTGTTTGTGTTGTTTGTCTAGGAACAATTGGAGATGCATTGGATGCTCGGCTCACTCACATGGGAGGTGGTGTCACCATGTGCTTATTGGAGTCAAGCTAGGATGCTCAATGAACTACTATATACTACCTTCAATTGGTTTCTTCTACATCCTTCCAATGATATCTCGGTAACAAGTATCTATTCATGCATTCTTTTATTGCATTCAACCTTGTGTAGGTTGCATCTTGGTACGATATTCATTCCATCTTGTGAACTTGTTTCCTTTCTCAAAGCATCCCAACAATGATCTCATGTTGCTAGTTGTGATGTCTTTGATGGTTGTGTGGTAGGAATTCATTTATATACAATAAGACCATATCTAGCCATGTGTTATGCTTCCAAGCAAATATCTTATTGGTATATGTATGACTTCCTTTTGGATATCTTGTTCCTTCGTGTTGTAACTATTTCGGGTGTACATCCTTCTTTGTAGATATATATCATCATGATTTCGTCTACCTAGAATCTTATACACTTGAGAGAAGTTGCATATCTAGATGATATCCTTTCTTTCACGTCCACCTTGTCTTTCTTATGTTATTTCTTTGGTGGCTCTGTGAAAGTGTGTGCCATGAGTGTGGGTCATATCTCGTTGCATCTTTATGAACTCTTGTGTGGTGAAGATTATTTTCCTCATGCTTATCTTTACGAGGCTTTTGCCATCTTAATTGGTATCCCTCGTCTTGATGAGGCCTTCATCTTCTATCTTTACCATGGGTTGTCTCAAGCTTCGTTGTTATCATTTTGGTGAGCTTGTGAACCCATTTGGTAGTTGGGTGTGTGTGGGGAGGACATGTCATGCACCGTGTACTCATTTATCCAAGACTATGTTGATGCTTAAAGCTCATCCTTATTTTAGTCTTCTCAAGTTCTTTGCCATGACTCACACACATCATTTTGGTTGAGCCTATTCTTAGTTGCCTCTTTTACATGATTGCTCAACCATTTTTTTTGCAAGTGCTAGGCTTTGTTTCCTATATGCTCACTTGCACTTGTTGTAAGTTTCTATTGATTTTGGGGGAGCTATGATCCTATTTTGTGCACTTTGTATTCAAATACAAAAAATCTTATGTGTGCACAAATCATGGGGAGCTTCTCTAGTTTCTTTAGAACACTCCTTTGCTCATATCATAATATCCTTTATCCATGTGGCTCGTAGGATCTTTGGTCTAGTTGGTTCAATTGATATCCTTTGATTGCTTGCTTCAATTGGTATCTTTTGATTGCTTGATTGCTTGTGTCTCTCTTTGTTATGTCTTTGTGGCATACCTTCTTTAGCAATCTTTGTGCCTCAATATAGTTTGTGTTCGTCCAAGTATTTACCTTTGGATATGGGTATTGCATTCCACTCTCTTGTTGAGAAATACACAATTTATGGAGGACCACAATTTATATTGGCCTTCTAAGCTTTTCGCCCATTTTGGCAATCGATGCCAATGGGGGAGAAGTTTCAGAGTTTTGTGGAGAAGCTTTGGTTTATGTTTCCTTAGCATTTGCATCTCATTCGCATGCATTATTGGTTGTTGCATTGCATGGTGATGCATAATTCCTTATATAAACTATCTTGAAAGTGATTGTCATCAATTACCAAAATGGGGGAGATTGAAAGGACATGCGGTGCCCCCGTGTGTGGTTTTGGTAATTGATGACATTATCTATGGACTAATGGTTGCATTGAGTTATATTTGAAGGATTTGTCCATAGGCACTTCTAGAAGTCCATGTGTTGGTTTCAAGGAGTTTATGTGTTGACCAAGGTGCTATTAACGAATTATCCAAAGATTGGTCATGTGAGAGTTGAGCTTGTTGCAAGCATGTCTTGAAGAATAAGATTGTGTGATCATTCATGCCTACCTTTGCTACGTCTTGAGCTTGCGTTGGTTTTCCCCGAAGAGGAGAGGATGATGCAGCACAGTAGCGTAAGTATTTCCCTCAGTTTTTGAGAACCAAGGTATCAATCCAGTAGGAGGCCACGCGCAAGTCCCTCGTACCTGCACAAAACTATAGCTACTCGCAACCAACGCGATTAGGGGTTGTCAATCCCTTCACGGTCACTAACGAGAGTGAGATCTGATAGAGATAATATTTTTGGTATTTTTGGTATAAAGATGCAAAGTAAAAAGTAAAAGCAAAGCAACTAAATAAAGTGATGGAGATTGATATGATGAGAATAGACCCGGGGGCCATAGGTTTCACTAGTGGCTTCTCTCAAGAGCATAGATATTCTACGGTGGGTGAACAAATTACTGTTGAGCAATTGACAGAATTGAGCATGGTTATGAGTATATCTAGGCAATGATCATGTATATAGGCATCACGTCCGAGACAAGTAGACCGAAACGATTCTGCATCTACTACTATTGCTCCACTCATCGACCGCTATCCAAAGATGCATCTAGAGTATTAAGTTAAAGAGTAACGCCTTAAGCAAGATGGCATGATGTAGAGGAATAAATTCATGCAATATGATAAATACCCCATCTTGTTATCCTCGATGGCAACAATACAATACGTGCCTTGCAACCCCTTACATCCTTTGGGTAAGGACACCGCAAGATTGAACCCAAAGCTAAGCACTTCTCCCATTGCAAGAACTACCAATCTAGTTGGCCAAACCAAACGGATAATTTGAAGAGACTTGCAAAGATAACTCAATCATACATAAAAGAATTCAGAGAAGATTCAAATATTTTCCATTAGATAAGCTGGATCATAAACCCACAATTCATCGGTCTCAACAAACACACCGCAAAAGAAGATTACATCGAATAGATCTCCATGAGAGAGGGGGAGAACATTGTATTGAGATCCAAAAAGAGAGAAGAAGCCATCTAGCTACTAGCTATGGACCCAAGGTCTGAAGTAAACTACTCACACTTCATCGGAGGGGCTATGGTGTTGATGTAGAAGCCCTCCGTGGTGGATGCCCTCTCCGTGAGCTCCTAACAGGCCCCAAGATGGGATCTCGTGGATACAGGAAGTTGCAGCGGTGGAATTAGGTTTTTGGCTCCTCCCCTGATCTGTTGGGGGTACGTAGGTATATATAGGAGGAAGGAGTACGTCGGTGGAGCGTCAGGGGGCCCACGAGGCAGGGGGGCGCGCCCAGGGGGGCGCCCTCCACCCTCATGACCACCTCTGGCACTTCTTGGAGTAGGGTCCAAGTCTCCTGGATCATGTTCGGTGAGAAGATCACATTCCCGAAGGTTTCATTCCGTTTGGACTCTGTTTGGACTCCGTTTGATATTTCGTTTCTTCGAAACACTGAAATAGGCAAAAAACAGCAATTCTGGGCTGGGCCTCCGGTTAATAGGTTAGTCCCAAAAGTAATATAAAAGTGGAAAATAAAGCCCATTATAGTCCAAAACAATAGATAAAGTAGCATGGAGCAATCAAAAATTATAGATACGTTGGAGACGTATCAGGCATCCCCAAGCTTAATTCCTGCTCGTCCTCGAGTAGGTAAATGACAAAAGGAGAATTTTTGATGCGGAGTGATACTTTGGCATAATTTCAATGTAAATCTTCTTAATTGTGATATGAATATTCAGATCCGAAAGATTCAAGACAAAATTTCATATTGACAAAAAATAATAATACTTCAAGAATACTAATCAAAATAATTATGTCATCTCAAAATAACATGGCCAAAGAAAGTTCATCCCTACAAAATCATATAGTTAGTCTATGCTTCATTTTCGTCACACAAAGATGTTCCCAACTTCTATACCTCCGATGACAAGCCAAGCAATTGTTTCATACTTAAATAATCTCAAACTTTTTCAACCTTCACGCAATACATGAGCGTGAGCCATGGATATAGCACTATGGGTGGAATAGAATATGATGATGGGGATTGTGTGGAGAAGACAAAAAAGGAGAAAGTCTCACATTGACGAGGATAATCAACGGGCTATGGAGATTCCCATCAATTGATGTCAACATGAGGAGTAGGGATTGCCATGCAATGGATGCACTAGAGCAATGAATGCTCAACAAAAGAAAACTAGTGGGTGTGCATCCAACTTTCTTGCTCATGAAGACCTAGGGCATTTGAGGAAGCCCATCGTAGGAATATACAAGCCAAGTTCTATAATGAAAAATTCCCACTAGTATGAAAAAAGACAACTTATGAGACTCACTATATGAAAAACATGGTGCCACTTTGAAGCACAATATATGAGACTCACTACATGAAGAACAAGGTGCTACTTTGAAGCACAAAATATGAGACTTACTACACGAAGAACATGGTGCTACTTTGAAGCACAAGTGTGGAAAAGAGATAGTAGCATTGCACTTTTCTTTTCTTTTTTTTGGGCCTTTCTTTTTTTTGGCCTTTCTCCCTTTTTTTTGGGCAATGCTCTAATAATGATGGTCATCACACTTCTATTGATTACAACATAAAGATTACAACTCGAAACTAGAACAAGGTATGACTCTATATGAATGCCTCCCGTGATGTCTGGATGGTGCAATGAATCAAGAGTGACATGTATGAAAATAATGCATGGTGGCTTTGCCACAAATACGATGTCAACTACATGATCATGCAATGGCAATATGACAAAAGTAAGGTATGTCATGATGATGATGAACGGAACGGTGGAAAGTTGCATGGCAATATATCTCGGAATGGCTATGGAAATGCCATAATAGGTAGGTATGGTGGATGTTTTGAGGAAGATATAGGGAGGTTTATGTGTGATAGAGCGTATCATATCACGGGGTTTAGATGCACCGGCAAAGTTTGCACCAACTCTCAATGTGAGAAAGGGCAATGCACGGTACCGAAGAGGCTAGCAATGGCGGAAAGGTAAAAGTGTGTATAATACATGGACTCAACATTAGTCAAAAGAACTCATATACTTATTGCAAAAATTTAGAAGTCATAAAAAATCAAGTACTACGCGCATGCTCCTAGGGGGATAGATTGGTAGGAAAAGACCATCGCTCGTCCCCGACCGCCACTCATAAGGATGCACAAGCCAGGTACACTTCATGTTTCAAATTTGTTACATAACTTTAACCATACGTGCATGCTACGGGATTTGCTAACTTCAACACAAGCATTCCTAAAATTCACAACTACTCAACTAGCATGACTTTGATATTATCACCTCCATATCTCAAAACAGTTATCAAGCATCAAACTTATCTTAGTATTCAACGCACTCAAAAGAAAGTTTCACATATCTTGAATACCAAGTATATTAATCATTAAGAAAATTACCATGCTATTAACGACTCTCAAAATAATCTAAGTGAAGCATGAGAGATCAAGTTTTTTTTAAAACAAATCCACCACCATGCTCTAAAAGATCTAAGTGAAGCACTAGAGCAAAAATTATCAAGCTCAAAAGATATACGTGAAGCACTATGAGCAAATTATCAAGCTCAAAAGATATAAGTGAAGCACATAGAGTATTCTATCTAATTTCAATTCATGTATGGCTCTCTCAAAAGGTGTGTACAGCAAGGATGATTGTGGTAAACTAACAAGCAAAGACTCAAATAATACAAGACGCTCCAAGTAAAACACATATCATGTTGGTGAATAAAAATATAGCTCCAAGTAAATTACCGATGGAAGTAGACGAAAGAGGGATGCCTTCAGGGCATCCCCAAGCTTTGACTTTTTGGTGTCCTTGGATTATCTTGGGGGTTCCATGGGCATACCAAGCTTAGGCTCTTGCCACTCCTTGTTCCATAATCCATCAAAAGAATTCACCCAAAACTTGAAAACTTCACAACACAAAACTCAATAGAAATCTCGTGAGCTCCGTTAGAGAAAGAAAACAAAAGACTACTTTAAGGTACTGTAATGAACTCATTCTTTATTTGTATTGGTGTTAAACCTACTGTATTACAACTTCTCTATGGATTATAAACTATTTTACTAACCATAGATTCATCAAAATAAGCAAACAACACACGCAAAACAGAATCTGTCAAAAACAGAACAGTCTGTAGTAATCTGTAACTAACTCAAACTTCTGGAACCCAAAAAATTCTACCAAAATTAGACGACCAGGAAAATTTGTTTATTGATCAGCAGCAATTGGAATCAGTATTTTCTAACGTTCTGGTGATTTTTAACAATTCGGGCACTGAGCACAAAGATTCTGGAAATTACAGCAAGATCAAATAACTATCATCCAAGAAGATCCAATAGGTTCAACTTGGCACAAACACTAATTAAAAGATAAAACCACATCTAAACAGAGGCTAGATGTATTATTTATTCCTAAACAGAAGCAAAAACAAAAAACTAAAAATAAAATTGGGTTGCCTCCCAACAAGCGCTATCGTTTAACGCACCTAGCTAGGCATAAAAGCAAGGATAGATCAAGGTATTGCCATCTTTGATTTTCAGTTTTTTAGCAGAGTCATGCTCGAGTACGGGTGGTTCTTGCCTCTTCCCTTCATATTCGGAAATTTTTAGATCTAAAGAATCCAACCGCTTATTACAAAGAGTAATCAACATATTCATGCGGTGAAGATTTCCGCTAACACTTTTAAGAGGCTCAAGAGACTTTTGTAAAAAAATTGTTACTTCGCAAATCTTCTCAAACACTTGGGTTTCTTCCTGGGTAGGATGAGATCCTCCCTTTTGGGGTAGTGTTCCCACTATCCCCTCTATAATTTCATGCAATACTGGGATCAATCTCAATGTAATTTCCCTTGGCAATGCAATCCAAGAGTTGTCTATGCGTCATATTTAACCCAACATAAAAATTGCGAAGAAGAATTCTAAAGTTCACCTCTAGGGTACACTTACGATAAGATTCCATCATCCTATACCAAGCATCTTTTAAGTTTTCTCCTTGCCTTTGCTTGAAGTGAAGAACTTCAAACTCGGGAGACATAGGAGCGGATAAGGAACTAATCATGATGACAAGTAAGCAAACTAACACACGAGCAAACAAACGGACGAGAAAAAGGCAAGGGAAAAAGGAGGAGGAGATTGGGAAAGAGAGGGCAAATAAAACGGCAAGGGTGAAGTGGGGGAGAGGAAAACGAGAGGCAAATGGCAAATAATGTAATGCGAGAGATAGGGATTGTGATGGGTACTTGGTATGTTGACTTTTACGTAGACCTCCCCGGCAACGGCGCCAGAAATCCTTCTTGCTACGTCTTGAGCTTGTGTTGGTTTTCCCCGAAGAGGAGAGGGTGATGCAGCACAGTAGCGTAAGTATTTCCCTCAGTTTTTGAGAACCAAGGTATCAATCCAGTAGGAGGCCACGCACAAGTCCCTCGTACCTGCACAAAACGGTAGCTACTCGCAACCAACGCGGTTAGGGGTTGTCAATCCCTTCATGGTCACTTACGAGAGTGAGATCTGATAGAGATAATATTTTTGGTATTTTTGGTATAAAGATGCAAAGTAAAAAGTAAAAGCAAAGCAACTAAATAAAGTGATGGAGATTGATATGATGAGAATAGACCCGGAGGCCATAGGTTTCACTAGTGGCTTCTCTCAAGAGCATAGATATTCTACGGTGGGTGAACAAATTACTGTTGAGCAATTGATAGAATTGAGCATAGTTATGAGTATATCTAGGCAATGATCATGTATATAGGCATCACGTCTGAGACAAGTAGACCGAAACGATTCTGCATCTACTACTATTACTCCACTCATCGACCGCTATCCAGCATGCATCTAGAGTATTAAGTTAAAAACAGAGTAACGCCTTAAGCAAGATGACATGATGTAGAGGAATAAATTCATGCAATATCATAAATACCCCATCTTGTTATCCTCGATGACAACAATACAATATGTGCCTTGCAACCCCTTACATCCTTTGGGTAAGGACACCGCAAGATTGAACCCAAAGCTAAGCACTTCTCCCATTGTAAGAACTACCAATCTAGTTGGCCAAACCAAACGGATATTTCGAAGAGACTTGCAAAGATAACTCAATCATACATAAAAGAATTCAGAGAAGATTCAAATATTTTCCATAGATAAGCTGGATCATAAACCCACAATTCATCGGTCTCAACAAACACACCACAAAAAGAAGATTACATCGAATAGATCTCCACGAGAGGGGGAGAACATTGTATTGAGATCCAAAAAGAGAGAGGAAGCCATCTAGCTACTAGCTATGGACCCGAAGGTCTGAAGTAAACTACTCACACTTCATCGGAGGGGCTATGGTGTTGATGTAGAAGCCCTCCGTGGTGGATGCCCTCTCCGTGAACTCTAACAGGCCCCAAGATGGGATCTCGTGGATCTGAGGAAGTTCTTGGCGGTGGAATTAGGTTTTGGCTCCTCCCTGATCTGTTGGGGTATGTAGGTATATATAGGAGGAAGGAGTACGTCGGTGGAGGCGTCGGGGCCCACGAGGCAGGCGCGCCAGGCGCGCCCTCCACCTCGTGACCGCCTCTGGCACTTCTTGGAGTAGGGTCCAAGTCTCTGGATCACGTTCGGTGAGAAGATCACGTTCTGAAGGTTTCATTCCGTTTGGACTCCGTTTGATATTTCGTTTCTTGAAACAATGAAATAGGCAAAAAAAACAGCAATTACAGGCTGGGCCTCCGGTTAATAGGTTAGTCCCAAAATTAATATAAAAGTGGAAAATAAAGCCCATTATAGTCCAAAACAATAGATAAAGTAGCATGGAGCAATCAAAAATTATAGATACGTTGGAGACGTATCAACCTTCGAGCATCATCCAAATGAAGAGAGTTGGAAAGGTTCAAGGTTGATCAAGACTAAGTCAAGAGTGAATCAAGTTGATCAAATCACAAAGCGTAGAAGATGTACCGAGAGGGATCAAGTGATCCCATGGTATGGTAAGCATTGTCCATTACGCTTTGTGTACTAACCCATAGTATTCATGAGAGTTTCTTTGTGGGGTTAGGTTGCGGTGTGCACGTTCAAGTGATGCATCATGAAGAGATCAAGTTCTTGAAGATTGTCGTCCATTGTGGTGACAATGGACTTGTGAAGATGTGCCAAAAAGTGGCTCACCCATAATGGAGTATGGGGGAGTAATCTACTAGTCCTCACCAAGCCAACGGAATCAAGAAAGGTGGTCCTACTTGAGGAAGTCAAGATCGTCTACATCTAGCTCAAGTGGACTTTTTGCAAGGCAAAGGTTTGGCCTTGATAGGTTCTTTATTTTACTGGTCTCATGGTGGTAACTGGGAGACCGGGTTATAGGATCGATTGTCGTACTATCAAGGGGGGCTCTCGATGAGTAGCTTGATCGTATCATTCGTAGAGAGCTCAAACCATTGCATCCTTGCATCATCTTTCTTGGTTCTTGTTTGGTTCTCTTTATGAGATTTGGAGCTTATGGTCATCTTCTTGACAAGCTTGAGTTCATCGAAAATGGAGTTCACATGATTCTTCTATTATGCTTTCGGTGTTGGAGGTTTTACGGTCTTATTCGAAGAAGGGTTCTCACCATTTTATTATGGGCCTTTTCTAATTTGCTTCTTATTGTTATTTCTATCAATATTGTGTTATCCCTTGTTGCTAGCTTTCCAACAAACTTGGTTTCGTTGAATTTGGAGTCCGTTTGCGAAGTTGCGTCGGTTTTGGTGTCCCTATAAAGCTATAGCGGTACTACCGCTCGTGGGAGTGGTACTACCGCTTGGAGGGGATGTAATTTTATACTACCACTCTTGGGAGCGATACTACCGCTTGGAGCAGTACTACCGCGGCTTCTTTCGTGGCTACTTCCGCTCCGGACCAAAACTCGTCACAAGTCCAGCGGTGGTAGGCACGGATGTATTTTTTAGTACCGCTCGCAAGCAGTAGTACTACTACCCTTTGAGGTAGTACCGCTACCCCTAGTGGTAGTACCGCTCTGTGCGGGCTGTGCATAACGGTTGTATTTTTTCCCCACCTATAAAAGGGTGTCTTCTTCCCCAATGAACCTTATCCTTTAAGCTCATGTTGTTCCCCCATTGTGGACCTTCTTCGAGCTTGCTATCTCTCAATCCCTCCATGGATTCTTGCTAGTTTTGGGGGGAAAGAGAGGAGATCTAGATCCACATTTCCACCAATCACTTTCTCCTCTATGTGAGGGAACCCCTTGGATCTAGATCTTGGAGTTCTTGGTGTTCTCCTTCTTGTTCTTCCTCTCATTTTCCTCCCTAGCATTAGTTGCTTTGGTGGGATTTGGGAGAGAAGGACTTGGGCACTCCGTGTGCCCTTGCCATTGCATTTGGTGCATCGGTTTGAGTTCTCCACGGTGATACGTGGAAGTTACAAGTTGAGAAGCTTATTACTCTTGGGTGCTTGGTACCCTTGAGCTTGTTCCTCTTGGGTTCTTGGCGCCCTAGACGGTTGGTGGTGTTTGGAGCTCAATCATTGTGGTGCAAAGCTCCAGACAGCGTCGGGTCTCCAATTAGGTTGTGGAGATCGCCCCGAGCAATTTGACGGGTACCGGGACCGCCCCCAAGGGTTGCCAAAGTGTACGGGTTCGGTGACCGCCCCAAGGGTTGCCATTTGTACGGGTTCGGTGACCGCCCTCAAGGGTCCCTAAGTGGAATCACGACATCTTGCATTGTGAGAGGGCGTGAGGAGATTCTGATGGCCCTAGTGGCTTCTTGGGAAGCATTGTGCCTCCACACCGCTCCAAGCGGAGATTAGCATCCGCAAGGGTGTGAACTTGGGATACATCGTCGTCTCCACGTGCCTCGGTTATCTCTTACCCGAGCACTTTACTTATGCACTTTACTTTGTGATAGCCATATTATTTCTTGTCATATATCTTGCTATCACCTAGTAGTTTATCTTGCTCGGCATTAGTTGTTGGTGCACATAGGTGAGCCTAGTTGTTGTAGGTTTTGTGCTTGACAAATTAACCGCTAGGTTTATTCCGCATTTGTTCAAGCCTAAACCGCAATTATTTTAAAGCACCTATTCACCCCCTCTAGGCGACATCCTTGATCTTTCACCGGTTGTTTCGCCCTTGAATCAGCATGCTCTGTGAATGTACTTGACTTCATACACAACCAGGGGGAGGTTGTCCACCCATACAAACACGGGCCATGTGCTATGGTTGGTGTTCGTTGCCAAACGGATTCATGCCATCAAGACATGCGCCGAGCACGATGTTCCTTGCATCACATTCGAAATACCGATAGAAGCCGTTCAATGCTCTCCACTGGCTTCCATACTTTACGTGTCTCAGCTTCGGATCATCTCCATCGCCGGGCTTCTTCCTCTCCGCGTGCTAGCGCATGAACTTTGCTTCCTTGGGATCTATGAAATACTGCTGGAGACGGGGAGTGATAGGTAAGCACCATACAACTTTCTTGGTACATTTCTTCCCGGCCTTCTTGTATCAAGAAGCATTGCACACCGGACAACTTGTTTTTTCCGCGTGCTCCTTCTGATAAATTGTGCAATCGTTGATGTATGCATGGTATCTAATGTGCGGCAGATCAAGAGGGCACACGATCTTCTTGGCCTCATCCACACTAGTAGGACATAGATTCCCCGCAGGAAGGACATCCTTTAGGTACTTGAGATGCTCATCGAGGCTAGTGTCGGTCCATTTGTTCTTAGCCTTCGTCTTCAGGAGTTGGAGCGTGAAACTCAAGTGGGTCACCTCAGGATTGCAACCATCATACAATGGAGTGTTCGAGTTAACCACCGATTCTTTGCAGCTTAGCCTCCTCTCTAGAAGCAGCTCTCTCAAGATTGCCTCCTCATGGGCGAAGTGCTTGAACATGAGGGTCCCGCACGATTGAACTTAGTACCAACAAACTCTGCGGCTTGGAGTCCACGTTCTCTCCTCCGCCATGTCCGGCCCCTTCTCCGTCGCCATTTCCGGCCTCTTCCAAGCCGCCATTATCGATCATCTCTTCGTCTTACCCCGTGTCGTCATTGCCTGCCTCGTCGGCGTCCTATGAAGGAAATATGCCCTAGAGGCAATAATAAAGTTGTTGTTTTATTTCCTTATATCATGATAAATATCTATTATTCATGCTAGAATTGTATTGACCGGAAACTTAGTACATGTGTGAATACATAGACAAAACTGAGTGTCCCTAGTATGCCTCTACTTGACTAGCTCGTTAATCAAAGATGGTTAAGTTTCCTAGCCATAGACATGTGTTATCATTTGATGAACGGGATCACATCATTAGAGAATGATGTGATGGACAAGACCCATCCGTTAGCATAGCATATTGATCGTTTAGTTTTATTGCTATTGCTTTCTTCATGACTTATACATGTTCCTCTTGCTATTGCTATCCAGCATGCATCTAGAGTATTAAGTTAAAAACAGAGTAACGCCTTAAGCAAGATGACATGATGTAGAGGAATAAATTCATGCAATATCATAAATACCCCATCTTGTTATCCTCGATGACAACAATACAATATGTGCCTTGCAACCCCTTCTGTCACTGGGTAAGGACACCGCAAGATTGAACCCAAAGCTAAGCACTTCTCCCATTGTAAGAACTACCAATCTAGTTGGCCAAACCAAACGGATATTTCGAAGAGACTTGCAAAGATAACTCAATCATACATAAAAGAATTCAGAGAAGATTCAAATATTTTCCATAGATAAGCTGGATCATAAACCCACAATTCATCGGTCTCAACAAACACACCACAAAAAGAAGATTACATCGAATAGATCTCCACGAGAGGGGAGAACATTGTATTGAGATCCTAAAAGAGAGAGGAAGCCATCTAGCTACTAGCTATGGTCCCGAAGGTCTGAAGTAAACTTCTCACACTTCATCGGAGGGGCTATGGTGTTGATGTAGAAGCCCTCCGTGGTGGATGCCCTCTCCGTGAGCTCCTAACAGGCCCCAAGATGGGATCTCGTGGATACGGAAGTTGCGGCGGTGGAATTAGGTTTTGGCTCCTCCCCGATCTGTTGGGGGTATGTAGGTATATATAGGAGGAAGGAGTACGTCGGTGGGCGTCGGGGGGCCCACGAGGCGGCGGGCGCGCCCGAGCGCGCCCTCCACCTCGTGACCACCTGTGGCACTTCTTGGAGTAGGGTCCAAGTCTCCTGGATCACGTTCGGTGAGAAGATCACGTTCCCGAAGGTTTCATTCCGTTTGGACTCCGTTTGATATTTCGTTTCTTCGAAACACTGAAATAGGCAAAAAACAGCAATTCTGGGCTGGGCCTCCGGTTAATAGGTTAGTCCCAAAATTAATATAAAAGTGGAAAATAAAGCCCATTATAGTCCAAAACAATAGATAAAGTAGCATGGAGCAATCAAAAATTATAGATACGTTGGAGACGTATCAACCTTCAGGGCATCATCCAAATGAAGAGAGTTGGAAAGGTTCAAGGTTGATCAAGACTAAGTCAAGAGTGAATCAAGTTGATCAAATCACAAAGCGTAGAAGATGTACCGAGAGGGATCAAGTGATCCCATGGTATGGTAAGCATTGTCCATTACGCTTTGTGTACTAACCCATAGTATTCATGAGAGTTTCTTTGTGGGGTTAGGTTGCGGTGTGCACGTTCAAGTGATGCATCATGAAGAGATCAAGTTCTTGAAGATTGTCGTCCATTGTGGTGACAATGGACTTGTGAAGATGTGCCAAAAAGTGGCTCACCCATAATGGAGTATGGGGAGTAATCTACTAGTCCTCACCAAGCCAACGGAATCAAGAAAGGTGGTCCTACTTGAGGAAGTCAAGATCGTCTACATCTAGCTCAAGTGGACTTTTTGCAAGGCAAAGGTTTGGCCTTGATAGGTTCTTTATTTTACTGGTCTCATGGTGGTAACTGGGAGACCGGGTTATAGGATCGATTGTCGTACTATCAAGGGGGCTCTCGATGAGTAGCTTGATCGTATCATTCGTAGAGAGCTCAAACCATTGCATCCTTGCATCATCTTTCTTGGTTCTTGTTTGGTTCTCTTTATGAGATTTGGAGCTTATGGTCATCTTCTTGACAAGCTTGAGTTCATCGAAAATGGAGTTCACATGATTCTTCTATTGCGTTTTCGGTGTTGGAGGTTTTACCGGTCTTATTCGAAGAAGGGTTCTCACCATTTTCTTATGGGCCTTTTCTAATTTGCTTCTTATTGTTATTTCTATCAATATTGTGTTATCCCTTGTTGCTAGCTTTCCAACAAACTTGGTTTCGTTGAATTTGGAGTCCGTTTGCAGAAGTTGCGTCAGTTTTGGTGTCCCTATAAAAGCTATAGCGGTACTACCGCTCGTGGGAGTGGTACTACCGCTTGGAGGGGATGTAATTTTATACTACCACTCTTGGGAGCGATACTACCGCTTGGAGCAGTACTACCGCGGCTTCTTTCGTGGCTACTTCCGCTCCGGACCAAAAACTCGTCACAAGTCCAGCGGTGGTAGGCACGGATGTATTTTTTAGTACCGCTCGCAAGCAGTAGTACTACTACCCTTTGAGGTAGTACCGCTACCCCTAGTGGTAGTACCGCTCTGTGCGGGCTGTGCATAACGGTTGTATTTTTCCCCACCTATAAAAGGGTGTCTTCTTCCCCAATGAACCTTATCCTTTAAGCTCATGTTGTTCCCCCATTGTGGACCTTCTTAGAGCTTGCTATCTCTCAATCCCTCCATGGATTCTTGCTAGTTTTGGGGGGAAAGAGAGAGGAGATCTAGATCCACATTTCCACCAATCACTTTCTCCTCTATGTGAGGGGAACCCCTTGGATCTAGATCTTGGAGTTCTTGGTGTTCTCCTTCTTGTTCTTCCTCTCATTTTCCTCCCTAGCATTAGTTGCTTTGGTGGGATTTGGGAGAGAAGGACTTGGGCACTCCGTGTGCCCTTGCCATTGCATTTGGTGCATCGGTTTGAGTTCTCCACGGTGATACGTGGAAGTTACAAGTTGAGAAGCTTATTACTCTTGGGTGCTTGGTACCCTTGAGCTTGTTCCTCTTGGGTTCTTGGGCGCCCTAGACGGTTGGTGGTGTTTGGAGCTCAATCATTGTGGTGCAAAGCTCCGGGCAAGCGTCGGGTCTCCAATTAGGTTGTGGAGATCGCCCCGAGCAATTTGACGGGTACCGGGACCGCCCCCAAGGGTTGCCAAAGTGTACGGGTTCGGTGACCGCCCCAAGGGTTGCCATTTATGCAGGTTCGGTGACCGCCCTCAAGGGTCCCTAAGTGGAATCACGACATCTTGCATTGTGAGAGGGCGTGAGGAGATTACAGTGGCCCTAGTGGCTTCTTGGGAAGCATTGTGCCTCCACACCGCTCCAAACGGAGATTAGCATCCGCAAGGGTGTGAACTTCGGGATACATCGTCGTCTCCACGTGCCTCGGTTATCTCTTACCCGAGCACTTTACTTATGCACTTTACTTTGTGATAGCCATATTATTTCTTGTCATATATCTTGCTATCACCTAGTAGTTTATCTTGCTCGGCATTAGTTGTTGGTGCACATAGGTGAGCCTAGTTGTTGTAGGTTTTGTGCTTGACAAATTAACCGCTAGGTTTATTCCGCATTTGTTCAAGCCTAAACCGCAATTATTTTAAAGCACCTATTCACCCCCCTCTAGGCGACATCCTTGATCTTTCACTGGTTGTTTCGGCCCTTGAATCAGCATGCTCCTGTGAATGTACTTCGACTTCATACACAACCAGGGGGGAGGTTGTCCACCCATACAAACACGGGCCATGTGCTATGGTTGGTGTTCTGGTTGCCAAACGGATTCATGCCATCAGCACATGCGCCGAGCACGATGTTCCTTGCATCACATTCGAAATACCGATAGAAGCCGTTCAATGCTCTCCACTGGCTTCCATACTTTACGTGTCTCAGCTTCGGATCATCTCCATCGCCGGGCTTCTTCCTCTCCGCGTGCTAAGCGCATGAACTTTGCTTCCTTGGGATCTATGAAATCTACCGGAGACGGGAGTGATAGGTAAGCACCATACAACTTTCTTGGTACATTTCTTCCCGGCCTTCTTGTATCAAGAAGCATTGCACCGGACAACTTGTTTTTTCCGCGTGCTCCTTCTGATAAATTGTGCAATCGTTGATGTATGCATGGTATCTAATGTGCGGCAGATCAAGAGGGCACACGATCTTCTTGGCCTCATCCACACTAGTAGGACATAGATTCCCCGCAGGAAGGACATCCTTTAGGTACTTGAGATGCTCATCGAGGCTAGTGTCGGTCCATTTGTTCTTAGCCTTCGTCTTCAGGAGTTGGAGCGTGAAACTGTAGCGACCTGACCCAACATCGGTCAAGTCTACGTATGCATACCATCCCAAGATCATCTTTGGTACTCACAAGACATCGATAAAGTAATCAAAGTTCAATCACACCTGAATTTTATTACACGATTCTCATATAGAGTCTTTATTACAAGGGAATAAATTCGGCTCAAGGCCAACTCATGAGAAATAAACTACTAGTGCTGCGGAAGCGTCGAGGTAAGCGAGTCCATCCGACTCCAAAGGGCAATCGCCAAGCGGGCGTGGCCTCACTCCCGATCGGAATATATCTACGCAACATAATACGTTGCAGCCATGTAGGTCGACTTTTGGAATAAGTGGCAAGTCATGAAGAATAACAATAATAAAGTTACTACACTATATGCATTTTGGCTGTGGAGCTCTAAGTTTCATCATTTTGCGTAAAGCCAATTTTATCCTACTACGGTGGACTTATTTGCAAATTACTACAAATTGTTGGTAGTTATTGAGATGGTTCCGCCAACCAAAATCTCGTTCCCAAATTATTAAGTCATAAACCCTCAAATTAATTCATTAATTTTAGTGTTGAGATATCCGAATACTTCCAAGTTCCAGAGGCTCAAATGTCCGTAACCGGGGACACGGCTAATCGATTAGGTTTAAACCCTCTGCAGAGGTTTGTACACTTTACCCGCAAGATTCGATCCCTCTCTTTACGTTCTCGCACTTCAGGGTGTTTGAGAACAAGATGACCGAAACATGGTCTTCCAAAGAGTTCTTCTGGCCACTGCCGGTACCCATCCAATCCTACCGTTCGTCTACTTCTCGTAGTACCGTCCAGCCAGCGTCACTACTAGGGTCAACCCAGCCAGAGCCCATAATGGCTTGCGTCTGCACAGTAAGCTTCCGGTCATGGGGCATCCATCCTTCTCTTCGTGGCTGGGTGAAGCTTTCCATGAGGATGTCATGGCGCTTCTCCATGCATCCCGGCCACCACTGGGTGCTCCAGGTGCCCGTCAACCGTCCTCCACCCAGTAGTGATTTTCCGAAGTCCATCTTGATCATTGTAGTCCATGGGTTGTCATCATCATTGACTCTCACATCTTGCTTATGAATTTCACTCATCCCAAATCCCGTCTCTGAGCATAGCAAAATAACTACTACGTCCGGGGTCATGGTAACAAGGATTTGGTTCATCCTACCACATGATACTACTCAAGTTTAATGTCTTCAAGATTTCACTACTGCATGCAATGGTGGGGTGGTGACAACTACTAATGCATAAAAACATAGGTATAGAAATAACATGATCAAAACTTGCCTTGCTGATGATCCTCGTAAGCTAAAAGAGTCGTAGTAGCAAGCTTACGACTCAAACTCTACCGAGACAAACAATAACACAATAAGCATAAAGCAAGAGGATCACACAAGATAACAAAAGTAACATAGCACAACAAAACAATCAAAACCAAATCAAAAGGAAAAACTCAAAGAAACCAATTCAAAGTTTTTCCCTATTCCAACAATAATAACAAAATAGTTTTTATATAACAAAAATTTCTTAATATAACCTAATCATGGTTTTAGGTTAACTTAACGAGAAAAGTATTAACTAAGCAACTAGGAGCAAAAAGAATTAATTAAATAGCTATTATAAAACTCATTTTAGGCCTAATCCAATTTCTATTAAGAAAATTAATTTAAAACTTTTATTAATTATAAATAAAAGTTCATCTACTAGAATGACAGAAACTAACCTAGAATAACTAATCACAAGTTAAAAATAAATTCATTTACTAATTAAAATATTAGGAAAACAGGAACTAATCAATTAATTAGGATTAATAGGATTCTGTCTAAAACTAATTATTTATTAATCCTAAAATACCCAAGTTAATTTCTAGGGTTTGGCAATATCAAAATAAAGTGATTGCAAAAAGAATCATGCAAAAATAATTTTTCTAACTAAAATTATAACAGATTTGCTATTCTGACTAAAATAATACTAAAGCATTTTTAATTATTTTTAACATAGCTAAATATATATTTTACAGAAACTACATAAAATTTGCAATCCAACAAAAAAAGAATCACTCAAAAATATTAATCAGAATAAAAGATATACATTTTGAAATTTGAAACTATTAGGCTAAAACAGAAAATCAAAATAAAAAGAAAAAGCCTAATGGGCCTATACTGTGCACTAAGGCGTAGTTTAGTCTAAACGGGCCTAGGGTTAACTAACAACGAACCGGTCTAAACAAAAAAAACAAAACTTAAAAAAAAAACACCCCCCGGCCGTCCGGTTTTCTAATAAAAACACCCCCCCGCGGGGGCTTCTAATCCCACCCCTAGGTTTAGGATCTACCGGGGGGGGGGGGGTTGCCGGGGACTCACCGGACTCCGGCGACGTCGGCGGCGGCGGCGAGAGTGCTCCGGGGGCTCCGAGCGTCGGCGAGCTTCGGCGAGACGTCGGGGGATCTTGAGGCTCGGGGAGGGTTCGGTGGTGTTGGGGAGGGTCAGGGGCACCAGTGGCGGCGGCGAGGTTTTGGCGGCGGGGAGCCTCGGGCTCCGGCGTGCTTCGGGAGAGAGAGGAGAGGGGCTCCATGAGGCTAAGGGGGAATGGGGTGCGGGGGCTTGGCTTATATAGCCGGGGTCGGGCGAGGCGGAAGGGCATCGGGGGCTCGGGGATCCCGGATCCTTGGGATCCGGTGGATCTCCCATGAGGTTCGTTCGTGGGCGAGGGAAGAAGACGGGCGGGGCCCGCCGGGTCGATGAGAGGAGAGAGAGGAGGGTTCGGTCGGGTGGCGGACCACAGGGTTCAGGCGAGGGGTGCTTGAGTGCACTGGGCTGGCTCTCATTGGTGGCTCAAGTGGGCTGGCTTTGGGCCAAAAGTCTTGGGGGGTTAGGTGGCGTGGTGGGCACTGGGTGGCTTTGGTGGCGCCAAGACTTTTTCTTTTATTTTTAAATAAAAACAAAACCAAAATAAAACATAAACTATAAATATTTTATATAGGGTATATATATACCAAAATGATCAGGGAATATTCCCTTTCATTTGAACATTTTTCCAAAGGCAAAATCCAAACTTTATGAAAATCTATTTTTTCAAATTCAAATAAAATTCAGATTTGAATTCCAATTCTTTTGGCATTGTTTCCTCGATATTTTTGGAGTGTCATGTTTGCTCCTCTCATACTTTTGATCAAGTATTTATCGAGGCTTAGTTTTGGAATTGTTTCCCACATGCCAAAGTTTGGAATTCAAATTCAAACTCAAAACTCTCTGAAACTTCAAATGGTATTCAAATTCAAAGCAGAATGCATAGGATGCTTATCTATAATTGTAAAACATTCCAAATAGGGAAATTTGGGATGTTACAAACCTACCCACCTTAAGATGAATCTAGCCCTCGAGATTCGGGTTAACTAGCAAATAGAGTGCGGATGGTCTCGACGAAGGTCTTCTTCGCGTTCCCAGGTGGCTTCTTCCTCGGTGTGGTGACTCCACAGCACCTTGCAAAACTTGATGACTTTGCTGCGAGTGACTCTGCTTGCAGTCTCGAGAATTTTGACGGGTTTCTCCTTGTAAGTCAAATCCTTTGTCAAGGCTGTATGGCCTCTAGGGGCACCTTTGTGTCTCTCAACGGAACATCGGCCATGTCTCGCATGGCACTTCTTCAACCGAGAAAGCGTGAAAGACATCATGAACTCCGGACAATCCTTCCGGCAATTCCAACTTGTATGCAACCTCTCCACGACGTTCGAGGATTTTGTAGGGGCCAATGAATCGGGTGCTAACTTTCCCTTGACTCCAAACCTCTTGATTCCACGGTAGAGACACACGAAGGTATGCTCGATCTCCCACTTCGTAAGTCACCTCCTTGCGCTTCTTTGTCGGCATAACTCTTACATCGTGGATCGTGCTATCTTGAGCCGGTCTCGAATCAGCTTGACTTTCTCTTCGAATCCTTGATAAGATCGGAACCGAGCGGTGATCGATCTCCAACACTATCCCACAGCAATGGTGTTACGCACCTCCTTCCGTATAGAGCTTGAAAGGGCCATCTTCAAAGCCGGATCGATAAGCTTGTTGTATGAGAACTCTGCGTCACGGCAAATTATCATCCCAGCTAGACCCATAGTCTAGCACACAAGCTCTCAACATGTCCTCCAGAATCTGATTGACTCTCTCGGTGCATCCATCATGCTGCGGATGAAAAGTCATCTTGAATTCCAGCCTCGTACCCAAAGTTTCATGCAATCGCTTCCAAAACTTTGAGGTAAACTGCGTTCCTCTATCGACACGATTTTCCTCGGAACTCCATGCGCACATACGATTACGGTCATGTATATCTTGGCCAACTTGGCACTGGTATAGGTAGTCTTCACGGAATGAAGTGAGCTACCTTAGTCAAACGATCAACTACTACCCGGATAGAATCATAACCTGAACGGGTCTGGGTAATCCTGTGATGAAATCCATACCAAGTTTCTCCCATTTCCAATCGGGAATCGGCAAAGGTTGAAGTAACCCTGCTGGCTTCGATGTTACGCCTTTACATCGTTGGCAAACATCGCATACGGCTACGTACTCGGCAATGTCCTTCTTCATACCTGTCCACCAGAAACTTTGCTTCAAATCCAGGTACATCTTGGTGTTGCCGGGGTGAATCGAGTACGGTGAATCATGAGCTTCCTGAAGAATTAGCGTCCTGAGCTCGGGATCATTGGGCACATAAATACGATCCTCAAACCATATAGTTCCATGTTCATCCTTACGGAATCCTTTAGCTTTTCCTTCCTCCATCTTTTGCTTTATCTCATCGATTTCCTTGTCCGACTTCTGGGCTTCGCGAATCCTTTCGGTCAAAGTGGACTGAACTTCCAGAGTTGCAACAAATCCTCTCGGAACTATCTCCAGTCGGAGATCTCTGAGGTCATCGACTAACTCCTGGGGTAATCCTCCTGCGGTAAGAGTGTTCACATAACTCTTACGGCTCAAAGCATCTGCTACAACATTGGCCTTACCAGGGTGGTAATGCAATCTCATGTCGTAGTCCTTTATCAACTCTAGCCATCTCCTTTGCCTGAGGTTCAATTCCTTCTGCGTGAAGATATATTTCAAACTCTTGTGATCTGTATAGACATCACAGCGATTTCCAATGAGGAAATGTCTCCAAGTCTTGAGTGCATGCACTACAGCTGCCAACTCCAAATCATGCGTGGCATAATTCATCTCATGAGGCCGTAGCTGTCTGGAGGCATAAGCTACTACCTTACCTTCCTGCATCAATACTCCTCCGAGTCCTTGACGAGAAGCGTCACAATAGACCTGGTATTCCTTATGTATGTCCGCAATATCAACCTTTGGGCTGTGACCAACCGTTTCTTCAATTCCTGAAAACTGGCTTCACATTCCTCGGTCCAAACATACTTGGCTTCCTTCTTCAACAGCTCAGACATGGGCTTGGCAATCTTCGAGAAGTTCTCAATGAATCTCCGATAATATCCTGCGAGTCCGAGAAAACTGCGGATCTCCTTGGTAGAGGTGGGTGACTGCCAATCGGTGGCCGATTCAACCTTGGCGGGATCAACTGCTATTCCTTCTCCTGAAATAACATGTCCGAGGAATCCAACTTCCTTCAACCAAAATTCACATTTGCTGAATTTGGCATACGATTGATGTTCTCGAAGTTTCTCCGTAACTAGGCATAAATGTTCCTTATGCTCTTCCTCGCTCTTGGAGAATATCAATATGTCATCGATGAACACCACGACAAACTTGTCCAAATACTCCATGAACACCTTGTTCATCAAATTCATGAAGTACGCAGGAGCATTAGTCAATCCAAATGACATGACGGTATACTCATATAAACCATACCTGGTGGTGAATGCTGTTTTGGGTATATCCTTTTCACGGATCTTCAACTGATGATACCCTGATCGAAGATCGATCTTAGAGAATACCTTGGCTCCAACAAGCTGATCAAACAGATCATTAATCATCGGCAGAGGGTACTTGTTCTTGATGGTCACCTAGTTCAATGCACGATAATCCACAACCATCCTCAAGCTTCCATCCTTCTTCTCTACCAAAAGAACTGGGGCTCCCCAAGGTGATGAGCTTGGACGAATATATCCTTTCTCCAACAACTCATTTATTTGATCCTTGATCTCCTTCAACTCATTCGGTGGCATCCGATAAGGTCTCTTGGATATTGGGGCTGTGCCGGGCAATAACTCAATTAGAACTCAATGTCTCTGTCCGGTGGCATTCCTGGTAATTCCTCCGGGAACACATCGGGAAATTCTTGCACTACTGGCACTTCCTCCTGAACAACTCCCGTGAGGGAATGCACCTGATTCTTCATCTGGCTGTGCCTGGCTACATACTTAATCCTCTTCTGTTCCGGGGTGGTGAGCAGAATAGACTTGCTGGCACAGTCAATGTTCCCTTCATACTTCGACAACCAATCCATGCCTAGGATTACATCCAAGGTCTGAGTTTCCAACACTATGAGTTCTACGGGAAATTTGTGGTTCCCGATGTTGAGGTTTGCAGGACAGCTTAAACCTGCCATCATTTCTCCTCTGCGGCCCGACGCGGAGGGGCTTCTAAGGGTTCTAGTGCGTAATCCGTACTTATCCACAACTACCCTTGATATGAATGAATGCGTTGCACCGTAATCAAAGCAGAACCAAAACTGAGCGTGAATTCAATAAAAACTTACCAACCACGATTATGCGGTTGATCATAGGCGTCCTCCACGTCGATATGGTTCACTTGAGCACGAGGGAAGGGATTGGGCTTCTTCACTGAGCCTCCATTGCCATTCCCGTTCCTCCGCTGGCCTCCGGGCAGTCGGTGGCGTAGTGCCCTGTCTTCCGGCACTTGAAGCGGTGATGTGGCTCAGATCCTTCGAGCCGGGCGTAACGGTGCTGATTGCCATTACCATTTCCATTGCCATTGCCATGGCCTGACTTGTTGTCCTGGCTGCGGTTGTTCCCACTTCCTCCATGGTTATGACCTCCATGGTTATGATGGATGTGCCCTCCTGAGTACGGTGCATAGCGGGGCTTCTGCTGAGCTCCTGAGTTGTGCTTCCCTTGGCTGTACTTCCGCTTGCGGCTTTCTATCTGCTGCTGCTTGCCTTCAAGAATGGTGGCCTTGTCTACCAGCTCCTGGTAGTTGTTGAAAGTAGCCACAATAAGCTGCATGCTCAGTTCATCATTGAGTCCCTCAAGGAACTTCTCACCTTGGCGGCATCTGTGGCCACATCATCGAGGGCATAGCGAGCAAGCTTGCTGAATTCATCCACGTCTTGTGCCACGATCTGATTCCCCTGGCGTAAGTTGCGGAACTCACGCTTCTTCAGACTCATGGCTCCAGCTGGGACATGAGCAGTGCGAAAGGCCTGCTGGAATTGGTCCCAAGTGATGCCACCCAAGGGAAAAGTGGCGGTGTAATTCTCCCACCAAGAAGCTGCAGGTCCATCCAGTTGATGCGGCAAAGCGCACCTTCTCAAAGATCGGTGCATCCAACGGTGACTAGCTCCCTTCCGATCTTGCGGAGCCAATCATCAGCCACAATCGGCTCGGTGCTACTAGAGAACACTGGCGGATTCAACCTCGTAAATCGAGTCAAGTTGTCCACAAGTGGGTGGTGGTGGTGGCGGTGGATTGTTGGCGGTGTTGTTACGATTACGAATAAGGAGTTGCATCGGTGCATTACTGCTGCCGGAGCAGGTGGGTGAGCTCGGCGGGAAACCGGTGTCACGTCTCGGAGGCATCTGGTGTTTTGGAGTGGGTGAGAAGATTAGAATAGAACAAGGGTCTATGAGAATAACACTACCCACATGAATGCACAATCATAACACACCAAACATTTATTCATTCCACTCAAACATGGTTCAAACTCGATTACAAAAGCTCATGACTAATCGAAGGAAAAACATCGGCCTAACTGATCGACGAAAAGTAAAAGATAACATGGTGGTCGACTAAAAGTCTTCATCAGTGGCGCCTCTTCTTGGGGTTTCCTTCAGTGGTACTCCCTTCAAATCCTGATCATTGCTCACGAGGGTGCTTCGTCTCCACTCGGGTAAAGGTCCTCTCCCAAGTCCATCTTCTCCTCAATCGCGGCAAGCTTCATCTTCAGGTCGTCGACTATCTCCATGAAGTCCGTGATTTCTTCCTCATGGCCAAGGAAGTCTGCGCGTGCCTTCTCCTCCGATTCGATTCATGAACAAAAGCTTCAGTGTGTCTTCGAGTTACGGCGAGTCTGAATCTCCCGTTTCATGAGAAGACACTCCAAGTCCTGGATGTAAGAAAGAGTGGAATCGTCCTCGATTGTACGGATGATATCTCCATTCCTTGCCCTGCGAGAAACCATGGCGAGGTCTCGAGTGATCGAGCTCGGCCTGTACTCCTCTCGGAGATGTCCAAGCGCCGGTAGATCGCCACGTCCCTTCCGATGATCCAGCTTGAACTCGGTGAACTCAAAGTTGATAGGCTCCGTGTGTCCTCCAAAGGTTCTCCACAGGATATGCACCTCAATCACATGGCGGGTGTCCGTCGGAAGTGCATTAGTGGGTTTCCAGTGATCGAGGGCGAGCAATCTTCAGCAGCTTCACCATCTGGACCAGCTTCCTTCGAAGGGCATCGTCTCATCGGGCTGGCGAGAACTCCGGTAGCAAAACTGGGGTGAACTCGTGACCATCTAGAATGTTGCAAAGGGAGAAGAGTCGAGAATAGAACAGGAAGAATTATAGAATGAAAAAGGGGTTCAAAGTAAATGGTCTCTGCTTATGGCTTTCCGATCCTAGGGGTTACGATCCTACGGTCAGTGTGCTCGATACCATCTCTGTGGCGACTGACCCAACATCGGTCAAGTCTCGTATGCATGTACCATCCCAAGATCATGCCGGGTACTCACAAGACATCGATAAAGTAATCAAAGTTCAATCACACCTGAATTTTATTACACGATTCTCATATAGAGTCTTTATTACAAGGGAATAAATTCGGCTCAAGGCCAACTCATGAGAAATAAACTACTAGTGCTGCGGAAGCGTCGAGGTAAGCGAGTCCATCCGACTCCAAAGGGCAATCGCCAAGCGCGGAGCGTAGCCTCACTCTGATCGAATATATCTACGCAACATAATACGTTGCAGCCATGTAGGTCAGCTTTTGGAATAAGCTGGCAAGTCATGAAGAATAACAATAATAAAGTTACTACACTATATGCATTTTGGCTGTGGAGCTCTAAGTTTCATCATTTTGCGTAAAGCCAATTTTATCCTACTACAGTGGACTTATTTGCAAATTACTACAAATTGTTGGTAGTTATTGAGATGGTTCCGCCAACCAAAATCTCGTTCCCAAATTATTAAGTCATAAACCCTCAAATTAATTCATTAATTTTAGTGTTGAGATATCCGAATACTTCCAAGTTCCAGAGGCTCAAATGTCCGTAACCGGGGACACGGCTAATCGATTAGGTTTAAACCCTCTGCAGAGGTTTGTACACTTTACCCGCAAGATTCGATCCCTCTCTTTACGTTCTCGCACTTCGTGGTGTTTGAGAACAAGATGACCGAAACATGGTCTTCCAAAGAGTTCTTCCGCCACCGCCGTACCCATCCAATCCTACCGTTCGTCTACTTCTCGTAGTACCGTCCAGCGTCACTACTAGGGTCAACCCAGCCAGAGCCCATAATGGCTTGCGGTGCCGCATGTAAGCTTCGGTCATGGGGCATCCATCCTTCTCTTCGTGGCTGGGTGAAGCTTTCCTTGAGGATGTCATGGCGCTTCTCCATGCATCCCTGCCACCACTGGGTGCTCCAGGTGCCCGTCAACCGCCCTCCACCCAGTAGTGATTTTCGAAGTCCATCTTGATCATTGTAGTCCATGGGTTGTCATCATCATTGACTCTCACATCTTGCTTATGAATTTCACTCATCCCAAATCCCGTCTCTGAGCATAGCAAAATAACTACTACGTCCCGGGGTCATGGTAACAAGGGGATTTGGTTCATCCTACCACATGATACTACTCAAGTTTAATGTCTTCAAGATTTCACTACTGCATGCAATGGTGGGGTGGTGACAACTACTAATGCATAAAAACATAGGTATAGAAATAACATGATCAAAACTTGCCTTCTTGATGATCCTCGTAAGCTAAAGAGTCGTAGTAGCAAGCTTCGCACTCCGGAAACTCTACCGAGACAAACAATAACACAATAAGCATAAAGCAAGAGGATCACACAAGATAACAAAAGTAACATAGCACAACAAAACAATCAAAACCAAATCAAAAGGAAAAACTCAAAGAAACCAATTCAAAGTTTTTCCCTATTCCAACAATAACAAAAATAGTTTTTATATAACAAAAATTTCTTAATATAACCTAATCATGGTTTTAGGTTAACTTAACAGAAAAGTATTAACTAAGCAACTAGGAGCAAAAAGAATTAATTAAATAGCTATTATAAAACTCATTTTAGGCCTAATCCAATTTCTATTAAGAAAATTAATTTAAAACTTTTATTAATTATAAATAAAAGTTCATCTACTAGAATTACAGAAACTAACCTAGAATAACTAATCGCAAGTTAAAAATAAATTCATTTACTAATTAAAATATTAGGAAAACAGGAACTAATCAATTAATTAGGATTAATAGGATTCTGTCTAAAACTAATTATTTATTAATCCTAAAATACCCAAGTTAATTTCTAGGGTTTGGCAATATCAAAATAAAGTGATTGCAAAAAGAATCATGCAAAAATAATTTTTCTAACTAAAATTATAACAGATTTGCTATTCTGACTAAAATAATACTAAAGCATTTTTAATTATTTTTAACATAGCTAAATATATATTTTACAGAAACTACATAAAATTTGCAATCCAACAAAAAAAGAATCACTCAAAAATATTAAACAGAATAAAAGATATACATTTTTGAAATTTGAAACTATTCGGCTAAAACAGAAAATCAAAATAAAAAGAAAAAGCCTAATGGGCCTATACTGTTCACTCGGCATAGTTTAGTCTAAACGGGCCTAGGGTTAACTAACAACGAACCGGTCTAAACAAAATAAACCTAACTAAAAAAAATAAACCGCTCGGCCGTCCGGTTTTCTAATAAAAACATACCCCTTCGGGGGCTTCTAATCCTAACCCTAGGTTTAGGATCTAACGGTGGAGGGGGATGCCGGGGACTCACCGGACTCCGGCGACGTCGGCGGCGGCGGCGAGAGTGCTCGGGGCTCGGCGTCAGCGAGCTTCAAGTAGACGTCGGGGATGCTTGAGGAGCTCGGGAGGGTTCGGTGGTGTTGGGAGGGTCGGGGCACCAGGGCGGCGACGGCGAGGGTTTTGGCGGCGGTGGGGAGCTCGGGCTCCGGCGTGCCAGGAGAGAGAGGAGAGGGCTCCGGCGAGGCTAAGGGGGAATGGGGTGCGGGGCTTGGCTTATATAGCCGGGGGTCAAGCGAGGCGGAAGGGCATCGGGGGTGTCGGGATCCGGATCCTTGGGATCCGGTGGATCTCCGGCGAGGTTCGCTTGGGCGAGGGGAAGAAGACGGGCGGGCCCGCTGGTCGATGAGAGAGGAGAGAGGAGGGTTCGGTCGGGTGGCGGACCACAGGGTTTTCAGGGGTGCGGGAGTGCACAAGGCTGGGCTCTCGGGCTGGCCTCAGTGGGCCGGGTTTGGCTGGCCAAAGTGGGGGGTTAGGTGGCGCCGGCTGGGCACTGTGGTTCGGGCTGGCGCTCAAGACTTTTCTTTTATTTTTTAAATAAAACAAAACCAAAATAAAACATAAACTATAAATATTTTATATAGGGTATATATATACCAAAATGATCAGGGAATATTCCCTTTCATTTGAACATTTTTCCAAAGGCAAAATCCAAACTTTATGAAAATCTATTTTTTCAAATTCAAATAAAATTCAGATTTGAATTCCAATTCTTTTGGCATTGTTTCCTCTGATATTTTTGGAGTGTCATGTTTGCTCCTCTCATACTTTTGATCAAGTATTTATCGTGCTTAGTTTTGGAATTGTTTCCCACATGCCAAAGTTTGGAATTCAAATTCAAACTCAAAACTCTCTGAAACTTCAAATGGTATTCAAATTCAAACAGAATGCATAGGATGCTTATCTATAATTGTAAAACATTCCAAATAGGGAAATTTGGGATGTTACAGAAACTCAAGTGGGTCACCTCAGGATTGCAACCATCATACAATGGAGTGTTCGAGTTAACCACCAGTTGCTGCAGCTTAGCCTCCTCTCTAGAAGCAGCTCTCTCAGTACTCGTCTCCTTGCGAAGCAGTGCTTGAACATGAGGGTCCCGCACGATTGAACTTAGTACCAACAAACTCTGCGGCTTGGAGTCCACGTTCTCTCCTCCGCCATGTCCGGCCCCTTCTCCGTCGCCATTTCCGGCCTCTTCCAAGCCGCCATTATCGATCATCTCTTCGTCTTACCCCGTGTCGTCATTGCACCTTCGTCGCGTCCTATGAAGGAAATATGCCCTAGAGGCAATAATAAAGTTGTTGTTTTATTTCCTTATATCATGATAAATATCTATTATTCATGCTAGAATTGTATTGACCGGAAACTTAGTACATGTGTGAATACATAGACAAAACTGAGTGTCCCTAGTATGCCTCTACTTGACTAGCTCGTTAATCAAAGATGGTTAAGTTTCCTAGCCATAGACATGTGTTATCATTTGATGAACGGGATCACATCATTAGAGAATGATGTGATGGACAAGACCCATCCGTTAGCATAGCATATTGATCGTTTAGTTTTATTGCTATTGCTTTCTTCATGACTTATACATGTTCCTCTTACTATGAGATTATGCAACTCCCGAATACCGGAGGAACACCTTGTGTGCTATCAAACGTCACAACGTAACTGGGTGATTATAAAGATGCTCTACAGGTGTCTCCGAAGGTGTTTGTTGGGTTGGCATACATCAAGATTAGGATTTGTCACTCCGTGTATAGGAGAGGTATCTCTGGGCCCTCTCGGTAATGCACATCATTATAAGCCTTCCAAGCAATGTGACTAATGAGTTAGTTGCGGGATGATGCATTACGGAACGAGTAAAGAGACTTGCCGGTAACGAGATTGAACTAGGTATGATGATACCGACGATCGAATCTCAGGCAAGTAACATACCGATGACAAAGGGAATAACGTATGTTGTTATGCAGTTTGACCGATAAAGATCTTCATAGAATATGTAGGAGCCAATATGAGCATCCAGGTTCCACTATTGGTTATTGACCGGAGATGTGTCTCTATCATGTCTACATAGTTCTCGAACCCGTAGGGTCCGCACGCTTAACATTCGATGACGATTTGTATTATATGAGTTATGTGATTTGGTGAAAGAATGTTGTTCGGAGTCCCGGATGAGATCACGGACATGACGAGGAGTCTCGAAATGGTCGAGAGGTAAAGATTCATATATAGGACGATAGTATTCGAACACCGGAAGTGTTCTGGGGGTACCGGGTAAGTATCGGGTCACCGCAAGGGGTTCCGCACTTCCCGCAAAGATATGGGCTTTATTGGGCCAAGGGCGGGCAGACCAGCCCCTAGTGGGCTGGTGCACCCCATATATGCCAAATAGGAGGAGAAGGAAGGAGGGGAAGAGAGAAAGGAAAGAGGAGGATTCGGCCTCCACTTCCCTTCTCTCCCCCCTCTCTTTCCTTCCCCCTCCAACACTTTTGGAAATGGGGAGGCCGAATTGGACAAGGCCCTACTTGGGCGCTCCCTTGCTGCTCCCCTCCCCCTCCCACCTATATATATGTGGGGAGGGGGCGCCTAGAACACACAACAAACATTGTTAGCCGTGTGCGGCGCCCCCCTCCACAGTTTAGGCCTCCATTCATATTCACGTAGTGCTTAGGCAAAGCCCTGCATGGATTACATCACCATCACAATCACCACGCCGTCGTGCTAACGGAACTCTCCCTCGACACTTTGCTGGATCAAGAGTTCGAGGGACGTCATCGAGCTGAACGTGTGCAGAACTCAGAGGTGTCGTACGTTCGGTGCTTGGATCGAGCGGACCGTGAAGACGTTCGACTACATCAAACGCGTTACTAAACGTTTCTGCTTTTGGTCTACGAGGGTACGTAGACACACTCTCCCCTCTCGTTGCTATGCATCTCCTAGATAGATCTTGCGTGATCGTAGGATTTTTTTTGAAATACTACGTTCCCCAACAGTGGCATCAGAGCTAGGTCTATGCGTAGATGTTATATGCACGAGTAGAACATAAAGAGTTGTGGGCGATAATAGTCATACTGCTTACCAGGATGTCATACTTTGATTCGGCGGTATTGTTGGATGAAGCAGCCCAGACCGACATTACATGACCGCGTTCATGAGACTGGTTCTACCGACGTGCTTCGCCGCACGTGTGGCTAGTGGGTGTCTGCTTTCTCCAGCTTTAGTTGAATCGAGTGTGGCTATGCCGGTCCTTGTTGAAGGTTAAAACAACACACTTGATGAAAAATCATTGTGGTTTTGATGCGTAGGTAAGAACGGTTCTTGCTAAGCCCGTAGCAGCCATGTAAAACTTGCAACAACAAAGTAGAGGACATCTAACTTGTTTTTGCAGGGCTTGCTGTGATGTGATATGGTCAAGACATGATGATATATAAATTGTTGTATAAGATGATCATGTTTTGTAACAGTTATTGGCAACTGGTAGGAGCCATATGGTTTTTGCTTTATTGTATGAAATGCAATCGCCATGTAATTGCTTTACTTTATCACTAAGCGGTAGAAGCAATAGTTGGCAAGAAGACAAAGATGATTTGATGGAGATCAAGATGTCAAGCCGGTGACGATGGTGATCATGACGGTGCTTTGGAGATGGAGATCAAAGGCACAAGATCCATCTGTTAGCATAGCATATTGATCATTTAGTTTTATTGCTATTGCTTTCTTCATGACTTATACATGTTCCTCTTACTATGAGATTATGCAACTCCCGAATACCGGAGGAACACCTTGTCTGATTTCAAACGTCACAACGTAAGTGGGTGATTATAAAGATGCTCTACAGGTGTCTCCGAAGGTGTTTGTTGGGTTGGCATACATCAAGATTAGGATTTGTCACTCCGTGTATCGGAGAGGTATCTATGGGCCCTCTCGGTAATGCACATCATTATAAGCCTTGCAAGCAATGTGATTAATGAGTTAGTTGCGGGATGATGCATTATGGAACGAGTAAAGAGACTTGCCGATAACGAGATTGAACTAGGTATGATGATACCGACGATCGAATCTCAGGCAAGTAACATACCGATGACAAAGGGAATAACGTATGTTGTTATGCAGTTTGACCGATAAAGATCTTCGTAGAAGATGTAGGAGCCAATATGAGCATCCAGGTTCCACTATTGGTTATTGACCGGAGATGTGTCTCTATCATGTCTACATAGTTCTCGAACCCGTAGGGTCCGCACGCTTAACATTCGATGACGATTTGTATTATATGAGTTATGTGATTTGGTGACAGAATGTTGTTCGGGGTCCCGGATGAGATCACGGACATGACGAGGAGTCTCGAAATGGTTGAGAGGTAAAGATTCATATATAGAACGATAGTATTTGGACACCGGAAGTGTTCTAGGGGTATCGGGTAAGTATCGGGTCACCGCAAGGGGTTCCAGCACCCCGGCAAAGATATGGGCTTTATTGGGCCAAGGGCGGGCAGACCAGCCCCTAGTGGGCTGGTGCGCCCCATATATGCCAAATAGGAGGAGAAAGAAGGAGGGGAAGAGAGAAAGGAAAGAGGAGGATTCGGCCTCCCCTTCCCTTCGCTCCCCCCTCTCTTTCCTTCCCCCTCCAACACTTTTGGAAGGGGGGAGGCCGAATTGGACAAGGCCCTACTTGGGTGCTCCCTTGCTGCTCCCCTCCCCCTCCCACCTATATATATGTGGGGAGGGGGCGCCTAGAACACACAACAAACATTGTTAGCCGTGTGCGGCGCCCCCCTCCACAGTTTAGGCTTCCATTCATATTCACGTAGTGCTTAGGCGAAGCCCTGCATGGATTACATCACCATCACAATCACCACGCCGTCGTGCTAACGGAACTATCCCTCGACACTTTGCTGGACCAAGAGTTCGAGGGACGTCATCCAGCTGAACGTGTGCAGAACTCAGAGGTGCCGTACGTTCGGTGCTTGGATCGAGCGGATCGTGAAGACGTTCGACTACATCAAACGCATTACTAAACGTTTCCGTTTTCGGTCTACGAGGGTACGTAGACACACTCTCCCCTCTCGTTGCTATGCATCTCCTAGATAGATCTTGCGTGATCGTAGGATTTTTTTGAAATACTGCGTTCCCCAACAGTGGCATCAGAGCTAGATCTATGCGTAGATGTTATATGCACGAGTAGAACATAAAGAGTTGTGGGCGATAATAGTCATACTGCTTACCAGCATGTCATACTTTGATTCGGCGGTATTGTTGGATGAAGCGGCCCAGACCGACATTACATGACCGCGTTCATGAGACTGGTTCTACCGACGTGCTTCGCACACAGGTGGCTAGTGGGTGTCTGTTTCTCCAGCTTTAGTTGAATCGAGTGTGGCTATGCCCGGTCCTTGTTCAAGGTTAAAACAACACACTTGATGAAAAATCGTTGTGGTTTTGATGCGTAGGTAAGAACGGTTCTTGCTAAGCCCGTAGCAGCCATGTAAAACTTGCAACAACAAAGTAGAGGACATCTAACTTGTTTTTGCAGGGCTTGTTGTGATGTGATATGGTCAATACATGATGATATATAAATTGTTGTATAAGATGATCATGTTTTGTAACAGTTATCGCCAACTGGTAGGAGCCATATGGTTTTCGCTTTATTGTATGAAATGCAATCGCCATGTAATTGCTTTACTTTATCACTAAGCGGTAGAAGCAATAGTTGGCAAGAAGACAACGATGCTTTGATGGAGATCAAGGTGTCAAGCCGGTGACGATGGTGATCATGACAGTGCTTTGGAGATGGAGATCAAAGGCACAAGATCCATCCGTTAGCATAGAATATTGATCGTTTAGTTTTATTGCTATTGCTTTCTTCATGACTTATACATGTTCCTCTTACTATGAGATTATGCAACTCCCGAATACCGGAGGAACACCTTATGTGCTATCAAACGTCACAACGTAAGTGGGTGATTATAAAGATGCTCTACAGGTGTCTCCGAAGGTGTTTGTTGGGTTGGCATACATCAAGATTAGGATTTGTCACTCCGTGTATCGGAGAGGTATCTCTGGGCCCTCTCGGTAATGCACATCATTATAAGCCTTGCAAGCAATGTGACTAATGAGTTAGTTGCGGGATGATGCATTACGGAACGAGTAAAGAGACTTGCCAGTAACGAGATTGAACTAGGTATGATGATACCGACGATCGAATCTCAGGCAAGTAACATACCGATGACAAAGGGAATAACGTATGTTGTTATGCAGTTTGACCGATAAAGATCTTTGTAGAATATGTAGGAGCCAATATGAGCATCCAAGTACCACTATTGGTTATTGACCGGAGATGTGTCTCTATCATGTCTACATAGTTCTCGAACCCGTAGGGTCCGCACGCTTAACATTCGATGACGATTTGTATTATATGAGTTATGTGATTTGGTGACAGAATGTTGTTCGGAGTCCCGGATGAGATCACGGACATGACGAGGAGTCTCCAAATGGTCGAGAGGTAAAGATTCATATATAGGACGATAGTATTCGGACACCGGAAGTGTTCTGGGGGTACCGGGTCACCGCAAGGGGTTCCGGGCACCCCCCTCCCCCCCCCCCCCGGCAAAGATATGGGCTTTATTGGGCCAAGGGCGGGCAGACCAGCCCCTAGTGGGCTGGTGCGCCCCATATATGCCAAATAGGAGGAGAAGGAAGGAGGGGAAGAGAGAAAGGAAAGAGGAGGGTTCGGCCTCCCCTTCCTTTCTCTTCCCCCTCTCTTTCCTTCCCCCTCCAACACTTTTGGAAGGGGGGAGGCCGAATTGGACAAGGCCCTACTTGGGCGCTCCCTTGCTGCTCCCCTCCCCCTCCCACCTATATATATGTGGGGAGGGGGCGCCTAGAACACACAACAAACATTGTTAGCCGTGTGCGGCGCCCCCCTCCATAGTTTAGGCCACCATTCATATTCACGTAGTGCTTAGGCGAAGCCCTGCATGGATTACATCACCATCACAATCACCACGCCGTCGTGCTAACGGAACTCTCCCTCGACACTTTGCTGGATCAAGAGTTCGAGGGACGTCATCGAGCTGAACGTGTGCAGAACTCAGAGTTGCCGTACGTTCGGTGCTTGGATCGAGCGGACCGTGAAGACGTTCGACTACATCAAACGCGTTACTAAACATTTCCGATTTAGGTCTACAAGGGTACGTAGACACACTCTCCCGTCTCATTGCTATGCATCTCCTAGATAGATCTTGCGTGATCGTAGGATTTTTTTTTTAAATACTGCGTTCCCCAACAGTGGCATCAGAGCTAGGTCTATGCGTAGATGTTATATGCACGAGTAGAACACAAAGAGTTGTGGGCGATAATAGTCATACTGCTTACCAGGATGTCATACTTTGATACGGCGGTATTGTTGGATGAAGCGGCCCAGACCGACATTACATGACCGCGTTCATGAGACTGGTTCTACCGACGTGCTTCGCACACAGGTGGCTAGTGGGTGTCTGTTTCTCCAGCTTTAGTTGAATCGAGTGTGGCTATGCCCGGTCCTTGTTG
The DNA here is from genome assembly GCA_021605145.1 of Aegilops bicornis. Classification (NCBI taxonomy): domain Eukaryota; kingdom Viridiplantae; phylum Streptophyta; class Magnoliopsida; order Poales; family Poaceae; genus Aegilops; species Aegilops bicornis. The sequence continues at coordinate 483,015,352 of CM038673.1, read as the reverse complement.
AAGGTTAAAACAACACACTTGATGAAAAATCGTTGTGGTTTTGATGCGTAGGTAAGAACGGTTCTTGCTAAGCCCGTAGCAGCCATGTAAAACTTGCAACAACAAAGTAGAGGACATCTAACTTGTTTTTGCAGGGCTTCTTTGTGATGTGATATGGTCAAGACATGATGATATATAAATTGTTGTATAAGATGATCATGTTTTGTAACAGTTATCGGCAACTGGTAGGAGCCATATGGTTTTCGCTTTATTGTACGAAATGCAATCGCCATGTAATTGCTTTAGTTTATCACTAAGCGGTAGAAGCAATAGTTGGCAAGAAGACAACGGTGCTTTGATGGAGATCAAGGTGTCAAGCCGGTGACGATGGTGATCATGACGGTGCTTTGGAGATGGAGATCAAAGGCACAAGATGATGATGGCCATATCATATCACTTATATTGATTGCATGTGATGTTTATCCTTTATGCATCTTATTTTGCTTAGTTCGGCGGTAGCATTATAAGATGATCTCTCACTAAATTTCAAGGTATAAGTGTTCTCCCTGAGTATGAACCGTTGCGATAGTTCGTCGTGCCGAGACACCACGTGATGATCGGGTGTGATAAGCTCTACGTTCACATAAAACGGGTGCAAGCCAGTTTTGCACACGCAGAATACTCGGGTTAAACATGACGAGCCTAGCATATGCAGATATGGCCTCGGAACACTAAGACCGAAAGGTTGAGCGTTAATCATATAGTAGATATGATCAACATAGTGATGTTCACCATTGAAAACTACTCCATCTCACGTGATGATCAGACATGGTTTAGTTGATTTGGATCACGCGATCACTTAGATGATTAGAGGGATGTCTATCTAAGTGGGAGTTCTTAAGTAATGTGATTAATTGAACTTTAATTTATCATGAACTTAGTCCTGGTAGTATTAGCATATATATGTTGTAGATCAATAGCTCGCGATGTAGCTCCCCGTTTATTTTTTATATGTTCCTAGAGAAATATAAGTTGAAAGATGATAGTAGCAATGATGCGGACTTGGTCCGTGATCTGAGGATTTTCCTCATTGTTGCACAGAAAAATTATGTCCGGTGACAGAACTATTGCAGGAGCAGATGCAGACGTTATGAATGTTTTGACAAGCTCGGTATGATGACTACTTGATAGTTTAGTGCACCATGCTTTACGACTTAGAACCGGAACTTCAAAAATATTTTGAACGCCACCGAACATATAAGATGTTCCAAGATTTGAAATTGGTATTTCATACTCATGCCCGTGTCAAGAGGTATGAGACCTCTGACAGTACTTTGCCTACAAGATGGAGGAGAATAGCTCAACCAATGAGCATGTGCTCAGATTGTCTAGGTACTACAATTGCTTGAATCAAGTGGGAGTTAATCTTCCAGATAAGATAGTAATTGACAAAGTTCTCTAATCACCATTACCAAGTTACTGAACTTCGTGATGAACTATAATATGCAAGGGATAACGAAAACAATTCCCAAGCTCTTCGCGATGCTAAAATCGGCGAAGGTAGAAATCAAGAAAAGCATCAAGTGTTGATGGTTAACAAGACCACTAGTTTCAAGAAAAGGGCAAAGGGATAGAAAGGGAACTTCAAGAAGAATGACAAACAAGTTGTCACTCCCGTGAAGAAGCCCAAAACTAGACCCAAGCCTGAAACTGAGTGCTTCTACTGCAAAGGAATTGGTCACTGGAAGTGGAACTGCCCTAGATACTTGGCGGATAAGAAGGATGGCAAAGTGAACAAAGGTATATTTGATATACATGTTATTGATGTGTACTTTACTAGTGTTTATAGCAACCCCTCGGTATTTGATACTGGTTCAGTTGCTAAGAGTAGTAACTCGAAACGGGAGTTACAAAATAAACAGAGACTAGTTAAGGGCGAGGTGATGATGTGTGTTGGAAGTGATTCCAAGGTTGTAAGATCACCATCACACACTCCCTTTACCTTCGGGATAAGTGTTGAACCTAAAATAATGTTATTTGGTGTTTGCGTTAAGCGTGAATATGATTGGATCATGTTTATTGCAATACGGTTATTCATTTAAGTCAAAGAATAATTGTTGTTCTATTTCAATGAATAAAACCTTTGATACGTCTCCAACGTATCTATAATTTTTGATTGTTCCATGCTATTATATTATCCATCTAGGATGTTTTATATGCATTTATATGCTATTTTATATGATTTTTGGGACTGACCTATTAACCTAGAGCCCAGTGCCAGTTTCTGTTTTTTTCCTTGTTTTTGAGTATCGCAGAAAAGGAAAACAAAACGGAGTCCAATTGACCTGAAATTTCACGGAGATTATTTTTGGACCAGAAGAAGCCCACGGAGCATCGGAGATGGACCAAAAGAGCCCCGAGGCACCCACGAGGGTTGGGGCGCGCCCTACCCCCCTGGGTGCCCCCCTACCTCGTGGCCGCCTCGGAGACCCCCCTGACTTGTTCCCGACACCAACACCTCTTATATATACCCAAACTTCCATAACATAACCTAGATCGGCAGTTCCGCCACCGCAAACCTCCAGAGCCATCAAAAACAAATCTAGACCCGTTCCAGCACCCTGCCGGAGGGGGGAATCCCTCTCCGGTGTCCATCTTCATCATCCTGACACTCTCCATGACGAGGAGGGAGTAGTTCACCCTCGGTGCTGAGGGTATGTACCAGTAGCTATGTGTTTGATCTCTCTCTCTCTCTCTCGTTTTCTTGATTTGGCACGATCTTGATGTATCGCGAGCTTTGCTATTGTAGTTGGATCTTATGATGTTTCTCCCCCTCTACTCTCTTGTAATGGATTGAGTTTTCCCTTTGAAGTTATCTTATCGGATTGAGTCTTTAAGGATTTGAGAACACTTGATGTATGTCTTGCATGTGCTTATCTGTGGTGACAATGGGATATTCACGTGATCTACTTGATGTCTGTTTTGGTGATCAACTTGCGGGTTCCGTGACCTTGGGAATCTATGCATAGGGGTTGGCACACGTTTTTGTCTTGACTCTCTGGTAGAAACTTTGGGGCACTCTTTGAAGTTCTTTGTGTTGGTTGAATAGATGAATCTGAGATTGTGTGATGCATATCGTATAATCATATCCACGGATACTTGAGGTGGCATTGGAGTATCTAGGTGACATTAGGGTTTTGGTTGATTTGTGTCTTAAGGTATTATTCTAGTACGAACTCTATGATAGATCGAACGAAAAGAATAGCTTCCTGTTATTTTACTACGGACTCTTAAATAGATTGATCAGAAAGGATAACTTTGAGGTGGTTTCGTACCCTACAATAATATCTTCGTTTGTTCTCCGCTATTAGTGACTTTGGAGTGACTCTTTGTTGCATGTTGAGGGATAGTTATATGATCCAGTTATGTTATTATTGTTGAGAGAACTTGCACTAGTGAAAGTATGAACCCTATGCCTTGTTTCCTAGCATTGCAATACCATTTACGCTCACTTTTACCACTTGTTACCTTGCTGTTTTTATATTTTCAGATTACAAAAACCTATATCTACTATCCATATTGCACTTGTATCACCATCTCTTCGCCGAACTCGTGCACCTATACAATTTACCATTGTATTGGGTGTGTTGGGGACACAAGAGACTCTTTGTTATTTGGTTGCAGGGTTGTTTGAGAGAGACCATCTTCAACCTATGCCTCCCACGGATTGATAAACCTTAGGTCATCCACTTGAGGGAAATTTGCTCATCCTACAAACCTCTGCACTTGGAGGCCCAACAACGTCTACAAGGAGAAGGTTGCGTAGTAGACATCAAGTTGTTTTCTGGCGTCGTTGCTGGGGAGGTTAGTGCTTGAAGGTATATCTTTTGATCTTGCAATCGAATCTTTTAGTTTCTTGTTTTATCACTAGTTTAGTCTATAAAAGAAAACTACAAAAAATGGAATTGAGGGTGCCTCATATGCTTCATCTTTTTAATGTCTTCCATGAAAATAAGGATTCCGATAATTGTGCTCAATTGCTAGAGGAAGAATGCATTAAAATGTTTGGCACTAAATCTTTGAATGATGAGCATGATTGCAATGTTGTTAGTGCGAACTCTTTGAATATCTATGGTACTAATGATGATTGCACTAGTCATGATGAGAATGTCTCTTATAAGCATGTCAATTTTTGTGGAGTGCATAGAGTTTGCAAGTACACACCAAACAGGGAAGATAGATTTTGCAAGAGGCATAAGTATTTAGAAACCAAATGGTTGCAAGAAAGGCCGGGTGTTTGTGCTGAAAATTTAAATTTTCTTAGTCATCCTTGTGAACTTTGCAATGAACGTGGTCATCTAAATATCCAATGCGAATTGTTTCAGGATCGTATCGTGTCCAAAAATTGTGATGACTTGATTTCCTTAGCATCATAATGAACTTAGTTTGCTTGTGGGTTATGAAGAAATGAAACGTATAACTAAGGATATGCCAGAATTTGTCCTTGATAAAGTTCTTGATTTTGATCTTGAGGAAATTTATATGTATTGTGTGGTGAATCGCATTGAAAATCCTTATATTGCAAATTACATAAAGACAAGAAAAAAAATATAAGATGAATAGAATACTAATGAAAGGGAAGAGATTTCTCAATATCCTCCTATTCTTTCTTATGATGAATCAGGTAACGAGGAGGAGCCTTCTATTCAACCAATCTCATTAATATGGAGCTCCAAAAAGAGGACTAAACCCACACATGATGTTAAGAAGAAAAAGAAAAGACGGAGAATCAACGGTAAAAAGGTATCCCTCCCAAATGTGTTGCTCCTATTACTCATTGTGATGATGATAATTGCTATACTATTGGTGATATCCATACTATTAATGATGAGAGTGATTATGCTTGTGATATGAAAAGGCCCAAGCTTGGGGATGCTATGTTTGATGAGAATGATATGTTTGAGAATATCTTTGATGCAATTAATGTTTCTCCCAAGCTTGGGATGCTATGTTTAATGAAGTTAACATTTTTAGCCTCCCAAGTTTTGATGAGCAAGTTTATTATGATGATAGCATGCCTCCTATTTACGATGATTATTGTGATGACACTTATGCTTTAAAAAGTAGTGATGATTATATTTATAAAACTTGTCATGATTATGATTATGATTACCCTTTTTCTGAACATTACTCTTTTAATGTGGAAACAATTTATAGTATTCGAGTTTCTTATGATACTCCCACTATTCCGAATGAGAAGAATTTTGCTTATGTGGAGAGTAGTAAAATTTCTATGCTTGTGCATCATGAAAATAATGCTTTATGTGATAGTTATATTGTTGAATTCATTCATGATGCTAATGAAAATTACTATGAGGGAGGAACATATGCTTGTAGGAATTGCAATAATATCAAGTTTCCTCTCTATGTGTTGAAAATCTTGAAGCTATGCTTGTTTTACCTTCCTATGCTAGTTGATTCTTGTTCCCATAAGTTGTTTGCTCACAAAATCCCTATGCATAGGAAGTGGGTTAGGCTTAAATGTGCTAGTCGTATTCTTCATGATACACCCGTTATGTTTCAATTCTTATCTTTTATGTGAGCATCATTGTCATCATCATGCCTAGCTAAAAAGGCAATAAAGAAAAGCGCTTGTTGGGAGACAACCCAATATTTACCTTTACTGTTTCTGTGTGTTAACATGATTATTCTACTGTATTAATCATGTTTTATAGCTTTTGTTTCAATAAAGTGCCAAGTAGAACCTTTGAGAAGACTTGGGTGAAAGTTAATGTGATCTTGCTGTAAAAAAACAGAAACTTTGCACTCACGAGATTAGCTGTCATTTTTTACAGAAGAGTGATATTAATTTGATTCTTTTTGAAGAAGATTAATAGACAAATTACTCACGTCCGCCAATTTATTTCAGAATTTTTGGAGTTCCAGAAGTATATGTTTGATACAGATTACTACAGACTGTTCTGTTTTTGACAGATCCTGTTTTTATGTGTTGTTTGCTTATTTTGATGAATCTATGAGTAGTATAGGAGGGTATGAACCATAGAGAAGTTAGAATACAATATATATTACACCAATATGGATTTAGAATGAGTTCACAATAGTACCAAAAGTGGTGATTTATTTTCTTATACTAACGGAGCTTACGAGTTTTCTGTTGAGTTTTGTGTTGTGAAGTTTTCAAGTTTTGGGTAAAGATTCATTGGACTATGGAATAAGGAGTGGCAAGAGCCTAATCTTGGGGATTCCCAAGGCACCCCAAGGTAATATAAAGTACAACCAAGATCCTAAGCTTGGGGATGCCCCGGAAGGCATCCCCTCTTTCGTCTTCGTTCATCGGTAACTTTACTTGGAGCTATATTTTTATTCACCACATGATATGTGTTTTGCTTGGAGCATCATTTTATTTTCTTTTGTTTTTCTTGATTATTGAATAAAATTCCAAGATCTGAAATTCTTAAATGCTAGAGAATCTTCACATAGTTACATAATTATTCAACTACTCATTGATCTTCACTTATATCTTTCGGAGTAGTTTGTCATTTGCTCTAGTGCTTCACTTATATATTTTAGAGCACAACGGTGGTTTTTTTTTTGAAGAAATAGATGAACTCTCATGCTTCACTTATATTATTTTAAGAGTCTTTTAGAACAGCATGGTAATTTGCTTAGGTTATGAATTTAGTCCTAATTTGATGGGCATCCAAGATGGGTATAATAAAAACTTTCATATAAAGTGCGTTGAATACTGTGAGAAGTTTGATTCCTCATGATTGTTTTGAGATATGAAGATGGTGATATTAGAGTCATGCTAGTGGAGTATTTGTGAATTTGAGAAATACTTGTGTTGAAGTTTGTGATTCCCATAGCATGCACGTATGGTGAACCGTTATGTGATGAAGTTGGAGCATGATTTATTTATTGATTGTCTTCCTTATGTGTGGAGGTCGGGATCGCGTGATGGTTAACTCCTACCAAACCTTCCCCTAGGAGCATGCGTGTAGTACTTTGTTTTGATGACTTGTAGATTTTTGCAATAAGTATGTGAGTTCTTTATAGATAATGTTGAGTCCATGGATTATACGCACTCTCACCCTTCCACCATTGCTAGCCTCTCTTGTGCCGCGCAACTCTCGCCGGTACCATAAACCCACCATACACCTTCCTCAAAACAGCCACCATACCTACCTATTATGGCATTTCCATAGCCATTCTGAGATATATTTCCATGCAACTTTACACCGTTCTGTTTATTATGACATGCTCCATCATTGTCATATTGCTTTTCATGATCATGTAGTTGACATCGTATTTGTGGCAAAGACACCATTCATAATTCTTTCATACATGTCACTCTTGATTCATTGCACATCCCGGCACACCGCCGGAGGCATTCATATAGAGTCATATTTTGTTCTAAGTATCGATTTGTAATTCTTGAGTTGTAAGTAAATAAAAGTGTGATGATCTTCATTTTTAGAGCATTATCCCAGTGAGGAAAGGATGATGGAGACTATGATTCTCCCACAAGTCTGGATGAGACTCCGGACAAAAAAAGAGAAAAAAAGAGGCCATAAAAATAGAAAAGGCCCAAATAAAAAAAGAGAGAAAAAGAGAGAAGGGGCAATGCTACTATCCTTTTACCACACTTGTGCTTCAAAGTAGCACCATGATCTTCATGATAGAGAGTCTCCTATGTTGTCACTTTCATATACTAGTGGGAATCTTTAATTATAGAACTTGGCTTGTATATTCCAATGATGGGCTTCCTCAAAATGCCCTAGGTCTTCGTGAGCAAGCGAGTTGGATGCACACCCACTTAGTTTCTTTTTGAGCTTTCATAAACTTATAGCTCTAGTGCATCCGTTGCATGGCAATCCCTACTCACTCACATTGATATCTATTGATGGGCATCTCCATAGCCCGTTGATACGCCTAGTTGATGTGAGACTATCTTCTCCTTTTTGTCTTGTCCACAACAACCATTCTATTCCACCTATAGTGCTATGTCCATGGCTCACGCTCATGTATTGCGTGAAAGTTGAAAAAGTTTGAGAATACTAAAGTATGAAACAATTGCTTGGCTGAAACCGGGGTTGTACATGATTTGAATATTTTGTGTGATGAAGATAGAGCGTAGCTAGACTATATGATTTTGTAGGGATAGCTTGCTTTGGCTATGTTATTTTGAGAAGACATGATTGCTTTGTTAGTATGTTTGAAGTATTATTATTTTTATGTCAATATTAAAATTTTGTCTTGAATCTTTCGGATCTGAACATTCATGCCACAATAAAGGAAATTACATTGATAATTATGTTAGGTAGCATTCCACATCAAAAATTCTGTTTTTATCATTTACCTACTCGAGGACGAGCAGGAATTAAGCTTGGGGATGCTTGATACGTCTCCAACGTATCTATAATTTTTGATTGTTCCATGCTATTATATTATCCATCTAGGATGTTTTATATGCATTTATATGCTATTTTATATGATTTTTGGGACTAACCTATTAACCTAGAGCCCAAAGGTTGCGGTTTTTTTTCCTTGTTTCGAGTATCGCAGAAAAGGAAAACCAAACGGAGTCCAATTGACCTGAAATTTCACGAAGATTATTTTTGGACCAGAAGAAGCCCACGGAGCATCAGAGATGGACTAGAAGAGTCCCGAGGCACCCACGAGGGTGGGGGCGCGCCCCCTACCTCGTGGCCTCCTCGGAGACCCCCTGACTTGTTCCTGACGCCAACACCTCTTATATATACCCAAACTTCCAGAACATAACCTAGACCGGGAGTTCCGCCGCCGCAAACCTCCAGAGCCACCTAAAACCAATCTAGACCTCTTCCGACACCCTGCCGAAGGGGGGAATCCCTCTCTGGTGTCCATCTTCATCATCCCGACGCTCTCCATGACGAGGAGGGAGTAGTTCAACCTCGGGGCTGAGGGTATGTACCAGTAGCTATGTGTTTGATCTCTCTCTCTTGTGTTCTTGATTTGGCATGATCTTGATGTATCGCGAGCTTTGCTATTATAGTTGGATCTTATGATGTTTCTCCCCCTCTACTCTCTTGTAATGGATTGAGTTTTCCCTTTGAAGTTATCTTATCGGATTGAGTCTTTAAGGATTTGAGAACACTTGATGTATGTCTTGCATGTGCTTATCTGTGGTGACAATGGGTTATTCACGTGATCTACTTGATGTATGTTTTGGTGATCAACTTGCGGGTTCTGTGACCTTGGGAATCTATGTATAGGGGTTGGCACACGTTTTCGTCTTGACTCTCCGGTAGAAACTTTGGGGCACTCTTTGAAGTACTTTGTGTTGGTTGAATAGATGAATCTGAGATTGTGTGATGCATATCGTATAATCATACCCATGGATACTTGAGGTGACATTGGAGTATCTAGGTGACATTAGGGTTTTGGTTGATTTGTGTCTTAAGGTGTTATTCTAGTATGAACTCTATGATAGATCGAACGAAAAGAATAGCTTCGTGTTATTTTACTACAAACTCTTGAATAGATTGATCAAAAAGGATATCTTTGAGGTGGTTTTGTACCCTACAATAATCTCTGCGTTTGTTCTCCGCTATTAGTGACTTTGGAGTGACTCTTTGTTGCATGTTGAGGGATAGTTATATGATCCAGTTATGTTATTATTGTTGAGAGAACTTGCACTAGTGAAAGTATGAACCCTAGGCCTTGTTTCCTAGCATTGCAATACCGTTTACGCCACTTTTACCACTTGTTACCTTGCTGTTTTTATATTTTCAGATTACAAAAACCTATATCTACCATCCATATTGCACTTGTATCACCATCTCTTCACCGAACTAGTGCACCTATACAATTTACCATTGTACTGGGTGTGTTGGGGACACAAGAGACTCTTTGTTATTTGGTTGCAGGGTTGTTTGGGAGAGACCATCTTCAACCTACGCCTCACATGGATTGATAAACCTTAGTTCATCCACTTGAGGGAAATTTGCTACTGTCCTACAAACCTCTGCACTTGGAGGCCCAACAATGTCTACAAGGAGAAGGTTGCGTAGTAGACGTCAACCTTCTATGGTCATACACTCAATATAAATGGTTTATTGAATCTCGATCGTAGTGATACACATATTCATAATATTAAAGCCAAAAGATTCAAAGTTAATAATGATAGTGCAACTTATTTGTGTCACTGCCATTTAGGTCATATTGGTGTAAAGCGCATGAAGAAACTCCATGATGATGGGCTTTTGGAATCACTTGATTATGAATCACTTGATGCTTGCGAACCATGCCTCATGGGCAAGATGACTAAAACTCCGTTCTCCGGAACAATGGAGCGACCAGCTGACTTATTGGAAATAATACATACTGATGTATGCGGTCTGATGAATGTTGAGGCTCACGGCAGGTATCGTTATTTTCTAACCTTCATAGATGATTTGAGCAGATATGGGTATATCTACTTGATGAAACATAAGTCTGAACCGTTTGAAAAGTTCAAAGAATTTCAGAGTGAAGTGGAAAATCATCGTAACAAGAAAACATTTCTACGATCTGATAGCAGAGACGAATATTTGAGTTACGAGTTTGGTCTTCATTTGAAACAATGTGGAATAGTTTCGCAACTCACGCCACCTCGAACTCCATAGCGTAATGGTGTGTTCGAACGTCATAATCGCACTTTATTAGATATGGTGTGATCTATGATGTCTCTTACCGATTTACCACTATCGTTTTGGGGTTATGCATTAGAGATAGCTGCATTCACGTTAAAAAGGTCACCATCTAAATCCGTTGAGACGACACCATATGAACTGTGGTTTGGCAAGAAACCTAACCTGTCGTTTCTTAAAGTTTGGGTCTGCGATGCTTATGTGAAAAAGTTTCAACCTTATAAGCTCGAACCCAAATCGGAGAAGTGTGTCTTCATAGGTGTAGCGACCCGACCTCAGACGGTCAAGCCTCTGTGTTTCTATGCCATCCCTGGATCAGTATGCTGGCACACACAGTACATCAATGTATATATCAAAGTGCAATCACATGCATAAATAACGTAAAACTGATATATACCTCATAATACTCAGCGGAAACAATCAAACGGGTGTGGAGTCCCATCAACGCCATCGGCAGGTTGAGTGTAGACCGTAACCCTGTCTCGTAACTCTTACTCGTCGAGGAAATATCTGCAACATGATACGTTGCAGCCGTGTAGGTCAGTACATTGAATGTACCGCAAGATCACAACATGAATAAACAGATGGTAAAACTATACTATATGCAATTTGGCTTTGTGGCTCAGATCTGAGTTTTGTTTTGCGTAAAAGCTGATTTTATTTTCCCTACATCAAAGGAATAAATGAAGTCTGTACTATGGAGTTTTCTATCATGACATGGTTCCGCCAACCGATGTCTCATAGCCCAAAATCATCATATGTTGCCCACAATTAAGTTATCAATCCGGTGTTGAGAGTTCCGAGATAGATCCAAGTCCGGATGCTCAAATTGTCCGTGAATCGGGACACGGCTAATCGATTAGGTTTATAACCCTCTGCAGAGGTTTGTACACTTTACCCGCAAGATTCGATCCCTCTCTTTACGCTCTCGCACTTCGTAGTGTTTGAGAACAAGATGACCGAAACATGGTCTTCCAAAGAGTTCCTCGACCACCGTCCGTACCCATCCAATCCTACCGTAGTTCTACATCTGCTAGCACCGCCCCAGCCAGAGTCACAACTAAGGTCAACCAAGCCAGAGCCCATAATGACTTGCGGTTGCAGGTAAGCTTCCGTGCATGAAGTATTCTTCCGCCTCTTTGAGTCTGGGTGAAGCTTCCGCAAGATGTCATGGCGCTTCTCCATGCATCCCGCCAACCACTGGGTTCTCCAGGTGCCCACAACCGCCCTTCACCCAAAGAGTGTGTATTGAATTCTTGTCTCGAGTCTTGAAGTCTTGAGGTCTTGAAGGTGCAGTCCTTGCAGATTCCATCATGGAGTTGTCGCCATTGACGTAGAGTCCTCCTTCTTCACACCACTCAGTGCACTCATACCAAACCCCGTCTACTATAGCGTAGCATTAAAATAAAATATCGTCCCGGCTTGGTAACAGGGTGATGGGTTCCTACCTCATGCATACTACTCAACTACAAGAATTTCAATATCACTAATGAGGGGTGGTTGCAAAGATGTCACTAAATGCAATAAAATATAGGTATGAAAGCATGGTCAAAGTGAACTTGCTCGGTTGACGATCTTCGAAAACTAGGGTTTCAGAGTAGCAATCTTCGTGACTCGGAAACTCTACCGAGGCAAACAATAACTATAATAAGCACATAGCTAGGATAACATAACATAATAGCATAACAAAAGTAACATAACACAACAAAACAACCAAAACCAAATCCAAAAGAAAAACTCAAAGAAAGGCCACTCAAGTTTCCTACTTCAACAAATAACAAAATAGTTTTATATCATAAAAATTTTCTAACATAACCTAATCATGGTTTTAAGTTAACTTAACGGAAAAGGTTTCACTAAGCAACTAGGAGCAAAAGAAATTAATTAAAAGCTATTATAAAACTCCTAATAGGCCTAATTCAATTTCTATTAAGAAAAATAAATTAAAACTTTTATTAATTATAAATAAAAGTTCATCCTATAAAGTGACAGAAACTATCCTAGAATAATCAATCACAAGTTAAAAATAAATTTATTTACTAATTAAAACATTAGGAAAACAAGTAGCTAGTTATTTAATTAGGATTAACAAGATTCTGCTTAAAACTTTTTTTTTATTAATCCTAAAATACCCAAATTAATTCCTACGGTTAGGCAATGTCAAAACAAAGTTGGGACAAAAAGAATCATGCAAAAATAATTTTTCTAACTCAAGTTATAGCAGATTTACTATTCTGACTAAAACTAAATTAAAGCATTTTTAATTATTTTTAACATAGCTAAATATATATTCTACAGAAACTAAATAAAATGTGCAATCCAACAAAAAAAGAATCACTCAAAAATATTGAACAGAATAAAAGATATGAATTTTTGAAAATGTAAACTATTCTGCTAAAACAGAAAATCAAATTAAAAAGAAAAAGGCCTAATGGGCCTATACTGTGCACTAGGCGTTAAATAGTCTAAACGGGCCCTAGGGTTAACTAAACGAACCGGCCTAAAAATAAAAAACCTAACTAATACTAAACCGGAACTAAACCGGAGCGAACCGTTTTTTTTATAAAAGAACATACCCCTTCGGGGGTGTTCTAATCCTAACCGTACAAAACACAAGGGAGGCGAGCGGGAGGGGGATCGGATCCCGGATCTCACGGGATCCCGGCGATCGGCGGCGGCGCGACGCTATGGGCGGGGGTTGAAGGAGGGTGGGGTCCGCCTGGCAAGGTGGGAGAGGGGCGCGGCGGCGACCGGCGCCAAGGGTTTTCGGGTGAGGGCGAGTGAGGCCGACTCGATCGGGCTGGCCTCGGCCTCTGGGCCGCCTGGGCCGGGCCGGTGGGGTTTTTGCTGGCTGGGCCAGGGGGCCTAGCTGGCGCCTGGGGAGGGTTTTTTTCTTTTTAAAATTTATTTTTTAAAATAAAACAAAAACAGAATTAAAACAATAACTATAAATATTCTATATAGGGTATATATATACCAAAATGATAGGGGAAAATTCCCTATCATTTGAACATTTTTTCCAAAGGCAAAATCCAAAGTTTATAAAAATCCATTTTTTTCAAATTCAAATAAAATTCAGATTTGAATCCAAAACTTTTGGCATTGTTTTCTTCTGACATATTTGGAGTGTCATGTTTGCTCCTCTCATACTTTTGATCAAGTATTTATCGTGCTTAGTTTTTTGAAATGTTTCCCACATGCCAAAGTTTGAATTCAAATTTAAAATTCAAAATTTTGAAAGAGGGTTTCAAGCACTTTCAAATGACTTTCAAATTGATACTTTTAACTTCCAACTCATATTTCATATGATTGAAGAAGTCATTTTATCTTCCTCATGAAAATCATTGAGTTGCTTAAAGCTTTGAATTTGAAATCTTCCCTAATGAAATTCAAATCTTTTCCAAAACCCTATTCATTTCAAAATGGAAGAAGTCATGTCATCTTCACTCTAGGCTTTGGTATTGGAATGAACTTGAGTTCATGGGGATCCAAAAGGCAAGGGAAAAGTTTTGGGAAAGTCATCTCATTCCCTCTCATTCAATTTTCAAAAGTTTCAAGTTCCACTCAATTTCACTCAATCAATCAGACAAACAATCAGACAACAAGCATAGTTATTTATTTAATATAACATTCCAAAATTTAGAATTTTGGGATGTTACAATAGGATACCCAAAAGAAACTATTGGGTACACCTTCTATCACAGATCCGAAGGCCAGATCTTTGTTGCCAAGAATGGATCCTTTCTAGAGAAGGAGTTTCTCTCGAAAGAAGTGAGTGGGAGGAAAGTAGAACTTGATGAGGTAGTTGTACCTTCTCTCGAATTGGAAAATGGTTCATCACGTAAATCAGTTCCAAAGTGATGCCTACACCAATTAGTGAGGAAGTTAATGATGATGATCCTGAAACTTCAGATCAATTTACTACCGAACATCGTAGGTCAACCAGAGTACGTTCCGCACCAGAGCAGTACGGTAATCCGGTTCTGGAAGTCATGTTACTAGAACATGACGAACCTACGAACTATGAGGAAGCGATGATGAGCCCAGATTCCGCGAAATGGCTTGAGGCCATGAAATCTGAGATGGGATCCATGTATGAGAACAAAGTGTGGACTTTGGTTGACTTGCCCAATGATCGGCAAGCCATAGATAATAAATGGATCTTCAAGAGGAAGACAGACGCTGATGGTAGTGATACTATCTAGAAAGCTCGAATTGTTGAAAAGTTCAAGGCGTTGACTACGATGAGATTTTCTCACTCGTATCGATTCTTAAGTCTGTCCGAATCATGTTAGCAATTGCCGCATTTTATGAAATCTGGCAAAATGGATATCAAAACTGCATTCCTTAATGGATTTATTAAAGAAGGTTTTTTCAATCCTAAAGGTGCTAACAAAATGTGCAAGCTCCAGCGATCCATCTATGGACTGGTGCAAGCATCTCGGAGTTGGAATATACGCTTTGCTGAGTTGATCAAAGCATGTAGTTTTATACCGACTTGTGGTGAAGCCTGTATTTAACAGAAAGTGAGTGGGAGCACTACAACCTTTCTGATAAGTATATGGGAATGGCATATTGTTGATCGGAAATGATGTAGAATTTTCTGGAAAGCATAAAGGAGTGTTTGAAAGTAGTTTTTCAAAGAAAGACCTCGGTGAAGGTGATTACATATTGAGCATCAAGATCTATAGAGATAGATCAAGACGCTTGATCAGTTTTTTCAATGAGTACATACCTTGACAAGTTTTTGAAGTAGTTCAAAATGGAACAGTCAAAGAAGGAGTTCTTGCCTGTGTTGCAAGGTGTGAAGTTGAGTAAGACTCGAAACCCGACCACGGCAATAGAAATAGAATGAAAAGTCATTCCCTATGCCTCAGTCATAGGTTCTATAAAGTATGCCATGTTGTGTACCAGACCTATTGTATACCCTGCCCTGAGTTTGGCAAGGGAGTACAATAGTGATCTAGGAGTAGATCACTAGAAATTGGTCAAAAATTATCCTTATAGGACTAAGGAAATATTTCTCGGTTATGGAGGTGATAAAGAGTTCATCGTAAAGAGTTACGTCGATGCAAGCTTTTACATAAATCCAGATGACTCTAAGTCTCAATCTGGATACATATTGAAAGTGGGAGCAATTAGCTAGAGTAGCTCCATGCAGAGCGTTGTAGACATAGAAAATTTGCAAAATACATACGGCTCTGAATGTGGCAGACCCGTAGACTAAACCTCTCTCACAAGCAAAACATGATCACACCTTAGTACTCTTTGGGTGTTAATCACATGGCGATGTGAACTAGATTACTGACTCTAGTAAACCCTTTGGGTGTTGGTCACATAGCAATGTGAACTATGGGTGTTAATCACATGGTGATGTGAACTATTGGTGTTAAATCACATGGCGATGTGAACTAGATTATTGACTCTAGTGCAAGTGGGAGACTGAAGGAAATATGCCCTAGAGGCAATAATAAAGTTATTGTTTTATTTCCTTATATCATGATAAATATCTATTATTCTTGCTAGAATTGTATTAGCCAGAAACTTAGTACATGTATGAATACATAGACAAAATAGAGTGTCCCTAGTATGCCTCTACTTGACTAGCTCGTTAATCAAAGATGGCTAGGTTTCCTAGCCATAGACATGTGTTGTCATTTGACGAACGGGATCACATCATTATAGAATGATGTGATGGACAAGACCCATCCGCTATCATAGCATATTGATCGTTTAGTTTTATTGCTATTGCTTTCTACATGACTTATACATGTTCCTTTGACTATGAGATTATGCAACTCCCGAATACCGGAGGAACACCTTGTGTGCTATCAAACGGCACAACGTAAATTGGTGATTATAAAGATGCACTACAGGTGTCTCCGAAGGTGTTTGTTGGGTTGGCATACATCGAGATTAGGATTTGTCACTCCATGTATCGGAGAGGTATCTCTGGGCCCTCTCGGTAATGCACATCACTATAAGCCTTGCAAGCAATGTGACTAATGAGTTAGTTGCGGGATGATGCATTACGGAATGAGTAAAGAGACTTGCCGGTAACGAGATTGAAATAGGTATGATGATACCGACCATCGAATCTCGGGCAAGTAACATACCGATGACAAAGGGAATAATGTATGTTGTTATGCGGTTTGACCAATAAAGATCTTCATAGAATATGTAGGAGCCAATATGAGCATCCGTGTTCCGCTATTGGTTATTGACCGAGATGTGTTCATGGGTAACGTAGTAATTTCAAAAAATTCCTACGCACACGCAAGATCATGGTGATGCATAGCAACGAGAGGGGAGAGTGTTGTCCACGCATCTCTTAGAACGAAGCGAAGCGTTAGCACAACGCTGGTTGATGTAGTCGTCGTCTTCACGATCCGACCGATCAAGTACCGAACATACGACACCACCGAAGTTTAGCACACGCTCAGCCCGATGACGCCCCTCGAACTCCGATCCAGCCGAGTGTTGAGGGATAGTTTCACAAGATGACGGCGCAGGACGATGTTGATGTTCTACCGACGCAGGGCTTCGCCTAAGCACCGCTACAGTATTATCGAGGTGGACTATGGTGGAGGGGGGCACCGCACACGGCTAAGAGATCAACTGATCAATGTTGTGTCTATGGGGTGCCCCCCTGCCCCCGTATATAAAGGAGCAAGGGGGGTGCGGCCGGCCAAGGGAGAGGGCGCGCCGGGAGGAGTCCTACTCCCACCGGGAGTAGGACTCCCCCCCCCTTCCTAGTTGGATTAGGACTTGGGAGGGGGAAGGAGTGGAGGAGAAGAAGGAAGGGCGCCGCCTCTCTCCTTGTCCTATTCGGACAGGGGGCAGGGCACGCGGACCAGCCCTAGCCGCCTCCTCTCTTCCACCTAGGCCCACTAAGGCCCATTAAGTTCTCGGGGTTCCGTAACCTCCCTGCATTTCGCTAAGAAAATCCTCGATTTCACTCGGAACACTTCCGATATCCAAACATAGGCTTCCAATATATCAATCTTCATGTCTCGACCATTTCAAGACTCCTCGTCATGTCCGTGATCACATCCGGGATTCCGAACAACCTTCGGTACATCAAAACATATAAACTCATAATATAACTGGCATCGTAATGTTAAGCGTGCGGACCCTACGGGTTCGAGAACTATGTAGACATGACTAAGACATGTCTCCGATAAATAACCAATAGCGAAACCTGGATGCTCATATTGGCTCCCACATATTCTACAAAGATCTTTATCGGTCAGACCGCATAACAACATACGTTGTTCCCTTTGTCATCGGTATGTTACTTGCCCGAGATTCGATCGTCGGTATCTCAATACCTAGTTCAATCTCAAGCACGGCAAGTCTCTTTACTCGCATCGTAATACATTATCCCGCAACTAACTCATTAGTTGCAATGCTTGCAAGGCTTAAGTGATGTGTATTACCGAGAGGTCCCGTAGATACCTCTCGACAATCAAGTGACAAATCCTAATCTCAAATACGCCAACCCAACAAGTACCTTCGGAGACACCTATAGAGCTCCTTTATAATCACCCGATTACGTTGTGATGTTTGTTAGCACACAAAGAGTACCTCGGTAAACGGGAGTTGCATAATCTCATAGTCATAAGAACATGTATAAGTCATGAAGAAAGCAATAGCAACATACTAAACGATCGTGTGCTAAGCTAACGGAATGGGTCATGTCAATCACATCATTCTCCTAATGATTTGATCCTGTTAATCAAATGACAACTCATGTCTATGGCTAGGAAACATAACCATCTTTGATCAACGAGCTAGTCAAGTAGAGGCATACTAGTGACAATCTGTTTGTCTATGTATTCACACATGTATTATGTTTTCGGTTAATACAATTCTAGCATGAATAATAAACATTTATCATGATATAAGGAAATAAATAATAACTTTATTTTTGCCTCTTGGGCATATTTCCTTCAGTCTCCCACTTGCACTAGAGTCAATAATCTAGATTATACGGTAATGATTCTAACACCCATGGAGCCTTGGTGCTGATCATGTTTTGCTCGTGGAAGAGGCTTAGTCAACGGGTCTGCAACATTCAGATCCGTATGTATCTTGCAAATTTCTATGTCTCCCACCGACTAGATCCCGGATGGAATTGAAGGCGTCTCTTGATGTGCTTGGTTCTCTTATGAAATCTGGATTCCTTCGCCAAGGCAATTGCACCAAGATTGTCACAAAAGATTTTCATTGGACCCGATGCACTAGGTATGACACCTAGATCAGATATGAACTCCTTCATCCACACTCCTTCATTTGCTGCTTCCGAAGCAGCTATGTACTCCGCTTCACACGTAGATCCCGCCACGACGCTTTGTTTAGAACTGCACCAACTGACAGCTCCACCGTTCAATGTAAACACGTATCCGGTTTGCGATTTAGAATCGCCCGGATCAGTGTCAAAGCTTGCATCAACGTAACCATTTACGATGAGCTCTTTGTCACCTCCATAAACGAGAAACATATCCTTAGTCCTTTTCGTATTTCAGATGTTCTTGATCGTTGTCCTGATCCACTCCTCGGATTACTTTAGTACCTCCCTACTAGACTTATAGCAAGGCACACATCAGGTCCGGTACACAAGATTGCATACATGATAGAGCCTATGGCTGAAGCATAGGAACATCTTTCATCTTCTCTCTATCTTCTGCGGTGGTCGGCATTGAGTCTTACTCAACTTCACACCTTGTAACACAGTGCAAGAACCCTTTCTTTGCTTGATCCATTTTGAACTTCTTCAAAACTTTGTCAAGGTATGTGCTTTGTGAAAGTCCAATTAAGCCGCCTTGATCTATCTCTATAGATCTTGATGCCCAATATGTAAGCAGCTTCACCGAGGTCTTTCATTGAAAAACTCTTGTTCAAGTATCCCTTTATGCTATCCAGAAATTCTATATCATTTCCAATCAGCAATATGTCATCCACATATAATATCGTAAATGCTACAGAGCTCCCACTCACTTTCTTGTAAATACAGACTTCTCCAAAAGTCTGTACAAAACCAAATGCTTTGATCACACTATCAAAGCGTTTATTCCAACTCCGAGAGGCTTGCACCAGTCCATAAATGGATCGCTGGAGCTTGCACACTTTGTTAGCTCCCTTTGGGTCGATAAAACCTTCCGGTTGCATCATATACAACTCTTCTTCCAGAAATCCATTAGGAATGCAGTTTTGACATCCATTTGCCAAATTTCATAATCATAAAATGTGGCAATTGCTAACATGATTTGGACAGACTTAAGCGGGTGAGAAGGTCTCATCATAGTCAATCCCTTGAACTTGTCGAAAACCTTTCGCGACAAGTCGAGCTTTGTAGACAGTAACATTGCCGTCAGCGTCAGTCTTCTTCTTGAAGATCCATTTATTCTCAATTGCTCGCCGATCATCAGGCAAGTCAACCAAAGTCCACACTTTGTTCTCATACATGGATCCCATCTCAGATTTCATGGCCTCAAGCCATTTTGCGGAATCTAGGCTCACCATCGCTTCTTCATAGTTCGTAGGTTCGTCATGGTCTAGTAACATAACTTCTAGAACAGGATTACCGTACCATTCATTCTGCGGATCTTACTCTGGTTGACCTACGAGGTTCAGTAACAACTTGATCTGAAGTTTCATGATCATCATCATTAACTTCCTCACTAATTGGTGTAGGTGTCGCAGAAACTGGTTTTTGCGATGAACTACTTTCCAATAAGGGAGTAGGTACAGTTACCTCATCAAGTTCTACTTTCCTCCCACTCACTTCTTTCGAGAGAAACTCCTTCTCTAGAAAAACTCCGAATTTAGCAACAAAAGTCTTGCCTTCGGATTTGTGATAGAAGGTGTACCCAACAGTCTCCTTTGGGTATCCTATGAAGACACATTTCTCCGATTTGGGTTCGAGCTTATCAGGTTGAAGCTTTTTCACATAAGCATCACAGCCCAAAACTTTAAGAAACGACAACTTTGGTTTCTTGCCAAACCATAGTTCATAAGGCCTCGTATCAACGGATTTTGATGGTGTCCTATTTAACGTGAATGCAGCCGTCTCTAAAGCATAGCCCCAAAACGATAGCGGTAAATCAGTAAGAGACATCATAGATAGCACCATATAAAGTAAAGTACGACACGACGTTCGGACACACCATTACGCTGTGGTGTTCTGTGTGGCGTGAGTTGCGAAACTATTCCGCATTGTTTCAAATGTAGACCAAACTCGTAACTCAAATATTCTCCTCCACGATCGCATCAGAAATTTTATTTTCTTGTTACGATGATTTTCAACTTCACTCTGAAATTCTTTGAACTTTTCAAAAGTTTCAGACTTATGTTTCATTAAGTAGATATACCCATATCTCGCTTAAATCATCTGTGAAGGTGAGAAAATAATGATATTCGCCACGAGCCTCAACATTCATCGGACCACATACATCTGTATGTATGATTTCCAACAAATCTGTTGCTCTCTCCATAGTCCCGGAGAACGGTGTTTTAGTCATCTTGCCCATGAGGCACGGTTCGCAAGTACCAAGTGATTCATAATCAAGTGGTTCCAAAAGTCCATCAGTATGGAGTTTCTTCATGCGCTTTACAATCGATATGACCTAAACGGCAAGCATACAAATAAGTTGCACTATCATTATCAACTCTGCATCTTTTGGCTTCAACATTATGAATATGTGTATCACTACTATCGAGATTCAATAAAAATAGACCACTCTTCAAGGGTGCATGACCATAAAAGATATTACTCATATAAATAGAACAACCATTACTCTACGATTTAAATGAATAACCATCTCGCATCAAACAAGATCCAGATATAATGTTCATGCTCAACGCGGCACCAAATAACAATTATTTAGGTCTAATACTAATCCCGAAGGTAGATGTAGAGGTAGCGTCAATCAG
This sequence comes from Aegilops bicornis, assembly GCA_021605145.1. NCBI lineage: Eukaryota > Viridiplantae > Streptophyta > Magnoliopsida > Poales > Poaceae > Aegilops > Aegilops bicornis. The sequence goes on along the minus strand of CM038673.1, from coordinate 482,993,747 downwards.
CGATCACATCGACTTTGGAACCATTTCCCACGCTGCATCATCACCTCATCCTTAGCCAATCTCCGCTTAATCCAGAGCCCTGCTTCGAAGTTGCAAATATTAGCAACAGAACCAGTATCAAATATCCAGGTGCTACTGCAAGCATTAGTAAGGTACACATCAATAACATGTATATCACATATACCTTTGTTCACCTTAGCATCCTTATTATCCGCCAAATACTTGGGGCAGTTCCGCTTCCAAAGGACTACCGCTTGTAGTAGAAGCACTCGGGCCAGTGCTTAGGTCCGCATTTGGGTTTCTTCTCCCGAGCAAAGAACTTGCTTGTTGTTCTTCTTGAAGTTCCCCTTCTTCTTCCCTTTGCCCTTTTTCTTGAAAGTAGTGGTCTTGTTGACCATCAACACTTGATGCTCCTTCTTGATTTCTACCTCCACAACTTTTAGCATTGCGAAGAGCTTGGGAATCGTCTTTTCCATCCCTTGCATGTTATAGTTCATCACGAAGCTTTTGTAGCTTGGTGGAAGTGATTGGAGAATTCTGTCAATGACACTATCATCCGGAAGATTAACTCCCAGTTGAATCAAGTGATTATTGTACCCAGACATCTTGAGTATATGCTCACCGATGTAACTATTCTCCTCCATCTTGCAGCTATAGAACTTATTGGAGACTTCATATCTCTCAATCCAGGCATTTGTTTGAAATATTAACTTCAACTCCTGGAACATCTCATATGCTCCATGACGTGCAAAACGTCGTTGAAGTCCCGGTTCTAAGCCGTAAAGCATAGCACACCGAACTATCCATTAGTCATCGCTTTTGCTTTGCCAGACGCTCATAACATCCGTGTTGCTCCTGCAGCAGTTCGCACCTAGTGTGCTTCCAGGACGTAATTCTTCTGTGCGGCAATGAGGATAATCCTCAAGTTACGGACCCAGTCCGTGTAATTGCTACCATCATCTTTCAACTTTGCTTTCTCAAGGAACGCATTAAAATTCAACGGAACAACAACACGGGCCATCTATCTACAATCAAACATAGACAAGCAAGATACTATCAGGTACTAAGTTCATGATAAATTTAAGTTCAATTAATCATATTACTTAAGAACTCCTACTTAGATAGACATCCCTATAATCCTCTAAGTGATCACGTGATCCAAATCAACTAAACCATGTCCGATCATCACGTGAGATGGAGTAGTTTCAATGGTGAACATCACTATGTTGATCATATCTACTATATGATTCACGCCGACCTTCGGTCTCCGTGTTCCGAGGCCATATCTGTTATATGCTAGGCTCGCCAAGTTTAACTCGAGTATTCCGCGTGTGCAACTGTTTTGCACCCGTTGTATTTGAACGTAGAGCCTATCACACCCGATCATCACGTGGTGTCTCAAAGACGAAGAACTTTCGCAACGGTGCATACTCAGGAGAACACTTCTACCTTGATAAATGAGTGAGGGATCATCTTCTCATGCTACCGTTAATCAAAGCAAGATAAGATGCATAAAAGATAAACATCACATGCAATCAATATAAGTGATATGATATGGCCATCATCATCTTGTGCTTGTGATCTCCATCTTCAAAGCACCGTCATGATCACCATCGTCACCGGCGCGACACCTTGATCTCCATCGTAGCATCGTTATCATCTCGCCAATCTTATGCTTCTACGACTATCGCTACCGCTTAGTGATAAAGTAAAGCATTACAGGTATGATTGCATTGCATACAATAAAGCGACAACCATATGGCTCCTGCCAGTTGCCGATAACTCGGTTACAAAACATGATCATCTCATACAATAAAATATAGCATCACGTCTTGACCATATCCGATCACAACATGCCCTGCAAAAACAAGTTAGATGTCCTCTACTTTGTTGTTGCAAATTTTATGTGGTTGCTATGGGGTTAGCAAGAACCGTTCTTACCTACGCATCAAAACCACACGATAGTTTGTCAAGTTGGTGTTGTTTTAACCTTCGTGGGAGTAGGACTCCTCCCGGCGCGCCATCTCCCTTGGTCGGCTGCACCCCCCTTGCTCCTTTATATATGGGGGCAGGGGGCACCCCTTGATCTCGCGGTGCCCCCCTCCACCATAGTCCACCTCGATAATACTGTAGCGGTGCTTAGGCGAAGCCCTGCATCGGTAGAACATCAACATCGTCACCACGTCGTCATGCTGACGAAACTCTCCCTCAACACTCGGCTAGATCGGAGTTCGAGGGACATCATCAGGCTGAACATGTGCTGAACTCTGAGGTGCCGTACGTTCGGTACTTGATCGGTCGGATCATGAAGACGTACGACTACATCAACCGCGTTGTGCTAACGCTTTCGCTTTCGGTCTACGAGGGTACATGGACAACACTCTCCCCTCTTGTTGCTATGCATCACCATGATCTTGCGTGTGCGTAGGAATTTTTTTGAAATTACTACGTTACCCAACAGTGGTCATGTCTACATAGTTCTCAAACCCGTAGGGTCCGCACGCTTAACGTTCGATGACGATTTATATTATCTGAGTTATGTGATTTGGTGACCGAATGTTGTTCGAAGTCCCGGATGAGATCATGGACATGACGAGGAGTCTCAAAATGGTTGAGAGGTAAAGATTCATATATAGTACGATAGTATTCGGACACCGGAAGTGTTCTGGGGGTACCGGGTACGTATCGGGTCACCGGAAGGGGTTCCGGGCACCCCCTAAGAAGATATGGGCCTTATTGGGCCAAGGGCGGGACAGACCAGCCCCTAGTGGGCTGGTGCGCCCCATATAAGCCCAATAGGAGGAGAAGGAAGGAGGGGACGAGAGAAAGGAAAGAGGAGGATTCGGCCTCCCCTTCCCTTCTCTCCCCCCTCTCTTTCCTTCCCCCTCCAACACTTTTGGAAGGGGGGGGGGCGAATTGGACAAGGCCCCCAAGTAGGATTCCTCCTACTTGGGCGCCTGCTGCTCCCTCCCTCCCACCTATATATATATGTGGGGAGGGGGTGCCTAGAACACACAACAAACATTGTTAGCTGTGTGCGGCGCCCCCCTCCACAGTTTACGCCTCCGGTCATATTCACGTAGTGCTTAGGCGAAGCCCTGCATGGATTACATCACCATTACCGTCACCATGCCGTCGTGCTAACGGAACTCTCCCTTGACACATTGCTGGATCAAGAGTTCGAGGGACGTCATCGAGCTGAATGTGTGCAGAACTCGGAGGTGCCGTACGTTCGGTGCTTGGATCGGTCAGGTCATGAAGACGTTCGACTACATCAACCGCATTACTAAACGCTTCCGTTGTCTACGAGGGTACGTAGACACACTCTCCCCTCTCGTTGCTATGCATCTCCTAGATAGATCTTGCATGATCGTAGGAAACTTTTTGAAATATTGCGTTCCCCAACATCCTCAACATCATCATCCTCATCTTCAATTATCCACCGAGTATAGCCATCCATGAAACCAGACATGAGCAGGTGCGCTTGGACACGACCTTCGTCATAGGGGTCAAGCCAAACTATTCCTTTGCATCTTCGACACGGACATAAAACCTCACAAAGTTATTTTCTTTCATGTCCTGCACCGCCGACCGCAACCACCTGTCCACCATCGTTCCACTGACCATCATGAACGCCTGCACGGTAATAACTAACAAATTGGTTATAAAAATGCGTGCATATGCATCAAAGTCATACAAAAATTCGACATGACCTTCCTAAAAATAGGACATATAGATCTAGAATTTTCCCGGAATTCGCCGAAACGGAAATAAATCAACATTTCGGCAAAACATAGGCAACTCACAAGCACAATTTGGCGTCAACTCATGCCACACACACAATTTCCATCATATCTCCCAATTATCATATCGCACACACATACACATATTTCCATTCTTGCAAAAGCATGAATTTTTAATCACACCTATCTCGAGATCGAGCACATGCACGGTGGAGATGATGATGTAGTAGGGAGATCAAAAGTGTACAAAGCTCTTCTTGAAAAAGCTAGATCTAGTTAGGGGGCACACTGGTCACTTCACTAAATGCTACATCTACCTAGCTAGCTAATTTGGGAGGAGACAACTTCAACTAGTGGAGGGGAAAGGAAAAAGAGAAAGGAGATGCATTAATGGAGGTGGTGTAGTTAGCTAGGAGTAATAAAGAGAGAGAAATGTAGATAGTGTTGGGGAACGTAGTAAGTTCAAAAAAAATCCTACGCACACGCAAGATCAAGGTGATGCATAGCAACGAGCGGGCGAGTATTGTCCACGTACCCTCGTAGACCGTAAGCAGAAGCGTTTTATCAACGTGGTTGATGTTGTCGTACGTCTTCACGATCCGACCGATCCAAGTACCGAACGCACGGCACCTCCGAGTTCAGCACACGTTCAGCTCGATGACGTCCCACGAACTCATGATCCAGCAGAGTGTCTAGGGAGAGTTTCATCAGCACGACGGCATGGTGACGGTGATGATGAAGTTACCGACGCAGGGCTTCGCCTAAGCACCGCTACGATATGATCGAGGTGGATTATGGTGGAGGGGGCACCGCACACGGCTAAGAGATCAATGATCAACTGTGTGTCTATGGGGTGCCCACCTCCCCCGTATATGAAGGATTGGAGGAATGGGAGGGCCGGCCCTCTACTATTACGCGCCCTGGGTAGTCCTACTCCCACCGGGAGTAGGATTCCCCCCCCCCCCTTCCGTGTAGTAGGAGTAGGAGAGAAGGAAGGGGAAGAGAGAAGAGAAGGAACGAGGGAGCAAAGCCCCTCCCCCTAGTCCAATTCGGACTAGGCCTTGGGGGGGGCGCGGCCTGCCCTAGGCAGCCCCTCTCTTTCTCAATAAGGCCCATATACTCCCCGGTGAATTCCTGTAACTCTCTGATACTCCGATAAATACCCGAACCACTCAGAACCTTTTCGATGTCCGAATATAGCCTTCCAATATACCGATCTTCACGTCTCAAACATTTCGAGACTCCTCGTCATGTCCCTGATCTCATCCGGGACGCCGAACAACCTTCGGTACATCAAAACACATAAACTCATAATACCGATCGTCACCGAACGTTAAGCGTGCAGACCCTACGGGTTCGAGAACTATGTAGACATGACCGAGACTCATCTCCGGTCAATAACCAATAGCGGAACCTCGATGCTCATATTGGCTCCTACATATTCTACGAAGATCTTTATCGCTCAAACCGCATAACAACATACATTGTTCCCTTTGTCATCGGTATGTTACTTGCCCGAGATTCGATCGTCGGTATCTCAATACCTAGTTCAATCTCGTTACCGGCAAGTCTCTTTACTCGTTACGTAATACATCATCCCACAACTAACTCATTAGTCACATTGCTTGCAAGGCTTATAGTGATGTGCATTACCGAGAGGGCCCAGAGATACCTCTCCGACAATCGGAGTGACAAATCCTAATCTCGATCTATGCCAACTCAACAAACACCATTGGAGTCACCTGTAGAGCACCTTTATGATCACCCAGCCACGCTGTGACGCTTTGATAGCACACAAAGTGTTCCTCCGGTATTCGGGAGTTGCATAATCTCATAGTTATAGGAACATGTATAAGTCATGAAGAAAGCAATAGCAACATACTAAACGATCAAGTGCTAAGCTAACGGAATGGGTCAAGTCAATCACATCATTCTCTAATGATGTGATTCCGTTCATCAAATGACAACACATGTCAATGGCTAGGAAACTTAACCATCTTTGATTAACGAGCTAGTCAAAGTAGAGGCATACTAGTGACACTCTGTTTGTCTATGTATTCACACATGTATTAAGTTTCCGGTTAATACAATTCTAGTATGAATAATAAACATTTATCATGAAATAAGGAAATAAATAATAACTTTATTATTCCCTCTAGGGCATATTTCCTTTAGTCTCCCACTTGCACTAGAGTCAATAATCTAGTTCACATCGCCATGTGATTTAACACCAATAGTTCACATCACCATGTGATTAACACCCATAGTTCACATCGTCATGTGACCAATACCCAAAGGGTTTACTAGATTCAATAATCTAGTTCACATTGCTATGTGATTAACACCCATAGAGTACTAAGGTGTGATCATGTTTTGCTTGTGAGAGAAGTTTAGTCAACGGGTCCGCCACATTCGTGAGCCGTATGTATTTTGCAAATATTCTATGTCTACAATACTCTGCATGGAGCTACTCTAGCTAAATGCTCCCACTTTCAATATGTATCCAGATCGAGACTCAGAGTCATCTAGATCGGTGTCAAAGCTTGCATTGACATAACTCTTTACGATGAACTCTTTATCACCTCCATAACCGAGAAATATTTCCTTAGTCCTCTAAGGATAATTTTGATCGTTGTCCAGTGATCTACTCTTAGATCACTATTGTACTCCCTTGCCAAACTCAGGGCAGGGTATACAATAGGTCTGGTACACAACATGGCATACTTTATAGAACCTATGGCTGAGGCATAGGGAATGACTTTCATTCTCTCTTTATCTTCTGCCGTGGTCGGGTCTTGAGTCTTTACTCAACTTCACACCTTGCAACACAGGCAAGAACTCCTTATTTGACTGTTGCATTTTGAACTACTTCAAAATCTTGTCAAGGTATGTACTCATTGAAAAAACTTATCAAGCGTCTTGATCTATCTCTATAGATCTTGATGCTCAATATGTAAGAAGCTTTACCGAGGTCTTTCTTTGAAAAACTCCTTTCAAACACTCCTTTATGCTTCCCAAAAAATTCTACATCATTTCCAATCAACAATATGTCACTCATATATACTTATCAGAAAGGTTGTAGTGCTCCTACTCACTTTATTATAAATACAGGCTTCACCGCAAGTCTGTATAAAACTATATGCTTTGATCAACTTATCAAAGCATATATTCCAACTCCGAGATGCTTGCACAAGTCCATAAATGGATCATTGGAGCTTGCACACTTTGTTAGCACCTTTAGGATTGACAAAACCTTCTTGTTGTATCATATACAACTCTTCTTTAAGAAATCCATTAAGGAATGCAGTTTTGACATCCATTTGCCAGGTTTCATCCAATGTGGCAATTGCTAACATGATTTGGACAGACTTAAGCATCGCTACGAGTGAGAAAATCTCATCATAGTCAACACCTTGAACTTGTCGAAAACCTTTTTGCAACAATTCAAGCTTTGTAGATAGTAACACTACTATCAGCGTCCATCTTCCTCTTGAAGATCCATTTATTCTTAATGGCTTGCCGATCATCGGGCAAGTCAACCAAAGTCCATACTTTGTTCTCATACATGGATCCCATCTCAGATTTCATGGCTTTAAACCATTTTGCGGAATCTAGGCTCATCATCGCTTCCTCATAGTTCGTAGTTTCGTCATGGTCAAGAAACATGACCTCCAGAACAGGATTACCGTACCACTTTGGTGCGGACCGTACTCTGGTTGACCTATGAGGTTTGGTAGTAACTTGATCTGAAGTTTCATGGTCATCATCATTAATCTTCCTCATTAATTGGTGTAGGCATCACTGGAACTGATTTATGTGATGAACTATTTTCCAATTCAGGAGAAGGTACAATTACCTCATCAAGTTCTACTTTCCTCCCACTCACTTCTTTCGAGAGAAACTCCTTCTCTAGAAAGGATCCATTCTTAGCAACGAATATTTTTCCTTCGGATATGTGATTAGAAGGTGTACCCAACAGTCTCCTTTTGGTATTCTATGAAGACGCATTTCTCCGATTTGGGTTCAAGCTTATCAGGTTGAAACCTTTTCACATAAGCATTGCAACTCCAAACTTTAAGAAACGACAACTTAGGTTTATTGCTAAACCATAGTTCATACGGTGTCGTCTCAACGGATTTAGATGGTGCCCTATTTAACGTGAATGCAGCTGTCTCTAATGCATAATCCCAAAATGATAGTGGTAAATCGGTAAGAGACATCATAGATTGCACCATATCTAATAAAGTACAGTTATGACGTTCGGACACACCATTATACTGTGGTGTTCCAGGTGGCGTGAGTAGTGAAACTATTTCACATTGTTTTAACTGAAGGCCAAACTCGTAACTCAAATATTTTACCTCTGCGATCATATCGTAGAAACTTTTATTTTCTAGTTACGATGATTCTCCACTTCACTCTGAAATTCTTTGAACTTTTCAAATGTTTCAGACTTATGTTTCATCAAGTAGATATACCCATATCTGCTCAAATCATCTATGAAGGTCAGAAAATAACGGTACCTGCCGTGAGCCTCAACACTCATCAGACCACATACATCAGTATGTATTATTTCCAATAAGTCAGTTGCTCGCTCCATTGTTCCATAGAACGGAGTCTTAGTCATCTTGCCCATGAGGCATGGTTCGCAAGCATCATGTGATTCATAATCAAGTGATTCCAAAAGCCCATCAGCATGGAGTTTCTTCATGCACTTTACACCAATATGACCTAAACGGCGGTGCCACAAATAAGTTGCACTATCATTATTAACTTTGCATCTTTTGGCTTCAATATTATGAATATGTTTATCACTATGATCGAGATCCAACAAACCATTTTCATTGGGTGTATGATCATAGAAGGTTTTATTCATGTAAACAGAACAACAATTATTCTCTAACTTAAATGAATAACCATATTGCAATAAACATGATCAAATCATATTCATGCTCAACGCAAACACCAAATAACATTTATTTAGGTTCAACACTAATCTTGAAAGTATAGGGAGTGTGCGATGATGATCATATCAATCTTGGAACTACTTCCAACACACATCGTCACTTCACCCTTAACTAGTTTTTGTTCATTCTGCAACTCCCGTTTCGAGTTACTACTTTTAGCAACTGAACCAGTATCAAATACCGAGGGGTTGCTATAAAACACTAGTAAAATACACATCAATAACATCTATATCAAATATACCTTTGTTCACTTTGCCATCCTTCTTATCCGCCAATTACTTGGGGTAGTTCCGCTTCCAGTGACCAGTCCCTTTGCAGTAGAAGCACTTAGTCTCAGGCTTAGGTCCAGACTTGGGCTTCTTCACTTGAGCAGCAACTTGCTTGTCGTTCTTCTTGAAGTTCCCCTTCTTCCCTTTGCCCTTTTTCTTGAAACTAGTGGTCTTGTCAACCATCAACACTTGATGTTTTTCTTGATTTCTACCTTCGCCGATTTTAGCATCGCGAAGAGCTTGGGAATTGTTTTCGTCATCCCTTGCATATTATAGTTCATCACGAAGTTCTAGTACACTACTAGGGAAAACCTTATACATAGAATCTTAGCAGCAGCGCGGCACAAAAAGAGGCGCTACTGCTAATTAGCAGTAGCAAGGGTAAGGAAACCATGCTACTAATGTAAATTTAGCAGTAGCGCGTGTTGTCTAAACCGCGCTGCTACAAAAATCCACCGACAGTACCCACCAACCTAAGTTTACCAGCAGCGCGGTGTCACGATGCGCGCTACTGCTAATGCAGTAGTAGTAGCACGCTTTTTAGTCATGTCGCTGCTGCTAATTTTGAAATTGTCCACACGGTTGGCCCGTTTAGCAGTAACGCATGTGACGAAAGGGCGCTGCTGCTACGCTCTTAGCAATAGCATGTTTTTCCTCCCGCGCTACTGCTAAGACGCAACACCCCACCACCTTTATCCTACCCTCCCCCATCTCGTCTCCTCCCTTTCCCCTACCTCCCACATCCTCCCTCTCTCACTCTACTTCTTCCTCAATACTTCTCCCCCCATTACTCTCCCTCTTCTACCTACCTTTCTCCCTCTTCATTACTCCTAGCTAACTACACCACCTCCATTAATGCATCTCCTTTCTCTTTTTCCTTCCCTCTCCACTAGTTGAAGTTGTCTCCTCCCAAATTAGCTAGCTAGGTAGATGTAGCATTTAGTTAAGTGACCTATTTGCCCCCTAACTAGATCTATCTTTGTCAAGAAGAGCCTTGTGCACTTTTGATCTCCCTACATATCATCATCTCCACCGTGTGCTCGATCTCGAGATAGAGGTGATTAAAATTTCATGCTTTTGCAAAATGAAAATATGTGTATGTGTGTGATATGATAATTGGGCAATATGATGGAAATTGTGTGTGTGGCATGAGTTGACGCCAAATTGTGCTTTTGAGTTGCCTATGTTTTGACGACATGTCGATTTATTTCCGTTTTGGCGAATTCCGGGCAAACTCTACATCTATATGTCCTATTTTTAGGGAAAGTCATGCCGAATTTTTTTATGACTTTGATGCATGCACGCATTTTTATAATCAATTTGTTTATTATTACCGTGCGTATCGCTCATGATGGTCGATTGGAACGATGGTGGACGGGTGGTTGCGGTCGGCGGTGCAGGACATGAAAGAAAATAACTGGACAGAGGTTTTATGTCCGTGTCGAAAATGCAAAGGAATAGTTTGGCTCGACCCCTATGACGATGGTCGTGTCAAAGCGCACCTGCTCATGACTGGTTTCATGGATGGCTATACTTAGTGGATAATTTAAGATGAGGATGACGATGTTGAGGACGCCGACGGGGCAGGCAATGACGACACGGGGCAAGACGAAGAGATGATCGATAATGGCGGCGGGGAAGAGGCCGTACATGACAGCGGCGAAGGGGCCGGACATGGTGGAGGAGAAGGGGTCGTACATGGCGGCAGAGAGAACGACATGGACTCCACGCAGCAGAGTTCGTCGATACTAAGTTCAATCGTGCAGGACCCTCATGTTCAAGCATTGCTTCGCAAGGAGACGAAAATCTTGAGAGAGCTGCTTCTAGAGAGGAGGCTAAGCTGGAGCAACTGGTTGTAGACTCGAACACTCCATTGTATGATGGTTGCAATCCTGAGGTGACCCGCTTGAGTTTCACGCTCCAACTCCTGAAGACGAAATCTAAAAAGGAATGGACTGACACTAGCCTCGATGAGCATCTCAAGTACCTAAAGGATGTTCTTCCCGCAGGGAATCTATGTCCTACTAGTGTTGATGAGGCCAAGAAGATTGTGTGCCCTCTTGATCTGCCGCACGTTAGATACCATGCATGCATCAATGGTTGCATAATTTATCGGAAGGAGCACGCGGAAAAAACAAGTTGTCTGGTGTGCAATGCTTCTCGGTACAACAAGGCCGGGAAGAAATGTCCCCAGAAAGTTGTATGGTACTTACCGATCACTCCCCGTCTCCAGCGGTATTTCGTAGATCCCAAGGAAGCAAAGCTAATGCGTTGGCACGCGGAGAGGAAGAAGCCCGACGATGGAGATGATCTGAAGCTGAGGCACGTCAAGGATGGAAGCTACTGAAGAGCGTTGAACAGCTTCTATTGGTATTTCAAATGTGATGCAAGGAACATCGTGCTTGGTGCGTGTACCGATGGCACATATCCGTTTGGCAACCAGAACACCAACCATAGCACATGGCCCGTGTTTGTATGGATGTACAACCTCCCCCCTGGTTGTGCATGAAGTCGAAGTACATTCACATGAGCATGCTTATTCAAGGGCCGAAACAACCAGGAAATAATATTAATTTTTATCTAGGGCTACTTCAAGAGGAGTTAGACAAGTTATGGAAAACACCGGCCAAGACATGGGATGCCAGCAAAGGCGAGTATTTCTACATTAGAGCCGCACTGATCACGACGGTGCACGACTATCTCGGTTACGGATATGTCGCAGGCCAGGTGTGCCATGGATATTGCAGATGCACGCGGTGCATGGATGATACGACGTCTCAGGAGCTAACATCAAGGAAAGATGGTGGGTCTGGGAAAATCGTGTACATGGGGCATCGAAGATGGCTCGAACAGGACGACCCGTGGAGAAACCATGGAGATCTATTCAATGGTCACGCTGAGCATCGAGGACCTCCACGTAAGCGGAGCGGTGCCAAAATCGATGAGCTGTTGAAAAACTGGAAGGAGTGCACCGCACCAAGAAATACGATGAAAAAGGCGCCGGAGCCGCTGCTGAAGGTATGGAAGACGAGGTCTATGTTCTGGGACTTGGAGTACTGGCACAAACTCGATACACCTCATTGCCTTGATCAAATGCATATCTGTAAGAATGTCCTTGAGAGCTTGCTCGCGACACTGATGAACATGCCGGATAAGACCAAGGATGGGCCAAAGGCAAGAAAAGTCTTGCAAGATTTGAAAATCAGGGAAGATCCGCACATGCTGCCCCGTAAAATGTCAGACGAGTCAGAGACGGAGACAGAGGCGTGGGAGAAGAAGGGCAAGAAAATAAAGAAAGAGGACTATTGCCCCCTTCTTGCTTCACCTTAAGTTAGGCTAAGATCGGTCAATTCTTTAAGTGCCTTACCGGAGTCAAAGTTAGTTCCGTTCTTCGTGGCAAGATAAGCGTATATCTAGACACGGACAAGAAAAGGTTCAAGGATGAAGTCCCATGACTGTCATGTGATGATGACGCATATACTACCTGTTGCCCTTAGAGGGATAATGGACAAGCACGTCCGTGACACGCTTATTGGTCTCTGCAACTTTTTTGACGTCATCTCTTGAAAGCCGATCAGTCTGAAGCAGCTCCGAAGGCTACATGAAGAGATTGTTGTGATACTGAATGAGCTTGAGATGTACTTCCCGCCCGCGTTCTTTGACATGATGGTGTATCTGTGTGTCCATATTGTGGACGACATAATATACCTGGGGCCGTCATTTCTGCACAACATGATGCCCTTTGAGAGGATGAATGGGATCATCAAAGGATTCGTTCGTAACATGTCCCGTCCGGATGGAAGCATCTTCCAGGGCTATCTGACACAAGAGTGCATCTCTTTCTGCGAGAATTTTCTATATGGCGCAAACCTGCAGCCGCCTGGTGTTAGTGTTGGTTTGCCCGTTAACAAGCACGATGGGAGGCTCGAAGGAGAAGGTCACTCCAACGGTCGCAGGGAACTGCACGTGGCATACTCAGATCGACGCAGCGACTTTGACATAGCAAACTTGGTAGTGCTACAACACCTAGACGAGGTATATCCTTTTGTGGCACTACATAAAGAAATTATCACAGAGAAGTATCGTGACCGGGGGGTATGCAGGACGGACGCCAAAGTTACTAGAGAGCACAACTCCACTTTCCTGCATTGGTTCAAAGAGCATATTATTGCTAATCCCCCGGAGGAGGGCTCTAAGGACGGATTGCTCATATACGCCTTAGCACATGGCCCCTCGCCCAACCTCTTAACCTATCAGGCATACGATATCAACAGATACACATTCTACACGGAGGCCAAAGATATGGACAGTGATGATCGTAACTTCAGGTGACGATGGAATGCATGACCGGCAGCGACAACGGCAAGAATCGAAAGATTTTACGGAAGGGTCGAGGAGATCCGGGAGCTTGACTACTCGATCGCACAACACGACGATGTTCCGTGTCAGATGGGCTAAGAATGTCGAAAGAGAAAACCGGTAATTCACTACCATGACTATACCCGACACCAAGAGCGCTACCGTGAACGCTATCGCAAAAAACGAGCCATGGGTACACGCTAAGCACGTGACACAATGCTTCTTCATAACCGACCTGCGCAGTCCCAGCCGTGTTGTCGTGAGGAGAGGCAAAAGGAAAATCATTGGAATGGATGGAGTCGCCAACGAGGAAGACTACGATCAGTACGGCAACCCAATGAGGGAAGATGACGATGATGATGAAGTATACGTTAAAAGAAGAATCAATACTACATTACCTAAGAAAAATCATACTCCATGGAAAAGGCAAAGTCACAATGAGGGGCTCAATTATTCTTCAACGAACAAGAAGGGAAAGAAGCTGACTCAAAAAACAAAACATCAACGCTGAGGAACCGTATGTTATCGGTCAAATGATGTAATATATATATATATATATATATATATATATGTTCCTATTTTGTATACACACTTAGCCATTATTATGCATGGGTCCAATGATGTAATATATATGTTCATATTTTGTATACATATTTAACGGTCAAATGATGCAATATATATCGCCTTCCCTTCGTTCACTGCTCTCGGAAAAAAAGAAAAGAAAAGTGAGAGAAAATAAAGGAAAAGAAAATAGAAGGAAACAAACATGAAAACTGTTATATAGGTACTGGTTATAGCAGTAACGCTTTACTGAAAAAGAGCTACATCTAGTCAAGGTAGCAGTAGCGGTTTCCGTACAAAACCGCTATAGCTACCTGTAATAGTAGTAGCGCGTTTGCTCTAATCACTCTACTGCTACGTCCACTTAACCCAAAATCCTCACTCTCTCTTCTTCATCCCGCCTCTTTTCCTCCCAAATCCCCACTCTCTCTTCCCCGTCAGATCGCCGGGGCCCCTGCGCTTCGACCCGCCTGCACCTGTGCCTTGGCTCCGATCCCGGCGCCGCCTCGAACCCCGACGCCACACCTCCTCCTCTGCTTCCTCCTCCCAACCTCGGCCGTCGCCGGGCCTGCCTCGCCCCTACACCTCTCAGAACCCCCCAGCTCTCCTCCTCTCTCTACTACCTAGGGTTCTTCGGTTAATTTAGGGTTAAGCAATTGTAGTTAAAAGAAAAGACAACATTTAAGCAATTTTCCAAATCAACATCCCTTGTTAAAGCAAATTTAGGTAGGCTGAATTTAGGTAGGCTGAATTTATATGCAAATTTGAACTGGACATGTGATATGTGGACATGTGATGTTTTGGACATGTCATGTTTGGAATTTGGACATGTCATTTGGACATGATGATTATGTGCAGGGTAAATGATCCGAGTGGCCTATGTTACGCCGGAATGTTGATTCATTTCCGTTCTGGTGAATTTCAGGCGCTCGATATGTCCATTTTTAGCAAAGGTCATGTCGAAATTTTCTGTGAATTTTGGCGTGATTTGTGCTAGATAGTAGGCATATCGAGTGCTGGGAGTTGCTGGGAAACGACATTCCGGCAAAAATAGATTTCGTTTTTATGTCATTTCTCATTTTTTTCATACTTTTAGAATTAAACGAGGAGACTTAATCATAGGAAACATGTCGAACAACGAAAAAGCTGGGCCTTCTGACCAAGATGCGCATTTAGATGGATTATGAGGGTGAACAAGAGTACCTCAACTATTTGACTGCTAAGGAATTTCAAAGTCAAGGTTTGCAGGTCGGCCTCGATGATGGTACTGACGCCGACATCGACACCGACGGCAGCGCCGAGACCGGCGGGGAAGGTACCGGCGGGGAAGATACCGGCGGGGAAGGTACCGGCGCCGATGCCGCTACCGAAAAGAAGAAGCAGAAGAAGCAGAGGATTTGAAAACCTAACAAACTAGGGATTGGACGACTAGTGATCACAAAGATGGCACCTGGCAAGTTTGAGCCATTATAGCGGGAAGAACCTCGCAAGTGCTATGGGAACCAAGTAGGGTGCATCCTACGGGAATGCGCGAGCATCAACGACGATGACTTAAGGAGTAAAGAACATTTGACGCGGTTGCTCCTGACGAAGTTGCACAAGAGATTCAAGTTCCCCGACCGGGATGATAACAAGGACAACCGTGGGATGATACGAAGATGAAAAAGATTAACAATCACGCCATGGGCATGTTCAACAATGATTTGGCCTCCTGGAAAGGGAGGGTGAAATGAGCTATTGAGGCTGAGGAACCCCTGTCCAAGATTCTGGAGGAAAATCCGACACTTACGGAAGAAGAGTTCGAAAAGTTCAAGGACACTTGCGCTACCGAGGCAGCCAAGGCTAAGGTTGCGAAATTCAAGAGCCTTCAGCAAAGGAACACGGGGAAGCATCGCCTCGGAAGCCGTGGCTACCTTGGTAAAAGGCCCATATGGGATAAGGAGGACGCGGAATGTGAAGCCGCGGGTATCCCAGGCCCCTTGGCAAAGTTCACCAACCCCTTGGAGCGTGACTTCATCAGGGCCCGCTAAAAGTGGGACAAGGAAAAGAAGGTTTTTTACACAGACCAGATCACGAGGAAATTAATTAGACTACTGGTAATTATTCTTTTACCACCTTACATTTAGCTCCATATCTAGTCGACTACACATTCCTAAATGGTTTACGCTCCTTCTGTAGGAGAAGCAACACCAACTTGCAGCCGAAAGCCCTACTTCTCCGATGAGGCCCAAGTGGGACACCCCTCTCAACCAGGCCTTGAACGAACTTAAGGGACTCCAGTTGGGCTAGCGGCCGCAATATGAGTCAGGTGCGGCTACCGGAGACAGCGCCACGTGGAAGGTGTTTACAACGAGGGCCCGGAGGCCAAGAAGCAGAAAAGAAGTTTAGTCGACGGACATCGACGCCAAGGTGAAGCTTGAGGTCGAGAAAAAAAGTAGCCGAGGACGCGAAAAAACAACCGAGGAGAAAATGAGTTGCTACAAGAAAATAATGCACCAGAATCGCCGCAGTAAATGATTTTGCTACTAACTTGGTTCCAGCTATCATCAACTGGACGAAGGAAAATCCAGACAAGACGGTACATGATTTCCTGTTGCCCAGTTTCATCGGGAGCAACTCCATGATCAACAACACCACCGCACCATCACTTTCTCATGCAACCGGGCCTCCTCTAGCAGTTGCTCCCGCTCATAGCAGCCTATCCTCAGTCTCTGGTGCGCTAGGTGGGCCTTCGTCTTTGGCTGAGCTCGATGCTGTCACGGTAATTACATGTCGCAACAACTTATATATAGAATATTCCATTTTCGTTGCATTTCAGATGTTTTACGCCACAGACATATGTGTTTGCACGCCGAAGAAACCCCGTGCACCATACTGTACTTGATCAAAGGCCAGAAGGTGGACGTGGGAAAGGGGATGATAATGAACCCCTTGCAACCCACGTTCCACAACCAGCCGATCTCACTGGTACTTCAGGTTAGCTTGTCCAAGTGTGAAATCAGGCACGAGGATTTGCCTCCTCCAAGACAAAGATGTGGGAGAGGACGACGGGACCCCGCCATGGATTGAAGCTGCATGGGTTGGGTGTCATGGCTATGGCGAAGAATCTTATTCGTCTGAGCCAGCCGAGAGCACACCAATAACCACACATCAACAAGCATGTGCGGAGACCACCACCCCGCCTACGCAATTACCAGCTCCTGTAGTGCCGGGTGAGAGCGGCGGACGACGTGATGAAGGGGGTGCAATAGTACTAGTTGATGTAATCGGTCCTGTAGAACAGAGAATGGATGATGAGACGGAGGTCGACCCTATGGGTTTCCTCAATACAAACGTGTATGACTGTGACGTAGATATGATGAGTCAACCATATGAAGAATTGGGCTATCAGCATGCTAATGAGGATATGGATGATCTGCCCGGGCAGGAAGGTCGTAACAGGGATTGCAAAAAGTCTCTCTTCATGAAATCCTCACAGGACACGCCTGAAGATGCCGCCTCAACACGTGCTCAACTAGCCGGGGTCGACAGTTGCTTAGCCCAGAACACCGGGCAGGGGTTAAGGAAGGGTCTGGAAGGTGTGCCCAAGAAAAAGTAGAGGAAGAGATCGAGGAAGATAGCTGCCTCCAAACAAGCCAGAGCACATAGCAGCTAGACGATGGATTCTGAAGAGCGTGTACCCGTGAAAGGTGCGGCCATGTTCCATCTCACGGGCGAGTCGATGCTACCGCCGAAACCGCTGGAGGCACTATCAGGGGATCTCAGGAGACTGCACGACCATATGCTGTCGACTGAGAAAAGCCTACTAGCCTCGAAGGATCCAGGATATCCGGCATACGCGGCTCAGGTGCCTGAGGGGAAGTGCTACGTCGACACATGGCCCGCGGAGGTGTTCTTCCTGCGATTTGAACATGTCTTTGAGATGTTTATGACAAGGCGGCTCGATTTTACAATCGTCCGCCTTTTTGCACTACATATGAGCTCCGTCATGGAGAGAAGAAGTCTCAAAAATCTGTGTGGCGGATCCGTACTACATGCACGAGTCTTTCTTGAGTCTCGGTGACTTTGAGCGTGAAACTGCTAGGGACTACAAAACTTCAGGGTACAGAATAAGGACCAGGAAATTGTCCTCCTGCCTTATCATCCAAAGTAAGTTAGTTCCGGACAACCCTTTCGTACATTTCAATCATTCCTTCTCGCTCATATGGAGAATAATTTGAGGTGTATTTTCCCCGCAGCAACGGGCGCGCCGTCCTTATCGTTCTTTACCCGCGAGTCTCCCATGCCGTGTATTTTGACCCTTCCAGAGACTACGAGAAAAAGGACTACACCCACATAATGAATATTCTAGATGATGCTCTCCAAGGCTTCAACATTAGAGGTGGCCACATGCATCGGAAAACAAAGGAATAAGAAGATGGGTTTTATGATAAAACTAACTTCAGCATCCATGTCCCAAAACCAAGCAAGAAGGATGGATTCTACATCTTCCATCTCATGATTGAGTTCAACACGGATCACCAAAAGCTTCGCATGACAAGCGGAAATGATGATCATATCCACAAGTGGGTAGAATCTCATGGAGAAGCGGATTATAAACTTAGAGATGACTTCTTTCGCATCCAAAGGGACATTGCGACGATCATCATGAAAGAAGTCGTCGATGAGAAGGGGATGTTCCACCACGGCCCTATATCACGAGCTGACGTCCGAACTCGCATAGGCATGCAACGTCATGACCTCACGCCGTTCAAGAAGCTAGGGTCCATCCTCGATGATATGGAAGGATGGAACTTCTAGTGATTTACGATGCCGATGATGATGATATGTGTCGCTTGAACTTGCATACTTTCTGTAGCGATGAAACTTTGTGATGTCCATGGTCCCTGCCGAACTTGCGTAACACTACTTTGTTAGTTTGGGTACGATGACCTGCGTACCTCTAGTTAATTAGTTTGCATACTGTATGTTGCATCTAGTTGCTAACCCTTTCTTTTTCATGTTGCTCTAGTATATTTTGTTGCATATGATTGTACATCCTCTTGATGAAGATGCATCTCTAACATGTACCTAGTTTCTTGATGGCGAAGTGCTATATCTTGTATGATGTCTACTACGCAACCTTCTTCTTGTAGACGTTGTTGGGCCTCCAAGTGCACAGGTTTGTAGGACAGTAGCAAATTTCCCTCAAGTGGATGATCTAAGGTTTATCAATCCGTGGGAGGCGTAGGATGAAGATGGTCTCTCTCAAGCAACCCTCGCAACCAAATAACAAAGAGTCTCTTGTGTCCCCAACACACCCAATACAATGATAAATTGTATAGGTGCACTAGTTCGGCCAAGAGATGGTGATACAAGTGCAATATGGATGGTAGATATAGGTTTTTGTAATCTGAAAATATAAAAACAGCAAGGTAACTAATGATAAAAGTGAGTGTAAACGGTATTGCAATGCGTTGAAACAAGGCCTAGGGTTCATACTTTCACTAGTGCAAGTTCTCTCAACAATAATAATATAATTGGATTATATAACTATCCCTCAACATGCAACAAAGAGTCACTCCAAAGTCACTAATAGCGGAGAACAACCGAAGAGATTATGGTAGGGTAGAAACCACCTCAAAGTTATTCTTTTCGATCAATCCATTGGGCTATTCCTATAAGTGTCACAAACAGCCCTAGAGTTCGTAACAAAATAACACCTTAAGACACAAATCAACCAAAACCCTAATGTCACCTAGATACTCCAATGTCACCTCAAGTATCCGTGGGTATGATTATATGATATGCATCACACAATCTCAATTTCATCGATTCAACCAACACATAGAACCTCAAAGAGTGCCCCAAAGTTTCTACCAGAGAGTCAAGACGAAAACGTGTGCCAACCCCTATGCATAGGTTCATGGGCGGAACCTGCAAGTTGATCACCAAAACATACATCAAGTGAATCAATAGAATAACCCATTGTCACCACGGTTATCCCACGCAAGACATACATCAAGTGTTCTCAAATCATTAAAGACTCAATCCGATAAGATAACTTCAAAGGGAAAACTCAATCCATTACAAGAGAGTAGAGGGGGAGAAACATCATAAGATCCAACTATAATAGCAAAGCTCGCGATACATCAAGATCGTGCCAAATCAAGAACACGAGAGAGAGAGAGATCAAACACATAGCTACTGGTACATACCCTCAGCCCCGAGGGTGAACTACTCCCTCCTCGTCATGGAGAGCGCCCGAATGATGAAGATGGCCACCGGTGAGGGATCCCCCCTCCGGCAGGGTGCCGGAACAGGGTCCCGATTGGTTTTTGGTGGCTACAGAGGCTTGCGGTGGCGGAACTCCCGATCTATTGTGTCCCCCGAAAGGTTTTAGGATATATGGGAATATATAGGTGAAAGAAGTCGGTAAGGGGAGCCACGAGGGGCCCGCGAGGGTGGAGGGCGCGCCCAGGGGGTGGCCGCGCCCCCCTGCCTCGTGCCTTCCTCGTTGATCCCGTGACGTGCACTCCAAGTCTCCTGTATTGCTTTCTTTCCAAAAATAACTTTTTCGAAGGTTTCATTCCGTTTGGATTCCGTTTGATATTCCTTTTCTTCAAAACACTGAAACAAGGGAAAAAACAAGAACTGGCACTGGGCTCTGGGTTAATAGGTTAGTCCCAAAAATAATATAAAAGTGCATAGTAAAGCCCATTAAACATACAAGATGGATAATATAATAGCATGAATACTTCATAAATTATAGATACGTTGGAGACGTATCAGTGTACGAAGGGAAGGTTCCGGGAGTGTATGACGAGTGGCATGAGTGTCAGGCGCAAGTGCAGGGGGTCTCGGGCGCCAGCCATAAAGGCTTCAAAAGCAGACAAGAAGCACAAGCTAGTTACTTGAGGTTCAGGCGAGCGCGAGAGAGGACTCATGACCGCCGCCTCATGTACTACATAGTTCCACTATCACTCATAGTGATAGCACTTCTCACGTGTATCATTGTTTAGATGGATGACGTTGTAGTTGCAAGTATTTGAGACTTGCATGTATCGCTATTTTCAGATGATGACGAGATACCACTTTGTGTTGGATGATGATTATGATGAGACTATTTGTATGTATATGCTATGATTACATTTGTGGCCTCGCGGCCATTTGTATGTGTATCATGATGACATTTTGTATCTGCTAAAGATTCTTGTATAAAGCCTGTTCAAATACAAAACAAATATACAGAAAAAAGAACAAAAACTACTAAAATTAGCAGTAGCGAGTGGAGAAAAGTTAGCAGCAGCGTGAGAGCGATGGCGCGTCCAGCCAAAGCGCGCTAGAGCTATTAACAGTAGCGAGCTTGCATGAAGCACGCTGCTGCTACACTTGTATAGCAGTAGCGCGGGCGCGCACGCACTGCTGCTAAGGGTTAGATGTAGTGCCTTATTAGTAGCGTCGGTCCCCGCGCTACTAATATACCTAGAACCCGCGCTGCTGCTAGGATTTTCCCTAGTAGTGGTAACTTGATGATAGTGACTAGAGAACTTTGTCAATTAGTATCTTATCTGGAAGATTAACTCCCACTTGATTTAAGCAATTGTAGTACCCAGACAATCTGGGATCATGCTCACTGGTTGAGCTATTCTCCTCCATCTTTTAGGCAAAGTACTGTCAGAGGTCTCATATCTCTCGACATGGGCATGAGTATAAAATACCAATTTCAACTCTTGGAACATCTTGTATGCTCCGTGGCATTCAAAACATTTTTGAAGTCCCGGTTCTAAGTCGTAAAGTATGGTGCACTAAACTATCAAGTAGTCATCATATCAAGCTTTTGCCAAAACGTTCATAACGTCTGCATCTGCTCCTGCAATAGTTCTGTCACCTAGCGGTGCATCAAGGACATAATACTTCTGTGCAGCAATGAGGATAATCCTCAGATCATGGAGCTAGTCCGCATCTTTGCTACTAACATCTTTCAACTTATTTTTCTCTAGGAACATATAAAAAATGGAATTACATCGCAAGCTATTGATCTACAACATAGATATGCAAATACTATCAGGACTAAGTTCATGATAAATTAAAGTTCAATTAATCATATTACTTAAGAACTCCCACTTAGATTGACATCCCTCTAATCATCTAAGTGATCACGCGATCCAAATCAACTAAACCATGTCCGATCATCACGTGAGATGGAGTAGTTTCCAATGGTGAACATCACTATGTTGATCATATCTACTATATGATTCACGCTCGACCTTTCGGTCTCAGTGTTCCGAGGCCATATCTACATATGCTAGGCTCGTCAAGTTTAACCCGAGTATTCTGCGTGTGCAAAACTGGCTTGCACCCGTTGTATGTGAACATAGAGCTTATCACAACCGATCATCACGTGGTGTCTCAGCACAAAGAACTGTCGCAACGGTGCATACTCAGGGAGAACACTTATACCTTGAAATTTAGTAAGGGATCATCTTATAATGCTACTGTCGTACTAAGCAAATAAGATGCATAAAGGATAAACATCACATGCAATCAATATAAGTAATATGATATGGCTATCATCATCTTGTGCCCTTGATCTCCATCTCCAAAGCACCATCATGATTAGCATCATCACCAGCGCGACATCTTGGTCTTCATCGTAGCATCGTTGTCGTCTCGCCAGCTATTGTTTCTACGACTATCGCTACCGCTTAGTGATAAAGTAAAACAATTACAGGGAGATTGCATTGCATATAATAAAGCGACAACCATATGGCTCCTGCCAGTTGTCGATAACTCTGTTACAAAACATGATCATCTCATACAATAAAATTTAGCATCATGTCTTGACCATATCACATCACAACATGCCCTGCAAAAGCAAGTTAGACGTCCTCTACTTTGTTGTTGCAAGTTTTATGTGGCTGCTACGAGCTGAGCAAGAACCGTTCTTACCTACGCATCAAAACCATAACGATATTTTGTCAAGTATGTGCTGTTTTAACCTTCACAAGGACCGGACGTAGCCACACTCGATTCAACTAAAGTTGGAGAAACTGACACCCGCCGGCCACCTGTGTTCAAAGCACGTCGGTAGAACCAGTCTCGCGTAAGCGTACGTGTAGTGTCGGTCCGGGCCGCTTCATCCAACAATACCGCCGAATCAAAGTATGACATGCTGGTAAGCAGTATGACTAATATCGCCCACAACTCACTTGTGTTCTACTCATGCATATAACATCTACGCATAAACCTGGCTCTGATGCCACTGTTGGGGAACGTAGTAATTTCAAAAAAATTCCTACGCACACGCAAGATCATGGTGATGCATAGCAACGAGCGGGAGAGTATTGTCCATGTACCCTCGTAGACCGTAAATGGAAGCGTTTTATCAACATGGTTGATGCAGTCGTACGTCTTCACGATCCGATCGGTCCAAGTACCGAACGCACGGCACCTCCGAGTTCAGCACACATTCAGCTCGATGACGTCCCACGAACTCACGATCCAACAAAGTGTCGAGGGAGAGTTTTGTCAGCACGACAGCGTGTTGACGGTGATGATGAAGTTACCGACGCAGAGCTTCGCCTAAGCACCACTATGATATGATCAAGGTGGATTATGGTGGAGGGGGCACCACACACGGCTAAGAGATCAATGATCAACTTGTGTGTCTATGGGGTGCCCACCTCCCCCGTATATAAAGGAGTGGAGGAGGGAGGGCCGGCCCTCTACTATGGCGCGCCCTGGGGAGTCCTACTCACACCGGGAGTAGGATTCCCCCCCTTCCAGGTAGTAGGAGTAGGAGAGAAGGAAGGGGAAGAGAGAAGAGAAGGGAGGAGGGGGCGCAGCCCCTCCCCCTAGTCCAATTCGGACTAGGCCTTGGGGGGGGGCGCGGCCTGCCCTAGGCAGCCCCTCTCTTTCTCAATAAGGCCCACATACTCCATGGCTAATTCCCGTAACTCTTCGGTACTCCAATAAATACCCGAACCACTCAGACCCTTTCCGATGTCCGAATATAGCCTTCCAATATATTGATCTTTACGTCTCGAACATTTCGAGACTCCTCGTCATGTCCCTGATCTCATCCGAGACTCCGAACAACCTTCGGTACATTAAAACACATAAAATCATAATACCGATCGTCACCGAATGTTAAGCGTGCGGACCCTACGGGTTTGAGAACTATGTAGACATGGCCGAGACTCATCTCCGATCAATAACCAATAGCGGAACATGGATGCTCATATTGGCTCCTACATATTCTATGAAGATCTTTATCGCTCAAACCGCATAACAACATACGTTGTTCCCTTTGTCATCGGTATGTTACTTGCCCGAGATTCGATCGTCAGTATCTCAATACCTAGTTCAATCTCGTTACCGGCAAGTCTCTTTACTCATTCCGTAATACATCATCCCGCAACTAACTCATTAGTCACATTGCTTGCAAGGCTTATAGTGATGTGCATTACCGAGAGGGCCTGAGATACCTCTCCGACAATCGGAGTGACAAATCCTAATCTCGATCTATGCCAACTCAACAAACACCATCGGAGACACCTGTAGAGCACCTTTATGATCACCCAGTTACGTTGTGACATTTGGTAGAACACAAAGTGTTCCTCCGGTATTCGGGAGTTGCATAATCTCATAGTCGTAGGAACATGTATAAGTCATGAAGAAAGCAATAGCAACAAACTAAACGATCAAGTGCTAAGCTAACGGAATGGGACAAGTCAATCACATCATTCTCTAATGATGTGATCCCGTTCATCAAATGACAATACATGTCAATGGCTAGGAAACTTAACCATCTTTGATTAACGAGCTAGTCAAAGTAGAGTCATACTAGTGACACTCTGTTTGTCTATGTATTCACACATGTATTAAGTTTCCGGTTAATACAATTCTAGCATGAATAATAACCATTTATCATGAAATAAGGAAATAAATAATAACTTTATTATTGCCTCTAGGGCATATTTCCTTCAGGTAGAAGAGGGAGAGTAATGGGGGGAGAAGTATTGAGAAAGAAGCAAACTGAGGGAGAGAGGAGGTGGGAGGTAGGGGAAAGTGAGGAAGAGAGGAGATGGGGGAGGGGGAGGGGAGAGGGAAAAGGTGGTATTATACTGCGTCTTAGCAGTAGCGCGGGCCGTAAAGCGTGCTACTGCTAAGAACATAGCAACATCGCGCTTCCTGCACAAGCGCTACTGCTAAGCGGGGCCCGCAATGTGGCCAGTTTCAAAATTAGCAGCAGCGACAGGAAAAAAAAGCGCACTACTACTATTACTTTAGCAGTAGCGCGGGTTGCGACAGCGCTCTGCTGCTAAACCTGTGTTGGTGGACACTGTCGGTCGATTTTACTAGCAGCGCGGTTGCACTAGGCCGCGCTACTGCTAACTGAGTAACTGAGTAGCAGTAGCGCTTGTTTTGAACCCGCGCTACTAAAAATTAGCAGTAGTGCCTCTTTTTGTACCGCGCTGCTGCTAAGGTTTTGTGTATAAGCTTTTCCCTAGTAGTGAAAGGTGGTGTTGAGCTGAAGTGGTAAAGCTGAGATAGGGTGTAGAGTGGGACCTGCCCCTAGCTCATAGGAAGACCCCCTATAGTACATACTTGGAGAGAACTGGTTAGAAGGGTTCGTCCCATACTAAGGAAGAAGCCAAGGAGTGGAGTTCTATATGGAAGATTAAAGTCCTGTTGAAACTTTGAGTTTTTATCTACCGTTTGGCACGACATTCTATACCCTTTGGAGAGGTTTTGCAGCGTAGAAATATAGCAACTAAAACAACATGCAACTTGTGTGGGGCGCACGATACTTGGAGGCACGCCCTCCTTAGCTGTCCCCTGTCGCGCATCACCTAGCCTCTTTCTTCGGAACCAGCCATCAATCAACTAAGTTTAGTACAAGAGGATAGTGCGAAGAGATGTTGTTTACCATGCATGACGTTATGCAAACAGAAGATCTTGTCATACTAGTAGTGACTCTTCGGGCTATATAGGGTGCTCGCAGAAAAACAGTACATGAATGTATATTTCAGAGTCCTTTTGCAACCCATGGTTTTATTACGTCGTACTTGTGAGAGCTGCAAGTGATTACACCCAACAACGTTATTTCGAATGCAACAGCGGCCCGATCATCACATTGGTCAACACCACCGTCGAGTTTCTCCAAGTTCAACGTGGACGCAACAGTCGGACGAGGTGGTATGTTTGGAGCAGTGGGTGCTATCTCCAGAGATCATTTGGTTGTATTTTTGAGTGCCTCGACAATTTTCTTCACCAAAATTGATGACTCAATTACTCTAAAAGCCTTAGCCGTTAGATGACTCAACTACTCTAGAAGCCTTAGCCGTCAGAGAGGCCCTCGCTCTAGCCGAGGATCTAAATTTGCAGCACATCCACATCAAATCAGATTGTAAGACTGTGGAGGATGATATCAAGAAGGGAGGTGCGGCTACCTACGGTCCTATTATCCTGGAGATCAAGCAACATTTAGTAGTTCTTACTTCTTGCAATATAGTCCATGAATTTAAGAGTTCAAACTTTGAAGCGCACAGTTTAGCAAAGCATGCGTTGACTTTAGAGCCTGGCCGCCATGTTTGGTTAGGTCAGCTTGAGGATCTTCCTTTTCGTCCCTGTAAACGTGACGGCGGTTGAATAAAACTTTGTAAGATCATCTAAAAAAGTAGTGCATATATAACATAAATAAGACCATATGTTTACGGGAGCACCTATTCGGTGCTTCACGCGTCTGAAGCGTCATCAGTGCTCGAGCACACCCTAGGCGGGCCACAGCCCCCTAAGTCACTAGCTGGCCGCTGATAACGTGCTTGCCAGCATGTATTGGTTTTAAAAAAACAGTTTTTATAGATGAAAAATCCTATATTTATTTTTCCCAAAAAAACGTCGCAAAATTTAGAAAAGTTCACAAATTTTAAGAAATTTTCTAAAAATAATTTAGGAATTTCCAAATGGTAATGATTTTAGGTAAGTTAATAAATTTAAAGAAAGTTCATTTACTTTTAAAAGATCACGGATTTAAAACATATTCATGATTTTTTGTAAAAAAATGCGCGCATAAAAATCATTACTGAATTAAAAAAAACTCAAGAATTTTTAAAATGTTCATGAATTTATCATTTTTTTGAATTTAAAATGTTCAGGAATTTAATTTTTTTGATGGGTTTAAAAAAAGTTCATGCAATATAAAAACGTAACCTTTAAAAATGATTTTTTTAAAAGTTCATCATTTGGAAAATTAAACGAAAAAAATGAAATACCAAACAAACGAAAAAAGTAAGCAAAGAAGTAAAGAAAAACCGGCCTCGGAAAGGCCCTAGAGAGAAGATAAACCTACATGGGCCGACCCATAGGAAACTACCGTGCGTGATTGTGGATTAGCTACTATTTGGAGTTTAAGGAAATTCCTATATTTACATAATGCTTTAAAGTAGCTCCCTCAAGTATATTCTAGACCGAGACTAACTTGTGGCTGGATAGGTAGTAGGGCAGTGACACTCCTAGCCCATCAAATACCAAACCACATATTTAACCATTTGGTGTCTCCTAAAGGTGGAATATTCTTCTAGTTGGAGGCAACGTCCCCAAAAGCGATGCACAACCATAGTCCATCGGAGGGGCTCATTGGTGTAGAGTGTGCATGCATTTATAAGATTGAGTGTACGTATGTATTTGAGAACGTCGGCAACTATGTCGTGTTTTTCTAAAGAAAACCTATGTTTTAGACTTTTTTAGCCATTATAAACTCCTTACAGTTACTAAAATACTTAGGAATAGAGGTCAAGGGAGAGCTTAATTTCTTTATTCTAAGTAGGCCATGTCTATAAGAGTTTGGTCAGGTCGTGGGTTCTGCAAACGACAGTATCAGAAATGATATTTCTATTAGAACACTTAAAAAAATCAAGGATTTTTTTTGGGAATTTCCAAAGTGTTCAATTTTCTTATGAAGTATAAATGAATTTAAAAATGTTCATAAAACTAAAAATTCTTCACAAACTTGGAAAATATATTAATGAATTCTAGAAAAAGTTCATGACTTATAATTTTTAGTGATTTTTTAAAAATAGTCATGAATTTGAATAACGTGCATTGCTTTTTTAAAAATGCTTGTAAATTTAGAAAATATCCATGAATATGGAAAAATATTCATGGAATTTTTTAAAATGTTCACAATTTTGAAGAAAACATTTCTGAATTTGAAAAAGGTTCAAGAATTTTAATGATTTTCTGAAATTTCGAAAATAGTCATAATTTTGAAAAATATTCATGAATATTAAAATATGAAATGAAAACCAATATAAATATGAAAATAAGATAAAACATAAAAAACAAGACGAAACCTTCTCCAAATCGAAAGGATACGCCTACATGGGCAATCCCAGGACATCCGCGCCATATGCTTGGAGTGTGAATTACCATAATAACTCTTGGGAGAAAAGTAAAATTAATTCCATGACCAAAGAACGGCGCGCGCGTTACCCTGTAGTTACATTCATGCACGATATGAGAAATTGTTCAAGCGCACAGTTGGGTTAGAAGCGTGTTGGCAGGACAGACACTCTCTTTTGGACTTCTTTTAGGAGAGTGGATGTTCTACTCTAGGGTATACTACACCCTCATTTGGAAAATATATATGAAAAAACGTGATCAAACAAAATCCAAGAAATCTGAAGATTTGAGACATCAAACTATATCAAATGTTCGAGCATATTGCAAAATTTCAGCCAATATTCGAGGAGCTCTCTGTAAAAAAACAATGCTCAAAGTGTACACTTTGAGCATTGTTTTTGTTTTTTAGCAAGAGCTCCACGTATGTTTTTTTTGGCTGAAAAATTACGAGGAGCTCGAACATTTGATGTATTAAATTTTCAGATTTTGTTCGATCAATATTTTTATCTTATCTTTCAAACTCGGTTGTAGTACACCCAAGAGCAGTGGCTACGTTAAATTACACCGAGAGTAAAGGAAAGTAGCCACTACTCTCGAGTTTGGTAAAAAAAATCTGATCACAACATCACAAAAAAATCTGAAAATTTGAAACATCAAACCTTATCAAATGTTCGAGCTTCTTGCAAATTTTCAGCCAAAAAAAACATCCGGAGGAACTCTCACTAAAAGCAAAAACAAAATCAATAATGTTCAAAAGGTTCACGTTTTTCATTCTTTTTTTCAAACTCGGGTGTAGTACACCCGAGAGCAGTGGCTACTTTCCGTTCTTTTAGCTTTCACGGTCACGGGCCTTGGCGTCGGAAAGTGTGGGGCGGGTTCGGGCTTTGCACAGCACCGAGAAAAGCGGATTCTCAAAAAAAAAAGCACCGAGAAAAGCCCCGTGCCCACGTGGCCGACACGAGCTATCTCGCTCCGTGCCCCTGGTCCCGCATGTCAGTGGCGGCACCGCACCGTGTCACTTTTCACCGCCCACAGGAAAACCAGCCTTCTCCCGCCTTACTGGCTCGCTGTCTCCTCCCCTCCTCTCCCCTCGCCGTCGAACGGCCGACCGACCGAGATGGCGCCGACCGCGCGTCTCCGTCTCCTCGCCTCATGCCGCCTCTTCTCGGCGCTTTCCGGGACGGTGCCGCGGTGCCGGGGAGGTCAGCCTGCCCGTCACCGCGCTCTTGCCTTCAGCCCGTTCGACGTAATGCCGCTCCGCGGGATGGGGCTTTACAACCCGGTGACTGGGTGTTCTCTTCTTGTTCCAGGTCTCCGAGGCCTGAGCACGCTCTCCTCGACGCTGGGGTCGGGCGCCGGCGAGGACGAGATCGAGCGCATCCGCCGCGAGTTCGAGGACGCCAAGCGCAACTACCTCAGCATCCCGGCCGCCATCAAGGACATGCCCAAGATGGACCCGCAAGGTCTGGGCGTCCGCTCCTCCCGACCACCGTGTGCCCCTGTCTTGTTGCTTTATTATAGTGTATGGAAATTGTTACTGAATTTGCTGGTTGGGTTCGTGGGGTTCCAGGCATTTATGTGAACAAGAACGTCAAGCTGGATGACCTGCAAGTCTATGGCTTCGACTACGATTACACGCTGTCGCACTACTCCGACCACCTGCAGTGCTTGATCTATGATCTCGCCAAGAAGCACCTGGTCAATGAGGTTTGGCTGTTCCTGGTTCTTTATGGTCCTTTTGTTGCATTACTTGATTGCTGAATTGGGGGTATGTGGGTGGTGATTGCCTGAATGGTGGTGATTCTCTGCAGTTGAAGTATCCAGAGAGCTGCTTGCAGTACGACTACGACAGTAGCTTTCCTGTCAGGGGCCTTTACTATGACAAACTAAAAGGGTGCCTTCTGAAGCTTGATTTCTTTGGTTCTATTGAGCCCGATGGATGCTTCTTTGGACGACGAAAGGTGAGGAGTTCACTAAACTTTCTATGAGCATTCGCATGTAAAATGTAGGTTCTCACTAATGTGACCATTCCATATGTGATTGGTTGCCTTGTGCTGGTTCGACTGTTGAATTCAAGCTTGGACATTGGGTCTAGTGGAACTTTAATGGTGCTGCTAGAACATTATGAATAGGATTCTCCACTACTAATCATTTTACTGATTTTGAAGTTAAATGCAGACAAATGAACATTGTCTGTTGGTGATATATGTTCGTCCTGGTGTTGGAAAATCTTACATGGGTGTTTGTTGACCAGCTAAGTTCGACTGAGATAAAAGAACTCTACGGTACAAGACATATCGGAAGAGATCAAGCTCGTCAGCTTGTTGGGCTGATGGATGTCTTCTGTTTTAGCGAGGTAATTTTGAATTGATCCAAGCCCTCTCTCATATTCATTTTGTTCACTTCTTTTTATATCATTTTCTTGAAGTAGTAAAGCACTATCAGTAGTCGTTACACATAGCTTGAGTTAAGTAGCACACACACACGATATACTTTTGAACTAGCAAAGCACTATCACTGGTCAGTACACATATCTCGACTAAGTAGTGCACACACAATATCTCCCATGTTGTTAATGCTTGATGCATAGATGATGGATGTTTTATCTGTAGGATATTCATACACATTTTAGATGTGTCTGATAATTCTCCTTGGGAAGATAATTGCGCATGTCATTGTGAGTGCTCACCTCCCTTGCAAAGATATATTCCACAGTAATCTGCCCTAGGTCGTTTATAAAACACTGAGAGTTATCCTGCACTCAGTTATAGCTTCATGTACTATGCACAGCTTAATAACTGTTTCTGACAATAAAAACACGCTCATTTCTACAGGCATGCCTCATTGCAGATATTGTTCAGCACTTCGTAGATGCCAAGCTGGAGTTTGATGCTCCTTATGTATATGAGGATGTAAACCAAGCGATTCAGCATGTCCACAGAAGCGGTTTAGTTCACAGAAAAGTTCTTTCAGAGCCTCAGAAATTTCTGTTAAAAAATGTAAGCGGTACTGCATCTGATTATGGCGTTCGAATACTGCTCCCCCCCCCCCCCCATCATTTTAGCTAAAATCTTGTTCACTAACGCTTTAACCTGATACTGTTTCTCGTCTTATGACATTCTTTTATGTGGTCATATTTTTTTTTAATCAATGCAACTTTAAAACCATTGCCTCATTTCGTCTTGTGACTTGCAGAGCCAGGTGTTTCGTTTCTTAAAGACCCTACGAGAGAAGGGGAAAAAGCTGTTTCTTCTTACCAACTCACCTTTCTACTTTGTTGATGGAGGGATGAGTTATTTACTAGAGGTCCTTTCTATATTTAAATATGTTTTTTTGTGCTTTCTCCATGCATAGTTTACCATTAAAACGGAAGATAATTCTAGTTGAAGTTGAGAATTTGATATCCAATATTTCTGTTCAGTAGAAGAGATTTTTATGCTGCCTTGACCCATTGAAGCATAGTTGTGATTGTGAAACTGTCAAGCCAATTTTCTGCATGCAAATTCTTCATTTGTTTCCATATTTCTTTAATAGCTTGTTTTACTACTACATCGTAGTTGTAGTGTATCTTGTTCTGCCATTCTCGTATTTTTCCTCATGAGACGGTTGTTCCAAATATGAAGGGTATCATATGTGATCTGTTTTTCTGGCCATTCTTCTCCATTCGCATATTGTCAACTTTACCTGCCCATTGGTTGGTTGAGCAGGACCAGCATTTTGATGGGAATTCCTGGAGGGAGCTTTTTGACGTTGTGATTGCGCAGGCAAATAAACCAAGTTTCTATAATTCAGACCACCCATTCAGGTTATGTGGAACATTTCTACACCAATAAAGAAAAATATTCATTTTATCCTTAGCAAAGTACTTCTCCCTCCGTTTCTAAATATAAATCTTTTTAGAGATTTCAATGTGATCTACATACGGATCTATATAGACATATTTTAGAGTGTAGATTCACTCATTTTACTCTGTATGTAGTCCATAGTAGAATCTCTAAAAAGACTTATATTTAGGAACAGAGTGAGTAGGTCTTAGTAGGCTGCATATTGATGCAAGTTGTTACATGTTCTGCACAATCATTCCACTCCCATTCTGGATTCCTAATTAAGTTTCCTGGCTATCTATAGGGTGTATGACACTGAAAAGGACACCTTAGCATTTACTGCAGTTGACAAGTTTCTGCCAAATGAAGTCTATTACCATGGATGTTTAAAATCCTTTCTGCAGATTACAAAGTGGAGAGGCCCAGAGGTTGGTGTTTTGAATCTGAAGAAGTATCAGTTTCCTCTATATATGTTCACCCAGCTTAAACTTTTCTGTCTAGAGTGACATTTTTTTCATGTTAAATCAACACAATATTTTTCATACATTTGCACATTTAAATGGTGATTTGCGTACTGCATAGTGGAAGCTGTCACATGATTTAGGTTCATCTGTTACATTTTTAGCCTTTTTACTATGTTTCATGCTTAATCTAATTAGGTAATGCCATAACCTTATCATATTGTAAAGTTATTGCAGAGGCCACCATCAATAACCTGATCCCTTTCACACTAACACATGTTTACTCAATACTGACTTGTGGACGTTCTCCACATATGACACAAGTATATCATCTCAGGTCTTTTTTTGAACATGTGTTAGGTGATATACTTTGGTGATCATCTTTTCAGCGACTTGAGAGGGCCTTCCAAAGCTGGTTGGCGAACAGCTGCCGTAATTCGTGAACTTGAGGTAGGTGCAAGATTGCATATGCCAGTAGTCCATGACGTATAAGCAGCACTATCTTTTTTCCAGCAATCTAACATATTAAGATTTTACGGCTTGACTTCAGGATGAAATAGGAATCCAGAATGGTGACAGCTACCGGTTCCAACAGGTCTGTATATAATATGCCTGTACAATATGTAAAGTTTCTCTTTCAACAGCATTGCTACTGTCATGCGCATGTTAGTCTAGCCCATTAGGGGCCGTGCACCATGGAAAGCAGCCTCAGCTGCTCGAGCTAGCGCAACTTGTTCGTCAACTCTTCGTATTAGCTGGTATCTTATCTCACTAGTTCATATTTTAGGATTGTTATTAAATTAATAGACTGACCTGTCTATAATTAGGAGAGCCTCTAGCTATGAAAGGGCTATTGTAGTCGTTGGCATTAGGCATGAAGATCCCTACCTAGTCAGCGAGTCTATAGTGTCATGTTTCTCCTAAGATCTCTCCTCTTCAGCCTTTCCTACACCATCTGGCCCTTTCCAATGCGGTAATTGCCCCAAAGAACTAAGATACATCACAGCTGTATAGTAGATTGCTCTTTTACCATTCTCCAGGCATGCGGTACTTGTTCACCCATGACCTGTTGTAATCTTTGTCAAGCTCTGTACTGAACTGGTTTCATTTTTTTTTCTCCTGCTTAATATATGGGCAGCGCAGCTGCCAACTCCTCAAGAAAAATGTATTTTGAAGGGCCAATAGTCAGTACAATTCCTGGCTGGATTAAATAAAGGAAAACTTTAAGCCATTTGGATAAAAAAAATCTGAAGTAATACAGATCCTAATTATCATCTCTTTACACATAGTATCTAGATAAGATGGTAAATATCATATCTCAATAATTTTGTTATCTGGTCTGCAAAATAGTAGGTATATGCAAGTGTCTATTTCACATAGATTAGCAGTTAGATCCTAGTATGGAACGGATCCTACATTCTAGTATGTGATGTCCTCTAATTCATCATCAGTTCTTTGAACTTAGCGCTGCTGTTATTATCATTTGCAGTTGCAAAACGGTTGTTCCCTTCCAAATTTACACCAAATATTTTGAATCTGGCATCAGAACTAAGAAGACAACTACTCCCTCCGTTCCTAAATATTTGTCTTTCTAGATATTTCAACAAATGACTACATACGGAGCAAAATGAGTGAATCTACACTCTAAAATATGTCTAAATACATCCGTATGTGATAGTCTGTTTGAAATGTCTAGAAAGACAAATATTTAGGAACGGAGGGAGTAATAAATATGTATCAGTAAAACTAATAGGGTTGACTGTATCAACTTATGGAATTATGTTTAGGAGGTTTTCATTATGGTAAATGTTTAGGAGGCTTTCATAGGCACTAGGTATTTGTGGAAGTGATAACAGCTGCCTGAAGTTTCATATGGCACTTGGGGAGTGTGGAGGTAAATCCTAAAGGTCTATCCTACACTCCTACTGGTACATATCCTTTAAACATGGCACAGGGACAACCAGTTGCAGTGTCGCCCCACAAATTGGTCCATCAGAAAGATGGCAGTACTATTTTTATTCATTAGTATGCTAATTTATTCTAGTATTAATTTAGTCCATGTTATTCCATCCACTTAATATTGGTGCTTTATCAAATTGCCTGAAATTTATCCTACACTGCAGGCAAAATTAGGTATAATACATGATCTACTTGGGAAGGTTCATGCAACTGTGGTTAGCACCGAGAAAGGCCAAGTTTACAGAACATTGCTTGATGAGTTGAATGCAGAAAGGCGTCAATGTCGATCTGGCATGCGAGATCTGTTTAATAGTTCTTTTGGTGCAACATTCCTTACAGACACAGGAAAGGAATCATCATTTGCCTATCACATTCATCAATATGCCGATATCTACACCAGCAAGCTCGAGAACTTCTTGTCATATGCCCCTGAATCATGGCTTCATCCACCTCACGACATAAAGATCATGCCACATAATGCAAAGGTAGCTCAAATTCGCCCACTTATGTGGTATTCACCTGTTCAGTTTATTTTGATATATGTTTAGATAACTGGCTTGATTTTTTGGGCCGTTACATCTCATTTATTTTGATATACTGATGAATTGAGATGCTGCTGATCTTAGAATGATTTCTTGAACATTTCCTGTTCTAGGTGCCAGCGAGTTTGTTCAGCACCTCATAGTTCACTGTATCCATTTCTTGTGGAGAGCCATGGTAGTGCACTACACAGTGGTTTTTGTTTGTGGCCATGGGAGTCCATACTGTCACTGCATTCGGCTAGGTTATGAAGAAACCAACACAGATTGGATCCAACTGAATAGGCCAGGGAGCAAATCAAGATGTGCCTATTCTTGACTGACGTTAAGAATCAGTCTCCAAGTGAGTAGGCGATTCTTTTGTACAATATCGCTGTACAATATTGTTTCAACTATGCGTGTCTTCTAAATACATCCAGGCAACGTAACAACCATCTGTAATGGTTGTCAATAAAAATGTTGGCATATTCATTTTATTAAATCTTCTGTTGTTTTTCAAGATATGTAAAATATTCACCTATACTGCCATCCAGTGATCTTTGCCAACAGCAAGTAACTGACACTATCTCAATGTTGAGCAATCTACTCTTGCAATGCAATGCTGTGCTTACCAGATTATT
Source organism: Aegilops bicornis (assembly GCA_021605145.1). Taxonomy (NCBI): domain Eukaryota; kingdom Viridiplantae; phylum Streptophyta; class Magnoliopsida; order Poales; family Poaceae; genus Aegilops; species Aegilops bicornis. The sequence goes on along the minus strand of CM038673.1, from coordinate 482,958,057 downwards.
TTGAACTGGTAAGAATGAACTGTCACGGCAGACAAAAATAAAAAACATCTGGTGACGGCAATTTGTACTAAACCTACCTTTCATGATTTATATGCATGTGCAGGTTATTGCCAGTTTCATGAGCCTACCCTATAAACAGCCCCCTGCCAAACCAAACATTTTTTTTTCTGCAGTGAGCACTGAGGATTGAACGAACAAGATTCAGGACTTATTATGTTTGGAGTTCACAGAAGAAAATTTGGATTCCATGCAAGGGTTCTACTTGTCCTTATCTACGACAGGCTGATCATCTTGGTTTCCATCATTTCTGATCCCAGATAACTGCTGCATTTCCAGTTCTTGCTGCTTGCATGACCTACAAGACCTGAAGGCACAAAGTGTATCAATTAGATCCTTTTTTTCATCCATTCCGAACTGCTACAGCTGGAGTCTAAGACTCCTATCCGTTCCTAAAATGCGCATTGCAAACTCCTGAATACAGTGCAAATCAACATTGCTTACCGCTGCCTAAAACCCGATCTGTTTCCACCCAAGGAGAGCACCGCTGCAGGCGCAGAGCTATATCCAGCATCATCCGAGGGCGACGAACTCATCTTTTTTCACGTTGCAGAAGAACAACGACAGAAATCTTCTCAGAGACTTTTTAGACTGAAGCTCAGAGTGATGATTGAGCAGATGCTACTTGCGCGGTGAATGTTTCGAAGAGGATTAGAGAAATGTACTCACAAGTTGATGGGACATGGTTCGTTCTGATGTGCGAACTTCATTGCCGGGGCGGCCTCTTGTTCGTTCAATCCTCAGGGCACACATGCATTTCACGAGGAAATACAGGAGAACCCCGCCAAGGCACAGCATTGCCAGGATCTCGATTGCGATTGCCGATCCGGTCACTGAAAGTATTCATCACAGTATAAAAATACAAGGATAGGAATGGTGTGCCACACAAGCCACAGCACCAAACCAAGCACAAAGAAACTCACAGATGGCTCTTGTTGAGTTCATTGCTTTCCTTTTGCTCAGCTGGACAGTCTTCTCCGCTTGCAATGGCCTTGACATCATCTCTGAACAATCTGGGTAGCACCCATAGTTCCCCAGGTCGTTTACGGTGATGGATAAGCTTGTGGCATGGCTTGGACCACCCTGCAAGAGAAAATCTCATATTTTTCTAGTTTCAATACCTCCATTTATAGCTTTCAGACAATCGGTCACTTAGATAACCAAGAGAATTAAATCATGGGATGAGGAATTAATCGCCAAAAGAGTCCGTGAAGAAGGGGTGTTTACTTGGTAGAACAGCCGGTGCATTGCGCTGTTGCAGTCAGCGACATCCAAGCGGAGCCTGATGCCAGTTCCTCTCAAGACCAAGTGATGTGCAATGGCCACATAGGTCTGAAGCGACTGCCACTGGTTACTGCCACCAGTCTTGAGCTCCGCCCTGCCGACGAGACTGGCTGGCAATGTCATCATCAAGGTTCCTTCGAAGACTTCAAAGGAGAGCACTAGCAGAAGGTGAGACCTGTTCCCTGCAACATGAGATTATTATTTCTTAGTTACTTTTAATGTCTCCTAAGAACAATGTAAATCTGTCAGGCTAGGAAATAACATTTTACATCTCATCTCAAAATAATTAAGCAGGATAAAATCCATTTTAAAACCATAGTTTCATACCAAAAGAGTAAGACAATGCACCTGGGTACCAACGAAGATCCGGTTCGACGATTGAGAACTCAAATGGATCTCTCTGCTTGTCAAAGATTTGATATCCATCTCTTGATTCTTTTCCACCCAAGAAAATTGATTTCGGAGCCAGTATAACCGGAGGATCATTGACCGGCTCCACGGTGACGTGTAACTCATCACGATGCCTACCATTCCTGTTCCTCGCATATAGCATTATAACATCATCTCCGTAGAAGTCTTCGTTTCTGCAAATGATGGCAGGATTTGAGATTCTTGTAACGCCAGGCGCCCAGGCCTGCTATAATACTAGCAAGATTCAGATTCTTGGCTAGTACCCGATATACTGAAGATATTTTAGCGCTCCATTTATTTCCTCCACCATCCCTTGTATTTTCAAGGCTTGGCTAGACCTGCCTACCCTGCTGATTGAAAGCGTATCATCTAATAGATGTTGTAGTTTCATTGGCACTGGAGCAAGAAGAACATTGCCGTGCTGCGCTCTCACTGTAACCGATATGTTCTCTGATGTGTCTGAATATGTCATTTCAATCCCCGGAAACCCACTGCCGAAACATGGAAATGCGTGATCAGTTCAGAAAGCTAAGAAAAAGTCCAAAAAAAAAAAGAAAGCATCTAGTTGAAGCAATGAAGCTTACCCAAACTTTGGGCCAATTATATCTTCTGTAACATGCAGTTGTTTGGGCAAAGAGATGAACTGAGGTGGTCTGCAGAGAACAGATATGAACACTGTACCACTGACAACGTTGCCATGCTTATCAGATACCGTGTATGAAAAGGAGTCATTCCCAAAAAACCGTTCAAAAGGTGTGTACCGATAGCCCGGGTTGTACTGTAGGACTGCTCCATGGAGTGGCTTCAATAAGACGGAACAAATTTACTATTCGATTAGAGTTATCAAACAAGAAAGTAATGGCACAATGAAAAAACTCAAAATGTCACTCTTGTTGTAAGATAAAACAATGGCATTTCAAAATCTGGGCAGTGTCACTATACTTGTGTCTGTGACAAGTTTCCTTGTTTAAATGTGTAGTAGAACTGTTTACAAAAGATAAACTGTAGAAAGAACACCATTACATAATTAAATTCAAAAAGCGGTTTAATAAACTTACTGAAGATAAATTAACTACATCAGCTAGTCCTACTGCAATGTAGTCATTTGACAAGATATCAAAGGAAACAGATTCATCCTCCCAGACTGAAATGTGATCTTCTCGAACTTCAGAGAAGTACTCGTCTGCAGGGAGGCATTTTCAGTTAGCCAATGCTCTTTGACATTTTTATGTTTTTATTAATGAATATCATCCGCGCAATGGAAACTTTACCGGGAAGAACAAGGACCTGGAATGGACAAGGAGCCAGCTGCCTGCTGTCAAACAGAATACACATGCCATATAAACCAAGATATCTTGCCACATAATGAGCAGTATATGATCCATCTTTGTTGTTGACAAATTCCCCCGCGGTGAAGCTTGACGCGTTCATCGGGGCCGTTACATTTGCAGATGTTAGCTGAAGCCTCAGTTTTGGCTCCAGAGATACCACTGGGTTCATGAATGAGTCAACAAGTCGAACAGTTACGTTGTTTCTGACTGATCTTTTGGCTTTTGGATCAAACATTGGAGCACTTGATAAAGATGTGTCAACTGCACCTGCAAAATGGAAATGTTCTTGAAAGTTAGAGGTCAATCAGCATCAGAAAGACAGAAACAGCCCTCGAGTTCGTCCAATGTGAGTTGCTCCAGGTAATACTGCTGAAATTGTAAAGATATTTTCTGATTGAAATAACGTAGGTGAAGCTTCTACGTTGTGCTTTTTCATAAAGGAAACGTTGTTCTGACGCAAAATTATATGCATAGCCAGGGGCAAAAAAGGAAACAGACTTGCACGAAACGAAAAGTTGTAAAGAACAGTGACTGCACTATCATCGTATATGGGGTGAATGTAGAAGTGAGCTACGAGGATGATACATAGGAATAGGATGGATGCGTGCATCTCCAAATTCAGAGCCCAGTGTTATTCTTCCACTATCTTAAAAATGATGACACATATATAGGAGAAATATACAACCTGGTGAGACTGTCATGTTATAGGGTTTTCCATCATTCAGCGCTATGTTCCCGCACAACACCCAAATTTCATGCCCGCCGGCAATTTCAGGAGTATACGAGACATTGAAATTACTTGCTTGTCCATCCGTGGATATCGTCTCTGTAGATGGATTCAGCGTTAATGTATAATAATAAATTTGAATTGGAATTAGGAAAGATGGTTTTATACTAGCATTTACCATTTGGTCCTCTTACAGGTGCTATAACTGGGTTTACGCCAGACATGCCATTTCTGCTCAGAATCTGCACCCGCATCATTTCGATATCAATCGGAGAAGGGCTTCCATACTGATCCTCCAGGTAAACCATGAAGGATGATGGTGAGCCAGCAACAGATTGCACCAAACCAGAACCGTTAACAATGCTTTTCGATCCGTCGCAATACCCTAACAATTTCCACTTATATATCAGCATTAGTAATGAAACTAGTATACAGGATAGTTTCAGAAGAAAAAAAAAGAAGAGAAGCAAACATACCCACAAAGGCATGATACACGTACACCGTATCAGAAAGCCTCTGCTTCAGGTGAGTTTCAAAGATTGTGAGCACAAACTCCCCGGGCTCCACGACGTCGAAGGAGAGCCGCTGAATTCCCTCGGCGACAGCTTCGATCCAGAGACCCCCCACCGGGACCGACAGCCTTGAGGCGCTCTCAACCACCGCCGCATCAAATGGGTGGATCCCCGGGACGAGGTTTCCGAACCAATCCCTCTGGTTTATGAAGATCTCCAGCTTGGAGAATATCTGCACGGCGTTTGTTCCATGCTTCCACTCGGCCGTGCTTTTCGCAATGTCGATGAGTCCTGCAAGAAGTTGGCCACATTGCCAGTTTATTACTACTTAGGTTTCCACCCAGTTGTGCATCTGATTTTGAAGTGCCTGCAGGCGTTGTTTGTTAGGAGGGAGGACAATGCACCTGGCTTCACTGTGAGCGGCAATGGCGAGCCGCGCAGTTTGGTGTTGTCGGCATGAACGTGCACCAGGAAGTCCCCGGCGAGAGCTGGCACGAACTCGATGCTCATGCACCCGTCCTCCGTCCAGCCGTTGTACTCGAGGCCCGAGAACTCGACGGGCGTCCCGTTGACGTAGGACCACGACACGGCGAAGTACCAGTTGCCGAAGGGCATGTCGGCTCCCCGCGGGAGGCCGTTGCCGAGCGCGTCCCTGGGGAAGACCGACACGAACGCCTTGGACCCGGCGGCGACGCGGCCGCCGCCGAGGTGCGTCCAGGAGGCCAGGGAGGCGGACGGGTTCACGTCCCGGGCCGCCACGGCGAAGTTGAGCGTGTCCACGCCGACGAAGAACCGCTCCTCCTCGAAGAGCGCGATGAAGTCCCCGGCGCGCAGCGGGACGAGGGTGATGTTCCAGGACGGCAGGTCGCCCTCGAGGTGGACGGCGACGTCGGTGAGGTAGCTGCTGTTGCCGGCCTTGCCGCCGTGGCCGTGCAGGGTGACCTTGAAGGCCGCCTTGCGCCGCACCTCGGAGACGTTGGCGTCGGGGATGTAGAAAGAGGTGATCATGACGGTCGCGGTGTCGCCGGCCCGGAACGACCCGTTGTCGTCCACCCATCGGAACATGAACGCCGGTCGCGGCGTGATGGGGTATTGCGGCCATTGCTCCTGCGCGGCCGTGGGGCGCAGCGGCGCCAGGCACAGGAGGAGGGAGAAGGCTAGGATCGGGCGCGGCGAGAGCGCGGCGGCGTTCGCCATGGATTTCTTTCCGCTTTAGACGTGGGATGCCTGCGGTTTATCGGTTGCTGGAGATGACCGTGGAGGGCGGGAAAGAAGAATGCGGCGGGGCGTGGAACTGCATGTGCAAGGCGGCAACCGCCGGTGCAGACGTGCTGGTGCTGCTTGCGAACGGGCGGGAACTGGCCTTGGTCTGTCTTGTGTCCAAACAAACATACAACCAACGGACGCGTACACACTCACAGCACCACATACACACTCACATATTGAAGACATAAGTATCCCCTAAAAAAGACATAAGTAGAAATTATAGAAGTAATGCATTTGGATGGTGCGCGGAAAATACGCAGAAATTTTGGGAAATGCCCTTTGGTTCCTAGGTGTATGTACAAAAAAGAAGTAATAAAAAAGTCAAAAAAGTTTAGATTTTTTTGAATAAACTTGATTTTCTTTTGCACTAGTATGTAAATTTTCATGAATAAAAAATCAGCGTCGACTTTAGAAAAAAAATACTTGCTATTACAAGTCACTATTCACACTATTTTGGCTGATTTTTTTTAAAGAAGTCAACGGGTATTTTTTCTTTTTGTGTATTTTTAGAAGTACAATGGAAAGTCAAGTTTATTTCAAATATTTTCACTATTTTGTTAAGTTAGACTTTGTAAAGTTTGAGCAAATGTATATAAAAAATTGACATCTACAATACAAAAATAACATACCCTCCATCCCAAAATTCTTGTCTTAGATTTGTTTAAATACGGATGTATCAAGTCACGTTTTAGTATTAGATACATCCGTATCTAGACAAATCTAAGACAAGAATTTTGGGACGGAGGGAGTACAATATATTAGTGTGGATTTTTTAACACCCAGTGACTATGCCACCCCATGTTATCTCCGTTCAATGCATGCCTCGCGATCTGTGCAAACACTATGCTCTCCTCATTCCTCCATTGGAATGAGAGAAAGAGCGAGAGAGAGAGAGAGAGAGAGAAAGAGGGAGAGGGAGAGGGGGGGAGGGAGCGAGGGAGAGAGAAAGAGAACACCATTGGACTTCATGGAAGGAAAACAAACTGAAGTTTTGACCTCATTTACCTAATCAAGTGGACCCGGGTATGTGAATACATTTCGTGAAAGTTGGGGTACATGAATACATTTCATGATAAATTGAGAACTCCAATTATATGAATGTGGCCTCTTATAGTCAGATTTCATATAAAAAACTGAATCCCGCAAGAACTCTTATGAATGACATTTGTGGGGTATAGGTTTTAAAAATAAAGGAATATAAGAATGAAAGATTCAAATATCATGACCTCCTATAGGGAGACAAAACACAAGTACCTGTAATACATGTTCTTTGAATGCTCGACACGATTTTGGCATAAATTTGAATAGAGAGAAGGGCACAAATTTCCAAAAGGAAAGTTATATATTAACCTATGATGAGAAACAACTAAAAATTGTGATCTAGAAAACAGTCCATAGTAGTCTTTGTGGTCATCACATGCCTTTGACGATCTAAAGGGTTTCTATAGAATTTTTTCCTACAAATATATATTCTATATATCTCCATAAAATATATTTGACCAAAGAATCATGAACATCCTATGATACAAAGCACTTGAAAAAAAAAATCTTTAGTTCATAGTCACTTTTTGTGTGTGTGCGAATGGTAGTCACACTTAACAAACCTTAGGGCGCCATAGAAAGATATGTTTGATATAGTACGCCAGGTTTGCAACAATTCTGATATACCACACTCTTGTACTATGATTTATACTATGTGTCATATATTTGTCTGTTAATTGACATTTCACAAGTGCCTCAAGCAATTTAGTTGTCACAAAAAGCATGATATTGCATTTTTTTATGTCCTTAATATCAGGGACGGGTCATATAAGACTATTGGTGACACTCACATTTGTTCTTTTAATATAATTTCAAAACAAACCAACTGTGATATGATATTCATCACATATGGTTTGCAGCATACCTAGCAAAATTACAATAACATGTGTAGAACCACCATCTATGGCTGTTTTAACGCCGATGGTTTATAGTCGTTGCTGCATGTGATGCGACATCAAGGATCCTTTCTCATGCATGCATGTGGCATTGTACTCATGTTTGACATGGAAAATTATTCACTCAACATGGAATTTATTAATAAATAAGTACACATAGGAGAACCTGCATGTACTCTTAATACGGCGGGTGGAACATACACTGTGAAGTTCGAGTCAAAGACTTGAACCTAGATGGCAGGATTATACGTTTGACCCTCCACCAATTTAGTTAGACTCAGCTCCTTAGGATCGAAGCCACACACACATACATGATGTCCAAGTGTAAATATGAAGCTTGAGACAACCATACATTATTAATACTGCAGTAGTCCACGTCTTAATCATTTGCCATGTCCAGATCCATACCCATATCCATGACCTTCACCGTAGCCCGAGCCGGCCCCATTTCCATAACCACTACCAGAGCCTTCACCATAGCCAGAGCCTGAACCAGAGCTTTGGCCATGACCTTCGCCATATCCGGATCCTTGCCCGACACCACTTGCTTGACCATAACCTTCGCCATGGCCCTCACCGTATCCGGATCCTTGCCCGGCACCACTACCTTGACCATAACCTTCGCCATGGCCCTCACCATATCCGGATCCTTGCCCGGCACCACTTCCTTGACCATAACCTTCGCCATGGCCCTCACCATATCCTGATCCCGCACCACGTCCTTGACCATAACCTTCACCATGTCCCTCACCATAACCCGAACCAGAGCTTGAACCTTGTCCATGGCCCGAGCCGGAACCCTGTCCATATCCAGACCCTTGGCCCTGGACTTCGCCTTTTCCCTGCCCCTGACCATAACCTGATCCCGAACCAGCACCTGAGCCAGAGCCTCCACCCGAGCCTGAACCGGCACCATAGCCAGAAGCTCCACCATAGGCTCCACCCGAGCTCGAACCAAAGATCAGAGCAGGCTCCACCGAGCCTGAGCTCAAGACTGAACCGGCGCAGAGCCGAAGCTCCACCAGAGCTGAACCAAGCCAGAGCCAGAGGCTCCACTGAGCCCGAGCACACTGCACTCCAGATAAGATCCCCACCGTAAATCAGACCAACTCAGCGATGATGCAATGAACCAGATCCCGAGCCAGACCCCGAACCAGAGGCTGATCCCGACCCTGATCCAGACGCAGAACCAGACCCTGATGCAGAGCCGGAGCCGGCACCACCAATACCACCACCTATGCCTATGCCAATGGCACCCCCTATATTGCCTAGACCACCAAGGTCTAGGCCTAAGTCCTTCCGGGCAATGCGACCCTCCGATGCCAAAACAAGTGCGGCAAGCACAACAATGCCAACCGAAATGGTCGTCATTTGTCGCATTGTCGCGGAACCTCTAAGAATTAGGTCTTGCTTCTATGTGATTCAAATATGTATATGCTGCTGGCTTGGTTTCTTGCCTACAAGGCTCTGCAACTCCTTGTCCTTGGTATGAAAACACTAGGAGCAATGCCGTGCTATTTATAGGGCCCAGAAGTGGGCTTTCAGAAATATGGTTTGGCTTGCGTCTTCTTCCTTGGTGGGAAGAACTTGTGGCTACTGCGCGGCCGTATTCGCTCGGTAGTGGCGCGTAGTTTGTGGCCGGCGATTCAAAGGGAACGGAGATGTGAGGCCTCGTAGCGCGTCGGGGTGACACGTTTCAAGTGCGCCGCTGCATGCATGGTGCGACAAGGAATATGGTTGCTGCATTGCGTGTGTGAAGCTGACGTGACCCCTGGAGATTTGGTATAGTGGAGCAGCTTTCTGTTGATCAATGGGAGATTCCAGAAGCTAGCTAGCTCTGCCGTTTTATCGTTTTAGCTGGATGCATGATGGTTGTGGCTAGTGGTGGATGCGATGAGAGCCTTATCATCCAGCTAGTGCTAGTCCTTTTCATCTTTGGATGTCCATACTGTCGACCTTGTGGTTGACTTAAATTAATCTCAAATTTTGCTCCTCCGATAATGACTTGATGGCGGCTTCACAATGAGATATGCCACACCAAGGTTTTGGATCCCAAGTGGACATTTTTTCTCGAGGGGCACCGGGATTTGCGTTTACCATGGTAACCGCGAAATACCGGAAAAAATTCGGACGAAATTTGAAATTAAATTTTGAATTCAAATTTTTTTGAGGTCAATATAGATAGTGATTTAACTTCAAAAGATATCACTTACTTGCTCCTGGCCTAGTGGCTGTTCCAGCCGTACTGCACCTTGCTAATAGGTCGCGAGTTCGACCCCTGGCCACTCCAACAAGTTTTTAGCTTTTTTTTTTAACTTTTGCATATCAAAAAGAAATTAAAAAGCGCGGGTCAAGATTCGAACCCGCGACGCGCTGTTCAGGAAAGGCTGGCGTTGCCGCTAGGCCACGACCGCTCATGTTAAAATCGAAGAGATGGCACATATTTAACTATACCCTAAGCGTTTGAATTCAAAATTTTCAAAATTTTCGAGATTTTTTGCCCGGTATGAGTGTTTCTCAAGGGGGGCCGATAAACGCGGTAACCGGGCGAGATCGCGAAATTTCGTTCGGTTACCAAAACCTGGTGCCACACTCATTGGCTGGCACGGAAGGAGGCCTCTCATTTTTTGATTTAAAATTACATACGTGTGAGTCATATATAATTCGTTGAATAAAACTTGTGTTTGCGGTTTTTTTTGACATGTTGTCTCTGTGGAATTATCTATTGGTAGGTTGGCTGTCTTGGTCTTAATTTATAGATAATCTCCATCCACTCTCTCTACATGGGTCCCCTAAAAAAAACTCTCTCTGCATGTGAGCTTAATTGTGAGATAAATATATGCCGTTGATTAAGTGAACATAAAATAAAATAGAAACACTAAGTGTTTCGGGTGCGGTCTCGTCATTACCTTCTACTACATCTGTACATAATATAAGACGATTTTGTAGTTTAATCTGAACTGCAAAACATCTTACATTAGTGTATAGAGGGAGTATATCTATATAGTTAGTCCTCACTAACATATTTCTCTCAACGTACAAGCATAGCACCTCATCATCAACATGCATAAATGATCCATCTCAACATGTAAACATGCACGAGAATTTTTATTCTATTATGTCATTTATATTTAACAAATATTTTACAACTATACATTAATCAAACATAATAAGTCACATGCATTTTCAGTTCTAGTTCTCATATTACCTCAAATATCCATGTTTCATACAACCAAATTTATTGCAAAACATTCACGCAACAACGTAGGGGTTATCATCTAGTTTATAACAATTTTTTTAACTAATTAATTATACCTCGTCACTGAAATGCCGAATCAACCAAGTATTTCATGTGTGTAAACACCAAAGCATGTGCGCCCTTAGTCCCGTAGGAGCTGATGATAAGCATTGATAAATAGTTGTTGTAGAACTCAAACATAATTTGTTTTAGCTTGATGCAGAAATATGCTCCATATGTTTTAAGATGTACTCCCTCCATAGTCCATATTATAGTATCAAAAAACGTCTTATATTTTGATACAGAGGGGGTATGTCCTATATGGTTTGTCCAAGTCAAAGTTTCTGAAGGTTGTCCAAATTTATACCGTTTATATATACGATATCAATAAATACACTATAAAAACATATTTCACTATAGATTTTTTGATGTTGGTTTATTATTGTAGATGTTGATTTTGTATGAACTTTTTTTTATGAATTGATTTCCTACAAACTTGGCCAAACTTGGAGAGCTTTGACTTCAGACAAAACTTGTAGGCCTTATATTTTTAGACGAAGGAAACATCGCCCATTATCTAAAAAATGTGCATGCAAGCTATCAACAATTATTTGTGTGTTAGCTACACAATTTAATTGGACATTCTAAAGTTGAATATGATTCACCAGAAACATATATATGTGTTCCAAGTAGATTTATACATACTCCATAATACTTGGTGGCAATATCACAATCTTGATGCCATTGCAACTAGGTGAGAGCCCATGGTAGGGTATTGGTTTAACAAAGAGTGAAGTTTCAATAGTATATATTGATGCCTGGCTAGCTACATAAGGATACAACTCTGGTGTTCAAGTTAATGTTAGTAGATCATGCATTGAACATAATTACTCAAGAGCCCAAGCATGAGAACATAATTTCAAAATTGAAAAACAACAGACATTTGAGATTCATCTAGGATCCTTTATTCAAAGCAAACACGAGTTTTCATATAACCAAATTGTCTAATCTTTATCAACATTAAATACATCAAATATCATTTCCTTCACCATGGTCGAAATCATTACTATATATCTATGGCCTTGCTGTAGAATTAACATAGTATCTAGAGAATCATATCTTCATCCTAGCTCGCGTCAATGGTGGCCTTGCACTCTTCTGGCTTCAGAACCTGCTTCTTATCTGGCATTAGAGCCTGCACTTGACCCGGCACTAGAGCCTGCACTGGACCCCGCACTTGATCCGGCACTAGAGCCTGCACTGGACCCCGCACTTGATCCGGCACTGGACCCCGCACTTGATCCTGCCCCGGATCCTGCACTAGAGCTAGCACGTGATCCAGCGCTTGAGCCGCTTCCCGACCCAGAGTCTGAAGCCGAAGCTGAGCCTGGCCCTGAACTCGAGCTAGAGCCACCAGTACCACCACCTAATCCAATACCGAGTCCAGCCCCAAGCCCAAGCCCACCCCCTCCCAAGGCTGAGCCTGACCCAGAAGCCGATGCCGATCCAGAACCAGATCCTATGCCTGGAATTGTTCCAGAACGAGAGACAGATGCCGAACCCGATCCAGAACCGGAACTAGAACCACCACCACCAATACCGACTCCAACACCAAGTCCAAGACCTAGACCACCTGACCCTGATCCGGAGCCCGACCCCGAACCAGACCCTGAACCAGAACCCGACCCTGACCCGGAACCAGACCCCGAGCCCGAACCTGAACCACCCGCGCCCACACCAGCACCCAAGCCAATACCAATTCCAACCCCGCCAAGGCCAAGGTTGAGACCAAGGTCCTTCCGAGCAGAGCGGCCCTCACCCACCGGGACAATTGATGCACCAGCGACAACTACAACTACGAAAGCAATGGCCTTAATGCAGACCATTGTGCCCACTGCCCTCTCTAGTCTCTATCTCAACAGTGAACCAGTGAGTAGCGGTGATTGTGAACTAGTTATGATCGATGCGAGTTCGACAGACCTTGTGAGAATTTATAGGTCGACGAGAGCGAGAGGCTGTGCGCTTGTGCTACCGATCTACCGATAAGGTGCATGGTGGCGAAGTGGTGTGGTTGAATCATCCGCGTGTTTGCTCCAGATTAGCCTCCGCGCATGTGTGGCCAGGGAGCCGTGCCTTTTTCCATGAGAATCGGTGAGAATTCAACGCGCAGCACGGCGCGCAGGCGATCGTGCTCCCGGCGACGTGTGTAGTGGGCGGCCGGGTTTAGTTGCTGCCGGTGAGCTATTCGATCGTTGGCGTACCGCAGCTGCGGCTGCGCGACACGTCCCGGGTTCGAGAAAATCGCGAGACCGTCGATGCCGATGGGCGCGTCTGGGTGCGCCGGAAAAGTTGGCGCTCGTGGTCGTGGGCGCCGTGGCTGCTGCATGCGCTCGCCAAGAAAGTGGTCAGCGCCTATTTAGCGGCGAGAAATAAGTTGTGGCTGAGTGGCGACTAGCTAACGATGTCAACCATAGATGCGAGTGCACAGTACTGTATGCTACTACAGTAATACGTGCAGAGCGGATGTACTTGTCTGTCGACATGAATGCTTCGGTCGATTCCATTTTACATGATCAATTTTGATCATCATTCATGCGGCGGATCTAAGGAAATCAAGTATGGCAGCTTAATTACTAGGCGAGCAAAGAGTAATGATAGCGTGGTAACCACAACAATTTCTAGATTTCCAATATGATTTCTGCGAGGAAAAAAAGTTCACCAAATGAATAGGAAATACTTCTTCCATTTCAAAATATTTTCAAAAGCCAAACATGTGCATGTTTAACCAAGCTTTTTTTGGGGAAAAAAATCAATATCTACAATACCAAATGTGCATATTTGATCCATCATGAAAAATATTATATTTTTATAATATTTTTATTCTATAATCTTGGTCCAACATACATTAGTTTGACTTGCATGAAAACTGGTGTTGATATGTTATGGAAACACACATGAAATATACTGAAAATGCTAATAAAATCATGTGTGCGTAATTAAATTTGAAATCAAATATGCTAGATCTACCACCTGGTCATCAACATTTTGAGCAGCCCAGAGCACGATTATTTCGGAGTGCAAAAGAAAAGCTTCATCGACCATTACTCTATGTGCGCATGCATGCACGTGTCGAAGCCAAGCGAATTCGAGTCCACTAGGCCCTGTTTGCTTCAGCTTTTATCGACGGATTCCGCTGCCGCGCAGCAGAATCTGAACCAAAGGGCAAACCCAGCAGAATCTGATTTCAGAAATCCGCTGCCAAAATCTGAACCAAAAGCAGAAGCAGCCTAGGACGTGCTTTCCAAAATTTGATTCCGTTGCAGACCAAAATCTAAAAAAGTCGTATCAGCTGGTTTGCCAAATGACCTACATCTTTTTCGCATCAGATTTTTCACAGCTGTTTTTTCACAGCAGATTTTTCACAGCTGCTTTTAGAAATCCACAGCCGAACCAAACAGGGCCGGCTATAGCTTTCCTTTCATATCCACACTAGTGGAGTACCACTCGGTCACTCGCTAAAGACCAGCATATCATGCGCGTACGCTTATCTCAACTAAGTTGCAGCGCATGTTTCCCAATGTACATCCCGGCCCATATATAGCGAGCATCCACCGTCCGCCCACACCTCGACTGCGATACGAGTGGACAGGGGAGAGCACGAACATTTTAGTTACGTCAATCTGCTAAGTCCCCTTTGGATGTTTCATTGGGAATAATTATTAAGATGAACAATTCATTATTCTCTCCGGTCCTTTTTACTGTGCATATAAGAATTGTCTGAAGTCAAACTTTTATATAAAAAGACTAGTACAAATGCCCGTGCGTTGCAACGGGCAAAAAAATCGCAAAACCTGCTACACATGCGATTACTCACATTTCGTATACCCATTTCTGATAAATGTAGTAATAAATTTAAATTGATTATCATTTTTCAAAGCATGAATTTGGAACATCAAGAAATCACCCTGATGTCCTTCATTTGATGGAAGAGTAGTGGTGCATGGATTAGTCTGATTAATCACTTTCATATTTTGCTCTTTGGAAAGACTGTGTGATGCAACGTGTGAAAAAGAAATATCAGATGCTCCTTCCCACAGTAAGCATGACTATAGACCTACACAAATCCATACCATCTATTTCAACACACGTCCATTTGTAGCACGGCTAAGCTTAGCCGCTCGCTCGACCTTGTCGGAGCGTCCACGTCGTCCGTTGGTCGACCACGTCGGCGTATTAACCCTGGGAGCTCTTTCTCAAACCTCCTATGCTAGTTTCGGCGGCTCCTAATGGTTGTTCCAAACAATATATAATTATAATGTAAATTATGTTGTATTTATTTTTGATTTTGAGTGCCTTTTATCAATATGGATTTAAAATTAATGTTAAAGTTATTTAAAATCCATAATAATTTATAGACAAATAATTTATCCACCATATAAAATTGAAAATAAATATTTTAAACTTCCACTTTGAAAGATTAAACTAAAGCATTAAGTATATGCTGGTCACCTCAAATTCAACCAGAATATTGTTTTCAAAGTCAAGTAATTCTAATATTTTTAGAACAATAGTAGCTTAATTTTGAGTTAAAGTAAGTAGGATATTTTTTTCAGTATTTATAAGAGAATTCGTGTACTGCTGGCTGCTGCTGATTTACACGGTGATCACTCACGGGTTCAATGTACATATCCGTAGTTAATCTATATTAGCGTGCGCACACACATTTACCTTGGATGTACATATCAACATTTACCTTGGATGTACATATCTGTAGTTAATCTATATTAGCGCGCGCGCACACATTTACCTTGGGTGTTTCCTCACGGCACCATACCTGGTGGAGGTAGACTTGGACTGCGTTGAGGTAAAGCATCGTCGCCATCAAAGATAGATGGCAATCAGAGCAGCGGAATTACATATGCCTGGGAGAAAGACATCCATTGTAGAGTAAAATCTCCTTTTGTTTTTCTCTGATTGTAAGAAACAGTGGGGAATGCTGACAATCACACAAAAAGAGCAAAACTATATTGCGTACCTGAGTGTCTGGATGTGACTACAAATTAAAAGTCAGGGTAGATGATCATGTAGGTTCTCATTCCCAAATCAGCATGGTGTGAAAAGCAGAATGAGATAAAGCCTGGAAATAGGAAATATCCTACCTGCAAGGAGCAGTCATTACCTTGCTACTGGCCTTTGCATACATAACTGAAAGTGGGATCTGTATTACTTAAATGCTGAAAAAAATCTTCTGACAATAGCAGTCATCAAGGAAACATGAACAATTTGTGCATAACTCGGCTATTGGCCTTGTCACGAATTGATTAAAAGTGTTATTAGTAAGACAATTACATTATCAAAAACTCAAAGCTTTTACAAAATAATGGCAAAACTGCGTACACAAAAGACAACTTTCATAACCAGATATACTATCTAATTGACTTGATTTCCTATGCTTCGACATCGTGGACGTAGGGACGGACTCGTGACGCATCTAGCCTGCAATCTGCACTTTGCGCAATGCCATTGGCAGCAACACCGGAGCGAACTGCTGTGCAACTTCTCGTCGGTTCTCTTCTTCTATGTCCCAGCTCATGACAACTTGTAGAAGGAATGCTACATCCGTTTTTCCACAACCTAGAATGAAAAACTTGGTAGCAAAGGAAAATGTCGAGGAATGAGAAAGACGACATGTCTCTGTCTAAATAGCATAGTTAGTATTACAACAAACAAACCAGCACCAGCTGACCTAACTGGACCTTCAAATCAAGACCTAGTTTAATCTGATCGGGCCAAACTAATCAGTCAATTCATGGAACATATAGTCAATTTTCTATAAGGAAACATATAGTTAGATTGTCCACTCAAGATCGAATACTGTTTGAAGGGACTGACCAATCTACATAAATCATGAACACGTTTTCTACATTTCCTAACTAAAACAACAATGTCCGACCATTGGCTTACGCATACTGTAATACGAATTGCAAACTGCTGACAAGTGTTGACCTGTCATTGGTTTTTGATGACCATATAAATTTACTTTGGTGAAAAGAAAATTTCAGTCATAGTGATAGCTAGGCCTGGGCACAAAAACCGACCAACCGAAAACTGAACCGAAACCGAAACCGATTAAACCGAATTTTTCAGTTTCAATGTAACCACCAGTCCACCCCGAGTCAGCTGCTGCCTCATCTTCTCATCTGATGAGTGGTTGAGCCGCCGCCGCCGGCGCCCAGCGCCACCGCATCTTCTTCCCCACCCAGCCGCCCTCCGCCTCGCCTTCTCACGGACCACCGTCGCTGGTCTCGCTATGCAAGGAAGGAGAGAGGACCAGATCACCAGAGGAGCAGGCCCCGACCATCCGTCCGGGCGGCGCCCACTAACCTTCGAGCTGCGACTCTTCGACAACATCCAACTTTCCAAATCGGCAAGCAACTCAGCAGCGACCGTCGGTCCGTTATGCATCTCAGCGCCGCGGTGTCTTCTCAAGTCTCCACGGAAGAAACTGAACATTCACTCAATGTAACTTAGCATTAAGTTATCCCCATCTCCCATTCTCTGTCTCGTTTTTTTTGTTTCATTCTTCGTTCACTATTCTGTATGACTATGTACATGGCAGTTGGATCTTGGATGCACTGTTCTTTAGTATAGAGGGATGAGAGATGAGAGATTCAGTGCTAGGAAGGATGGATGCCTAACAAACTGTATATGTTCTAAAAGTGCGTTTTCTGTACATTTTACATAATACGGTTTAAACTGAAACCGAACCGAAATATCGGTTAGCTGAATTTTAGTGTCAAATTCGGTTTTCACTTCCATAAACCGAATTCACAAAATCGAACAGCAGAAACCGAAATTTCGGTTTCTACCGAACGCCCAGGCCTAGTGAACATCATCATAATCAGATATATCCCGAGAATACTAAAGGTCCAGATGGGATTGAGAGGAAGGGTCGTGCTGGTGGTTGGGTTTGTTTTTCTTTTCTCTCGCATGTATCGCTTCTGGTTCACTTAATATGAGGACCGTGGGTCGAAGCGTGCGTTGTGGCTGGAAAAAACAACGACCAAGGTGTGAGAACAAATATGATAAAGACAGAAGTACCCTCCTGAATTCTTGAGCCGAATGTTCGCAAGCCTATCTTTCAACATGGCATTGTCTAGAGATTTGGGTCTAGGGTTCGTCCGGAGTGAGGTTATATGTGGGATTTGGGCTGGGTTTCAGGGATGCCGACTCGGATATAATTTACCATTTTGTGGAGGAAATGTTCCTAAAAGAAGTCTGATATTTCTTGAGTCGAAACAGATAATTCTCAAATATTTCATATATCATTAACATACATGTGATTGCAGGATCAGGGTGGGATTTTTAACCAAAATCAAGCTTGCTCAAATCCCTGTTTGATTTGAAAATTTAACTCAAGCCTTGCATAATCACGAGTTTAACTCTCAGATATGCAAGTAGAAGAAAACTTAGACAAACCTTGCAGCGGGCATCCTATTTGAGAAAGTCCTGCCGTGGCGAACCTGAGACTCACACAGACTGATGAGCTCATTTAGTTCAAGAGGTAAATCACAATAAAGTCTGTTTCTTTTAAGAAAGCTGCAATTCAAATAGTAAGGTCAGTCAAGTTTTGAAGTTAAACAGAAATGAAAAAAAATTATCAAAGTTCGCACGCACATGAATTCCAGGGATAAAATGTTTATTAGCTCTGATGGAATTGATCCATTGAAGTTATTGTACCCCAGATCCAACACCTTCAGCTCTCATAAATCTCCCATCTCTCTAGGGATAATACCATAGAACAAGTTCCTGTGCAGTACACTGTATGGATGGAAGGAAAATAGATCGGAAAAGTTTGAAGGGCGAACATCATTTCACAAGTGTTCAGAAAAAACGCCGCCAGAGGAACTATAGAATATGCTTACAGAAAATGCATATTAGTAAGCTGTCCAATCTCAGGAGATAACATTCCCTTCAGACCAAGATTTGACAGGTTCATACAAAACAAAGGAACACACAAATTAGGCAAAAACATCAAAATATATATTATCAATCAGAGCATAGGGAAATGTTGCAAACATAACACATGATAGAAAACAATGTAAACAGAGCAAACATAGCTGCATAAGATGGGCATCCTATACTGAACAGTTCATGCATGTCAGGGAACTGGATGTTTAACAAGATATCCCCAACACTGATGCTCCACATAAAACAAAATTAAGATTTGCATCAATCAAGGGTGCTTAACAACTCAAAATCAGCACCAAGGAATTGACAGTATCGAACGAGCCAAGTCTCTTTTGAAATCAGAAGCCTCCCTCCTCCTCCCTCCCTCTCTCCCTCCACCGCCTTCTCCTTCAATCACCATATCCCCAAGCGACCCCAAGAATCCGAGGCATGATCCTCCGAATCGCACCCCCATCTTCCTCGCCCAAAATCCCAATGAATCTTGCACCACATCAAGGGACACAAGAATCACGAATCCCCAAGTATATTCATCAACAATCTGGGAAGAAACCGCCAGCCCCGATGGTCCGGCCATGGACACAGACCCGCTGCTCCCCACCACCGCTGCCCCTCCACCCATTGCTGAAACACACGCCGGTCTCCAACTTCGATGCGCCACCCTAATCGCGCTGCCCGTCCCCGGCATCCTCCTACCAGGACAACCTCATCTTCAGGCCTCACCACCCATCGCCACCACCTTCGCCTCCTCCCCCACTGCCGCCGTGACTTCGATCCAAATCAGAGGCACTTGAGCAGGAGGAATCCGACCGGCGGCGGCAGATGGCCGGAGAAGTAGACCGGCCGCTGCGTAGATCGGTGGCGGCGGCGCCGCCCTACCCATACGCATTGAACGAGCCTGTGCTCGTATGTGCTGCCCGCTAGTGTTTCCTTTTTTTCTCAGATTAGACATTTTAAAGAGGACTCCAGGTTGAGCCAGCGCCAACATACAACCGCTCACCTGGATTTTCTCCAACTAACAGGAATTACTCAACAATCAAGAACCATCAATCAAATTCAGCAGCACATACAGATGCCTGACCCACGACCTTCCTGCTTGCAACTCCATTACGAGTGGTGAATCATGAAAAAGAGAAAATTTTGCATCACGGAGCAGAGTGGAAGGGAAGGAAGGATGGGGGGTTTGAGGAGTTACCATCCCCTGTCGCGAAAGAGGAAGCTGCGTTCTTGTAGGTGCTGAATATGGCGCCGAGGAAGACGGGCACGAGCAGAGGTGTGGAGGAAGGCGAGCAGGAGCGTCCGCTAGGGTTCGGAGCCGCCGTCATCACTGGCAACTGCGAGGAGCTCGTGGTGGAGCCAGTGACCCGGCTGCGGCGGGAACGCCATGGCCGCCCTGCCTCCTCTCTTCTCAAGGCTGCATCTGCGCGCTCGCACCGCCGTGGCCATGGATCCGCGGATCCCGCCGCCGTGGTCGCTGCGAGGAGGTCGAGCTGGAACCCCACGGGCTTGGTCTGGATCCAGCCGTGTCGGGAGCACCATGGCCTCCCTTCTTGATATGGGGGAAGGGAAGGAAGGGAGAGGAGGGGAGGTCGCCGGTGCGGAGAGGGCGGAGGCCGGCGGTGGGGTCGTGGAGTTGTCTGATGCACACGGGGTCAAGGGGGATTTTGAGCACGCTCTCCTAAAGACAGAGGAGACCGGAAGTTACGTCATCCGGATCCTGTGAACGAGGGATTCGTTTTTTAACCAGGTCGGACGGACGGACGAAGCGCGGCGACGTAAGAGGGGAGAGGGAACCTTACGTTTCTTTTAGGTAGTAGAGATATTAACAACTAGTACAATGCTATATTTATACAATATGAAAATTAAAGTCATGATGCATCTAATGTTGTTGATTCCACATTCTGAATGTTGATATTTTTTTCTATAAATTTGGTCGAAGTTTACGAGGTTTGACTTCAGACAAATCTTATATGCGAACTAAAAAGGACCAGAGCGAGTACATCAGACGCGCATCCAAGAAACGGTGATGGTGGGCAGAGACAATCTGCGACGCAAGGACAATCTGCTCCTCCCTGCTGCTGCGGACGGAGCCGACGAGGATGCTTCCTACCTTTACAATGGGTTTGGTCTTTGTCACGGCCTCCGGCAAGGCCATCGCAGATATCACAACATGATGACATGAAAATTTGTTAATGAGGTTCGGCGAGGTCCCCGCCACAATGACTACCAAGCCTACCCATGGATATTGCAACACCACTCGTCCGTACACAAGCTACTGTTGGAGAACGTAGTAGAAATTCAAAATTTTCTACGCATCACCAAGATCAATCTATGGAGATTCTAGCAACGAGAGAGAGAGGAGTGCATCTACATACCCTTGTAGATCACTAAGCGGAAGCGTTCAAGTGAACGGGGTTGATGGAGTCGTACTGCCGTGATCCAAATCACCGATGATCCTAGCGCCGATCTGACGGCACCTCCGCGTTCAACACACGTGACGGTTGGGAGAGACGTCTCCTCCTTCTTGATCCAGCAAGGGGAGGAGAAGTTGATGGAGATCCAAAGAAGACGACGTGGTGGTGGAAGTAGCGGGATCCCGAGGCTTCGCCAAGCGCAAGCGGGAGGAAGAGGTGTCACGGGAGGGAGGCGCCAGGACTCAGTGCGGCCGCCTCCCTCCCCTTCACTATATATAGGGGCCTAGGGGGGCGCCGGCCCCTTGTAGATCCCATCTAGGGAGGGGGGGGGGGGGTTGCCCTAGGGGTGACTTGGCCTCCAAGCCAAGTGGAGGCTCCCCCACCCCTTAGGGTTTCCAACCCTGGGCGCATGGGAGGCCCAAGGGGGGGGGGGCGCACCAGCCCACCAGGGGCTGGTTCCCACACCCCTTCAGCCCATGGGGCCCTCCGGGACAGGTGGCCCCACCCGGTGGACCCCCGGGACCTTTCGGTGGTCCCGATACAATAACGATGACCCCCGAAACTTTTCCGGTGGCCGAAACTGGACTTTCTATATATAAATCTTTACCTCCGGACCATTCCGCAACTCCTCGTGACATCCGAGATCTCATCCAGGACTCCGAACAACTTTCGGGTTACCGCATACTAATATCTCTACAACCCTAGCGTCACCGAACCTTAAGTATGTAGACCCTACGGGTTTGGGAACCATCCAGACATGACCGAGACAACTCTCCAGCCAATAACCAACAGCGGGATCTAGATACCCATGTTGGCTCCCACATGTTCCAAGATGATCTCATCGGATGAACCACGATGTCGAGGATTCAATCAATCCCGTATGCAATTCCTTTTGTCTAGCGGTATTGTACTTGCCCGAGATTCGATCGTCGGTATCCCGATACCTTGTTCAATCTCGTTACCGGCAAGTCTCTTTACTCGTTCCGTAACACATCATCCCGTGATCAACTCCTTGATCACATTGTGCACATTATGATGATGTCCTACCGAGTGGGCCTAGAGATACCTCTCCGTCACACGGAGTGACAAATCCCAGCCTCGATTCGTACAACCCAATGCACACTTTCGGAGATACCCGTAGTGCACCTTTATAGCCACCCAGTTACGTTGTGACGCTTTGGTACACCCAAAGCACTCCTACGGTATCCGGAGTTGCACAATCTCATGGTCTAAGGAAATGATACTTGACATTAGAAAAGCTTTAGCATACGAACTACACGATCTTTGTGCTAGGCTTAGGATTGGGTCTTTTCCATCACATCATTCTCCTAATGATGTGATCCCGTTATCAACGACATCCAATGTCCATGGTCAGGAAACCGTAACCATCTATTGATCAACAAGCTAGTCAAATAGAGGTTTACTAGGGACAAGGTGTTGTCTATGTATCCACACCTGTATCTGAGTTTCCTATCAATACAATTATAGCATGGATAATAAATGATTATCATGAACAAGGAAATATAATAATAACTAATTTATTATTGCCTCTAGGGCATATTTCCAACAGCTACTTCCGCATGCATGTTGGCTGTTATTCTAATTCATGGATACAAATCAGCCTGGGAAGTACAACAATTCTACGTAGTAAATGCTTATTGTGGTACTCCCTCCGTTTTTAAATATAAGTCTTTCTAGACATTTTAAATGAACTATAATATACAGATGTATGTAAACATATTTTAGAGTGTAGATTTGCTTATTTTGCTCCCTATGTAATCACTTGTCGAAATCTGTTAAAAGACTTATATTTGAAAACGGAGGGAGTAGTTTGTAAAATCTATTTCATTTTCAATCATGGTAGTACAATAAACAATTAAGGTAATAAAAATTACAACCATATCTATGGACCATCTAGCAACGACTACAAGCGCAGAAGTGAGTTGAAGGCTCGTCACTATCATCGTCCCTCCCTTACCAGAGCCAGGCAAACCTTATTGTAATAGACAATTGGAAAGTCGTCGTGCTAAGACCCTATAGGATCAGCGCACCAGAGCAGCAACCATCACTGATGTAAGAAGTCGTAGATCAGAAGGATCAAACCTATAAACACCCAAACAAAGATGAACAAAGACCAGATCCAAACAAATCCATCGAATACCAAAGACCGATCAATCCCATGAGATCCGACGGGGACACAACTGCATACGCCCTCTGACGATGCTAGATTCACCATCGGGACGGGGATAAAACGTGGGAGACATTATTCTTACTAAGGGACATCGCCACCGTCATAGTCCCAACCAAGACGTTGAATTTAACAAGAACGAAAACGTGGTCCCTCCTGCCGGCGGGAGGCCGAGATGCTCCGCACGTCCATGGCCTAGAGGCCATCTAGGATGGGGCGGACCAATGGCGGCACTGACGAAAATAGAAGGCTTTTGTGTGTGTGTGTGTGTGTGTGTGTGTGTGTGTGTGTGTGTGTGTGTGTGTGTGTGTGTGTGTGTGTGCAGGAGAAAAAAGCTGCGCTTGGCAAACCAGAGACGTGGCCTTGACTCGAGCGAGTCGAAGAACACGTAGGGCAGCTAGCGTGCAGGTGAACGCAAAGATAACACGACATACCAAAAATGCTAGACCTAGGTAATCCTACGTGCTCCCTTCACTTAACCTTCCTTCCTAGCAAACCTCTCCATCCCCTCAATTCAAGTGGGTGGGCCCCTCCCCTAATTTCGACCAACAAAAAAAATGCCACGCAAGTCATTACATAAGTTACTCAAAAGTGTTCAAGTAGGTGTAGCATTACTCCATGGCATACAATTCTCGATGCTCAGTAGTCACATCACATGCATGCAATCACTCCCCCACTAACCCTTATCAGCAATGGCGGAGCTTGACAGAGATTGTTGAGGGGGCAAAGCAGAGTTATGGGGGGCCAAAAAGGCATATTCTGCTTAAACTATGATAATCTTTTAAAATTTTGGCTTACCAATTAATAATATTTCATATACTTTCTCTAGGGTAAGGGGCCATAGCCCCCCTTGGTGCTTCTAGAAGGTGCCGCCGACGGCACACCGAGGTACCGCCGTCGGGGCCATGTCTTGGAGGAGCTCCAACAATCGACACCCACGCAAGATCCCACCTAAGGATCGTTCTTTGGCATCCTTCGTGTTTTGGCTTGGCGGCAGCCATCACCGTGGTGACGGCCCTGTTATCACTCTGCTCTTCATGCTCCACCGGAGTTGGAATCGTGAGGGGCGCAGTGCCGAATGACTGAGGGCACAGTCGACATCATGTTGTCGCACGACATCTTGTTGCTTCTTTCTGCTAGAGCCCAATCAGGAGCTGCCCTTGTGGCCACCATCGCGAGGGCGGAACCAGGAACACGATGCTCATGGTTCTTTACGACCGTGGCCCAAGTCTCAGGCGCCATCACGGCATAGTGAGGCTCCGCCACTGATTATCAGGTCACGTAGAGTACGTACCTTTGCCGCACCACCACTGCTTGCCCAGTCGATCGCGTCCGCACGACCACTGCAAGTGCTAAGACGACATGGCATCCAATCCTCCTGCCATCAAAAGTTACATGAGGTATCTATCGCAAGTCGATCCTAAACCCTAGCCGCCGCTTCAAGACTGCGCCGCCCCGGCGGTGTCGGCCTCCATGGCCGCCGGGCCGCGCCGCCGTATTTAGGGTTCGTCCGCCGGCCGTGTTGGCCGGCTGCCCTAGAGAGTCTTTTCCCGATCCTTTGATCCGGGTTTTCTCTCTCTCTCGCCGGTCGCTTTGATCGGCGTCTACTTTTTGGTTTTCGGATTCGCTGGATCGGTTTGCGTCGCCCACCGCCGCCGTCGACACCTCGCGCCTCTACTCCGACATCGGCGCGATCGGCCGGCTACTTCACCGACCCGGCGGCCTCGCATGACACGCAGCCCTCAAGGCCGTCGTCCGCTACCGGCCGTCATCGCTCGCCCGACCGGACTCCTGCATCACCCGACCCGGCCTCGCGCCATCCGGGCGCCAATCATAACCGCCACCACGCTGCCGCCGCCGGCTTCATCTCGGACTTCGCCGCCACCACGCCTTCACCGAAGCGGCGTCCCCGACCTCGCGTGATCGGCTTGATCACCCGCCGCCGTCGCGATCCGCCTCATCTACGCCAAGGCGACCGACCTGGCCGTCGGTTACGCGTGCCTCCGCAGTCCCGTGAAGATCGTCCCGAGTTCGTAGCGTCCCTCCACCGATCGAGCAACGGGCGTTGCGTCGCCGCCGCTGGCCGCAGCCGCCGCCCGTGGTTCTTCCCCGCCGCACCGACCAGCGTCATCATTGCGTCGCTTCTTCGTCAGAGGTGTGCAGCACGCGGTCCACGCAGCCGCCCCGAGGCCGTCCCAGCGGTTGCACCGACCGCACTCCTCCGCTGGCGCCGCTTCAGTCAGCCGCCGCGGCCATGCCCGCGGTCTCTGCCGCCGCCCCGAGGTCTTACCGCCGTTGCCCCGACCTGCCCGCCGCCGCTGCTCGCCTCTTCGGGCCGTAGCGCCGCGGCCCATGGTCCGCTCCGCCGTCACCGCACATCGACCTCCCGTGGTATGCGTCGTGCCGTCTTCCTTGGCGTGGGAACGCCACCGTCCGCGCCGGTCTTCGTCACGCTGTCAGGGTTCTTCGCCTACTTCGAGCACCGCCGCCGCACTCCTAACCCTAGCTGCCACCGCCGCCGTCAGGCCGCCGCCGCCGCTCTTCTTTGGCCGCTGCCGCCGCTACCTTCGTAGCTGCCGCCGCCGCCCGTCCACCCCCTTCGTCTTTGTCCAAGCACCAGCCCGTCGCCAGCGTAGCCGTCATCTACCCCGACCACTTCGTCTACTCCGACCACCATTGGTGACGTCGGCCCCGCGCCGATGGACGCCGCAATCGTCGTCGAGTTCTTCTCTGCTGGCCCCTTCGACTTCTCCGACATGGCGTACAGCTCGTGCAGGTCCCTCGTCTATGCATGCCCGGTGCTGGCAACATCACCGCGTGCCTTCGTCCACGACGTGTTCCCTGGCCTGGCAAGCCTTGTGCGGCACTTCGTCAACTTCGTCTTCGTCCGTCTACGCATGCCCGGTGCTGGCAACACCGATGCGTGCCTTCGTCCACGATGTGTCCCCAGGCTTGGCTAACCCGTCGCGACGCGTCGTCAACAACATCTTCTTCCCGGCGCACCACTACTTCGACACCACTGCGCCCATGACTAACTCGGCGCCCTCTTGCGCCCGCGGCTCCAGGGCGACTTCCTCGACACCGGCTACCCCGACTCGACATCGACCACGGCATTCTTCGCACGGCTACCTCGACCACGGCTCCACCACCCACACTCTCGGCTACATCGACAAACGACACAAAGGGCTACCGCCTTGCTTGAGCAACCTCGTCGGTTGCCACTCCAGCCACGACTCCGCGATGCGTCGACCGTTACGACTGTGGGGGGATGTCCGTCGGCTTACCTTCGGATTCTTCTCCAGTCTCACCGTCTGCGTCGCTACCGTTGTGACTGCGGGGGGATGTTGAGTATAAGGATTATTAGGAAGTATAGGATAGACTAGGATTTGTTCCTGCCTTGTCTTGTACTCCAAGTTGGTCTTTGTACTCCTATATATATGCCCACGAGGCTCAAGCAATACAACGAACTATTCCACCATATCCCTCTCTTCCTTCTAACACTGCCGGCGGAGCGTGGCCGTCGCTGCCGCCTTGGTGTTGCTGGCGTTCGGGTGCGGCATGGTGGAGAGCCGCCGCCTGGCCAGGATGGGCCTCGGCACTCACACAGGCGCCCGGCCTTGGAGTGGGAGGGCCGGGTGCGGCGTCCGAGTCGGGGCTCTGGTTCCGGCTCCGTGGCTGGGCCGGGCTCGACCGCTGCGTCTAGATCAGGCTCGGCTTACATTGGAGGGGCCAGCTCGTCCGCTCGGTACAGTGTTGGTGAGTATATGAGAGAATAGTTTTTTTTTGCGCTGTATGAGACAATAATTTTCTCGTCCACATGTAAAATGATATAGGAAGCGTTGAACCCTTTGTCTCGGGCCACACTTGTATATATAGAAAGGATGCCATGGCTTACAAGACGAGATCGAGAGATCATTACTGAGAATGATCGTTACAGGAGAATCAGGAGAAGGGAGATAACAGAAGAAGAGATAGAGAAGGGGACGCGGAGGAATTGATCCCGGGCACCAGTGATCCCGGATGAACAGTAAAATCTGAAAAAATAGTAAAAAAATTCAAAAAAATCTGAACTTTTTTATCAAGAAACTTTGATGTTTTTTCTACATGCGTGCCAATTTTCGTGATGAAATGACATTTGTGGAGGTGTCAGCAAAAAAATAAAATCATGCTAAAAAAACTATTTTTGGAAGCATTTTGGAGCATCGATTTTGTTTTTTTGCTGAGACCTGCATGAATGTCATTTTGTCATGAAAATTTGTACGCATGTGAAAAATATATCAATGTTTGTTACCAAAAAAAATCAGATTTTTTAAAACTTTTTAAATATTTTTTTCGTTTGTACTGTAGCAAAGGGTGCCTGTGAGCTCGAGCTCACAATAGCACTTTCGTAGAGAAGGGTACAAGTTTAAACAGATATCTATCCCTATACAACTCTATCTCTAACCAACTATTCTAACACTCCCCCTCAATCTGAACCTTATGAAACTTTGCTAAGGTTGATATTGTACTTGAACTCGTCCAACCTTATCATGGTGAGAGGTTTTGTAAACCCATCGGCAAGTTGACCTCGAGTAAGTATAAACCGAATATCCAGTAGCTTTCGAGTTACTCTTTCTCTGACAGAATGAAAATCAATCTCAATGTGTTTTGTGCGTGCATGAAAGACCGGATTTGCTGAGAGATAGGTTGCACCAATATTGTCACACCATAACCTCGCAGGCTGTGGAGCCTTAATTCCAAGCTCATAGAGTAATGTCTGTATCCACATTACTTCAGCTGTAGCATTTGCTAAAGCCTTGTATTCAGCTTCTGTACTTGACCTAGAAATAGTCG
This sequence comes from Aegilops bicornis, assembly GCA_021605145.1. Classification (NCBI taxonomy): domain Eukaryota; kingdom Viridiplantae; phylum Streptophyta; class Magnoliopsida; order Poales; family Poaceae; genus Aegilops; species Aegilops bicornis. The sequence continues at coordinate 482,929,891 of CM038673.1, read as the reverse complement.
CTTGCTTTCTTGCACTCCAAGACACAAGATTTGTTCCCAGAAAAACAACAAAACCACCTGTAGGCTTTACATCATCGACACCCCTGCCCTTGATCGACATCAGAATAAGCAGTAACAAGCATAGAAGAAGACCTTGTAATCTGAAGCCCAAGCCCTTCTGAAAACTTGAGATATTTAAGAATTCTCTTCACTGCAGTCCAATGAGTGCTTCTGGGCGAATGCAAGTATTGCCAGACCTTATTTACTGAATAGGAAATATCAGAACGTGTAAGTGTTAAATGATGTAAAGCACCTACAACACTTCTATAATTTGTTGCATCTTCTGACCCAAGTTGTTGGGGATATAACTATTAGTATGACCTGCCAGAAGGTGCCGGGTTATACTTAAGACGACTCATGAAGCCCAAGATGATTCCTGGAGATGGCGGGTTAGTTAAGGGACCAAGGCCCAAAGGGCGACTTAAGGCCCGTAGAGATAAACCGCCATATGTGTGTAACTTGTATTATAAGGCAAGAATAGAGAGAAACCGAGCCGGACACTGTTTATAAGCCGGTTGGGACTTTATGAGCTGCTGGGCGTCGACCTCTGTATATAAAGGGACGACCGGGCGGCGGTTCAGCGAAAGTAACATCAAATCGAGAGCTAGGTCAAGCGGATTCACTCCACAGTTATCGAGACATAAGCAATCCCACTCAAAACTGGATCGTAGGCTTTTACCTTCACCGTAAGGGGCCGAACCAGTATAAACCCCGTGTCCTTTGTCCCGATTAACCCCTTCTTGCTTCCTAGTTGCGATGGCTCCACGACTAAGTCCTTTCGCTAGGACATCTGCCGTGACAATTCCATGACAGTTGGCGCCCACCATGGGGCCCGTGCACGGTGGATTTGAGTTCTTGAAGGGCAGATTCGAAGGGCTCAAGGGATACGCTGTGGGCCGGATGACCAAGAGTCGTCGCGGCAAGCTCTACATCAACGACGCAGGCTGGGCCCCCGACGCCGGCTCAATTGAGTACGGGTACCGGGTCCCCTTTGGTAGAATTCACGTCTTCATCGGCCGGATCTGTGAGCCGGGCCCTGAGCCGGACATCTGCACCGACATCATCGAGATGGCTCAGCGTGCGAGACCGCCCGGGTTTCGCCCGCTATGAAGCGTGCCTTCGTGGGATGCATCCATGGAGGGGAATTTCCTGAAGGATTCGTGTCTGGCGGTGAGACGGCCATCTATTCTGACGGTGAGTCGTCCATGGGTGAGACGGATTCGTTGTATCAACTATAAGACGGCGGGCTTGGGGGCTGTTCCGATGGCAGCAGTATTCCGGACCCCTTTGAGCCGCCGAGTAGAGTAGGGATCTTCATGGCGGGCACGCAACCCGGTCAAAACTCTACAGCTGCGGTAGCAATAACCTCCGGGTCAGCGGCAGCCGGGGCAGGAGGCCCAGTGCGCCCACCGGCTCAGGTGCTGGTAGATCTCACAGATAGGCTGACAATCCTGCTAACCGCCGCGGTTAATCCAGCGGATCAAGCTGAGCATGATACAGAGGTGGCATAGTTACGTGAGGAGATAGCACAAGCCAAGGAAAACCTAGCAGCTGAGGACACCAGACTGGCCACAGAGCGGGCGGCTTTGGATGCTCGAGCTTAGCAGCTTCAATCAGAAGCGTTCCAGCTTACGATGGATTTAAATGCATCAAATGAGGTCATGAGGAGAAGGCACCAGAAGTCCCAATCCCGTGTGCCTTCGATTTATGATCCTAGAAACCTCTTCCGCACACCCGGTGCAGGCCCCAGTAATCCGCCGGAGGTAAATCCGGCTGCGACGCCCGGAGCTGGGACACCGGTTCAACCACAGGTGATGGAACCTCCTCGAGTGAACACTGCTCCACCTCAGTATGTACCAACACCATCGGGTCATTATTCTAACCCGTTGGAGAACATGATCGCTCTAGCGGCACGATTGGTGGCTCTCCCGGTGGAGGGCGACTCTCCGACGGTGATCGAAACACGAAGGGTCAGAGAACTTCTTCAGACGGCTCTGGCACAGCAGGAGGCATATTCTTATAGTCGAGACAGGATTCATTCGACCCCTCACCCAAGCCGGAGCCCGAGTTATAGCAGGCGTATGCATTCGGCGGCAGTTTCAAGCAACACCCGACGCCGTGACCAGCCGTGCGGGCGAGACCCGGCGCGTGATGGGGCTCCCAACTTGGTTGATCAGGACAGGATACGCCAAGAGGCTGAGCGGGCGGCTCAGCAGGCGATTGAGCAGGCGGCTCAGCGAGCGGCTTACCAGTCTTTTCTGGTTTATCCGACGACTTATATTGAGGCAGGTGCGACCACGAGAACGGGAGGTGTCCCTTGCTTAGTACCAGCACTGCGTAATGAGCGTTTGCCCAAGGATTTTAAGGGGCCTCGAAAGGTGCCCAATTATACGGCCGAATTACAGCCCGGGGATGGATTGAAAGCTATGAGATGGCCATGGAATTGTTGGAGGTCAGTGACGCGGCAATGTCCAAGTACTTCACTATGAGGCTGGATGGAACGGCCCGGACTTGGTTAAAGGGACTGCCACCTAATTCCATTGGTTCCTGGGCCGAGTTAAAGGCCCGGTTTATTCAGAACTTCAAAGACACATGCAAGCAGCCCATGTCGATTGTGGACTTGACTAATTGCAAGCAAGAGGAAGGTGAGTCCACGACCCATTGGGTGCGCCGGGTGAAGGCCATAATACATTCATCTGATAAGATGGATGCCGGCTCTGCGGTCTTAATGTTGGAGAAAAAAATGCCGTTTTGAACCTCTGAAGTAGAAGCTGGGGCGGCTCAAATGCGATTGTAATGACATGGGCCAGCTGATGGCGGCTCTAGTCAAATACGCCGACTCTGATAGTACCAAGGATCCCACGTCTGACGAAGAGAAGACATGGAAGGGAAATAAGAACGGCAACGCTAAGGGTCCTTAGCATAATCCGGTGAATCAAGGAGGCAATAATAAATGTATGGCTGACGGTAGCTCGGAGTTTGTGGCTAATGCGCAGGGCAACAATCAACGACGTAAGGGGAGGCCACCTCCTCGGTCTGGCGGGTCAGGTCCCACCCTTGAGCAGTTGCTAAATGAGCCCTGTCCAAGACACGACACCCGGGAGAAGCCGGCCACGCACCTATGGAAGGACTGTATGATCATGAGGGCTTTCAAGAATTCTAACATGTTCGACGGCAGTCATGGACCCGGCGGCGGTTTTCATGGCCCGGGTGGTGGTTCAAATTCCAACTTTCAGGGCCCTCAAGGTAACCAAGGTGGTTATAATCAAGACTCGCCAAGGAGGTCAGCAGCAGCAGCAATCCGGGTATCAGAGTAACCCAAAGCAGCTGAATAGTGGGCAGTATCATGTGTTTACCACTAGTTTATGCAAAAGGGACCAGAAACTTCATAAGAGGGTTGTGAACGCTGTTGAACCGGCGGTTCCTCGTTATCTGAGATGGTCTGAGCAGCCTATTTTGTGGAGTAGGGAGGATCACCCTCCCCGGGTTGACAATCCGGGTCACTTGGCCTTAGTGGTGGCACCTCAAGTTGGTGGATACAAATTCACAAAGGTGCTCATGGATGGAGGCAGCAACATCAACATCCTCTATTATGAGACCTTTCGTCACATGGGATTGACTGATAAAAATCTCAAGACATCCAACACTGTTTTTCATGGAGTAGTTCCCGGTAAGTCGGCGTACCCAGTGGGTAAGATTGAGCTAGAAGTAGCCTTTGGGGATGAGCATGATTCCAGGGCTGAGAAGTTAACTTTTGAGGTGGTCAAAATCCGGAGCCCATATCACGCACTGTTTGGACGGCCGGCTTATGCAAAGTTCATGGCACGGCCATGTTATGTTTACCTACAGCTCAAGATGCCGGGTCACAAGGGAACCATCACAGTGCATGGGAGTCGGAAGATAGCCTTGGAATGTGAGGAAGGCGATGCTGCTTATGCTGAGTCTGTTTGTGCAACAGAGGAGTTGAAGTTCTACAAGGACAATGTTGACCCGGCGGACATGACGTCTTTGAAGAAGCCAATGACGGAACACGAGCCGATGATGAAATTTAAGTCGGCCGATGACACCAAGCTTATTGATTTTGTTCCAGGCGACTCATCTAAGCAGTTCAGTATCAGTGCCAATCTGGATCCCAAATAGGAAGGCGCGCTCATCGAAGTTCATCCATGAGAACCGACATCTTTGCATGGAAACCTTCGACATGCGGGTGTCTTTGGGAGAACTTGCTGAGCACACTCTTAATATTGATCCAAAATTTAAGCCGGCCAGGCAGTTTCTTTGGCGGTTTAATGAGGAGAGGCGTAAAGCCATTGGTGAGGAGGTGGCCCGGCTCTTGGCGTCCGGGTTTATTGTTGAAGTTTTTCACCTAGAGTGGTTGGCTAACCCGGTGCTTGTACTAAAAAAGAACGGCACCTGACTTATGTGTGTGGATTACACGGACTTAAACAAGGCTTGTTCGGCCGATCCTTTCACTCTCCCTCGTATTGATCAAATCATTGATGCTACGGCGGGTTGTGAACGTTTGAGCTTTTTGGATGCTTATTCTGGTTATCATCAGATCAAGATGGTAGTTAAGGACCAGGAGAAGACGGCTTTCATTACTCCGTTTGGGGCCTTCTGCTATGTATCTATGCCTTTTGGGCTTAAAAGTGCCTAGGCGACTTATCAGCGATGTGTGCAGAACTGTCTCCATAGTCAGATTGGGCGCAATGTTCATGCTTATGTGGATGACATTGTGGTGAAGTCCAGAGAGAGGGAGACCTTGATAGATGATCTGAAGGAAACCTTTGATAATCTCCGGGTCTACAAGATGATGCTTAACCCGGCCAAGTGCGTTTTTGGAGTGCTAGCTGGCAAGCTTTTGGGTTTTCTGGTTTCTAACAGAGGCATTGAGGCTAACCCGAAGAAGATCAAGGCAATCACCTCTTTGGCTAAGCCGGCGTGTATCAATGATGTTCAAGATCTGGCGTGTCGTATTGCTGCCTTAAGCCGGTTCATAAGCCGGTTAGGTGAGAAGGCCATACCACTGTATCAGATGATGAAGAAGACGGACGACTTTGTCTGGAGTGATGCTGCTAACGCTGCCTTTGAAGATTTGTAGAGACAGTTATGTGGGCCGCCTGTCCTTGCTGCTCCCATTGATAAGGAGCCCTTATTGCTATATGTGGCTGCTAACACATGTGCTGTCAGTGTTGCCATTATGGTGGAGTGCAAGGAGGCTGGCAAGGAACATCCGGTTCAACGGCCGGTTTACTACATCAGTGAGGTGCTTATTGAGTCCAAGAAAATATATCCACATTGGCAGAAGCTTGTTTATGGGGTGTTCATGGCAAGCCGGAAGCTTAAGCAATACTTCCAGGGTCACCCCATCACTGTGGTTAGTTCTGCTCCTTTGGGAGATATCATTCAAAATAGAGAAGCCACAGGACGAGTCGTCAAGTGGGCCATTGAACTTGGGCCTCATGGCTTAAAGTATGTGCCACACACTGCTATTAAGTCTCAAGCACTGGTGGACTTCATCAACGATTGGACGGAGCTGCAGATGCCTGAAGAAAAGCCGGACAACACATATTGGACTATTCATTTTGATGGATCCAGGCAATTGGAAGGCTCGGGGGCTGGAGTTGTCTTAGCTTCCCCTCGAGGTGACAAATTTTGCTATGTACTCCGGTTGATGTCTCCCTGTACTAACAATGCAGCTGAGTATGAGGCCTTGCTCCATGGTCTTCGGATGGCTAAGGAGATGAACTTAAGCCGGGCAAGGTGCTTCGGCGATTCAGATTTGGTGGCTCAACAAGTATCAGGCAAGTGGGATTCCAAGGATCCTCTCATGGCGGCTTATCGCCGTGAAGTTGATGCCATTGCTGGACACTTCAAGGATTACCAGGTGGAACACATTGATCGCAGAAAGAACGAGGCAGCCGATGCTTTAAGCCGGCTGGGGTCTCAGCGTAAGCCGGTGCCACCTAACACTTTTTTGGATGTTCTGCATAACCCTTCTGTCAAATTACCTACAGAGGAAGACTTGGTTGTTCCTGATCCGGAAGCACAATTGGTGGCGGCTCTTCACGTCATCGCAGATTGGACAGTGCCATATTTGGCTTACATGACCTCGGGTGAGTTGCCTGAAGACGAAACCTTGGCTAGGAAGATAACCCGGTGAGGGAGTCCCGGACTAGGGGGTGTCCGGATAGCCGAACTATCATCTTTGGCCGGACTCCTAGACTATGAAGATACAAGATTGAAGACTTCGTCCCGTGTCCGGATGGGACTTTCCTTGGCATGGAAGGCAAGCTTGGCGATACGGATATGTAGATCTCCTATCATTGTAACACCCCGGATGTAACTTTCCATATTTGTAACTCCAACTCTTGCCATTTTCGGCATTGTGATATGATATTCCCTCCGTGGTTGGGTTTTCCTCTTTTTGCTTTTTGTCCATGTCATGCATTTTATCATGTCATCATGTGCATCGCATTTGCATACGCGTTCGTCTCTTGATTCCGAGCATTTTTCCCGTTGTCCGTTTTGCAATCCGACACTCCTATCTTCCCCGGCGGTCCCTTTTACGTTTTTCCGTGTGCGGGCACTAAACCTTCTCGAAATGGACCGAGGTTTGTCTAGTGGCCTTGGTATAACACCCGGAGACCACCGGTCAAGTTTCGGGTCATTTGGAGCTCGTTTGGTACTCCAACGGTTAACCGCACTCTCGCAGAGGCCTCTTTTAAGTTGCAGCCCAACACCCCTTCAAAACAGCCCAATAACCCATCTAAGTCACTTCCATGCTCTCCGTCGTTCGATCCACGATCGTGGGCGAAAACTACACCTCATTTGGACTCTCCTAGCTCCCTCTATGCCTATTTAAACACCTCCCCCGAAATCCGGATCATCCTCTTCCCCGAAACCCTAGAAAACCTCACATGGCCGGACGTGTCCGGCCGCCCGGACATTCAGCGCCGCCCCGCCCAATCGCAGGTCGCCACCTGTCCGCATCGCCGCGCCCGCGCCGCCAGCCCGCCCGGCCCAAGCGAAACCCGCGCCCGTTCCAGCAGCGCCCGCCGCCCGCCGCGCCTCCAGCCGGCTCCGTCGCCGCATGGCCAGCCTCCGCCGCCCGGCGCCTCCGCCGCCGCCCTCCGCCTCCGGCGACCTCCGGCGACCCCACGGCAGCCTCGCCCGCCGACCATCGCCCGCCGCCTCGGGTCCACGCCGCCGCCCGGGCTTCGCCCGGCCCTCGCCCGCTTACCCGCCGCCTCCGGCCGGGCCGCCGCGCCCGCTCCCAGCAGTCGCCGCCCTCGCCCTTGGCGACCTCGACCGCCGCCGCCTTCCTTCCCGACCGGCGCTCCGGGAGCCCGACCGCCCGTCGGCCGATCCCGATCCCGCCTCGGGATCCGTGCGGCCGTTGCCTCTCTTCCCTCTCTATTTTTCTTCTAAGTCCTTAGATCTTCGTTATTTTGTGCAATTTTCAACATGCTATATCTTCGCATCCGTAGATCCACTTTTCGCGTATAATATGTCAAAATGTTCGTCTCGAAGAGTAGATCATTTCATCTCATTGCATCATTTTCTTTTGAGCTCATCTTGATGCCCGAAATGCTGTTGGAAGGATGCTATGTGATGTTAGTTTCTGTTTCGTATCAGAACTTGCACTTTTGTTATTTTCGCCATGATTGATGTGTGCACCCTATGAATTGGAGTCCTACATGTGTTTTGTAATATGCCATGCCATCTTTCCAGGGGTGTATGCCATGTATTTTTGTGATCTATGTGGTGACTAGCACAAGCATGCAAAGTAGGTGTCCTGATGTTGCTGATTTCAGCCCTGTTTAGCTGATATTTTGATGCCATGTTAACTTGATGCTACCGAGAGATACATGCATATTTTGGGATACTTCAGTAAGGATGTTTTGTTAACCATGTCTTGCTCTATCCATCCATGTCCTTGTTTGCAATTATGGAGTACCATAGCTTGAGTCAATCGAGCTCTACTTTTGCTATAAAATGTTTCCTGGCAGATTGTTTACATGTTATTCAATTTCGCCAAGGTTGTTGTGGTTGATACATGTATGCTATGTTTTTGTTCTTGCCATTTATGTCTTCTATGCCATGTCTTATTGATGTATGTATGCTTAGTTTATCATTTAAGGCTCTGTAGTGAGGGCATCGAGCTCTTAAACATGCCTACTTGTTATCAGTTTTGACATGCCATGTTGCTGAATCTGTTAACTAAACTTTCAATATTGCCATGTGTGTTACTATATTTTCGGATCCCTTTTGGCTTATGGTCAGTAAGGGACTTTTGTTCTATGCTTTGAGTAGATTCATGCCATGCCATGTTTTGCTATTTTAAGTTCCTGTAGCATGTAGTTTTGCTGCTCTGAACATTGCAACCTGATGCTGTTTTTGCCATGTCCAGCCTGATATTTTGTGCACTTTTGCCATGCTTGTTTGAACCTGTTATGATGTGTTTTAGCCGAAGCTCAGTGCTCATCTTTTGTCAAGCATCTTGTGTAGATCACTGCCATGTACTTTGTTGATACGTTTGGGTGCAGTAAGCTTAATTGTTTGTTGCTTGCTAAGTGGCATCATGCTGTTAATGGCAGATTTGCGTCATTCTTGTTTTGCTTGCCATTTGCAAACCGTGCATCCGATTCCGGTGATCTTTATATCGATTTCAACCGAAATCATCTCATCTTTCTAGTGGCATGCTTGGTTTGCCAAGTTGATGCCTGGTTCATCATTTTCCCTCCGGAGCGCACATACGCATTGCATATCACATCCCGCATATCATGTCATGTTTTGCATCATGTTGAATGTGCATTGCACCGTGATTTATTGTGGTTCCTTGTTTGTGTTGTTGCTTTGGGTAGAGCCGGGAGATGAGTACGTGAACGAGGATCCTGTTGAGAACGCTTACGAGGATCAGGCTTTCGACAACTCTGAGAACATTGCAGGCAAGATGACCATACCCTCGAAATCACTTCTATCTTTGCTATGCTAGATGCTCGCTCTTTTGCTATGCCTATGCTGCCATGCCTACCACTTGCTATATCATGCCACCCATATTGCCATGTCAGCCCCTAACCATCCTTTTCCTAGCAAACCGTTGATTGGCTATGTTACCGCTTTGCTCAGCCCCTCTTATAGCGTTGCTAGTTGCAGGTGAAGCTGAAGTTTGTTCCTTGTTGGAACATGGAGATGTTGTTCCTTATCGGAGCATGTTTACTTGTTGGGGGATATCACAATATATATATCTGCTAAAATTAATACATCTATATACTCGGTAAAGGGTGGAAGGCTCGGCCCTATGCCTGGTGTTTTGTTCCACTCTTGCCACCCTAGTTTCCGTCATACCGGTGTTATGTTCCTTGATTTCGCGTTCCTTACACGGTTGGGTGATTTATGGGACCCCCTTGACAGTTCGCTTTGAATAAGACTCGTCCAAGAAGGCCCAACTTTGGTTTTACCATTTGCCACCTAAGCCTTTTTCCCCGGGTTTTCGCGAGCCCGAGGGTCATCTTATTTTAAACCCCGGGCCAATGCTCCTCCGAGTGTTGGTCCAAACTAGAGCCACTTGCGGTGCCACCACGAGGCAACTTGGGGCATCTTCGGTTGCCGTCACGTCTTGCTCATCCGGATGTGCCACGAGAACGAGATATGTGCAGCTCCTATCGGGATTTGTCGGCACAATCGGGCGGCTTTGCTGGTCTTGTTTTATTGCTTTGTCGAAATGTCTTGTAGTCCGGGATTCGAGATTGATCGGGTCTTCCCGGTAGAAGGAATATCCTTCGTTGACCGTGAGAGCTTATAATGGGCTAAGTTGGGACACCCCTGCAGGTAATATCTTTCAAAGCCGTGCCCGCGGTTATGAGGCGGATGGGAATTTGTTAATGTCCGGTTGTAGAAAACCCGAAGTTGACCTCGAATAAAATACACATCAATCAAGCGTGTGTTACCGTGATGGTCTCTTCTCGTGAGTCCGGGAAGTGAACACGGTGTTGGAGTTATGTCCGGCGTAAGTAGTTCAGATCACTTCTTGATCGCTATTAGCTTCACGACCGTGCTTTGCTCCTCTTCTCGCTCTCTTTTGCGATGTAGCCACCATATATGCTAGTCGCTTTGCTGCAGCTCCACTTTACTACCTGTCCTTCCCATCAGCTTAAATAGTCTTGATCTCACGGGTGTGAGATTGCTGAGTCCCCGTGACTCACAGATACTTCCAAAACAGTTGCAGGTTCCGACGATGCCAGTGCAGGTGATTCCACCGAGCTCAAGTGGGAGTTCGACGAGGAACGTGGTCGTTACTATGTGTCTTTTCCAGATGATCAGTAGTGGTGCCCAGTTGGGACGATTCGGGGATCTGTGTAGCATTTGGGGTATCTTCTTTTATTTTGGTTCCGTAGTCGGACCTTGAGTGTACTCGATTGATGGATGTTTAATTATGTCTTTGTGTGAAGTGGCGATCGTAAGCCAACTATGTATCTCTTTCCCTATTTATTACATGGGTTGTGTGAAGATTACCTCACTTGCGACATTGCTTTCAATGCGGTTATGCCTCTAAGTCGTGCCTCGACACGTGGGAGATATAGCCGCATCGAGGGCTACAAGTTGGTAATCGAGCCTTCCCCGACTTAGGAGCCCCTACTTGATTGTTTGCTGACGTTGTTGAGTCTAGAATGGAAAAATGTTTTGAGTCTTAGGATTATATATATCGGAGAGTAGGATTCTTTTTACTTCCCAGTCCCTTCGTCGCTCTGTGAGGTATCCTGACGTAGTTGTTTTGGCTCTTCTCTCCTCAAATTTCACTAAAAAAATTTTTTTAGGATCACGTGGGTATCTTGGAATCGTTCCGATGGTTTTGTGACGAGAACATTGTTCTTGGTGCCTCCTGACATTTAGGGGTTGTGGCGGTGTCCCGGGAGTTGAGCTCCGAGGTGTTGTCGTCACAATTTTATCGTTGCGATTCGAATACCGAGTTTTGCCGACATCGAAATCTCTTTTGTGCGATTGTTGGTGAGATAACCCTGATAGCCCGATCTTGTGGCGAAAAGGGAGTATTGCCATGACTTGCATAACGGATGTTTTTCAAGGTCGAGGTACACGATTTCCGAGGATTTCTTGGTTATGTGTTGACGGATGGATACAAATGGATCTAGGTATTATTAGTTTGGGTGATATATTTTGTGTCCCTGTATCCCCAACACCAGATTGCATAACCGTAAAGTTTCGGGAGTTTATAGGTGGGAATTCTAGTAGCTTACGAGGATATTCTTTCCGGCGGATGTATGATTTGAGATTGGGGTTCAAAGTTTAGTGGTCCGCCCATTCACGGTCGATTTACGATTGGTCGCGAGACGTCTTAAAGAATCCTTAGCTATGCTGATTCGGGGACGTCTTGTTAGTCATTCGTGACGTCCGCTATACGTCGTGCCCGTGTGGGCCCCACCACGAACACTTTGGGCGAAATCTCTGTCAGGTGTTTGTTCCGGCTCATTCTAGAAGCCAACCTTTTGTTTTCAGTTGTGATACTCGAATTGTTTCCAAGTCAGATGTTGTTTCCATATCCTTTATCTAAGTGGCTTCTCACCTTAATGGACGTGTGATGATTAACTTTGGAATTCATTCGTTCATTCTTGTTCGAATGTTTATTGTGAAGACTATATGTTGCAATTTCTATCCGTTGATTCTACTTATCAATTGTCTATCAAGGGACTAACGGATGTCACCCTCTTCAGGATGGCTCCGCCAACGCGTCTGAATCCGGATCGCAATGATGGGGATCGATCAGAACCTCCACCTCCACCTCCACCTCCGCCTCCGGAGGCACGGCAAGCTATCATGGCAGCCACCAATGCCAATGCTCGATGATTTTGCAGCTCTTGCAAGAACGTACTCAGGGCAAGGCAATCAAGGCAATCAAGGTCAAGGCAACAATCAGCCGCATTTTGCTACTCTCGATCGGTTCCTCGCTAATCAGCGAAGTCTTTCGGTTTACGTAGCCGAGGCCACGACGCTGACGATTGGCTTGTGGACATCTGCAAGCATTTTGATTGTAGCAATGTCGACACGAGGACTTTGTCAAGTTTGCATCATTTCAACTCAAGGATCAAGGCTGAGTGGTACCAGCAATACAAAGATTCCGGAGGAGGTCGTGTCATTACACGGGATGAGTTCCGCCGTGATTTGAGCTCACCACATTCGAAAAGTGTTGTTGAGAGCAAGCGTGAGGAGTTCCGCAATCTCAAGCAAGGCACCATGTCTGTCTATCAATACAATATCCAGTTCGAAGCTTGCTCGTTTTGCTAAGCAAGACGCACTGATGAAAAGAGTATGATCTATCAATTCGTGAGGTGGTCTGAGAGAAGATCTGCAATTACCTCTTGTGCTGTTTGAGCCAGATAAGTATGATGATTTCTACAACATGGCAATGAAGCAAGAAGCTGCCCAGCTCAAATGTGAGGCTTCTAAGAAGAGAATCAGGGACGCAGTTCAGTCTTCTTCTTCCTCTCAAGTGGCAGCTAAGCAGCAGAAGTTTTACCTTCCTCCTCCTCCGTTCCGTCGGCCTTATCGTGAGAAGAACTCAGGTGGCCGTGGATCTTCCCACCCACCCAACCCAAGCTATCGTAACAAGTCTAATTCTCAAGCTCCAAGGTCAAGTGCCCTTACCACCGTCCGCTCTCGAGGTGACTTGCAACAAATGTCGGCAGAAGGTCACTATGCGAACAAATGCTTCAACCAGAGGCGCCTTCCGCCTCCTCCTCCTGTGAAATCTTCCGGCAATGCGGTGGTCAAGCACAATCCCAAGTATGCCAAGGTCAATATGATGAATGCAGCTCGAGCGGAGAGTCTTGAGGATGTGCTAATGGGTAATCTTCTTGTTAATGATATTCCTGCAAAAGTCTTATTTGATACTGGTGCATCGCTTTCTTTCATCTCAAGACCTTTTGTTGCCAAGCATGAGTTGGCGACAGAAGAGATTCCTATTCCATTGAAGATTATATCCCCGGGTAAACAGATGACTTCTCGAGTTTTGGTTCCGAATGTCTCTATCAAGATGGGCGATTATAGATTTCTTTCTAAACCAGTTGTTCTTGGTGACTCGGATATTGATCTTATTCTCGGGATGGACTGGCTTTCTCAGCACAAAGCTCAGCTTGATTGTGCTGCCAGGGAGATTCAATTGACTCACTCTTCTAATGATGTGATCATCTATGCCGCTCGTGATGAAACCATTCGCTTGTTTTCTCTCAATGAGAAGGGCGAACTGAATGCCATCTCTCAGATTCCGATCGTTTGTGAGTACCAAGATGTCTTTCCGGAAGAGCTTCCGGGTATGCCTCCTCATCGGCCAGCTTGAGTTCGTTATCGATCTTGAGCCCGCATCAACCCGTTGCAAGCGTCCATACAAGCTTGGACCTGATGAGCTGAAGGAATTGAAGAAGCAGCTCGATGAACAAGAGCGTCTGGGTTTGATCGGACCGAGTTCATCTCCTTGGGGTTGTGGTGTCCTTTTTGTCCGGAAGAAGGATGGCACGGACCGACTTTTGCGTCGATTACCGTCCATTGAATAAGAAGACAATCAAGAACAAGTATCCACTTCCCAACATCAATGAGCTTTTCGAGCAACTCAAAGGTGCTACGGTGTTCTCCAAGCTTGACCTTCGTATGGGTTATCATCAGATTCGCATTCGTGAACAAGATATTCCCAAGACGATTCGTAACAAGCTTTGGTTCTTATGAATATACCGTCATGTCTTTCGCCTTGTCAATGCTCCTCCAACATTCTCTCGGATGATGAATTTCATCTTCAATCCTTACACCAATGAATTCGTCTTGGTCTATCTTGATGATATTTTGGTCTTCTCCAAGAATAAGAAGGATCATGCCAAACATTTGCGATTGGTGCTAGACAAGCTCAGAGAGTATCAATTCTATGCGAAGTTCTCCAAATGTGAATTTTGGCTTGATGAAGTGCTTTATCTTGGTCATATCATCTCCGCCATAAGGGCATCGCTGTTAATCCCGAGAAGGTGTCCGCAATTGTGAATTGGGAACCTCCTCGAATGTCAAGCAGCTCCATGATTTTCTTGGTCTTGCAAGCTATTGTCAAGATTCGTTGAGAACTTCTCCAAGATTGCAAAGCCTCTTTCCAACCTCCTCCGAAGCATGTGAAGTATGTCCGTCTCCCGAGTGTGATGTTGCTTTCAATACCCTCAAAGAGAAACTCGTCACAGCTCTGTCTTGACTCCTCTGATGAATCCAAGCCATTTGAGGTTTTACGTGATGCTTCTCTTCAAGGTCTCGGTGTTGTGTTAATGCAAGAGAAGAGAGTTGTGGCTTATACCTCTCGCCAGTTGAAGCCCAACGAGAAGAACTACCCCACTCACGATCTTGAGTTGGCGGCAGTTGTCCATGCATTGATAACGTGGAGACATCTCTTGTTGGGAAGGAAAGTGGACATTTTCACCGATCACAAGAGTCTCAAGTACATTTTCACTCAGCCCAACCTCAACCTCAGTGCAGACTCGATGGGTCGAAATGATTCAAGAGTACAACCCAAGTATTGAATATACTCCGGCAAGGCCAATGTCATTGCAGATGCTTTGAGCCGAAAGCTTCTTGCAGCAGTCTAATCCTCAAGCCCTTTCAGACGGACCTCTGTGAAGCTTTCCATGGCTGAATCTTCAAGTTGTTCCTCAAGGCTTTCTTGCCAACCTCATAGTCTCTCCTACTTTGGAAGATCAGATTCGTGAGGCTCAACTTCTGGATACCATGGTGAAGAAAGTGAAACGTGGTGTTGACAAGGGCATTTCCAAGTACAAGTGCTTCCACGTTGATGACAGTGACACTCTGTTCTTTGAGGACCGGATTGTGGTTCCTAAGGGTGATCTACGAAAACTCATTATGAACGAGGCTCACAATTCGCTTCTATCCATTCATCCTGGAAGTACGAAGATGTACCATGATCTTAAGCAGTCATATTGGTGGACTCGAATGAAGCGAGAAATTGCTCAATTCGTGAATGAGTGTGATGTCTGCGAGAAGAGTGAAAGCGAGAACACCAAAGACCAGCTGGTCTCCTTCAACCTCTTGCCATTCCTGAATGGAAGTTTGATCATATTGAAATGGACTTCGTGACTGGATTTCCAAAGTCCAAGCGTGGAAATGATGCTATCTTCGTTGTCATTGACAAGCTTACTAAAGTGGCTCATTTTCTTCCTACCAAAGAATCCATCACAGCAGCTCGGTTGGCGAGCTATACACCTCCGAGATTGTCTCCTTGCACGGCATTCCACAAGTGATCTCTTCTGCACCGTGGCAGCATCTTTACCTCCAAGTTTTGGGATTCTTTTCGTAAAGCCATGGGCACCAACATTCGTTTCAGACAGCTTTCCATCCTCAAACAAGTGGCCAAGTCGAGCGAGTCAATCAAATCCTTGAAGATATGCTCGGGGCTTGTGTCATTTCTTTCGGCATGAAGTGGGAAGATTGTCTTCCATATGCCGAGTTCTCCTACAACAACAGCTTCCAAGCGAGTTCGGGCAAGGCCCCATTCGAAATTCTCTATGGCGTAAAGTGCCGTACTCCTCTCAATTGGTCCGAGAGGTGAACGCCAACTTCTTGGCAATGACTTGATCACGAAGCGGAAGAAATGTGCAAGGTCATTCGTGAGAATCTCAAAGCCGCGCAATCGCGCGGAAGAGCTATTATGATGATAAGCACCGTAATGTGACTTTTGAAATCGGAGACCATGTCTACCTCGCGTCTCTCCAATGAAAGGCACTCGTCGCCCGGTATCAAAGGGAAGCTTGCCCCTAGATACGTGGGTCCTTTCAAGATCATTGGGAAAAGAGGCGATCTCGCCTATCAACGAACTTCCATCCAACTTTGCAAATGTGCACGATGTGTTCCACGTGTCACAACTTCGCAAGTGCTTCAAGACTCTGAACGCACTATCAACTTCAAGAGATTGACCTTCAAGAAGATCTCTCTTATCATGAGCACCCGTTGCTATTCTTGAAGAAACCGAGCGCGGGACTCGCAACAAGTCAATCAAATTCCTGAAAGTGAAGTGGTCACACCATTCCGACCGAGAAGCTACACGGGAGCGCGAGGATCACCTCCGTTCGAATATCCGGAGTTCTTTCAGTCCTAGATCTCGGACGAGATCCTCTTGTAGTGGTGGAGTGTTGTAACACCCGGATGTAACTTTCCATATTTGTAACTCCAACTCTTGCCATTTTCGGCATTGTGATATGATATTCCCTCCGTGGTTGGGTTTTCCTCTTTTGCTTTTTGTCCATGTCATGCATTTTATCATGTCATCATGTGCATCGCATTTGCATACGTGTTCGTCTCTTGATTCCGAGCATTTTTCCCGTTGTCCGTTTTGCAATCCGACACTCCTATCTCCCCCGGCGGTCCCTTTTACGTTTTTCCGTGTGCGGGCACTAAACCTTCTCGAAATGGACCGAGGTTTGTCTAGTGGCCTTGGTATAACACCCGGAGACCACCGGTCAAGTTTCGGGTCATTTGGAGCTCGTTTGGTACTCCAACGGTTAACCGCACTCTCGCAGAGGCCTCTTTTAAGTTGCAGCCCAACACCCCTTCAAAACAGCCCAATAACCCATCTAAGTCACTTCCATGCTCTCCGTCGTTCGATCACGATCGTGTGGGCGAAAACTACACCTCATTTGGACTCTCCTAGCTCCCTCTATGCCTATTTACACACCTCCCCAATCCGGATCATCCTCTTCCCGAAACCCTAGAAAACCTCCGCCTTGGCCGGACGTGTCCGCCGGCCGCCCGGACATTCAACGCCGCCGCCCCACCATGTCGCAGGTCGCCACCTGTCCGCATCGCCCGCGCCCAGCGCCGCCCGACCCGCCGGGCAGGCGAACCCGCCCGGCTTCCAGCCGCCGCCAGCGCCCGCGCCTCCAGCCGGCCGCTCCGTCGCCCGGCCATACTCCGCCGCCCGGCGCCTCCGCCGCCGCCCTCCGCCTCCAGCGACCTCCGGCCGACCCCCACCGGCAGCCTCGCCCGCCGACCATCGCCCGCCGCCTCGGGTCACGCCGCCGCCCGGGCTTCGCCGGCCCTCGCCCGCTTCCACACGCCGTGGCCGGAACGCCGCGCCCGCTCCCATGATGCGCCGCCCTCGCCCGCCAGCGACCTCGACCGCCGCCGCCTTCCTTCCCCGACCCGGCCGCTCCGGGAGCCCGACCGCCCGTCGGCGATCCCGATCCCGCCTCGGGATCCGTCGCGGCCGTTGCCTCTCTTCCCTCTCTATTTTTCTTCTAAGTCCTTAGATCTTCGTTATTTTGTGCAATTTTCAACATGCTATATCTTCGCATCCGTAGATCCACTTTTCGCGTATAATATGTCAAAATGTTCGTCTCGAAGAGTAGATCATTTCATCTCATTGCATCATTTTCTTTTGAGCTCATCTTGATGCCCGAAATGCTGTTGGAAGGATGCTATGTGATGTTAGTTTCTGTTTCGTATCAGAACTTGCACTTTTGTTATTTTCGCCATGATTGATGTGTGCACCCTATGAATTGGAGTCCTACATGTGTTTTGTAATATGCCATGCCATCTTTCCAGGGGTGTATGCCATGTATTTTTGTGATCTATGTGGTGACTAGCACAAGCATGCAAAGTAGGTGTCCTGATGTTGCTGATTTCAGCCCTGTTTAGCTGATATTTTGATGCCATGTTAACTTGATGCTACCGAGAGATACATGCATATTTTGGGATACTTCAGTAAGGATGTTTTGTTAACCATGTCTTGATCTATCCATCCATGTCCTTGTTTGCAATTATGGAGTACCATAGCTTGAGTCAATCGAGCTCTACTTTTGCTATAAAATGTTTCCTGGCAGATTGTTTACATGTTATTCAATTTCGCCAAGGTTGTTGTGGTTGATACATGTATGCTATGTTTTTGTTCTTGCCATTTATGTCTTCTATGCCATGTCTTATTGATGTATGTATGCTTAGTTTATCATTTAAGGCTCTGTAGTGAGGGCATCGAGCTCTTAAACATGCCTACTTGTTATCAGTTTTTGACATGCCATGTTGCTGAATCTGTTAACGAAACTTTCAATATTGCCATGTGTGTTACTATATTTTCGGATCCCTTTTGGCTTATGGTCAGTAAGGGACTTTTGTTCTATGCTTTGAGTAGATTCATGCCATGCCATGTTTTGCTATTTTAAGTTCCTGTAGCATGTAGTTTTGCTGCTCTGAACATTGCAACCTGATGCTGTTTTTGCCATGTCCAGCCTGATATTTTGTGCACTTTTGCCATGCTTGTTTGAACCTGTTATGATGTGTTTTAGCCGAAGCTCAGTGCTCATCTTTTGTCAAGCATCTTGTGTAGATCACTGCCATGTACTTTGTTGATACGTTTGGGTGCAGTAGCTTAATTGTTTGTTGCTTGCTAAGTGGCATCATGCTGTTAATGGCAGATTTGCGTCATTCTTGTTTTGCTTGCCATTTGCAAACCGTGCATCCGATTCCGGTGATCTTTATATCGATTTCAACCGAAATCATCTCATCTTTCTAGTGGCATGCTTGGTTTGCCAAGTTGATGCCTGGTTCATCATTTTCCTCCGGGCCTTTTGTACGCATTGCATATCACATCCGCATATCATGTCATGTTTTGCATCATGTTGAATGTGCATTGCACCGTGATTTATTGTGGTTCCTTGTTTGTGTTGTTGCTTTGGGTAGAGCCGGGAGATGAGTACGTGAACGAGGATCCTGTTGAGAACGCTTACGAGGATCAGGCTTTCGACAACTCTGAGAACATTGCGTGCAAGATGACCATACCCTCGAAATCACTTCTATCTTTGCTATGCTAGATGCTCGCTCTTTTGCTATGCCTATGCTGCCATGCCTACCACTTGCTATATCATGCCACCCATATTGCCATGTCAGCCCCTAACCATCCTTTTCCTAGCAAACCGTTGATTGGCTATGTTACCGCTTTGCTCGACCCCTCTTATAGCGTTGCTAGTTGCGGTGAAGTGAAGTTTGTTCCTTGTTGGAACATGGAGATGTTGTTCCTTATCGGAGCATGTTTACTTGTTGGGGATATCACAATATATATATCTGCTAAAATTAATACATCTATATACTCGGTAAAGGGTGGAAGGCTCGGCCCTATGCACAGTGTTTTGTTCCACTCTTGCCACCCTATTTTCCGTCATACCGGTGTTATGTTCCTTGATTTCGCGTTCCTTACACGGTTGGGTGATTTATGGGACCCCCTTGACAGTTCGCTTTGAATAAGACTCCTCCAGAAGGCCCAACTTTGGTTTTACCATTTGCCACCTAAGCCTTTTCCCCGGGTTTCATGAGCCCGAGGGTCATCTTATTTTAAACCCCGGGCCAATGCTCCTCGAGTGTTGGTCCAAACTAGAGCCACTTGCGGTGCCACCACAGAGGCAACTTGGGGCATCTTCGGTTGCCGTCAGTCTTGCTCATCCGGATGTGCCACGAGAACGAGATATGTGCAGCTCCTATCGGGGTTGTCGGCTGTCGGGCGGCTTCTTTGGTCTTGTTTTATTCTTTGTCGAAATGTCTTGTAGTCCGGATTCGAGATTGATCGGGTCTTCCGGTAGAAGGAATATCGCTTCGTTGACCGTGAGAGCTTATAATGGGCTAAGTTGGGACACCCCTGCAGGTAATATCTTTCAAAGCCGTGCCCGCGGTTATGAGGCAGATGGGAATTTGTTAATGTCCGGTTGTAGAAAACCCGAAGTTGACCTCGAATAAAATACACATCAACCGCGTGTGTTACCGTGATGGTCTCTTCTCGGCGGAGTCCGGGAAGTGAACACGGTGTTGGAGTTATGTCGGCGTAAGTAGTTCAGATCACTTCTTGATCGCTATTAGCTTCACGACCGTGCTTTGCTCCTCTTCTCGCTCTCTTTTGCGATGTAGCCACCATATATGCTAGTCGCTTTGCTGCAGCTCCACTTTACTACCTGTCCTTCCTATAAGCTTAAATAGTCTTGATCTCATGGTGTGAGATTGCTGAGTCCCGTGACTCACGGATACTTCCAAAACAGTTGCGAGTTCCGACGATGCGGTGCAGTGTGATTCCACCGAGCTCAAGTGGGAGTTCGACGAGGCGTGGTCGTTACTATGTGTCTTTTCCAGATGATCGATAGTGGTGCCCAGTTGGGGACGATTCGGGATCTGTGTAGCATTTGGGGTATCTTCTTTTATTTTGGTTCCGTGAGTCGGACCTTGAGTGTACTACGATTGATGGATGTTTAATTATGTACTTTGTGTGAAGTGGCGGTTGTAAGCCAACTATGTATCTCTTTCCCTATTTATTACATGGGTTGTGTGAAGATTACCTCACTTGCGACATTGCTTTCAATGCGGTTATGCCTCTAAGTCGTGCCTCGACACGTGGGAGATATAGCCGCATCGAGGGCGTTCTGATAACCCTAACCCTATCCGGTGTCTATATAAACCGGAGGGTTTTAGTCCGTGGGGCGAACAACAATCATACCATAGGCTAGCTTCTAGGGTTTAGCCTCTCCGATCTCGTGGTAGATCTACTCTTGTACTACCCATATCATCAATATTAATCAAGAAGGAGTAGGGTATTACCTCCATCGAGAGGGCCCGAACACAGGTAAAAACATCGTGTCCCTTGTCTCCTGTTACCATCCGCCTAGACGCAGCTCGGGACCCCCTACCGAGATCCGCCGGTTTGACACCGACATTGGTGCTTTCATTGAGAGTTCCTCGTGTTGTCACCTATAGGCCCGATGGCTCCTTCAATCATCGACAGCAGCCTTGATCCGGTGAGACTTTTCTCCCGGACAGATCTTCGTATTCGGCGACTTTGCCTTTGCGGGCAATTCGCTAGGCCATCTGGAGCAGATTGAAAGCTACGCCCTTGGACATCAGGTCAGATTTGGAAGCCTGAACTATACGGCCGATGTCCGCGGAGATTTGATCTTCGACGGATTCGAACCACAGCCAAGCGTGCCGCACTGTTTCGACGGGCACGATCTAGCTCTGCCGCCGAACAGTGTCACGGAGGCGCGCAGCGTCGCTCCGACCCTTAGTTGAACAACTCCGCCGATCGAGGGCGAGTGGTTGGACACCGCCTCGGGGCTACGATCTCTCTGGTGATTGAGCCGAACTCCATCCCTGTCCTTTGCGAAGACCGTGACTCCAAGGTGCGGACTCCTCTCCGGACTCTGAACCCTCCGTGCCCCCCTTAATCGAATCCGATTGGGCGCCCGATTATGGAGTTCACTGCCGCGGACATCTTTTGGCACTCGCCCTTTGGCGACATCCTGAATTCACTAAAGTCTCTCTCTTTATCGGAGAGCCTGGCGGACTACGGTCGGGAAGGTTGAGATGCGGACGATGAAGAAATTCAACGCCCACCCACCACCCACTTTGTAGCCACCGCCGATGATTTAACCGACATGCTCGACTTCGACTCCAAGACATCGACGGTATGGACGACGATGCTGGAGACGACCAAGAACCAGCGCCTACAGGGCACTGGAAGGCCACCTCATCATACGACATATACATGGTGGACATCCCAAAAGATGGGAACAGCGATGGAACAACGGAGGATGACCCCTCCAAGAAACGGCCCAAGCGCCAATGTCAGCGGCGCCGCTCTAAATCCCGCCACAGCAAAAACGGTGATTCCGGCACGGGAGATAATAACACCCCGGATAGTGCGAAGACAACCCCTCCAGCGAGGATTCAGACAGGAGGAGGGAGAAGCAAGTCTGCCGCGAGAGTGCGGCGAGAAAGAGAGGTAGAGGGCGATAATTACGTGCCTCCCTCCGAAGATGAGGCAAGCCTCGACAACGGAATTTAATTTGTCGTGCCTGAGGATCCCGCCCGAGCAGAGCGTTTCAAACGCAGGCTTATGGCCACGGCAAGTAGCCTAAAGAAAAAGCAGCAGACTTAGAGCTGACCAAGACTTGCTAGGCGACAGATGGATCAAGTCCTTGCAGCGAAGAGTATGAACTCGAGCGCCCCTCAAGAGATACCCAAAAGCGTAGGCTGCTACCCCAATCAGAGGAAGCAGCACCCAAACCTACATCACCAGCGCATGATGCGGCCGACCGGCCACCCGTGGCCGCTGACAGAGAGGCCTCTAGACCCTCCATTCAAGCCGCACTCAGCGCCCGCTCGACCAAGGCACGGGAAAGCGCGCCCGGACACTGTGAGACATATTGGAGAACAAGGCAAGGAAAACAAGATCGATCTATGGATCGCGTGGCGCCCCACGACACGTGATGATAAGCATCACGCCCGGATCGACAACTCCGGCGGGCCGAACACAAGAGACAAAGCTCATTTGAGCTGCGTCGTGATATAGCCCAATATCTGAGGCGCCTGCACACCCACTATGCTTCACAGGCGAAGTGATGGATCATCAAATCCCGAGGGTTTCAAACCCGTAAACATCGAATCATACGATGGTACCCACAGATCCTTGATGCGGATCGAGGACTACCTCCTCCATATCCACATGGCCCGCGGTGACGATCTACACGCCATCAAATACCTCCCACTCAAGCTTAAAGGACCAGCTCGGCATTGGCTTAACAGCTTGCCAGCAGAATCAATTGGTTGTTGGGAGGACCTGGAAGCCGCATTCCTTGTAAACTTAAAGGGCACATATGTGCGATCACCAGACGCCGATGACCTTAGCCACATAATTCAGCAGCCAGAAGAATCGGCCAGACAATTCTGGACACGGTTCCTAACCAAGAAAAATCAAATCGTCGACTGTCCGGATGCAGAGGCCCTTGCAGCCTTCAAACATAACATCTGCGACGAGTGGCTAGCCCGGCACCTAGGATAGGAAAAGCCGAAATCCATGGCAGCCCTCACCACACTCATGACCCGCTTTTGCGCGGGAGAGGACAGATGGCTAGCTCGAAGCAACAACTTGGCCAAACACCCTGATAGTTCGGATACCAAGGACAACAATGGCAGGTCGCGTCGCAACAAGAACAAAGCGCCGCGTGCGGCGATAATGCTGAAGATCTGGCGGTCAATGCGGATTCAGAGCTCTAAACCCGGTCGTGGAAAAAGCCATTCAAAAGAAATACCTGAGGCCCGTCCAACTTGGGCGAATACTCGATCGCTTGTGCGGATACATGGCACCCCGAAAACCAGCCAACCACACCAACAGGATTGTTGGGTGTTCAAACAAGCAGGCAAGCTAAGCGCCGAAAACAACGACAAGGGCTGCATAGCGATGGCGAGGAAGAGCCCGACGCCCGAACAATAGAGGACGGAAGGGCTTCCCCCACAAGTGCGGACGGTGAACATGATATATGCAACCCACATACCCAAAAGGGAGCGGAAAGCGTGCACTAAGGGGCGTATATGCGATGGAGCCATGCCTCAAGTTCAACCCATGGTCCTCCTGCCCGATCACCTTTGATCGAAGGACCACCCACTAGCATCCGTCACGGTGGATTCGCCGCATTGTTTCTTGACCCAATTATCGTCGATTTCACCTCACTAGAGTTACGATGGGCGGTAGCAGCCTTTGAACCTGCTTTATCGAGGATACGGTCGCAAAATGGGCATAGACCCTCAAGGATTAAACCCACAAAGACGACCTTTAAAGGCGTCATACCAGGTGTAGAGGCCAATTATGCGAGGCTCGGTTACACTCGAAGTGGTCTTGGATCCCGGATAACTTCCGAAGCAAAGAGTTAATCTTCGACATAGTCCCGTTCATGGCGGCTATCACGCCTTTGCTTTCGGACGAACCGCATTTGCAAAGTTCAATGCGGTGCCGCACTACGCATACCTCAAGCTCAAGATGCCAGGCCCTCGAGGAGTAATCACGGTCAATGGAAACACCGAACGCTCTCTACGAACGGAGGAGCATACGGCCGCCCTCGCGGCGGAGGTGCAAGGCAGCCTCTCACAGCAATTCTCGAGTCCGGCCACTAAACGTCCGGACACTGTCAAGCACGCCCGGAGTAACCTTCAACAAGACCGCCTGGCACGATCCAAGCACGCGTAGCAATCCGGCCCCAATCCCAGCCCTCGCGAAATTGTGAAGCCAGTACTACGCGTACATAACTACGCTCTGGAGACACCATGGGCATAAGGGGAGGGGCACGACCACGGCACGCCCAGAATGCGGCTCAACCGCACCAGGGGATCCCGATTGTGTCATTCTTTTTCTTTTTTCTTTTTTCTTTTTTCTTTTTTCTTACTTTCAGGACTCTGTTCTCAAGAAGCCCTGTCCGGCATTCGCGCCGAATACACGATGCAACAGCCAGGGAAGCAGAAAACTGCGTCGAGTGTCCAGGTGGTCTCTATTACGAGCAGTATACCTGTTTTACATACCATCCCGCAGCTTACCCCCGGAGGGGGACATGTTAAATAGTCCCATCCCTTGCTTATCGCACAATTTGTATCGTTCTGCTTTTATTTGCAGTTTCTTTTTAATAACCAATATATAGCTTTTGCCTATTACTGCACTCCTTTCTTTATCTATATATATGTTCATCTCATGACATATTGCACCCGTACACTTTGGTACGGCCAATACACCAGGGGCTTAAGTACCCCAAAATTACGGTGTGATAAGTCCGAACACTTTCACAAGTGTGGCACCCCGAACTTATAGCATTATATGCATCGGCTCCGAATCATGTCTTGGGTCAATAGTTGGGTTTGCCCGTCTCCCATGTTTTGGTACCTTACGTTCCGTTATACCGGCTAAGGTAGCACTGGGAGAACCACTGCGATTGTGCCCCGGTTGAGCTGGGTTGAGCACCTCGGTGGAAAGCTAAAACTGACCGTCATGATAGGGCGAGAGTCGGTCATTGTTCGAGAGGTTTCTTGAGTCCCTAAAGACTTATGCCGCTTAGAGCGAGGAACCGGCATTGTCCGTGAAAGGCGTGGATAGCGCCCGAACTCGATCTTCCGAATACTAGGGGCTTCACGAAATTTAAAATTATAGAATTCTATGGCTAAGTGAGAGTGTTCAAGCACTATAAGTCCGGTTGCCTTGTTCGTTGCGTTGAGCGCCTCCCTCGATGGACCCAAGAATGGGAACAAGAGCGCTCAAGTTTATCCCGAACACCCCAGCACTCGTGGCATGGGAGCTGAAGCCAACGACTTGCCATCTCTCAAATTTGATAAACAACCGCACATAAGGTAATATTTTAAATTAACAAGCGTTGCTTAGCGCATATGAACAAGTTTTTAGCGTACAGGATAACAAATGCGAGTCTATTCAAAAATTACATCTTTGGAGCACTCATCCGCTATCTGGCGGGCACCCTTCAGACGCCCTCATAGTACATTTCGGGCTTGTGATGATCCTTGCCCTTCGGTGGCCCGTCCGTCGGTCACAAGCTTCTCCGCATCCAGCTTGCCCCAGTGCACTTTAGCACGGGCAAGGGCCCGACGGGCACCTTCAATGCAGACGGAGCGCTTGATGACTTCAATCCATGGACATGCGTCCACCAGCCGCCGCACTAGCCCAAAGTAGCTCCCAGGCATGGCTTCCAATGGCCACAGCCAAACTATGAGGCCCTTCATGGCTTGTTCGGCGACCTTGTGGAGTTCGACCAGCTGCTTCAGCTGGTCGCTTAGGGGCACCGGATGTCCGGCCTCAGCATACTGAGACCAGAACACCTTTTCCGTCGAGCTCCCCTCCTTGGCGCGGTAGAGCGCGGCAGCATCAGACACACTATGGGGCGGATCTGCGAATGCTCCTGGAGAGCTCCGAATCTGGGTAAGTAATAGGTAATTCACTTTCACATGCTTGCTTTGCATAAAGAACTCCTTACCGCCGCTATCTTCTTTAATGATTCAATTTCTTGGAGGATTTTTGGGCTTGGCCTTAGCGGCTTTGGCACTCTCAAGAGCCGAGGCGAGCTCGGACTCTCGAAGTCTTGAGTCACGCTCCAAACTCTCGTGTTTTTCCACGAGCACAGGAGCTCTTGCCGCACCTCCGCCACCGCTCCTCCTGCTTATCTCGCTCGGTGCGCTCCGCGACCGCTTTGCTTTCGACGCGGACACCGCTTCCTTCTGGGTCGCCACCTCGTTCGTGGCCCCTACAATACCCACGTTATTCCTGTCATTTTTTTGCAACCAACTCCTTTCTATAAGGTATTTCTTTAATAAGGTATTGCTTACCTTCCCTGTCCTCGAGCTGCTTCTTGGCAAGGCCGAGCTCGTTCTCGGACCGCTCGAGGCTCTGCTTCAATGCGTTGACCTCCGCGATCGGTCTGACAGAGGTCAAGAACGCAGCCTGCATTCGTGATATTGACATACTTATGTTAGACTCCTGCGTATATATTTTTAGATCCTTAGTCCGGCTTTTCTTTCCGAACACCGAACTAAGCATCATGGGCTCTCTGTCTATGCGGTAATATTTTTACATATTCTAAACTTACCTCAAAGCCTGTTAGAAGGCTGGTACGAACTTCAGTCGGCCCGCTCTTGGCGGACTGAACTTTCTGGATCACCACACTCATAACAAAGGCGGTGCTCCTCGTCGATGGAGGCGCCGTTAAGCGCCTCTGATGGCTATCCGGTGCCTCCAGTTGGACGGAGGACACCGGCGTCTTACCCTTCCTATGAAGGGGACGCTTGCCGGACTTCGGAACCGCTGAAGGTTCCTGTATGGAGTCCGGACAAGGGTCGGGCTTAGAGCCCCTGGGGGTCTCGTTCCCCTCGCGCCTGGAGTCCAGGAGGTTTCCTTGCGGCGCCTCCTGCGCCACCTCCTCTCGACCAGGCCCCCCTTGGGGCCCCACCTCGGTGTCGTCCGCAGCGTGAGGTGAGGAGGCGGCCGGAAGTGAAGCACTCTCCATTTCCGACGAACTCAGGGACCCGCTCGACGAAGCGGCGAGCTCGTCCTTGGGCGGGCTGCATGATTGTTCGGCATTAGAGAACACTATGCAATGAAAAAAAGCCATGGGTATCCGGACACTTACGATCTCGCTAGGGGCTTGGCCCTTGTTGGCCACTCCTCCTCGTCGTTGTCGACGTTAGTGGAGAAGTCCGGAGGAAGGGTCCGTCCCTTCTTGGACCCTCCGGCCTCCCCAGTTGGGGCGGCCTTCCTTTTCTTCTCCTCCCCGGCCGGGGAGAGGCTTCCTTTCCTCCTCCTCCTCTTCCTCGGAGGAGGATTCCGCCTCGAGGGTTTTGGGCGATGAGTCCGACAGCCCCTGGCCGGAGCTCCTTCGAGTTCCCGTGGCCTCCTTCTTGGCCTTCTTCTCCGGCACCACGTGAGGTGCGAGCCAGCTGCTCTGTCAATCAGGCGTCCGCTGGAGTCTTCGGCAATGGGGCAGGCGATTAATCTGTCGAGCGTCTTCACCCGATCTGTCGAAAGGTTAGGGAGTTTTAGATCCCGCATAGAGTCAAACTATGAAAAAGAGTCCCATAAAGGGTAAAATATTTTACCTCGCTGGCTTGACGCTGCAAGCTGAATCCGCGATCTTCGGTAGCGGATGTGGTAGCCTCGGCGCCCTTGAACAACCCCGTCCAGGCATCTTCGTACGTAGTGTCGAAGAGCCTTTTCGAGATTGGGTGCGTGTGCGGATCGAACTCCCACAATTTGAAGGCCCGTTGTTGGCATGGGAGAATCCGGCGGATGAGCATCACCTGGATAACTTTAACAAGCCCGAGATTCTTGTCCACCAGGTTTGGGCCTTGAGTTTGGAGTCCGGACAGCTCATCCGAATCCCCCACGTCGAGGCCCGTGCGTCTCTTTCCATGATGTGAGCCGTGTGGGGAAGCCTGATCGAATTCGGGGCCGCCGCCCATTTATAGTCGCTGACTCGGTGATGTAGAACCACCCCGATTGCCACCCCTTTATGGTCTCCACAAAGGAGCCCTCGAGCCATAGGACTTTGGCCATCTTGCCAACCATGGCACCTCCGCACTCCGCTTGGCGGCCGCCCACTACCTTCGGCCTGACATTGAAGATCTTGACCATAAGCGAAGTGGGGTGGGATGCAGAGGAAGGCCTCGCACACGACGATAAACGCCGAGATGTTGAGGATGAAATACGGGGCTAGATCGTGGAAGTCCAGGCCGTAGTAGAACATGAGCCCCCGGACAAATGGGTGAAGCGGAAAACCTAGTCCGCGGAGGAAGTGGGGGGAGAAACACCACCCTCTCATGGGGCCTGGGGGTTGGAATGAGCTGCCCCTCGTCGGGTAGCCGGTACGCGATGTCGCTGGACAAGTATCCGGCCTTCCGCAACTTTTTGATGTGCCCCTCCGTGACGGAGGAGGCCATCCACCTGCCTCCTGCTCCGGACATAGTTGGAGAAGGTTGAGGTGGGGTGTGCGGACTTAGGCGCTAGAGCTCGGAGTCTTGTGAAATGGATGAGCAAAGGAGGAAGAAGGCATAGGTGAAAAGGTGGATCCTTATCCCTTATATGGACGGACGAAGCTATCGTCCCCGCCACCGTAAAACTCGCTTATCTCCCAAGCGCCGTAATCAATGGCGCGGATGGGTTAACCACGTCCGTATTGATGGGAATCCCGGAATAAGGGGCACGATCTATGCTTTGATAAGGCGTGCCAAGGAAACCGCCTCGCTAAACGCGCTAAGGTGGAACAGTAAAAGCGATTCGTATAAAGGCACGGCCGTGGTGTGATCTTGGCGCCCGCTGAATACGTCGATGAGATCTGTGTAAAATTATTCTCTCTACGGTGGTATGTGGAACTTGTTTTGCGAGCCGGACACTATCCTTGTGTTCAAAACCATCTATGAAGTATTTGGAGGAGGAACCAGCCTTGCAATGTCAAGACAATATGCGCCCGGACTCGTTGTCATTGAAGCCTGGTTCGAGACTCTTGAGGAGTCCCGGACTAGGGGGTGTCCGGATAGCCGAACTATCATCTTTGGCTTGACTCCTAGACTATGAAGATACAAGATTGAAGACTTCGTCCCGTGTCCGGATGGGACTTTCCTTGGCGTGGAAGGCAGGCTTGGCGATACGGATATGTAGATCTCCTATCATTGTAACCGACTCTGTGTAACCCTAACCCTATCTGGTGTCTATATAAACCGGAGGGTTTTAGTCCGTAGGACGAACAACAATCATACCATAGGCTAGCTTCTAGGGTTTAGTCTCTCTGATCTCGTGGTAGATCTACTCTTGTACTACCCATATCATCAATATTAATCAAGCGGAGTAGGGTATTACCTCCATCGAGAGGGCCCGAACCTGGGTAAAAACATCGTGTCCCTTGTCTCCTGTTACCATCCGCCTAGATGCACAGTTCGGGACCCCCTACCCGAGATCCGCCGGTTTTGACACCGACACCCGGCGGTCTAAGTCGATGAGATTGCCGATGGGGAGTTACATCATCGCAATGTCACTGGGGCGTTTCAACGTCGTGTCTCTCCTAAGGAGGGTCATGAAATTCTTCGTGAGATTCATGAAGGAGATTGTGGCCATCATGCTGGTTCAAAATCCCTTGTGGCCAAGGCTTTTCGTCATGGATTTTATTGGCTGACGGCTCATGCCGACGCGGAAGATCTAGTCAGTAAATGTGACGGTTGTCAGAAATTCTCACGACAGGCTCACGTACCGGCTCAAGAATTGAGGATGATTCCAATTACTTGGCCATTTGCAGTCTGGGGACTTGACATGGTTGGGCTTTCAAAAGGTCCAAAGATAAAAAGACCCACCTCTTGGTGGCGGTTGACAAATTCACAAAGTGGGTTGAGGCAGAGCCAGTCAGTAAGTGTGATGCAGCCATGGCGGTTCAATTCATGAAAAAGGTGATCTTTCGCTTTGGTATTCCACACAGCATCATAACTGACAATGGTACAAATCTGTCCAAGGGTGCCATGGAGGAGTTTTGTCAACGTGAGCATATCCGGCTTGATGTTTCATTAGTAGCTCACCCCCAATCCAATGGGCAAGCTGAAAGAGCCAATCAGGAAATCTTGAAAGGCATCAGGCTTCGGCTTATGGTTCCTTTGCAGATGCCGGGTTGTTGGGTAGAAGAGTTACCTTCTGTAATATGGAGCATCAATACTACCCCCAACAGGTATACGGGTTACACGCCTTTCTTCATGGTTTATGGTGCAGAGGCGGTTCTACCTAGTAACATCCGTCATGACTCTCCCCGCGTGGCGGCTTATGTTGAAGCTAATAATGAACAAGCCCGTCAGGATGCACTTGACCTGTTAGATGAGAAGCGCAACTTAGCAGCAGCCCGCTCGGCGATTTACCAACAGGACCTGCGCCGTTATCACAGCCGCCGGGTTAAGTCCAGAACCTTTCAAGAAGGTGACTTGGTGCTCCGGCTCATCCAGATCGGTCGATGCGCATGGCTATTCCCGCCTTGGGAAGGACCCTGTGTGGTCAGCAAGAACTTGAACAACGGGTCATACTACCTTATCGATGTTTGAGAGCACAAAGACTCTCGTAAGTCAGAGGAGGAGACCCGCCGGCCATGGAATATTGCTCATCTACAGCCTTACTACACTTGAGCCACCAGCTCTCATGATGTACATATATTGACGATGTATATATTATGATAAGTAATAAAGCAGGCCATATGTCTTTTTCGTCCTTAATGATCATATGTCTTTATTATTCTAATTCTAAAATGACCAATTGGGGGCTGATTGTATTCGAATCTAGCTTAACCCTCTCGGTCTGGCTCATGATTGTATTTGAATCTAGCCGTTAAACCTCATGATCACTAGGGGCTTCCTGTTCAAACATAGGCCGTATTCGAACCAAAGAGAACACAGCTGTCGGTACCCTTTTGATTGGCACACTGCCAAACCCACTAGGGGGCTTCTTGATCGTTTTTGAATCATATCTCAACCCCTTTGGGTTCGACGTTGATCGTATTTGAATCAGCGTCGTTAAAAAACTCTCAAGGTCATTTGGGGGCTTCCTATTCAAACATAAGTCATATTCGAACCAAAGAGAACATAGCTGTCGGTACCCTCTTGATCGGCGCAACGCCAAAGCCACTGGGGCTACATGATCGTATTCGAATCCTAGCTTAACCCCTTTGGAACGGTTAACTGATTGTACTCGAATCATAAGCCTCAAAATTTTGTCTAAAGTTTTTGCAAACAATCTTTTGAGTTTGTCTTGAGACTTTTTTGATCATATTTGAAGTGTCTAATGAGTGGCTTCTATTTAACCCGGCTTGACCTTGGTCAATAAGTCGCCAACATATAACAGTCATCATATGTGTGGAAGTGCCTGCTCTACAAGATTGGGTTATCACCCTTACTGTTCGGATCACATAAACCGGCAGTACAAATCAAAGGATCACAGCAAAACACAAATATGAGCCGCCTGACGGATCAATTGTTTTGTTGGCCTGAAGCTTCCGGATCATCCCTTTCCGCTCCTCCATCTTGTTCCCTGTCCTGGAAGGTTGATGATGACCAGTCAATGCCACTCAAAGCTTTAAATTCAGCTTCATCATCAATTAATCCGGCCGGGTCAACTTCAGGGGCGAAGGTATGCTTACGAATTGGAGCGATCAGGCTGATCACTTCATAATGTGGCGTTGGAATTCTCTGATTTTCTACGTCATAACCCGGTTGGTACTTGGTAAGATCCGTATCATTACCAATCAGGGTGGACACAGGGCGTATTTCCTTCACACAAGCGGTGAAGTCCTCCTGTTCAAATGATGTGCCGTCCTCTTTCAGGCTTGGATATCCAATGGCAATGTCGGCCGGGTCTAGCTCCGGTAGCCACGCCTTGGCCCGACTTAATGCAGCTACGGCTTCGGGTCTCGCAGAAGATTGCCTTAATTCATTGAACCGTTGGGTAGCACAACAAGCCGTTTTAGTACATCCGCCAGGAGTGTGGGGACTTCGTTTGACAGGGCAACTGCGGCCAAGGCACGCTGAGATCCGGTATACAGTTGTTCCACGAGTGTGTAAACCGCCTTCAGCTTCACCAGCATGTTCTGGTTAAGGTTGGAGCTCCTGGGGCCTGTATAGCAATATCAGGTGAGTTAATTACAAATTCATATGATCACTAGAAATGTTCAATACTTAACATTGGCAGGGTGACTTACCAAATATTGCGGAAACCATCTGAGATACACGGTGTTTTAAGTCGGATAATTCAGTGGTTACTTCTTCAAGAGCTTTTTCCGCTGCTTCGGCTCGTTGGGTTAAGGCAATTTTTTCGTGAGCCCAGGCCTTCTTTTCAACTTCAAATTCGGATTTTAGTTTCTCTTGTTCAGATATACTGAATTCAAATTTGGAATTAGCCTTCTGAGTTTCAGTCTCTTGGGCCTCCAGGCGGCTCTTCAGTTCAGACAGTTCTGATTGAAGTTGAGCAGTCGTGGCCTGCACAAATACTGGGTCAAAAATCATGAATATTGACATACAGTATTAAGTCCCAAGTCTTTTGCAAGCAACAACACTTGGCACTTGGGGGCTAATGTCTAATGAAGGTTTTATCTAACTGGCGGTTTATGAGACTAAGTCCCAAGCACTTTGCAAGCAAGAATACTTGGCACTTGGGGGCTAATGCATATTGCTGTTCAATCCACACCAAGGATTATATTCTGCGTAAGCATGGGAAAGACCAGCTCATTCATATTGATTAAACCGGCCTTTGGGGGCTACAGGATAAGCCGGATTTTTTACAATTGTGATCAAAGGATATTACTAATGTTTATATGCCCGTTTTAAGTCTACAACATATTCATCATAAGCAATAGACTTGGGGTCTGGCATAGTAAGGATAGATCAGTGAAGGGAAAGAGTTTATACCTCAAATTTCTGATGCATTTGTTTCACCATATCAACTTCAAGGTCACGGCTGTTGTGCACTTGGCTAAGATATCCAGAAAGAACTTCCCTAATACTCATGTGAGTATAATTAGCAATGTCAAATCTGGCCTTACGTCGTTCCAGGTGTTCTTCTTTGGCAGAACACTTGGCTAGCGCAGTAGGTCTTCCCGGCTCAGTATAGCCAATTTTAGTGATCTCCACATCATCATCTTTGGGGTTGTCTGTTTTAGCCGGGCTAGAGATATCAGGATTTTCAGAGACCTCGGCGGCTTGATCAGCAGGCGCGTCAGTAGTTGATGTTGGCATGTCATGCGCCGATTCAAGTGGCGGCTCAGGAACAGAGGCCTCAGGTGCGGTTGTTTGGAGTCCCGGCTCTTTGAAGGATGGCTCTTCGGCCGGCTTACTCTTCTTCGCCTTCTTGCTAGGTTTTGCTTTTCCACTGCATAAAGTTTAAAATATCAGTACAAATATAATGAATTGAAATGAATACAGGATAAGTAAGTTGTCCTACCCTGGAGCGGTCTTAAATGCCGCCATATTGGACTGGAGTGAGTCACCGGAGGAAGGTGAAGTTTCGTGGTAATTCAAGTCAGAAGAGTTGAGTGGTTGACGAATCACACCCGCCAAAGGATAAAAAGGAATTAAGTCGGAAGTGACCTCGTTCCGGTGCTTCTTTGGTGTATTAGGTAAGCCGGAGGAGAGTTCTGCATCCTTGCTGGTCCTGGTCTGCCTCTGGTTCTCATGAATCTGTCGCTTCAAAATAAATTGAGGATCTTGATAAGCTAAAGGGTGTGTGTCGGTGTCAAAACCGGCGGATCTCGGGTAGGGGGTCCCGAACTGTGCGTCTAGGCGGATGGTAACAGGAGACAAGGGACACGATGTTTTTACCTGTGTTCGGGCCCTCTCGATGGAGGTAATACCCTACTCACCTTGATTAATATTGATGATATGGGTAGTACAAGAGTAGATCTACCACGAGATCGTAGAGGCTAAACCCTAGAAGCTAGCCTATGGTATGATTTTTGTTCGTCCTACGGACTAAAACCCTTCGGTTTATATAGACACCGAATAGGGTTAGGGTTACACATAGTCGGTTACAATGGTAGGAAATCTACATATCCGTATCGCCAAGCTTGCCTTCCATGCCAAGGAAAGTCCTATCCGGACAAGGGACAAAGTCTTCAATCTTGTATCTTCATAGTCCAGAGTCCGCAAAGATGATAGTTCGCTATCCGGACACCCCTAGTCCAGGACTCCTCAAGAGCCCCTGAACCAGGCTTCAATGACGATGAGTCCGGCGCGCATATTGTCTTCGGCATTGCAAGGCGGGTTCCTCCTCCGAATACTTAGAAGGTTTTGAACACAAGGATAGTGTCTGGCTCTGCAAAAACAAGTTCCACATACCACCGTAGAGAGAATAATTTATGCACAGATCTGCTGACGTATTTCGCGGCGTGACATCACACCACGGCCAAGCCTTTATTCGAATCGTTTTTATCGCCCACCTCAGCGCATTTAGCGAGGCGGTTTCCTTGGCACGTCTTATCAAAGCGTAGATCGTGCCCCCTTATTCCGGGATTCTCATCAATACGGACGTGGGTAACCCAACCGTGCCCGTTGGCACGCCTCCTCTATCGAAGGCAAGTCCCAATCGACCACGGGGAGGGCTCTTGGTATTCAACCTCTTTATAATGAGACCAAGGCCCTCTTCTTTTTCCACCCTCCATCGAGTTCGCCTCGGCGCCGAGCTCTAACACCTAAAGCTTCAGATTTAGGGCGCTTGACCTTCGACGATGTCCGCTCCGACCAGCTCGGTGATGGATGTCTTCTTCCGTCACGAGAAGAAGATGTGCTAAAGTTGCGACGCCAGTATCTAACGGCGAGATTTCGCATAGGCTGCCTGCTCGAGGCAGGTCATTCCCACTCCGAGCTCGGCGAGAGCGTGGTGTTCGTGTCTCACTTCCTTCGGGTTTAGGCTTCCCGACGGATCCCTTTGTGCGGGGGCTCATGTTTTATTATGGGATGGATTTCCATGACTTGAATCCGGAGTCCATCCTCCATATCTCGTCATTCATTGTCGTATGTGAAGCCTTCCTCCATATTACCCCTCACTTTGGATTGTGGCTCAAGACCTTCAAGGTGGAGCCGAAGATGATCGAGGGGTAACAAGCAGAGTACGGAGGGGCGGTCATAAGCAAGTGTGCTGATGCTCCGTGGCCCGAGGGCTCTTTTCAAGAGGAGCTTGGTTTGTGGCAACGGGAGTGGTTTTATATCACCGCTCCCAGGGGCACCAAATGGGTGGCGCCACCCGCCTTTCGCTCAGGTCCACCACAGTGGCTGGCATCATGGGTCAACCGGGGCTCGACTGGGGCCGTCCAAGGACGTTCCTGCATTGCGGGGCCGTATTCGAGACCTCCAAGAAAGAGAGATCAATCTGGGCGTGGCGGCACAGGTTATGCTGATTCGGCGCCACGCCTGCAAACGTCGCCTCCCCCTACATGCATGGGAGTTTAATCCGGAGGGACCACGAGCTCTCCAATATTTTATGGGCGCGACGCCCAAGGAGATGTACAAACTGTTCTTCGGATCACAAGAGAAGTGTCTGGACTTGACCGAGGACGCAGATCTAAGCTGCAATCACCCAGATACTCAAGTAAGTAACCCTGTAACTGGACAGGCTGTTCATTCATTTATCATATATATGCCCTTTAAGGGAGCCGTTTCTTGAACAGGAGTGGATAGCCAAGGCAAAGTTGATAAGGTGTCCGGCTCCCCTCCCAGAGACCACGCCGGATCCCATGCTGACCAAGATGCTGAAGGCCACGCCTTTTAAAGAAGGCGAAGGGGGGAGCAGGGAAGCAACTGCCTCCGCGAAGGAGGCTTTTAAGGAAGAGGGGATCAGGGATCCTCCCCTCCAAGGGGAGAAGAGGACCGCTTCCGAAGACCCGGAAGCCAAGGCCTCAAAACGGGGAAAGAAGTCTTCGTCAGAAAGTCCGGCGCCGGGAAGTACCCCAACCGCACTATTTCCCCAAGGGGATCAGCCCTCCAGCGAGCCGTAAGTAAAAAAGAAGGGGTCATGTGAATAAAGAACATCCTTGTATTTATTTCTGAAGATAACCGAAATTGTACCTTGTAGTTCGGATCTCAGCCCTTCTCAGTAGAGCTTCGTCTTGAGGATCTTCGTCCGGAGATGATAGAGAGCAACGCCTCCACCTATCGCGCGCCTTCGTGCGGTAGGCGACCCTGAAGTGTCGTCACGGAGAGTTTCCCGAGTCCCGGGGCCGGACGGTCCGGGCGCCAACCGGGCGTGCGGTCGGAGGAGCTGAAGGACCTGCTCGGGCGAGCGTATATCTCAGAAGATCACCGTCGCTAATGGCTACGGTAATTGAAAGAATTGCATCCGCTGAGAGCGGATTGCATGAAGCCGCCAGAAGTTTACTGACGGGGTTTGAGGTACGAAAATAATGATGTACCTTCTGATAGTTATGCATATAGAATGCGCCCTGTATAGATAGTAGCCCCTGAGACTCGGTATCTTTGTCTGGCGACAGCGTGCGAGGATCATAATCTCGATACTAACATGTTGCCGTTCCTATGTAGGTGGCGGGCGCCCGTGGCTAGTCGGATCGATGAATTTGCGAACTAAAGCGGCAACTTGACGAGGCGGATGCGGACATCGCGCTGGTCAATAAACGGTTTGACGAGTCACAAGGTATGCAACTTCTCCGCGGACACCTGGTAAGGGAGATTGACGCCCATGCCTTACTACTTGTATGCTTTGATGCAGACGGTGCTGCTGCTGTGGAGAGGCTGCAGGCGGAACTTGCCCGAGCTAAAGAGCAAGCCCGAAGAGTAATGCTGCCGCTTTAAAGGCGGCCAAGAGCTGAAAGCGAGCACGGGCTGCTCACCGTCGAAGCAAAGAGGAAATGGCCGATTTGGCCTCAAATCAAGAATACTACCGATTGCTGCGAGGTTCTTGAAAAGAACGTCAAGCGGAACAAGAGGACCTGAAAAGGCCACCGCCGAATCCAAGGATGCCCGTTCCGCTATGAGAGCTGCCAAGGAGGAGCTGAAGTCGAGCCGGGATATTGTGGCTGGAAAACCGTTTACTGCTGCGGAGGAAATATACGGATCCGAAGTATGCTCGATTGGACAAGCCGTGGAGTTCGTGAGGATGCTTATCTGGACTTAGCGGCGAAGCGCTATGACGCTGATTGAGCACTTCCGAGGCCGTAAGGGCACAAAAGGGAAGAGCTATTTTGGTCGCAATTCCATAGTCCGGGCGTCCTCTTCCGTTGACCGATCGGTTGGCCGAATGGGCCGAGCTGAATCGATTATCCGGACTTGCCATGAAGCATGTCATGACTCATTTGTGGCCAGACGGACCCCAGCCGAAGAGTTATTTTGGCCTAGTGCAGCAGTTCCTTGGTGCGGTACCGCGTATCGACGCAATGAAGCGGTCGGCGTGTATTGAGGGGGTGCGGATGGCTCTTGCCCGTGTCAAGGCATACTGGGCTGAGATGAAGGCCACAGATATTGCGTCTCCAGATTCGGACGGCAGCCGAGTACCAGTCGAGCGCTATTTTGAGGAAGTTCTTCCGGACGCTCGTTTAATAGAGACGCAGTGCTCGAAGGATGTTATGTTTGAATGACATGTATAATTTTATGAAACAACGTTTCAATTTAATGTAAGAGCTTTTTATACTTGTGCCTTCAAGTAGCAAACTACCTCCTGTGCGGCCGTTGATGTATATATGTATTTAGATACATTATAACTGGACACCTTTCCTGCCCTCTCAGGTCATTAGTATTTGTATCCGTTGGATCGTCACTTAAGGGTGTTTTCAGCCATCCGATTGTCTCTTAATCCCACCCCGAGTTGCTTCATTCGATCCTAACGGCGCCAACCTGCTTGGGCCGCTACTCAGTGGCATTTTCCAGCTTCTCGGATTAAATTGGGCCCATCGGGCCTGTAGAATAGCCTTCCGACGTGCAATCCAAAAGAAAACAACGCTCTTTTCGTCCCTCGAGTGAGGCTCACGCAGCGACCTAACCTCGCCGCCCGCCGCCTGTTCTCCGATCTCGCAGCTCCTATAAATCGTCGTGATCGAGACACCACTGCAGATCTCACTCTCCGCGACCTCGGTTGTGTCTTCTTGACCTCGACTCCTGCACCCCTCCCGCGACGTTGTCTCGCCGCCCTCGGCCTCACATCATCTCGATGCAGTGAGTGACACCCACGTCCATCTCCCTTCCCCTTCCTCTAAACGCCACCGAGCAGAAACTCCTCTCTTCCCCTGTCCCGTGGCATATTCTCATTACCCTTCCTGCACAACATCTAATCATGAATTTCCTCTTTCAGTCATTTGGAGCTGTAGATAAATTTAGGTTTGCAAACCACTTGAGGGCTGAGGTAATTCATCGGCAGATCATTTTTTCATACTTGTGTAGTTGTGTTGTATTTTATATTGTTGTCCCTGCCGCATGATGTCCTTCTCTGTCTGTATTTCTCTTTTCAAAGATCACTAGAAGCACTATTGGGATGATATAGTTGTAGACTTTCTCGCTTAAGAAATAAGTAAAGTCCCATTGTTGGTCCCTTTCTCCCATTGAGGCTACTATCCCTAGGAGCCAATCGGTTTCAGACGCGAATGGCAATTGTGAAGCTCCACCGGCGGGAGTGGTGAAAGTGAATACATATGTAGCTTTCTTGTCCGGAAATGGACAAAGCTGGGCAGGTGCAATGGCAAGAAATAACATGGGGTGGTTCTCTATTCGGCGAGTAAGGTGATGATCCCCAAGAGGTCAAGCAGAGGAGGCAGAGGCTCGAGCCATCCTCTTGGAGTCCGACGGAGTGGCGGGACTGCATGTAGGCGGTGATGTTGGAGACTGATACAAAGGGTTCAAAGCTCGATGTGTTTCGGGATTGTGAGCGACATTAAAAATGCTATGCAAGCATAAAGCTCAGTCCAAATCAAGTGATCGATGCAGGTGTTGTTGTGTAGTTATCCTAAAAAAAAAGTAAAGTCTGTTTTCTAAGCTCACAAGAAACACTATTGGGATGATATAGATGTAGAATTTCTTTCTTAAGAAATATAAGTAAAGGACCATATGCTTGACAAATGATCACAATTTGATGATAGAACTTATCATTTCTTATGTCAAAGATGCTGCGTCTAATTTAAAGGCAGTCCCACTCCCACCCAAACTTTGGTTATTTTTTTATTCTTGTTTGAACTACGATCTACATCTCATGATAAATCTTCTCAATTCTTATGCTATATTTAGGTTATTGCAGCACAGAGGAAGAGATTGTCGGTTTAAGAGAGAAATTCTCAAATACCTTGGCACTTCTTGTTAACAACGGGACAATTATTTGTGATGAACTAAGGTTAATCAGCCAATGTTTTATACCAAAATTATTGGATTAAAAATAAGATACGTAATGTAGCTTGTATGTTAGTCTATTAACCTTGATGTTTAATCTTTTCTTCGTTTCTCATGTCTCTCCATGCTTACCATGCATTTTTTTAATTACATAGCAAAGTGTGAATTGGAAGAAACTCTTGAGGAATTATGATATGTGTGATTACTTGAGACAACAATCAAACAAAATAATTGCTGAAGTGGATGCAGATCATGTGGGTGACTTCAACAAATGTTTAATAGCCCCACTTGCTTATGCTTAACATAAACACTATAATGCATTATTGTTCTATGGAAGATTTAGAATATTGACATGATGTTGCAAAGTATCAACAGCCATTTTCTTATTTCTCCATCATCCCTTTCTTACTCGCTAAACCAATTCATATTGGGTTCTAATTTCATTAAAAAATAATCTG
The DNA here is from genome assembly GCA_021605145.1 of Aegilops bicornis. NCBI lineage: Eukaryota > Viridiplantae > Streptophyta > Magnoliopsida > Poales > Poaceae > Aegilops > Aegilops bicornis. The sequence continues at coordinate 482,890,217 of CM038673.1, read as the reverse complement.
ATTTTGCATACTAGAAACGTCCACCGGTGTAGTTGTATGCAAGTTATATATGAAATTACTACAAGTCCACATTTGGGACACAAACATGATATAACCTCGCAAGGAGGATCAAACTTGTTTATACCATTTCATCTGCAGTACATAAAAGGTCTTCCAAAGAATTAGTTATGGGTGCCTCATATATATAGCAAACATGAAGTATCTATAATGACAGGGAATGGATGGAGACCAAAGTTCAGTACAATTAGTTGACAGAGGACAGAGACAAGGGCTCCACTCCACCGATGATCGTTGTGTTATGGTTACAATAATGCTTTCATGCAATATTTCCCTTTTGTGTTTTGTCTTGGTTACTTAAAAACCTTCAATTTGATGTCATGCTCTTTTTAGTCAAGTATAATAAGAGAGCTTTATAGAATACGGGACGTGTTCTTAAAATTAATGGTGTTTCAGAGTTACATGATACAGCTTAAAGGATGGGGAAAAACAAACATCGCTTTTTGAATATAATTTTCTCTTACTTTCCTGAAGCAAAGTTATGCAGTGAATTGTTGCCAAAATATTGAAAAAATTCATGCATCTGGGTTTATTAGGGAAGTTCACTTGAACTGTTTGCGGGTAGTTCAACGAAAATGGTCACTTTTGTTGTGAAGGTGAGTGGACCCATTCTAAATTTAAATGTTGATACACCACCTATATTGAGCGAGTGTATGTAAAATTATAGATGCTTTTGCTGTTCATATTTTCTAAACATTTGAACGCTCTTTTCGGATGGATGCACATGCCAACATCTTTCATTGTGTGAGACCATGAAAATTTAACTTATCATTTTTTTACTCTACTTGATGAGAATTTCTACCATTCTATTGTCAAAATAAACGGGCGCAGCAACGCGGGCCATCAATGATCTAGTATAACCTGAAAGATGGCAGTCTTCGGCTTCAGCCGCCACGCACATAGTGCGGGGGTGTTTGCAAAGAAGTCGCGCTTTCACACTTAATCCAACGTCTTGGTCCTATAAAGGAGGTGGTAGTGTAGCAAACTAGGCAATCGGACTATAATGCTTTATCACTTTCACTTAGCCATAGGAGTTCGACGGTGGGGCTACTATATAGCCCCTGGGGGCACCGCACTCTCCCAAATTCGTGCGTATACTTTGGACCGAAAACGGTCCTTCGTTAATGCGGAGGAATTCTAAACATTCTGGTGAGTCATCGAGTGGTTGACCAGTCTCTCGCTATATCATGACAGTCGGTTTTCGGCTTTCTCTACTGAGGTGCTCGCCCGGCTGAACCGGGGCACAATCGCAGTAGTTCTCCTGGTGCCGCGTTAGCCGATAGAACGGAACGTAAGGAAGCAAAACACAGGAGCCGGGCAAACCCAACATTTGACCAAAGACATGATTCGAGCTGATGCATATAAGGCCCTAACTCGAGACGCCGAACACTCCCTAAGGTATTCGGTCTTTTATAAAGCGGGCGAACAATGCCCTTGGTAACAAGCCCCCGTGTCCAGTGCGTGCAAACTTCGACGCGGCCGATGCCAAAACGCCACCTCCTCCTCGGTTATAATAAGAGACCGGGGATGAGTAACAACAAGAGATAGTGAAAAAGGTTTACGCAGGTCTTAATCTGAAAAGAATCCTTTTAACGGGTCCCTACCGCACATCTGCTACCGTGTCTCCGTTGTCAGTATCACAGGCCGGGTATAGCACGACGTTCATCTGTAAAAGAGAGGAACTTAGTTTGAAAACGATCGCGCTAAAATGTAATTGGAAATAAAATAAAGCATGATTCAAAAATGAGTAAAATTGAGCTTTATTGTCTCTTCTTGTACATGCGTGGAGCCCCTTGTAAGGGGGGTACGCGGCTAGTAAGCATCCTGTTTATTTATGCCGGACTCGCCTAACCGTGTCCGGGTCTGAACGACCTGCTTTAGACGCTTTTGGCCAGCAAGGCCGTATTAGTGTGAGGCTGTTAAGGCAGTCTCACATTCTTTCCTTGAGGGACACGCACAGCTTTCCTTTAATGAAATGATGCCTCGTGGACCGGGCATTTTAAGTTTAAGAGATGCATAATGCGGTATTGTGTTAAAGCGGGCGAAAGCTTCGCGTCCCAGTAGTGCTTGATGGCTACTTTTAAATGGGGTGATGTGGAAGACCAACTTTTCCCGGACGGAAGTTGTTGGGTGAGCCGAACATAACTTCCAATAGTAGGGAGCCCGTACAATGGGCATATGTGCCTGGCATTATTCCTTGGAAGGAAGTGTTGCTATGGCTAATCCTGTTTGGGTTTATCCCCATGTTGTGGATTGTGTCGTGACATAGCAGGTTTAAATCACCGCCACCGTCCATTAGGACTTGTGTAAATTGAAGACCGTCGATTATAGGTTCTAGTATCAAGGCAGTCCATCCTGCGTCCGGATACTTTCGGAGTAGTCCTGATGGTCAAAGGTAATTGGTTTTGACAACCAGTGTTGGGACTCCGCTGGGGTAGATTGTGCGGCGCGTAATTCAATGGGTGCCGCTCTGTTTTCCCCTTTTGTTACTTGAAGTAAGTTTACTATTTTGACCTCTTGTGGGAAATTCTTTTGTTTTCCGGGGCTCTGCTTGTGGTGCTCGTCATCATCCTCACTTGGTGTGTCGAGAGCCCCTTGTGTTCAGCGTTGAGTCTGCTTGATCGCTTGAAGACCCAACAATCTCTGTGGGTATGGTTTGCGTGCTTCCGAGTACTGTGGATTTGGCATATCTTGTCCAAGATTTTGTTTAAGTTGGATAGCTCATTGCTATTGTCCTTAAGGGCAGTTTTTATTGTTCTCCGTGAGCTTTTGAATCCGGCGTTGATCGGCCGCTCTTTGGACCGTTCCCCTTAATCCGGCGCTGGTCCTTGCTGCGTCGTGGTTTCCCATTCCCATCCCTGACTTCGGATGTACTTGGGTCGTTGGTACTGCATCTTGCTAGCCAGCTATCCTCTCCCGCGCAAAAGCGGGTCATGAGGCTTGTTAGTGCGGCCATTGTTCTTGGCTTTTCCTGGCCAAGGTGTCTAGCGAGCCATTCGTCTCGGACGTTGTGTTTAAAAGCTGCTAAGGCTTCAGCGTCCGGACAGTCGACTATTTGGTTCTTTTTGGTGAGGAACCTGTTCCGAATTTTTGAGCTGACTCTCGGGCTGTTGGGTTAAGTGACTTAAATCATATGCGTCCGGAGGTCGGACATAGGTTCCCTGGAAATTGGCCCGAAAACCATCCTCAAGCTCTTCCCAACTACCAATGGTGTTTTCGGGGAGGCTTTTAAGCCAATGCCGGGCTGGCCCTTTGAGCTTAAGGGGTAGGTATTTTATGGTGTGGAGATCATCTCCTCTGGCCATGTGTATGTGGAGGATATAATCCTCAATCCAGACTCGAGTGCATCGTTCCGTCGTATGCCTCTATGTTTACGGGCTTGAATCCTACCGAAATTCATGATCCAGACCTCATCGGTGAAACATAGAGGGTGCGCGCCCTATATTTGGGTGTGCCGTGATGTTCGGATATTTGACGTGTTGTATTGCTCGCTGTAACTTGTTTCCTTGGCCCGTAGATAGATCTAACTGGGCCATCCTTTTGGTGTGAATCCTTATGCGGATCGCGTGCGGCTTGTGTCTTGTGCGCCGCTTGCCGCTTCACGCTTGCCATGTGGTCGTCTATCCGACCCGGCGGCCTCTTTGTTTTTTGATCGTGGGGGCTCTCGGCCTCCTCATCGAACTTGGGCAGTAGTTTGCGCTTTGGGTAGCTCTTTGCTTGGCGGTATCGCCATATTTGTCTGCGCAGTGTTGAGTAATTTACTCCATCTCATTCGGAGTGCGTCTTCCGCTGTTACGAGCCTCTGTTTCTGCTTTTTTCAAGCTACGCAGATGGCGAGGAGCTCTTTGTGGAGGTTCTTCCGATCCAATGACGTGTCCGGCGTGAGATCGTCCGGACTGTTGTCCTTGCGGGACGGGTTGTTTGTCCAAGTTGGCCTGTTGGGATGGTTGCTCAATGGCATGTTAAGTGCCGTCGGCCGGCTCACCCTGCTCTATGGCTGGGTCTGTGTGGGCGCTATCTTTGTCGAGGTGGGGTTTTGAGCGGCGCTTACGCCGCCGCTTTGACTGCTTCCCGAGGGAATTTTCTTTCGCAGCGTCTCGTCGTTCCTCGTTATTGCTTCCCTTAGGTGTGTCCATCGTATATATATCATAAGTTGAGGTGGCCATCCAGTGCCCTGTGGGCGCTGGTTCTTGGTCGTCTCCGGCGTCATCGTCCATATCGTCGATGTCCTCGGAGTCAAAGTCGAGCATGTCTGTTAAGTCATCGACAGTGGCTACAAAGTGGGTGGTGGGCGGGCGTTGAATTTCTTCGTCGTCCGAATCTGTCACATCCCAGTTAGACCATGCATTAGGGTGTGCATCATGTTTAAATTTCATTTGAATTTGAAATGGGAAGACAGGAAACCCCCAGAACACCCCCCCTTAATTCAACTAGGGTTTACTAAAAATTATTTCAATGAACCTGAAATGCCCTTCAAAATGCTCATCATCTTTGCTTTGGTTCAGAGCCTATGTCAAAAGTGGTGCATCATTTTCTAGGTCATCCAAAGGTCCTTGGATTAATTCATAAGTTTTTGAACTTGAGCATTTCAAATTATATAAAATATTTTAAATGTCCAAAATTACCAAACCAAAATGTTTCATGTTGGAAATATTCCAACAAGGGACCAGGAGCATTTTGGTGAATTTTAAAACTGTTTTGGTATTTTAGAAAACCCCACAAAGTTGCGAATATTAGAAAATAAATAAAAGCAGAAAAGACTTACTCGACGCCACCTACCCGCCCACCTGCCTGCCCAGCCCAAAGAAGTCGCCAATGAGCTGCTTGGCTCGGCCAGGCAGGCCAGTGCTTGGCGGCGGGCACCGCATGGGTGCCACGACCTGTCGCCGCCGCCTCCCTCGCCACCGCGACGTGGATCGCCCTCCTCCTCTCCCCCGAACCCCCAGGACACCCCCACTCCACCCCCGTCCCACACCAACGTGCTCCCCCCCCATGGCCGACGCCACTGCCACAAGACCATCGCCGCAGAACTGCGTTCCCCGCCGCCTGTGCTCCTCCTCACCATGTCCAGAGCTCCGCCAAGCCTCCACTACCCCGAACCAGCCGAGCCCCGCCATTTAGTGCCCCGAGTCCACCCCACCGACCTCGACCGAGTTCGCCGTCACGGAGATCCCTTTCAACGCCACGACGCTCCGGTTCGGCCCCGACCTCGACGAGAGCTTCTACGCGTCGCCTGTGAGCCCATCTACCTCCCCTGCCCTCTCTCTCTCGCTCTCGAGCAGCGTATCCACCGAACCAAGCTCACCCGCACCCGCCGCCGTGGAGCTCGTCGCCGACGTGCTCCCGGTCACTCTCCGGCCACCTCGTGGTGTCCCTCACACTCACCGGACCCCATGGGGTCTAACCGCACACTCCCCGAACCTCACCGACCCCTCTAGCTCAAGTTCATCTTCGGCCGAACCCCGGCGGCCGCCTAGCTCGTCGCCGGCGCCAACTCCGGCCACCCCGACCCCAACCGGCTCCACCATCACAGGCTTGCACCCAGCTATCCGTAGCCACCCTCCGCGACTCATTTGGTCACCGGAATCACCAAAAGCACTTCCTCCGCCGCGTCGGGCTCGCCGGCGGCTAGTCGCCGGTGCAGCCGACGTGGACCTTGACCACGTGGGCCCTCGTTGACCCCGACGAGTCACTGACAGATGGGGCCCAGCCCTGCTAACTAAATAGGTTAGTTTTAATTAAACATTAGTTAAGTTAATTACCCCGACACGCTGGACCCACTGTCGGGTTTGACCTGGACGTCTCTGTTGACCTGACGGCGTCATCTTTGACGCATGGTCGACGCATTAATCTAATTTCTGGATTTATTCTAATACAAGAATTCCGTAATATAATTCAAATTTCAAATGCTTATAACTTTTAATCAGAACTCCAAATGCAAAGATTTATATATGAAAAATGATCAGAAAAATCCATTCTATCCATTGGTACAGGTTTCATGCATGTTAAAACAAGTTAACCTTGCTGTTTAACCAGAATAAGATAATGCACCTTTAGGGCTATTTCAAATGAGCTATCATTTGAATCATTGATTCAAATGAGTTCATCCCCTATTGTTTCAGCTTGCATTAGGCCAACACACATCCATATTGCCATGTCATAGCATGCATCATATTGTTGCATATTGTCATGTGTGTTTACTTTCGATATGCTTTTTCGTGATAGGTTCTGCCTCGAGGATAACCTCGACTATCCATCCAAGGGCAGTACTCTACCCCGCTCCATCGTGCAAGCAACTCATTGATCATTCCGATACAAACCCATGTTCTAGCTTCTGCTCTCGCCATCGCATTAAGACAACGCGATTCAAACTGTTGTGTCATGCGGTAGTTGAACCCACTTCCTTTGCATGACCTGTCATTGCCACAAGAATTAGATGAAACCCACTAGTATGTGTAGGAGTTGATTGAGCCATGTTTGTGATTCCTACCATGCTATGCTTGCTATGCTTAGAGTTGTGTCGTGTCCGCTCATCGGGATGATGAACTGGAGTGAAAGGTTGTGTCGGGTTCGAGAGTGAAAGTGTTGAACACGCTTTTGGTAAAGGTATCGATGAGAGGCCATGTAGGAGTACATGGTGGGTTGTTTCATTGAAGCCGCCCCTAAGAACTGAGATCTGTGTTTGTGATCCATGAAACAGCCATTACCACGCATTGGGATCCTTAATTGACCCTCTTGGCTTCTTAACCACTCTTGTCCTCATCCGGGAGTTGCAAGTAGTTTCGGTGTTTGTAGCATGTCAGTCATACGCAACACCGACCGTAGGGGTGGGTTGTGTTATGTAGGCACCGTGGGTCTGATGTACCAATTCACCCGTTTGGTGTCTCGGAACCCTGACACATCGTTCGGGGTCAGATGGGAAACCTCGGCCGACTCCCTGGATGGAACCCGAATAGGCGATCAACCTGGACTTGGGAATTGTGTGTTTAGGTAGGTCAGGGCCGACACCCACGTTGGGCTTCCGCTTGAAGGTTGCCGAGTACATGTCGTGGTAAACGGCGGTAAGTGGTGAGAGCGTGTGAAGAAGTACACCCCGCAGGTTAATATGATCTATTCGAATAGCCGTGTCCACGGAGAAGGACTTCGGGTTACCTATATCAGTTCATAGACAAGTAAATGGATACTACTAAAAGCCTCAAGATAAGTGTGAGTATCGTGGATGGCCCTCTCGTGGGATGACGAGAGAGGATCCACGGTGGAGTATTGTGATGGTGATTAGTGGACCTGTGTGCGACAAATGCTTTTCAAGTGGTGTCACGAGGATAGCTTAGCCAAGAGTCAAAGCTGGCTTGTCAGAATAACTCCACCACCCTCTTGAGAAGGTGCATGTATGATAGGATTCTGTGGTAAGACTTCTTTGAGTACCTCCGCACTCATGTTTGCTTAATTAATGTTTTTCAGACGACAACACCGCCTTCCGATGGGTTCTATGTAGACCTTGACATCGACGAGTGAACTAGCCACCGGTGGCGATCCAAGGTTTGTGAAGGGCCATTGTAGATAGAAAGGCTCCAACAAGCTTTCTTTTCTTTCTAGAGTCCTGTACTGCACTAGTTTGCTTCCGCATGTGCTTGTATGATTGTATGACTTGAGTGTTGGGTCATGTGACCCCTACCTGTATGACTATGTTATGTATGGCTCCTGAGCCTTCTAAATAAAGTACTTGAGTTGTAGAGTTTTGTTGTGATGCCTTGTTGTATTTACTCATATCGGGCATATTATGTGTATGATTGAAATGCTTGGTATGAGTGGGATCCGACAAACTAGTTGTTTATCCTTGGCAGCCTCTCATATGGGGAAATGTAGTCTCGTGCTTCCGAGCGATAGTAGTCCGCCATGCCCGGTTCATCGGAGTCCTGCTAGCCCAAAGACTACCGCTTGGACACTTGATCGGCCGGCATGTGTTTCACTGCTCTTATATCCGTCTCCTTCGGGAAATGTCACGGTGGTATTCGAGTCCTGCTTAGCTCGCTACAGCCGGGATACCGGAGTCCTCATAGCCCAGTGCTACAGCCCGAATATATACGTTGATGACCGACATGCTCGATGTGATTCATGTATGCCTGTCCCCATAGGTTAGCGCCGCTTTGGGTTCACGACTAGCCATGTCGGGCGGGTTCTTTGTCATGTGGATGCTAGCGACACTATCATATACGGGAGCCAAAAGACGCAAACGGTCCCGGCCATGGTAAGGCGACACCCGTGGGAATACCGTGCGTGAGGCCACAAAGTGATATGAGGTGTTACCGGCTAGGTCGATGTGACTTGGAATCGGGTCCCGACAGCGTTGGCATCAGAAAGGTGGCTGCCTGTAGGTTCGCTAAGCCAAACCGGGTCGATGTTGAGTCTAGAAATGCTTTAGTTATATGTAGGGGAATTGATTGTGGGAGGGAACGTAAGGCTCTTTTTACTCCTTTACCTTATGCCCTCTCGATCTCGAGTCATCCTCTTCTCATTCGACGTGGGTATAGGACTAGGCTCTCTTCTCTCTATCAGTTCACGTGTTACTAATCCGTAGTAACTTATAGGATTGTTGGTTACATCCTCGCTCAAAGGCTACTAAATTTTTAGTATGCTATCGGTTGAACCGTAACCTTGATATGATGTTATTGAGTGGTTTTGCAATCTGTTTTTGAATGTCTCAAATCTGATTTTGAGCATTTACAGATGTTATGCTGCCTGATTTTCCCTAGAAATTCTAATGTCTTTGCATTGTGGCTGTGCTTTCAGATGGCCACCCGTCCCCAGAACCAAGTGGTTCGTCTGACCCGTTGCATTGGTGTGTGTGGTCACACGGCAATGTTGGTTCGGTGATGGTCGAGATAGGTTACCGATGGTATCCTGAATATACCGTCGAGGAGCAGTTTAGGGATTTCAACCAAAGCCAATATCTCGTGCACGGTCAGGATTTATCCATCCTATCCCGAGCTACCGAACTGCTCCAATCGTTCTTATGGACTTGGGATCACTATTGGGATGTCTGCAAGATGCAGCCTATTCCATGATGACTATTATTCGAGCTGTAATCGCCTTTGCTGGGCAACAAAGTGATTTCCGCTACATGCCAAAGATCCCTCCCTCGGGCGCATGGCTACCTTCGTGGTTTGTACAGCGATGCATCCCATGAGGACTCACTTCTTCGCACCACCACGGAGATCTTTGGAAGACAAGGACCGTGGAAAACCGGGCCTTGCGTATGGAAGCTCTTTAATGCCCGTATGATCACCGGGCTACTCGACTAGGTTTGCACCGCCGTGCAAGCCGGATACATGGACATGAGGGACTTGTACCCAAGCGGGCTGGTCTGCCAGACTTTATGGAGTGGCGTGAGGTAGGAGGCATCACTCCTCCTCGTGGGCCTCGTCTCGCCACCGCTTGTTGGACCACGGCCACATCCGAGTCCCTATGGTCCATGTGCTCCACAGATTGTCTGCTTCCGGATGATCATGTTCCACTTCCGGCTTGGGTGGTGACTTCTATGAGGACTACTACGGAGCTGTCTCGAGTAGTAGTAGTATCCCTAGTATTGTAATAGTTGTATTTCCGCCCGTCTCTGCGTGACTTGTGGAATATGACTTAGTGTGTATCATTCCTAAGTGTAGAAAAATAATGTATAGGAGTTGGAATGCTTCCGATGAGATGTAACGCCGCTCACTATAGTTGTACCCCGTCAGCTTGTACTAAACTATGAATGGTGTGTATGACCGTTGGTATATATATATGGCATCTTTATATTACCATGTCATACGGATGAACATCTTTGCATTCCATGCTATCCATTACCTTCCGCACTTCCTTGTTAAATTCTGCCATCCTGGTTTAAACCTTTGCTTTGTCTCCTAGGATGGTCAACACCATAACAATCCTGCTGCTCGAGCAGTGTAAGCCAGCAGTGGAAATGCAAATCTGCCTCAACCGCCATCTTTGGCCGAGGTTATGCCGGAAGCGTAACGCAATAAGCGTGAGACCAATCGCCATCGAGCGGATTGAGCAAAACACCGCACGCCACCGAGAAATGATGTGGTTTCACTCAATGACTTCGCTGTTGTATCCACCGGTTCAAATATTCCGTTGAGCCTCTCGACGCGGATGATTGGCTTCGCAAAGATCCACCACAAGCTGCGCTCGCTAACGTGGCTGAAGTTGACAAGGTTACTTTTGCCGCTTATCATCTTGAAGGCCCCGCTAGTCTCTCGTGGGAGAATTATGAGGCTATGCGTCCGGTTGGACAAGTTACAACTTGGGCTGAATTCAGTGCCGCCTTCCGTGAGCATCATATCCCGTAAGGTCTTATGGATCGCAAAAGGGAGGAATTTCAGCCACCACCTGTAGGTCGACAAGGATGCCTACAGCCGTGAATTTGGGAGGTTAGCACGTTATGCTCCCGAAGAAGTTTCTACCGATGCCAAGAAGCGTGCAAGGTTCCGCAAGGGACTTAGCCTCGAAGCTACGCCGAGACCTTCGCCTCGCATGAGTGTACCTCTTTTCCGGCTAGTCAATAAGGCTATCAAGACCGAAACCGGGCAGACTGATTTTGAGGCTTCACGCAAGCACATCCGTGACTCGATCTTCATCCGCCTCGATCCCGTGGCGCCGGGTTTGATTCCAACATCGCTCTACCACCCAGGTTCACCCCGAGGCCATCTTTTGAGGCGCCTCGCCCCAACCAAAGCAGATGTTCCGCCCAAGACTTATGGAGGCCCCGCTGCTAGTGCTGCTCCACGTCCCAATATGATAACTTGCTTCAAGTGTGGAGAGACGGGCCACTATATCCGTGAGTGCCCCCAAAACAACCCCAGTCAAGTTGGAAAGTCTGTTGGCCGTGGCAAGCCAGCAGGAAAGGTGCCCTATGCTAAACCAGTTGCCACCGCCGTGGCCATGTCAACTATGTTTCACTGAAGAAACCTAAGAGGATCCCAACGCCGTCCTCGGTACGCTCCTTGTTAATTGTCATCCGCAATCGTTTCTTTTGATACCGGAGCATCTCATTCATTTATTTCGAGAGCTATGCTCGATTGCACAACACCACATTCTGTGACATGCACACCTCCATGGAAATTCAGACCCCGGTTCTAGATGGCAAACCTCTAGAATAAGTCATGGGAATGAAATTCTTGTCGACAGATTAGTCTTTCTTGCTTCCTTAATAGCTCTCAAGTCCTCGGACATAAACATCATCTTGGGTATGGACCGGATGTCGCCCATTATGCTAAGATTGATTGCTCTACTAGAACTGCTCAGCTCACCCATCCCTCGGGCAAGACAAAGTGAATGTTCTAACCCGAGTGTCTAAGCGCCAGCTTTACTCCTTAAACGCCAATCCCTTCCGGACCTCAAGATATTCCGATAGTCCGTGATTTTCTGGATGTCTTTCAGAGGAACTGCCAGTGTTCCACCGACAGGATGTCGAGTTCGTGATAGATCTTGTTCCGGAACCGTCCCAATCTCTAGAAGACCTTATAAGATGGCACCCCTAGAACTAGCTGAACTCAAGAAACAACTCGATGAGTCCTTGCAAAAAGGTTTCATCCGTCCTAGTTCATCTCCATGGGCTTGCCCCGTCCTCTTCGTCAAGAAGAAGGATGGTACGGATCGGATGGTTGTGTATTATCGACCTGTCAATTTGGTCACTATCAAGAACCGCTCCCCAGGATCAACGACCTGTATGATCAGCTCGCTGGATCCTCAGTCTTTTCCAAGATGGATTTGAGGTTGGGCTACCATCAAATCAAAATCAAGAACGGGGACATTCCTAAAACGGCCTTTGTTACTCGTTATGGCCAATACGAGTACACCGTCATGTCCTTCGGATTAACCAATGCTCCAAATGCACCTTCTCTCGGTTAATGAACTCAATCTTCATGGAGTATTTGGATAAATTCGTCGTGGTATACCTCGATGATATACTCATCTACTCCAAGAATGAGGAAGAACATGCCGAACATCTAAGGCTAGTGTTGATGAAACTTCGAGAGCACCGCCTTTATGCCAAATTCTCTAAGTGTGAATTCGGGTTACCGTAAGTGACCTACCTAGGCCATGTAATCTCCGGTAAGGGCATTGCTGTCAATCCCGAAGCGAGTTCAAGCCGCCCTGATCGACTCCACCTGAATCGGTTAAGCAAGTTCGAGTTTTCTCGGTTTAGCGAAGCTATTGCCGCTTCGCCGAGAATTTCTCTAAAGTTGCTAAACCTCTAACCGAACTCCTCAAGAAAGATAAGAAGTTCGAATGGACACCACAAAGGCGAGTTCAGCTTTCAGAACCGAAAAGACGCTCGACATCTGCTCCGTGCATTTGTTCCACCAGATTTTTCTAAGGACTTTATTATCTATTGCGACGCTCATGACAAGGACTAGGTTGCATACTCATGCAAGATCGTCATGTGATTGCCTACGCTTCTCGGCAGATTCGCCCACATGAGGATAATTATCCCACACACGATCTAGAGCTTGCAGCAATGGTTCATGCACTCAAAACCTGGCGACATTACCTTCTTGGTAATCGCTATGAAATCTACACTGATCACCAAAGTCTGAAATACATCTTCACCCAACTGGATTTGAATCTCGTGCAAAGACGTTGGGTCGAGTTGATTACAGATTACGACTTAGGAATATCTTACACCCTGTGCAAAGCTAATGTCATGGCCGACGCCTCTAAGTCGGAAATCTTATTGTAACAACCTGATGTTACAACAAAATCAACCATTTCTCCACGAGGAATTTCGTAAGCTTAATCTCCACATTGTTCCTCGAGGATTCCTTTCCACCCTGGTGGCGAAACCTTACCTTACGGATCGAATCATAGCTGCTCAACAGTATGATAGAGGAATATCTCGGATCAAGGAGAACATTGCTAGCGGAGCTGCCAAGTGTTTCTCCATAGATGAACGAGGTGTTGTTTTCTTTGAGAACCGTTTGGTGGTTCCCAAGAAACAATAGCTACGGCAACTGATCCTTAAGGAAGCTCATGACTCTCCTCTCACCATTCATCCCGGTAGTACTAAAATGTATCAAGACCTACGCCAGAGGTTTTGGTGGACTAGGATGAAGAGAGAAATCGCTCAATACATTGCTAATTGCGACGCCCTGTCGTCGAGTTAAGGCAGAGCATCAACGGCCTGCTGGTACCCTTCAACCTTTGGAAATTCCTGAATGGAAATGGGATAAAATCGGTATGGATTTCATTACCGGGTTTCCAGGACCAAGAGAGGGAATAACGCTATCTTCTTTGTCGTTGATCGCCTTTTCCAAAGTAGCCCACTTCCTACCCGTTCGTGAGAGTATAACCGCTAGCCAGCTAGCTGATTTGTACATCTCATGAATAGTGTCTCTTCATGGTGTTCCATTAGAGATTAATTCAGACCGTGGAAGTCTCTTCACCTCTCGATTTTGGGAAAGTTTCCAAAACGCTATGGGAACTCGTCTCTCCTTTAGCACCGCTTTCCATCCTCAATCAAGTGGTCAAGTAGAACGAGTCAATCAAATCCTAGAGGATATGCTTCAGCTTCATCATCTCTTTCGCATGAATTGGGAGAAATGCCTTCCATTCGCCGAAGTTCGCTTATAACAATAGCTATCAAGCCAGCTTAGGCAAAGCTCCTTTCAAGTTCTTTATGGACGGAAATGTCGAACGCCTCTTAACTCGGTCGTAAACCGGGAGAGACAACTCTTTGGCCCGGACATGATTCGTGAAGCGTAAGAGCAGGTTCGCGTTGTTCGTGAGAAATTGAAAACAGCCCAATCTCGTCCAAACGAGCCAATATGATCGCAAGCATAAGCCTATGACTTATGAAATTGGCGAGCAGGCTTACCTTCGGGTTACTCCTTTGAAGGGAACCCATCGATTCGGTATCAAAGGCAAGTTGGCTCCCCGTTACATTGGACCCTTTCGCATTCTTGCCAAACGGGAGAAGTTGCCTACCAATTGGAACTACCTCCGCATCTTTCCAGAGTCCATGATGTCTTCCACGCTTCCCAACTCAGCGTTGCTTCTCGGATCCTATCCGTGGAGTAGACCACTAAACGCTTGATCTCCAAGATAACCTCACCTATCGAGAATATCCCATTCAGATTCTCGATCAAGCCGAGCGCACTACCTCGACGCCTAATATCAAGTTTCTAAAGGTTCAATGGTCAAACCATTCCGAGCAAGAAGCAACTTGGGAAAGGGAGGATCGCCTTCGACTTGAGTATCCCACCTTTTCGCAACAGATCCTAAATCTCGGACGAGATTCTTTTGAGTGGGGGTGAGTTGTCACATCCCGCTTAGACCATGCATTAGGGTGTGCATCATGTTTAAATTTCATTTGAATTTGAAATGGGGAAGACAGAAACCCCGTAACACCCCCTTAATTCAACTAGGGTTTACTAAAATTATTTGAATGAACCCTGAAATGCCCTTCAAAATGCTCATCATCTTTGCTTTGGTTCAGAGCCTATGTCAAAAGTGGTGCATCATTTTCTAGGTCATCCAAAGGTCCTTGGATTAATTCATAAGTTTTTGAACTTGAGCATTTCAAATTATATAAAATATTTTAAATGTCCAAAAATTGCCAAACAAAATGTTTCATGTTGGCAATATTCCAACAAGGGACCAGGAGCATTTTGGTGAATTTTAAAACTGTTTTGTTATTTTAGAAAACCCCACTAAGTTGCGTAATATTAGAAAATAAATAAAAACAGAAAAAGACTTACCTGACGCCACCTACTGCCCACCTGCTGCCCAGCCCAGCCAATGCCAGCCAACAGCTGCTTGGCTCGCCAGCAGCAGCCAGGTGCTTCGGCGGCGGGCACCGCATGGGTGCCACGCACTGTCGCCGCCGCCTCCTCGCCCACCTGCGATGTGGATCGCCTCCTCCTCTCCCCGAACCCCCGACACCCCCTCCTCCCCGTCCCTCTCCATCGTGCTCCCCGCCTTGGCCGACGCCACCGCTGGCCAAGACCATCGTCAAGCAACTGCTCCCCGCCGCCCGTGCTCCTCCTCACCATGTCCAGAGCTCCGCCAAGACTCCACTACCCCGAACCAGCCGAGCCCGCTCGCCTCTAGTGCCCCGAGTCCACCCCACCGACCTCGACCGAGTTCGCTGTCATGGAGATCCCTTTCAACGCCGCCGACGCTCCGGTTCGTCCCGACCTCGACGAGAGCTTCTACGCCGCCTGTGAGCCCATCTACCTCCCCTTCCTCTCTCTCTCTCGCTCTCGAGCAGCGTAGCAACCGAACCAAGCTCACCCGCACTCCCGCCCGTGGAGTTCGTCAGCCGACGTGCTCCGGCCACTCTCCGCCACCTCGTGGTGTCCCTCACACTCACCGGACCCCATGGGGTCTAACCGCACACTCCCGAACCTCACCGACCCCTCTAGCTCAAGTTCATCTTCGTCAACCCGGCGGCCGCTTAGCTCGCCGGGCGCCAACTCCGCCACCCCGACTAACCGGCTCCACCAATGCCATGGCTTGCACCCACTATCCGTAGCCACCCTCATGACTCATTTGGTCACCGAATCACCAAAAGCACTTCCTCCGCCAAGGCTGGCTCGCCAAGGTTAGTCGCTGCAGCCGACGTGGACCTTGACCACGTGGGCCCTCGTTGACTCCGACGAGTCATCGACAGATGGGGCCCAAATTTCGCTAACTAAATAGGTTAGTTTTAATTAAACATTAGTTAAGTTAATTACCCCGACACGCTGGACCCACTGTCAGGTTTGACCTGGACGCCTCTGTTGACTCCTGACGTCATGTCGACGCATGGTCGACGCATTAATCTAATTTCTGGATTTATTCTAATACAAGAATTCCGTAATATAATTCAAATTTCAAATGCTTATAACTTTTAATCAGAACTCCAAATGCAAAGATTTATATATGAAAAATGATCAGAAAAATCCATTCTATCCATTGGTACAGGTTTCATGCATGTTAAAACAAGTTAACCTTGCTGTTTAACCAGAATAAGATAATGCACCTTTAGGGCTATTTCAAATGAGCTATCATTTGAATCATTGATTCAAATGAGTTCATCCCCTATTGTTTCAGCTTGCATTAGGCCAACACACATCCATATTGCCATGTCATAGCATGCATCATATTGTTGCATATTGTCATGTGTGTTTACTTTCGATATGCTTTTTTCGTGATAGGTCCTGCCTCGAGGATAACCTCGACTATCCATCTGAAGGGCGTACTTAACCCCTGCTCCATCGTGCAAGCAACTCATTGATCATTCCGATACAAACCCATGTTCTAGCTTCTCGCTCTCCATCGCATTAAGACAACGCGATTCAAACTGTTGTGTGTCATGGTAGTTGAACCCACTTCCTTTGCATGACCTCACATTGCCACAAGAACTAGATGAAACCCACTAGTATGTGTAGGAGTTGATTGAGCCATGTTTGTGATTCCTACCATGCTATGCTTGCTATGCTTAGAGTTGTGTCAGTCCGCTCATCGGGATGATGAACTGGAGTGAAAGGTTGTGTCGGGTTCGAGAGTGAAAGTGTTGAACACGCTTTTGGTAAAGGTATCGATGAGAGGCCATGTAGGAGTACATGGTGGGTTGTTTCATTGAAGCCGCCCCTAAGAACTGAGATCTGTGTTTGTGATCCATGAAACAGTTACTACCACGCATTGGGATCCTTAATTGACCCTCTCGGCTTCTTAACCACTCTTGTCCTCATCCGGAGTTGCAAGTAGTTTCGTGTTTGTAGCATCTTTGGGGCCGCACGCAACGCCGACCGTAGGGGTGGGTTGTGTTGCGGTAGGCACCGTGTCTGATGTACCGATTCGCCCTGCTTGGTGTCTCGGGAACCTCAGACACATCGTTCGGGGTCAGATGGGAAACCTCGGCGGACTCCCATGGATGGAACCCGAATAGGCGATCAACCTAGACTTGGGACTTGTGTGTTTAGGTAGGCTGTGGCCGACACCCACGCTGGGCTTCCGCTTGAAGGTTGCCGAGTACATGTCGTGTAAACGGCGTGTAAGTGGTGAGAGCGTGTGAAGAAGTACACCCTGCAGGTTAATATGATCTATTCGAATAGCCGTGTCCACGGAGAAGGACTTCTGGGTTACCTATATCAGTTCATAGACAAGTAAATGGATACTACTAAAAGCCTCAAGATAAGTGTGAGTATCGTGGATGGCCCTCTCGTGGGATGACGAGAGAGGATCCACGGTGGAGTATTGTGATGGTGATTAGTGGACTCTGTAAAGCGACAAATGCTTTTCAAGTGGTGTCACGAGGATAGCTTAGCCAAGAGTCAAAGTCGGCTTGCTGTCAAATAACTCCACCACCCTCTTGAGAAGGTGCATGTATGATAGGATTACGTGGTAAGACTTGCCGAGTACCTCCGCACTCATGTTTGCTTAATTAATGTTTTTCGCACGACAACACCGCTTCTTCCGATGGGTTCTATGTAGACCTTGACATCGACGAGTGAACTAGCCACCCGGTGGCGATCCAAGGTTTGTGAAGGGCCATTGTAGATAGAAAGGCTCCAACAAGCTTTCTTTCTTTCTAGAGTCCAGACTCAGACTAGTTTGCTTCCGCATGTGCTTGTATGATTGTATGACTTGAGTGTTGGGTCATGTGACCCCTACCGTATGACTATGTTATGTATGGCTCCTGAGCCTTCTAAATAAAGTACTTGAGTTGTAGAGTTTTGTTGTGATGCCTTGTTGTATTTACTCATATCGGGCATATTATGCGTGTATGATTGAAATGCTTGGTATGAGTGGGATCCGACAAACTAGTTGTTTATCCTTGGCAGCCTCTCATATGGGGAAATGTAGTCTCGTGCTTCGAGCGATAGTAGTCCGCTACAGCCCGGTTCACCGAGTCCTCGCTAGCCCAAAGACTACTGCTTGGACACTTGATCGCCAAAGATGTGTTTCACTTCGTTTCTATGTCCTGTTCCTTCGGGAAATGTCACGCGGTGGTATTCGGAGTCCCGCCTAGCCTGCTACAGCCCGGGATACCGGAGTCCTCATAGCCCAAGCTACAGCCCGAATATATACGTTGATGACCGACATGCTCGATGTGATTCATGTATGCCTGTCCCCATAGGTTAGCGCCGCTTTGGGTTCACGACTAGCCATGTCGGGCCGGGTTCTTTGTCATGTGGATGCTAGCGACACTATCATATACGTGAGCCAAAAGACGCAAACGGTCCCGGGCCATGGTAAGGCGACACCCATGGGAATACCGTGCGTGAGGCCACAAAGTGATATGAGGTGTTACCGTCTAGGTCGATGTGACTTGGAATCGGGGTCCTGACAGAATCCCACCTTCCTGACCGTAGTTCGGCCATGGCTCCCCTGACAAAGAGAGAGACTTTAATGAGTTCAGGATATCTCCAAAGGGTGAGTGCTGAAAGATGTCCGCGGCGGTGAACTCCATAACCGGCGCCTACCGGATTCGACCGGCAGGGCGCTGGAGGTTCGGAGTCCGGGAAAGGAGTCCGACACAGGAGTCACGAGCTTTGCAAAGGACGAGGGATGGTGTTCGCTCAATCACCGTAGAGATTTCAGCCCCGAGGCGGTGTCCACCAACCGCCCTCGACAGGAAACCAGCTCCGGATTAAGGGTCGGAGCGGGCACTTTGCGACCTCCGTGGCACTGTTCGCGGCAGAGCTAGATCGTACTCCATCGAGACAAGGCGGCACGCCGCTGTGGCTCGAATCCGTCGAAGATCAAGTCTCCGCGGACATCGGTCGTATAGTTCAAGCTTTCCAAATCTGACCTGATGGCCAGGGCGAAGCTTTCGATCTGCTCCGGATGGCCTAGCGAATTGGCCCGCAGCAAAGCCGCCCGAATCTGAAAATCTGTCGCGTGGAGAAAAGTCTCACCGGACTGCGTCGTTCTTGATGATTGAAGGAGCCATCGTGCCTATAGGTGACGACGTAGGAACTCTCAATGAAAGCACCAATGTCGGTGTCAAACCGGCGGATATCGTAGGGGGTCCCGAATCGTCGTCTAGGCGGATGGTAACAGGATACAACGGACACGATGTTTTTACCTGTGTTCGGGCCCTCTCGATGGAGGTAATACCCTACTCACCGCTTGATTAATATTGATG
Source organism: Aegilops bicornis (assembly GCA_021605145.1). Lineage (NCBI taxonomy): Eukaryota > Viridiplantae > Streptophyta > Magnoliopsida > Poales > Poaceae > Aegilops > Aegilops bicornis. The sequence goes on along the minus strand of CM038673.1, from coordinate 482,871,028 downwards.
ATATGGGTAGTACAAGAGTAGATCTACCACGAGATCGTAGAGGCTAAACCCTAGAAGCTAGCCTATGGTATGATTGTTGTTCGTCCTATGGACTAAAACCCTTCGATTTATATAGACACCGAATAGGGTTAGGGTTACACAGAGTTGGTTACAATGGTAGGAAATCTACATATCCGTATCGCCAAGCTTGCCTTCCACGCCAAGGAAAGTCCTATCTGGACAAGGGACGAAGTCTTCAATCTTGTATCTTCATAGTCCAGGAGTCCGACCAAAGATGATAGTTCGGCTATCCGGACACCCCCTAGTCTAGGACTCCCTCAGTGTGAAAATCTTACTTTCCGGGTTACTCTTCGGATTTTCTGTCTTGGCAAAGGCTCGGAGTCGGAGGAAATAATAGTTACCTCTTCATCTACTCCGTGACTCGTTCCTGTGTCCTCCTGATAGTAATCGGTGTCAATAAGGTGGTTAAAAAAGGAGCCTAGGGAGTCAAGGGCTACCTCCGACTCAGAGGTATCTTCTAAATGAAGCAAATCCGAGGTGCTGGTCTTGTTCCCTTTCTTCTTAGCGGCGGCTTTCCTGGCGGCTTTCTTGGCCTTCCTGGCTTTCTTTGCAGCTTCATGGTCGTACTTTGCTTTCCAAAATTGATCATTAGCCTGTGAAAAACAGCGAGAGTATAAATAAAGACAAAACCTTAAGGGTGAAAGTAAGAATACTCAAGTTTGGCGGCTTACCGCTGGAGCCGGGTTAGCTTTGAAGAAAGGACTTAAGCAAAACTTGCCACAATCTGCTAGGCTCTCGTTCAAGAGCGACTTTGTCGTATCATCAATGACATCTTCAGGTAAATCGACAGAACTGTGCCACAGAGAATCATTTTTCTCACCGGAATAGGTGCACATCAAACCAGAACGGCGGCTTAATGGAATGATCCGCCAAGCAACCCAGACCCGGACCAAATCGATACCACTCAAACCATTCCCCAAAAGAGCCTTCACTTTGGTCATGGTGGGGGGCAAGTTTCTGGCGTTCAGCAGCAGATAGCTTGTCTGGTAAAGGATGAGTAGACTCGAGGCGCGAGGCACGAAAGCCGGGCAAAGGATTCTCATTAGCCGGAGAAGTATCTTGGCAGTAGAACCATGTTTGGTTCCAGTCTTTGGGGTGACTCGGTGGATTTGCATAAGGGAAAATGGTGTATCTTCGTTGTTGGATTGAGAACCCACCAAGTTCCAAGCTAGGCCCGTTGGCATGTTCATTCTGGCGGTTTAAGTAAAACAACTCTCTGAAGAGTAGCAAGCAGGGTTCTTCTCCAAGATACACTTCGCAGAACACTTGAAAGTTGCAAATATTATACACGGAGTTTGGTCCGATGTCTTGAGGACGGAGGTCAAAAAAGTGAAGAACGTCTCTGAAAAACTTTGAGCCAGGTGGGGAAAACCCCCGGTTCATGTGGTCAGTGAAGACAATGACTTCCCACTCTTTGGGTTGAGGCTTTTCCTCAGTTGGATCAGGTGCACGGTAGGACATGATTTCCTTCTTTGGCAGATAGCCAGTCTTCACAAAATCATCAAGTGTGCTATCTGTGACGATGGATTTGACCCAATTGCACGTGACGGGTGTTTTAGGCGGCATTATGAATATGGAAGCCTAGCAAAAGAGTAAAATTACCGGTTCAAACTTAAGCCGGAGAAGACAAATTACAGTGCGTATTCAAGATGGCGGTTTATGAAGGGGCCTAATGGTATATGACTAATTATGTTAGGTTGTTTAAAACCGCCATGAGCAGTCAAGTTACTTAAGCCGCCATGTGTGGTTGATGTTATCTATTGCGGATTACAATTTAATTCGGTGATTAGAGCCGCCAGGGCTAGGTGGATCTATCAAAAAACACAGATATTTGGCTAAGTGTCATAAAAACAAGTTTCACAGATCGCAGTCATTATTTTGGATCAAACGGTTGCTCAGAAAAGAAAATATTCTAGACCTAAAAATGAAGTACAGAGGAATTCATCAGTTCTAAAGAGGCCTTTTTACAAGAAAAGGGGATCTACTAGCATCTGAAATGGATGCGAAACAGCTACCGCATGAGTTTCATACTTCTTTTAGATCAAAAGAGACCGTGGTGGAGAAACTACGAAGAATCTGTGATGAACAGCAAAGAACACATAAGAACTCGCAAACCCTAATGTGGATCTAAGGTGCGGAAAAGCAAAGACTTACGGACGCAAATCTGCCGCGGAGGGTCGCCGCCGTTCTCTGGACAAACTCAGGTTGATGCAGCAGTCAGGGTCGAAGAAGACGAAGTGCGCTGCAGCGGCGACGGAGCTTGGGAAGCAGTAGGGCTGCGAGAGGAAGAAGATGATGGTAAGGGGGAGAATGAAGAAAGACCAGTCGTGCCTATTTATAAGGGAAAGACTGATAAGTGGGTGCGAAAAACAAGGAGGCCGAAAAATATGGGTATCCATCTTGTCAGGACGCCTTGATTCTCGGGATGGTTATTAAAGATAAGGATCCATTGAGATATATTGGATAAAATATGAATTAATGACAGATGATGTCATGCCGGGTTATTGCAAATCCAGAAGATGACGTCATGGCGGGTTACAAATTGCCGTGCAATAGGGAGCAGAAGATTTTTTCTAAGTGTTGAAGATTGACATGAACCAGTTCAAATCAATCTGGGGCCTAATGTTGGGGATATAACTATTAGTATGACCTGCCAGAAGGTGCCGGGTTATACTTAAGACGACTCATGAAGCCCAAGACGACTCCTGGAGATGGCGGGTTAGTTAAGGGGCCAAGGCCCAAAGGGCGACTTAAGGCCCGTAGAGATAAACCGCCATATGTGTGTAACTTGTATTATAAGGCAGGAATAGAGAGAAACCGAGCCGGACACTGTTTATAAGCCGGCTGGGACTCTATGAGCCGCTGGGCGTCGACCTATGTATATAATGGGACGACCCGGCGGTGGTTCAGGGAAAGTAACATCAAATCGAGAGCTAGGTCAAGCGGATTCACTCCCTGGTTATCGAGACATAAGCAATCCCACTCAAAACTGGATCGTAGGCTTTTACCTTCACCGTAAGGGGCCGAACCAGTATAAACCCCGTGTCCTTTGTCCCGATTAACCCCTTCTTGCTTCCTAGTTGCGATGGCTCCATGACTAAGTCCTTTTGCTAGGACATCTGCTGTGACAATTCCACGACACAAGTGCTTCTCCACTTTCAATTGTAAGCTTTTCTGAGGTAGAAATTGGTGTACTTACTGTCTTGCAATGCTCCAATCCTACTTTTCTGAGAATATCAGTAGTATATTTTTCTTGGGCGAGAAGTATACCATCTTTAATTTTCTTTAACTCTATACCAAGAAAATAGTGAAGATCACCCAAGTCCTTGAGAGCAAATTCTAACTTCAGATCCTTAAGTAAGTAGGTTGTAGCATCTGATCTTGAACTGACAACAATTATATCATCAACATAAACAAGCACAAAGATAGTGACATTGCCTTTGTTATAAAAGAATAAAGAAGTATATGCCTTAGATGGTGTGAACCCAAGATTTTGTAACTGCATGCTTAATCAGGAATACCAAGCTCTTGGGGATTCTTTCAAACCATACAGAGCTTTATCCAACTTACATACATACTGTGGTGTGCTTTGATTCTCACAACCTTGTGGTTGCTGCATGAACACTTCTTCCTCAAGAACACCATGAAGAAACGTGTTCTGGACATTAGCTTTCTTAAACTCCAACCTCTGGAAATTGCAATAGATAAGACAAGTCAAATGGTAGCTGACTTAATAACAGGGCTAAAGGTATCTCCATAATCAATTCCAAACCTCCATTTAAACCCTTTTGCAACTAATCTTGCATTATACATGTCTATGCTTCCATTAGACTTTCATTTTATCTTGTATACCCATTTACAATCAATAATATTGTTCCCATGTTTTGGTGGTACTAAATGCCAAGTCTTATTTTCATAAGTGCATTATACTCATTAATCATAGCTTCCTTCCACTCCTTATTAGCAAGAACATCATGCAAGTGAATTGGTTCACCCGTAGTGGTAAGAAAAGCACGTTTGAGTTTGTCATACCTTATTATACCACCATTGTGTTGCTTTTCCTTGACAATACCTGACCGAGACCATGTATTTTGAAGAAAAGGCGTAGAGGGCGCAGGAGCAGCTGCTGTGATAGAAGGCGCACGCAATCCTGATGAAGCAGAATCAGCCACAAAGGATCCGATCCGCTCGCAATCCAAAGCAGCCAGCGGGCCAACCGGCTCTTGATCCGAGGCAGATCCGGCCTCACGCGCGCGGTCGGCCACGCACCCGCGGTCTGCCTGGGACCTGATACGTCTGCAATGTATCTATAATTTCTGATTGTTCCATGCTATTATATTATCTGTTTTGGATGTTTAATGGGCTTTACTATGCATTTTTATGTTATTTTTGGGACTAACCTATTAACCGAAGGCCTAGTGCAAATTGCTGTTTTTTTTGCCTATTTCAGTGTTTCGCAGAAAAGGAATATCAAACGGAGTCCAAATGGAATGAAACCTTCGGGAGAGTTATTTTTGGAACAAACACAATCCAGGAGACTTGGAGTGGACATAAAGAAAGAAACCAGGAGGCCACGAGGCAGGAGGGCGCGCCCAGGGGGTAGGCGCGCCCCCCACCCTCGTGGGCCCCTCGTGGCTCCACCGACCTACTTCTTTCGCCTATATATACTCATATACCCTGAAAACATCCGAGAGCACCACGAAACCCTATTTCCACCGCCGCAACCTTCTATACCCGTGAGATCCCATCTTGGAGCCTTTTCCGGCGCTTCGCCAGAGGGGGAATCGATCACAGAGGGCTACTACATCACTACCATAGCCTCTTCGATGATGTGTGAGTAGTTTACCACAGACCTTCGGGTCCATAGTTATTAGCTAGATGGCTTCTTCTCTCTCTTTGGATCTCAATACAAAGTTCTCCTCGATCTTCTTGGAGATCTATTTGATGTAACTCTTTTTGCGGTGTGTTTGTCGAGATCCAATGAATTGTGGGTTTATGATCAAGATTATCTATGAACAATATTTGAATCTTCTCTAAATTCTTTTGTGCATTATTTAATTATCTTTGCAAGTCTCTTCGAATTATCAGTTTGGTTTGGCCTACTAGATTGATCTTTCTTGCAATGGGAGAAGTGCTTAGCTTTGGGTTCAATCTTGCGTTGTTCTTTCCCAGTGACAGCCGGGGCAACAAGGCACGTATTGTGTTGTTGCCATCGAGGATAAAAAGATGGGGTTTATATCATATTTCTTGAGTTTATCCCTCTACATCATGTCATCTTGCCTAATGCGTTACTATGTTCTTATGAACTTAATACTCTAGATGCATGCTGGATAGCGGTCGATGTGTGGAGTAATAGTAGTAGATGCAGAATCGTTTTGGTCTACTTGTCACGGACATGATGCCTATATACATGATCATGCCTAGATATTCTCATAACTATGCGCTTTTCTATAAATTGCTCGACAGTAATTCGTTCACCCACCGTAAATTATGCTATCTTGAGAGAAGCCACTAGTGAAACCTATGGCCCCCGGGTCTATCTTCCATCATATTATTTTCCCGTCAACTTGCCAATTTCTGTCGCCGTTTATTTTGCAATCTTTACTTTCCAATCTATATCATAAAAATACCAAAAATATTTATCCTATTATCTCTATCAGATCTCACTTTTGCAAGTGGCCGTGAAGGGATTGACAACCCGTTTATCGCGTTGCTTGCAAGGTTCTTATTTGTTTGTGCATGTACGAGGGACTTGCGTGTAGTCTCTGACTGGATTGATACATTGGTTCTCAAAAACTGAGGGAAATACTTACGCTACTTTGCTGCATCACCCTTTCCTCTTCAAGGGAAAACCAATGCATGCTCAAGAGGTAGCAAGAAGGATTTATGGCAACGTTGTCCGGGAGGCTTACACCAAGTCAAGTTAAGATTTGATCTCCCGCCAACATGCGATTTTTGGCGCCGTTGGCGGGGAGGCTAACGCCATGTCAAGACATACCAAGTACCCATCACAACTCTTATCCCTCACATTACATTATTTGCCATTTGCCTCTCGTTTTCCTCTCCTCCACTTCACCTTTGCCGTTTTATTCGCCCTCTTTTCTGTTCGCCTTTTCTTTGCTTGCTTCTTGTGTGCTTGTGTGTTGGATTGTTTGTCACGATGGCTCAAGACAATACTAAATTGTGTGATTTTTCCAATACCAACAATAATGATTTTCTTAGCACTTCGATTGCTCCTCTTACCGATGCTGAATCTTGTGTAATTAATGCTGCTTTGTTGAATCTTGTCATGAAAGATCAATTCTCTGGCCTTCCTAGTGAAGATGCCGCTACACGTCTAAACAACTTTGTTGATTTGTGTGATATGCAAAAGAATAAATACATGGATAATGATATTGTTAAATTAAAGCTATTTCCGTTTTCGCTTAGAGATCATGCTAAAACTTGGTTTTCTTCTTTGCCTAAAAATAGTATTGATTCATGGAATAAGTGCAAACATGCTTTTATCTCTAAGTATTTTCACTCGCTAAGATCATCTCTTTTAGAAACGATATGATGAATTTTAAGCAACTTGATCATGAGCATGTTGCACAATCTTGGGAGAGAATGAAATTAATGATACGTAATTGCCCTACACATGGTTTGAACTTATGGATGATTATACAAAATTTTATGCTGGATTGAATTTTGCTTCTAGAAATCTTTTAGATTCGGCCGCGGGAGGCACTTTTGTGTAAATCACTTTAGGAGAAGCTACTAAACTCCTAGATAATATTATGGTTAATTATTCTCATTGGCACACCGAAAGATCTACTAGTAAAAAGGTTCATGCGGTAGAAGAGATTAATGTTTTGAGTGGAAAGATGGATGAACTTATGAAATTGCTTGCTAATAAGAGTGCTCCTATTTATCCTAATGATATGCCTTTGTCCACTTTGATTGAGAATAACAATGAATCTATGGATGTTAATTTTGTTGGTAGGAGCAATTTTGGTAACAACGCGTATAGAGGAAACTTTAATCCTAGGCCGTTTCCTAGTAATTCCTCTAATAATTATGGTAATTCCTACAACAACTCTTATGAAATTTTTAATAAGATGCCCTCTGATTTTGAGACTAGTGTTAAAGAATTTATGATTTCCCAAAAGAATTTCACTGCTTTGCTTGAAGAAAAATTGCCTAAGATTGATGAATTGGCTAGGAACGTGGATAGAATTTCTCTTGATGTTGATTCTTTGGAACTTAGATCTATTCTACCCAAGCATGATATCAATGAGTCTCTTAAATCTATGAGAATTTCCATTGATGAGTGAAAGGAAAGAACCGCTAGGATGCGTGGTAAGAAAGATTGCTTTGTAAATGCGTGTTCTTCTAGTTTTCATGATAATAGGGATGAAGATCTAAAAGTGATTGATGTGTATCCTATTAAATCTTTGTTTTGCAATATGCATCTTAATAATGATGAGACTGGAGATGAGTCAACTTTATTTAAAAGCCATCCCAATGATTCGGAGTTTTTAGATCTTGATGCAAAAATTGGTAAAAGTGGGATTGAAGAGGTCAAAACTTTAAATTTCAATGAACCCACTATTTTGGATTTCAAGGAATTTAATTATGATAATTGTTCTTTAATAGATTGTATTTCCTTGTTGCAATCCATGTTAAATTCTCCTCATGCTTATAGTCAAAATAAAGCTTTTACCAAACATATCGTTGATGCTTTAATGCAATCCTCTGAAGAAAAGCTTGAATTGGAAGTTTCTATCCCTAGAAAACTTTATGAGTGGGAACCAACTATTAAAATTAAGATTAAAGATCATGAATGCTATGCTTTATGTGATTTGGATGCTAGTGTTTCTACGATTCCAAAAACCTTACGTGATGTGTTAGGTATCCGTGAATTTGATGATTGTTCTTTAAATTTGCATCTTGCGGATTCCACCATTAAGAAACCTATGGGAAGAATTAATGATATTCTTATTGTTGAAAATAGGAATTATGTGCCCGTAGATTTCATTGTTCTTGATATAGATTGCAATCCTACATGTCCTATTATTCTTGGTAGACCTTTCCTTAGAACGATTGGTGCAATTATTGATATGAAAGAAGGAAATATTAGATTCCAATTTCCATTAAGGAAAGGCATGGAACACTTTCCAAGGAAGAATATTAAATTACCTTATGAATCTATTTTGAGAGCCACTTATGGATTGCATACCAACGATGATAATACCTAGATCTATTCTTGCTTTTATGCCTAGCTAGGGGCGTTAAACGATAGCGTTTGTTGGGAGGCAACCCAATTTTATTTTTGTTTCTTGCTTTTTGTTATGTTTAGTAATAAATAATTAATCTAGCTTCTGTTAAGATGTGTTATCATGTTTTAAATTAGTGTTTGTGCCAAGTAGAACCTTTGGGAAGACTTGGGTGAAGTGTTTATGATCTTGCTGTAAAAAACAGAAACTTTAACGCTTACGAGATTAGCTACAATTTTTTACTGAGAGTACTTTTAGGTTGATTCTTTTTGAAGATGATTAATAGACAAATTCCTCACGTCCACAAATGTATTTCAGAACTTTGGAGTTACAGAAGTATACGTTTGATCCAGATTACTACAGACTGTTCTGTTTTTGACAGGTTCTGTTTTTCGTGTGTTGTTTGCTTATTTTGATGCATCTATGGCTAGTATCTGTTGGGGAACATAGTAATTTCAAAAAAATTCCTACGCACACGCAAGATCATGGTGATGCATAGCAATGAGAGGGGAGAGTGTTGTCCATGTACCCTCGTAGACCGAAAGCGGAAGCGTTAGAACAACGCGGTTGATATAGTCGTACATCTTCACGATCCGACCGATCCAAGTACCGAACGTACGGCACCTCCGAGTTCAGAACACGTTCATATCAATGACGTCCCGCGAACTCCGATCCAGCAGAGCTTCACGGGAGAGTTCCTTCAGCACAACGGCGTGATGACGGTGATGATGTTGCTACCGACGCAGGGCCTCACCTAAGCACCGCTACGATATGACCAAGGTGGAATATGGTGGAGGGGGGCACCGCACACGGCTGGGAGAGATCAACAGATCAACTTGTGTCTAGAGGTGCCCCTCTGCCCCCGCATATAAACGAGCAAGGGGGGAGAGGCGGCCGGCCAAGGAGGGCGTGCCAATGGGGGGGGGAGTCCTACTCCCATCAGGAGTAGGACTCCTCCTTTCCTTGTTGGAGTAGGAGAAGGGAAGGAAGGGAGAGAGGAGGAGAAGGAAAAAAGGGGGCGCCACCCCCCTCCTTGTCCAATTCGGACTAGAGGGGGAGGGGGTGCGCGGCTGCCCTACCCGCCCCTCCTCTTCTCCCACTAAGGCCCATGAGGCCCAATTAACTCCTCGGGGGGTTCCGGTAACCCCCCGGTACTCCGGTAAATGTTTGAAACCTCCCGAAACACTTCCGGTGTCCGAACATAGTCATCCAATATATCAATCTTTATGTCTCGACCATTTTGAGACTCCTCGTCATGTCCGTGATCACATCCGGGACTCTGACCTACCTTCAGTACATCAAAACACTAAAACTCATAATACCGATCGTCACCGAACTTTAAGCGTGTGGACCCTACGGGTTCGAGAACAATGTAGACATGACGGAGACACGTCTCCGGTCAATAACCAATAGCGGAACCTGGATGCTCATATTGGATCCTACATATTCTACGAAGATCTTTATCGGTCAAACCGCATAACAACATACGTTGTTCCCTTCTTCATTGGTATGTTACTTGCCCGAGATTCGATCGTCGGTATCTCAATACCTAGTTCAATCTCATTACCGGCAAGTCTCTTTACTCGTTCTATAATACATCATCCCGCAACTAACTCATTAGTTATAATGCTTGCAAGGCTTATAGTGATGTGTATTACCGAAAGTGGGCCAATGATACCTCTCCGACAATCGGAGTGACAAATCCTAATCTCGAAATACGCCAACTCAACAAGTACCTTCGAGACACACCTGAGAGCACCTTTATAATCACCCAGCTTATGTTGTGGCGTTTGGTAGCACACAAAGTGTTCCTCCCAGAACGGGAGTTGCATAATCTCATAGTCATAGGAACATGTATAAGTCATGAAGAAAGCAATAGCAACATACTAAACACTCAAGTGCTAAGCTAACGGAATGGGTCAAGTCAATCACATGATTCTCCTAATGATGTGATCCCGTTAATCAAGACAACTCATGTCTATGGCTAGGAAACATAACCATCTTTGATCAACGAGCTAGTCAAGTAGAGGCATACTAGTGACACTGTGTTTGTCTATGTATTCACACATGTATCATGTTTCCGGTTAATACAATTCTAGCATGAATAATAAACATTTATCATGATATAAGGAAATAAATAATAACTTTATTATTGCCTCTAGGGCATATTTCCTTCAGTCTCCCACTTGCACTAGAGTAAATAATCTAGTTCACATTGCCATGTGATTTAACATTAATAGTTCACATCTTTATGTGGTTAACACCCATAGTTCACATCGACATGTGACCAACACCCAAAGGGTTTACTAGAGTCAGTAATCTAGTTCACATCGCTATGTGATTAACACCCAAAGAGTACTAATGTGTGATCATGTTTTGCTTGTGAGATAATTTTAGTCAACGGGTCTGTCACATTCAGATCCATAAGTATTTTGCAAATTTCTATGTCTACAATGCTCTGCATGGAGCTACTCTAGCTAATTGCTCCCACTTTTAATATGTATCTAGATCGAGACTTAGAGTCATCCAGATCGGTGTCGAAGCTTGTATCGTCGTAACTCTTTACGATGAACTCTTTATCACCTCCATAACCAAGAAATATTTCCTTATTCCACTAAGGATAATTTTGACCGTTGTCCAGTGATCTACTCCCAGATCACTATTGTACCCTCTTACCAAACTCTTGGTGAGGTACACAATAGGTCTGGTACACATCATAGCATACTTTATAGAACCTATGACTGAGGCATAGGGAATGATTTTTCATTCTCTTTCTATTTTCTGCCGTGGTGGGGTTTTGAATCTGACTCAACTTCACACCTTGTAACACAGGCAAGAACCCTTTCTTTGCTTGATCCATTTTGAACTTTTTTCAAAACTTTATCAAGGTATGTGCTTTGTGAAAGTCCAATCAAGCGTCTTGATCTATCCCTATAGATCCTGATGCCCAATATATAAGCAGCTTCACCGGGGTCTTTCATTGAAAAACTCATTTCAAACACTCCTTTATGCTTTCCAGGAAATTCTACATCATTTCCGATCGACAATATGTCATTCACATATACTTATCAGAAAGGCTGTACTGCTCCCACTCACTTTCTTGTAAATATAGGCTTCACCGTAGGTCTGTATAAAACTATATGCTTTGATCAGATTATTAAAGTGTATATTCCAACTCCGAGATGCTTGCACCAGTCCATAGATGGATCGCTGGAGCTTTCATATTTTATTAGCACCTTTAGGAATGACAAAACCTTCTGATTGCATCATGTACAACTCTTCTTTAATAAATCCATTAAGGAATGCAGTTTTGTTTATCCATTTTCCAGATTTCATAAAATGCGGCAATTGCTACGAGTGAGAAAATCTCATCGTAGTCAACACCTTGAACTTTGTCAAAAACCCTTTTCGACAAGTCTAGCTTTGTAGATAGTAACACTACTATCAGCGTCCGTCTTCCTCTTGAAGATCCATTTATTTTCTTATGGCTTGCCGATCATCGGGCAAGTCAACCAAAGTCAACACTTTGTTCTCACACATGGATCCCATCTCAGATTTCATGGCCTCAAGCCATTTCGCGGAATCTGGGCTCATCATCGCTTCCTCATAGTTCGTAGGTTCGTCATGGTCAAGTAACATGACCTCCAGAACAGGATTCTGTACCACTCTGGTGCGGACCTTACTCTGGTTGACCTACGAGGTTCGGTAGTAACTTGATCTGAAGTTATATGGTCATCATCATTTGCTTCCTCACTAATTGGTGTAGGAGTCACAGGAACAGATTTCTGTGATGAACTACTTTCCAATAAGGGAGCATGTACAGTTACCTCATCAAGTTCTACTTTCCTCCCACTCACTTCTTTCGAGAGAAACTCCTTCTCTAGAAAGGATCCATTCTAGGCAACGAATGTCTTGCCTTCGGATCTGTGATAGAAGGTGTACCCAACTGTCTCCTTTGGGTATCCTATGAAGACACAATTCTCCGATTTGGTTTTGACCTTATCAGGATGAAACTTTTTCACATAAGCATCGCAACCCCAAACTTTAAGAAATGACAACTTTGGTTTCTTGCCAAACCACAGTTCATATGGTGTTGTCTCAATGGATTTAGATGGTGCCCTATTTAACGTGAATGCAGCTGTCTCTAATGCATAACCCCAAAACGATAGTGGTAAATCGGTAAGCGACATCATAGATTGCACCATATCTAATAAAGTACGATCACGATGTTTGGACACACCATTACGCTGTGGTGTTCCAGGTGGCGTGAGTTGCGAAACTATTCCGCATTGTTTCAAAGGAAGACCAAACTCGTAACTCAAATATTCTCCTCCACGATCAGATCGTAGAAACTTTATTTTCTTGTTATGATGATTTTCTACTTCACTCTGAAATTCTTTGAACTTTTCAAAATTTTCAGACTTATGTTTCGTTAAGTAGATATACCCATATCTACTCAAATCATCTGTGAAGGTGAGAAAATAACGATAGCCTCCGCGAGCCTCAACATTCATTGGACCACATACATCAGTATGTATGATTTCCAACAAATCTGTTGTTCGCTCCATTGTTCCGGAGAACGGAGTCTTAGTCATCTTGCCCATGAGGCATGGTTCGCAAGCATCAAGTGATTCATAATCAAGTGATTCCAAAAGTCCATCGGCATGGAGTTTCTTCATGCGCTTTACACCAATATGACCTAAATGGCGGTGCCATAAATAAGTTGCACTATCATTATTAACTTTGCATCTTTTGGTTCAATATCATGAATATGTGTATCACTACGATCGAGATCCAACAAACCATTTTCATTGGGTCTATAACCATAGAATGTTTTATTCATGTAAACAGAACAACAATTATTCTCTAACTTAAATGAATAACCGTATTGCAATAAACATGATCAAATCATATTCATGCTCAACGCAAACACCAAATAACATTTATTTAGGTTCAACACTAATCCCGAAAGTATAGGGAGTGTGCGATGATGATCATATCAATCTTGGAACCACTTCCAACATACATCGTCACTTCACCCTTAACTAGTTTCTGTTCATTCTGCAACTCCCGTTTTGAGTCACTACTCTTAGCAACTGAACCAGTATTAAATGCCGAGGGGTTGCTATAAACACTAGTAAAGTACACATCAATAACATCCAATATACCTTTGTTCACTTTGCCATCCTTCTTACCCACCAAGTATCTAGGGTAGTTCCACTTCCAGCGACCATTTCCTTTGCAGTAGAAGCACTCAGTCTCAAGCTTAGGTCTAGACTTGGGCTTTTTCACTTGAGTAGCAACTTGCTTGCCGTTCTTCTTGAAGTTCCCCATCTATACCTTTGCCCTTTTCTTGAAACTAGTGGTCTTTTCAACCATCAACACTTGATGCTCTTTCTTGATTTCTACCTTCATTGATTTCAACATCACAAAGAGCTTAGGAATCGTTTCGTTATTCCTTGCATATTATAGTTCATCACGAAGTTCTAGTAACTTGGTGATAGTGACTAGAGAACTCTGTCAATCATTATCTTATCTGGAAGATTAACTCCCACTTGATTCAAGAGATTGTAGTACTCATACATTCTGAGCACATGCTCACTAGCTGAGCTATTTGCCTCCATCTTGTAGGCAAAGTACTTGTCAAAGGTCTCATACCTTTCGACATGGGCGTGAGTCGGAAATACTAATTTCAACTCTTGGAACATCTCATATATTCCGTGGCGTTTCAAAAACGTCTTTGAAGCCTCGATTCTAATCCGTAAAGCATGGTGCACTAAACTATCAAGTAATCATCATATCGAGCTTGCCAAACGTTCATAACATCTGCATTTGCTCCTGCAATCGGTCTGTCACCTAGCGGTGCATCAAGGACATAATTCTTCTATGTAGCAATGAGGATAATCCTCAGAACACGGATCCAATCCGCATTATTGCTACTAACATCTTTCAACTTAGTTTTCTCTAGGAACATATCAAAAATAAAACAGGGGAGCTAAACGCGAGCTATTGATCTACAATATAGATATGCTAATACTACCAGGACTAAGTTCGTGATAAATTAAAGTTCAATTAATCATATTACTTAAGAACTCCCACTTAGATAGACATCCCTCTAATCATCTAAGTGATCACGTGACCCAAATCAACTAAACCATAACCGATCATCACGTGAAATGGAGTAGTTTTCAATGGTGAACATCACTATGTTGATCATATCTTCTATATGATTCACGCTTGTGACAACCTGGATTTTGCCTTCTCTCTTTTTACCGGACTTGCCTTCTCTCTCTTTCCGGACTTGGTTTTCATCGTGGTTTTTGCCCTGATTTGATTTGGATTTTTGGATCAATTCAAATGGGCTTGTCACTTGGGCATATCCTTGGCTTTCACCCAAGTGACCTATCTACCTTATTCCTCCCACAAATTCCCAAAATAATAAAATGAATATTTTTCCTAAAAGGAAAATATTCAGCTCATTTCAGAACTTTGTGCTCCAAAGCAACCTCAATTTTTCTTGCTCAGAAAAATCTGAGATAATTCCTAAATATTCTTAGGACCATGGCACATCTTCCCATGCAAAAATATTGCATCACTTTTTCTAATATTTTTGGTGTAGAAAATCTTTTCACTTCTGAACCAGAAATACACTTTGAACAGCAAGTGCATTCTTCCTTGAGCTTTTGGCCTTGAGATTTCTTGAGCTTAAAGACCTTCCTAAGAAACCCTAAACCCCAGGAGATTAGCCCTAATGGCCTTCTAGAAGGTGGCCAAACTTGGCGACCAAGTTTCTGACCAGAAACTTGCCAGCTCGGTAGAGTCGCATCTGGTCGGCCTGGGTATGATCCATCACCTCTCCTAGACGTAGCACTGCACGGTCGAGCTCGTAGACAAGGTTTGGCCGCTCCTTGCCGTCGTTTTGGCCATGCAAGCTTGGTGACCGCGCGAGGACACGGCGCTACCGACAAATGCCTCGACGCTGGCCTCGGCTGGCGCTTATGCTCTGCTTCGTGTGTGTGCATGCAAGCGCTTGCCTCCGACTCGCAGAACGTGCCACAACCCTCGACCCATCACCCATGACCCCTCCACAGGCGCTCGCCCGAGCTGAAGCCTTGACAAGCCCAGTCAAGTCGCGGCCAAAACGAGATAGTGCGCGCTTGTGCTTGTCCCCATCTCAAACCAGTGCTCTCTGTCTAGAATTTCTGGTGATTTTCAGAATGTGTTTTGACATTTATTTTTGTGGTTTTAAAATATTTTCAGAGGGAGGATCTTGCGTTGAAGCTAACCAGGAGGAGTGTAACCCTCCTCTACACTAAGGCAAGCCACATCATCATTTGGATGGTGTTATTTCAATATCTATGATTTTCTACTTGAATCTGAGTCTTTATTTGCATTTAAAATTTGATAAATTAATATGGTTAATTGCTAGTTGTTTTATGATGCTTGATATG
Organism: Aegilops bicornis; assembly: GCA_021605145.1. NCBI lineage: Eukaryota > Viridiplantae > Streptophyta > Magnoliopsida > Poales > Poaceae > Aegilops > Aegilops bicornis. The sequence continues at coordinate 482,855,262 of CM038673.1, read as the reverse complement.
CTTGTTTTAGCTTCTGGTTGAGTTCATAGAATTGTTTGGCTAAGTAGAGTAAGATTTTGCACTAGATATTTTGTTATGGAAAGTTATGGTAGCTATTTTTGCTAGTAATAGTTTTCAACTAAATGATGAACTAATAAAAATGTTGTTTGTAGATAAAAAGGAGTTATAACCAGAGAAGTTTCTGATCTTAGTATTGCAAGATAGTTATGTTGCTTGTATTGATCCATGCTTAAGAGTTGCTTGCTCTGTGTGACGAGTAGTTGCATGATTTCCGGTATGATGCCATGTTAGTAATAAAAAGTTTTCCTGAAAGTTAATACTTGAGTAAGTTCAACCTGAATATGATGTTGATCACATCATGGTGCCACTGAATCGGGTTTTTAATTCAATGCGTCCACATTTACCTAATGGGAAGGTCTTGATTCGGTCCTTTGTCGTGGCTCTCACGGTGCCTCCGTGAGGGAAGGTTATGGGCGTGCATACCCTGGCCCGGTGGCGCACATAACCTTGTGTGCTCGTTTTGTTTTTATGATACCTTGTCCCTGTTTGGGACCGTTTTGCCATGACGGTGGCCGTTGGTGTCTTTGGTAGACACGGGGCCACCCAAGACCTAGCCCTGAGAGGGAGATGGTCGGAGTGGCCGGGGAGAGTGCATGGCAAAGGGAGGGTTTCGTCGGAATACCTTGGTCCACCCGAATGGGAGTACGAGGCCAGGTGATTCTCAGTGTGGGTAAAGTGCGCTACCTCTGCAGAGTGTATTTAATCTATCGATAGCCGCGCCCTCGGTTATGGGGAAGACTCGGGAGTAAGTCACACCATGGATCAACTTATATAATTAATCTTGCAAACTAGTAATTGTTGTGATGCATTGTTTCATGGTGAACCTTGAACACTCGAGGTGTTCATGAGTGGTTGGTTTCAGGTGTGACCCCGGTGTGGTCACCGTTTGGTTACGAGGTAACCGTCTTGTAAGCGAGTCTGTGTGACTTGGTGCGCTGTTTGGTTGCTTTGCATAGCTTTGCATTTGTAGTAATTTCTCGCATTAATTTAACTTGATTAATTATCATGATATTGTCTGTCATCGTGCTTATGTTTGTTGTGAGCTTGCAAGTACATTCAATGTACTGACCTGGCGTGTCATGCCAGCTTTCAGGCAAGTTGATTCGCATCGGAGCGCATCTCGTGTCTAGGCCGTGTCCACGTTGGTGTCCATGTGCCATGGAGTTCCGCTATGTCGTTCTTCCACTGCCGCGTAGTTTCATGTAATCGAGGCCCCAGCCATGTTCATTAAATAATGTACATACTGTCCAGCAGCACCGTGTGTGCCGCTTGGCCTCGAATCTCGATGTAATATCGGACCTTTGTACTACTCTAGTATCAATAAAGCGGTTATTTTTGTACCATGTTGTTGTGTATTGCCAGAAGACTCGATCTCTGGGCTGGCAATGCAGGGTAAACCGGTTGCTCTAAGCCGGGGTGCCACAATGGTTGGTATCAGAGCCGCGTTGTTTGTAGGACACGCTAGACTGGTAGTGCGTTAGTAAAATGGTAGATAGTTTCGTTTGAGTGCCGGTAGACATAGGAATTGGTTGTTGCATTGCATGCATGAATTATTGTTGTTATTACTAACCATATGGTTTGTGAGTGTAGATGGCACCAGTACTGATCTTGTACCATCCTGAGCCAGCTCCATGCACATCGCCGCACCTGCTTCAGAACGTGTGGCGACGACTCTATGCAGAGGGTGCTGATCCAGAGTATCGGGTGTATCGCGAGCATCTGGCCGGTGCATTGTATGAGTATTATGCTGAGGTCACTCTACACCACAGTTCCCCATTCGGCGCTTACACTCGTTCGTCTAAGGGTGGTCTTGCTTCTACGCCATCTCAGGCGGTTCAGTTTACGGCTATCGAGGCTCTTGTAGACTTGCGCTACAATGAGGTTCGCATGCACACCCACCCTGGACTTTTCTTCTACCCATCTCTGCACGAGAATGGGCGTATCCGCTTTCCTTTGATTAATCCGGCGTGCGATCGTCCCACTAGCCACCTTGCACGCTACATCACCGCTAGCTATCTCCTTAACTACGAGTTAGCTCGGGAGCTCTCCCGCGCTCGCGCCGCTGCTCGTATAAGGAACCCTCTTCCCGCTGTCATCTACACTTCTGCTCCTTCCACCTCCGTTCCTACAACGACCTCGCAGGGTACCATTAACCCTTTGACGGTGAACCCTCGCAGCGCTACTGCTGCATGGTCTTCTCTTGTCGCTATTTCTGCCGCTCCTATGCTTATATCCCATCCCCCACCTGCCCCTGAGGGAGAGCCCTCACGGCAGCGCCAACGCACCTATCTTCCCCCGGAGGTCTCTACTATCAGTTTAGGATCTGGGTCCGGCTCAGGAGACGAGCCTGCAGCAGCACCATCTGAGCAGTAGATCGTTAGAGTATCGTGGTAGTGATGAGCATGATGTATGGTTGTAATCGCACTTGTCATGATGCGTAGTTTCCTGTACGAGGGTAGTAGACCCATTGCGATGTTTATTTTCATGTTGGGACTATGTATAATTATGTTGGACTCTTTTTTCGACTTGGTTTTATTCGCTGCTTTCTTCCAGGATTTGTCATTGGTTTTCCCCCCCTTTGGAATTTTTTCATCATTGTTGCTATGTATTGGGAAAAGCGAAAAATAGGATGCCGTGTGGAGGCAGCAGTCAATAAGCCGGTGAGGATGTCCCTGTCCGTCGTTCCGCAAGACAGGCAGGACATTCCCTTGAACCATACCAGCCACCTCCACCTCCACCGCCACAACCGCCTTCCACCGAGCAAATCCTGCGAATGTTTGAAGAAAGAAGGAGCAATGATCAACTGGAAATACTGAAAAGTGTACAAGTTATGGTTGGGCAGAATGGAAACCAGAATGGCCATCATTCCAAGCTATCAGATTTTCAGCGAACCAAGCCTCCCAGTTTCAGCCATGCTATTGATCCTTTGGACGCCGACGACTGGCTAAGGACTATTGAAAGAAAACTGGAAATTGCTCACACAGACGACGGAGACAAGGTTCCCTTCGCAACACATTATCTCGAAGGAGTTTCCGCTATATGGTGGGATAATGCCAAAGCAATATGGCCTGCCGACGAGGAAATTACTTGGACAAAATTCAAGGATCATTTCCGCAAATATCATATTCCCACCGGAGTCATGAAGATCAAGCAACGCGAATTTCTCGCTCTCACTCAAGGCAGCATGACCATCGCCGAGTATATCACCGAGTATCTGAATAAATTCAACCATCTGGCCCGCTATTCTCTCCATGATGTGGCCACAAAAGAGCGGAAGATCGACCGATTCCTTGGAGGCCTACATCAACATCTCTGGTGCACTCTCAGTATGTTTGATTTCCCGGACTTCCTGACTCTGGTGAACAAGGCCCTCATCGCCGAGAGGGAACACACGCTCCTGCACGACATCAAGCCAGCTGCTAATGACCAAAAGCGCAAATTCGAGCCCAAGAAGGATATGCAACCAGTGCAAAAGGCTCGTACATGGCAACAGACTCAGGTGGAGTACAAACCCAATTGGCAGAAGAACGTCAACAAGACTACTACACAAGTCAAGAATGTCGTGACCAGCCCGGTCTTGTGACGATTGCCGGACAACAATTCATGCTTCAGCTATGGTCAAACCGGACACTACGCCCGACAGTGTCCCAAGAACACCAAGCACGTCGCTCCATTTCAGCCGCAAGACAACTACATGGAGCAGTATTCCGCCCCCGATATAATCCAAGGGCAAGTTCATCACATCTCCACAGACGAAGCCCAAGAGGACCCGGAAGTCGTCATTGGTATGTTTCTCATTAACGACATACCCGCTGTAATTCTATTTGACTCGGGGGCTTCCCACTATTTTATTTCGTGGAGTTTTGCTTCCCAAAACAATTTCTCTTGCTCGATTTTGGGAAAACACATGCTGGTACAATCCCCGGGATCCCTCCTCAGAAGCAATCTAAATGCGCGAAATTTGGAGATTGACATCAAGGGCATCAAGTTTCCAACATCGTTGATAATCATCGATTCCAACAAATTGGATGTCATTCTGGGCATGAATTGGTTAACCCAATACCAAGTCTGCATCAGCTGTGTGACCAGAGAAGTTACCGTGAAAAATATGGAAGGTCGCACTACCAGTTTTTATGCCCACAAGTGCATCCCCACGAAGGATATGGTTTTTGCAGCCGTGACAGAAGAGGTGGAATTAATCCCAGTGGTCAGTGAGTATCCAGATGTATTTCCTGAAGAATTGCATGGCATGCCACCAGACCGGGAATTGGAGTTCGCTATTGACCTAGTGCCTGGAACCACCCCGATACATATGAAAATATTATCGGATGCCCTCCTCAGAATTGGTGGAATTAAAGAAACAACTGGATGAGATGCTGCAAAAAGGATACATTCGTCCAAGCTCTTCCCCATGGGGATCGCCAGTAATCTTCGTGGACAAAAAGGATGGCAGTCTACGAATGTGTGTAGACTATCGACAACTGAATGACGTCACCATTAAAAACAAGTATCCACTACCGAGGATTGACGATCTGTTTGATCAACTCGGTGGGGCCAAAGTATTCTCAAAGATTGATTTGAGGACGGGATATCATCTACTCAAGATTAAGAAGGAATATATTCCTAAGACCGCGTTCACCACTCGGTACGGTCTTTAAGAATACACTGGTATGTCCTTCGGCCTCACCAACGCTCTTGCATTCTTGATGCATATGATGAACAAGGTGTTTATGGACTTCTTGGACACGTTTGTGGTGGTGTTCATTGATGACATCCTCATTTACTCCAAAAGCAAGGACGAACATAAGGAACATCTTCACGCAGTTCTGCAACAGCTTCGCGATCATCAATCAGATGCCAAATTCAGCAAATGTGAGTTTTGGCTCCATCAAGTGGGATTCCTCGGACATATCCTCTTGGCAGAAGGAATCTCGGTGGACCCAAGCAAGGTAAAAGATGTACTTGATTGGTCCGCACCCACCACCGTCTCAGAAATCCGGAGTTTCCTTGGACTGGCCGGATATTATCGCCGTTTAACGAAGGATTTTCCAAGATCGCCAAGCCAATGACTGAGCTCCTCAAGAAGGACAAGAAGTTCGTATGGACCAAGATCGCGAACGGAGCTTCAATGAGTTAAAACCAGGTGACATCGGCACCGTATTAACTCTTCCGGATATCTACCGTAGTTTCGATGTTTACCGTGGCGCCTCGAGAAAAGGACTGGGGTGTGTACTCATGCAAGATGGCAAAGTGGTGGCCTATGCATCTCGCCAATCGCGACAACATGAAGGAAACTATCCTACTCATGATTTGGAATTGGCGCGATGGTGCATGCTTTGAAAATCTGGAGACATTATCTGATTGGAAAGAACTGCCAGATATTCACCGACCATAAAAGTCTCAAGTATATATTCACTCAGCCCGACTTGAACCTTCGACAGCGAAGATGGCTCGAGTTGATTAAGGACTATGACCTCAGAATATATTATCACCCGGGCAAAGCTAATGTGGTGGCTGACGCCCTCAGCCGCAAACCAGCCAACCTCAATGCTCTAATGGATTCCTTGCCTCCAGAGCTCTATGAAGAAATAATGCAGCTAAATCTGGTAATCACCGATGCCCGTCTTACCAATATATTGGAAGTTGCTCCTACTCTCGAAGAAGAAATCCGCAGAGCTCAAGCGGATGAGAAGGTGTTACGGATATATGTTCAGAAGCTGCACCAAGGGCAAGCACCTGATTTCACTACGGATCAGCAAGGTTCACTAAGGTTCTTGTCGGTGTTCTGGGAACGGGGTTCCCAGACTTTTCTGCCTGCGGCCTGCGGCATGGCTCAAGTGGTGGCCCAGTACGGCCCATCTTCATCAGCACAAGACTCAAGACCCTCGCGAGGGGCTAAGCCTCGCGGGGAGGACGGTGCAAGACTTCCTCAGGAATGGCCTCGCCAGGCAGGCTCGCGAGAAGGCGGAGAGATCAAGGCGGGGTACCTCGCGAGGTGCTCGTGACGTAAGCCATGACGATCGAGACTAGTCGGGCGCCGGCCTGTGCAGTGTCCTTGTTTCCTCTTTGGTGCAAAGGGGGCAAGCGCAGGCGTGGAGTACCGAGGCATCAGGCAAAGGTTGCCATTTCAGTGCAACGAGACCATGACCAGCAGAGCGGCATGACGGAGGTCACCGTGGAGCCCAAGACGGCGTTATCGCCAGCACCTTTGGCAGCCGAAGACCAACTTTAGTCAGGATAACATGTACTAGATGTTCCCCTTCAAAATGGCCATTGTTGGCGCCCTTCCCGCTCAATATTTGGGAAGAGGCCCAGGGCCTCTATAAATAGGACTAGCCACCACAGTAGGAAGAGAGAACCCCCCCCCCCCCGGTCGAGAGCTCATCAGATAGAGAGGCGATCGAACTCACCCAAGCAGTTCATCGCACCAGCTCAAGAACACCTCTCGCGAGGTTGTTCATCCCTTGTACTGTTCATCATCAGCCCCTGAGGCAATCCACCACACCACACACTGGAGTAGGGTATTACACCACAACGGTGGCCCGAACCAGTATAAATCTTTCGTCCCTCGTGCTGTTCATCATTTAGCTAGATTCTCGCGGGACGATCGGACGTAGATTGGTAGGGGAGAGATCTTCATGCGCACCCCAGAGTTCGAACCTTAAGGGTCTGCCGGAACCCAACATCCGACAGTTCCGAGGAAGAGTTTGCATACCCAACCAAGATAGTCTGAAGAAGAAAATATTGGCGGAAGCACATGAAGCACCATATTCAATTCATCCCGGTGGTACCAAGATGTATGAGGATCTTCGTCAGATATTTTGGTGGGATGGAATGAAGAAATACATCGCATAATTTGTGGCCTGCTGCGATATCTGCAATAAGGTAAAGACGGAACACCAAAAACCCGCCGGACTCCTCCAGCCTCTGCCGGTATCCCAATGGAAATGGGACGATATTTGCATGGATTTCATCACCGGATTACCAAGGTCTCATCGAGGAAACGACGCGATATGGGTCATAGTGGACACTCTAACCAAGGTGGCACACTTCCTACCCATCCGGACCACATACCGTGCAAATCAACTTGCACAGCTGTATGTATCAAGAATCGTCAGTCTGCATGGAGTACCCAAGACTATCACCTCCGACGAGGGATCTCTATTCACATCCGCATTTTGGTCCCGAATTCATCAAGCCTTGGGGACCGCTCTGAAGTACAGCACGGCTTACCATCCTCGCATGACGGATGGACTGAGCGAGTAAATCAAATACTTGAAGATATGCTCCGGGCATGTACATTGGCCCAAGGAACCCAAAGGAAGACTATGCGCCCCTACGCCGAGTTTTCCTACAACAACAGTTTCCAGGCCAGCTTAAAGATGTCACCCTATGAAGCCCTGTATGGCCGGAAATGCCGCACCCCCTTAAATTGGTCTCAAACCGGAGATAGCCGTATTTTCAGGACTGATTTATGCTCGAAGCAGAGAAGCAAGTCAAGGAAATCCGAGACAGACTGCAACTGGCCAAATCCCGACAAAAGAGCTACTATGATGCCAAACATCGTCAGATCAGCTTCGAACCCGGAGAACACGTATATCTCCGAGTCACCCCTATGAAAGGAGTCAAGAGGTTTCAGACCCGAGGAAAATTGGCACCCAGATATATCGGTCCATTCCCCGTCATGGCCAGAGTTGGAACAGTTGCCTACCAGTTGGAATTGCCACCAGAATTGTCAGAAGTACACAACGTGTTTCACATATCACAGCTAAGAAGATGCATCTCACCACCGGAGAAAAGGACTAATATGTCAGAGATAGAATTGGCTAAGGATTTGACTTATGAGGAAAAGCCAATCAGAATATTGGATCAGACAGAAAGGGTCACTCGCAGGAAAGAGATAATATTTTACAAGGTTCAGTGGGAGCATCACACCGAAGAAGAAGCAGCCTGGGAAAGAGAGGAATTTTTAAGGACTGCATACCCAGAATGGTTTTCCCAAACAACCGAATCTCGAGGACGAGATTCATCCTAAGTGAGGGAGGTTTGTGACAGCCTGGATATAGCCTTCTCTCTTTTTACCGGACTTGCCTTCTCTCTCTTTCCGGACTTGGTTTTCATCGTGGTTTTTGCCCTGATTTGATTTGGATTTTTGCATCAATTCAAATGGACTTGTCACTTGGGCATATCCTTGGCTTTCACCCAAGTGACCTATCTACCTTATTCCTCCCACAAATTCCCCAAATAATAAAATTAATATTTTTCCTAAAAGGAAAATATTCATTTTTCTCTCTTAAGCTCATTTCAGAACTTTGTGCTCCAAAGCAACCTCAATTTTTCTTGCTCAGAAAAATCTGAGATAATTCCTAAATACTCTTAGGACCATGGCACATCTTCCCATTCAAAAATATTGCATCACTTTATGTAATATTTTTGCTGTAGAAAATCTTTTCACTTCTGAACCAGAAATGCACTTTGTACAGCAGGTGCATTTTTCCTTGAGCTTTTGGTCTTGAGATTTCTTGAGCTTAAAGACCTTCCTAAGAAACCCTAAACCCCAGGATACTAGCCCTAATGGCCTTCTAGAAGGTGGCCAAACTTGGCGACCAAGTTTCTGACCAGAAACTTGCCAGCTTGGTAGAGTCGCGTCTGGTCGGCCTGGGTATGATCCATCACCTCTCCTAGACGTAGCACTGCACGGTCGAGCTCGTAGACAAGGTTTGGCCGCTCCTGGCCGTTGTTTTGGCCATGCCATCTTGGTGATCGCACGAGGACACGGCGCCTGGTAGCGTCTCGACGCGCTCTGGCTGGCGCTTTGCGTTCTGTTTCGCGCGTGTGCATGCAAGCGCTCGCCTCCAACTGCCGCAACATGCCACAACCCTCAACCCATCACCCATGACCCCTCCCTGGCGCTCGCCGACGCCGGAGTCGCCGTTGCAAGCCCGGTCAAGTCGCGGCCAAAACGGCACAGTGCGTGCGTGTGCTTGTCCCCATCTCAAACCGCCTCATGTCCTCGGCCGCGAGCGTGGGCAAGCGCCGGCGTTGACGCTGCACCCTGTCCCCTCGCGTTGGAGCCTCTCGTCAATGTTCGCCGCGTGTCCAGAGCGCTCCGGCGGCGACACGTCACCCCCCAGGATTTTCTATTTATTCAAATTTAATTCAGAAATTTGACTAAACTTTGACCAGCCACCATTTCTAAACCATAAGTCCTAATGAATTGATTATTTTTGCATTGTCTTTGTTACAGAAAGATCTAGCAGCACACCAAAAGGTGGATTTTTCCTTACTTTCTAGAATTTCTGGTGATTTTCATAATGTGTTTTGACATTTATTTTTGTGGTTTTAAAATATTTTCAGAAGGAGGATCTTGCCTTGAAGCTAACCAGGAGGAGTGTGACCCTCCTCTGCACTAAGGCAAGCCACATCATCATTTGGATGGTGTTATTTCAATATCTATGATTTTCTACTTGAATCTGAGTCTTTATTTGCATTTAAAATTTGATAAATTAATATGGTTAATTGCTAGTTGTTTTATGATGCTTGATATGCTTGTTTTAGCTTCTGTTGAGTTCATAGAATTGTTTGGCTAAGTAGAGTAAGATTTTACACTAGATATTTTGTTATGGAAAGTTATGGTAGCTATTTTTGCTAGTAATAGTTTTCAACTAAATGATGAACTAATAAAAATGTTGTTTGTAGATAAAAAGGAGTTATAACCAGAGAAGTTTCTGATCTTAGTATTGCAAGATAGTTACGTTGCTTGTATTGATCCATGCTTAAGAGTTGCTTGCTCTGTGTGACGAGTAGTTGCATGATTTTCGGTATGATGCCGTGTTAGTAATAAAAAGTTTTCCTGAAAGTTAATACTTGAGTAAGTTCAACCTGAATATGATGTTGATCACATCATGGTGCCACTGAATCGGGTTTTTAATTCAGTGCGACCACATTTACCTAATTGGAATGTCTTGATTCAGTCCTTTGTCGTGGCTCTCACCGGTGCCTCCCGCGAGGGAAGGTTATGGGCGTGCATACCTGGCCCAAAGAGGCGCACATAACCTTGTGTGCTCGTTTTGTTTTTATGGTACCTTGTTCCTGTTTGGGACCGTTTTGCCACGACGGTGGCCGTTGGTGTCTTTGGTAGACACGGGGCCACCCAAGACTTAGCCCTGAGAGGGAGATGGTCGGAGTGGCCGGGGAGAGTGCATGGCAAAGGGAGGGTTTCGTCGGGATATTTTGGTCCACCCGAATGGGAGTGCGAGGCCATGTATTCCGTAGTGTGGGTAAAGTGCGCTACCTCTGCAGAGTGTATTTAATCTATCGATAGCCGCGCCCTCGTTATGGGCAAAACTCGGTAGTAAGTCACACCATGGATCAACTTTTATAATTAATCTTGCAAACTAGTAATTGTTGTGATGCATTGTTTCGTGGTGAACCTTGAACACTCGAGGTGTTCATGAGTGATTGGTTTCAGGTGTGACCCCGGTGTGGTCACCGTTTGGTTACGAGGTAACCGTCTGGTAAGCGAGTCCGTGTGACTCGGTGCGCTGTTTGGTTGCTTTGCATAGCTTTGCATTTGTAGTAATTTCTCACATTAATTTAACTCGATTAATTATCATGATATTGTCTGTCATTGTGCTTATGTTTGTTGTGAGCTTGCAAGTACATTCAATGTACTAACCTAGTGTGTCATGCCAGCTTTCAGGCAAGTTGATTCGCATCGGAGCGCATCTTGTGTCTAGGCCGAGTCCACGTCGGTGTCCCTATGCCATGGAGTTCCGCTACGTCGTTCTTCCGCTGCCGCGTAGTTTCGTGTGATCGAGGCCCCAACCATGTTCATTAAAAAATGTACATACTGTCCAGCAGCACCGTGTGTGCCTCTTGGCCTCGAATCTCGATGTAATATCAGACCTTTGTACCACGCTAGTATCAATAAAGCGGTTATTTCTGTACCATGTTGTTGTGTATTGCCAGAAGACTCGATCTCTGGGCTGGCAATGCAGGGTAAACCGGTTGCTCTGAGCCGGGGTTCCACAACGCTCGACCTTTCGGTCTCCAGTGTTCCGAGGCCATATCTCCATATGCTAGGCTCGTCAAGTTTAACCCGAGTATTCTGCGTGTGCAAAACTGTCTAGCACCCGTTGTATTTGAACGTAGAGCTTATCACACCCGATCATCACGTGGTGTCTCAGCACGAAAAACTTTCGCAACGGTGCATACTCAGGGCGAACACTTATACCTTGAAATTAAGTGAGGGATCATCTTATAATGCTACCGTCGATCTAAGCAAAATAAGATGAATAAAAGATAAACATCACATGCAATCAATATAAGTGATATGATATGGTCATCATCATCTTGTGCTTGTGATCTCCATCTCCGAAGCACCGTCATGATCACCATCGTCACCGGTGCGACACCTTGATCTCCATCATAGCATCGTTGTCGTCTCGCCAACTATTGCTTCTACGACTATCGCTACCGCTTAGTGATAAAGTAAAGCATTATAGGGCGATTGCATTGCATACAATAAAGCGACAACCATATGGCTCCTACCAGCTGCCGATAACTCAGTTACAAAACATGATCATCTCATACAATAAAATATATCATCATGTCTTTACCATATCACATCACAACATGCCCTGCAAAAACAAGTTAGACGTCCTCTACTTTGTTGTTGCAAGTTTTACGTGGCTGCTACGGGCTAAGCAAGAACCGTTCTTACCTACGCATCAAAACCACAATGATAGTTCGTCAAGTTAGTGTTGTTTTAACCTTCTCAAGGACCGGGCGTAGCCACACTCGGTTCAACTAAAGTTGGAGAAACTGACACCCACCAGCCACCTGTGTGCAAAGCACGTCGGTAGAACCAGTCTCGCGTAAGCGTACGCGTAATGTCGGTCCGGGCCGCTTCATCCAACAATACTGCCGAACCAAAGTATGACATGCTGGTAAGTAGTATGACTTGTATCTCCCACAACTCACTTGTGTTCTACTCGTGCATATAACATCTACGCATAAACCTGGCTCGGATGCCACTGTTGGGGAATGTAGTAATTTCAAAAAAATTCCTACGCACACGCAAGATCATGGTGATGCATAGCAACGAGAGGGGAGAGTGTTGTCCATGTACCCTCGTAGTCCGAAAGCGTAAGTGTTAGCACAACGCGGTTGATGTAGTCGTACGTCTTCACGATCCAACCGATCCAAGTACCGAACGTACGGCACCTCCGAGTTCAGCACATGTTCAACTCGATGACGTCCCATGAACTCCGATCCAGCAGAGCTTCACGGGAGAGTTCCTTCAGCACGACGGCGTGATGACGGTGATGATGTTGCTACCGATGCAGGGCTTCGCCTAAGCACCGCTACGATATAACCGAGGTGGAATATGGTGGAGGGGGCACCGCACACGGCTGGGAGAGATCAACATATCAACTTGTGTCTAGAGGTGCCCCTTCCCCCGTATATAAAGGAGCAAGGGGGAGAGGCGGCTGGCCAAGGAGGGCGCGCCAAGGGGGGGAGTCCTACTCCCACCGGGAGTAGGACTCCTCCTTTCCTTGTTGGAGTAGGAGAAGGGAAGGAAGGGAGAGAGGAGGAGAAGGAAAAAGGGGGGCGCCCCCCTCCTTGTCCAATTCAGACTAGAGGGGGAGGGGGCGCACGGCTGCCCTAGCCGCCCCTCCTCTTCTCCCACTAAGGCCCATGAGGCCCAATTAACTCCCCGGAGGGTTCCGGTAACCCCCCGGTACTCCGGTAAATGTCTGAAACCTCGCGAAACACTTCCGATGTTCGAACATAGTCATCCAATATATCAATCGTCATGTCCGTGATCACATCTGGGACTCTGAACTACCTTCGGTACATCAAAACACTAAAACTCATAATACCGATCGTCACCAAACTTTAAGCGTGCGGACCCTACGAGTTCGAGGATAGTGTAGACATGACCGAGACACGTCTCCGGTCAATAACCAATAGCGGAACCTGGATGCTCATATTGGCTCCTACATATTCTACGAAGATCTTTATCGGTCAAACCGCATAACAACATACGTTGTTCCCTTTGTCATCGGTATGTTACTTACCCGAGATTCGATCGTTGGTATCTCAATACCTAGTTCAATCTCGACAAGTCTCTTTACTCGTTCCGTAATACATCATCCCGTAACTAACTCATTAGTCACAATGCTTGCAAGGCTTATAGTGATGTGCATTACCGAGTGGGCCCAGAGATACCTCTCTGACAATCGGAGTGACAAATCCTAATCTCGAAATACGCCAAATCATGTTTCCGGTTAATACAATTGTAGCATGAATAATAAACATTTATCATGATATAAGGAAATAAATAATATCTTTATTATTCCCTCTAGGGCATATTTCCTTCAGTATCGGGGGGGGGGGGGGGGTATGAACCATACATAAGTTGGAATACAGTAGGTTTAACACCGATATAAATAAATAATGAGTTCATTACAGTACCTTATGGTGGTGATTTGTTTTCTTATACTAACGGAGCTCATGAAATTTTCTGTTGAGTTTTGTGTTGTGAAGTTTTCAAGTTTTGGGTAAATATTTGATGGATTATGGAATAAGGAGTGGCAAGAGCCTAAGCTTGGGGATGCCCAAGGCACCCCAAGGTAAAATTAAAGGACAACCAAAGCCTTTGCTTGGGGATGCCTCGGAAGGCATCCCTCTTCGCCTTCGCTTCATCGGTAACTTTACTTGAGGCTATATTTTTATTGACCACATGATATGTGTTTTGCTTGGAGCATCTTGTATGATTTGAGTATTTGCTTTTTAGTTTACCACAATCATCCTTGCTGTACACACCTTTTGGGAGAGACACACATGAATCGGAATTTATTAGAATACTCTACGTGCTTCACTTATATCTTTTGAGTTAGATAATTTTGCTCTAGTGCTTCACTTATATCTTTTTAGAGCACGGTGGTGGTTTTGTTTTATAGAAATAATTAATCTCTCATGCTTCACTTATATTATTTTGAGAGTCTTTTTGAACAGCATGGTAGTTTGCTTTGGCTATAAAATTAGTCCTAATATGATGAACATCCAAGATGGGTATAATAAAAACTATCATATAAAGTGCATCGAATACTATGAGAAGTTTGATACTTGTAATTGTTTTGAAATATGAAGATGGTGATATTAGAGTCATGCTAGTTGAGTAGTTGCGAATTTGAGAAATACTTGTTCTAAAGTTTGTGATTCTCGTAGCATGCACGTATGGTGAACCGTTATGTGATGAAGTCGGAGCATGATTTATTTATTGATTGTCTTCTTTATGAGTGGCGGTCGGGGACGAGCGATGGTCTTTTCCTACCAATCTATCCCCCTAGGAGCATGCGCGTAGTACTTCGTTCCGATAACTAATAAATTTTTGCAACAAGTATGTGAGTTCTTTATGACTAATGTTGAGTCCATGGATTATACGACTCTCACTCTTCCACCATTGCTAGCCTCTCTAATACCGCGCACCTTTCGCCGGTATCATACAACCACCATATACGTCCCTCAAAACAGCCACCATACCTACCTATTATGGCATTTCCATAGCCATTCCGAGATATATTGCCATGCAACTTACCACCGTTCTATTTATTATGACACGTTTCATCATTGTCATATTGCTTTGCATGATCATGTCGTTGACATCGTATTTGTGGCAAAGCCACCTTTATAATTTTTTCATACATGTCACTCTTGATTCATTGCATATCCGGTACATCACGGAGGCATTCACATAGTCATATTTTGTTCTAAGTATTGATTTTTGAGTTGTAAGTAAATAAAAGTGTGATGATTATCATTATTAGAGCATTGTTCCAAGTGAGGAAAGGATGATGGAGACTATGATTCCCCCACAAGTCGGGATGAGACTCCGGACGAAAAAAAAGAGGCCATAAAAAACAGAAAAAGGCCCAAATGAAAAAAATGAGAGAAAAATGAGAGGACGGACAATGTTACTATCCTTTTACCACACTTGTGCTTCAAAGTAGCACCATAATCTTCATAATAGAGAGTCTCCTATGTTGTCACTTTCATATACTAGTGGGAATTTTACATTATAGAACTTGGCTTGTATATTCCAATGATGAGCTTCCTCAAAATGCCCTAGGTCTTCGTGAGCAAGCGAGTTGGATGCACACCCACTTAGTTTCTTTTGTTGAGCTTTCATACACTTATAGCTCTAGTGCATCCATTGCATGGCAATCCCTACTCACTCACATTGACATCTATTGATGGGCATCTCCATAGCCCGTTGATACGCCTAGTTGATCTGAGACTATCTTCTCCTTTTTGTCTTCTCCACAACCACCCTTTTATTCCACATATAGTGATTTGTCCATGGCTCATCACTACAAAAAAATACACTTCCGTGATGATACGTGTTTGTCACAGTAGGTCGCGTTTTCTGTCATGCATGTACATCCATGACGATTTTATGACAGAATCAAGATAGTCATACCGTCTTTGTCGTACAAGTGTTCCATGACATTACCAAAATTATCATCACGAAGTGTCCGGTTCCATGACGATAAATCGCGTCACGTAAGTGCTTTTCACAAGGGTGACCGACACGTGGCATCCACCGTAACGGAACGCCGTTCAGCTATCGGGTCGGGTTTTGGATCCGATAACCCGTTAACAGCCCCGACCAATGGGGATTTTCCACGTGTAAAATTATCATTGGCTGGAGGAAACACGTGTCTGCTCATTGTTGGGACAGATGTCATCCACTCATTGGACGTAAGGCGCCTATGATACGTCGACACATGGCACGGCCCAACAGAGGCCCATTCCTGTGAAAAGGCCAGCCCGTTTGACTTGGTCAAAAGATGGCAGGCCGGCCCATGGAAATCCTATTAACGGCATGTTCGCATATAGCCCATTTACAGCCCGCTAACCGAAGGTACGTTACGCCCTATCAGAATTAGGCCCAGTAGCATCATCTGGGCCATCCAATATGATTCCAGCCCGTTTTCACTTCTGGCGCATGTATGGCCCATGATGTCTTTCGGCCCATATGAGGCCCTATGTAACTCTTAGCCTATTAACGGCCCATGGTGAAACTGGCCCATAATGAACAGTGTATCACTTTACACCCATTAACGGCCCATGGTGAACCGGCCCGTAATGAACGATGTATCACTTTATACCCATTAACGTCCGTTATTCCGTTGGGCCGTTTCCAGCCCATGTTATCTTTCGGCCTTCTCGAGCCCATTTATTCTTGGGCTCATTTCAAAGATTCGTTTACTTACGGCCCGTTCGTCATTTTTACGCTTGTGGGCCAAATTCAACCGTGGTTACAATCGGCCCGTTTGTGGTCCATTAATACGTTGGGCCGTTTTCATAGCATCATCAAATACGGCCTATTAACGATGGCCTGTTAGTGTCGGCCCATGAACGGACGATTCCAACTCTAGCCCGTTTACGGCCATAATGCGGTCTCTTTGGCCCATGTTTGGCCAATCAATCATACGGCCCGTATAAGGCCCATTGATGATACGGCCTGTAGAAGGCCCATTGTTTCTACGGCCCGTAGAAGGCCCATTGTTTCTACGGCCCATAGAAGGCCCATCGCTTTCTCTGACCAAGGGAGGCCCAAAGGTCACTACAAGAAATATTAGCCCATGGTTATTGTGGCCTAGTTTTAAAAATAGGTTATTGCATCCACTGGCAAACCGCGGAAAAAGAACTGCAATGACTACAAGCAAACAAATAAACAAGACAACAAGGAAATAAATAAGCAAGCAACTAACACTAGGCTATCACGGCTATTACACATATTACATCCACTGGGCATCAAAGTTCGCCACCAGTGAAAATATAGGGAACAAAGCAGCATATCATATACACTTGTTGTCAAAGTTGGCGACCAGCGCAAATAAACAACGTGGCAAAACAAATCCAGAACTAAAACCACTTCAGAAGATCTCAAGAAACAATATCCTGGGTACCCATAATGCTGGCAAGATGCTTAGCAAGCTTATTAACTTTCTCTTGTTTGGCGCTTAAATCCTCCGGTAACTTCTTTGTTGCACCGGAAAATATGCATCTGAATTCTGCAGGACTTCCTCAGTCCTTCACTTCTGTCAGCAAAGACATCTCGATCGATGTCTTTCAACTTGAAGTTGAGACTCAAGAAGACGAACTGATTCAGGCAGCGAGTTCGAAGAGCTTGTGCCAGCAGTAGTGACCAGTAACTCGAATACTACATCAAGACATGACTTTTGGGTTCCCTCACTGTCGTCAAGATAGTTTTTATCAGCTTTCTTGGAGACCAACAGGGATGTCTCACTATCTTGAACCTTATCTGCATTACTTCCTTTACCATTAGATAACGCTGCATCGTTTCTCCAATATTTTGTCCGCATTCTAAAAGAGAAACAAGCGAGACACATCACATGTTTACCATGTTGTATATGAAACTCATTTTGGTAAATGAGTTCAGTAGTAAAGTGGACGGGATAACGATGAAACAAACATATATCTATGTACCATGGTCACTTTATGGTCTATATCATTCTAGTTTTTGTTGCCAAATCAAGATAGAGACACAGTTCAAATAATATTGTTCAAGACAAAGCAGAATAGATAGAATATAAGTGTGGGTAACTATAGAGCAATAACAACACTTGTAATGTGCATGACATGAGAACATAACTGTTTATGGGCCATTTTCATTTCTGCTCCTAACTCGAACCACCTACTCGGATTTGCCCCTAATTTCAAGGCATGCTCAAATTTGCCCCTCTGCCGTTAAGTCACTACTCAGTAATGCCCTTCCGTCCAGTCAAAGGCCTTTGACCGTTAGAGGCCCTTGTGTACTGTAGCAGACGGAAAGTGCTACAGTATTGGACGGAAAGTGCTACAGTGCTGTACGGAAGGGCATTTCTGAGCAATGACTTAACGGTGGAGGGGTAAATTTGAGCATGCTTCAAAATTAGGGGCAAATCTGAGTAGTGGGTTCGAGTTAGGGGCACAGATGTAAATGTCCCACTGTTTATTGAATTGAAACTGAAATCAACATAGAGCAGGTTACAACAGCAAACCAGTTAAAGAAACAGGTTTAAAACATACCTGTTGCGCCATTGGAGTTCCAATTCCATCCTTCAAATTTGAAAATAGTTGGTATGAGTAAATACGGTAATGCAACCGCAAAGGAGTATGAACCATAGCTACAAAACCTGACCTGAGAACAAATCTTCTTCTCCTTTAAGCGTTGAGTTGGGATTCGGAGTGGTGGTCCTCGTGCTTTGGGCACTGCAATTCCCTTACTAACTGCTCGTGTTTGGGTGCTCTGTGGTGGAGACGATGTTGTGTCAACTGGAACTGGGTTACTATCTGCAGGGGTTGGGGTTAGAAGGGGTGTGGCTGGTTCTCTGTCCAACTGGGTAGAGGTACAATCTGTGAGAGTCTGGGTTATGCGTGGTGGATCTGGTCCTTGGGCAAGTACAACCGTGGTTCTATCTGCATCAACTGGTAGCACTATCTTTTCTGAAGACCGTGTTGTTACTCCCTTAGATACTGCCATCACTCTCTCCAATTCAAATGGCTGATAAACAAGAAAAGTAATTGAAAGTATAGATGATAGACAGGTGCAATGGATAGTGGGGAATAAAAGAGGGCATGAAATAATTCATATTTATGTTGTCTAACCAAACAGGATAGCATGACACAATTTCACATATATGATGGCTAACTAAACAGGATAGCATGACACAATTTCACATTATGATGGCTAACTAAAAAGATGGAAAGACATAGTTCAAAATATGAGACTATGTAAACAGGATGACATGACATAACTATATAATGTGTTTATTAAATAGGTTGGCATGCCATAATTCACATACATTCACGGATAGAATGCCATAATTCAAAATATGATGACTGTAAACACTAAACAGGATGAGATGATATAACTATATGATGTCTTTATTAAATGGGTTGCCATTCCATAATTCTGATAGATGATGTGTATGTACTATGTAAACATGATGGCATGATATAATTCAAATATATGATTTATATAGTAAGCGAGTAAGCAGATGGCAATCCATATATGACGTAAAAACTAAGCAATGCAAGGCAACATGCATGACATGGGTAATATAACCCTGCCAAATTTGACAATAGACCTCAGGGGGGAAATAGGACTGGTCGTCAGTCTCTGAATCCTCCTCCAAGGAGCTCTCTGTAACCAGCAAGATGTCTGCTTCAGCAGGTAGCATTGTCTGCTCTGAATACCTTGTTTTCACTCCAGATACTTCCATCACCGCTTTAAATGGCTGATGCACTGGAAGAGTAGTTGAATATACAAACGTTGTCAACAAATGGAACACGTAATACAAAAAAATGATAGCATGATATAATTCACATACATGATGATTGGCTAAACAGCATGACATTGCATAATTCACATATATAATGCCTTTGCAACAAGATAGCATTGTATAATTCACATATATAATGTCTTGCAGCAAGATGGCAATGCATAATTCACATATATGGTAATTAGACACTGAACATGTGGCATTCACACAAAGCATGTCTAAACTAATCAAATGACATAGCAATGCGAGACACCATACGCACGATATGAGCAACATATCCCGGCCATGTTCGAGCATACACCTCGGGGATAGGACTGGTCATCTATCTCGAATCCTCCTCCGAGGAGCTATCCGTAACCAGCGAGATATGCGCTTCATCGAGATAGCATAGTCTGCTCAAGACCTTGTTTTCACTCCAGAATTTGCCATCACCGTGTCAAATGGCTGATGCACACGAAGAGCAGTTGAATGTACTAACATTGTTGACAAATGTAATATGTAACGCAAACAAAGGATGGCCTGATATAATTTACATATAAGATGACTGGCTAAGCAGGATGGCATTGCACAATTCACATATATGATGCCTGGCTAAACAAGATGGTGTTGCATAATTCACATAAACGATGAATAAACTAAACAGATAGCATTCACACAAATGATGTCTAAACTAAGCAGATGACATATTTGATGTATAAAGTAAGCAATGCAAGACACCATATGCATGATATAACCAACATCAGCATGCCAAGTTAGAGCGAAGACCTTAGGGGGTAAATAGGAGTTGTCTTCTCCTTCTGAATCCCCTCGTAATGTATATCGTCCTCTCGATTACAATCCGAAATGCATGGAGGGGGGGCTGCCTTTGCGCCTACCATGGAGCGACGTCTGCATGAAATTTTATTACCATGCAAGGCTCGTCTCTTTTGCTCTACATGTTCAGTTTTACAATAACTGTCATGCATAGGAATAAAACATAGTGAGATTATGTAAGGAGTGCATGCAGAAATCCAGAGTGATGGTAGCAACCTATGGATAGACCCAAAACCAATAATAGCAGGCAGATAATGGCTTCAGTTAAAAAATACAGATAATGGCTTCTTTACTGTTTGTTTCCCACCCAACATGAAACTCATAGTAAACACCGGAGATTAACCAGGTAGTAGATAGATACTATTGATAGCAGCCCCGTTATGTACCGCACAACCATTTAAAAACTCAAGTTTGACCATTAGTTTGGAGTCGACTCGAGTCTAATCGGTGAAACAGGACGATAAAGTAGCATGTAGTATTAAGCAATGCATAACGAAGCAGAACCACGAAGAGTGTGACCTCTCTTGCGGACCCGTGTAGTCCTCGAGGTCATCTGCTCGGTTGATGATGGTAATGCAGTTTTCATGGATGCCAATGAGGGAAGAAGATCCGAGGCGGCGAAGACAGTCTGAGGCCGGATCCTTATGTCTGGACCCTTCATTGTTGGAGCGGTGAGCTGGGATGGACGACAATGGCAGCAGGAGCGGGACAAACCATGCAAGGTTTTCTTTGACAACTATCTGTAAGAGAAGTAATTCTGTAAGTGCTTGTTTGAATTGGAGGATTCCAACAATACAGGGATAGGAAATAGACAGGAATAGGATAGGAATGCACGTGCAAAACAGAGAATTTAAAAACACAGGATTTTTGCCAATCTGGGTGTTTGATTCACAACAATTGGAAGATCACATGATGCAAAGAAGCACGGTGATATTAAGTCAAACCACAAAGAAAATGTACGGTTATAATGCTATTATGCTACTATCTCTTAGTCTTCTGCTTCATGAATAGGAATTTGAAAAGGAGGACACGTGAAAATTAAAATTCCTACCTTTTTTCTTTCAAGGAGACACTAAAGGAACAAATCCGTGTGCTCGATTGGACAATATATATAACATGTAGTGTAAAAAGAGATGCAACAAGTGTACAACCTCTTTGGCGAAGCCATGTCGATCTCAGCGTGATTGGGTTAGCGGTGAGGATGCTCCGGTGACTTTCTTTGTCGGAGGAGGGAAGAAGATCTTAGGCGTCTGGAGATGGAGCCCGAGGTACTGCTCACTGTGATGGAGGGTTTCGTTGTTGGAGCAGCTCCGGTGAGTTGTACGACGCCTTGAGGTCAAGCGAGGATAAGAGAGACAACGAACAACGTTAACCTGAGTGGAATTCTAATAGCATCTCCAATACATGACGTAAAATACATAACCACAAAGTGCTAGATGTAAAATACATCAGCCGCTCATCTCTGAACTTAACTGTCGAAACTGAACTTAACTGTCGAAACAGAACTTAACTGTCGAAACTGAATTTAACTGTCGAAACTGAATTTTGCTGTCGAAACTAAATTTTGCTGTCGAAACTGAACACACTAGCAAGGTGAGGCTACACGCCGGTCGACTGACTTTTTCATCTCTGGTCAGTCGATTTTGCAGCCGTTGGATACGAAATCAAGGGCCTGCGGTTCATCTTCAACCTCCACCTCGAGCCGCCAGCCACCACCGGCCAAACAGCAGCCCGCCACCAGCGGCGGCGGTGCGCCACCTGCCCGCCAAAACACTCCCCACTGCCGGTCCGCCGCCACAGCCATCCATGGGCCCCCCATGCCGAGCTTTTGCTCGGCGATCCCCACGCCACCGCCCGCCAACGCCCGCCACCGGGCGACCACCGCCCCATCCTGAACCCTAAGATAGATAGTGGGGTACCTCTCCGAAGCCCCGTCACGGCTGGTTCTTCCTTCACCCCGGTGAGCCCATCCCTTGAAAATTGACTGACCCAAAAGTCGATTTAGTCGACTGAAGTGTAGCCAAATCGGAGCAGCATCGCAAGCAAGAGCAGCAGCGCGAGCAAGAGCAGACCAGGAAGGGGACCGAGATCAAGAGCAGAGCAACATCGCGAGCGAGAGCTAAAGCAGCAACAGCTCCTACTGATGAGGATGTCGCCGCCGAGGGAGCGACGCCGTGGAGGAAGTGGCCGGCAATGCCGCCGTGGATGGAGCCGCGCCGTGTCGGCTCGGGACCAAGCGCCGGCAGCACCGTGAGATCGAATCAAGAAGAAAATGCGGCGATTAGTGTACAACCTCTTTGGTGGCGCCGATAAGGCCGCAGCTTCATCCGAGGAAACGGTGATGATGATGCTCTTCCGGTGGTGCAGGTGAAGACGGCGGTGTGGGAATGGAGGTGGCACGAAAGACGAGGGGAACACCGGGGCAGCTCCTTGGAGGTGGAGGACGGGGTGGCTGAACCGGCGGGACGATGAGATCGACGACGGATCCTCATCCGGCATGGTGGATGAGGGACGACGAGGTGGTGATGTGGACGATGTCGTCGGGGAAGAGGCTCCGGCTGGGTGGCGGACGGAGCAGGGTGTGGGGTTTCGTCGCGGGTTTTCGCGGCCTCGGTGTACGAATGGGTGGGTGGATGGGATGGCAGTGGGGAACCATGGCTTAGAGACGTGCTTGTCCGAAATGTGGGGTAAGTGATGAAAGTACCCCCACCGATTTGAGGCGGTTCTTTCGGTTCAGGGGTACCACGGGCATTTCGCGTGTCGGGATTTCACAGGAGGTGGGAGTTTTTGCGCATGTTGTAATTCCGGAATAGCAAGGCGCGGGTTGAGATGGAAGGAGTTGTCGGAGCACAACGAGATAAATATATATCTTAAATATTTCGGGCTAACAAGGCGCGGGTTGAAATTTCTGGACAAACCTAACGTGTACTATACCAAATCAATGCGCACTACAAATGTCATTCAAAACTTTGAAGTCATGTTATGTTCAATTAAAATATTCCGCTACGTGTATAATGCATGCAACCTACTACTCAAATGAACGTTTTAGTGCATTCCAAACGTATATACTACCGCTTCAATATGAACTAAATTTGAATTCGTTTCTCTATTTGAATAAGACCTACAGTAATGATTGTTGTGAAGTCAAATCATTTCAATTTGTTTCTCTGTTTTAATAAGATCTATAATCATCATTATTGTCAAGTTAAACCATCGTTTGTGTATTATCTTCACAGCACACCACATGATTAGTCGCGAGTTACATATGAACTATGTGTATGATATGAACTCGAACTAGATTTTTTGAATCCACTTTATTTTGATTTCAAATCACATTACATTTCTAGCTCTAGCTAGATCTTCATAATCTAAACCATGTCTCATATGTATAATTTGTTTATCACATTATGTAGGGTGCCCCGCCTCACGCCTACAAGTATTTAGATGTGAGTTGCAAACACCACACATTACCACAAATTCAAATAAAATGTGAGAATGTTCGATATATAGTATTGTTTAGATTGTTCGATATTTAGTTGTAAGCTGCAAACGCCACACGTTATCACAAATTCGAATAAAATGTGAGATAGTTTGATGTATAGTATGGTTTAGATTGTTCGGCATTTAGTTGTGAGTTGCAAACGCCATGCATTATCACATTATGGTATAACATGTGCACAGCACGTGTATCACCGCTATATTCATGCATGCAATGTTTAAAACACTATGATCTCCTGTTCAAATATATGAATCCGCTTTGATATCAAATTATGATATTTGTTAGTCTCCTACACCCACACAATCCTCTAACCTTTGTAGCTACCACTAACTTTCTCTGGTGCATGCACACGCCCTCCTCGTCCTCCCCCTCCCTCGGCATTCTATCCACCGGGCATATTCATTTATTCATTGTTTTTCTTTAAGTCGTTCTCCCAGAGTCTCCACAACTCCTTTCCGACACACACCAATCGATAAACCTCTCCAGTGATGCCTGCCTACAACATACACACACACCTTCAATCTCCTCCTTTATGTGTCCTTGCCTCGTGTCTCTCATACGGTTAGACACACGTGTAAACTCTCGCCCCTCTTTTCATCGATCTCACAACCGCACACTCCTCCCCCTATCTAGCTAGTAGTTGGGCCTCTCGCACCACCTCCTAGCTCCATTCTCTCTATCTATCCGTCTCGCTGGGCCTTATTTGCCTCTAACAAATGGACGTACACCGACCGGTCTCTCGCTATACATATAGCTAGCTAGGTCCTTATAACTCGTTTTTACCCACACGTAGATCGATCTACATCATTAGTTGTGTCTCTCCCTTCCTCCGACAAACAACAATTGATCTACCGATCTAGTTAGGTTTGCTTACCAGACACATGGTTCCCCTTCATCATCCATGGATGCGTCCCGATAGATCTATCACGCATGTGCACACACAGAAACACATCCCCACTCTTATTGATAACATTGCAGTTCCACCCTCAGTTTGTCTAGTAGGCCTCTCCCACCATCTCCGAGAAGCAACTCCATCACCCATCCAACACTCTACCCCTCTCCCTCCCTCCCTCTCCCTCCCTCTCTCTCTCCTCTCTCTCTCTCTCTCTGTCCCATCATATTTCCCATCCTTCAGTTATGTATGGATGTCGACCGATCTCCCTCAAGACATAGCTGGGTCTCTCCTTCTCAACACATATACGAGTCATTCTACCTCTATAGTTACGCCTCTCCCTACCCCTCCCCCAACCCCCCCCCCCCCATACACACACCGATACATCAAGCGCTCTAGTCATGTCTCCCTGCCACACACAAACTTGACATGTGCCCTCTAACGTTCCGGTAGGCCAGTCGCCCTATATCTTTGACTTGCACACACACACACACACACACACACACACACACACACACACAATTTCGATGGCTCTCTTCATCGATCTCGCACCCACCCACTTGATCCTCTCTTCGACTCTATCGATAGCTATGACCCCTCCCTCTCTTCTCGTGGATTGCCGACCCTCTATGTATGATATGGATAGGCCTCCATTTCACACACATTGCATGCAAAATTTTGTTTGAGATGTCATCGACACATATTCCCACAAATAATTCACAAAATCAACCCCCCACCCCAAAACAAAAAACACTCACGAACGCGGTTTGTATCTCTCACACACACCCACGTAGGTGGGGGACGTGCAGGAAGAGAAGAGGTGCATGCACGGTGCACGTACTCCCGTCTCTTTCCCAACCACACCCGCGCGGGTACACGGTGGAGCTCAATTCTGTACGAAAAAGGCAGCCCACGTGGTAATTTGGCACTTGTACTGGTTGTCCACATGGTGGAGGGAGGATCGTCTACCACGGGTGAATAAACAAATTGCGACGTTAAAAAAAGAGACAAACCATGTGGGGCCTACCTTAGAGGCAAGACTTTTGATGTGTCCCGTCAACTCACAGAACGAGGAGAAGCTTGCTTAGTACGCCGTCTCCCCCGCCCACGGGCGCGGTGGCTCGCAGGATGAGGTGAAGCTTGCTCCGCCTTACGCCCGCTCCCTCGCCCATGC
Organism: Aegilops bicornis; assembly: GCA_021605145.1. Taxonomy (NCBI): domain Eukaryota; kingdom Viridiplantae; phylum Streptophyta; class Magnoliopsida; order Poales; family Poaceae; genus Aegilops; species Aegilops bicornis. The sequence goes on along the minus strand of CM038673.1, from coordinate 482,829,460 downwards.
GCGCGGTGGCTCGCAGGACGAGGAGAAAAATTTACTACTCCCTCCGTTTACTCCTCGTCCGTACTATCTTGGTTATAGAGATTATATCATGTTGTTTGGAATATATATGTCCTTTAGTGGATTTCAGTATGAACTACTAGTACATACTCCAAATGCTGATGTATATAGATGTATTTTAGAGTGTAGATTCACTCATTTTGCTCCATATGTAGCACTCTCCATCGCCCCTCGACCCTTGCCCACGTGGTGGACGTGCAGCAATTCATTCGGTCTCATATAGCCAGAACGATATATACTGCACTACCATTATTGCTCGACTTCCCGAAGAGGCGAAGAGCCAATCGCAAGGTTAATATTTTGGAGATGGCAAGCGCAAGGTTATAGGAGAACGAGTAGTAGGAGCCGCATCATTTATAAATAAAGTTTTTTTCTTCAATGGCACGTACGCAATATGATAGGTTCATATGGAGAGAAAAGGAAACCGCTCCACTATATACACAGTCAGGACGGGCCAGCCTACACGGTTGCTTGCTGGGGTTGCTCTCTTCACACTCTCTCGCACAAAACGACTGTGGCCACATCTCTAACATCCCGGCGGATCACGTCCACTTGGGGAAGGGGTGGATGCTTAGTGTAGATGCGGTGGCCGTCGCCGACGGCGAAAACCCACTGTCGGCACGTCCCGATCAGGGGTCCCCACCGTTCTCTCTCACAAAGCCGGTGAGGTTGCCTTCGTCCCTTGCTCACTACCGCGACGTGGGCAGTTGCCGCCTCCCGCCGCCCTCCTCAAGGTTGAGCTACGTCCCTTAGGTACAACTCCTTTTACAGCCGGCTTGCACCACTGCTCCAGCTGCCCACATCACTCCCTGTGGATATTTCTCTACTTGTTTGCCCCGCACATACCTCTACTGGCTTCTACATACTGTATTTGTGATGAGTTTATGTATCATCAACTAGTCCCAACAATCTTATTCTAATCACGCTTCTTCAATTTCTTTGCCACAGGGATGCTCGTCTCGATTTTGGTGAAACTGCACAAAATGATCCGATGGTCAAAAGGTTGCAAACTTCATTTATTAGGAAGCTCGAGCGTTGCCAAAGAAATTGAAGCCTGGTCAGGGTTCACGGTTCAAGGGCTAGGGACTGCATGGATCATTTTTTCTTTAGCTGCCTCTGTTCCAAAATAAGTGTCAACTTTAGTAGTAGTACAACTTTGTACTAAATTTTGCACAAAGTTGAGACACTTATTTTGGAACGGAGGGAGTACATATTTGCTATAATCTGTCAATCATTGAGATGCAATAGCATGCATGTTAGTCTCCTTTGTATTTGCTGAAATGTTGCAACGGGTAACCTTGGACGCAAGATACATGTAACAGAAGCTGGAAGCTTCATAGCATTGTACAAATTTTTCTCGCTGATAAATTACAGTAAGTACTATACTAGTACTTCCTCCGTTCCTAAATATATGTCTTTGTAGAGATTTCGCCATGAACCACATGCGGATGTATATAGATGCATTTTAAGTGTAGATTCATTCATTTTGTTCCGTATGTAGTTCACCTAGTGGAATCTCTACAAAGACTTATCTAATAGTAATAGCTAGTCCCCACTACTAGGAATTCTCTATCCTCTCCTTGAGCCACATCATCAAAATTGATGTAGCCATTAGATGAAGTAAATCAGTCCATAATAGCCGTCTGATCTAGACGTTGAGAGAGGCGCCGCACTAAGCCACATGCAAGCATGCAGAAATACCGTGGCACATGCATGTGAGTGGATTTTAAATCACATCAACATGTCTGCATGCAAGAATGCACCGGTAGCATGCATGTAAGTGAGCTTTTAAGTCCCATTAACATGTCAAAAAGAAAAATATAATCCCATTATGCAGTAGGAGTTGGCTGATCTTTTTTCCTTACGTGAGATGATCTAAATGACGATGGGAGTTTATTTAGTTTGGCTACCACATTTGTCATGCGGTTATAGAGTTTTTTTAGTTCTATGAAATCGATAATTTTGGGTAGAGAGATATACCGTTGTTCCGCGGCAACGCGCGGGGACTCATCTAGTAATATTTAGGAACAGGGGGAGTACTATGTAAAGAGTTAGGTGTCGTACGATGATAGTGTGAAGTGGGCCATGTAATCACTAAGCCTGCGTGTTTTCACTGCTCTTGCACTCCTCCGCTGTAAGAATGGAGAAAATTGTAATCTAGTAGTAGTAGTACCTCCTTTCGCCGAAAGTGTGGGACATCCAGCAGTCCTACCACCTCAGTAATAAAGACCAATGAGCCATCAAATCACATAGACCCATCGATGAAGTTGGATGACGAAGCAACCATCACTCTTGCGCCAAAGGAGAGGTCACATCCGCTCTGCCCGGGCATGAATGCGGCACCGATTCTTTGGAGCGGCGCTGACCGTTTTGGGCGGGAAGCGCACGCGGGCGATGGAGGGGCTTTGGGTGGGCCAGGCTGGTCAGGAGCGGGCGTGGCAGCTGTCCGTATGTCCCTACCGGACACGCCCGGAAACAAGAGGATGCACCGACTCTCGCGGCTAAAATCGTACACTACACACCATCTCTCTGTAGGAGTAGGTTGATCGGTCGCACTCTCTAACACACACATGCTGTTAAACACACACACGCACACACACGTACCTTGGTCCCGTTGCACCTTCTAACGTGACTTATTACACCTAGACGGAGGGAGTAGTAAGTATACGAGATACGGTGGTACACTGACTTAAGTAGAATACAAGTGCCCAAAAATTGTGTGCATCTTATAATAAGGATTCACTTAAAATAGTACGTGAGCGAACAGAGGGATCAATTGGACAGTGTTCTGAGCGATGCGAGATGTGTGAGGTAAGATACACCGCTGGCGCTTTTAATTTTTCTTATTAATTTGTTTGTTTCACCCTTTGACTGGTGGGACCCAACGTACTACGTGGAGAGAGGTAAGGTGACTAAGGCTGCATTATTTCTGCACCACTGTGGATAGTCTTACCACCAAAGCCACATGACACGATTATGATTGAAATCCCAATGACTCCCACACACACACACAAAAACACGGCATGCTTGTCACACGAATGCAGGAATGTATAAAAGGTTATTTTCCTCTCGTTGAACATAACGGGAGGGTTGTGTAGCTGGTTAGCCTGTTCGCTCATCAACTTGAGGTCTCGGGTTCGATAAACACTTGAGCATAATTTTTGCCAGGAGGATTCTTTGACTGGTCAAAATGTTTTCTAGGGTTTGCACGCTTCACACTCTCTCTCCAGTATATATATACATGCTCGAGCCTCAGCGCTTGTAGTTGCTCTCTTCACACTCTCTCGCCCTCTCCAGATCTAAAAAAGACTTCGTTGGCCTCTCTATCCCTCACTACTGCTCAAAGAGCCGGCAGGATCTGTCCGCCGGGAAGGGAAGGAGGCTTAACACTGTCGCCGTCGGCGAGGGAGGGAATCCACTACCGGCGCAGCTGTTCACTTTCCACCCAGCGGCGACGTGGGTGGGCCTCCGACCCCTTCTTATTCACTGCTGTCCCGTCGCCCACCGAACCACGCCCCATGAAACTTAAGGTATAATTTACTTACTCCACATGCATTTCTCTAGCTGCATGTATACCATGAATCTAGGACGTGGTTCAAAGAGGAAAGGAGTGGGGGAAAGTTGTGGGAAAAGTTGTACTCCCTCCGTTCCTAAATATAAGTCTTTATGGAGATTTTACTAGGACTACATACGGAGCAAAATGAATGAATATACACTCTAAAATGCATCTATATACATCCGTATGTGGTTCATAGTGGAATCTTTACAAAGACTTATATTTAGGAACGGAGGAAGTATATAGCATGAATCTAGGACGTGGTTCAAAGAGGAAATGAAGGGGAAAGTTGTATAGCATGAATCTAGGACGTGGTTTAAAGAGGAAAGGAATGTGGGAAAGTAGTGGGGAAAGTTGTATCGCATAAATCTAGGACGTGGTTCAAAGAGGAAAGGAAGGGGCGAAAGTACTAGTTCAAAAAGGAAAGGAAGGGACAAGGCTGTAGAGTTTGAGCAGGACTAGATTTGCTACGCTCACATAAGGAAAGGTGTCTAAAGATAACAAAACTGGGACAACCACAAATATGTTCCTTGGTTGTTTGTTTTTTGTTGCAACAGACTGTGCATGACCACAGTACATCGGTAGATGCACATGGTGCTGGTGCGTCCACTGTCTCGTGCAACTCATTAGTTGTTGTTAATCTAAGGCCCTGTTTGGTTAAAACTCCCTAGTCCCTACCGCTTGGTTCCAGAGACTAAACATGGACTAGAGGTTATTAAATGACATGCTAAAAGACCATGTTACCCCTAGTAATGAACTAATAGAAACAAGGTGCGATGCGTGGCGAGGCAACTTTTGGAAAAGTCCCAAAAGACTCCCTCGGGGTCTTCCTTCTTTAGTCCCAAATGCCCACTTTTAGTCCCTAAAAGTCCCTCTTGTTTGGTTTAGATGGGACCGACACGGAGTTTTTTAGTCCCTACACCAAAATGTCCCCTGTAAACAAACACCCTCTAATAATGTCACTTTGGAAAATTGATGCAATGCCACGCTTAAAAGCAAATTACATGTTTAACGAATTTTATTGTTAATATAATCTCTATGTTAATATTAATCAATGCCATCGTTTGAGAAATGCTACTGTCTTGCTTTCTTTCCCATTTAGATAAGGTAGATGCTTCTTTTTGTTGGCTTCTGTGTCATCCACCGTTATTGACCACTAATTGTTTCCTTTGCACCTCTGTGTAAACAGGGTTATCTACTTCACCTCGTTGCCATTGTGACCTTTTGTTGCGCTGCACAAACATTTGTTTTAATAGTGTTTTGTGCAGTTCAACCAAAATGTCACACCGACAATGTTGCTTGATTGCTTGATCTTAGTGGAACTGCACAAGAGGAGATCTTACTTCCTATCTGTTAAGGCGAATTTGGTCCAGATCTTCTTCTTGTGAGTTGTTTGAATTCCGCATCATGAGAGGTCAGTACTAGCCTTCTTTCACATGATTCTGTAGTGTGCTTTCATATGTTGTGCTACTTGTACGATAATGTTGCTTGATTTTAGTGAACTGCACAAATGGAGACAAGACTTGCAATCAGATGTGCACCGTAATATCCCATTGAGGTAAGATAAGGATATTTCACAATCAAGGTTGCCTGTATTTTGCCACTTTCATCAAAAATTAAGTTTAGTACTATACTTGTGCTCCCTAATTGACATGCCAAATCTTACATTGAAGGCGAAGCTTGTCTCATTATTGAACCAAGTGATGAAGGGTAAGAACAAGCGGAAGAAAAACAAAAATCAACTCCGGTGCTGTAATGAAGCAATCGACAACGTGATGACACAACTAATGATATAGTTTTGCATCTTAATTTATTGCTATGGCTGGAACGAGCAATTGTTTTGCCACTGATTTGATGTCATACGTAATTATCTCTACTTGTGCAAATAGGGATCTTCTTTGAAGATACCATATATTTTAGTGGAACTGCACAAGAAGATGTTGGAAACATTAAACTAATCGAGGAGTATATAGTAAGCATGGCCACCCCGTAGATCGCAAATGTATGGTTCCGAGAAGTGCTTCATCTGTATGCTCTACACAATCAGCCTCGACAAAGGTTGGTACCTGCCCACTGATTTCATCCATATGATTGAGCTTTGCCATCTCTATTGGTGTTGTGCTACTGTTTAGATACTGTCATGAAAAAGTGGTATTGTCCTTGAGAAGTGCTTCATATGTGTTGTTTTAAATATTTCCTTTCCTTTTTTCGAGCAAACAGGGATGCTAGCATTTAGTTGTCCTCTTGTCTTTGCACAACAGGATCATCTTCCTCTGAAGAAGAATATGGAGTACGTGAAGTGACTAGTTCCAATTATGCCAGGATGAAGAAGCCCTGTCTATCTTCTCATCAGAAGGAGCAGTTGAAGAATGGTTACGTTACTCCCCACAAGACCAAACTAACTTCAGCTCAGAAGGACTGACAAATCTCCATTTTTTTGCTGTGATGCGCGAGTACAATGTTGTTCTAGGATTCTTTCTGGTGAGTTCCATTTTTCTAAAAGTGTGCTCTACATGGACCATGTCTGTGCCTGTTGAAACTGTCAAATCATAGTACCGTTTGCTTTATACTAACCACTTTTTTGTATTTGTGCAAACAGGGGTGCTCAGCTTGATTTCAATGGGAACTGCACAAAATGTTCATGAATACATCGAATCATTCATTTCCACCACAAGAAAGGAGGTTCCGATAAGTTCAGGGCATTGCAACATATAAGGGCAAAATCATACAAGCTACGCGCGAATTTGGTTGATTTTGGTGGAACTGCACAAAAAGAACAGCTGGTTTATTTAGCACGAGGTGCCATGTCAATGTCCGAACTGATGGAAAACCCTGCCCATTCCACAATCGTAGGCATTTGATATTTTGGAATGGGACAACCTTGTCAAATTTTGCTCACTGATTTTAGCAAGACATGCATTTGATATTTTCGAATGGGACGCCCTTTGCTTTCAGCAGCGTCGGTCAATTTTTTCTTTATTCTTTAGTTGTGAAGTAAATATTGCCTCTGACATGTGAGTCGCTGAGATGGATAATCATCGATTGTTTTGAATGTTCTCTATGAATTGTCGTGCCCGTGTGTTTGATTGCAATGTATGTAAACGCTAAAAGCTGCTCAAACTCTTTGTACTCCTTCTGTTCCTTTTTACTTCACACATTGTGAAAGTGCATACTTTTTTTGCATAAGATTGGTCAAAGTAGAGATACTTTGACTGCAGACAAAACCTGTATGCAGACTAGAAAGGACCGGAGGGAGTACATGTGAAACTGCTGCAAACGAGGTGATCACCCTTGGAATAATGCTAGTATCGTATTGTTTTGCATGTTCATCCAATGCCGTTGATACAGAATTCGAACTAATCGAAATAAATTCATTAATACACAATGGATTTCATATAAACATGCCGGATTTCATTACATTTCATACATTCTTCAACTAAAAAGGTGCGCTGGAGGTATAATTAATTAACCGGCTACCCACCTATGTCCCATCGAGTCGAGCGAAGCCTCGGTGACTTAACTGCAGTGCGATTCGTGAATCGACATGTGGCGATTGGGCCCACGTGTCGGGCCACCAATCGCACCAAGAAGTTAAGTAGAAGCAGCGTTCTTCTCCAGCGTTGCTCTCCGACTCCACGTCGCCGCCAAGAAGCTAACCGGCCGTCAATGGTCAACGAGGCCTGTGTCCCGCTTCAAACAGAAAGCTTGGTGACTTAACTGCAGGTGCAGTTGCGTAACTGACATGTGGCCTGTTGAGCCCATGTGTTAGTCAGCCAACTGCATCAGCAGTTAAGTAGAAGCAGCGTTCTTCTCCAGCGCAGCTCTCCGACTCCACATCGCCGCCAAGAAGCTAACCGGCCGTCAATGGTCAACCCGCCTAGCTTGGCTTCAATAGGAAGTCCTCGGCGAAGCAGGGCCTCGTCGACGCCAGCGGAGCAGGGACTCGTCGGAGCCGGCATTGTCCTCTGCCTCGTACTCAGTCTCGCCAAACAGCGCCTCGCCCGCTTCATCGCCCTCTTTGCTAGCCTCTTTGTAGGCGGCCGCAGCCTTCGCCACCCACATGCGGTACCGCCAGCGCTCGAGGCGGCCCTTGCGGGCGGAGCGGCACGAAGTCGAGCAGCGCCTCTGCTCACGCCCGCTCGCGGTGATCTGCTCCTCCACCTACGAGTGCTCTGGAGGAGATGGTGGTTGTAGGCGGCGTCGGCTGCGCCTCCGGAACTGCTCCTCACGCATCTGCCTCACCCTGTCCATATATTGGGCATGGGCCCGCCGATGGTCATGGTGCAATGCACCGCGAGGATGGCGCGGAGGAGGGGTTGGCGCTGGATCGTCGGACCGCCATGTTCTCCATTGGGACGTCGTCGTCCTCCGGCTGCCTGCCGGCCAGCCAGTCGGCAGCAATGGCTGCCATCTCCTTGTGGTCCATCATCCGCCTGTCTCGAAGAGCGCTGGAGCGCGAGGAAGCCATGGTGGGCAGTAGTGGTGTGGACAGGAGAAAGGGAACGGATGCGGATGACTGCGGCTATGGCCGGCGCAGCAGTTTATATAGCAATGGTGGGCGGGCGGAGGGACGGACGTGTGGCGCCGGAGTAGCCGCCTCGGCAACCGCGTATCATTAATGTGGGCGGCAGATGGACGGACGAACGACACTTGTGTCGTTTGAAGGCGGAGCAATCGCCTGCACCGGGAAGCGGGGCGGGCGGCGCCATCAAGCTGGCGGAAAGCACGCGCGGGCGAGGAGATGACTTTACTTGGAGAGGATGACAATGGGGACCCCCCAGGTCCATAGCCTCACGTACGCAAGTGCCTCTTTATTATATATATATATATATATATAATTTATTTTGCTTCCTCCTGGTTTCCTGACATCACGGTCCCACACCATTGTCAACCTCCTAGAGTAGTCAATAAACGAGAGAATTGCACAAGAAGCGGCCGACAGCTGGGACCAAGCAGCTCGAGCAGTATTTGTGCAGAGTTTTTTGATGTTTAGCCCAGATATTAATTTTTCTCCTCTGAACAACAAAGAAAACATCGCTGCAGGTATTAACTTGGCACGCTGTGGCCCGTCTAGCCCAGGCCAAATATTAATTTTTTTCAAGCTGAAAATGGCTAGCCCAGCTATACTTTTTTTTAGGAATACCCAGGCAAGGTCAAGTTGTTATTCTCCGCTCATTGGCTGCAAATCTTTCCTAGGAGGGATGCATTAGGCTTAACAAGAAAATGGGCTTTAAGAAATAATAAATGGGATGTAATTGTAAAAATTGGGCAGTAACTTTAAAAAATGCACCAAACACGTGATTACTTTATAAATTATTATTTTTGGATATTGAAAATTTTAATTTCATTAATTGTTGCGAGCGCAATGTTTCGTTGGATTTTTACGTAATATAATTTTATATTGAAATTGTATTTAATCTGACTAGAAATTTCGGGATAAAAATATTTCGGATCCCATCAAAATGTGGGAAATTTTATTGAATTCTGTTTTGAATGGTTGGTTGAAATGGGCTATACTTTTAACAAACTGTAAATGGGTTGTAGTAAATTCCATTAGAATTCAAAAATGGGCTACACATTCTTACAAATCTCAAATGGGCTATAATTCTCTACCACACACTTCTTGCCTTACTAAGTTGATGCGTCCCCTAAAAAAACAGAGTTGACGCGTATGCAAGGCTTTGTCAACTTATAGTCAACACACGGTTCTAGCAGCAGTGGCCGTTGGATGTCCATCCAACGGATGCCGTGCTTCTTCTTCAATCTCGGATATTTTAGCTTCACCCGCCCAAAAAATGATTCCTCCCCCTGACATCTGGGCGCACCGTTTCGAAAGCTGACATGTGGGCCTACTAAGTTGACGTACCAAGGGATTTGTCAACTTAGTCAATATAAACGATTCTAGCTGCAGTGACCGTACGATGTCCATCCAATGGCCGTCGTGCTTCTTCAACCTCTGGTCTTCTTGCTCCAGCCGCCCAAAGCAGCGTCAGTCGTGCCGCCTGCTCCTGCCTCCCGTGGCTAGCTGTGCTGCCGCAGAGGCCACACCGCTCCCTACTACTCCCACCGCTGGCCAGGCCATCCCTCCACTCACCCACACCCCCTGTTATTCTCAAGGGCGACGGCAGCCGCAGCCGAACCAGTGAACCCTCGTGATTCTCTCCGTGTGCATCCACTGACGCGTCTTCCCCGGCTCCGCGTCGTTCCCTTCCTAGGCCTCGCCGTCGTCCACCGCCGTGGTGCTCTCGGCGCGGCGTGGTCAACGTGGTCAAGAAATGACTTCCATCAGACTTGGACTATACGTGGAGAGGCTGACAGCTGGGTCCACGGCAGCCGCAAGGAAGTGCCTCCTTATTACGAGAAAAATAATTATTCCTTGACCTGACAGCGGGGACCCATCGGACGGGCCACCGTATTTCGCAAAAAAATGATTCACCCCCTGACTGCTGGGACCCACGAGCTACATCTTCGCATGCAAAGAAGTGCGTCCGAAAAAAAACAATTCACGCCCCTGACTGTTGGGACCCACCAGCTACATCTTCGCACGCAAGGAAGTGCATCCGAAAAAAAGATTCGCCCCCCGACTGCTGGGACCCACCTGCTACACCATCGCACGCAAGGAAGTGCGTCCGGGCAAAAAAAATTATTCGCCCCCCCTGACTGCTGGGACCCAGTAGCTACACCTTCGCACGCAAGGATGTGCGTCCAGGAAAAAAAAACCAAGACGATTTGCCCCCCTGACTGCTGGGACCCACCAGCTACATCTTCGGACGCAGAGAAGTGCGTCCGAGCAAAAAAAAACGATTCGCCCCCCTGACTGCTGGGACCCACCGGCTACATCTTCGCACGCAAGGAAGTGCGTTCGGGCAAAAAAACGATTCGCCCCCCTGACTGCTGGGACCCACCAGCTACATCTTCACACGCAAGTAAGTGCCTGACAGTCGGGACCCACCTGGTCGAAGCGTACGTAGCGTTGTCATTCTGGTCGCGAACGTGTACGTACATATATACTGGTCGATGTAGAGGCGCGCACGTGTCGTAGTAGAGGCGCGTATGTGTCGTAGTAGAGGCGCGCACGTAGCATGTACACGTACGTCTGCCGCCGAGTGCAAGAAAGAAAATACGGCCACGTATGTGTACAGACGGGCGGGGTCTCGAACGTCTACTCGCGCATACGTACGGCGAGGGCTCGTGTACATGGCTGGGTCGGAACGGAAAAACAGCGTCGTCGTCGTGTTCATGGGAAGGCAACGGAATGCTTCGTGTTCATGGGGAGGCAACAGAATGCGTCGTGTTCATGGGGAGTTAACGGAACGTGTGGGAGCCAACCGGCTGGGTCAGAACGGAATGCGTGGTCGTGTTCATCGGGAGGGCTTGGACGGAACAGGCAATGGAAACGAGGCCTGGCGTACCGCACAACGGAGGAAATGGACCTCCTACGTTCGGAACGGGATCCTGTTGATCGGGAGGGGTGTGGCGTACCATAAAACGGAGGAAACGGACCTCCTACGGTCGAAACGGGGGTCCTATTGATCGGGAGGGGTGTGGCGTACCGCAAAACGGACGAAACGGACCTCCTACGGTCGAAACGGGGGTCCTGTTGATCGGGAGGGGTGTGGTGTACCGCAAAACGGACGAAACAGACTTGTGTTGGAGCGCTACGGTCGAAACGGGGGTCCTGTTCATCGGGAGGGGTGTGGCGTACCGCAAAACGGGACTCCACTGGATATTGTTCATCTCCACCATCGACCTCCTCCAGCCTCCACGGGCTACCGTCGACCTCCTCCAGCCTCCACGGGCTCCTGTTCATCCAGCCTCCACCGCGCGCTACTCCACCGGCTACTGTTTAACCACCCCTCCATGGGCACCCCTCCACCGTCTACTCTTCATCCAGCCCTCCACACCACGGGGTCCTGTTCAACCACCCCTCCACGGGCACCCCTCCACCGTCTACTGTTCATCCAGCCCTCCACCACACCACGGGGTCCTGTTATCCAGAGGCAAAGCCACCGCTCACTGTTCATCCAAACCCCCCCCCCCCCACGCAACGCTCACTATTCATCCCAGAGGCAGCATCGGTCGGCTTCAGTTAGCAGCAGTAGCGAAGGAATCGCTCGATCGGGTTCGATTAACACCATCGATTGATCGCTTTCCGGGTTCGATAGCGTAACTGCGGTCTGTCGCTTCCGGGTTCGATTAGAGCCCAACGCCTCGCTTCGGGTTCGATTAGAGCCAACGCCTCGCACACACGCAGCAGCGTCGTTCTGAGAAAGCAGCGCATCGCTCGGCCCCGACCTCCCACCGTAACCGGCAACTCCCGAAATTTTCCTTCCTCGCGTCTACCACGGTTTTTCCGTCATGGACGGCCCAAAGAATGTCATGCAGCTGCGTCTCCGGCCCGCCTGTGACGAAAAGCCCATTTTATGTCATGATTGTTTGTCATAGAAGTAGGAGCCCACCACATCTATGATGATACCGGTTTTGTCACAATTATTGTCATAGAAGTGTCATATGTATGACGAAAAAAAAAATTGCTCGCCCAAAATGTCACGGATGTGTCTTTTTTTTGTAGTGCATGCTCATGTATTGCGTGAAGATTGAAAAAGTTTGAGAACATCAAAAGTATGAAACAATTGCTTGGCTTGTCATCGGGGTTGTACATGATTAAATACTTTGTGTGATGAAGATAGAGCATAGCCAGACTATATGATTTTGTAGGGATAACTTTCTTTGGCCATGTTATTTTGAGAAGACATGATTGCTTTGTTGGTATGCTTGAAGTATTATTATTTTTCTGTCAATATTAAACTTTTGTCTTGAATCTTTCGGATCTGAACATTCATGCCACAATACATAAAAAATACATTGAGAAATATGCTAGGTAGCATTCCACATCAAAAATTCTGTTTTTATCATTTACCTACTCGAGGACGAGCTGGAATTAAGCTTGGGGATGCTTGATACGTCTCCAACGTATCTATTTTGATTGTTCCATGCTATTTTGGATGTTTAATGGGCTTTACTATGCACTTTTATATTATTTTTGGGACTAACCTATTAACCGAAGGCCCAGTGCAAATTGCTGGTTTTTTGCCTATTTCAGTGTTTCGCAGAAAAGGAATATCAAACGGAGTCCAAACGGAATGAAACCTTCGGGAGAGTTATTTTTGGAACAAACGCAATCCAGGAGACTTGGAGTGGACGTCAAGAAAGAAACAAGGAGGCCACGAGGCAGGAGGGCGCGCCCCCACCCTCGTGGGCCCCTCGTGGCTCCACCGACCTACTTCTTTCGCCTATATATACTCATATACCCTGAAAACATCTGAGAGCACCACGAAACCCTATTTCTACCGCCGCAACCTTGTGTACCCATGAGATCCCATCTTGGAGCCTTTTCCGGCGCTCCACCGGAGGGGGAATCGATCATGGAGGGCTCCTACATCAATACCATAGCCTCTCCGATAATGTGTGAGTAGTTTACCATAGACCTTCGGGTCCATAGTTATTTGCTAGATGGCTTCTTCTCTCTCTTTGGATCCCGATACAAAGTTCTCCTCGATCTTCTTGGAGATCTATTCGATGTAACTCTTTTTGTGGTGTGTTTGTCGAGATCCGATGAATTGTGGGTTTATGATCAAGATTATCTATGAACAATATTTGAATCTTCTCTGAATTCTTTTATGCATGATTTAATTATCTTTGCAAGTCTCTTCGAATTATCAGTTTGGTTTGGCCTACTAGATTGATCTTTCTTGCAATGGGAGAAGTGCTTAGCTTTGGGTTCAATCTTATGTGTCCTTTCCCAAAGTGTTAGGGCAGCAAGGCACGTATTGTATTGTTGCCATCGAGGATAAAAAGATGGGGTTTATATCATACTGCTTGAGTTTATCCCTCTACATCATGTCATCTTGCCTAATGTGTTACTCTGTTCTTATGAACTTAATACTCTAGATGCATGCTGGATAGCGGTTGTTGTGTGGAGTAATAGTAGTAGATGCAGAATCATTTCGGTCTACTTGTCACGGACGTGATCTCTATATACATGATCATGCCTAGATATTCTCATAACTATGCGCTTTTCTATCAATTGGTCGACAGTAATTCGTTCACCCACCGTAAATTATGCTATCTTGAGAGAAGCCACTAGTGAAACCTTTAGCCCCCGGGTCTATCTTCCATCATATTATTTTCCCGTTAACTAGCCAATTTTTGTCGCCATTTATTTTGCAATCTTTACTTTCCTATCTATATCATAAAAATACCAAAAAATATTTATCTTATTATCTCTATAAGATCTTACTTTTGCAAGTGGTCGTGAAAGGATTGACAACCCTTTTATCGTGTTGGTTGCAAGGTTCTTTTTTGTTTGTGCAGGTACAAGGGACTTGCGTGTAGTCTCCTACTGGATTGATACCCTGGTTCTCAAAAACTGAGGGAAATACTTACGCTACTTTGCTGCATCACCCTTTCCTCTTCAAGGGAAAACCAACGCATGCTCAAGAGGTAGCAGGCCCGCAGAGACGTGGCGGCGGGCGACTGGGCCTCTCCCGCATTTGGGTTGGTGGGCCTGTCATCACATGGGTGTGTGGATGCGGCAGGACCGGTGGGGTCCACCCGGTCGGAGCTGTCGGCCACTAGCCTGCATGTGGCCACGCGCATGGGTGGAGGATCCGCCTGGGATCGCGCGCCATCAGAGGAGGCAGGCCGAGCGAATTTGCACAGGATCTGGCCATTAGCGGATCAGAGGGACTTTCTACCGCTTTGTTTGTTTCCTCATACATAAAATGACACCCTGAATTAGCATATATATCAACAGAATCAGAATTTTCTTTGGATTTTTGCACATGATCAGGTTCAGTTAATGTGCCCCCGTGATCAGGAAGCGAAACATAGTCTGGTAGAAGAGCGATTTCAGCACGAAGCAAGGCTACTGCGTTGGGATGAAGTTTGGAAAACGGAAAGATAATTTCATCAAAAACAACATCTCGAGATATATAGATGCGTCCAGTAGCAATTTCAAGACAATTATAGCCTTTGTGAAGGTTGCTATACCCTAGGAAGACACATTGGGTGGATCGAAACTCAAGCTTGTGACGATTGTAAGGACGCAGATTAGGATAGCAAGCACATCCAAAAGTTTTGAGATAGTTGTAATCAGGTTTTTGATTGTACAATCGCTCTAAAGGAGTAGATTTGCCAATGACTCTACTGGGAAGACGATTAATAAGATAAGTGGCGGTGATAAACGCTTCATCCCAATATTTGAGAGGCATGGACGCATGAGCTAAAAGAGAGAGGCCAACTTCAACAATGTGGTGATTTTTTGCGCTCAGCAGAGCCATTCTGTTGATGAGCATGAGGACAAGATACATGATGGGCTATCCCAATGCTACGGAAAAAGGAGTTGAGTTTCTCATACTCCCCTCCCCAGTCACTTTGGACTGAAAGGATTTTTCTATCAAATTGTCGCTCAACAAGTTTCTGAAATTCTTGGAAGATAGAGAAAACCTCAGATTTATATCTAAACTAATATATCCAAGTGAACTTGCTATAATCATCAATAAAACTTACATGATATTTTTTCTTCCAAAAGAATCTCTGTCATGACCCCATACATCACTGAAAATAAGTTCTAACGGAGCATGAGACACACTAGTTGACTTGGGATAAGGAAGCTGATGGCTCTTGGCACATTGACAAGCTTCACAAATAGACTCACTAATTTGACTATGAGACAAAGGAAGATTGTCTTAATTAACTACTTGTTTGACGATGATTGAAGATGGATGTCCTAATCGTTGATGCCACCGTGCCAAAGAGGGCTTGATGACGGAGTAGACTTGACGACACTTGCAACCTAGTGCTCCAGATGGAGTGGGGTAGAGCCCTCCAACGCATCTACCGTGATGAAGGAGTTCCCTCGTTGCCCAATCCATGATGAAAAAATAACGAGGGTGAGTTTTAAAGAAGACATTATTGTCGGTGGCTAAACGAGACATAGATGCAAGGTTCTTGTCAGCTTGTGAAACAAGAAGCACATCTCTAAGAACTAGATCACGTTTAAGTGTAGGGGAATTAATAGAACCTTGACCTATGTGACAAATATCCATACCTCCACCATTTGCGGTGTGAATCTGGTCGTTGCCGTGGTACTGCTCACGAAGGGCAAGCTGCTCGAGCTCATCGGTCACGTGGTCCGTAGCGCCAAAGTCAACATACCAGACACCATCGCCGCCCTATTCACGCATGGCAGCAGCAACATGGCGGGTGTCGGGCACGTAGTCCTCGTCGAACCGATGCCAGCAATCGATAACCTCATGGCCAGGCTTCTTGCAAAGCTGGCAGCGAGGGCGACCACAAGAAGGAGGGCGGCGGCTATTGTTGTTGTTGAAGCCGCCACCGCCGCTAGTGTTGTATCCGCCCCCGCCATTGGAGCCAGAGCCCCCACTAGAGCGAGCGCCATCGCCCTGGGGAGCGCCGCGTCCGGCCCACCGCCGCGTTGCCCCTGGTGACCGCGCCCACGGCCGCGGCCACGAGAGGCAGAGTTGATGGAGGATTGCCGAAGGTCGCCGCCATGGAGGAGGGTGAGGCGGGCATCAAAACTCAGCAGCTGGTTGTAGAGCTCCTGGACGGTGATGTGATCCACCCAGGCAGCGAGCACAGAGACCATCGGGTTGTACTCCATGTCCAGTCCGGCGAGGATTTTAGAGACGATCTCTGGATCAGAGAGCGCCGCAGCAGTGCTTGCAACTTCATCGGTGAGGCTTTTGATCCTGCCAAGGTAGTCAACCATGGTCATATTACCTTTCTTGAGGTTGGTGAGCTCGATGCGAGTGTTGATCGCTTGGGCTTGGCTCTGAGCAGGGCATGGATGGTGCGCCACACCTCGGCCGGCGTCTGGAGCGTGGCGACCAGTGCAAGAAAGGAACCCATCAAGTATCCTTGAAGTTGTTGTTGTTGTGCATACCAGAGGGATCTCGCAAAGTTGACGACTTGTTCTTCTTTGCCGTCCTTGGTGATGGTGAGAGTGGCCGGCGGTGGCGGGCTCTTCTCGTCGAGGTGGTGCTCCATCTGTGCGCCTCTGATCTGAGGTAGCACGATGGCCTTCCAGAGCAGGAAGTTGCCCCTCGTAAGCTTCTCTTGTGGTGGCGATCCGAGGGAGGTGGTGTTGGTGGAGGTGGAAGATGAGGCAAAGGTGGAAGATGAGGTGGTGGTGAGTGCACCCATGGTGCTTGGCGTCATGGCAGCGGCGGTGGTGGACATGATCTCGGTCGCGGAGGTAGCTAGATGCAATCTCTTTTGATCTAATGAGGAAGAGGCTCTGTTACCATGTAAAATGATATAGGAAGCGTTGAACCCTTTGTCTCGGGCCGCACTTGTATATATAGAAAGGATGCCCTGGCGTACAAGACGAGATCGAGATTATTCTTGAGAATGATCGTTCAGGAGAATCATGAGAAGGGAGATAATGTAAGAAGAGATAGAGAAGGGTACAAGTTTAAACAGATATCTATCCCTATACAACTCTATCTCTAACCAACTATTCTAACAACACAACCATCATTAATGTAGGACTAGGCGCATCCTTGCACTAGCTCTGCTCTTGCATCTCATATGCTATGCTACTATTGTGCAATGTATGACCATGGTTATTTCCAGTATGGAGCTACACCAAAATTCCTGGGGCGGAACACAAAATGTGAAACTTTAAGAGGGCAAAGTACTAAATTTTCTCCCAACTAAGTTTTCTTCACAAAATTGTCCAACGCTGGGGGCACAGCCCTGAGTACACTAAGCTCCGCTAGTGGTTATTTCCCTGGCCTTTCTTTTTATTTATTGATTGTTTGTTTAGGAATCCAAAATAATTTTCATAACAATGTTTCATTTGTTATTCCATAGGCCGAACCATCGCCGACATGGACAACAAGAAGCTTAATCTACCATACGGGTTGTGCGTAAACGACATTTATGCACCGGTGATTGCATCTGTTGCCTGACAAGTACGTATTGCTTCGATTCTATTGATCTGTGAGTGTAATACTGTCGAATATTCTGATCTTCAGAAGGCATACTAGCGGCAATGCCGCTCCTTCACCCGCTCCTTTTCCAGCATAGTCAAATTGTCTTTCATATTAATCCGCCCCAGCATGTAATGGGTGATGCGAGCAAAAAGCAGCGTGGAATAAGAGTATTACCATAAGCTAGTAGTTTTGGTTCTATTTGTCATATTGCATTTAAACTATTACTTGTTATATGTCTCATCAAGTTTTTGCGACTCCTATATTAGACTATATGCAGAAAAGAGCCAGTGCGTTGCAACAAAAAAAGGTCCTTAGAAACCTAAAAAACAATTTTTGTCAGACACAACAGGGAATTTTAGATTTTGATTTTGATTCCGATTGATTTCTCCTCGTGTGTTGGATCTGACGACAACCCGGTCGAGCAAAGGCGGGCATTTGCGAGGAGGAGCCTAGGATTGAAAGCGATGTCGCCCGATGTCGGTGACGGATGTCGACTGCTCGACATGATTGCATTGAAGACGTGAGGCGGCGCCGCACACCACACACACCTTATACATGTCCTCCATTGGATGAGGGCCCAATACTAAATGGGCAGGCGCTGGCACACACCAGGCCCTGGCTCAAGGAGACCGAGGCGGCGCTGCTGCTGGAAACAGAGGTTGTCTTGTGCATATTTGGTGTACTCTGATTAAATAAAATAAGATGAACAAGAAAGGAGGAAGATCAGTTTATATTCTTTGAAAGGGTTCATGTGCACAATTTTCATGATCATGTTTCACATATAATAAATAATTGAAGTCTTAGAATATTAAAAAACCAAATTATACACTCAAGCTGATGAAGCATGCTTCAGGTATCTATGATATTTGTAAAATTGACAAAATAAAATAACAAGAGGTACTCAGAATTACAGAAATTAACCTCGAATCATGCTCTAGAAAATAATCTATGCATATCACCCTTTGTCGTGCTAGAAAAATACTCCCTTATTATTGCTAGCCCGTGCACTAGTTAAAACTACCATCGAAGCATTATTTAATTGAATACCCAACAGGCTGGTTCTCTTCTTTAAAGATCAATTTTGCCGCACACAACCCCTCAAATTTTTTTTGCCGCACCGTATTCCATGAATATTTTTTCCACAATCCTGCTATTTTTTTGCGAGAATCCCGGTTAAGTTAGATCCAATCAGCCGTGTATGTCCTCTTCTTTAAATATTTTGACCGCAGCCTATACCATCACACACATATATTCATTTTCCACAACCTCTCTTAAATTAGAACCAAATCAGCCATATGTGTTCCACGAATTTAGTTCTGCAGCCGAGCAACGTCGAATCGATCAGCTGACGGATGGATTAGTACCACCTCGGACAACTAACTTTATAGAATGCATAATTGTTGGCGACGAACGAAGAAACCCTATGTGTGGGACGAATGAAAATTTCGAAGAAACGCACGGTCATTTATTAGTATATATAGTACTCCTAGGTAGGTTTAGACATAGATTGCGGGATGTTTATTTGGCAAGGAAAAAATAATATTGCATAGCAATCTGACAGTCAGCTAAAATTCGACTTTGGAGTGTCGGCCTTGTTAGAACCAGGAGATGCGTGAAGATCTATCAATACAATACAATTAGGTAATCAAAAGGTGACGAGACTAAAATTTGTGAACGAGCTTCGGCGAGGTCCCGGCGACAATGGCTACGAACCCTACTCATGGATATTGCGGAAGAATCTCGAGCATTCGATCGATCTGCTAAACCGAATGGGAGAGATGCCGGCCGGACGCGACAGCCGAACCAAACCGCGCGGCACCACCAGTCCACCACATGCATGCAATGCAAACCACTCCCCCACTAACCCTTATCAGATATCACGTACACTCACCTTTGCCGCACCACCACCACCACCGCTTGTCCGGTCGATCGCGCCTGCGCGCCCACTGCCAGTGCCAAGACGACACGAACACGACCGCGTCCTGTTCCTCTTGGCATAGCGCACTTGGCCTCCCCTATATAACCAGCCGCGTGATGATTCTACATTTCCCAAGGCAACCAACCGAGACACCCGGTGACGGTGGTGAACAACTGGCGATCAGCCATTAGCAGCTAGCCACAGGTGTGCGTGTGTGGTGCTAGATGAGGATGGGGAGCAGCCGGTGGAGCGCGGCAGTCGCTGCCGCCGCCGGTGGCCTTGGTGCGGCGCGCGGCGGAGAGCGGCGTGGCCAGGATGGGCCTCGGCATTGACCTGGGTGGCGGGCAGGGGCAGGGCGCCGGGCTAGGGCTCGGCCTTGGTCTAGGGCTTGGCGTGGGCACGGGAGGTGTGTCTGCGTCCGGATCAGGCTCTGGCTCCGGCTCCGTGGCTGGAGCGGGCTCGACCTCTGCGTCGAGATCCGGCTCGGTTTCTGTCGGAGGAGCTAGTTCGTCGGCTGGGTCTAACGCTGGGTCCAGTGCCGGATCGGCCGGGTCAGGGGCAGGGTCTTCGGCCGGGTCGGGGGCAGGTTCCGGTGGCGGGCAGGGCTATGGCGGTGGAGGTGGCGGTGGTTCTGGTTCGGGGTCTGGGTATGGTGAGGGCGGAGGGTATGGTCGGGGATCGGGGAGTGCATCGGGCTTTGGGTTTGGGGAGGGCCGTGGTTTTGGGTCTGGTTCAGCTGGAAACCCTTGATACGTTGTCATATCTTTGTTACCGCTGTCTCAAAAAAAAGTATCTTTTTACTGTATGACACTTACTCGAGTGCTCTCAGTGGGAAATGAAATAAAAAGAGGAAAACTGTTTGAGTCTAGAGAGTAATTTCCTTGAGTCTATTGGAACTTTGCTGCCTATTTTGACTCATTAGTTGATCTGATATGTGTTATCCTGTAAGTATACAATTATTATGTTCATGAATTAAGAGAGCAATTTTTGTTTGTGTGATGAATCACTGGTACTCTTGTTTACCGCCTTTCATTGCTTTTTTTGAACCTCTCAACACCCCCTTTATTAACCGTATCACTTACAAGCATAAGAGCAGAAGGTGCCTCGTCAAACCAAGAGTTTATTTCTGGGGACGGGTGGATGAGCGGGAGTCCTGGATTAGGGGTGTCCGGATGGCGGACTCTGGACTATGAAGGTACAAGATTGAAGACTTCGTCCGTGTCCTGGATGGGACTTTCCTTGGCGTGGAAGGCAAGCTTGTCAATACGGACATGTAGATCTCCTCCCATTGTAACCGACTCTGTGTAACCCTAGCCCTCCCCGATGTCTATATAAACCGGAGGGTTTTAGTCCGTAGAACGAATAACAATCATACCATAGGCTAGCTTCTAGGGTTTAGCCTCTCTGATCTCGTGGTAGATCTACTCTTGTACTACCCATATCATCAATATTAATCAAGCAGGAGTAGGGTTTTATCTCCATCAAGAGGGCCCGAACCTGAGTAAAAACATCGTGTCCCTTGTCTCCTGTTACCATCCGCCTAGACGCACAGTTCGGGACCCCCTACCCGAGACCCCCCGTCCTTGGTGATGGTGAGAGTGGCCGGCGGTGGCGGGCTCTTCTCGTCGAGGTGGTGCTCCATCTGTGCGCCTCTGATCTGAGGTAGCACGATGGCCTTCCAGAGCAGGAAGTTGCCCCTCGTAAGCTTCTCTTGTGGTGGCGATCCGAGGGAGGTGGTGTTGGTGGAGGTGGAAGATGAGGCAAAGGTGGAAGATGAGGTGGTGGTGAGTGCACCCATGGTGCTTGGCGTCATGGCAGCGGCGGTGGTGGACATGATCTCGGTCATGAGGTAGCTAGATGCAATCTCTTTTGATCTAATGAGGAAGAGGCTCTGTTACCATGTAAAATGATATAGGAAGCGTTGAACCCTTTGTCTCGGGCCGCACTTGTATATATAGAAAGGATGCCCTGGCGTACAAGACGAGATCGAGAGATTGTTACTGAGAATGATCGTTACAGGAGAATCATGAGAAGGGAGATAACAGAAGAAGAGATAGAGAAGGGTACAAGTTTAAACAGATATCTATCCCTATACAACTCTATCTCTAACCAACTATTCTAACAACACAACCATCATTAATGTAGGACTAGGCGCATCCTTGCACTAGCTCTGCTCTTGCATCTCATATGCTATGCTACTATTGTGCAATGTATGACCATGGTTATTTCCAGTGGCGGAGCTACACCAAAATTCCTGGGGGGCGGAACACAAAATGTGAAACTTTAAGAGGGCAAAGTACTAAATTTTCTCCCAACTAAGTTTTCTTCACAAAATTGTCCAACGCTGGGGGGGGGGGGGGGGCACAGCCCCCCTGGAGTACACTAAGCTCCGCTAGTGGTTATTTCCCTGGCCTTTCTTTTTATTTATTGATTGTTTGTTTAGGAATCCAAAATAATTTTCATAACAATGTTTCATTTGTTATTCCATAGGCCGAACCATCGCCGACATGGACAACAAGAAGCTTAATCTACCATACGGGTTGTGCGCCAAACGACATTTATGCACCGGTGATTGCATCTGTTGCCTGACAAGTACGTATTGCTTCGATTCTATTGATCTGTGAGTGTAATACTGTCGAATATTCTGATCTTCAGAAGGCATACTAGCGGCAATGCCGCTCCTTCACCCGCCTCCTTTTCCAGCATAGTCAAATTGTCTTTCATATTAATCCGCCCCAGCATGTAATGGGTGATGCGAGCAAAAAGCAGCGTGGAATAAGAGTATTACCATAAGCTAGTAGTTTTGGTTCTATTTGTCATATTGCATTTAAACTATTACTTGTTATATGTCTCATCAAGTTTTTATGACTCCTATATTAGACTATATGCAGAAAAGAGCCAGTGCGTTGCAACAAAAAAAGGTCCTTAGAAACCTAAAAAACAATTTTTGTCAGACACAACAGGGAATTTTAGATTTTGATTTTGATTCCGATTGATTTCTCCTCGTGTGTTGGATACGAGCGACAACCGGTCGAGCAAGGCGGGCATTTGCGAGGAGGAGCCTAGGATTGAAACGTGTCGCCGTGTCGGTGACGGATGTCGACTGCTCGACATGATTGCATTGAAGACGTGAGGCGGCGCCGCACACCACACACACCTTATACATGTCCTCCATTGGATGAGGGCCCAATACTAAATGGGCAGGCGCTGGCACACACCAGGCCCTGGCTCGAGGAGACCGAGGCGGCGCTGCTGCTGGAAACAGAGGTTGTCTTGTGCATATTTGGTGTACTCTGATTAAATAAAATAAGATGAACAAGAAAGGAGGAAGATCAGTTTATATTCTTTGAAAGGGTTCATGTGCACAATTTTCATGATCATGTTTCACATATAATAAATAATTGAAGTCTTAGAATATTAAAAAACCAAATTATACACTCAAGCTGATGAAGCATGCTTCAGGTATCTATGATATTTGTAAAATTGACAAAATAAAATAACAAGAGGTACTCAGAATTACAGAAATTAACCTCGAATCATGCTCTAGAAAATAATCTATGCATATCACCCTTTGTCGTGCTAGAAAAATACTCCCTTATTATTGCTAGCCCGTGCACTAGTTAAAACTACCATCGAAGCATTATTTAATTGAATACCCAACAGGCTGGTTCTCTTCTTTAAAGATCAATTTTGCCGCACACAACCCCTCAAATTTTTTTTGCCGCACCGTATTCCATGAATATTTTTTCCACAATCCTGCTATTTTTTTGCGAGAATCCCGGTTAAGTTAGATCCAATCAGCCGTGTATGTCCTCTTCTTTAAATATTTTGACCGCAGCCTATACCATCACACACATATATACATTTTCCACAACCTCTCTTAAATTAGAACCAAATCAGCCATATGTGTTCCACGAATTTAGTTCTGCAGCCGAGCAACGTCGAATCGATCAGCTGACGGATGGATTAGTACCACCTCGGACAACTAACTTTATAGAATGCATAATTGTTGGCGACTTAACGAAGAAACCCTATGTGTGGGACGAATGAAAATTTCAAGAAACGCATACGGTCATTTATTAGTATATATAGTACTCCTAGGTAGGTTTAGACATAGATTGCGGGATGTTTATTTGGCAAGGAAAAAATAATATTGCATAGCAATCTGACAGTCAGCTAAAATTCGACTTTGGAGTGTCGGCCTTGTTAGAACCAGGAGATGCGTGAAGATCTATCAATACAATACAATTAGGTAATCAAAAGGTGACGAGACTAAAATTTGTGAACGAGCTTGGCGAGGTCCCGCGACAATGGCTACGAACCCTACTCATGGATATTGCGGAAGAATCTCGAGCATTCGATCGATCTGCTAAACCGAATGGGAGAGATGCCGGCGGACGCGACAGCCGAACCAAACCGCGGCACCACCAGTCCACCACATGCATGCAATGCAAACCACTCCCCACTAACCCTTATCAGATATCACGTACACTCACCTTTGCCGCACCACCACCACCACCGCTTGTCCGGTCGATCGCGCTACTTGCATCGCCAGTGCCAAGGCGACCACGAACACGACCGCGTCCTGTTCCTCTTGGCATAGCGCACTTGGCCTCCCTATATAACCAGCCGTGATGATTCTACATTTCCCAAGGCAACCAACCGAGACACCCGGTGACGGTGGTGAACAATCGGCGATCAGCCATTAGCAGCTAGCCACAGGTGTGCGTGTGTGGTGCTAGATGAGGATGGGGAGCAGCGGTGGGCCAGCGATCGCTGCCGCCGCCGTCTTTGGTGGCCTTCGGGTGCGGCGCGGCGGAGAGCCGGCGCGTGGCCAGGATGGGCCTCGGCATTGACCTGGGTGGCGGGCAGGGGCAGGGCGCCGGGCTAGGGCTCGGCCTTGGTCTAGGGCTTGGCGTGGGCACGGGAGGTGTGTCTGCGTCCGGATCAGGCTCTGGCTCCGGCTCCGTGGCTGGAGCGGGCTCGACCTCTGCGTCGAGATCCGGCTCGGTTTCTGTCGGAGGAGCTAGTTAAATCGGCTGGGTCTAACGCTGGGTCCAAAGGCCGGATCGGCCGGGTCAGGCAGGGTCTTCGGCCGGGTCGGGGCAGGTTCGGTGGCGGGCAGGGGCTATGGCGGTGGAGGTGGCGGTGGTTACGGTTCGGGTCTGGGTATGGTGAGGCGGAGGGTATGGTCGGGGATCGGGAGTGCATCGGGCTTTGGGTTTGGGGAGGGCCGTGGTTTTGGGTCTGGTTCAGTGGAAACCCTTGATACGTTGTCATATCTTTGTTACCGCTGTCTCAAAAAAAGTATCTTTTCTTGTATGACACTTACTCGAGTGCTCTCGATTGGGAAATGAAATAAAAGAGGAAAACTGTTTGAGTCTAGAGAGTAATTTCCTTGAGTCTATTGGAACTTTGCTGCCTATTTTGACTCATTAGTTGATCTGATATGTGTTACCCTGTAAGTATACAATTATTATGTTCATGAATTAAGAGAGCAATTTTTGTTTGTGTGATGAATCACTGGTACTCTTGTTTACCGCCTTTCATTGCTTTTTTTGAACCTCTCAACACCCCCTTTATTAACCGTATCACTTACAAGCATAAGAGCGTAAGGTGCCTCGTCAAACCAAGAGTTTATTTCTGGGACGGTGGATGAGCGGGGAGTCTGAATTAGGGGTGTCCGGATGGCGGACTATAGCCTTTGGCGGACTCTGGAATATGAAGGTACAAGATTGAAGACTTCGTCCCGTGTCCGGATGGGACTTTCCTTGGCGTGGAAGGCAAGCTTGTCAATACGGACATGTAGATCTCCTCCCATTGTAACCGACTCTGTGTAACCCTAGCCCTCCCCGGTGTCTATATAAACCGGAGGGTTTTAGTCCGTAGGACGAATAACAATCATACCATAGGCTAGCTTCTAGGGTTTAGCCTCTCTGATCTCGTGGTAGATCTACTCTTGTACTACCCATATCATCAATATTAATCAAGCAGGAGTAGGGTTTTATCTCCATCAAGAGGGCCCGAACCTGAGTAAAAACATCGTGTCCCTTGTCTCCTGTTACCATCCGCCTAGACGCACAGTTCGGGACCCCCTACCCGAGATCCACCGGTTTTAACACCGACATTGGTGCTTTCGTTGAGAGTTCCTCTGTGTCGTCATCTTTAGGCCCGATGGCTCCTCCGATCATCAACAACGATGCGGTCCAGGGTGAGAATTTTCTCCCCGGATAGATGTTCGTATTCGGCGGCTTTGCACTGCCGGCCAATTCGCTTGGCCATCTGGAGCAGATAGAAAGCTACGCCCCTGGCCATCAGGTCAAATTTGGAAGTTTGAACTACACGGCTGACATCCGCGGGGACTTGATCTTCGACGGGTTCGAGCCACAGCCGAGCGCGCCGCACTGTTACAATGGGCAGGATCTAGCTCTGCCGCCGAACAGTGCCCTGCAGGCCGCACCCGTGTCCGCTCCGACCCTTAGCTCGGAGCCGACTGCGCCAATCAAGGACGGGTGGCTGGACACCGCCTCGGGGGCTGCAATCTCTACGGCGATCGAGCCGAACACCAGCTTTGTCCTCTGCGAAGCTCGCGACTCCAAGGTGCCGGACTCCTCTCCGGACTCCGAACCCTCCGCGCCCCTGCCGATCGAATCCGATTGGGCGCCGATCATGGAGTTTGCCGCCGCGGACATCTTTTCAAGACTTCGCCCTTGGCGACATTCTGAATTCACTAAAGTCTCTCTCTTTATCGAGAGCCCTGGCGGACTATGGTCAGCAAGGTTGGGATGCGGACGACGAAGAAATTCAAAGCCCACCCACCACCCACTTCAGTAGCCACCGCCGATGATTTAACCAACATGCTCGACTTCGAATCCTAAGAAATCGACGGTATGGACGACGTTGTAGGAGACGAACAGGAACCAGCGCCTTTTGGGCACTAGACAACCACCCCATCTCACGATGTATACATGGTGGACACACCTAAAAGAAACAACGACGAGGAACAAAGGGACGCAACGAGGGACCGTTCCCTCGAAAAGCAGTCAAAGCAGCGGCGTAAGCGCCGCTCCAAACCCCACCTCGACAGAGACCGCAGCCATACAGACCCAGCCATAGAGCAGGGCGAACCGGCGGACGACGAACATGGCATCGAGAAACCGTACAAACATGGCAACTTGGATAAACAACCCGTCCCCGGTGAAGATAACAGTCCCGGCGACCTCACGCCGGACAAGCTACCGGAGCAGAAGAACCTCCACAAAAGGCTCGTCGCCACTGCGCGTAGCCTGAAAAAGCATAAGCGGAAGCTCAAAACAGCGGAAGATGCACTCAGAACTAGATGGAGCAAAGTACTCAACATCGCAGACAAATACGGCGACAGTCGTCGTACAAAGAGCTACCCAAAGTGAAAATTATTGCCGGAATTTGATAGGAGGCCTTAGAGCCCCCGCAATCAAAAAATAAGGAAGCCACCCGGTCGGGTGAACAACCCCATGGCCAACATAGAGCGGCAAAGGGCGCCGCACACAAGCCGGCACGCGATCCGCACAAGGATTCGCATCAAAAAGATGGCCCAGCTAGATCTATCTACGGGCCAAGAAAGCAAGCTCTACACTAGTAGAAAAGAGGGCTTTCGTCCAGGCCAGTTTAGCCCATTAGTCCCGGTTCAATCCAGAACCGGGACCAATGGAGCTATTTGCCCGGTTCAGGAGCCTGTGGGGCCGGCCGGGCCACGTGGGCCATTTGTCCCGGTTCGTCCGGACCTTTTGGTCCCGGTTGGTGGGACGAACCGGGACCAATGGTCCTGGCTCCTGGCCCACCACTATTGGTCCCGGTTGGTGGCATGAACCGAGACCAAAGGCTTCCCTTTAGTCCCGGTTCAAGCCACCAACCGGGGCTAATGGTGCTGCCTATATATAGCCCCTCGCGCAAGAGCAGAGCACACTGCTCTGTTTTTTATGGCCGAGGGGGAGAGGGCTTGGTGGTGCTCTAGCTCACCTCCTATGCACACAAGGTGTTCGATGGAATGCCCGAGCCACACTACTTAAGGTTTCTCCTCTCCAAGCTCGACCGCCAAGCTCCATTTTTCTCAATATTTATCTAGGTTTAGCGGTCCGTCACGCCCCGTCCCCGTCTTCATCGCCGTCGATCACCCGCGCCGATCTCATCGCTGGCACCACCGTGGTGAGCCTCTTGTTCTTATCTTCTTTCTGAAAGAAAAAATATTATTACTTGTTTGTTCAGATAGATACTTGTATTATTTTCTTACTTTTATTATTGCATCTTATATAGTGCGATGGTTTTGGTATCCGCCCCCGTCGGCCCTCGTCCTGTCTACGATTCGGATGTGGTATATATTATCTTTTCATAACTATTGGTTCATTTATTGTTTATGAAAATTATGCCGACCAATGTGACATAGATTTTATTTATCTAGGAGGTTGTTGAACCGGAAATTCCAACCGACCCTATTGTCGAGAGGTTAAATTTAGTTGAAGAAGAAAACAATTTCTTGAAGAAAAAATAAAAAAACTTGAGGAGGAGAAGATGATATTGGAGTTGCATGTTGCGTATGTCGTCGATGATCACAAGATCAAGATGGATGCAATGCGCTTGAAGATGAGAAAGATTAGAAAATATGCCATTCATACCGAGGCTTGGTATCATTATGCCGTTGGATCAGTTGTTACCTTGGTTGCGATTATGATCGTATTTGTTTTCGCATTGAAATGTTTTGCATAGTTTCAATGTATGGTTTAATTAATTTAGATGCTCTGCAGAGCTTTATGTTGTTAGATGAGAACTATGTATGTACTTTGGTTTTTATGTGATGATGAACTTCTATTAATTTGGTCACTTATAATTATCTATTCATGATGTTCTGTAATGATTTTTGACACACTTAATTATATATAATGCACGCAGATGAACCGGCAATGGATGTACGGTGATGTACACACCTCCGAGTACATTAAGGGCGTGTATGATTTTCTCAAGTGGCTGAGGCAAACAAGCAGAATGGTTTTATGTGTTGTCCATGCCCTATATGTGGGAATACGAAGTCTTACTCGACCGGAAAATCCTTCACACCCACCTGCTTTACAAGGGTTTCATGCCACACTATAATGTTTGGACGAGGCACGGAGAAATAGGGGTTATGATGGAAGATGGCGAGGAAGAAGAGTACGATGACAACTATGTGCCCCTGAATACGGTGATGCTCTTGAACATCAAGATGCACCAGACGATGTGCACGATGGTGCTGGAACGGGCGAAGTCTGAAGATCAAGAGGAACCAGACGATGTGCCCGATGATGATGATCTCCGTCGGGTCATTGTCGATGCAAGGACACAATGCGAAAGTCAAAAGGAGAAGCTGAAGTTCGATCGCATGTTAGAGGATCACAAAAAGGGTTGTACCCCAATTGCGAAGATGGCAACACAAAGCTCGGTACCGTACTCGAATTGCTGCAGTGGAAGGCGGAGAATGTGTGCACGATAAAGGATTTGAGAAGCTACTGAAAATAATGAAGAAGAAGCTTCCAAAGGATAACGAATTGCCCGACAAGACATACGCAGCAAAGAAGGTCGTATGCCCTCTAGGATTGGAGGTGGAGAAGATACATGCATGCCCTAATGACTGCATCCTCTACCGTGGTGCCTACAAGGATCTGAACGCATGCCGGTATCACGGTGCATTGCGATATAAGATCGCACGAGATGACCCTGGTGATGTTGACGGCGAGCCTCCCAGAAGAGGGTTCTTGCGAAGGTGATGTGGTATGCTCCTATAATACCACGGTTGAAACGCGTCTGTTCGTAAGCGGAGAGCATGCCAAGTTGATGCGATGGCAAAGTGAGGACCGTAAGAAAGACGGAAGTTGAGAGCACCACGACGGGTCGCAGTGGAGAAAAATCGAGAGAAAGTACTTGGGATGAGTTTGCAAAGGACCCAAGGAACGTATGGTTTGCTTTAAGCGCGGATGGCATTAATCCTTTCGGGAGCAGAGCAGCAATCACAGCACTTGGCCCGTGACTCTATGTATGTATAACCTTCCTCCTTGGATGTGCATGAAGCGGAAGTTCATTATGATGCCGGTTCTCATCCAAGGCCCTAAGCAACCCGGCAACGACATTGATGTGTACCTAAGGCCATTAGTTGAAGAACTTTTACAGCTGTGGAATGGAAGCGGTGTACGTCGTGGGATGAGCACAAAAGGAGGAATTTGACCTAAAGGCGTTGCTGTTCGTGACCATCAACGATTGGCCCGCTCTCAAGTAACCTTTCGGGACAGACAAACAAGGGATACCACGCATGCACGCATCGTTTACTTGACACCGATAGTATATACAGGAAGCTGCGGGAAGAATGTGTACCAGGCCATCGTCGATTTCTTCCGACCAACCATCAATGTCGAAAGAAAGGCAAGCATTTCAAAGGCGAGGCAGATCACCGGAAGAAGCCCGCCATGCGTACCGGTGATCACGCGTACTTGCTATGGTCAATGATTTACACGTAATCTTTGGAAAGGGTCCCGCGGACTAGCTGTTCGAATGACGCCGAGAATCACGCACCCATGTGGAAGAAGAAATCTATATTTTGGGACCTACCCTCTTTGGAAAGACCTAGAGGTCCGCTCTTCGATCGACGTGATGCACGTGACGAAGAACCTTTGCGTGAACCTGCTAGGCTTCTTGGGCGTGTATGGGAAGACAAAAGATACACACGAGGCACGAGAGGACCTGCAACGCTTGCACGAAAAGAGGGCATGCCTCCGAAGCAAGATGAAGGTCCCGCCATACGCTCTTCTAAGAAGAGAAAGAAATATTCTTTCAATGCCTGCTCAAGATGAAGGTCCCGGCCGCTTC